>JAPDVU010000003.1:53377061-54672701 GCA_026230045.1 Corynorhinus townsendii | reverse complement strand
TTCTCTTGACCTTTTAAACAGACTCAAAATCACATAAGATTCATCCTTTTCTTGCCTATGAAAATTCATTTTTAAGTTGGTAATTTAACATTATCTATTCTTTCTGTGTTTGGGAGAAAATAACCTTTTAATTTTTTCTTAGAAAACAGAACATTAATTCAAGATCCTCCCTATTAAATATATTAACATAGTCCACAACATTTCTTTATGAGTAATATAAACGCAAAACATGAATTTGCCACATCTCATTGATTCTCTCTTATTTCTCTTGACCTCTATGTGTTTCAGTATCTGCTGCCACAAGTCAAAAATTCCTAAAGCAAAACTTTTATGCAAGAGTTAAATAAAACGAGCATAAATAGGATACACTATATTTTCTACAGAGAACACACATATTTCTCTGATTAGATATTTGTACCAGATAAGTATTATTAAAAATTTCCCCTAAAATGTCAGAACTAAATTACTGTACAACATTTAGATTTCTTCCTGAATTGTGTGCTACCCTTCAGTGGTAAAATCTGGTTTGACAGGCTGTGAGAACACTCAAGCTTTCTTCTTAGGATGTGGAGTAAAGGTGACACTGATTGAGGGTATTGCCCTGCAGAGATCTGCACCTAAATATTCACTTAAGGAGCTTGTTTTGTCTTCATGATGGAGGTAAGTCCTATTTTTTAAGAGTGGTTTTCATTAAAACATTGGTAACAATGTCCATATAATAAATATTGAAAACCACTGGAAATTAGATTCTAATTTAAAACAAAAGAAAAGCTTTAGCTAGTTTGGGTCAGTGGATAGAGCATCATCTTGTCGACTAAAGGGTTCCAGGTTTGATTCTGGTCAGGGGCACATGCCTGGGTTGCGGGCTCCATCTCCAGTAGGGGGCGTGCAGGAGGCAGCTGATCAATTATTCTCTCTCATCATTGATGTTTCTATCTCTCTCTTCCTCTCCCTTCCTCTCTGAAATAAAAAATATATATATATTTAAAAAATAATAATAAACAAAAAAATAAAACAAAAGAAAACATTGGCAGTTGATGAGAGGCAAATGACTATCTTCCACTGTTATCTCTATCTATACTAATAAAAGGGTAATATGCTAATTAGACCAAACAACTTCCAGACGACTTTCCAGATGTCCTTTTGGACAAAGCCATGGTGGCGGGGCCAAGGCAGAGGCAGTTAGGGGCGATCAGGCTGGCAGGGGAGAGCAGGTAGGGAGATCAGGCCAGTAGGCAAGTGAGCAGGTAGAAGCCAGCAGTCCCAGATTGCAAGAGGGTGCAGGCTGGGCTGAGGGGAACCCGCCCCCCATGCATGAATTTCGTGTACCAGGCCACTAGTTATATATAATAGGTTATATATGATATGCATGTATGCGTTCATCAAACATATATGAATGAATTTGTTTTAATCTCACAACTATAACCAGAATTAAAAGATAAGAGAGCATCATATTAAGAAGGTGGTAGATATACAATAATGCAATTATAATTAAATTATTGCAATGTTGTAGTAATAGTTGAAAAGTATTATAAATGAAGGTATTATATATTAATCAGCAATATAATGAAATAATATTGATTTTTTTTCAATTCTTGAGAATTTTAAAAATTGAAATATAGATTTTGACCATCAATGGTTGAATCCAAACTGAATCACTCCAAAGGTCACTTTATTTTTTCATTTGACTTGAAAGCTAAGTAGGCCTAGAATATTCACAAAAGACTTGGCACAAAAGATGATGTATGAAACGATGTGTCATCCAAGCCTCAAGGATAAGTAGGATTTTGCCAGATGGTTAGGGTGTTGAAGGACATTCCAGGTCATGGGAAGAGCTTATGAAAAGAAAGTGAGGAGTACACTTGTGAATCAGTAAATTCTGTGGAGTTCTAGCTGTGGTCTGAAGTGTATTTGAGAAGTGCTGTTGTTGTGTAAGGACTTCACGAGGCATGCTATAGGTGATTGAGATATTTGTTTTGTTATAAGAATGAGAGTGGAGGAAATTTTTAAAATTCATAATGAATAAAAATCAAGGTAAGGGAGAGTCAAGTGGCAGTAATACCAATTAATACTAAAATAAGCTGGAATTAGGGCAGCAACAGAAAAGAAAAGATAAAGTGGCACGGACATTAAACCATGTTTCTTTCACCACAGATAGTTGAGAAGCACTGACCTCCAAGATTTTGTCCCTGACTGGGTGTGGGTACTGAAGAATAGAAAAGATTGAAGATGCTGAGGTTCCTGTTTGTGGGGCTACATGAATCTTGTCTTCATTATCACAATATGAATCTAAAAGGATGTGGAAGATAAAATAATTAAATCAGTTTAAGCAATACTTAGTGATTATTATGTAAAATGGAAAGCAAAGTGAGAAGTGAAAAACAGACCTTGGAGCACATAAATGTTTAAACTGTGAGCAAAAGGGGAGAAACTGTCAAAAGAGACTAAGAAGCCCTAGCCTGGTCACTCAGTTGGTAGAGCATCATCTTGATACACCAAGGTTGCAGGTTCAATCCCCAGGCAGGACACATACAAGAATCAGCCAATGAATGCATAAATAAGTAATGCAACAAATCTTCTCTCTCTCTCCCTTTCTCCCTCTCTCGCTCTCTCCCTCCCTCCCTCCCCCTTTCTCTCTGAAAACACACACACACACACACACACACACACACACACACACACAAAAGTCAATCTTTAAAAAGACAATAAGAAAACGGAAGAAGAAACAAGGAGAAATGTCCTTAAAGTGAAGAATAGAGTCTGAGAAGAATGCAAATGAAAGAGTCATTATAAAGAACTAGAGGCCCAGTGCACAAATTCATTCACAAGTAAGGTCCCTAGGCCTGGCCGGTGATCAGAGCTGATCTCTGGGGCAACCAGCGGGGCGATCTGGGGGACCCTACTGGCACCCGCCTTGGCCAGCATGGCCCCGCCTCCTGCTGCCACTGCCGGTCACCTCCCTCTGTGGGGTGACCGGTGGGGTGACCAGGGGGCCCCTGCTGGCACCTGCCTTGGCTGGCCTGGGGCCTGCAGGCTGAGGGCAGCTCAGGCATTGAGCATCTGCCCCTGGGTGGTCAGTGCATGTCATAGTGACCAGTAGTTCTGCTGGTCATTCCGCCATTTGGTCGATTTGCATATTAGGCTTTTATTATAAAGGATGAGAAAGGGAGAGGACCAGGGACAAATATGGCAAGCCCTTATAAATAATCCAGATGAAGTTAGAGAGCATTAGTTCCTTGGGTGTTCACCCTTAGAAACAGGCCAAATAGGTTTTACTCGCGCTCGAAGATAGTTACCTTGATCATGAAATTCTGAGTTAAAGATTAACCAGACTAGTACAGTTGCTGATGAGAAAGTTAACATCTTTCTGTTATTTTCTACTTGATTAATAATCAAAATGATTTGGCAAGATATCAGTTGTCCATCTTCACATGTTTTTTATGTCATCCATTGGTATTCATGAAAAGAATTGCTGTATATCACCCTGCCAGCATGGCTCAGTGGTGGAACATCAACCTATGAACCAGGAGTTCACATCTTGATTCCCTGTCAGGCAGGGCTTATGCCTGGGTTGTGGGCTCAATCCCCAATGGGGGCATGCAAGAGGCAGCCCATCAATGAGTCTCTTTCATCACTAATGTTTCTATCTCTCTCTTCCTCTCCCTTCCTCTTTTAAATCAATAAAAATACATTTTAAAATTGCTATATATCAATTCATTTTAGATGTAAGAGATCTCTTAGTTTTAACTCATCTTGTATGACTGCTCACCATGGCTTGCTCCTATATCTTTCTGACCTTAGCAACTTACATACTCCCCCTTACTGACCAGCACATTGGGTTTCTTGCTTTTCCACTCTCCCATCTTAGGTTATTTCTTAAAATATTCTTCACACACAGTGAGCTACACTGGCTTCTTCTCTTTACCTTTCATATTTCTGCTCAAATGTCACTTCCATTGGGAGCATTCTGACCGCTATAGCACCATACCTGAATACACTCACACCTCACCTACATCATATTCTATCATCTTATTTAATTTTATTATTTTATGTAAAACTCTGAAATTATGTTATATGAGACCAAATTTGTTATTATGTTTTTATTTTTTAGGCATGAAAGCTAATTCCATGAAGACAGGGTGTTTTAACGTTGTCTTCACACTAATATCTGCATCCCTAGAATAATGCCTCACAAACACTATAAATCAAAAAAATTTTGATAATAAATAACTCAATGGATTGAGGGAACAGTGATTTCCTGAGAATGTGCATTTGCTCTGTCTGTTATGTCAGCTTAATTCTAAAAGTATAATGAAAGAAAGAGACAGAAGAGGAAAAGGAGAAAATATGGGGAGGAAGAGGAACATTTGCTTACAGATTGCTGTTTCAAGCACATCTTTTGGAAGGATTCTATACATATACTGAGAATAATCATCTTCAATATACTAATCTACAAAAGTTTTAAGAAGGAGACAATTAGGCTAAAAGTGGGCATATAATTGACAGTTCAATTTGCATTTTATGCACTTCAATATTTATTTTTTCTTTTTATAAATAATGGTGAAAAGTTTAATAGAAACAAAGAAGTTATAAAATGTTTAAATAAAAGCCACCTATAAATATGCACTTTGGAAATTTAACATTATTGACTACTTATAAGAATTAAAATGAATTAATATGCACTTTAAATTTACTATATTTCACTAAATTTTAATCACCTCTTTGGAAAAAAATGCTAGAGAAGGTACAAAGCATCTTCATCAAATAAACTCGTGTGTGTTTACTAATACAGATTTTTTTTCTTAAATATTATTCATTTATTTCCTTGAATGTAGATATTTATGATGAGAATAAAGTTTGACTCAATAAGCTAAAATCTTACTGATTTGCCATGATATAATGGGATTTAGTTTTCTTATTTATTTTATTGGCCCCATAAAGCAAATATTCTACATGAAAAAAATAATGCAACTTTTTACACATGTTTGCTGAGACCTATTTCAATGATAGGTACAAGTTCAACAACCTTGAGCTTTTTGAATGGAATGGCAGAAGTGTAGCACATAAATTCTGGTAAGTTCCTAAAATTTGTATAAGAGCATGTACCTATGCAGTTTTTTCTAATGTGATGACTGGAATGCCTCGACCAAACCAAGGTCACATTGACTTCAGGAGTATTAGAGAAGAAAATAGCCTTTGAAAAAAGACCACAACATATTTTCTATAAAAGAGATGAGTATTTGATTCAATACTAATTTTTGCATAGATTGCATATGGAATAACATTCTCTGTGTTAGAGAAAGAAAAGTAAAACAATTTTTTCCTAATGTATTAAATTCAGTTTAGCTCAGACCTACTAATAGCATAATGTGAAGTATCTTGTATTTTCTACTTTTCTTTACCACAAGTTTGTGGGGTGTTTTTTTGTGGTTTTTAATTTTGCTTTGGTTTGGTTTCTATAAATCTCACTGTGTGTCTTAAAATGAAATTATTTGTGTTTTAAATATGCCATACACTAAATGGGTCACAGTAACTAATATATATTGTTGACCCAGGATAATTGACACTACAGTTAAACTCCAAGTTTGCTGGTCCAAATAAAGGGAATATTCACTACTTCTACATAGCTGAAATCTATGAGGTTCGAGGTAGGAAGATTAAGTAAACAGGCTTATAATTTAATTAATAGATTAGTTTAAATTTTTAAAACATATGCAGTGTATATTTTATACTACATAAATGTGGAGTAAAGAGTTCTAAAGAAGATATTTAAAATGTTTAAAAGTAAAACCACAAAAAGCCATATAACAATAAATAAATTTTAAATTACAATACAATATTAATTTAAGTTACAAATTACAATATATTCAATATTTTTTGAAACAAGATATTGTTAACAACACTAACATGTTGCCATTTGACGTAAAATTGTGGAATTGAAATAATCTCAGAGAGCTCTTGTGTATTTGCAATATAACCTCAATTATACATAAAGCTTTACAAGGACTACATAATTCATTTCATTTGATCATTGCAAGGACACTGCTAATTAGGACATATTTTTAGATGGTGAATGAGTGTTCAGAATTAGGATCTGAGAAAAATTACTTTTTATCATTATTTTATTTATATCATCATGCATGTATTGAACAGTTATAAATGATTTATTATTATGCACAGGGTATCCCCAAAATTGTATACACACTTTAAAGCTATTAGTTCAATTGATGTTTCTTTCTTTTCAGATTTAACCCATTGGAATTAATAATTATTCAAAGTGTGTAAACATTTTTGGGACACCCTTTATACTATGATGAACATGACAAATTCTACATACAATTTTTGTTCTTACACAAATTAACACACTTCAATTTTAAAAATTAATATTGTGATGGTATGTTATAAAGAAAAGGAAATTGCTGAGTATTTATCATAAGGAAATTCAGAATAGTCTAGGTCAGCAAAGGCTACCCTTATGAAATGACTATGTTTATTCTATGCATGATGCCTTGGATTTCCAACAGGTTTTCCAATTTTAGGTTTTGTGTTTCATTGTATGCCAAGATTTTCAAGCCATCAGTTCTAATTTTGGCTTCATAAAATGATGAGGTTCTTGTTACCTTTCTATTAAAAAAAAAATCTCAGTGTAGGAATATCTCAGAGCACATCACCTCATTTGTATGTAGGTCCACCTACCTTTGACTAAATAAACTATTCTTCTAATAAAAGGACTACTGGACTACTTAAAATATGAAGATTTAAAAATAAGGTTAAATTACATGCAATCTGCTGAGGTACAAGAATTTCCAGCAGAGAAAAATTCAAACTGGTTCACTGTTGCTAAATACTAAGATGTGTATAAGAGTAAAGTGGAGGTTTGAAATGGAACAGTAGGAACGGGTCCACATTGTATATATTTCAATAAAGGTACAAGTTCAAAGTATACTGGAGAGTCCTCTGACATTCTATACATGTGATCTAAGCAAGGCATATCTAATCAGATAAAATGTGTACAAAGGGTAAATTTGGGTTCTAATCCTAGTTCTACAATTTCCTAATTGAGTAATTTAATATCACTAACCTTCAGATTCTTCACCTATTATATATATTTCTTAAAACATCTCAATCTCCATGTAATTTCTCAAACTACATTGGTCAGAGTATCTAAATGTGCAACTCCACAAGTATCAAAACTAAGCATCATAATGTTTAACTATTCGGTCTGAGAATTGCACTTGTGGCAACTCTATGAAACCCCTTTAAAACTATCAGATTGCTGACAGGTGCATTCGCAGAGGACAATTCCCTACTTCCAATGTGTAAGAGAAATTTCCTCAGCAGTCATTTTTTTTTTTTTTGGCCAATGAGCCTGAGAGCAAAACTGGGGCTTTGTAATAAATATGACAAGCTCAGGGGGTGGTCCACATGGCAAGCCTGGCAGGCAAGCTCAGTTACTGAAAGTGACCACACGGGCTGGTCTGATCATAAATTCCTAACTTGGCAGGTCACAGTGGGTAGTCCCAGGTCTATAGCTTCCTTAACAGAGGTCAATCTTTACCTTAAGTGAACCTTGTTCATTGTTCTTATGCATCTAGAATAACGTATCTTTGAAATGGTAGAGTAATTTTCTTTTCCAGACCTCTGGAAGTCATAACCACCAGCACCAGAATATAACATAGAATGAGTACACTACACTTACATAAAGCTACCCGTATTAATCTTAGTAAATGTTAAACCCAGCCTTTTACTCTAACATGATATTATTCTCTTGAAGCTAGGGCTTACATGTTGAAAGCTTCTTTTCTAAGTGTGTTTTGCTAGAATCACTAGTTTCAATTCCTATGTGAACCTAAGGAGCAGCATGACCTTCAAGGCCCTGGCTAACATCAATCACTGAGATACAGGAATTCAACTAGATGGCCAACTCATGGATGCTGACCATGAGAGTCCATGTTAGGACTAGCAAAGACACTGCCTGAATGTCCCCAGCCCCTCCCCCACTCGCTTTGTTCTGCTTCCCCTTTCCATCCTTATAAAAACCTTTGCCTGAACTGAGATCTTAAGACAGTTTTTTAAATATATTTTGTATTGATTTCAGAGAGGAAGAAAGTGGAAGAGAGAGATAGAAACATCAATGATGAGAGAGAATCATTGACCAGCTGCCTCCTGCTCATCCCACGCTAGGGATCCATCCCACAACCCAGGCATGTGTCCTGAACATGAATCAGACCATGACTTCCTGGTTCGTAGGTCAACGCTCAACCATTGACCCATGACAGCTGGGCAAGATATGTTTTTGAGGACTTGGAAAAGTTCCCCATCTTTTCAAGATGCTAGCACTCAAATAAACCTTTTTTCTTTTTCACCAGCTCCTGTCCCATGAGTTTGGCTTTCATTGGGTTACAAGAGGACAAGACCATGGAATTCCTTATTGTTATCTTATTGCCTACATACCACTTCTATGTGGTGTAAATATTAAATGATAACTACTTTCAACCAACCAAAATAAAATAAATACGTATCTAACTTACTTTTTATCCAATCCTAAATATTTCCCCACTTTGCTTATTCCTGCCTCCTTAGTCTACCACCAATAGATTTCACATACCTTCCTTAAATACTCTGCTTTGATTCTAAATGCAGGGGGGAAAATACTGCAAAAATGCCATTCTCCGGAGCATTTTCTCAATTTGTTGAGATCTTTCTTCTGATCATATCCTCAAAATTTTGGCTCAAGTAAACATATAAAATTTTTCTAGAGATTTGAACATCCTGTCATTGACAAACCATATTTGCTAATTACTAACTTCAAAGGAATGAGACTATTATAAATATCAAATGAATAAGTGTGGTGAACGTCTGAGAAAGACTGATAAAAATAGAGAACAAATAAAGTATATTATATTGGTCTCTAGCATATTACATTGGATGTCCTATCTCAAAAAACAGGTAAAATATAATAATGTATACATGGAAAATAAAAGGTACCACCATATATTTATATTTCATTGGAGTCTGAAAAAAAAGCATATAGAGAGAGCAGCATGAGGAACCAAATTAAAATGACATGGGGTCAAAATAGAATCTGGGAACTTTTCATATTCTTGCTTATATCTGCCAATGTATTCTTGTATATATGCTTAACAAATTTTAAAGTGATTTTAGAAATGTACCTTACTCACTTCTTTAGGTGATCATTCTATGGGCTAATAGATTTCATTGTCTAGAAAGTAACTGAAACATACTCAATTGTTCTATCTGTAATTTAAAGCACTGGTTTCTAGTTTGTTAGTTTGCCCTACATGATGCATCTGCTCAGAGATTGTGTCTTATGCCCCGATTTAGTGAGCAGAATAAACTCTTGTTATTATTTAAGTTAAAGGAGGTATATTTGATATTATTTAATGAAATCTTTAAAAATAAAAAAAACATGAAAACTTACAAAGAGGCTACTCTGGATTCCAACAGCAGCTGCTTTTGCAGGTTCTGTTGCTATATCCTTTCCAGGATATACAAAAAACACCCTTTTCAATCTATGTCAGATTCTCCAGTCTGCCCTAGGAATGTTCAAGCCTCATAAAACTCTGCTGGAGCACTTAACATTCTGCTTCTATTTCTCCTTAAAGCCCATGCTTGGTTTACTTTGCAATCTTTGAATGCTTCAGCGGCTTTGATGCCCTTGTGTCACTATCCATCCCCACTTCAGACCCTGCCCAGGGCAGAGGCATTGCAGTAAGTATCATTTGTATGTAGATGGAATAGTTGCATTCCATGCTCCTTCATTCATGACTCCACTTTTCAGTGAGTGTGGAATATTGGTTTTAGGAACTAATGATAAACTGTTTAATTAACCTTATGAAATATCTGTCTTGAATATCTACTTTGAGATTGTATTTAATAACCATACAATTTATTGTATATTAATACTTCTCTAAAGAACATGAATCTGAGACTGTATCTGACTGAGAACACAATCACCGATCAAATGTTTACATAGTTGACTTAAATAGGAACTTTCTACTTCACATTTGATAAACCTGACTGGGCTGCTTACATTTTTGATATAAAGAAATTCTAGACCATTTTGTTTTTAGAGAATAAGTTTCCACAAAGCTCATATTCTATTTCTTAGCAATAAAATTGAAAGGAATTTTAAGACAGGACAGGCAGTTGTAGGGAAAAGGGGGTTCCATGGAAGAGGAATACACATATGTGATGGGCTCCAATGCTTATCTTACTTTCACAGAGGATAGAGAATTGTCACAAGATACGAGGAAGAGAGAATCATAATTTCACAGAAGATAGAGAAATGTCACAAGATACAGGGAGAGAAAGAAGTGGGCACCACGTGTACATAGGGTAAATTTGGGTTTTGGACTTTTTGAAACTGTACTCTGACCAATTAGGAAAGCATAGGGGTCATAAATTAAGGAAGGAGTCCAATTAAAAAGGGTCATGAAGACACAAACTGCTGCAGCCTTTATAAACCCAGAGACAAAGAGACTCGGGAGATTTTTGGTTTGATTTTTTTTCCCATTAGAGAGAGAAAGAACAGGTTTTTCCCACTTGGGGACCCTTGCACAGGCAAAGTTTGTATATGCTTCCAATAAACTTCCACATTTTTTACTAAAGAAGCCTTTAGTTCAAGTGTTTATTCTTCAAATTTCATAGGGTGAGAACCCAAAAGGGGGAGATTCTGTGCCCCAAACTCCACATATCAAAATTATATTCCAATGTTTTCTAGTTAAAAGTCAATGATGATGGTTGGAGTAATGAATACACAATATAGAGATGATGTATTATAGAATTGTGTACTTGAAACATATATAATTTCATTAACCATTGTCACCCCAATAAGTTCAGTTTTTAAAAAGGAAATGATGATGGTGACTAAGCTAAAAACTGGATCCAGGGCATGTTGTGCAGTCTGAGGCACATAGTTCTGAATAAGTAAACACACTGGACAGCTTAGTTTGTGATTGTCCAGATGCCCTTTTTTTGAGTTGGTCCCAACTAGGAAGAATCCTAGGTGCTTATACTGAACCTAGAGGCCCGGTGCACAAAATTTGTGCACTGAGGGGAGGGGTGTCCCTCAGCCCAGCCTGCACCTTCTCCAATCTGGGACCCCTTGGGAGATGTAGGACTGCTGGCTCCTAACCACTCCTGCCTGCCTGCCTGATTGCCCCTAACTGCTTCTGCCTGCCAGCCTAATCACCCCCTAACCGTTCCCCTGCCAGCCTGATTAACACCTAACTGCTCCCCTGCTGGCCTGATTGTCCCCAACTGGCCTCACCTGCCTGCCTGGTCTCACTCTCAACTGCCCTCCCCTGCCACCCTGGTTGCCCCCAACTACCTTCCCCTGCTGGCCTAATGGCCCCCAACTGTCCTCCCCTGCCAGCCTGATCTCGCCCCCAACTGCCCTTCTCTGCAGGCCTGATCTTGCCCTCAACTGCCTCCTCTGCCGGCCAATTTGTTCCTGATTGGTCAGTTTCTATGCCAGTCAGTGTCAAAAGCTCTGCCTCCTAAGCAGCCATTGGCTTCTCACACTTCACCCAGATTTCGTTCTGATTGGTTGGTTTCTATTCCAGTCAGCATCTCTGAGCCTATCAACAGGGCCTGATCAGAAAGGTGGGGCTGATCAGCAGCCCTGGTGAAGACCTGGAGAGAAATGGAGGTGTGACTGCTGGCCAGGTCCAGAGCAAAAGAGAGAGGCAAGTTGCTGATCAACAGCTGCCACAGAGACTACAGATCAGACCCTGCTTCTCTCTTCAGGCCTCTCTCCAGGCCTGATTTGCAGCCCCCTCAGCAGTCAGTGCTGGGTCACCCCGCCTGCAGCTATAGCAGTCAGTGCTGGGTCGCCACAGCAACCCAGCCCTGACTGCAGGACTGATTTCCAGTTGGTCGAGCCTCCGGTTGTGATGGACCCAGGGTTTTTAATATATTAGGATTGTCCAGTTTACTTAACTAAATGGGTGCATGGCACTACAATTAATAATGTTTCCTGATAGAATAAGGACTGAAACTTAATACAAAGCAGGACTGCAAAATTACCTCCCCCTAGGTAGTGTTAAAGTATACCAATTCCTCCATTCAGCCTCTCAATAAATGACACTTAAAAAGACTTAGTCATGATTAGCTTTCTAATATTGACGATGTTTATGGACCTCTTTCATTCCTAAAATTTTCTGTTGTTGTTGTTTTTTTTTTCTCATCTATTTTAGAATACATAATCACCTCATTTATTTTCTCCTTTTGTGGGTCAGGTTGGAAGTGAAGTCTTAAGTTCTTAGTTTTATCTTTAAATCTTTTCATGATTATTCCATATGCAAATCATAGTTATCCAAGATTCTTTATTACTCTACACCAGCAAACTATGAATGTACCTTAGTAATATGTATAAAATATCTTTCTACTGGCTTAAGATTTATAAAGCTCCTTTCTTTTATAATCTACTAGAGGCCCGGTGCAAGAATTGTGCACTAAGGGGGATCCTCAGTCCAGCCTGCACCATCTCACAATCCTGGACCCCTCAAGCCTGGCCTGAGATCAGGGCCTATTGGGGCTTTCTCTCCCCCAGCTGAAGACAGCTGGCCCCACCCCCACCGCTGCCACTGCTTGCCATCTGTATAGTGTTACCCCCCCTGGCACCAGTCGTCTCCCTCTGCAGGTGACAGGAGTGGGGTGCAATGGCTTGGCTGGCCTGGGCTTCCCTCTGTGGGACAATTGCTGGCCAGCCGCACACCTGCCACAGTGTTGCTGGCCAGTGGCCTGGTCCTCTCTCTTTCTTTCTTCTTTTCTTCTTTTTTTTTTTTTTAAGTAAGAGTAATGTTCACTGAGTGATACAGAACTTTGTACTACGAAGGGTTTACCAGGATGGAAATGCACTGCTCCCCGCCCCTGCCACCCCCAACACCCAGAGACTACAGGTCATAACTGCTGAATATCTGTTTGTAACAAACAAACCATAGCATATTTATACTGTATAACATCAAGTGATTATAGAAATCCATTTATATATTGCTTGTATAAAATCTATTTTTGGAAAAAATATTTTTAAAAAAAGAAAGTATAAAAAGCATGTGCAGTTGAAAGCCCTGCCAGGACAGCCAGTTGTAAACATTCAGTGAGTGTGTGCTTTGGAAGGGTGCCTGTGCCTCATGCTCACAGCAACTCCAGCAGGGCCTGTGAGGGTGTGCCCCAGCTGCCACTCCGGGCAGGACTGAGCTGGACCACAGTGGGTGGGTACGGCAGGGCCTGGCACTGTGCCCTTCTCCAGCCTTGCATCAGGATCAGGGTCAGGGGTGGGGGTAGGCAGATTGCAGTTTCACTCTGAGTTCCATACTCAGCCTAATTTTGGTTCCAACTAATGGTTTTTCCTGCTCTGAGGTCCTTCGGGTAGATGCCCTGGCAGAGAGGCTGGAGAAGTGCCCACAGCTACCTGGTTGGGCATCTCTCTGGCCTAGAGCCTCTGTCCTGCCTCCTGCAAGCCTGGCCCCAGGCAGAACAGGCCCCCCTCAGGGCTACTTTGGTCTCAGCACTTGGTCCTGTGTTTCATCAGCCTGGGTTTCTTCCCCTGGTGTGGCTGATCTGAGTTTCACAAAAAAGTCTGGCTGATGCTGACTGAGCTGAGCCTCATTGAAGAGTTTTTCATGCAGCAAGGAAGAGCTCTCTGGCACCCTCCTCCTCCTCACCATCATCATCTCCTCCTCCTCCTCTTCCTCCTCCCAGCCCATGGTCACTTCTTCTCCAGCGGCTCCAGCAGTGGGTTGCCTTCTGCGTCGGGGGTCTTAACGCTGTCGGTCCTGATGATGCAGTTGGAGCAATGCTGGTTGAGCATCAGGATGAGCTTCTGCTGCTCCTGCTTCAGCTCTTCCATCTGGGTTTTCAGCTCCGCACTCATGAGCTCCAGCCGCTCAGATTCCCGCTGCAGACACTCCTTCCGCTCCTTCTTCTTGCATAGGGCTGCTGCCACTTTGTTCTTTTCCCAGCACCTTTTCCTCTGCTCCTCTTCCTCATCTAGCTCACTTTTCACAGGTTGAGGCCTCTTGCCCAGTTTCACCTCCAGGAAGTGCAAAGGAGCGATCAAGGCCCCAATGTTGTGGATGTCAGCATATTTCAGCTCCTTTGCAGTCAGGGCTGAGCTGGGTAGTATGGTCAGGAACCAAGCCCTGGCAGAGAGCCCACAGTCATGGAAGGGTCTGGGATCTGCCCAGGAATCATAGCAAGTGTGGCAGTCCAGCCCTGCAGAAGCCACGGGAGGAGGCTGCGACCCTGGGGCCTGGGCGAGGCTGCAGGTGCCATTTCCGCTCAGGAGTCGCAGTGGCACCAGCCCTGCCCTGCAGCATCCACCACTGCCAGCGCCTCCTGTAACAGCTGCCCAGCATCCCTCCTGCAGGCTGTAGCCTGGGTCTCCCTCTTTGAGGAGATCGATTGCAGGGCTCTGCCGCCTGCCTGCCTCATTGTCTCTAACCACTTGCCTGACTACCTGATCACCCCTAACCACTTGTCTGACTACCTGATCACCCCTAACTGTTCGCCTGCCTACCTGATCTCCCCTAACCACTCTGCCTACCTGATCTCCCCTAACCACTTGCTAGGGGGCTGGGCCAGCTCAGGCAGGGGCTGTGGTGGTTCTGGCCTCTGGTCATTCAGTTGGTTACACCATTATGGTCCCTGGGCTTTTATTATATAAGATTTCTTAATTTTCTCTTGTATATACTTTTAAATCTTTCCTATTTATGTAAAGTCCTCCCACATTCAGTATTTATATTTATCACTAGATCTTCAATATTTAGTAATCAAACTACAGGCCCAGTGCACAAAATTCGTGCATGGGTAGGGTCCCTAGGCCTGGCCAGTAATCAGGGCCAATCAGATTCCCCCACCTCCCTGCCTCCCTGCCTCCTCCTTCCCTCGTTCCCTCAGCACCTGCCACCGCTGGTCACCCGTCATGTTCTATGCTGCTCCCTGGTGGTCAGCGCACATCATAATGAGCAATCGAACTCCTGTTCTCCCGAGAGGACACTTGGCATATTAGTCTTTTATATATATATATATATATTTATATATTATGTCCTTTACTATAGAGCTTTCTAAAGCTATAACATCATATCAACAACATAGTGGGCATTTTGAAATATCACTCTTTCTTTTATTCCTCAACATATGAATTTAGTAGTTGCCATAAACTCCACTACCAAACAATTGTTTTTTTCCAGTGATTGAATCAGATATCTCAGAATGTCAAGATACTTTAAAAGTGTTTTCTATCAGGACTTGCGTTTGTAACTTTTACAGTAAAAACAAGAGGTTTTTTTTTGTAAAAAATGATTTTTAAAATGTATCAGTAGTTGAAAAAATACTCTTATTTCAGCACATATAGTTCAATAACTACTTTACTAAGAAAATAATAAAAAATACAGTTAAATTTGTATCCTCAATGAAGCAGAGTTAGAAAGAGCCTAAATTCTCAGGAATTATGAATAATTATACTATGAATCTATGCGATCAAGTATTATGTAACTGAAAAATATTTTCAAATAATTTTATGTTATTTTAAGAGGGACAAAACTGTTAATACAGCCTGTCTCAATGTGTGAATATATATATATATATATATATATATATATATATATATATATATATCTACAAACACACACACACACATATGTATCAAAGAACTTCAGAAAGAAGAATACTAAAGGGTTAAAAATGAATAGATCTAAGGAGTAAGATTTAGAGGTTTATAAATCATCTTTACCAGTTTTTATGTTTCCAAATTTTCTACAGGCATATGCTATGCTAATAAGTAAAAAACAAACCTATCTTTAGAAACAGAAAAAACATATCTTTTTTTGTAAAGAATAAAAATCTATCAGTCAGGCCTTCTCAATATCTGTTCTCATGTGGGAGATAGTAATTTTTAAAATACTTCTATTTGCAGAAGTAACTGTACCAGAGGTATGTACTCTAGCCTCCCTTATTCCAAAGTCACTCCCTGGGAATGAATTAAACAGTAAGGAACATTCCTGAACTCTTACAAAGAGTCGGGTGCCATTTAGTGAGCTGAATGCTTCCCAGAAGCCCTAGATCAGGGCTGCGTGGGGGCCATCAACTCCACAGGCATCTACTAAGTGGCCTCCCTCAGCACACTTCACACGCCCAGGAAACTTCTCCGACAGCAACTGGTTAGGCTACGTTGTCTAGCCTTGGAGCAATTCTCCTGACTTCAGTAGCAAAAGTAAAGGAACAAAGAAAGTACCTTTCTTTTTTGTACTCAGTTCATAAAATAAGACTCAAAGAGCATAATCTGAACCACTTTACCCCTCATATATTGCCTTAATATACACTTCATTTTTTTTACTGGTAGTACTGATCCTAAAATCATAAAATCTCAGGCTTTACATTATACATCTGAGTCTCATATTTTAAGTTTATTAAGAATCACATGCAGATATTGTTTAATGAGTTTCCTAGATTTCATTCTGAGAAATTCTGAGTTGGTGGTTGGACTCTATATTATAAATAACATCTCAGGTATAACTGGGATTAAAGGGGCCCATGGAGCACATTTGGTGGGCTTGAAGAATGAGTCTCATTCCTGTAAAATATTTTGACAACACAGTTAACAAATGCCATTTGCAAAGAAGGCAGAAAGTAACAATCATTAGCAAGTTTAAGTGTACATATATATATATCATTAAGTATCTATTTTGCACCTCTAGGTGACTTCCATATCCTATTTCATGTCCACATCACTCCACTTTAAGAAAATAAAATTGTAAAACAAACCAAAGGGATAAAAAATAAACAAAAACCAAATCATCCAAGTAGGTCAGGTCTACACACCCACTATTAACAGCTTCAATAAATCTCACATATTAAATGATTTTACAGAAGGGATCAAAAAGCTGAATTGTTTTGTAACATGTTCTAAAGTAAAGAAAATTGACCCATTAGGCACAGGGATGAGAGCCCACACTACTTTCAAAAGATCATGAGGTGTTATAATTTCTTTCTTTTGAACTTGGGAGAAGATTAAACTTTTAAGTAAAAGAAAGTGGTTTAATATATATCATTAATCTATTTAATCTTTACACCAATAAAATTATATATAAAACTAGAGGCCCAGCACATAAAATTTGTGCATTCAAGCGGGGGGAGGGGAGGGCCTCAACCTGGCCTGAACTCTCTCGCAGTCTGGGAGTCCTTGGAGGATGTCTGACTGCTACAGAGGCAGGAGAGGCTCCTGCCACTACCACTGCCTTGCCAGCCATGAGCTGGGCTTCTGGCTGAGCAGCACTCCCCCTGTGAGAGTGTACTGACCACCAGGAGGCAGCTACTGCATTGAGCATCTGCCTCCTGGTGGTCAGTGTGCGTCATACAACCAGTCATTCTGCTGTTGAGCCAAAACTGGCTCTCTGACATCCCCCAAGGGGTCCCAGATTGCAAGAGGGCACAGGCCAGGCCAAGGGACCCCACTGGTGCACTATCGGGGGAGGTAGGGACATGGGTGGTTGGCCAACCTGGGATGGACCACGGAGGGCTCCAGGGTTGCCTGGCCTATCTCACTCAGTCCTGATCAGCCAGACCTCAGCAGCAAGCTAACCTACCAGTCAGAGTGTCTGCCCTCTGGTGGTCAGTGCACATCATAGCGAGCAGCCTTAGCATTTCATTTGCATATTATGTTTGATTGGTTGAATGGCCAACAGGACGACCAGACACTTAGCATATTAGGCTTTTATTATATAGGATATTTTAATATATAGCATCAATCTACTTGTCATTACACCATTTAAATATATATATATATATATATATATATATATGTAAAATTTAATGTAGAAGGCAGAATGTAAGGACAACAGTGCTTAAGGTTAACAAAAGCCTTAAAGCAGATCTGATCTAAAGTCGTCTCTCATGATTGTCCTGCTTCCTAAATTCATTTAGGCTAGGCTGATAACTGTTCTTCTCTTCTTTCTTCATCTTATACCATTGAAAATGACTATGAAGCTAGTTATTACTTACATTTCTCACTAAATTATTTGTCAAATTATGAGAAGGAAAAAATATGAGTTTCTAACAAACCACCATGTTCCAAAGACATCTCCAGGAAATGCTTCTTGGCTGACTGAAATGAATAAAATCTGTTAAAGAACCCACCGCCAGCTGGAAACTGCTTGGGAAGTGCACACTTAGCTTGCAACATGTAAGCAAGCAAGTTATTATTTATCTCCTGTATTTGATGAATTATGTTCTTAATCATTTTAGATCTTTCTTAGTATGAATTCTGCTCCATGAATTTCATTACAGACAAATTTGAATAAAATACCAACTTTTGAGCATTCATTTTGTTTGCTCAACTTCCTTGTCAAGAAAATGAAAGAGGCATGTGAGGAAAGTTTACTTGTTTCTCCCCCAAGAAGTTCATAAATCAGGTTTGTCTCATTCTGAACAGGCTATATATCATTTTTAAATTTTATATACTTCTGGCCAATGAATTCTATTTCTCAGAATCTAGGTCAAAGTACTCTTTGAAAACAACTAAAACTCTGAATTACAAAACATATTCACCAACAAGAAATACATAATGAAGATATTCATAAACAACCAGAAATGCAATAAAAGGGATCTGCCTAAGTTAATAATGATGGCAGTAATCAAATGAATCATGAATTTGCATATTAGTGTTTTTTTCATTCCATATATTTGCATTTTTGCCTGGAAGGCATTTGGAGCAATGACAGAACAGGTATTTGTTATGCTTATACTCTGAGTAAACTGGGTGGGGACTGAAGCAACTAAAGTGCCTGGCGCCAATACTTCTCTCCTGGTCCCTTTTTACCTTCTATGAGAATTGATGCAGCCTTAAAGCTAGCAACGAAAGTGGAAAAAGAAGTCAACATGGTTAGTAGGTCATTTATGATGTAGTAATAATAAATTGCAATTTTGAAAATTACATAATTATTAACAAATGACATAATTGTTGTATAACCATAAACAAAATATAAATGAAAATAGAAAAAAAAACAAAACACCAGGCTTGTATGTACAGTTTTATTACAATCAGAATTTTTAAATCCAAATTATCTATAAAAAGAATTATTATTTTAATATAGAAAATACCTTTAAGTAGCTATTTAGAAAACTTCTTATTCCTATTGTCACATATCTACCAAATTTATATATAATGGGAAGTTTTAATGTAGGAAATAGAACTAACATCAAAATAGTGATGTGAGCATTGATAAAGGTAAAATATAAATATACTAGAGGCCCGGTGCACCAATTCCTGCACAGGTGGGGTCCCTTGGACTGGCCAGCAATCAGGGCCAATCAAGGCCAGCCGGCTGTGGGGAGGGACCGCGGGAGGTTGGCCAGCTGTGAGAGGTTGGCTGTGGGAGTGCACTGACCACCAGGGAGCAGCTCCTGCATTGAGCATCTTCCCCCTGATGGTCAGTGCACGTCATAGCTACTGGTCGATCATCTGGTTGTCCGGTTGTCCGGTCATAACAGTCGCTTAGGCTGTTATATATATAGATAATAAAGTAGATTATATTTTATTATGAAATTAACTAGAGGCCCGGCGCACAAAATTCGAGCATGGGTACAGTCCCTAAGCCCGGCCTGCGATCAGGGCCATCTTCCCCAGCTGCCCGCAGCTGGCCCAGCCCCCCGCCACCACCCACCCCTGGTTCCCCCTTCACCATCGGGTGATTGGTGCCTGCCAGCCAGGGAAAGAGACAAAGAGGTTGTCAATACACCTCACAGTGACTGGCCCAGCTGTGGTTCTGGTCGTTCTGCCATTAGGGTCAATCTGCATATTATCCTTTTATTATATAGGATAATAATGTAAACATTTGAGTTGTTATCAATGGGATGTGTAAAAGCCATAAATAATTAAAAGTTAGTGTATGTTAAAATAAAATTAGTCATTTCCAGTGGTATAATCCTGCCTCTTTATTTATTTTAAATTTTATATTTTTGTCTCCTTTATGAAAATTTCACACTGCAATATTGTTTGATGTGTATGCTATCATCTGATATATCTATCAACCCTGCAAATGACTCTAAATCAATCATATGACTTATTAATGATACCAGTTCCCCCTTGCTTCCCTCTGAATGAAGAGGGTATATCTCTTCATCTGAAGTGAAGTGCTTGCTTTTAGAGAAGTCTGAAAATTAAATATAATGGAAAATTCCATGGCTACTTGTATTTGAGAAAAAGTTATTATTTCAATACATCTCATGGTGGTTTCTTTTCGTCTTCACATTCTTCTCCACTGCTTCAAACACCTCGCTTTCTTTTACTAAGTAACCTCACCATCCTGACAGACAACTAATTCACTTCTTCCCAGTCCTCTGCTCCTGAAAGCCTCTCAACCATACATCTTTGTCTGCACTTCCAGATATCCAAGTCCAGTTGAATGACACCAGTATAAATGTGTGTTAAATAACTTATTTGGGACTTCACAGGGCCTGTCCCAAACTCTCAATACCCTTGTGAATCATTCTTCTAATAACAATCCATAATCTTAACCTACTTTCTTCACACTCCCAATCTTTTCTGGGTTCCCTATCCTCTGCAATTTTCCATTATCAATGTATTCAAAATTCCAACATAATTTTTCCCTTTACATTTGGATCCCTTCCTATACATAATCTCTATAGTTTTATCTTTCCTTTTCCTTCCTCCCACCTTCCTTACTTCCTTTCTTCCTCTGACAAAATGCTAATTAGAAAAATAACTCAATTTTTAAATTTGTTTCTACATAATTATTAATTATCCCTAGTGCCATCTGCCTGTATCTTTTTTGATAATTCTATAGATGTGTTTATTGTCTGCAATTCTTACTCATTATTTTAAATCTCTCTTTCCTTATCTTTTACTGTACCCTTAAAGATCTTTGTATCTCTAACATTCTTTCTCTGCTTGCATGAAGAAATAGTCTACTGGGTATGTCAAATTTATTATATTTACAATTATATTAAAATTATGTTCATCATGTCTCCTCACCATTCACCCCATAGCCAGCTACTATTTGTAATCTTCACTGTCTTTGCTAATGTCTCTGCTCAGAATCAAGGGCCTGGGGCATTGCTGACTTTTTCTTCTTCTCCATTAACATATGCAATAATTTTCTAAGTCCAGCAGATTCTACCCCAACAATACTTCTAACATATGTTTATAGGCTTTTTGACCTCTTAAAATCAGCATCAATATTCTTATGAACTGAGAACCAAGATGGCAGCATAGGTAATCACCAGTACTTGCTGCCTCCCGCAACCACATCAAAATTACAACTAGAATACAGAGCAGCCATCATTCAGAACTGAGTGAAAGCTGGATGAATGGAAGTCCTACAACTAGAGAAGTAAAGAAAGCATATCAAGACTAGTAGGAGGGGCAGCAGCTATGGGGGATTAATGGGCAGATGGGGAAGAACTGGTTTGTCTGGCACGGAGGCAGGACCTTGGGAGCAGCTTTCTCCCTGACAGGGGTGGCCACAAGGGTCCTTATTCCTTTTCTGGGACCTCCCCTGTCACAGGGCTGACTGGCAGCCATATCTGAGTTTCCATTAGCATGGTCCATACTCTTTCCTCTGCCCTGAGAACCCACCCCATCCAATTTTCAGTCTCACATAAGCTGTTTGCTGAGGCTTTTCCATATAATTGGTCCTGGCTCATGCTTCAGACATTTCTAAAATCTCTCAAACAAGCTGCAGCTGGCCTCAGCATGCCCCCAAACTTCTCAATAAGACACCCAAGACCCAGCACTAGTACCACCCTGCCTTGCTTCACAGCTGAGCACTTCTAAGCCCAAAACAAATAGCAGCCATCTGAAGATCTCTCTGTAGCTTCTGCCAGGTGGGCCCAGGCAGTGGCTGACTTTGTACCTCCTGGGAGGCCCCAGAGCCAGTGCAGTAATACTTTTTCAAAATAAAAAGTTTAGTGCAGAAAAAAAAAAATTGAGCTCTATTCCATTACCTCTAATACCCAGTTATTATTCCAATAGTAAGATTTGAAATGTGGGGGGAAATAATTATCTTTCTAAACACTGATTTCTAGAACACTACATTAGGAGATTGAGTTAGTAAACTTTATTGCACTTATCTAACTTGTTAGTGTCCAGTTATTCTATTGCTGGTGAAAATTAAATAGAGTATGGAAACAGAAATCTTTATAGTATACCTACAAATTGAATATGCACCAACCACATAATGAGATACTGTAAATAAAACTAAATAAGAATAAATCCTTACAAACCATTGGGTACGACTTTCTTTCACCACTGTAACTCCATCTCCGTGCTCCCCCCCGCCTCCCCCGCAGTCTTGGAAGAAGTGCTATCATGAAGACATTTGGAGAGTGAAGACGTTTGGAACTAATATTATTTTCTAGGCTGATCTCTTCAAGTGGGACCTAAAGGAAAGATCCAAGCTAAAAGATTCCATTAGCTATTCCCTTGGAGAATAATATGGTCATTCCTGAAACGCTGCAAAGGCAATAACAATACTAAATCTGATTTAAAGCAAACAATTAAGTTAGAATTATTCAGTTCCAAGAAGTGGCTAAGGAAATATAGTCTATAAATGTAAAATCTTGTTACTAACAAATCATGCCTCTGTATCACTAGTGTCTAACCTAGAAAGCTATTGCTTTAGTAAACTTATGAACCCATGTCTTTACTGCTCTTTCTTACTTAACCCTATGACTGAGACTGAGCACCAAATAAAAGTCTGACCTTAAGTGGTTGTGTATCAAATTATTATACAAATTAAACTAATCAATTTATGGAACACATGAGATAAGAATGATGCAATTTTATTAATTGAACAAATATTTGAACCTCAGGAAATATTTTACCAAATTTTGCCACATCACAATTTCTCTGGGTATTGGAAGAAATGTGCATTCAACATTTATTGGCCTAGAATAATGTACTGCACATATTCTTTATGAAATGAACTCATTGAACTTGAATTTCTGTTTGATACATTCCAACTCTAATCTTGCAGTGGCTTTTTAGTTGCACATTGATATACTGAGACTAATTTGGGACATTTCTGATGTTAAATATTATGTTATATTGTAATAATAAGGGCTAACCCTTGTGTTTGGGTTTCTGATTTGGAAAACATGGCCACTATATTGATCACTCTTAGATGGAGATGGGAATTAAAGTGGTTATTTTAGAATAAAAGTTCTTAACATAAAAGAGAGAGAGAAAAAGATTCAGATGGGTCTTAGGTAGAGAGGTCCCTCAGAGATTGAAGAAAAAACAGCATTAGTATTTTAGTAAAGTAAGCAAGAAGATAGAATATATTTGGAGATTTGAATTCTTTATATCATCGAGCAAATATAGAAACCATTCACTTTCTAAAGTCAGTTATTCTGTCACTGGTGAAAATTAAACGGAATATGGAAACAGAAATCTTTATATTACACTAATTCTTTATATTATACTAATTCTAATATCACTAGCTTTTAAAGCATACATATGTTCTTTGGCAAGAAATTCATTGCAGTTTGTCTCAGCCTTTTTCAGCTCTTGCATCCCTGGAAATTTCTCAGTCCAGGACCAAAAAAAAAAGGAGGGTACATATTAAATTGGGAATCACTTGTTTCACAGTTTGGCAGTTCCACAAAAAATTAAGAATAGAGTTACCATATGACCCAGCAGTTCATTTTCTGGGTATCTACCTAAAATACTGAAAAAAACAAACTATTATTTGCAAAGATATATGCACCCCTATGATCATTGAAGCACTATTCACAGTGGCTAAGACATGGAAAGAACCAAAGTGTCCTTTGTAGATGATTGGTTAAAGAAGATAAGATAAAGACAGTATAGATTACTACTCAGCCATAAAAAAGATGAAATTCTGCCACTTGTGACACCACTGATGAACCTTGAGAATATTATGGTAAGCAAAATAAATGAGTCAGAGAAAGCTGAGAACCAAGTGATTTCACTCATTTATTGAAATATAAAACTGAAACTCATAGACACAAAGATATGGTGTTTAGTAGAGGGAAGTGGGTGGGAGATTAGTAAAGGGTAAAGGGAACCAAATATATGATGACAGAAGATGGTTTAACTTTGGGTGGTGGGCACACAGTGTATCTTAGAAATATGTACTTGAAACCTATATAATCTTATTAACCAACTAGAGGCTTGGTGCACAAAATTCATGCACTGGAAGGGTGTCCCTCAGCCCAAACTGCACCCTCTCCAATCTGGGACCCCTCGGGGGATGTCGCTTTAGGCTCAATCCCATAGGAATTGGGCCTAAACCAGCAGTTGGACATCCCTCTCACAATCCAAGACTGCTGGTTCCTAACCACTCACCTGCCTGCCTGCCTGATTGCCCCTAATTGCTTCTGCCTGCCAGCCTGATGGCCACCTAATCGCTCTCCTGCCGGCTTGATTGACACCTAACTGCTCCCCTGCCAGCCTGATCCCCCTTAACTGCCCTCTCCTGCTGGCCTGATCACCCCCAACTTCCCTCCCCTGCTGGCCATCTTGTGGTGGCCATCTTGTGATGATGTGGGGGCGGCCATCTTGTGACAATGGCCATCTTGTGGTAGTCATCTTGTGACAACGTGGAGGCAGCTATCTTGTGATGACCTGAGGGCACCAGAGCCACCTAGGCTTTTATTAGTATAGATGTCACCTCAGTAAATTTAATTTTTTCACCCTAGCCAGTTTTTCTCAGTGGATAGAGCATCAGCCTGCAGACTGAAGGGTCTGGGGTTTGATTCAGGACAGGGGCACATCCCTGGCTTGAGGCTCGATCCCCATTAGGGGATGTGCAGGAGGCTGCTGATAGGTGATTCTCTCTCATCATTGATGTTTCTATCTCTCTCCCCCTTCCTCTCTGAGATCAATAAAAATATATTTAAAAAAATAAAATAAATTTAATTTAAAAAGATAATCACTTGTTTCAAACAATCAAAAACAGGTGTACCTTGGCTATTAATACAATAAAGAGGTCAAAATATATACTGATTCTCATTGGTAAAATACAGAAATGCCACTTTTAATTAGAGAGGCTTACAAATTTACTCTTCTTATCAGATATGCTCACATTTTGCTATATCCCTACAGAACTGTAGTTCAAAACTAAGTCAATTTTAGCCTTAATCTCTGTATCTCCTTTATTTCCTTTTCTCTATTCCATTAGTGAAAAACAAATTTTCACAAATTTTGATTTCACCAGGCACTCTATTGTAAAACAATAGAGTGATCACATTTTAATACCCAATCAAAGCATATGATGCCTTCCAATACTATACTGCCTTTTGCCTAATTTGCTTTAACTCTAGTTATATACAAAGAACACTGAGACTAGGGATGCTATCTTCCACCAGAGAAGCTTACTTCTTATCTTTATTTACTATTTATTTACTTCCACTATTACTATAATATTTGTGTTCTGAAGTCAGTATCTTCCCCAAATTTTATCACATGACTCTAAACAATCTTTAAACATCAACTCTTGTATAAGGAATGGCTAGGTCATCTATAACCACTTCCCCAATAAGTATATTTATCCAATAAATAAATAAATACACTCCATTCTTACCATTATGGCAAGATAAACTGTTTTCTAAGAAAAAGTTGCTTTTAAAATTTCTAAAACTTTGTAATAATTTGAAAGTCTGTAAAGAATAAAACAGTGATAGCTGAATGAAAATCGTGGGAAAATTTAAGCTGATAAGAAGATAGGATTCCAAATGTGAGTTCTATCTGATGCATACTTAGGTCATGATTTACCTAATTAGGTATTTATTTAAATATCTCTATTAGATCATAGCAAATTATAAGGATTCTGAATTCTATACAATTCAATGTGCAGGTGTACACTTAATTTAACCAATATATGTGTATTTTCCTCTTTAGCAATGATTTTGAAAAAAATGGTAATACATTACTGAAGTACAAAAATTAATTCCTTATTTGTTCTTGTATCTGAAACATGTTAAAATATCTTTATTTTTCTATATAATGTTTTATTTTTATTTTAATTTTTTTTTTCTTAATTAAATCTTTATTGTTCAGATTATTACAGGTGTTCCACTTTTTTTCCCCCCATAGCTCCCCTCCACCTGATTCCCCACCCCACCCCATGCCCTTACCCCCCGCCACTGTCTTCATCCATAGGAGTAAGATTTTTGTCCAATCTCTTCCCGCACCCCTCACACTTGCTTCCTCTGAGAATCGTCAGTCCACTCCCTTTCTATGTCCCTGATTCTATTATATTCACCAGTCCATTCTGTTCTTCAGATTTTTTATTCACTTGATTTTTAGATTCACTTGTTGGTAGGTATGTATTTGATGTCATTTTGTTGTTCATAATTTTTATCTTTACCTTTTTCTTCTTCTTCTTCTTCTTAAAGAATACCCTTCAGCATTTCATGTAATCCTGGTTTGGTGGCGATGAACTCCTTTAGCTTTTTCTTGTCTGTGAAGCTCTTTATCTGACCTTCAACTCTGAATGATAGCTTTGCTGGGTAGAGTAATCTTGGTTGTAGGTTCTTGCTGTTCATCACTTTGAATATTTCTTGCCACTCCCTTCTGGCCTGCATAGTTTCTGCCGAGAAATCAGCTGACAGTCGTATGGGTACTCCCTTGTAGGTAATTAACTGTTTTTCTCTTGCTGCTTTTAATATTCTCTCTTTGTCTTTTGCCCTTGGCATTTTAATTATGATGTGTCTTGGTGTGGTCCTCTTTGGGCTCCTCTTGTATGGGGTTCTGTGCGCTTCCTGAACTTGTAAGTCTATTTCTTTCACCAGGTAGGGAAAGTTTTCTGTCATTATTTCTTCTAATAGGTTTTCAATATTTTGCTCTCTCCCTTCTTCTGGCACCCCAAAAATTCGGATGTTGTTTCGCTTAAAGTTGTCCCAGAGACTCCTTACATTATCTTCATATTTTTGGATTCTTTTTTCTTTTTGTTTTTCTGGTTGGATGTTTTTAGTTTCCACATATTTCAGATCTTTGGTTTGATTCTTGGGGTATGTTGATCTACAGTTGAGTTTCTGTATATTCTTTATTTCAGACAGTGTATGCTTCATTTCTGACTGATCCTTTTCCATTTTTTTGGCATTCTCATTAAGGTCCTTGAAGGTCTCACTAAGCTCCTCAGAAGTGTCATCAAGTTTCTCGGCGGTTTTTAGAAGATTCTTGAGTAACCTTATAAATGTGATTCTGAACTCTATGTCATCCAGTAGTTTGTTTTCCTCCGTTTCTTTCATTCGTGACATGTTTCTTTGTTTCTGCATTTTGGCTGCTTCCCTGTGTTGATGGAGTGGCTTTTTGTGGTAGGTGACCTATAGGGGGCAGTAGCTCAGCCTCCCCAATCACATGAGGTGGATGCTCTTGGTACACCCCTTTGTGGGCTGAGTGCAAAGTCTTGGTGTAGTTAAGCCTGAATTGCTGTTGGTACACTGGGAGGAATTGACCTCCAGGCCAATTAGCTGTGAGCACTCCCTGTGTCTATAATGGAAGAAGTGCTGCGTTGAAGACACACTTATGGGGCAGGACTTGTTTCAGTGGGGCTTTGGTGCTCACTGAGTCTGCCTCTTGAATGTGTCACTTATGGATGTGAGGAGTTGAAATCTGGTGTCTCACACTGACCACTAGGTACACTGGCTTCTGGATCTCCAATGGGGTGCAGGTCAGCTACTGTCTGAGGCCACTCAGCAGGAGCTACAGTGAGAGCTGCAGTTTTCTCCTCTTTGCTTGGAGTTTGGAGGTTTTGGAGCTGTCTGACCTGGGCTGCAAGTTTTCTAGGTTAAGCTGCAATAGGGCAGGCTTTCTTATGCTAATTGAGCTGCTTGGAGCTTGGGTGGGTTTGTAGGTTGTGTGGGGCGGGGTCTCAGGGCGTCACTAGGTTAGGGCGTGGCAAACAGCAATGGCTGCTAGTAAGCCGGCTCTGTGTCCCCGACCGTGTCCTGGAGTCCAGTGCCCCAGTGCCGTAAACAATTATTCCTGCGCGCAGCTCTGCAAGCAAGCCACTCTCGCTGGCAGACAGTCCACCTTCTCCCTGTAGGAGTTTGGGTCCCCCGCGTCTCCCCAGAGACTGGATTTCAGAGTAATTGGGGGTTTGTCTCCGTTCAGGTTGAAAAAAGCAACGCACCCAGTCGCCCGCCGCCAGCCTGGATCACGCGCCTCCGTACCTCAGCTTTTCAGTGCTTGTGCACGTCTCAATGCTCTTTTCTCTTTCCTTCTAGTTGTAGAACTTCCACTCAGCCAGCTTTCCCGTGGTTCTGGGTGATAGACGTTTTGTCTTTTAGTTGCAGTTTAAATTGTTGTGGGAGGCAGCAGTTTAGGTGTTTACCTATGCCGCCATCTTGGATTCCTCTCTAATGTTTTATTTTTAATGTATAGTAATAAAAATTAAATATTTAGACCTATAATATTATAAAGTACTAATTAGTTCACAAAACCATAAAATCTAAACTCATTTATATAAATGAGTTCCTTTTCAAAAATCACACAAAATATAATGTGACCTCATCCAATTTTACTTAAAACATTTAAACTATATACTCACAAACACTAATACACACTAATGAAAAATAATGTCTTCCTCCTTTCAAAATATTTTGGTAACTGAGCCCACAGGCAGAGGTGTTTAAATCTTTTAAAACTTTAAAATAAATATCTCAAATTACATAGCCAATAAAAATAAACTACCTTATAATAGTAAGACTTTTGATATATATATATATATATATATATATATATAATATATACATAATAGTAAGACTTATAATAGTAAGACTTCTGATGTATAATATATATACATCAGAAGTCTTACTATTATAAGATAGTTGACTTCTGATATATATACATATATAATATATGTATATATATCAGAAGTCTTACTATTATAAGGTGTGTGTGTGTGTCACACACACACACACACACACACACACACACTAGAGGCCCACTGCACAAAGTTGTGCACCGGTGGGGTCCCTCGGCGTGGCCTATGGGGATTCGGCCAAAACTGGCAGTCCAATGCTGCCTGCCACTCCTGCCTGCCAGGAGGGGTCGCTCATCTGAGCAGTACTCCCGCTGTGGGAGCGTCTGCCCCCTGGTGGTCAGTATGTGCCGTCGACCATTCGACTGGTCGTTCGGTCGTAGGCATTTATATATATATATATGTCTTATGTTTTAAAATAAAGTAATATCACTAAGAACATTTTTTAAATGGAATGAACAGTATTCTGTTCATAATACCTTATATTAGAAATTGTGTTATCATCCCATAAATCTGTATGTGTAAAGATTATACTCTGAAATTGGCTTCAGTTGTTATCATAGATATTATTTTTAAGAGATTGTTAGCCACAGTGTTTATTTTCTAGTTGTGTGTAGCGAACAATGGTTAGGTTATGAAGATCAGATGTCTGAAAACAGAACAACATATTATGATGTGTATGTACATGTTTGGGATAGTATACTGTAGCATTTATTGTAATTTAGAATAACCATTCTGGTTTCTAGTTTTTCTTTAGCAATCTCATAATTCCCTTTAGTGTATAATCATTCAGATGGTTCACATGTTAACTTATTTAGAAAATTACTAACATTTTGTTTGACATATTTAAACTTTTATTTGTCTCTGTGACAAAGGGGCAAAATATCATGAAATACAAAATCAGCAAGATATTTTTTTCCCAGACAGGGACTCATTTAAGGTTTTCTAACTCGAGTGGGAAATTCCCTGCATGACAGGTTTCTTTTGTTGCTCCTGTAGCTAACATATTTTAGGAAAAGTGAAAGTAGGTCAAGTTATTTTACAAAATACTAACCCTGTTATATCTTCTCTGTGGTAATCTTACCTACACATTCATTTTTGTGACTCTGAGAAACTTTTCAACATACGTCATTTCAGTTTTTAAGTTCAATCTAAAGTTACGATCAGTTGAGTCATATGAAAACATGTGCTATTTTAACCTTACTGGTGAATACATTAATGCATCTAATTTTCCTTTTGACAGATTTAGAGAAAATAGAAATGTGTAATGTGATAGTAAAAAAATTATATTATATTCACATTTTTAGCCTGAGTCAATTACCACATGATATGAGTCATGGGAAACTTTTAAAAAAATGTCATTATCCTTAAAATCAGTCATAGCATCTGTAAAAATTCATTTGATTATATTTTGATATTATAAGGGCAATAAGAAATTTAATGAGGTAACTCGCAAAGAAAAAATACAAATGAATTCTGAAACATTGAAAAATAACCTGGAATGCTAAAAAATAAAGGGAATTACCATGGGTAAAGAAAATCAGTTGACTATATGAAGACAATTACATTGTTCTATGAAAGAACATTGAGAAATCTGAAAAGACAAATATTGATGTTTAAACAAGAAAATCTTAATGTTCTATATCAGCAAGAAAACTCTTAAGAAAATTAATAAGTTGACATTTAAAAATGTATTTACAAATTATACAATTATATGCAATTGTTGCAGAAATCAATCTATAAAGTTTATTTGATGATATAAATTATGTCTTAATAATAGAGAAAATAAAAACAAGTTTGTTTGCTAGTTCATAAGGTCCTTGAGCATAGGACAATAGTATGATCTCCAGTTCCCTGAACAGTTTCAGTTAAATAAACAAATAAATTAATTTTTAAAAATACCATAACTTGCCTATGAAAATGTTTCAAAAAACATTTTTTAAATTTATATTTTTAATATAGAGGGGATATTTTTGCAAAGAATCAGTAAAGTTTAAAAATGGTAGAGATTTAGGTTCACTCATTAAACTTTATAAAAGACCTTAATTTAACATGTCTAGATCCTTACTAGTAATTCTATAGTCACTGATCTATGTATCTTTGTATTAGGTGATTATTATCATGTCTTGCCTGCTTCCAAAGAAAATACGATACCTTAGAATAATTCACCCACTTGAAATACATTATTTAAGCAATTATTACTATGAAAGAATTAAATCAGAATTGTAATATTTCAGAAGCACATTTCTGCCACTTCAGTAAGATTGAGATTTTCTCTCTGCCTCACCTTTCTACCAGCCACATAATGAGAACACAGATTCTCCAAGTACAAACCACCAATATTGACTCCTGTGTCTAGCAGAATGTGATACAAGAGTGAGAATAACACTATAAGTTACAGGAACAAAAAGTAGTATAAACTATGGCCATCTGCCAATGCTACCCTCTTCTCCCAAGGACTGAAACTCCAGTTTTAGTCACCTACTTTTTTATCCATCTGCCAAACCGAGGAGCACTTGTGAAAGGGCTCTGGCTGTAATAAGATTAATTTCAAACTAGAAGCTCAGAAAGAACCAAGTGTTTTGAGTGGCTTATAATCAAATTCTCTGCAACTTAAAGATGGAGAAGTTGGTTTAGGGCTGGTCTCTAACATATCTTTCAAACTTATAAATATAATTGAGTCCTGCAAAACAACAGAAAAAAAAATATTAGGCAAATTTCCATTTAGTATAGTTTGTGGGTCACAAGGAAACAACCCAAAATGCAAAAATGCTGAGCTCAAAGAAAAATCCAGTTCAATTGAGGAAAACAATTGTTGATGAGGAAAATAAAAAAACAAGTTAATCTTGCTGTATTTTTCAGAGTTCAAAATATTTTATTAGATAAATATAAAAATATATAAAAGGATATAAGGCTTTGCTTATTTAGATACTATTTTTAAAAATTATGACTTTGAAATATGCCCATGTTTTCTATATATAATTGGCTCTAATGCTCTTCGGATCATGACCTACTTGGCAGTATACATAGTTTTTTGTTTGTAACTCACCTCATGACCTAAAATTCCTGAATCAATCATAACTTTAGTTTTTCATACTGTCATCAAAGGTATTTCATGATAGAAATAAATCCCTAGAGCTGGCTGATATATAAGATTTTTTTATTGCTCTTTTAGGATAAGAAGTTTACTTACATTTATATGCTTTGGGGAGATCCTGGAATTCTGCTTTTATGATATTTATCTCTCCTCAAAAAACAAACATAGGCTGTCTTCATCTTGAAATGAATACAGATGTTTCTTTAAATGTGTAAGCAATATGCTAAGTCTCTTTAGAATTATTTTGAGAAACACTGCCAATTTACTTATTATCTTTTAGTATTGAACAACTTTTTCCTTAAAATTAATAGACATCCTGTGTTTTCCCTTTTATTCAAGGAATTTCCCAATTGTGGTTGAGGAACAATTTTGATGGGTGATGTCCTTTTTGTAATCTTTTTGAGAATCAGATTTCAGTCAATGAAGAACTTCAAAAAGATCACTATGACCTGTAAGTGAAATCAATGTGACCATCTATAGATGCTGCTATGTGTGTCTTACTAGTGCTTGTCAACTATCCTGCTTATAAGCCTTGAAAAGAGAGTGGATGCAGAAGGCAATTTATTCAGTGACCTATAGGTGGGCAAGGGAGAATAGACTTTCTCTTTTCCTTTCTGTTTACAATACTCTCTATAAAATGTCACAACTGATTTCTGATTTTAAAAAACTAATCAGAGAAAAGTTATTTCTGATTTTTAAAATATTAAAGTTAAAAAATACTTATTCACTATGGAAAGTAAATCAGCTTTATTTCCATTTAACCATTAAGTCTTTAATATTGAGGAAACTTAGATGACCCTTTAGTAGTTAGAAATCAAATGATTGACTGAAACAGAGGATTCATTTTTAACTCCTAGGCCTATGTGTCAAAATTTTAACCTGTCCTCTGTAGCACACATAATATATTTTTATCAAATAACTAGAGGCTCGGTGCATGAAAATTCACACACTGGAGGGGAGGTTCCTCAGCCCAGCCTTCCCGCCTCACAGTCTGGGAACCCTCAGGGACAGGAGGCAACCTGGTGCTAAGGGGAAGGCAATGCCCCATCACACTTCTGCTGATGTCACTGCTGGCAGCACTAGCCTCAGCCAGCCCTGGTTACCAGAGCCTCAGGCGGCCCTGGGTGGCTGGGCAGCTGCCATCTAAGGCTTGTCTGCACCTCGGGCCAACCCTGAGCTGCTGGGGGGCTGTGGGGCCTGGGGGACTCTGGAGGCAAGCTTGCGGACCCTTGCCATGTGCCTGCTGCCCTGGTGGGGCTGAGGGGACTGGGCACCGCCATCTTGTGGCTGTGGGCACTGCCATCTTTGAGGGCGGGGCAGTCAATTAGCATATTCCCTCCTTATTGGCTGTGGGTGCCGCCATCTTTGAGGATGGGGCAATCAATTAGCTTATTTTCTCCTTATTGGCTGTGGGCGCCACCATCTTTGTGACGGCATGAGGGTCAATTAGCATATTCCCTCTTTATTAGACAGGAGGATATATATCCAGCCAACAATTAATAGTCTTAGAAATGCCTGGGAAATATGATATTCAAAACCTTTGCCTTTATTTCAGTTCAACCAGCCACTTTTATAACGAGGGTGTAGTCTAGCTCAGAAATCAGAGCATCCTCCATTTTGACCACAAACTGTTTTCCAGTTTTTTTCAAAAGCTCATTTCTGCAAATCTGCTCTTTAAATTCTTAGAGACCACCATTGTCATAATTATTCTAGCTTGTTCCTGTCAATTAGAATGATTTTTCCTCTCTTTCCTTTCTAGTTTGGACCCAGTTATTTATCTATTGAATAATTTTATATTGTTATAATCTAAAGCATTTTCATTATGTTTCCAGCAAACAGATCCAGCAAACCCATATCTAGGTCAGTATCATGTGTGTCCTTTCATTTAATTACATAATCATGGCTTAAAACACATACATGCACACACACAGACACATATACATGATAACCCTCTGTTAATTGGCAACATTACAAAATCATTATTTCCTAACTCAGTTACAGCCTCTGATGTGTATGAAATATTTCCATCAGTACTTTCTATCATACTCATTCACAGAAGTTAATTGTAAACATTGTATTGGTGAGGAATGGTCATCCATAAATTCTTGTCTCCAAAAAGCTAAAGCTCACATACAGCCACATTGTCCATATTTTCTCATACTTTAAAGAGTAAACTATGTTTTATTCCTTAAATCTCTTCTTTTTCAGATATTATTCAATTAGTCATCACATCCAATTTAGATACCTTCAGTCTCTCTCACTACATCTCTCTTTTCAATCATATATATATATATATATATATATATACACACATATATATACTGTATACTCATGTTTATCCCATTCTGAACAAATGATTTTCCATTGCTTTTATTTTATCCTCCAGCTGTGTCAAATACCTTCTTACCCAATTTGCACAAATGATTTATATTTACAAACATCACTGTAGCCACTTCAACACCTCCCATTCATTCATCAAGGTATTTGTCTTTCTGCCCCCCTAAAAAAACCCTCTTTTCACTGAGTTTAGCTTACTGTTAATTAACAAATGAAGTGGACATTTACCTATAGCACATCTGCTGAGCTACATTTAAACTTCCTTCAAATCTTACCCATTTATTTTCATGATGAGTCTGGTCTTACACCTTTTTTATCAGTTTCTAAATAACTATTCTGGCCAGTATTCTATTCTATTATCACTGTTCTTTTCAATCTACACCTGCTTTCATGTCGTCTTGATTTCTTCATGGTGATGATTTCTTTTGCCATATCCTGTAAGTCTTAAATCTGCAACTCAAACCTCTCCCATATCTTCAGTCTTTATATCAAAATTCATGCGGTAGCCAATGCAGAGTTGTCATAAATGAACGCATCTTTCCCAGAAAACCAGTGATACTTTTGTTGTCCAAATTAACGACACCCTAATCCATCAAGTAAATCAAACTGGAACCCTGGGAGTAATCCTTAATTCTTTCTTTTATTCAACAATCTAATATCAAGTCCAGACAATTTGACCACGTAGCCTATGAACATATCCCTTCTCTACATATTGACAGCCTACTTTGCTCCTTGGTGATAACCGAAGATTCCATAAACAAACTGGTAACTTAGAAGCTATGTATTACTCAGGCATTTTTCTTTCCCAGCACATTAATATTGATAATATACAGTGATAGGTAGATAGATAGATAGATAGATAGATAGATAGATAGATAGATAGATAGATAGACAGAGATAGAAAAGCAGAAGGATTACTACTTAATGCTTCATGTGTAATTGAATGTAGTACAAAATGCTTCTAGTCCCCTGATATCCATTTTACTTTTTCTCCATAATAATAAAATGTTTGGTGAGCAATGGCTACTCAGAATAAAAAATACTTTTCACAGTCTTCTGTGCATTTAGGTATCCTATCTAATAAAGGGGAAATATGCTAATTGACCCTCACAAAGATGATGGTGCCCACAGCCAATCAGGAGGGAATATACTAATTGACTGTCACATCCTCAAAGATGGCAGTGCCCATAGCCACAAGATGATGGTGCTCAGTACCCTCAGCCCTGTCGGGGTGGTAGGCACACAGAACAGTGCCCCCAGGCAGGTCTGGCTGCTCTACATGCCTACTACTGGAGTCCCCTAGTCCCCTCAGACCCCCAGCCACCCAGGGCTGGCCTGAGGCATAGGCAAGCCTCAGATGGCAGCTGCCCAGCCACTCAGGGCTGCCCAAGACCCAGGTAACTAGGGCCAGCCGAGGCTTGTGCTGCCGGCAGTGGCAGCAGCAGAGTTTTGATGAGGGCTACACCTTCCCCTGATTGCTGGGTCACCTCCTGCCCCTGAAGGCTCCTGGACTGTGAGAGGGGGCATGCTGGACTGAGGGACCCCCCTCCAGTGCATGAATTTTCATGCATTGGGCCTCTAGTGTTAACATAATATAGAATCCTATGGTAGTCTCTGGTAACCTTACCTAAATGGCAACACTCTCTTTCCCCAACATCTTGGTCAATTTCTCTGCTGCCTAGAAAGCTGAACCAAAACAGCAAGGATTATAGCCCTGGGATGACAGAGAATTAGACAGAATCTGGCTCCCTATAGTTTTGGTAGAATGGAAATGACATTCTAGCCTAAGATCCCATTTTTTCCAGACTAATCTGTGAGCAATAAATAATTTCATTATTGCTGAGACAATTATTTTAGGATGTTCTGTTATTTGTAGCTGAACCTAATTCTAATGAATACAGCAGCTTTTGGCTATTTTTGAAAGACTAGAAAATCTGGCAATTCTATACCACATTTCCCCATGGCAATGACTGGCTGGAGCAGACATCTTTAGTGACAAAGATTCTCTATTGTTTCCCACTTTGTGCTTGTTTCTTTAACAATTTATTTTATTTGCATTTGAATATCAAAACCACTGAAGCACAAGATACAATCCAAATTCCTTAACATTCCAGATTTGTGATGATTTTGTACCTAATCATCTTCTGGAATCTTCTTTATTCTATTAATTTATTCTCCCCCTAAACAAACTCTTTGTATTTCTCTAGTTACACCAGTCACTTTCTAACCCTCTTTTTTGGTTTACGAATTACCAGCTGCTGCCTAGAAAGACCCTATTGAGAAGGCTAACCCCTATTTTGTAAAACTACTGTTTGGAATTCTCTGCTGTGTTTTTATTTTAGACGGCCTCTCATTCTAAAAAAATAACTCTGCTTTCTATTTATTCAAGCCTGCTTTAGCCTGCTTGAATAATGAAGAAGATAAACTTAGCTGTCTGACCTTGTAGGCCAGAGACTAGATATGCCCATGCTCTCAATGCCAGGCCAGGTACATTTTTTAATTGGATAGAACTGTGTTGTTTTCAAGGCCAGCAGTGAGATAACAACTATGCGTACATAGGGCTGGCTCTTTAATAAAAAGGGAAGTTCTGCTTGTAGCCTTGCTTATAATTTGAATTCATTTTCTCTAAGCCCACTGGTGAAAAAGTGTAATTCCAAAGTCTCTGAGCATTGTTTGATTATTCTGGTTCTCTGTAACATTATTGGTTCCCTGAGATTCTGAGAAAACCAACCCATGCTTGGTTTTTTAGCCTTTGGTGAGTGTACTGGGTTTGGGGCCTGGAGGCATTGGACAGGCCTCTGCTGAATTAGCAGAATTAAACCAGGGGACTCTGGGCGCTCCTGAACCTCAGCCCAGGACCCGGCTGGCATCTGGAGAGAGCAGAAGGACACTTCTGGACCTGTCGAAAGAATCGGTAAGGTAGGGGCCCAGTCAGTTCAGCCCACTCCAAGTGAGTGGAAGGGAGAGCTTGATCACCTCCCCGGAAGTCATATGGCTTCCTCAGGCAAATTAATCAGGAATCAGGAATTGGGTGGATTGTTTAATCTTTGAGTGAATGTCTGGTGAAAGAGTGTGAGTGTGAAGGGAGAGGGCCTGCCCTCTCTTATCTTTTGTGTGGCTCCACGACTTTGGTTATGGAGTCCAAGTGGGCCCCAACCTGCAGTTCCGCGATTCGTCATATGGCATAACGGTGACTCACCCCCACGTGGAGGTGACCAGGCCCGGGGTTTATACGGGTGCACCTTAGCTAAGACGAATCTAAGCTCCCAAGGGACACAGCCAGGTGGGCATCTGAGTGAGGATCTGTGAAAACAGGTCCCCCCCTCCCTTGTCTGCTCGCACCACCTATCATCACGGGGTCAGGACAGAGTAAACCCACTGTTCTCAATTGCATCTTGAAAAAATTTAAAAAGGGATTTGATGGGGATTATGGAATTTCAATGAATTCTGAAACACTGAGGAAATTCTGTGAAGTAGAATGGCCAGTCTTCGGGGTTGGTTGGCCCTCAGAAGGCTCTTTAGGTGAAGGATTGGTCACGGTGGTCTGGAATGTAGTCACAGGAGACCCTGGACACACAGATCAGTTTCCCTACATGGACAGCTGGTTAGAAATTGCTCAAAACTTGCCGCCTTGGGTCCGGTTCTGTGTGTGTAACAAGGGACAGAGTAAGGTTTTAGTAGCAGGAGTGAAGAGACAGGCAGGGCAGGAGCAGGCTAAGGAGAGGCAGGCAGGAGAGGAGAAGCAGGTCCCTCAGAAGGAAGTTCAACCCACTACTCTACAGGACCCCCCCGAGGAAGTCCCACCACTGTTACCACCTCCATATGAGCCACAGGCAGCACCAAGTGCCCCCCTGCTAGACTGGGAGGTCTGGAAAGTCTGGAAACACCGCCTCTGTCCATCTCCCCTCCACCAGGCTCTCCAGAGCCACTTGGGCGGTGATTCCGTTCAGCCGATCAAGGGCCCAAACAACAGCTGACACGTCAGATGCCTCTCAAGGAGATTCGGGGTGCCCAAGTGCTTGGTGAAGATGGGACCTTACAGGAAGGAAGGCCAGTCTATTATTATCAGCCCTTTACCACAAGTGACATTCTGAATTGGAAGCAACACACCCCAGCTTGTCTGAAAAACCTCAGGCCATCTCCTAGAAATGATCTTCCAGACCCAGAAGCCCACCTGGGAGAACTGCAAGCAGCTCCTTTTCACATTCTTTAACACTGAGGAGCACATGAGAGTAATGACAGAGGCTCAGAAGTGGCTCCAGACTCAGGCCCCTTCAGGGACATTAGACACAGATAGTTTGGCAAGGGAGGCCCTCCCCGATGAGGAACCTAATTGGTCCCTGAACTCAGAAGACGGAAAGACCAGGCTAGAAAGATATCAGCTGGCTTTACTCCAGGGGGTCAGGGCCAGAGCCAAGAAGCCCACCAATATGGCTAAAATCTGAAGCCTGATGAAAGTCCAGCAGCTTTCTATGAGAGACTATGTGAGGCATACCAGATCTACACTCCCTTTAACCCTGAGGCCCCGGACATTCAAACCATGGTAAATGCGGCTTTTGTAGGCCAAGCCCAACCTGATATGAGGAGAAAATTACAGAAGCTAGAAGGGTTTGCAGGAAAAAATGCTAGTGAACTGCTAGAGATAGCCAACAAGGTTTTCATCAACTGAGACAGGGCAGCAAAAAAGGAGGAAGAAAAGAGAATACAAAGAAGGGCCAATGTGATAGCAGTGGCTCTCAGAGTTTTGGACCCCCAGACAGCCCAAAAAGGGAAGCAAGAAGACTGATCAGGAGGGAAAGGAAGAGCAAGCCTGAGAGGGAACCAGTGTGCCTATTGTAAGGAAACAGGGCACTGGAACAATGAATGTCCCAAACAGCACAGCAAGAAAACAGGGCCCCCTTTCCCACCCAGTCACTATCAGTCAGGACCACCTGAAGCAGACCTTATTGGGCTGGCAGCAGCTGACTCTGACTAGGACAGACCGGGCTCTTTTCACCTGGGCCCTCACGAGCCCATGGTCAGAATGAAAATTGGGGGCCAGACTGTGGACTTTATGGTTGATACGGGAGCAGTGCACTCAGTAGTCACACAGAAAGTAGAGCCTCTGTCGGGAAAGGAGGTCACCATTATTAGAGCTATTGGAGACCAGACCTGTAGACCATTCTGCTGACCTCGCTGATGCCAACTTGGTGGCCACTGAGTAATTCATGAATTCCTGTACTTGCCAGACTGTCCAGTGCCTCTAATGGGTAGAGACGTTTTAGCCAAAATGGGGGCAGAAATCACTTTACTCCAAATGGCTCAGCACAGCTTTGCCTAAGTGAAGACACATCCCCAATGATCCTGTCCTTAGCAGTGCCCCGGGAGGAAGAATGGAGACTTTATGCCCCCAAGTCAAAGGCCTCACCTTTAGAGCCTGGATTAGAGGAAGATTTCCAGCTGGTCTGGGCAGAAGGAAATCCCCTTGCCTGGCCAAAGACCATGCCCCGATACTAATTGACTTAAAGCCTGGGTACAGCCTGTCAAAATCCGCCAATATCCAATTCCACGGGAGGCATGCCTAGGCATTCAGGTCCACTTAGACTGGCTACTTCAGTGGGGACTCCTTAAAAGATTCCAGTCACCATGGAATACTCTCCTCTTGCCTGTCAAAAAGCCTGGGACTAATGACTACCACCCGGTACAGGATTTATGGGTTGTTAATGAGGCTCTTCAAAGAAGCAGATAAGCCCCTAAAGAATCCAGACTTAGTATTGTTCACAAATGGCAGTAGCTTCTTAGAGCCAGGTATGCAGTGGTATCAGACTTTGAGACAATTGAAGCACAGGCCCTGCCTGAAGGATAGTCAGTGCAGAGGGCAGAACTTTGGGCCCTCGCCAGAGCCTTAGAACTCATTAAGGATAAGCGTGCCAACATCTACACTGATTCACACTATGCCTTCGCTACCCTGCATATTGATGGGGCTATATACAAGGAAAGGGGGCTCCTGACGGCAGGAAGAAAAAGAATCAAAAATCAAAATGAGATTTTAAAGTTACTAGAGGCAGTTTGGGAGCCTAAAGAAATAGCTGTCATTCATTGCAAAGGTGACCAGAAAGGGAAAGACGGTGTCAGAAGGAAACCAGCGTGCTGACGCTGCAGCAAGGTAGGCTGCCAAAGAACAAGCAGCACCGGCACGGATCATGTTGGCCCCCGAATTACCTGAACCTCCAAAGTACACTCCGCAGGAGGAGGAATGGGCTCAGTGAGAAGGGGGCAAGAGAACAAAGGAAGGCTGGTGGATACTCCCAGATCATAGGGTCTAGGTCCCAGAACAGTTAGCCTGTAAGGTAGTCCTCCAGCAGCAGGAACTCACTCATTTAGGAAAGGCTGCCCTAGAAGCTTTGTTAGGCAGATACTACCTAATTGCTAGTCTTCCCTCCTTGTGTGCCTCAGTTTCTCAGTGTTGCCTCCTCTGTGCGCAGAACAATGCCAAACAGAGTCCTGTGGGACCGATAGGAGTTCAGCGTTGTGGGCAAGCTCCTTTTGAGGACTTAGAAGTAGACTTTACAGAAGTAGGGCCTAGCAGAGGAAATAAATACCTACTAGTCTTTGCGCTTTTTCAGGCTGGGTCGAGGCATATCCCACTCGCACAGAAAAGGTGAGAGAAGTCACTAAGGCATTGTTAAAGGACATAATTCCGCGGTATGGAATGCCTCTGAACATAGGGTCTGATAATGGCCCAGCCTTTGTAGCAGAAATAGTACAACAGGTAGCCAAGGCTTTAGGAATTATATGGAACCTATATACAGTTTACAGGCCTCAGAGTTCAGGGAAAGTAGAGCGCATGAACCAGACTCTAAAGCAGGCTATGGCTAAGCTATGCCAAGAGACAACCTTACCCTGGACAGATATCTTGCCTCTTACACTCCTGCGGGTACGCTGTGCCCTAAGGGCCAGGGTAGGTGTCTCTCCCTTTGAAATGCTATATAGTAGACCCCTTCCCTTAATTCGGCCAAAGGGAGATTTGGGGGAAATAGGAAACTTAGAAATCCAGAAGCAACTACAAGGACTTGGAAAAACTGTCTTTGAGGTCCACAGATGGGTTACTGACTGACTACCATCTCTCTAGGAACAGCTGTACATCCTTATAAACCTGGAGACCAGGTTTGGGTAAAAGACTGGAAAAAAGAGCCCCTTAAGCCAATTTGGAAGTGACCCTATCCAGTCATACTAACCACTCCCACAACTCTCAAGGTTGCAGGACTGAATAACTGGATTCACCACTCTCCCGTGAAAGCAGCCCACCAGCCTAGCGACACCCAGCCTAAGTGAAAGGTGACCTCTGACCAGAAACACCCCCTGTGGATCACCCTCAAGAAAACAACAGACCTGGCTGATCAACCTGCTCCAAGGAATTCAGAAATGCCCTGCTGAATTCTTCCTTACACTAATCTTTCTTTCTTATCTTCTCTTAAAGGCAAAATGCTCTGGTATTTCTGGATAATCATTGTTTTTATTTTTTTAATAATTCTCATTTTGTCTTTTTATGAGTGCCCAAGGCCAGCCCCAGGAGGAGAACGCTTCTGCTCTTACTGGAACACAGAAGCACCATAAAATTACTGCTTCCTACACAACAAAGGAACAAGATGAAGCTAAGGCTAATTCTTTTACTGTTACTGAACTCTCTTAATTTGGACCACTCTCAGGTCTACACTCTGCCTCTTGAGAGCCTCCTGAGTCCTCACTATCTCTACCGAACACATAATCTTACCCTCTCCCTCTTAAAAGAGCAGTCCAGCTAATTCTCCTTATAACACTTGGCATTACAACAAAGGGTTAGCACTGGAATAGGGGGACTGGCAACTTCCCTTTCCTGCTATCAGAGCCTATCCAAAGACCTTGCTGACAGTTTAGAAGAAATAGCTCAAAGTATTGTTGCAGTACAGGATCAGGTTGACTCACTGGCAGCCATTACTATCCAGAATCAAAGAGGACTAGACCTTCTCACAGCGGACAAAGGGGGGTTGTGCCTGTTCCTTGAGGAAGAATACTGTTTTCATGCTAACCAGTCTGGTATGGTAAGGGATGGGGCCAAGAAACTAGCTGATCGAGCTTTAAAAATAAGACAAGAGTTATCTGAGACCTTGGCTGCATGGAGCGGGGATGGGGGGGGCGTGGTGGAGTCTGGAAATGGCTGCTTCCATTGACAGGACCACTGTTAATGCTACTCATAGCCATAACCCTAGGACCACGTCTTCTAAATCTGTTAACTCGCTTTATCTCATCCCGTCTAGATGCCTTTAAACTTCAAATGGTTCTACAAGCCAGAAGAATTCCCTATAAACCTCTCCAAGAGGAAGAAATGGGATGTTAACCCCTTGGACCTCGTCCCTTTTCAGCAGGAAGTAGTAAAAGAGTTTTGTCACCCTTGTTCACTGTAACATCCCATGGTTATTGTACCACGAGGCTGAAAAGCTTGTGGGACAAGCAGGGGGAATGAGAAGGCTAACCCCTATTTTGTGAAATTACTGTTTGGAATTCTCTGCTGTATTTTTTTAGACGGCCTCTTATTCTAAAAAAAAATAACTTTGCTTTCTAGCCTGCTTTAGCCTGCTTGAATAATGAAGAAGATAAACTTAGCTGTCTGACCTTGTAGGCCAGAGACTAGATATGCCCATGCTCTCAATGCCAGGCCAGGTGCATTTTTTAATTGGATAGAACTGTGTTGTTTTCAAGGCCAGCAGCGAGATAACCACTACGCGCACATAGGGCTGGCTCTTTAATAAAAAGGGAAGTTCTGCTTGTAGCCTTGCTTAGAATTTGAATTCATTTTCTCTAAGTCCACCGGTGAATAAAGAGTGACTCCAAAGTATCTGAGCATTGTTTGATTATTCTGGTTCTCTGTAACACTATATGTTCCTCATGGCAATCAGCACACTTGCTAAGGTGGCCTATGATGATCAGCATTCGATGTTCCTTCTTACAGGAAACCTTGCCATCCCACTAGGTTGGCTTACAAGTCCCTCCTCCACACTTGCAATTCCCTGAACACATTCATTACTATCTTATTTTAAAATAAATTTCGGCTGATGTATCTACTAATCAACAACATTCTAAATAAAAATGCTTAAGAAAAATGTGGGACATTATTTTTCAAATGCAGGTTATCAGAACTTCAGAGATTATGAATCCATAAATTTAAGACAGTGCCCATGGAACTGCCCTTGAAACAAGCACCTCTGCTGGTTTTCACAGGGAACAGGACAACCACTTTTGATAGGAATACCTTTAGAATGTGAGGTCGCTGGTAGTCTGGGCTGTCTTCTTTATCATTTTGTACCCAACACCTAGCACACTGCCTTTTGCTCAATAAATGCTTGTTAAACACAAGAATCTTTCAGCCCTTGGGAGAAGCAGGAATCCTTGCAGGTCATGAGGTCATTTTAATAAAACACAGCTAAGGTATATAAAGCTGTAAGGCAACATCTCATACCTTGGCTCAGTCTGGCAAATGATCAGTATAAAACTTGGTTAGCATCATTTAAACTTAAAAAAATGTGTGTGTGTTTAGTACTTTATCTGCATTTCCAACTTTTGTACACAGAGTCCTATCTAAGCAGTAGCGCAGATGTATTTATTTACTTAGAGATAGTACTTATTTGCTCATAATTCAAGTTAAATATCTATGAATATGTGTGAGTTGTCAATATAGCACTCTTTAAGTAAGTGCTGGCCACTAAATAATTCTTTTGACTAACCACATACACTATTTTCACAATAATGTGTATGTTTCATTTTGCTTCAGCCAAATGTAAAACTATTGTTTTTCAGTTAGTAATGAAACATGTTCTAACTTGACAGGGATTTAAATTGACTAATAAAATGGTAAATAACATTCCTGATTTCAGATGCCTCATCATCTTAGACGTTCTTCTCACTGTTCTAATTTATTACAATAATATAGAAAATTGTCTATTTCAGTTTATAACCCAAAGATTTGGGAGTATTAAAGAATATTTTAAAAATTAAATTGAAACAAGTACATATAATTATTCACTACAGGCATACCTTAAATGAAATAAAAGCATAAGATAAATTCATATCTATTAATAAAATTTTTTCAGTTCATGTGGAAAATGCTTAGTTTTTCTATTTTTGACATGTGGCTAATTTTTAAAATCTATCAAACGTTAATATTTGTTCCTAAATAATCAGCTTGAGTTGAGACCCAGACCTACAGTTATAGTACATACTGTGAGTGGGAGCAGAGTTTGCCACCCAAAATGCCTTTTTGGATTATTGATTATTTTAAACTGGTTAGGGCTAATAAATAAAAGAGGAAAAGCTTTTCCTTCTTACTCCCTAAAATAATTTAGACAGCGGACCTGCTCTGTGATGGGAGCTATCCTCATAGGTAACTATATTTCAATTTGAATGAGGTGTGACAGTCTGGGAAGAACCTAGAAAGGCCCCTTTGACCAAAGTCCTCTCTGTGTCACATTGCTAAAAATAGCCCAGCAAAGAACTTTTTTTTTTTTTTTTTTTACCAAACTTTTGCTTTTCCTTGTCCATCTGAATTGCACTCCTCCCCTTTGAAACCAGGACTCCCTCCTCTTTCTTGTTATTTTAAGATGTCGTATAAGTCCTACCTCTCCAATTTGTCCTCAGGCATCATATTGTTATGAAACCACCATACCGTACATATGTCATTAAATTTTTTATTCTCTCTTGTTAATATGTCTTATGTCATTTCAATTTAACAAACAATCAGAAGAACTAAATGGGGAAAGAGACAATTTTCTCCTCCCCCACATTGCCATTCGGAGGAACAATCATTTTTCACCCATGGATCAAGCTGCTATCTGTTCCTCTTACAACACTTGACATTCACAAGGCCTCGCTATAACTTTTTATTATTTTTGTTCGTCACTTTTTGTCCATGTCTTTGCCAGACTCCAATATACATTCTAAACCACATATGTACTTGGATTTTCATTTTCTTTCTTAATAGACCTTGAAATTTCCTTCTTAATGTCAACAATTAGTCAAACTGAGGGTTCCCATTAACTGTGCAGGTTTCCTGACTAATGTTTCAGGGTGATATATTTTAACGCTTAGCACATTTTTAGAGTACCATAGTAAGATTTTTCAGTTTGGCACTGTGGTCTCTTAAACAATAATATTTCATTCCCTGAGCTGGTTTTCAATATAAGACAGATATATTAGAAATTGTTTACCTCTTCACACAAATTTAGAGTATGATTTTAGTATTGGCTTAAAATCATTGTAATTTATTATACTATTACTCTTATTATGATAAAATATATAAAGCTGTATTCTAAAATAGCTCTAGTCTTCCAGTTAATTGTAAACAATAGGTAATCATGAAAATGCATAAGAAATATTTTTCAAGCTATTTTATAAATCAGAAATATAATACAAAACTAATTCATCCTTAATATAAGTGAAGCACAGATCAAACAGTTTACTGGCTACACTAAATCAAAAGAACAAATAATCTTTGAAAATTAGTCACACATTTATTAATACAAAAAAAATCTAACAGTTAAGTATTTATGCCATAATTTTAGGCTGCTGAAATCATGCGATTCATATTCATCTGTAGTCCCATAGAATCGAATAGCCCAATTAACAAAATGTCTTCATGCATCTAAGTAAGAGATCCATTTTTCCTCTTCATAATCAGTAGATTAATAGTCTTAAGCCTTCCTTAGTTCAACTATGGTCTCCTGTCATTTTTACCCTGCCCCCAGAACATACATATGGAAAGCAAAATTTATCTCTGCAGCAGCACTCAATTGCACAGCCAGGGTCAAAATTACATTTAATTTTGTCTCAAGTAGTGTCAGTCTTATTGCATCACAGGAGTGGAAAGAAGCACTATGTTCACGAATACAAAAACAATAGAGGTCTATTATTTGTTTCCTATCAAATCATTTTATCCCTAGAGAACACATTAGGGAATTTCTTCACCTCTTTTCCAGGGGAGTAATGAGCAAATAGTGGGTGAATTTCTCTCTCAAATGTGACTTTGTTTCTTTTTTCCCCCAAAACATTTATGGGTTAGGTAGAAGTTATTTTTCAGTAAATCAACGGGTTTTTGATGTCACTACATATGGGTTAAATAATTTAGCAAAAATAGCAGATATTCTTGTTACATATTTGCTTGAAATTTTAAGACAATTGTGAATCACAGAGGTTCTTTGTTTTGTTTTGTTTTCTAATAAGGAAATACTTCAATACAGTGGTCATAGAAAATATACACCCAATCTTAGCTTTCGTTGCTGATGTGAATTCATCAAAATGTATTAAGGCTATGTTTAAAGCATAAAGATATATCTTTTTACAGATGTTCCTCCAATCAACAAACATTAATCATCTGTTATTCTCTAAATAAGGAAGAAAAAAGATACATAAGACATGAGCCCTGCTTAGAAAGAACTTAAAACAACAATAGAATGTAAATGTTGCATATTTTCTACCAGTGAGTAATATCTATGTATTCCTATGTTAACATAGGAATACATTATTTTGACTTCTTTTTTTACTGATTTTTAGGGAAAGAGGAAGGGAAGAGAGAGAAAGAGAAACATGGATGTGAGAGCAAAACATGGATCAGCTGCCTCCTGCACGCCCCCTACCAGGGATGAAGCCACAACCTGGGCATGTTCTCTGACTGAGAATCGAACAGGCAACCTTTCTGTGTACAGTACAATTCCCAACCAAATGAGTCACACCAGCCAGGGCAGGTATAAATTATTTTGAAAGAAGGTAGGAGGTGGAATCCTTCAACAAGTAGAATTTGCTTACTGATTTTACAAAAGAGTAGCAAATAAGATCAAACTGACCTTTTGTTTCATTAAGTATGGATCTAAATGGTAAGTTCAGATGGAAAATCAATCAGCATTTTAATACACCAAATTAGAGGAAATAAACTTGCTTATAAAGTTGGGAAGAAAGTCACCCAATTACATACTTAAGGAGCTGCATACTAATTAGTTATAGACTCTTAGTTTTTTATTAGTAATATTTTATTTGTTAAGTGTATGGAGTCTTTACAGGAAAAAAACAATCCATCAAATAGAAGTGGGATTGGGGTAACTTTGAAATGTACACAGTTTTAAAATAAACTCTATTGTGACCAATTAATCTTATTCCCATGAAATTGGGCTATATGGGTAGATACTTCAAAAATAGATTAATGGAGAAAATTTGTTTGATGGAGTGTTCCATTTTCCTGAAACGGGAGCTATTTTGAACTACTAGGTCACGAAGTAGTAACCTATCCTGTGCTTCAACAGAAGGCACAATTGAGGGAAGGCCAAGCTCTTTGTTGTAAATGACACACAACTGGACTTAGATGAGCCTGAAAGCCACAGGAAATAGATGCAATGACTTCTCTTTTTGTTTTACTATTACTATTAACAGTATAATTATGTCTCTGAATGATTAGTTTCCATTCAGAAGTAATTGGCTCTAAGCCTATTATTTTGGACCACCATGAATTCACTTTTCTAAGATGGGAACTTGGTCTCATTTTGCCCCTCTTCCTATATTAGATACATCTGGCATTTATCTGTTCTGCCCTGCAAGTTTCTAAATAAGTGTTCTGGAAAAACTAATACAGATATAAAAAGTCTGGTGAGTTATAGGAAGGTAGCGGCTTTTGAAATCAATAACAGTGGGAAAACATTATATACTAGAGGCCCAGTGCACAAATTCATGCGCCAGTGGGGTTCCTTGGCCTGACCTGCGGGATCGGGCCAAAACCAGCTCTCTGACATCCCCCAAGGGGTCCCAGGTTGGGAGAGGGTTCAGGCCAGGCCAAAGGACCCCACCAGTGCACAATCAGGGCCAGGGAGGGACACAGGAGGTTGGCCAGCCAGGGAGGGGCCACGGGAGGGCTCCAGGATGTGTCTGACCCATCTAGCTCAGACCCCAGCAGCAAGCTCACTTACCAGTTGGAGCATTTGCCCTCTGGTGGTCAGTACACATCACAGCGAGCAGTTGAGTGGCCTTAGCATATCATTAGCATATTAGACTTTGATTGGTTGAATGGCCAACCAATTGACTGGGCACTTAGCATATTAGGCTTTTATTATATAAGAGTACACTTTAATTGGTTGAACTGCCAACTGAACAACTGGACACTTAATATATTAGGCTTTTGTAATATAGGATCATACATTTCTCTCAAAGATTCAGAGTATTTCTTAAAATCAGTTAAGTCATATATTAAGGACTGTTATGTTGTCTGATGCTGTGTTTCTCCAATTTTCAAATCAAGAAATCATTTTTGTATGTTACAGTTTTATATGTCTTGGGCCTTTGAATAATGGACTACAATTCAATAAATAGCAGTGTCAAGAAAGAGTATGTTGGAAGTAGTTTGTGGGAGGAAAGCATGTTTCTTATCCTGAGCAAATAAATGTATTCTGACATGGAAGCCTGCTTCACTTTTGGCATTGGAAGGCAAAATGAATTGCCTTCCAAAATGATATCCTGAATTATTAGTGTTCTCACCATAGCAACACTATTATATTACAGATCCATTTATAGATAGGTGCTATGCAAGCAAAAAAGAACTGTGGTCCCTGGTATACAACTAATATGGAGTCTTCAAAAGCAAATATAATAGTTGCTCCAATTCTATAATTGACTTTGGTGGAGAATTTGCCTGCTTTAGGCAGTAGTCTGAATTCCTTTCCAATTCTATTGGCTATCCTGCAACCAGCAAAAAGACAAAATGCCCCTTTCTCATTTTCTGAGATGATGGAGAAGCAATCCTTCTGATTTCTGCATTTTAAAAAAAATTACATGTGTAGTTTGAAGCACTAAGGAACATTACTTCTGCCAAACATCTCTTTTACATGCTAGCATTAAAAATGATTTGGTAACCACACTGCTATTAAAATGTTTTTATTGCCGAGAGAGGAGGCATTTTCTTGAGTTTTGATTGTATACCTGCTTGAGATGCCTGTTCCAAATTTCTGGAGAGGGAGAGAGAGATAGAAACATCAATGATGAAAGAGAATCATCAATCAGCTGGGGATCAAACCTGAAACCTGGGCATGTGTCCTGACCTGGAATCAAACCATGATCTCCTCAACCACTAAGCGACACCTGCCTGGCTTAAAATTGTTTGTATAGCCCATCTCTTGCAAAAAAAAAAAAAAAAGAGAGAGAGAATAAATAGCACCATTTCTTGGTGCTATTTACATGTGTTTTTTTTTTTCCCAACTTCTCTTCTTTAGATTAGTAAAAGGCAGCTAAAAAGTGAAGATTTAAATGAAACTTGGAAAGTGGAGGCACAAAAGGGAGAAAAATGAAATTTTAGTGTCTCTGATCTAATTTTGCATTTTGTCTCTGCCACTAAGCAGTGCACTGGGATTTGCATTCTAATCCTCAGATTCTTTATTTGTAAAATAGTGATGTAAATAAATGACCTACCATATATAATTGCTCTGAGTATTATGTAAAATTATTTATGCAATAGAGAACCACGAAAAATAGCTAGTGCTTTCTGAAAGTTCACAATGTATCAAAACTTTTTTAACACATTTAATATTCAGGACATTGCTATAAGGTAGGCACTATCATTGTCATTTGCATTTTACAAGTAAGAAAACCAAGGAGCTTAAAAGGTTAATAACTTTATCAAGTTCACAAAGCTAGCTAGAGCTAGAAATAGAATTGATATAGTCCAATTCTAGAGATGGGACTCTTAACCACTCCAGTAATTCTTGATCAAACATCATTAGTTTATTGTCAGTTCTCTTCAATCATTATTTTACCTGTGGCCTACTTTATACATATTTTTATAATTATATTCTGATACAATCCCTGGCATAAAATATCTGTACACTGAATGCAAAAAAGGTAGACAACAATCATGTATAATTTTTAAAATTCTATATAATTTGGATAAAGAAAAATATTTTGTGATATTTTAATGAATATATAATAAACATTTATTTGCACTTCATTAGAGGAATTTAATCTAGTTTAGGGAAAGGCAAACTACCTCCCATAGGCCAGATAAGTCCTGCTGCCTGTTTTTATGTTGCCTATGGCCTAAGAATAGTTTTTATATTTTCAAATGCTTGAAAAGAAATAAAGAAAAAATATTTGGTGACATATTAAAATTATATCGTATTCAAATTTCAGTGTCTATAAAATTTTAAATTTTATCAATAGAAATTTTTAGAAATTTGTTTTCTCTCTTGTTTTATACATGTGATCTACATAATATATATATGCATATCTACATATTACCCCAGATTTTCCATCTTAGTATACAAAGTGAAAAATCCTATCTAATGAAGAGAAAATATGTTAATTGACCTTCATGCCATTGCAAAAATGGCAGCACCCACAGCCAATAAGGAGGGAATATCCTAATTGACTGTCCCACCCTCAAAGATGTCAGCACTCACAGCCACAAGATGGCAGCACCCAGTCCCCTCAGCTCACTGGGGTGGCAGGTGCGTGGCAAGGCCACTCCGTACGCCTACCTCCAGAGTCCCCTGATCCCCTCAGTCCCCCAGCTGCCAAGGGCTGGCCCAAGGTGCAGGCAAGCCTCGAATGACAGCTGCCCAGCTGCCCAGGGCCGCCCAAGGCTCAGGTAACCAGGGCCTGCCAAGGCTTACACTGCCAGCAGTGGCAGCAGCAGAGATGTGATGGGGTGTCACCTTCCCCTCATCACCAGGTCAGCTCCTGCCCCTGAGGGCTCCCGGACTGTGAGAGGGGGCAGGCCGGGCTGAGGGTCCCCCCACAACAGTGCATGAATTTTCATGCACCGGACCTCTAGTGTGTATTATAACAAAGAAAAAGTTTCCTGACCACTTGATTCTATCTAGTTCAACAGTATCATCATAGGTATGAAAATTGGGACTCACCAGCACTAAGAGGCTTACCTAGGATCAGAGCTAGAGAAGAACCCAGTCAGAATTTAAGGTCATCTGACCACAGGCTCAATGTTGTGGACCCCATATATGATTCCAAAGACTGAACTCAGTAGGCTGTGTTGTGAGGCATTAATAGAGCTCTCAGTGGCTTTTAATTTTCCTTTTAAAAATAAACTGAGTATTTACAACAGGGCATTACATATATACAGAAAGAATGAAGCCTCTCAGAGCTTATGAAAAGGTAAGACTATCCTTGTACAATGTCCAAAATGAATATTTGAATTGCAGCAGGACTAAAATAAAATGAAAAGTAATCACAATTTACTTAGAAGATTAACTTCAATTACACTTGCATTGTTAGGGATTAGAGACTGTGATGGTGAGCTGAGTGATGTGGATAAAATGGTTGGTTATATGAAGAAAACATGAAATCTTTGTTATTGTACTGTCTACACAAAGGTAGACTATCCTTGCACAATATCCAAAATGAATACTAAATACCACATGTGGCCTAGTTTTTTGAGATTACCAGATCACAGAGTTGCCTACAAGCCAGGGTAAAATAAAAGCTTCCAAAAAAGTGCCACCTTTGAATAACTACCAAATAAAAATCACCTGATTCTCATTCTTGTCTTACTGATTCCTAAAGTTAATCTTTCTTTGCCAGAAATCTTTCTACTTGTCTAAAAAATAAAGTTAAGTGTCTTTTGTCACTGGTAATGAATAGGACTATTTCCCTCTCATTCAGAAATATTCTTACTAAAGCAAAAAACTTAAGCATTTCAATTTTAAGTTTACGTTTGTACCTTTATGTCACAAGCTCCTTTTATTATCTTTTTCCACATGGTTATTGTCTGTTTCCAATTGATTTGTAACAATAAATATTTTGCTAGGTTTTACATAGTTTTCTGGTTTGAGGGAAAATGTATACATATTACACATGTGTCATACCTTTCCTATATGATTTCTTTCTAAAATCCAGTTTATATTAAATTGTCAATAAGTCTGCCCTGAAGGTAGAGTGTACCAGTAAAATGCAACCTTCGGCATAGTTTTTAATTGTATAAAAATGGAGCCATCAATAAAAGACTAATATGAACTCCAAGTCTATATATTCCTCCCTAAACTCTCTCTGAGCTCCATATTTGCATGTCCAACAGCCCACCTGGAATATGGATACAGGCATCTCAAAGTTAACATGCTCAAACTCTAACCAGAACCTAAAACCTGCTTCCTCTAGCCTTTCCTTCTGTACACACACACACACTCACACACAACTATGTATCCTTTCCTTCATTCCAACCTCTGCTCTAATACAGAGTTCTTTTGGACACTAAACACTTACCATCCAGCTTCCTTCTGTCCGCTGCTACCACTACTGCCCAAGACACCATGATGTCCTTCCCAAACTTTGCAATAGCAGCTCCTTGTCTTCTCTTTTTGCCCCCTATAACTGACTTTCAAAATTGAGTCAAAATAACTACTTAAATATACTATTTGGATCATATCACCTGGCTGCATAAAACTCTGTTATACTTGAACTAACATCTAAATTCCATGCTATGGTTTATAAGGCATTATCTGGCTGCTCTCTACCTCTTCAACTTCATCTCTGCCTTTGGTCAAATATCAGCTATTCTTGCCTTCTTTTTAATCATTTTTTTTTTCATTTCCTTTTTATTGAATGTATTGGGTTAACAAAATAATACAGGTTTCAGGTGCACAACTCTGCCACACATTTTCTATACATTGTATTGTGTGTTCACCATCCCAAGTCAAGTCTCTGTCTATCACGATTTCTAATCCTTAAACAGCCATGCACAACTTTTAATCAGGATGTTTTGTCCTTGCTAATTTATTTTCCATGACTCCCCTTTCTCCAATTCTTCAAATACTTGTCTCATCATTTTTCATTCAGTTCATGGAATATCTCCTCAGAGAGGGCTTTTATGACCACTCTAAATAAGAAATACCATCACCCCCTTCCATTTTCTTTTATCCATAGCTCTTTATTATACAAGCTTATTTTAACCATTATTTTTGTGTATTTTTCTTTAATCTCAGACAGAATGTAAATTTAGATGAGGAGAGATCTAGTCTGTTCTTTTTGGTTTTAGAACCTCTGCATAGATACCTGGCATATAGTAGTAGCTATCAATAAATATGTTTACATTGATTACAAAATAAAATTTTCATTATTCCCAGTTTTTTTTCTTGTTTTTTTGTTTTGTTTGTTTTTTGTTTTGTTTTTTTGTTGTTGTTGTTGTTCTTGTTTTCTGAATTTGGCTTAAGTTGTATCTCCCAAACAATACTATGTTGCTTCCTTGAAATACCTGGAGGTAAGTGGTACATATATCACTGATAATTGTATTACTCTTGAAAAATACAATATTATAAAGTTTGTAGTAAAAATATTTCTCAATCATTGTCTAATAGCCAACATATCCAGGGCTAAAAATTCTTTTCTTGAAATATGTTATAGTGGTTTAAGATTTAGAAACTAAACGAAACATATTTATAAAATAGAACAATTCTATTTCCAGTCTGTGTATCTGATTACTCACCAAATGTGTAAATTGAGCTTGCAGAAATGTTAATTTAATAGGCACCCTATTAGCAATCCATGTAAAAAGGCTAAAAAATATTGTAAAAACTGGCATATATAGTTTGGGGCTAGCTATAAGTGATGTCATGCTTATGCAAATGTTAAAAAAGTGCTCTGATCTGACTTTCTTCTTAATTTAATGTTATAAATTTAAGTAAAAGAGTAACATGACATTCCATGTAATTCATTTCTTGGGGATTATTGCTGCTTTCAGCTGTTGATTTCTTGGCTTCAAGTCTTACTCCTCATAGTATTATACTGTAAGATGCAATACCCTCCTGGAATACTCTGCTTCTTATGTCTTAATGTCTAACATACAAAATACCATCTGTAACATGAAATCTGGTTGTTGGAGAGCTGACCATTTGGGTGAAAAATACAAATGTCATCCAAAGTTTTGCTGAAAAGTTTAAAAAAATGTAACATTTTCTTACTAAAAACAAATTAATAAGGTTAAACTCTCTCATTAAAGTACTGAGACACTGAAAAACATTTAGTCATTCAGGAAATAGGAATAAACAGCATTAAGCTCCTCAGTAATTTCATTCCCTTTAAATTCAACTGATGATGGGTTAAATCAAATTAGACTAATTATTTAGGAATCTTGAAATGTTTACTAACATACATTTTCAACTCAATGATGATAAAGCCACAGTCAGCCATTTGTTATATGACCACCAAAACAAATCCAGTGCTAAATATATCCAAGTAAATAAAGTTAACTGAACTCACACTGTATCAAATTAGCTACAAATATTATCTAACTGAACAGGAATAAGCAAATAAATATTATGTGACATCATTTAACATATTGTATAACAAAATTTTAGATATAATAATTTAGTCATGTAGAATTTCTTATAATTATATAAAATAATGACCTGGATTTCAATAAATATAAATACCTGGATTAAAACAGGTAGATTTTACTGTGGTGTGTAGAAAATGGCATTCTTTCAAATTCATTTACTATTTTGTAATATTGTTATTTTATGGAAGTAGCAAAATGTTCTACATATGTATACATAATACTATTTAAATCATATTATTATCACAATAATGAGTATTATTTTCTCATATCATGCAGTTTGAAAATGTTAAAAATATATTGATTTTAAAAAGAAAAGTGCACAATAAATATCACAAAATCTGGTAAGAGTCATTATATTGTATGGTAATAGTGATCCTTTTCTGCTCATCCCCCGTTTGTGAGAGACAGAAAGTGTTTCATTGAAAACACTATGGATTGACCATTTATTATCTATATTTGAAGCATTTCTCAAGTCTCACTATGTATTGACTTTTACTATTGATAGGCTGCAGCTGGACATGTTTCCTTCCTGTAATTTTCTTTCAAGGAAAGAAATGGAGTTAGTGTAAATGGAATGAGGCATAGAACTGACACAATGTATGGCTTTGCTTACTGCTTTCTGCTTGTTAAGCCTTTGTACTTGTGCATCTGGAACAGACTAGTTAGTAATTGAATATTAGGTTTTACTTAACAAGCAATGGCTTTGGGATTATTAGCTTTACAGTAAAATTGAAAAAGTGTATATAATAATATATTAATGTTTCTATAATCTATTTTATATATAATATAAACACCTAAATTTCCAGAGACAACTCTTTTGAAATTCTTATATTATATAATATAGTTTATTCAGTGTTATTAACTCATTTTGGATATCTCAAATAACTAAAATTGGAAAATGATAATTCACCTGTTAAGATAAAAACTTGGTTGATTGGTTCATTTTAGAATGATTAGTCAGAAAACTTTTACTGACATTAAAATTAGACATTTTCCCTATTTTACAAAACAAAAATTGAAACCAGTAAAGGATTTAAAGTGCTTCTTTCATTTTACAAAACTGTTTTAAAATTTTAAACTATTTGTATAATAGTTAGTAAAAATGATGTGACAACTGCACTTTTCCAAATGGCAAAAAAAAAAAAAATCACATACTTAAAAGAAAGAAACACAAAATTATAGTGGCAGCCTTTAAAAACTGCCAATAATATACTATTTTATAATTACAATGGTGTATATATCTCATCTTTGCAGGTCATAAACTTCTTGAGATTAGAACTCCCTTATTTTCTTTTCCCAAGAGAATGTTTACAATATTTTTCATGTAGTAATTGCCAATTGATCATTTATGTTCTAAAGCCTTCAAAATTCTGTGAAATTTTAGATAATTCTTCTCCAGTAGGCTTTTTGCAAAGTTCAAGTAGAAAATATAATTATATTTCAAGTATGTAATGTAATATATATTTAGCAAGTAAATGAAAGGAGAAGAGTAATTAATTAGACAAAACTGAGGTCTCAGTCAATAAAGTGAAATTGCCAGGCAATTGAGGCCAAAGGGTTATGCTGGGTTTCAGTATCTAAGATCATTTCTTCAGTGGTCCGTTTCATTATAAAATTATAGTTGTTAAACACTTAATTTGTTATTATCTTAACTATCTAACTTTTTTTGAAACCCAACCATATTTCAATAGGCCACAATAGAGTCAATATTGGTTCAGTTTTCAAAATTGTCTTGGTTGTAATATGTGCTTTCCTAAAGCTATTTAGTGGCCTTTCTTTAAGTTTCAATGCCAAGAATTTCTTGCCACATGTCCTGTTTCTTTTAATGATAACAGTTTTGGCAACTTTATAGATAAAAGAAAACGCCATGGGATTATATGAAAGTTATTGATTTTATCCTTTTTTTTTAATGGATCAAGGCCACATTGAAGCAGATCAAATAACAAAAATCTTGAGTATTTATTTACTGAGTCTGTTGATATTATACAGAATTCATCTTTTAAAAACTAAATATGTTGCATTTGGAATAGACTGCAATAGAGAGGAAATGGACCAAAAGTTAATGCATGCCAGAATTAAATTTTAGCATATTTTATATTTCCATTTTCTTCAAAAAAACATACAAATAAAAATGGTATTCATAAATAAGCTAGCAAAAAAGCAAAATTGGAAAACACTCTACTTAATATTCTGCAAACACATTGAAAACACACACTTCTGTGTTCACCCTTACTGATTCATCCATCTCTTTGTGCGTACCAAAAAACATTTATTAGTAACCTAGAAAAAGCGATACTGACAAACTGTCCTTGGAATCACCAATATAATTTTAATACTTTCTAAAATGCCTGATAATTCTAATTACATCTTATATAAATACTGTTAAGAAAAAGAATCATGTTATGTTGATGTTAAATAAACTATTCCAGCTTCCTCCTAGGTAAACATGTAAAAATGGGTACATGATAAATTTCTATGGCAACAACTTAAATTTTAAGATATTCGTAGTTACAGCAGCCATCACAGAATCTACTACTTTCTTTAAAGAATGGAACTAAACAAAATATCTCTTTCTTTTCTCCTTTTCCACCTGGCACAACTGCAATCTCTTTTACTTTGATAAATTAAAGGATTACATAGCTGGAAACAAGGTATCTCAACAAAAGCAAATGACAACTACAGTTATGTGAGCACTTTATGTAAAAATAAATAAAAACAAGAAGCTAAGCATATCTAAATGATAATTATATGGTGAGACCATATGTATTTATGCATCCTTCAAACCACATATAAGCATATATTAAAGTTTATATATGTAATTATGATCAAAATATTTATCAAAATAAATAAAATACTCTCAAAATAATATATGTTCTTTTACATGTGTCATTGGACATCTTTTCTACACAAATTTTAACAAATATTATTATATATTAAAATATTTGTTTTCCCTAATATTTTAGAATCAATGTATAGATAATTTAGATTTAATCATGAATTTTTATAATTCTTAAATTTATATAGCACATTCATCTATTTTCTTATATGTAAGTCTTCTTACACACTCTTGGAGAACATCTCTTCTAAATGTAGGATGACTATCTTTTGTTACAAGACATACTGGATAAATAAAGGGCCACCAATACATACTCAAATAAGAAGACACAACCTAGGTTCTTTATTTGGAATATTATATTTTAAAAAGTCATCAGGTAAATATAAATGACTATCGTAGAATGAGGTGTTGAAGTTTAAATCCAGCTCCACTATTTAACAGTTATGAATTGAGTTATTACTTATTCTCCGTTAGCTTCATTATTCTCATTGGTATAATGGAAATAGCAATATTTTATTAAACTATTTTGTGCTTGTGGTAGTTAAATTAAATCATTATGTAAACCACTAAGTACCACATGCCTGGTACTCAATGACCACTCAAAGCTAAATTTTAAGAATAATTTTAACCCTTTAACCTTATCTTTAATATTATAATTTTTAAAATTAGTATGAAGAAAGGCTCTTGTCCCAGTGCACCCTGTGAGAAGGTTCTAGTTCTATGAGAAGTTCTAGTTTCATGACTTAAGTTAATTATGTATCAGTTTTAAAAATTACTATCATGCCTCACTAGGTATTTTTAGTTAAGTGTCACTTTCCACCAGAAACTTAGAACATCTGCCATCTCTTCTTTGCCTTCTTAAGGTCATAATACTGTGGAATACCTGGCTCTTCCCTTTCCCCAACTTTTCCATCACAAATAAATCTGTCCATTGCTTACCAGAAACCCAGTTGTACGTCCCATGAAAGGAATTAAGGCCTTCATATGAATAATAAATAAAAACAACTTATAATATTTGTAGGTTACCATTTCACCACTATGAAATGTAGTCCACAAACAAAAGAATCAAGAGAGAAAATGATGAATGGCCTTAGGAATAGTCATGGTTTATAATAAAGATTTTATTTTAAAAGCATTAAAATAAATAATACATACTCCAGAACATCACTGTCACTGTTCTGGGAAATTACTTCTCTTTAGAATATGAGTTCTAGAAGGCAAATCTTCTTACAACTGCTCTGGGGGCTTTCATTTGTCCTTTACAATCTATATAGATATATATTTTTTCTTGATCTGTGGTCTGCAGTCTTTTAACACTTCTCAATGGTGGATATGTGGTGGAATGCAGACCCCATCAATATGTGTAGTTTTGTTTGCTTTTTGTCCCTTAACTGCTGATAAAGCAGACCACTTGGAAATCCCAGAGGAATATAATTGAGGCCAGAGTTACATTGGCTCATAAAATTCAAATAGTTCAATGCTGTTTCTTGTTAATTACCGAGTCACAACCAGAAATCCAAATGATGGGATAGAAACACTTCTTTAGGATAATGATTGATTTCCATAAAGATCAGTGTTTTAACAAATTTCAATATGCAGTTGCTGGGGCGGGCAGGGTGGGTGGGCATTAATTAGTTTTACCGTTTTCAGCAGATGTTGAATTCAAAACGCCAGCAGCATCTCAAATGCCAGTCATTAAGGCTGTCTTTCATTGAAGAATGCTGACCAATGAAATCTCCACCCCGTTTAATGAGACCGATCTATGCAGAGTCAATTAAATCAAATCTTTACTAACATCCTCAGTGTATCTGCAGTGAGTGCAGCAGCAGCAGAGAAGCAGCAGGAGGGATTTCCAGTATTAATAAGGGATTCACTGCCGCATAAGGAAAGGGGGAAAAAGGGAGGGCGCTGTTGGGGGAAGACCTTACTTAATCCACAGGAAAATCTGGAAAAGTCGGGGCGGGGATGGAGGGGGAAGGGACGGGAACTGCAACTACGTAAAAGGTAAAAGCTAAGTAAGAGGATTAGAGAAAGAGCCTTAAAGCAGCTCTGGAAGGGGTCCACCCCCACCTCTCCCCCTCCCCTGTCCCTTCCACCGCAAATCCAGTTTACCAGTTGCAAACATGAAGCTGGAAAAATGTAAGGACCAAGAGTTGAAAACATTTTCACTTTAATACTGAAAAAATATGCCATTATAAAATCCTTGAATAGAATTAGTAAGTTTCACGTGCTTCCTCGGTTCTTTTTCCTACTTTGTAAGTAAGATTTACACCAGCACAGAATTGCTACCATAGGATCGCAGCCTAAGCACTAGAGTGACATTAATTGGTCATGCTTAACTGCCTCAAAATCTTTTCTTTTTTTCTTATTTTTCATAATTACACTGATACTATAGTAGAAATCATGGGTACTTATTTTACATTCAGATGGAAGGCCTTATTGGAAATGTATAGAAAAATATTCCCCCTTCAAAACAAAAATAAAACCGAAACAAACATCACCATCAAAATAAAAGGATGAACCCAAAACAACCCAGGGAAACGTCTCTCAACAAAATACATTTTTAACTCATAAAATGGACTGATGACTAATCATGCAAATGTCTTAAATAAAACCTTAACATTTTTTTCACAGTAAACATACTCTCTGAACTGCCTACCGATCACAAATAATGGCGAAATGGCACTTCTGATTATACTGTACTTGTGTATAGAAAGTTTGATACGATGGGACTTATCAGGTAAGAGGGTGGGTGCTGTGAACTGACGCTCTCTCCAGTCGCCGGGGAGGGCAGCGTCCCTGGAGCGCGTGGATTCCATGCGAGCCATGCAGCACTTTTTGTTTGTTTTTTTCCCAGAAGTCCAAGTTATTTATTTACAATACATTCATGCCTTCGTGCAACTGCCCATCCCTGCGTCGCCAGCAGGGAACGATCACGCCCCCTCCTCGCGGGGCTAATCCACGGGGGAAAAATAGATATCTATCTCTCTATATAGATGTGGGTATGTGTATATATGTATAGGACCACGACAGCCATCCCCCACCAGTTCCTCCGCAGAGGGCCCGGGCACTGTCGGTCTTTGAGCAGGGCCCCTGCTGGGCTTTGTCTAAAGGGGCTCTCGGCTGGGCTGGCAGCACAGAGCGATTTGGCAGCGCTCTCCCAGCCACAGTCTGCTCTTTGTTTCCAGGAGGGAGCTAAGGAGTCAGACCCTCTCCGTGGAGCGAGTTCACAGTTATTTATTTACTTCTGTCCATCAAGCCTCGGGGCGCACTGGACTTGGGTCTGGGCTTCAATGACCCCTGGGACATCAGCCAGGGGAGGGAGCATCGCCTCCCCCCTCCTCCCCTGTTCTGCCGGGGTTGGGGTCTTAGTCTGAGAGCGAGTGGGAGCCACAGTCATACACTCTGTGCGCCCCATCCGCGTTGTAAGGCCCATTGTGCCAGTAGGAAGAGTCACAGACTGTCTGTAGGGAATTGATTTCGGACGCAGAAGAGTTGGCATCTCTTCTCTTGGACCGCTTGCGATTCCTCAGGATAAACACGAGCATGCCCACCACGGTGAAGGCGGAGGTGACGAACACCAGCAGCAGTCCCGGGACCAGCACGGAGATGGACACCCTGCTGGTGTCTAGGTAGGAGTTGGAGTGCGTCCCAGTCTCCGCCAACCCGGTGCTGTTTTTACTGTGCGAAGTGAGCGTGGGCGAGATCCTCGCGTACAGCTGGGGGCAGATCTCGTCGTTGGAGAGGAGCATGACATCCTTCCGAAAGAAGTTCACTGGCGTCTCGCACTTGAGGTCGCTCATCAGCACTTCGGAACCCAGGCGCTCTGCCCATTGCTTGAAAGGCACGATGGTGCAGGAGCACTCCCACGGGTTCCCGTGCAGGTCGATCTGGATGATGGAAGTTAATTGGTCCAGCACCCCTGCCACCGGGAGGTACATGAAGTAATTATTGTGCAGGCTGAGCTTCGAGAGCGAGACCCCGGCGAACACGTCCACGGGGAGGGACCTCAGCAAGTTGTTGTTGAGAATGAGGATCCTCAGTTTGGGCATGGCATTGAAGGTGCCGGGGAGGATGAGCTGGATCGCGTTGTACTCCACGTTCAAGTACTCGAGGTTTTGCAGCCCCGCAAATTTCTCCCGGGACAGTGTGTCCAGGTAGTTGCTATCCATATACAGCCACCGGAGGTCCAAAAGGTTCTTGAAAGTGTTGTTTTCTACAGCGGCGATGTTATTGTTGCCCAGGTCCAACAGAATGAGATTCTTGTAATCCACAAAGTGCGATTTGCGAATGCTGTGGATCTTGTTATCTCGCAGGAAAAGCTCCTGCACGTTGGAGAGCTTGGGCTTCAGATCAGCCAAGCTGCTCACGTTCCGGTTGTTGCAGTTCATCTTTAACCCAGACCCCGGGACGTTGTCGCAGCTGCAGCCCCCAGGGCAGGGCAAGCCATTGGCTGGGGGTTTGTTTCGGGCGCTGCCCGTCGCTATCGCTGCCGTGGGTCTGATTTTGATCTGCCAGTTGCCTGGGATCTTTGTACCTCCGTTCGGAGCAGAGCCCGGGGTGGCATGATCCTCTTGCCCATTTGTCTTGAAAGGAGTTGGCAGGGGGCCAGGAGCGAAGGTCTCTTCTTGGGCAGGGGGCGCCGGAAGACTAGAATCCACTCTGTTTTTCAAAGGACACAAGTCCTGTTCGGTGGTTTCATTGAGGTCTTTACCCTGCAGTCTGGTGGGGGCTTCGCAGACCACTCGGCCGATGAGGGCATTTTTGGGAATGTTTTCGAGCCATTCTTTCAGGGAGAGCAGATCACAGGTGCAGTCCCACGGGTTATCCTCTAGCAGGATCTCAGCAATGCCAGGGATTTGCTCCAAGACCTCCTCATAGGGCAGCGTCTTCAGCCTGTTTCCCCGCAGGTCGAGGTGGGTGATGGGCACGTACTGGAACACGTTGGCAGGTAGGGTGCTGATGAGATTGTCGTTTAAAATAAGCACCTCCAGCTTGTTCAAGTCTTGGAAGGCCCCCGGGTCTATATCCCGTAACAAATTAAAATCAGCCTGGAGGTATTCCAGATCGTCCAGCCCCAGAAAAGTCTGCTTTCGGAAAGACTTGATCTTGTTGTTGTTGATATGCAGCCTTTTCACCAGCTGCAGCCCCAGAAAAGCCCCAGGAACGATTTCATGCAAACCATTGTTTTCCATGTGCAAACTAACCGCATTATAAAAGTTAGCAAACTCATTAGGGAAAAGTCGAGTGAGGGAATTGCCATGCAGAAATAGATGGTAAAACTGTGAAGTCGGGGCTGTGAAACGCTGCAGACTTGTAAAGCCCTTTTTTTCACAGTCTACGTGGAGGTCCCCTTCTATCTCATTGCAGGAACAGATCTTCTCTTTGCAAACGTCCCCTGTAACGTTTCCAGCGGCAAAACAAAGAGACGTCTCCAGCAAAAGAATCCAAAGCAGCATTTTTAAAGCGAGCAATTCATCCCGATCTCATCACAAAGTAACAGCGACCATCCTGCTCGCCACAGACACAATTCAAGTTCATTTAGTGCTCCAATGTCCGAACCCAGGGAAGGAGAAGAAAAGGGTTTGGGGGGGTGGGGGTGGATTCCTTCCTCCCTAACCCCCCCGCACTGCAACAGCCCAGGCGCCAGTCAATAATTATACCCACAAACTATCCAGGCACGTAGTGCAAGGCAAGCAAAAAAAAAAAAAAAAAAAAAAAAAGTAGAAAAATAACCCCACTCTCCCTAAACCTTTAAAAAAAAAAAAAAGAGGTTACACATATACGTATAAATTAAAAATGCACACTTAACAGAATCCCACCTAGTGGTCTTCACTAATGAAAGGGAACAATGCTAGTAATTAGAAGCAAGTGCATGTTAGAGAAACAAGCAGAGGGTTTGCAGCGTAGTACAGGCGCACTGCCTGTGCATGGCTGTGCGACGGACTGACCTTGCCTCTCTGATACAAAGCAGGGGTTTTCGGCGGCTTCTGATGGTGAGGCTGCTGATGGAGTTCTTGCTGTAGCTGTGGGTTGCCGAGAAGTCCCCCCGAGGTGCTGTCCAGTCCCCCCCGGTGCTGAAATCACGCTCGACAGAAACACTCACGCTGCTGAACCAATGGCGCTGGAAAATTTCCGCAATCGCTGCGTTTTGTGGCTGTCCATCCTTTTCGTTTCCTTCCCTTCGGGTCTTCTTTAGCCTTTTCCCCCCACCCACCCTGGGCTCTGGATCTCGGTTACAAGCTCCTTTCTTGTTCTCCTTCTCTTGCTTCTGCTCTTTCGGAATTACGTGGAGGGGGCGGAGGGCGGGGGGCGAGTTGTCTGAGGGAGGAAGAGAGCGCGAGAATGGGGAGGGGAGAAAGAAGAGAGTTGCTAAGAAGCTCTCCTCGTTCCAGCCTGGTGCACTCTGAAAGATCTGACACCCTCTGCTGATCTGCAGTAGCAAAAATCCATCTGGTGAGGGAATGCTGAAGGAAAAAAAAAATCAATCCACGTACAGGGCAAGCGTTAAAAATGTGGGCATTAAAGGCTGTTGATCCACGTAGACGCTTTTATTTTAAATGGATTATTTAATTATTTTTGCATGCTGGAAACTTTACCCTTTCCTTTCCTTAATGACCTCGCAGCACCCACTAGCTCCAGTGTTTGGAAAAGAGTGCTTTTAAAACATTTATTTCCCAATGGCTTGAATAAAATTAGTGTCAGGGTGTCAAGCGAACAGCAATTTGAGGTAATTATACTGCACGCCATTTTCATCGGTGCTTTAAATGCATTTCTTCCGTCTCTGCAGTACAGTGTGTTTTATGCTACTTGATGTCTTTGAAACCTTTTTTTATTTGGTATGTGGAAAGTGGCTATTTGAAACATATATTCATATCACATATTTTATATAATAGCATAATTGGGTATGGGTTTTTTGTTGCAAGGTATATAATTTAGGCGTATTCTTTTCTTTTTAAAACTTGATATAGAATTTTTAGTCAATTTGGTCATTGAGAGTTAGAGGTTTCTCTGATTTTTCTTAAATGTGATTTGTCTGCAGGGTGAAAACACAATGCTCACTAACGTCTTTGATTCCAGATCTGAAAGATTTCACTGAGAACCGGAAAAGGAGGGAGGGGGCAGGGAAAAATCCCAGTTTGATACCTGAGTGCTCTTAAAAAATCCACTGGCAGACAGCATGCACAGGCCACCCACACAACGCCCCCCCCCCCCCCCACACACACACACACTCATACACTCTCACAGTCACTGGCTCACAAAGTTTCCACATCCGTTCCTACAGATTAAAAATTGCATACAAGTAAATAACCAGTTGCATTTTGAGAGGAGATAGCAATCTGTGGTCCCTAAGGCTTGGGGTGGGGGGACTCTATCTCCTGGTAGCAGGCAGTGGCATCCTTGCTTAGGATGGTGGGGTCACTGGAGCTGAGGGAGAGCAGTTCACAGGCTTTTCCAAGGGAAAAGAGATTGCCAGGTCCCTCAGACTTTGAAGGAGCTTATAAAAACCAAGTTCTACAAACATCTGTGACAGGAGAGAATGTGAAAGTGCTGCCTCTCAGAAGGCTATTTTGCTGATTTTTCTAATAAGAATCCACACCTTTTCCCTCACTGCATTCCAAAAAGTGTGTGCATCATTTTAGGATTTGAATTTAAAGGACTTTTTGTTAAAATGCTGTCTGGTTCTTTCTTCAATCAAAACAGAGATCATATGTTTACATCAGTTTCCCTTTTAATAAGATTTTACAGGAGTTGGACAGCTGTTAACAACCTTGCTAATCTGCTTAAAGATCAAATATTCAAGGTTGTGTGCATTTTTAAAGGACTGGGGAATGAAAGATTTGGGGGAAGGCCTCGGTTTGGGTTCTTGGTTCAAAAGCTAATTCTTAGAGGGGGTTCATATCTATATGTAATATTTTCATATAATCAAATGCTGTGTTGTCATCTTCTGGTGAAATTCAGTGGGGGTGTAGATAAAGACACAGATTGATATGGGAAGTGTGTGTGTGTGTATGTGTGTGTGTGAGAGAGAGAGAGAGAGAGAGAGAGAAAGAGAAAGAGAGAGAGAGAGAGAGAGAGAGAGAGAGAGACCTTTCTTAGGCAGGCTATTCAATTGCTAAAACAATTCCATTCTTGTTTAATTTAACCCATTACTGTATGTAGAAAGAAGAAAAAAAACATAATCAATTTGAAATGATTTCACTTATAAAATGTGATGCAGTTGAGAACTGCAAATGAGAAGGAGGAGTTAGTTAAACTGAAGAAAAATATATTTTTATTTTTTTTGTAATTGTACTCAGGCCTGAAACTTTTTTTCCCCAGAAACCAAACTGAGAAAGGAAGGTGCTTCATGCAGTGTCTGTGATTGATAGGAGGAAAGACTTGAAGAAGAGACAGAAAAAAATGCTGGCTGCTTAGGAAGAAAAATATTGATGGTAATCATCTAAAAATCACACTTTTAAAATTAATTGGTTACTTGTTTATTCCACTTGCAAAATAAATAGTTGATGTGAAAAGACTCAAATAACATATTTAAGTTGATTTTAAGTGAACAGAATTGATGTAACAAGCAATTGGTATTCAGATTTTACCCCCCTCCCTCACCCATTAAACTCTGTATCTTCCTCACAAAGCACCAATCACATTAGAACATTTACAGTCAGGATTTTCCTATTTAGATATTTTACAATTTTTCCCACTCCTCCCCTCCTCAAATAGTTTGTTATCTCTGCACTGTAAGAAAGAAGTGTGGTAGTGCTCAGATGAGGAACCAAATCCAAGAAGAAAGTATGAAGGGTATATCACCTATACAAAGTTAACCACTGCAAAACTGCAAGCAAGGAATAGAGACAAGCACATATCCTTCTACTGAAAATCTACCCTCACCAATGAGCTAAGTTAGTGGTCTGCAAACTCATTAGTCAACAGAGCCAAATATCAACAGTACAACGATGGAAATTTCTTTTGAGAGCCAAATTTTTTAAACTTAAACTTCTTCTAACGCCACTTCTTCAAAATAGACTAGTCCAGGCCGTGGTATTTTGTGGAAGAGCCACACTCAAGGGGCCAAAGAGCTGCATGTGGCTCGCGAGCCGTGGTTTGCTGATCACTGAACTAAGAAGTCTTCTTAAAATAATTTTCATAATAAATACAGGGTGTCCCCAAAACTGTGTATACACTTAATAATAGCTGATTCTATTATATTTTATAAATTAAATGTATTTTAATAAGCACTGCCTTTATAATTATTCAAAGTATGTATACATTTTTTGGGGGACACTTGTATGTTTTAGGGAAATAAAGTGGTCTAGAAAAGCATACACACAACTTCAAAGGCTAACTCTTGCAATACATATAACAGTAAATTTATTTAAAGGAAATTTTAAAATATGGGAATGTGTACATGATCTAAACATCTTTAATGCCTTAGGGGAGCATTTCTTAGGCATGAACTCTTCTTAAAAGGGTTCTACTATATCTATTTGAGCTCAAGTGAACTATTTCAATTGCTTTGCCTCTCATAACAGATGATCTCAGGAGCCAGAAATAAAGGATACTACACATGATGAGAATTGATATTTGCTCAGGGCTGTAGTTTCATTTCTGGACTATGGCCAGAAGGATTTCATTTGTGCCATTAAATGTTAGAATTTTCTTATTCAGCCTCAAAGAGGTACATCTCTCATGTAACAAAAGTTAAATGCACACATCAAAATCGTTAAGATTAAAAAAGCAGTTATCAGTTAATTATCTACATTTTCCCAAATAGCGTCAAATTTTCAGATGTTTCCATATGTGTACCACATATTTATGATCGAAGAGTAGAATATACAGCAATTATTATTTAATATATTTTCACTCTTCAGTTTATTTAATCTTCACAATAATTTTATAAAGTATTTTTAAAGATTTTTAGTAATACTAGTAATACTATTTATTTAAGAAATACAAAATTATATAGAGAAATCCCATTTTAGTCTTCCCTCAGCCACACCATTTTTTGTTCCAGATTGTAGATTAAAAGATAACATATCACCCAGGCCAGGTAGCTCAGTTCGTTGGATCATCATTCAGTGCACCAAAAAGGTTACCAGTTTGCCCGTTTGATTCCTAGTAAGGGTTCATACCTAGGTTGGGGTTCCATCTCCTATCCCAGTGCATTAGGGAGGCAACCGATCAATGTTTCTCTCACATCGATGTTTCTCTCTCTCTCTCTCTCTCTCTCTCTCTCTCTTTCAAATCAGTAAACATATCCTCAGATAAGGAATAATAATAATAATAATAATAATAGCAATACACCAATAATAACTGATTGGTGTAGAGTGAAATTGATATTGTTATTCTATCTTATATATTAAGAAATTGAAACTGAGAAATATTATCAGAAGGAAACAAAGCTACAAACTTATGAGCTAAACTTTTGCTCTCACTCTGAAGTCTCTAATTGTTATAAATACGCAATGTTACTACTTTAGTTATACTCCTTCTGGGTTAGTTTCCTAATAGTAAATTAAGTCGTTGGAGTTCATGGACCTTTTGGTCCCTTCTAACTAGTTTTCTCTGAATTCAAAATTTTTCAAATCTAATTTCAGAAAAGGCCTAGTCAGTGTCTGTCCCCTCTATATTTTCAAATTAGAATTTAGGTGTTTTTTTTTTTAATCTTCACCCAAGGATATTTTTTTCCATTGATCTTTTTAGAGAGAGTGGAGGGGAGGGGAGAGAGAGAAACAATGATGATTTGAGAGAGACACATTGATTGGTTGCCTCCTGTTTGCACCTGACCATGGCAGGATTCAAGCCTGCAACCAAGGTATGTGCCTTTGACCTTGACTGGGAATTGAATCTGCAACCTTTTGTCCAAGGCTCTAACCACTGAGAAAAACCATCCAGGACTGGACTTAGGATGTTTTATTAATGTATTTGCCTACTCACTAGAGTTTGAATCCAATAATAAATGTAATAACCACTGAAGAACAGAATTCACTAGTTCTGAGTTTAATCCACTAACATCAGTTCTTAGGTTTTACAGAATAAATGGGTTTTTGGAAGTCTTCCTCTTGTGATAACAGTTATAAACTAAGAGATGAGGGCATAAATCAATTACATGTATAATGTGTTTGAAATGTAAGATCTCCCCTTCATATTTATTCTTTGGAGATAGTAAATAATATTATAGGAATTGTGTGGCAAGCTAATTATCACATTGTATGACTTCTGAAGACAAAACAATAAAATATTTTAAAATATTTATTTTATAGTAAATTCTTTTTCAAAAGATAGCCATTTTTATTTAGCATCAAATAAACAGTAAACCCAGAAAAACACATCAAAATACTTTTACATTTTCACTTTGTGCCATGAAGTATCATTTTTTCATGTTTTTATCAATATAAATTTTTATGGTTGTGGGTTATATGTTTGGCCATGTTAAAATGGAACTAGTTTTCTCATACTCTCTTTTGTCTAATAAAGCTTATATGAGTAACTATTTTGGGCTATTGGATAAAACATTGATCAAAAATATAAATTTATATGTAAGAAAATCCTAATTTATAACTTTTTAAATTTAACGTAAAGCAGGCAACCAAAATTTTGCCTGAAAGAGGGACTATTATAAGATGCATACTGTGCTCTACTATATTGTAGTATATTAGACTACACTGAAATTTGTAGAATTGCTTTCTATATTAACTGGTGCTTAAGTATATACCACTAAGGATTTATTCTACTTTTCATTACAAAAATAGAAAATAATCACTTAGAAAAAAAGCTCTTTTGTTTTCTACAAAGAATATATTATATATTTAAGGTAAATAAATACATATTACTTGCATGGGTTTTGAAAACAACAGCAAAAAAATTAAAATCCAATGAATTTCAAAACCTAGAAATTATTAGTGTAAGCATAAAAATGTACATTTTATAATATGTTCTTGCTTTTCCCATGTATTTGTAAAATACTTATAAGGTTTTAAACATCTACTACTATTAGAGGCTGAATTCTTTTACATGCCATAAAATAATCCATTGAACTAATTCTACATTTTTAGATATTCAATTCTTACTAAAATTTTTGCTGTCATAAATAATGCTGTAAAGAACAACCTTGTACATAAATCACTGAGAACATTATTATTTATCTTCTTGTTACAGATTCCTGGAAGTAGAATTGCCAGGTCAAAGTGTAGAAAAATATTAAGACTTTTGATAAAAATTTGACAAATTGCCTACTCAAAATTTTTGCCAATTTGTATTCTACAAGCAGTAGAATTTTCCATTTTCCTAAAACCTGGCCAACACTATTTTCATTTAAAATATTTTTCACTCAGTTTAGTACTTTTAAAATGAAGCCAATGCTTATCCACTTATTTGAGCAAATTAATTTTTATTTGTAATTACTTATTGACTACATTGTTTTCCCTCTTCAGTCCTATTCTACTTTAAGATATTATTTTACCTTAAAATCACTTATTTGAATTCACTCCAGACCAAACTATGCATCTCACTCTCTTTTACCTTAATGTGTTCAGTAGAATAACTACTAAATGTGTGTGTATGTGTGTGTGTGTGTGTGTGTGTGTGTGTGTGTGTGTTTAATTACTTGTTTGAAGCATTGGTTCCATACTAGAGTGTAACATTCTTGAAGGCAATGATAAAATCATTTTATCTTTTTATATCTGTCACCTAGCATCATACTGGTCATATATAATATGGTGTGACATATATACTTCAACAGTAAAATAATGCAGTATGGAGTTAGTAATAAAGTGAGTGAAACAGAACACAAGAGATAGAAGGTTCAGAGACAGGATAAATTCACAAACTAGGGACTTGGGAAAGTGGTCCATTCTATGAATTATTTAGGTAGACTTTTAGGTTGCATGTTCAATGCATTATGTGCACTCAATATATTTTCTCCTGTATTGTCATGCATATATATATATATATATATATATATATATATATATATGAATTTTCTGTTTTTCTCTAGAAAATGAGTTCCTAACCTATATTTTGTGTATCCCATAAGAATTAGTACATTACCATTTATTGGTAGACAACTAATAAATGTGTCATGCTTATGATAGGGACACACTGCTACTTTTGCAAGAGAAAGTGGATTATGAAATGAACTATTATGATATAAAAGATTAAAATTCATGAAAGTCTAAAGACTCAGTTAGTTAACTCTTTAGGTTATTAATTAGAATTTAAAAATCTCTCAAAACAAAAATAAAATTTGTTAATCTGTTGGTCATTTCAAGGCTATGGCAAAATTATAGAGAGGCTGAATTATCTTTCTTCCTCCTTTTCCTTTTGTAAAGGTCTCTTCTTTCTTTATTTCTCTCTCTGTTCCACTAGTTATTGAAATGAGTTTTAGGGACAAAATAGGCAAGTTGAGGGAGTTATAGGAATGAGAAGGGTCCATAATAGAGGAATACATAGATGGAGACTTGAAGATGCCAGGTGCTTATCTTACTTATACAGAGGATAGAGAAATGCCACTAGAAAAAGGGGTCCAGGCAGATGGAAACATTTCTGGCCTGAGCAATTAAAACAGCCAGAAACAAAGGAGAGACAGGGATATCTCTGGCCTGAGCAAGTAAAGAGGTCATAAGTTAGACCAAAAGGAGCCCTGACCTGAGTAGCTGGGAGGCTGTAAGGTAAAGCTTTCTCTGCCAGCACAAATGGGAGAAAACCATAAGGTAAATCAAAAGTGACTCCAACCAGCAAGGTAAGAGGGAGAGAAAGTGGGGGCACCATGTGGACTTTGAGCTTTGAAATGAATACCATGTAGCAGAATAACCAATGAGGAAAGCAGAGGGGTCCCAAATTAAGAAAAGGGAGCAATAAGAAAAGGTCAGATTCAAACAAAGAACTGCAGCATATATAAACTGGAGACAAAGGGACATGAGGGAGGGATTTTTAATTTTTTTTCCATTAGAGAGAGAGAGCAGGCTTTTCCCATTGGATGGTTGGGGGCTCCCCTTGGGAACATCCCTGCCCAGATGGAGTTTGTATCTGCTTCCAATAAACTTCCATATTTTTTTTATAAAAGAAGCCTTTTTTGTTCATGAGTTTATTCTTCAAACTTCATGAGGACAAGAACCCATGGGAAGAAAAGTTTGCACCCTGAACCCCATGTTTCATGTTATCATCTTTATCATATACCTTACTATATCTTCCTTGGGGCTTATTTTAGGCCCAAGTTGACTATCTTTTTTATGTGACTGCTCATATGATGTCAAGATGAAGCATCATTTTAAAATGTATAATACTCATATTCTGTTTCAGCGCTGTTAAAAAAATTAAAATCATTTACTTGTTCATCTTTGCCACACGCAGGTGCATGCAAGCCATACACAGATACTCATACACAGCAAGCATCATATATCATATAATGCTTACAGTGTTGCAAGACACCAGAATGCAAAGATGTAAGATGCACAATGACATAAGTTGCATTTTCACTCTTGATTCTTGAATATGCAATGTCTTGATCTATGTGTAATAAATCTGTAAAGGTAGAGTCACATACACTCTTTGCAGGCCAAGTGGAAAAAGGAATTTAACAGAGGTGGATGGCATTTTGTGATGGCCGTTAAAGTCATATCATGCAGAATGATAGTGTCTAATAAGCTGATGACAAAGGTCAGCACCATCTTTTTTTTTAATCTTTATTATTGAAAGTATTATATAGGTCCTCTTTTCCCCCCATAAACCTCTTCCATCTCTTTTAGATTTCTGCATATGTAACTGATTTCGATTTCCATATCATGAAATATTAAAATCTTATCCAAGGAAAACAAGTAAATATCTTTTATTAAAGTAGAAACATTTTATTTTCTAATTCATTGGAATTGGCAATTCTTACATTTATGGTAACTATTAGGCCATGAAAAAGCATTATCTCATATGAGTAGTTGGCGAAAACAGTGAAAATATCATGGGTTTTGGCATCAAACTTAGGAAATCATACTTAGCTGTACACTGTGCTTTAGGGAAATTTTATGCCATTCCTAATACTGGTCAATTTCTCATCTTTTAAGCCTCCTTTGGAAATCAACTACAAATACTATCATAAAAGATAAAAACAAAAGACACCCTTTTTCCTAAATCTCATGGTGGCTAGGGTAAATTGTATGCTTAGCCTGGCCAACTAGATTCAGATGTCTGGATTTTGAAATTAGACCTAGGGTAAATGTGGAGAAACGAATGGATGAGTTACTCCAGGTGGTGGTATCAAGGACAACAGAGAGGAGCATGGGGCAGGGTTGTGGTGGGGGACTTGTGCTCATAAGCCGGTGCTGAAAGTGGAGCTGTTGCAAGCTGTTTCGCCACTGGCCAGAGTATTATCAGATTTATTCTTAGCAGAGGAGTGCTGGGGCATGACTTCAAACAATTCTGATTATAGGTCCGATATAATTTTTTGTACAGGTATCCAGCCTAGTTCCCTGGTCTTTCCAGAGTCTTTGGGACCTACCCAGTTTCCTTTCTCTAAATGTCTTTTCTGCTTGACAAAATCAGGAACCCTGATCTGAAATGTGAGAAAGGTGACCATACATTCTTGATTTCCCAGGAAAACTCTTGTTTACGCTAGTTGTTCCAGCACACGGTTTCAATTTCAAAGTTGTTCCCAATTCATATAATATATCAATCTAACAAATAAGCCATTTCTCCCTGTTTGACTTGGAAATTAAGATGCTCAGGACGATTAGCAATTGAATGCCTCCCTACCACAGGGTTTATTTTTGAAGTTGACTTCACAGTAGTATTATTCAAAATGTTATTTTGCCTGGGAAACTGAAGGAAACAAGACATAACTAATACACCCAAAAGAACTGCTTCTCTAATAAAAATTACCACCATTTCTAAAAAAATCTACCATTTTTTAATGCTACCTTATAAAGAAAATTATACAAAAAGTAGGTAATGTTTGGCTACTTCTGAGGCAATGATGGCTCAAGATTTCAGAATAGTATAGTAAATATGCAACAGAACACAAATTCAAATTTTGTAATTATATCTGAAAACCAACCCTGCCCCTTTAAAGGAGGCATTAAGAAATAAGAATTTGTGCAAGTAGATCAGTTCAGTTTTAACTTTGATGCTCTCTAGTCACATATTTAATTGCATTATCTCCCGGAGCATCCGGGTAAGTAAGCTGATGTTGGCAGGTTAGGTTGCAAGGCTTGTATATTTCCCTTGAGAGAAATTTGTTACCATTTCTGATACTATTTGTGTTCTGGCAGCGAGGCTAACTAGCTGCACTCCTGTTTCTTCTTGGGCAAGCATCTCCCTTGTAGACATTTATTTCTTTGAAAATGTAACAGGATACATGTGCTTATATTAAAAGTACAACATTTATATTCAGTTCCAAGTTATTTTATTTATTTATTTATTTTATTAATTTCTTTATTGATTAAGGTATCACATATTTGTCCTCATCCCCCCATTCCCATCCCAAACCCCTCCCCATGCATGCCCCCACCCCCCTGTTGTCTGTGACCACTGTTTAGGCTTATATGCATGCATACAAGTCCTTTGGTTGATCTCTTCCCCCTTACCTCCACCCTCCCCTACCTGCCCTCTGAGGTTTGACAGTCTGATTGATGCTTCCCTGTCTCTGGGTCTGTTTTTGTTCATCAGTTTATGTTGTTCATTATTTCCCCCAGATGAGTGAGATCATGTGATACTAGAAATGCACTTATAAGAACTGAAAATGAGACAAGCAATAATGGTTATGCTGGGAGGCAAATGAATCAGTCTGTAGTGAGTTTCTTTCTGGGCCAACAGTTCTTTTGAATCCCAATTTCAATGTCAAACAGTTCCTTATATGTACATGTCAGCAATGATATTTCAGTTCTGGATGGTGGACAAATGGTGATAATGCAGATCTGACCCTCTCTGGTTTGGTCCTGGGCAACCTGCAGTGACGCACAGCTGCTGACTGCTAGTATGGCAAGGCATTGTCAGCATCTTCCATCTCTGGACTGTTTCTCTTCTGTCTTCATGGCTGGAGCAGTCCTGTCAATTCCTCTCTGTTACAGGAATCCACATGGTCTTGGAGTTGTTTTCTGAAAATATACAAACATATTCTCGACCAAAAGTTAATAAAGGAATCTTTTTTATAAATTTGACTTGGGTTCCTTTTTCATTTTTTGCCCAAACGATTTTCCTTTGGCTTGTTTTGACACCAGTTCCCAGTTATTTTAAACTGAGGTTCACGTCTTAATCATAACGAGTTATCCTTTTCCTGGAACATTTTGCTTCACTCAAAGCCTTTCTTCTTTTAAGAGCTACCATAAAGCCTAGCATGTGACCTCATACCAGTAGCTGATTTACATAAGTTAATAAATAATTACATGTACATACACACACATGCATACATACACATGCAGGTCTACATGGAAGTGTATGTATAAGTATATGCTGAAATGAAGTTTTCTGTTTCAATTTGGTTGTTTCCCCTTAGTATGACTTTTGGAAAAATGTTTACAGTTTCTTTATTCTCATTTGTTTTCAATAAAATTAGAATAATAACATTTTCAAGACTGTAAGATTTTGTTATACATAATATGGACAATTTCTGTATTTTACCTATGTCTTCATAATATTATCTGCCTGCCTTATTTTTTCACTTACCCTTCTTCCTTTCTATATGGCCCAACTTGAAACTGATTGACCCCCTATACCTCCCTCCAAAAAAAAAAAAAAAAAAAAGCAAATAGCAAAACATTGGCCTAGAAAATCACTCTGCATAAAATATTTCATATATAATGAAAACTTTCATATAAAATGTTGTAAAGAAAATGTACCAGTTTAATGACTATGTTAAAAAGAATTGTTTAAAAGGATGCTAGATTTGAATTCTAAAATGCATATAACTGTTTTTGCAAATAAAGTTTTATAGTATAAGATATTTTAATTAAAAGTTTATTTTTCAGTTACTTTATAAAATGCTTCTGTACACAAGAATTAATTTTTATATATCATTTTTAAGTGATCTCAATGCTTAAATCTATTTGAATTTAATTTGTCAGCTTATTTGTAATGTTTATGAATTTCACTGCATTGAACTATTTATAAGCATACAACTTGCATCAAAATAATTGTCATTGAGGAATATGGCTACAATACATTGAAAATGTTATTCTGATTTAAAAACTAAGTAGAAACAGTAATTACAACAAATATGCAATAAAAATGTTCTTATGCATGTTTTTATTTAATGCTTCTCAACTTTAGGAGTACCATTTGTTGTTTTTTAAATATATTTTATTGATTTCTTACAGAGAGGAAGGGAGAGGGAGAGAGAGTTAGAAACATCGATGAGAGAGAAACATCGATCAGCTGCCTCCTGCACAGCCTCTACTCGGGATGTGCCCGCAACCAAGGTACATGCCCTTGACTGGAATCAAACCGGGGACCCTTCAGTCCACAGGCTGACACTTTATCCACTAAGCCAAACCTGTTACGGATGGAGTAGCATGTTTGAGGAGATGTACTATTTAGTATACTCGTCCACACTTTTTTTACTAGTTAAATTTGAAAATATCGTATTAATAATTCTCAAATATTTTATCCCTTCTGAAATTAAAACTTAATTATTTAATTAAAACATTAAAACCCTGTAACTTTGGACATAGTTTTAATCCTTTGCTTACTTCTTCTAAAGTAATCTAAGTAGTAACATATTTAAAATTTTCAGAACTGTAATTGTTCTCAGTTTTCTTATATTAAAAAGACCATTAGATAACTGTAGAAGGTGATTGTTTTCTGCAGTACTGTAATTATTTTATTTGAATTTACCAGTTCAACCAAGTTTTCTCTTTTGCTTCACCAATTATAATAAGGAAACCAAGTTAATGGTTTCAAACCCTAACTGTCTGGTTTATACCATTGTTTCTCAAACCTTTAACTATTTTCATTATTTTTTACCACCCCAGCATCCTTTTTTAGACTTTTTTCCTAATTCTCCACCCATAAAATTTTCATACCAGAGATCTACTGTATATTACATATAGGGTGTCCCCCCAAAATGAATATATACTTTTAATAATTATTAATCCCAATGGGTTAAATCTTAAAAGAAAGAAACATCAATTGTGCTATCAGAAAAAAAGTATGTATACATTTTCTTGGGACACCCTGTATACACTGTGACTCTTTGAAGGTCCTTAAATCATTGCCATATCTTATATTCTGCCAATCCAAACCAATTTTTCTCCTTGTGATATCACCCCATTAAAAATGTATGGTTTATTCCCACAGATTTTACTCACTAGTTTAGTAACATATTTATGATTCATTGTATTGCTGAAGGAAGATAATGACATAATCACTGCAGGCACATAAACTATGCCAATTGCATTAGAAGATAGCATTAACACAGTCTCTAAAATTATCTTTAAAAATCAAGATCAAATGTCATAAATCTCATTTCTATAAATAATATTTAAACATCTACAAACATGTCAGTTAAAAGCCATGTTGAAATTGCTCTTCCAATCTAGGTTAAAGAGAGAGATCTTTTTTTTTTTTTTTCCATTTTAGACTCATTACAACTAGTATCAGCACATATGTCTCTGGGAAATAGTTTGCTGCACTGCATTCACTCTGCTGTCAATCTCAATTGTCCATTGCCAGGTGTGTACATTTGGCCATCCTCAAGTGCTCTAGAGCTGGACTTCCTCCCTCACCAATGGAGTAAAGAGGAGGAGAGCAAAGCAGTACAAGAGTAAATAGCCTCGTTTTAAAATCCATTTCAAATGAGACCAAATAAAACACAAAACCATGGACTGCTAGCAATAGGCTATGTACATAAATACCCAGAGCTTCCATTTTGTATAATAAAATTAAAATATGAATATATATTTCTATTATTTAGTAAATAGTAATCAAATCATTTTGCTTTACATGTTTAAGATGTTTAAATATTTAACAACACAAAAGTATAAATAAATTAGAAGCTTTTATTAATATGGTATCAAGTTTCTGATCTTTGGCTCTAGATTATTGGCATTGTATTCCATCTGAGATCATGCCACCGTTTTTTCCAAAGCTTCCTGGAAGTAGTACACAATTGGCATTATCTATGTAAATATCAGATCTCCGATTTTGATAATGCTAGAAGCATTTTGCTTCATGAAAATCAAAATCCAATGACACACTACAGAATCAAAGGCAGCTTCACCAAAGTTTTAGTTATTCTCTCAGGATAACACATCTATTCAGATTTGAGTTTTCACACATTAGCTACATCTTCCCAGTGGATCTATTATTGAACGAAATAATTGCTGCAGTTCAGAGCCCAGAAAGAGTAAACATACTTCTAATGCATGTTTTAAATTTCCCATGTGTGTATATCAAATATGATAATGTGGAAGAGCTTGCTGTATTCCAAAGTGCAATGAAAATGGGAGCTACTTTGGCTGTGTTTTCAACTCTTTGAAAAACGGGATTGTGTCATGTTTATCTTCGCATTTCCAGCATCTGGCAGGGGGCCTGGCACAGTGCAGCTGCATAGAATTAAGCAATTAATTAATAGCATGTTGGTTCTACAAAGGATTTGTGGTAGTTTACAGCAAGTATATACAATAAAATAACAAAATATAAATCTAAATATGTTTTAACAAATTGGAAAAGGCCATCAGGATTCAACCTGCAGACTGTAAGTTCATCAGAGTCATTTTAATTTGGTTACACATTTACTTCTGAGCATTATGATATCCAAGACAAAATGAGTAATATATGCTTTTGCTAGTTTATAAAGGCATACTTACAGGTAAAGTATATTCCATTTATGCAAAATTACCCATGAGATGTCTTAGGAATTCTGTGATGTTTTCTCCTTCCACACTCTGCCAGTAAAAAGAGCATAATAAAAAATATGCTTATATATGTAATTGATCTTGACAGCTGTCCTTTTAACTAAAAAAATAAAACTTCTAATAGTCTATGTCAATTTATAAATAGATGCACCGGACACAGGGTATTTTTTCATATCCTTTAGTGGGTGGCCAAATTCAGAGAGTAAGTGGTATGTTGGGAATCTTACCTAATTATAGACAAACATGTAAATTGACCATACCTCTGCTACTCCCACAGCCAATCAAGAGTGTGTATGCAAATATGGCAGAATAATTTGCATATGCAGCCGTGGAGTGGCCCAGAGGGGCAGGACACCTGCAATGAGGAGGAGGGGGCAGCAGAGGGAGCTACAGGAGAGGTGCTCCAGGAGGGAGCAAGGACTTGTGACCTCCCGGGCAGCCGAGAGTGAAGCCAGGGGAAAGAAGGCCTATTCTTGCATGAATATTGTGCAATGGGCCTCTAGTTACTTCATAATATGGGGAGGAAACTATGGCTTCCTTAAGAAAACCAAACTTTTTCAGAAGTATTGAATTTAAGTGGACACTTTCATTAAGTGGACATTTTCATTTCTTAATGTTAAGAAAACATTAAGAAATATCAATATTTATGGATGATGTTTCTCTTGAGAGTAAATACAGGAATGAGTTTTTAAGGCTATTCTTGAAATGAATATATTTTGGTGAAATAGCACCGCTGAAATAAAATAATTTGATACGGTGCCAAAACTGAATAATCTACATACAAACTCCTTGGTTGTGTGGCCAAACCCATGTCTACATCTTAATTGTCTCGGAAGATAAACGACCTCCATATGCTTCATAAACTCCTTCCAAGGTTAAGAATATAAAAAAATGCTGATATCTGTTTGTATAACAAATGATGGTAAACTTTAATTATTTCAAGAGTTAGGTGAAAAACTATGACAATGCCTTCAAAAATAATACAGGAGTGGGGCAAAGGTAGGTATACAGTTGTTCATATGGAAAATAATGTAATAATTACTAAATAATAATACAAGAATAAACTCTGTTTTCTGCACGCACAATTGTAAACCTACTTTTGCCCATTGTTGTAGTTTAGAGGCAATATTATCTACTTACTTATATGAAAGAATATTTTGATGTGGACTATTGGTATTTTTTATTGTATATGTTAAATATATATGTGTATATATATGTGTGTGTGTGTATATATATATATTTATATATTTATATATAAATAAGTGAGAGGAGCAATAATAGAAAGACAAAGGGAGTTTTTTTACTATCAGTCAAGTACTGACCACCATTATTTCTTTCATTCCTTTAGATTTTAAAATATTTGCACATATTAGAAAATAGAAAAGGAGGATATGAGTGAAAGATAAAAGTAGTAGTACAGTGTTACTCAATATTGAGCTGTAATGTATAAAGCCATATCAAAATTAAAGTTAAGTGTACTAAAAAGTTATAGAAAATATGCCAAAAGCAACTCAAAGTGGTGGAGGACCATTTAGATCCCAAAGGATACTGATTAGTTCTTAAATATTAATTTATTTACTACATTTTCAGCTCCCCAAAATGAAAGATGCACAATTTACTTTAAGCACCAGTTGTGCAAAAATTTCTGCCCTGACCATTTCATGTCTATATCCTGAGCCAGGATTAAGAGAGGCGACAGACATATAAGGGCACTGTAAATCACTACCCTTTAGTTATATAGGTGACCATATTTTTACTTGCTTTTCACTGTTTGTACAATATTTTACATGAATAGTTATGTGAAGTTGCTGAGCAAAACCCGATGCACACCTAGAAACTTTATCAGATTTTCCAAATCAATGTCTTTTATCAAAACAATTTCTGGTTGCTGAGACTATGATGAAAACATAGTCCCTATAGTTAACAATAAGGTATAGTGCACTTAAAAATTTCTTAAGAGGGTAGATTTTATGTTATGTTCTTACCATTCCCCCAATAAAAAAGAGAGGGACAATAAAATTGTGGAGGTAATGTATATCACCCTGTTTTTCTGATTGTGGTGATGGTAACATAGGTACATATGCGCAGACTCATCATGTTGTATGCATTAATTATGATCAGTTTTTTGTATGTCTATTATACTCCATAAAGATGGGGGGCATGTTAGAGGAGGATACAAATCAAATTGAGACCCATAGAAAGCTTGCAAATGCAGGTTTTAAAAAAAATGTTTGTTGTCCAATGAATGCAAGTGTAAACTTACTAGAATCCACATGACATATTTATATACCTGTTTCATGATAACCCAGTTCATATGAACATGCATTTTCTATCTCCTGTTATAAACTGTAAAGTGTTTGGATTTATTTGCATATCTATATATATGTGTAAATATATGCATGTGTATGTGTGTGTGTCTGTGTATCTGAGCTCTCACAGTAGTAATATAGTGGTGAAATGATATAAATGGCAAGAACAAGGTTTCTTCATTAATTATTCCTTGGAAGTTGTAGTCTCACACAGATACATATCACAGGAATAGTTCATTTTATTGCACTTTTATTTATTGCACCTTGTAGATGCTGTATTTTTTACTAATTCAACCTGCATCAAGCAAGACTATCAACATAATTTCCCAACAACATTCACTTCATGCCTGTGTCACATTTTGGTAATTTTCTCAAAATTTAAAAATTTTTAAATTATTATTATACTAGAGGCTCAATGAACAAAGATTTGTGCAAGAATAGGCCTTCCTTCCCCTGGTTGCCAGCACTGCCTTCGCTCTGGTCCAGAGCCGCCTTTCTGCCTTTCACCTTCTTCCGTCAATTTGCATTTTCCCTTCTTATTGGCTGTAGGCACTGTCATCTTTGTCGCAGAGTTATGGTCAATTTGCATATTCTGTGTTTATTAGATAGGATATGTTATGGTGATCTGTGTTCAGTGATGTAACAATTATAATTGTTTTGAGGTACCATGAATCACATCCATCTAAGATGGCGAACCTCATAAATAAATATGTGTTCCTACTGCTCCAACAACCAGCCACTTCCTGGTCTCTCTCCCTCTCTTTGGGGCTTTCTATTTTCTGAGACACACAATATTGAAATTGAGCCAACTAATAACCCTACAATATAATCTAAATGTGCAAATGAAAGGAAGCATTGTAGGTCTCTCATTTTTAATCAAAGCTGGAAATGATTAAACTTAGTGAGGCAGGTATATTGAAAGTTGAGATAGGTCAAAAGCTGGCCTCTTGTGCCAAATAGTTAGCTGAGTTGTGAATATAAAGAAAAAGTTTTTGAATGAAATTAAAAATGCTACTCTAGTGAGTATACAAATGATAAAGTGAAACAGCCTATTGCTGATATGGATAAAGTTGAGTTATCTGGATATATCAAACCAGCCACAACATTCCCTTGAGCCAATGACAATTGAGAACAAGACTCTAACTCTATTTAATTTTATGATGGCTGAGAGAGGTGAAGAATCTTCAGAAGGAACATTTGACGCTAGAAGAGGTTGGTTCATGAGGCTTAAGGAAAGAAGCCATCTTTATAACATAAAATGTAAGGTGAATCAACAAGTGCAAATATAGAATCTGCAGCAAGTGATCCAGAAGATTTAGCTAACATAATTAACAAAGGTGGCTAAACTGAAGAATTTGTCAATGTAGACAAAATAGCCTTATGGTAGAAAAAGATGCCATCTAAGATTTTCATAATGAGAGAGAAAAAGTCATTGCCTACCTTCAAAGCTTCAAAGGACAGGCTGACTCTCTTATTAGGGGTTAATGCAGTTGATGACTTTAAGTTGAAACCAATGCTCATTTACCATTCTAAAATTCCAAGGGGCTTTAAGAATTGTGCTAAATCTACTCTGTTGTGCTCTATAAATGGAACAACAAAGCCTGGATGAAAGCCCACTGTTGAGACTGACTGTTCAGAAAAAAAAAAATATTCCTTTAAAAATATTATTACTGCCTTAGCTGGTTTGGCATAGTGGATAGAGCATTGGTCTGTGGACTGTGCTAAGCTTGATTCCGGTCAAGGGCACATGCCAGGGTTTCAGGCTTGATCCCTAGTAAGGGGTGTGCAGGAGGCAGAGGATCAATGGTTCTCTATCATCACTGATGTTTCTCTCTCTCTCTCCCCGTCTCTTTTCCTCTCTGAAATCAATAAAAATAAATAAAAATAAAAAAGTTTTAAAAAAAATATCATTGCTGTTGACAATGAACCTGGTCACCCAACAGCTCTGATAGAGATGGAGAATGAAATTAATGTTTTCATGCCTAACAGAACATCCATTCTATAGCCCATGGTTTAAGTTGCAATTTTGACTTTCAAGCCTTACTATTTAACAAAAACATTTTTTAAGGCTATTGCTGCCCTAGATAGTAATTCCTGTAATGGATCTGGTCAAAGTAAACTGGAAACCTTCTGGAAATGATTCACTATTCTAGATGTGATCAAGAACATTTGTATTTCATGGCAAGAGGTCAAAATGTTAATATTAACAGGAATGTAAAAGAAGTTGAGTCCAACCCTGATGGATGACGTTGAGAGGTTCAAGACTTCAGTGGGGGAAGTAACTGCATTTGTGATAGAAACAGCAAGAGAACTAAAATCAGACATGTTGCCTAAAAATATAATTGAATGGTTGCAATCTCTTGATAAATCTCTAACAGACAAGGAGGTTACAAAAGTGGTTTCTTGCCCAACTGGCGTGGCTTAGTGGTTGAGCATCCAACTATGAACCAGGAGGTCAAAGTTCGATTCCCCATCAGGGCATATGCCCAGATTGTAGGCTCAATCTCCAGCGTGGGTTGTGCAGGAAGCAGCCAATCAATGATTCTCTCTCATCATTGATGTTTCCATCTGTCTCTCCCTCTTCCTTCCTCTCCTAAATCAATAAAATATATATTAAAAAAAGAAAGTGGTTTCTTAAGATGGAATCTACGCTTGGTGAAGGCTGTTGAATGACAACAAGGGATTGAGAATATTCCATAAACTTGGTTGATAAAGCAGCAGCAGGGTTTGAGAGATCTGACTTCAATTTTGAAAGTTCTCTTGTGGGTAAAATGTTATTAAATAATATAATGTACTACACAGCAAATTTTTGTGAAAGGAAGATTTAATTGATATGGCAAACTTCACTGTTGTCTTCTTTTAAGACACTGCCGCAGCCATCCCAACCTTCAGCAACCACCACCCTAATCAGTCAGCAGCCATCAACATTGAGACAAGACCCTACACACACACACACACACACACACACACACACACACACACACACACACACACAAAGATTATGACTTGCTTAAGGCTCTGGTGATAGTTAGCACTGTTTATTAATAAAGTGTTTTAAATTAAGATAAGTACATTTTTTAGAGATAATGCTATTGAACATTTAATAGGCTATAGTATAGTGTAAACATAACTTTTATATGCACTGGGATACAAAAAAAAGTGTGACTTGATTGCAATATTTGCTTTATTGCAGTTGTCTGAAATCAAACCTGAAATTATCTCTTAAATATGCCTGTATCTTTTAATAAATATGCTACTTCAAACTAGAGACTATGTCATTGGATAAAGACATTTGATACCATTGGAGTACTATCACAGTGAGAAACTTAAAAACAAAAGAAAGGCCATCCAAGAAAATTAAGGGGAGAGTGAGCACTGGAAAGTATATTCACTTAAACCCTTTAATTCTGATTTAATGTATATTAAATTGCCTTTTGACTATTGTATGTCTTTCTCAGACATTCCCTATATCAAATGTGAATAAACAGCAAATATTCAAGACAAAAATTTCAAATAAATACATTAGTGACAATTACTACTTAAAATTAACTCTGAATCATTTAACTTTATCTTTGCTACTCATTTGGCTATAAACTATAAATTTTCTTATATCAGATTTGTTTTAAACCTAAGTCTGGAAAAAAAGGAAGAAAAAAAAGGATTTATTTTATTTCAAATTTTATTTTTATTTAGTGATATAACATATCTAAGCCTAATTTTATCACTTAAGCTATATATACACCTCTAAATAGAACTATGCTTTACACACATTCTTAGTGGGTTCTCAGTAAATATTTATTCTTTGATTTTGCATAATAAAAATAAAACCAACATCTCATTTTTAATTCTATGTGTCAAATGAGAGGTGATAAAATCATTGCTAATTCCTTTTTCCTTTAGTGGCTCAGAATGTAGAACTAATATATCATTTCTGAGCTTCAGCATCTAAAAGTTTGTATTTGTGGTCTATTGGATGCTTTTGTCTGTGGATCTACTTTTATTCATCAGTTTATGTTCATATTCCACAAATGAGTGATATCATGATATTTATCTTTCTCTGACTGACTTATTTCGCTTAGCATAATGCTCTCCAGGTCCATCCATGCTGTTGCAAATAGTAAGTGTTCTTTCTTTTTTACAGCAGCATAGTATTCCATTGTGTAGATGTACTGTCGAGCCTCAGAGGGAAGGCAGGGGAGGGTGGGAGTGGTGGGGTAAGTTATGAACCAAAGGATTTGTATGCATGCAGAGAAGCATAACCATTGAAGATTCTATGGGGAGTAGAAACATCCCGGGAGAGGTCAATGGGGGAAAAAGGAGACATATGTAATACTTTCAACAGCAAAAAATTTAAATTTAAAAAAGCTTATATTTAAGTTTGAAATTATAGTATCAATCAAACATATGGAAATTGCTTCTTAAAACAAAAGTAGAAAGATAGCAGGAGAGATGTGTGCTCTGAGCTAATTAGTGTACAATAGAATATTTTCTGTTCTTGGAGATATTTTTACAAAATGATTCTACTGTTGATGTAATGGAAGCATAGAGTGTCTTACTGAAGAAACTAAATAATTTAAGATTCCATTTCAGCTTCTTAGAGCCCTTCCTATTTTTGTCAGGCTAAAAACTCTAGAAAAACACACTTGAATTTGTATAGCTTTCTCTGTGCTTCCTCTACATCCTACCTTCAGCTCTTTGCTACTGCTATTTCAAGCCTACTGTCTTGGAAAGTATAGTTGTTTTGAATACTTTCTTTGAGACTGAAGATCTGTGCTTGGCATTTTGTAGTAACTAGTAGTTTGCATAGAACACTACCTTTTTTTTTCAAACCAGGTTGAATGTTTTGCTGCCATCAGCAGGACACCACAGCATATGCAACTCTTCATTTCATTAAGAAGATTTTTAAATATTTTACTAAAATTATTTATATCCTTCTCTGATGTACATATAAAATCTTACTGAAAGCCTTATTATACATCTAATATTTTTATTCATTCCTTTGCTCAATCATTCATTTAACATTAAAACTAAGGCACCAGCAATATCAAACAAAGCCATCTGAAAACTAGCAGAAAATACTAGTAATAAAAACATGCTGATAATAGAAATATTTGTTTAGTAGTAATTTATGATTATAAAAATTAAAAAGTAGAAGCTTATTTTGTGCAGCCCAATATAATAATGCATCAGGTACAATTAAATTAGAGAATATACAACATACACTTATTTTAGCAACAATACCATAATTATAGATCCATCCTTTGTATAAAATGATAATTATTTAAATACAAGGAAAAACATCCCCTTGTCAGATGAAAAAAAAAAATCTCATTTGGAGGCTAAAGCATGTCTCTAATTAAAAAGCCAGGGAGAGTGCTAATCGGTTTGGCTCAGTGGATAGAGCGTCAGCCTGCGGACTGAGAGGTCCCAGGTTCAATTCCTGTCAAGGGCATGTACCTTGGTTGCAGGCACATCCCCAATAGGGGGTGTGCAGGAGGCGGCTGATCGATGTTTCTCTATCATTGATGTTTCTAACTCTCTCTCCCTCTCTCTTCCTCTCTGTAAAAAATCAATAAAAAATATATATTTAAAAAAGTAAAAAGCCAGGGAGAAATTATACGTTTCTTAACTTTTTCTGTCTGACTTATTTTGCTTAGCATGATATTTTCAAGAAACGTATGATTTCATTTATATGTGGGATATAAAACTGAAAGCAACAAATGAACAAACAATAAAATCTCAGACATAGACAATAGTATAGTGGTTACTGGAAAGAATGGGGGGGGGAGATAGTAAAGGGTAAAGTAGGTCAAATATATGGTGACAGAAGATTTGATTTTAGGTGGTAGGTACATAATGCAATGAACAAATTGTGTAACATAGTAATGTACACTTGAAATCAATATATTTTATTAGCCAATGTAGCCACAATAAATTAATTTTAAAAAGCCAGGGATATTGTTGAAGCAGTCATATAAATCTACAGTGCACTTCATTCCCCTGTAGGCATTCAAAATGTAATGGGATATAACTTATTATCTAAACTCTTTTCCTTGGGAGGAGAAACCAAGATGGCGGCATAGGTAAGCACTTAAACTGCTGCCTCACACAACAATTTCAAAACTACAACTAAAAGACAGAACAGACACCATCCAGAACCACAGGAAAGCTGGCTGGGTGGAAATTCTACAACTAGAAGGAAAGAGAAAAGCTCATGGAGAATTGGAGGAACGGCAAAGGGTTGAGGTATGGCAAAGGGTTGAGGTACGGCAAAGGGTCTTTGTGTGCGCAGAGAGGAAGGGCGGCTGAGAGCCTGGCTGACTTTCTCTGGCGGGAGGGGGAAGGAAGCCCCCGACTGCACTGAACCCAGTTCCAGGCAAAACCCCGTGGACCCTGGCTCATACAGGGGGAGTCTGGACTATCAGGTAGAGAGAAAGGCACTTGGAGACTTGGAGACCTGGGGGAGCCCCAGCGGGCAGGGAGGTGCGCAAATGCTCACAAAGACTGCGGAGGCTGCCACAGGCTTTCTCTAGCAGAAGGGAGTCAGAAGCTCCTGACTGCACTGAGCCCCAGTTCTGACTGCACTGAACCCCAGCAAGCCTCTGGGGACCCATGCTCTTGCGGGGGGAATCTGGACTCTTGGGTGGAGGCTCCGGAGGCGGGGAAGGCAGAGGTCTGGAGGCGAGCAAGGGCAGGGCTGACGGGAAGCCAAGATTGTCTGTTCAGCCCTGAGACTCCACCCCATCCAAGCTGAGCACAGAGGCTTTTGCAATTTGGCAAGTCTAATCCTATAAGGCTGTCTCCAGCACTGAACTTCTCCCAGCGTAGACACAGCTAGTGAAAATGCGGTGCCAAAGAAACAGATCACAAACGAAAGAAATGGAGGAAAACAAACGACTGGATATAGAATTCAAAACCACGTTATAAGGCTTTTCAAGAATATCCTAGAAAAGGCCGATAAATATAATGAGACCCTCGAAGATATGAAAAAGGACCAACTAGAAATTAAACATACACTGACTGAAATAAAAAATATTATACAGAGTCCCAACAACAGACTAGAGGAATGCAAGAATCAAGGCAAAGAATTGAAATACAAAGGAGGAAAAAACACTCAACCGAAAAAGCAAAAAGAAAAAAGAATCCATAAGTTGAAGATAGTTTAAGAAGCCTCTGGGACAAGCTCAAGCATATCAACATCAGAATTATGGGGTGCCAGAAGAAGAGAAAGAGCAAGATACTAAAAACCTATTTGAAGAAATAATGACTGAAAACTTCCCCCACCTGGTGAAAGAAATAGACTTACAAGTCCAGGAAACGCAAAGAACCCCAAACAAAAGGAATCCAAAGAGGACCACACCAAGACACATCATAATTAAAATGCCAAGAGCAAAAGACAAAGAGAGAATATTAAAAGCAGCAAGACAAAAACAGTTAATTACCTACAAGGGAGCACCCATACGATTGTCAGCTGATTTCTCAACAGAAACTATGCAGGCCAGATGGGAGTGGCAAGAAATTTTCAAAGTGATGAATAGCAAGAACCTACAAACAAGATTACTCTACTCATCAAAGTTATCATTCAGAATTGAAGGGCAGATAAAGAGCTTCACAGATAGGAAAAAGCTAAAGGAGTTCATCACCACCAAACCAGTATTATATGAAATGCTGAAAGGTATTCTTTAAGAAGAGGAAGAAGAAAAAAGCAAAGATAAAAATTAAGAACAACAAATACATATCTATCAACAAGTCAATCTAAAAATCAAGTGAATTAAAAACCCGAGGAACAGAATAATCTGGTGAATATAATAGAATCAGGGTCATAGAAAGAGAGTGGACTGATAATTCTCAGGGGGAAAGGGGTATAGTGGGTGCAGGAAGAGACTGGACAAAAATTGTACACCTATGGATGAGGACAGTGTGGGGGAGGTAAGGGCAGAAGGTTGGGTGGGAACTGGGTGGAGGGGAGCTATGGGGGGAAAAAGGATAAACAATTGTAATAATCTGAATAAAGATTTAGTAAAAAATAAATAAACTCTTTTCCTCAAAGGCCTTCTTTTCTTGTCTTACAAATTAGGGATCATGAATAATTTCTTAACTTTTTATCTTTCATTTTTATATGAAAATTATACTATTTTCTGAGCCACTTAACATTAGGTGGCTTATTACTCTAGATAGATCTGAATTTGTGAGTTGTCATTAGTTGTAGAATTCTTGAAGAAAAAAACCATCTCAGAACATTGAGGGCATTATACTAAGTGAAATAACTCAGAGAAAGACAAATGCTGTATGATATCATTCATATGTGTAATCTAAAACAAACTGACTCAAAATCAGAGAAGAATGATGGTTACAAGGGATGGAGGAATAGGGGGAAGATGGGAGAGTGAGGAGATGTTGGTCAAAAGATACAAACTTGCAGTTACAAAATGAATAAGCTCTGGAGATCTGAGGTATGGTTTAGTGCTTATAGTCAACAATACTGTGTTGTATATTTCAAAGTTGCTGAGACCAGACTGTAAAAGTTCTCACCACAAAAAATAAATGATAATTATGTGATGTGTTAGAAGTGTTAACTAACACTATGTTGGCAACCATATTGCAATATATAAATTTATCAAATCAACACTTTGTATACCTGGAACTTATACAGGTAAATTTCAGTAAAACTATAAGTATAAAATACAAGAACAAAAAGGACAAATATATCACATTTTTATGGTGGCAAAGAAAGGAGAATAGCTATATCCAATTGCTTTTTGTACATCTTGAAAAGTAGTGATCGGTAAATTCAGAAATATTCTATGATTTCCCTGGAGGAGCTTTAGCTAACTTTTTACTGTCCAGATTTAAAGAGATGAATAATGGAAATACTTGTTTTTTACCTGAGCATTTGTTTTGAACATATCTCTATCTCTATCTCTGCCTCTGACCCACCTCTCTCTCTTTCACTCTCTCTCTCTTTCTCTCTCTATCTCTTTCTTCTATATCTGTCTCTATCTCTGTCTATATCTCTGTTTCTATCTCTATCTCTATCTCTATCTTTATCTCTATCTCTATAACTCTATCTACATAACCATATCCATGTTCATATCCATAGCTATAACTAGCCACACACATATGTGTATATACATACATATACATATGTATGGATGTACCTATACAGTATAACCACATATAGTGAGTGAATTAGTGAAACCACATAATTAGCACAGATGCATATTATGAACTTATCATCTATAAAAACAAAAAATAAGAACAAAACTGTAATCCAACAAACATTGAAAATTGAACTAGAAATGAATACTGCATTTCTTTAAGAATCACTACATCACTGTGAGCATGTTAAATATGGCAAGGATTTTGTATTTTTAATTTTATATATATATATTTTTATTGAATTTATTGGGGGTGACTGGTTAATAAGATTATAGAGGTTTCAAGTATAAATTTCTATAATCTATCTTTCGTATGCTGCATTGTGTGCCCACCACCCAAAGTCAAATCATCTTTCATCATAATATATTTAATCCTCTTTACCCTTTTCTGCCCCATCCCCTTTTCTTCTGGTAAACACCATATTGTTGTTGTCTGTGTCAATGAGTTTTAGTTTTATATCCCTCATATGAGTGAAATCATATGGTTCTTAGCTTTCTCTGGCTGACGTATTTTACTTAGCATAATATTCTCAACCTCTATTCATGTTGTCACAAATGGCAGTATTTCATCTTTTCTTATGGCCGGATAGTATTCAATTGTATATATGTACCACATCTTTACCCAATCATCTATCAAAACCACTTTGATAGTTTCCATGTCTTGGCCACTGTGAATAATGCTGAAATGAACATAGGGGTACATGTATGTTTGCAAATAAATGTTTTCAAAACAAACAAATAATCCAATTTAAAAAATGGGCCAAAGACCTAAATAGACACTTTTCCCAAGAAACATACAAATGGCCAACAAATACATGAAAATATGATTCACTTCACTAGCTATTTAGGAAATGTAAATTATAATGGATGCCACCTCACAACCTGTTAGAGTAGCTGTTATCGATAAGACAAGTAATAACAAATGTTGGAAAGATTAGGGAGAAAAAGAAACCCTCATTCACTGCTGGTGGGAATGCAAACTGGTACTGCCACTATGAAAAACAATATGGAGGTTCCTCAAAAAATTAAGAATATAGTTATTGTATGACCCTTCAATTTGTTTTATGGGTACTTTATATTTTTAACTAATTAAACCACAATTATATTATTTGAAATATCATACCACTGTATTCTTTTCCTTCTCTTTCATTGTGTATGTATAAATTATCTATATTAATAAAAGTTTAATATGCTAATTAGACCAGATGTTCTTCCAGATGACTTTCAGGATGAGACAGGGCTATGAGAGAAGCCCAGGTCCTGGATGCCAGAGGGGAGCCAGTACTGGCAGCTGGTGGAAGGAAGCCCTACTCTTGCATGAATTTCATGCATCAGGCCTCTAGTATAGAGATATATTCATATATATAAAAGCCTAAGTAACCGAATAACCGAACCACTGGTCGACCAGTTGCTATGACATGCACTGACCACCAGGGGGCAGATGCTCAATGCAGGAGCTGCCCCCTGGTGGTCAGTATGCTCTCACAGCCAACCTCCCACAGCCCATCCCCCCCAGCCAACCTCCCATGGCCCTGATTGGCCCCGATCACCAGCCAGGTTGAGGGACCCCACCTCAACAAATTCATGCACCAGGCCTCTAGTTTATATATAAGTATAAAGTTATATGGCCATACTGTCCCATAGCAAATATATGTTAATATAAATATATCAACATATGCTTTCAGACAACTGAAATCATTAAGCTCTACTTATAATTCTAATTGAGAAATTAGTAAAACTACTGTCATAATACAAAAGTATTATTCTGTTTGACATGTATTTAATGTAAAAAAAATGGAAATTTAAGATCAATATGAAAACAGTATCATGTCTAAAGAAAATAAGATCACCATCTCAAATTGATATCTGTACTCCTATGTTTACTGCTGCATTTTTCATAGTAGCAAACACATGGAAACAACCTAAATGTCTGTCATCAGATGAATGGTTAAAGAAAATGTAGTAAAAAAAATATAGTAAATATAAAAATATAATTTAGTCTTAAAAGAGAAAGAAAGCCTAAATGCAACAACGTGGATGAATCTGGAAGATATTTTGCTGAGTGAAATAATTCAGGCCCAGATAAACAAATGCTGCATGATCTCACTTATATGGGGATTTAAAATAAAGTCGAATAGAGTAATAGAAAGCATACTGATGGTTACCAGGGGCTGGACTGGTGGGAGAAAAGGAGAGATGTCTATCAAAGCGTACAAACATTCAGTTAAAAGACAAGTTCTGGAGATCTAATGTACAGCATGGTAACTGCAGTTCAGAATAATGTATACTTGAAATTCGCTAAGAGAATAAATCTGTTCTCACCACAAGCATACGCACACACTCACACACACACACACACACACACACACACACACAAACACGGATGTGAGGTGATGCATCTGTTAATTAGCTTCATTGTGATATAATAATTTTACAGTGTATACATATACCAAAACAGCACACTGTACACTATAAATATGTAAGATTTTTATTTGTCTATTTTACTGCAATCAAATGGGGGGGAGAGTAAAGGTATAATAAATAGTCTTATTTCAGAATTTTGCAGAGCTTAAAAGTATAAATAAAATATACTTTTTATTTTCTATATATATATAAATATATATTGTTGAATCGGATTCAAAATATTATATTGTATAAACTGTGTATAATGAGTTTATGGGTATTTGTTTTATTCTTCATTTTAACATGTATTGATATCTGTTTCTTTTATTTAAAAATTTTTAATTTATCTTAATTGTTAAAAGTATTGTAGCTATTCCCTTTTTCCTTCCATTGAACCCTCCCTCCACTCCCCTCAGGTCTTCACAGCACTATTATCTGTAACCATGGGTTATGCATAAGCATAGAAGTTCTTTGGTTAATCTCTCCTCCCACCACCTCTCCCCTCCCCTCTAAGATTCATCAGTCTGTTTATTTTTTTTCTTGCTTAATGCTCAAGAAAAATATATCCTACTTCTCTTTACAATTTTTTTCTTTATTTTCAACTTTTTGCTCTCCTTATTTTCTCTGTTGCATCTTTGTTCTCTAATACACTAATTTTTCCTCACAGATTAAATAGTTTCACCTTTTTGGGATTTATTTAGTGTTCTTTTTCAGACTTAAGATAGGCATTTAGCTTACTATTTTCATATTTTATTCTCTTCTAATATAAATATTAAATCCATATTTTTAATATATCCACTCCATGGTTTCAATATGTAGTATACTGATAGACTTCGATTTTTATGTTATGTAAGGTTCATTGGTAAACATTTCAAAGAGTTCCACATACACACTCTTTGTTTGAAAATGATTTCTAGCTTAAATTGTATTTGTGGTTAATTCATATTATCAGGCTCACACTCATATTTTAAAAGTATTAAATTTGTTTTCAAATCTTTAACTGTGTACTCTAAGAAAAATGTGTTTTCTAGAAATGTTGGATTTTGTACACCGTTGTTCAGATATTGCACATTCTATAATTTTATCTAATTGAACATACAAATATTTGATGCAGGCATGTTAATGGTAGATTTTTCAAAATCTCATTAAATTAGATTACTTTTTGCTTATATGTTTGTCTGGTTTACTACACATTAATCTATACTTGATATTAATAGGAATAATCCTATTTTCTCTTAGTATCTGATTGACATTTATTTAATGTAGTCATTTACTCTCATTTTTTTTATATGTGTGTGTGTTTTAATATATTTGTTATGGCTTTTGTAAACTGGGTGGATCAGCCAATTTTCATATTTTAAGTGGCAAATATATTGTTTTCATTCATCATCATCCTCTAATATTTGAATTTATTTCTATCTATATGTTTTTCATTTTCATTTGCCCTTCTTTTCACATTCCTTTCATTTTTACTTATCTTATTTTGCTGTATTTTTCTCTTATTCCAACTCTTCTATCTACTATTTTATAATTTATGCACTATATATTTGTACTTTTTAATATATATTTTTTCATTTTTATTGATTTCAGAAAGGAAAGGAGACAGAGTAAGAGATAGAAACATCAGTGAGGAGAGGGAATCACTGATAGGCTGCCTCTTGCACACTCCCCACTGGGGACTGAGCCTGTAACCCAGGCATGTGCCCTGACCAGGAGTCAAACCAGGAGCTCTTGGTTTATAGGTCAATGCTCAGCCACTGAACCACACTGGCTGGGCTATATCTGTACTTTTAATGGTTATGCATGGAACTTTACCATGTATACTTAAGTCAATGAGGTAAGAAATCTAAACTTAAAAAACAAATAAATTATCTTCATTGATAACAATGCAAAAGTTTTAGAATATTTTAATCACTCTTTTCATATCCCATTCTACTATAGTTCAGTTTAATAAGATAATTTTCATTTGACTTCCTTTCATTTCCTTGATTTACTCATGTATATATAATTTCTTGTTTATATTCTTTCCTTTACTTCAGTCCTTCCTTCTGTGATAATTTTCTGGTAGACCTATCACATTGTAACTGATTTGAACTCAAGCCATTGCATTGCTTATGATAATTGTGACTTAAAATATAATACTCATTAATTCATACATAAATTATTTTTCTAGGGAAGAGTTTAGAATCCACTCTTTATCTTTCAGAGTCTTTTGTCATTTACTCTTTTGGGCCCTTGCCAAGCCTACAAAGCCTAGACACTTGTCTTTCAGAAAAATTTCTATTACCTTTATTTTTTGTGCTCTGTTTATCTAGAGGTCAAATTTAATTGCGCTGTTTATTGGATCACCCATGAGTTGATTTTCCCTTATTTTATTCATTTATTAAATTACTTTGGCATATATCTTGATTTTTCTAAGGTGTTAATTATTTTTATTTAATTTTAAAAATAATATTTATTATTTTTAAAAGCTTCTTAATTTTATTTGCATTTTATATAATTATTGCTTGCATTGTGAATGGAATATTTAAGTGAAGTACAGTTATTTTAAAATTATACTCTTTTTCTCAATCTGTTTTATGTAGAACATTTTTTCTCAATTGGACATGATTTAGATTCCTTGGGACATTGGCAGTGTGAAAAGGAATTTTTGGTTATCACAACTAGGTAGGCTTCTGCTATGCATCATGTCTAAAATGCTAATAATGTCATGGTTGAGACACCCTGCTCTCTATTCACTTTAAAATCTCAGTCTCTGATTGCGCTACTGATTTTTGGATGTCCTTTCATGTTTAAAAATGAGACAATAAAAAGCATCTTTGGAACTTAAGGTTCTATGTGATTTTAATGGTGGGCTTTGGGTTCTGTCATTGTATGGTTACAACAAAAACAAAAAAAAATAAAACTTAGACTTGGCATTTAATAGCTTCATAGAAGAACTAGAGGCCCAGTGCATGAAATTTGTGCACGGGGGAGGGGGAGATGGGGTGCCTCAGCCCGGCCTGCATCCTCTCGCAATCTGGGACCCCTCGGGGGATGTCAGGCCTAAACCAGCAGTTGGACATCCCTCTCACAATCCAGGATGCTGCATGCACCAGTGACCATACTTTTCATACAGACGAAAGGCATCTTGCTGTTGTATGGGCAGCTACATTTTTTGCCCTGATTATAAAAAGTAGTACATAACATGATCCTTCTGAGGCAGTAGTACCATTTTCCCCATCTTATAGGTGGAAAAACTGAAGTAGAGAGGAGTTAAGTAATACGCTTTGTCACACAGTTTTAAGTGTCAGAGTCAGGGCTGACCACAAAAAGTGCAAGCCCGAGTCCATGCAGGTCATTGCTGCATCATCCTGTTTTTTCAGTGTTAGAGTAGCCTTGCCAGGTATTAATTTTTAAATCTAAGAGACTGTTCCCAATATATATTAGTAAGGTAGGGTCCCAAGTCCTGGCCAGTGATCTGGGCCATCTGTAGGATGACCAGCAGGCGGGGTGATCAGGGGACCCCTGCTGGCATCTGCCTTGGCGCTACCCGCTGGCTGGCCCTGACCTCCGATCGTTGCCTCTGGTCACCTCCCTTTCATGGGGGCAGACACTGAACGCAGAAGCTATCCCCAACCGTTGAGCGTCTTCACCTTGTGGTCAGTGTGCATCATAGTGACTGGTTGTTCCACCGATCATTCCGCCATTCGGTTGATTTGCATATTAGGGCTTTATTATATAGAATGCTTTAATTATTTGCCTGAGTGCCTAGCTTGCAGGCCTTTATGAGATGTTACAAGAAAAGAGGTCATGGATATTTATGGTTCATATACAGGGTGGGGTAAAGGTAGGTTCATATGGAAAATAATACAATAATTAATAAATAATAAAACAAGAATAAACTCTGTTTCACATACTCACAACTGTAGACCTGCTTTTGCTCCACCCTGTACAGAATAAATGTGATTAATCCTCTTATTTGCAACCAAATATCAATCTCACTCTATATCATATGAAGGATTTTCAAATTTCAACTTTCCTGGAGGTTCTGCTATGACAAGTCTTTGCTATTTAGATCCTTCCTTCTGTACTATAAGTCCTAGCTATTGCTGGCATATTTAATCACTTATCACTTTTTTATGTGCTCTGTTTACATTATTTCGAATATTCTTTCTGTTATTCTTGTATTACAAGACACTATTGACAAATAATATTACTGTTTACATCACTATCCCATATCTAATTGGCTAATACCAATTGTATAATACATATATATATATATATATATATATATATATATATATATATATATATGAATATACACTGAGTGGCCAGATTATTATAATCTGGCCACTCAGTGTATGTGTGTATATATATATTACAGGCCTGGTGCATGAATTTGTGCATGGGTGGGGTCTGGCCAGTCTGCCAGGGGGAGGGGACATGGGCGGTTGGCCAGCCTGCCTGCTGGTTGAACTCCTGGTCGAGGGGACAATTTGCATATTAGCCTTTTATTATTTAGGATACACACTGAGTGGCCAGGTTATTATGCGCTCAGAGATCATAATAATCTGGCCACTCAGTATAGATATAGATAGAGATAGAGATAGAGATAGAGATAGAGATAGAGATAGATATATACACACAAATATATTTTAATTGATTTTTAGAGAAAGAGGAAGGGAGAAGGAGAAATAGCAATGCTCACATCCATCCACTGCCTCCTGCATGTCCCCTACTGGATCCAGCAACCTAGGTATCCTAGGTATATGCCCTGACTGGGAATCGAAACAGCAACTTGAATAGGGCTGCACTTTTATCCCTAAAAGCTATGACATATGATATATGTAATATATATACACCATATAAATCCATATGTACACATATATGGTATATATGTGTGTGTATATATGGGTATATATTGTGTATATATTATATATGTATATGTATATATAATGTTTAAGGATATACATAGAAATTGTAAGGAGATATGTGAGTATATATCCCCTTAACTCTAAAACGCAAATATATTGATAACTAAAGATGAATTTTTGTTATGCCAAAAAATTCAAATGTGTTTTTAATGGCACAAAAATTAATGACCCCAGAACCACAAAAATCTAAATAATTTTAAGATTTCTCATGAAGAAAGATTATTACTAATTTACTTTTATGGCTCTTTTCATTTGGATCTTATTTTATATTTTAAACACTCTTAATTGATTTCTTTGTTGCAAATTAAATTTCAAATGACAAAACTAATAGAATCCTATTTTCATGATTAATTTATACTGTTTGTAGACACTAAAGTTTTTAATAAGATATGTAAAACTGCAGCATACAAACAAGATTCTTTTTATTCTAAAAGTTATTGAAATACACAGAAGGAAAAATAACAAGCAAAATAATCACTTCAAAATATCTATGGTGACAAAATAATTGCTTTTAAAAACCCAAACATGTAACTCGCACTATAATAATTTACATTACCTTCTTGGAAATTGTGATTTGGGTGATTCTTTAGTAATTTTTTAAGTTCCTTCATGAAATCGTACCTAAACCAGCTCTTTAATTTCTACATACTCTGATTATACTTATACAATGTACAGAAAGGAGGCATAAACATAAAATATTATTCTCTATTCTTAAATCACCATTTTACTTCAAAATCATCTTATTTTGAGTCAACTACTTATATGATATTCAGATACCTTTTACCATTTATTTGTCACAAGAAGTTGTAAGGTTTATAAAACTTTTCTCATTTTAGATTTCAATAAATTAGGGAATAAAAAAATAAGTAACTGTGAAATTCACATAGCTTTCAGAGTACAAAGTTAATATACAAAAGTTTTTAATTGCTTTCCTACATAACAGCAATTTAAAATTTAGAAAACAACAATACCTTTCACCTTAGCACCCTCCAAAATGAAATTACTACATATTTAATATGTATATAATCTGTATGTTAAAATTTTAAAAACTGTAATAAGAGGAATCAAATGAGAATTAAATAAACTGAAAAGATATTGTGTTCAAGGATAGGAAGACTCAATATTGTCAAGATGTAGGCTCTTTCCAAATTGGTCTATAAATTCAATGAAATTCCAATCAAATACTCAGCAAATTATTTTATGGGTATTGACAATCTGACTCTAAAGTTCATATTGAGCAGCAAAAGACCCAGAGTAGCTAACACATAAAGATGGAGGAGAATAAAGTTAGAGGACTGATTCTGCCCAATTTTAATACTTATATCTCTACTGCCCATCTGTATGTCTTCTCTTCAGAAAAATGCAAATTAAAACAAGGAGATATCACCTCACACCTCTAAGAATGTCTATCATCAATAGATCAACAAACAATAAATGTTGGCAAGGATGTGGAGAAATGTGAACCCTTGTGCACTGTAGGTGGGAATGCAGACTGATGCAGCCACTGTAGAAAGCAGTATGGAATTACATCAAAAAATTAAAAATGGAATTGCCTTATAACCTGGCAATTCCACTTCTGTGAATTTATTCAAAGAAACCCAAAACACTAATTTAAAGGAATACATGCACCCCTCTGTTTATTGTACAGCTATTTACAATAGCCAAAATTTGGAAGCAGCCCAGGTGTCCATAAGTACATGAATTGATAAAACAGCTATGGCATATTTACACAACAGAATACTACTTGGCAGTAAAAGCAAGAACATTTTACCCTTGTGACAGCATGATAGATCTGGATAACATTATGTTAAGTGAAATAAGCCAGTCAGAGAAAGACAAGTACCATATGATTTCACTCTTATGTGGAATCTAATGAACAAACTGAACTATAAAGAGCAGGGAATCACCTCTAGGTGTGTGTGGGCCTTTAGGGAGTGAAAGTGTTGATTAAAAAATAAAAAATAAATAAGAGAAATAACTGAAGGACATGGAAAAAAAGTGTGATTACAGGGCACAGGGAGGTAGAAGACAGTGCAGGGGAGATAAACGGTGTGGGGAAAATAAAAAATAAGTAAAAAGTACTTCTTAAAAAAAATAAGACTTATAAAGATACAGTAATCTAGAAAGTGTGATATTGGTGAAAGAATAGACTAATATAATAGAATGGAAATCCTAGAAATAGGCCCATATAAATTCAGTTAACTGATCTTTGACAAAGGAGAAAAGACAATATAATGTAGCAAAGACAGTCTTTTCAATAAGTGGTGCTGAAACAAGTACATCCACATGTAAAAATGAATACAGACACAGACATTACATCTTTCACAAAAGTTAACTCAAAGTGAATCATAGACCTAAATATAAAACTCCTAACTGTAAAACTCTTAGAATACAGCAAAGGAGAAAATCTAGATGGCCTTGGGTATGGCAATGACTTTTTAGATACCACAGAGAAAGTACAATCAATGAAATAAAATGTTGATAAGCCAGATTTTATTAAAATCAAAAACTTGAACTCTGTGACTGTTAGGGAATGGGAAGACTAGCCATATACTGGGAGAAAATATTTTCAAAAGACACATATGATGAAGGGCTATTATCTAAAATATGCCATGAATTCTTAAAACTCAAAAATATAAAAGCATAGAATTCAATTAAAAGATAAAAGACCATTGTGTTTTTGCCTTCCTGACGAAGTTTATATAAAGTTACAAAAAGAAATTGACAGCCAGTTGGAAATGGAATTGCCAGGGCCTAGAGCAAAGAATATCCTTACATGATATTATTCTACAATGTCATTATAATTTTAAGTATTTTACAACAGCATATTGTGCAATTATCCAAAACAAACTTACAAACTAAGTCTTTGAATGGTTGGCAGCAATTAAAAAAAAAAAAAAGGGACATTAAAGGATTTAATCCCTTGCAGAAGGAATTAAGGCACTGGGAAGGCACTTGAGCATCTTATATTGGCCCCTCTTGCCTTTTGTGCCAAGAGGGACCCTCTTTCTCACAATCCAATTACCCTCAGTTGTTGTCTGAGCTTTCTGTTATTGCTGAGCTTGAAGCCTCGTGGTGGCTGGTACCATGGATCTCTCTCACGCCCAATTGTGTGAGCTGGGCCCTCACTGGAGAAGAAACCCGAGTTCCCCAATGTGATCAGCACCGGGACCCCACCAGGAGGCCAGGGGTTCCCAAGGCAGGTGCTGGGCTTGGAGGCCATGGGGGCATAGGGTACGAAGGAAGTGAACCTCATATCACCCTGCTTGGCCCCAGAGGATGGCTGGTTAGCCAGAGATGGGTAAGATTCCTCAAGGAAGGAACAACCTAAGACAGGTACAGTCGCAGAGGGGCCATCAGAAGAGAACTTGGGGGGCAACAGAAGTGGGGCAAAGACCCTCACCCCCCAACATTGCAGGGGCTTGAACTCTCACCCCTTCTGAGGGAGGTCTCCTGCCCCCATGGCTGCTTCATGCTTCCCACACCCAGCTCAGATTGGGACCCAGGCAACAGAAAGAGACTTGGCCCAGCTCAGATCGGGACCCAGGTAACAGACAAGAAACTTGGCCAACAGCAGCTGCCCTATATCTAAATTCAGCCTAGCATCAGGAATGCTCAGGGCCTGCTCAAGAATGCAAATAATCCTTCCACTAATATTTACAGGGTAAACTAAGATATTTGGTAGAGTATTAAATTTGACAGTAAAATAGTAATCAGGTTTTCAGATTAATTTAAACAGACCAATTGAAATAAGTGAATATTAAAGTAAATTTAATTGTACTGGACAAAAAGCTGTTCTTAAAGTAATAACTAAAATTTCTATTGGTAGTTCATCTCATGGTAAAATTCCTGAACATGCAATGAACCTAAAGCAGTCATATTTTTGGGCAAAAAAAAAAATTAATTTAAAGTTATCAAGACTGCATTATAAAATTTATAAAAACCTCTATTAATCAAAAAAAAAAGGGGGGGAATAGTAGGGTAATATCATGTCAGGAAAAATATCCTAAAAGTAAATTACATCTAGAAAATTTTACTCTACAAAATTAATTTTCATTTGTAATGCTAACAGCAAGACACCCATGAAAAACACACATGGTGTCTAAATAAGACAAAGGAAAATCATTTGGCCAAAAATAAAAAGGATTCCAAATCAATTATAATAGGAAGGATTCCTTTATTAACTTTTGGTCGAGAATATGTTTGTATATTTCCAGAAAACAACTCCAAGACCATGTGGGCTCCTGCAGAAGAGAGGAATTGACAGGTGTGCTCCAACCACAAAGACAAGAGGAAAAACAGTGCAGAGATGGAAGACGCTGATGATGCCTTGCCAGGCGAGCAGTCAGCAGCTGTGCGTCGCTGCAGGTTGCCTAGGAACAAACCAGAGAGGGTCGGACCTGCATTGCCACCATGTGCCCACCATCCAGATATCATTGCTGACATGTACACATAAGGAACTGTTAGACATTGAAATGGGGACTCAGAACTGTTGGACATTGAAATTGGGACTCAAACATTTTTTTTGTTGTTTTTATTATATGTTTATTTCTAGTCTGCAGAGGCAAATTTTTTTAAAGGAAAGAAATGGGGGGAAAATAGATACAGAGGCAAAGAAGCATTGAACAGACTGTCAAACTACATTGGGAAGACAGGGGAGGTTGGGCAAGGGGGGCTGTAAGAGATCAACCAAAGGACTTGTACACATGCATATAAGCACAACCAATGGATACAAGAGACTGGGGGCGGGGGGGTCGGGCAGGTGAAGGCATGTACTGGTGGGTAGGGGAGGCTGGAGGGAGGTCAATGGGGGGGAGGGAAGGAGACATATGTACTACTATTTGTAATACTTCAAATAAAAAAAATTAAAAAAGGAGACAAGAACATTAAAAAAAAAGAGAGAGAGAGGATGTGAAGGGGAAAAACAAAAAATATATAAATAAATAAAAAATAAAAGACCAAAAGAGATGAACAGAGGGCAATAAGCATTTAGGAAGATGCTCCACATTATATGTAATGAGGAAAATAGGAATTAAAACAACAATGAGATACCACTAAACACCTATTGCCAAAACTTGAAACACTGACAATAACAAATGCTTATAATGATGTGGAGTAACAGGGACTCTCATTCACTGCTGCTGGGAATGCAACATGGCACAGTCACTTGGGAAGACAATTTTGTGATTTCTTATAAAACTAAACATACTTTTTACTATAGGATCCAGCAATCATATCCCTTTGTGTTTACTCCAAAAAGTTAAAGACTTATGTAGACAGAAAGATGAAATCTTTTAAATAAATGAAACAGAAGGAATTATAGGAATTTTTTATGGGAAGGAATACTATTTTAAACCTAGTCTGAACACTATACAAATTTAAATCAATCCAAAGTGAATAATAAAAGGCCTATTTCTACCCAAAGACTTTTGGGCAGAAAACCAGAAATTACAGTAATGTGCTATCAGGGTCATAGATTAAGTTAAATGAAGCAAAGTGTGATGACATGGATAAATATATCATCATTGAAGTTAAATTCAAATAATTAGTAAAATAAGAGGAAAGACAGACTCAAATACAAATGGTGCTATTATTTTGCAAAGAGTTTACTTTGTTATATTTACAATGTATATTTAAAAATAACTTAAATTGATCACTAACCATGATAACAAATTTATGAAAAATATTTATTTTAAAAGTTAAATGTATAAAAAATATGTACATTTGGAAGTTTCCTACTGACTCTTGTTCCATTATGAGATATACAAAATCTTGATCTATATCTTTTTCTAGGAATTAAAAGGTTGCCTGTGCTGAAAATTCCACTCCACCATTTATTAGCTATGTAATATTGGACATGTTAATTAACCTCTGTATGTCTTAGGAACTTTATTATAAGTGAGAAAAAAAATAATACTTATTTCATAGGGTTATTATAAAGAATCATACAGTTACTACTTGATAAGTGGTTAAATATATAAAACAGAACTTGAAACATAGACAAAACAAAGGTTAACTATGCTGGCAAGAATGAGGATGAGGATGATATAGGAATCAATTATGGTTTGAGTTTTTATTTTATTTATGTATTCACAATAGAAGAAATCCCTACCTAACCAGCTTAGAGTCCTAACCAGCAGAGAGCATAGATATTTAACAAAGTGTCTAATGTCACCTAGATTTAGAATTTCACAGCATTTTGCTTTATCTCACAAAGGCATTTTTTTCTTTTAGTTAAATTTATAGGGTTGAAATTGGTTAATAAAATTTTATAGGGTTCAAGTATACAATTTTATGATACATCATCTGTATATTGTATTGTGTGCCCACTAACCAAAGTTAAATCTTTTGTCACTATATATTTGACCCTTCTACCCCCCCATACTACTTTGACAATCACCAATTGCTATCTGTATTTATGATTTTTTTTTGTTTTTGTTCTTATTTATTCATTTGTTGCTTTCAGTTTTATATTCCAAATATGAGCAGAATTACATGGTTGTTATTTTTTTTTTACTTTTTCTATCTTATATATTTTGCTTATCATGATATTCTCAAGAACCATCCATATTATTGGAAATTTCTTTATCTTTTTTATGGCTGACTAGTATTCCATGGAATATATGTACCATTCCTCTTTACCATCATCTATCAAAGGATACTTCAGTTGTTTCTATATCTTGGCCACTGGAATAAATGTCTACCCAAGAGAGCTAGATGCTTCAGCCCACATTCTCAACTCAGGACTGTTTTGATGAGAATTCCATAGGATTTTTGTTATTTCACTGTCACACTGATTAATAGGAAGAGGGGAGAGTAATAATTGGAGGTTGTAAAGGTATTTGTATTTTGCATTTTTCTATCATCTTTTCCATAGAAAATACTTTTGGCTCTACCTGCTTCTAAAAACACATGTTTTAATATGAGAGAGAAAAAAAAAAAAAAACAGCAAAGGAGTAACATTTACTTTTTGTATTTTGTACTCGACTCAGGCCATAATCTCTAAGCCTGGGAGCCTATCTCCAGGGATGAATTCTATCCCAGTATAGGTATACTCTGACAAAATCAAATTTTCTCAGTCACTCTGTTTCTCAATCTCTTCAGATGAGCTGAAGATGAATTTCATTTCATGTTACCATACATTATTGTCAAAAGTTAGTGATATATAAATGAGGGTCTTATATAATATCTCAATGGACAGATATCATATGGCTATGACAGAGACCTTATTTTTACTCATGGAATATATTTGTCACTGGATTCTCCAGTACCAAGCATTATATATAAAATTCTCACTAGTTAGTCTTGCACTTTTAGATTGTGTCTTTCTCTTAGAATCCAATATAATGTAATTCTCATTTGGCTCAATTCACCAGCTATCACCTGGGTTCCCTCTGGATAAGATAATTAAGTCATCCACTCAAGCAATGAACACAGTATTGTCAATCTTTTTTGAATCAATAATATGTTCAGTTATCATATGTCTTTGTTTCTATAGCTAGTGAGTTCCTAAATACATGTATCACTTACATTTAGGGTTATTCTCCTAGATGTTGGAGTTAGATAAATATAACGGATCACCATTATTATTAAATTATAAGTTACAATAATAAAATATTGCTTATACTAACCCATGCAACAAATTATCATGGTACTTATTTGACATTGTTAACACTGCATTAGAGTTCTAATGAAGAGAAGTAACTAACTGAATTTTTATATTTAATACTGTAATATGAGAATGAGATGAAAGGGCTCATGATGAAAAGACATATTCATTATGTTTATGTCTTAAATATCAAATATTAAAATTCAGTTTTCATATTTCTAATTAGTATTAATTTTGAAACTTTAGGAAATGATAAATATTTCCCATTGTGTTTTTTTAAATTTTATTTTATTGTTTAAAGTATTACAAATAGTAGTACATATATCTCCTTTTTTTTCCCCATTGACCTTCCCCCGGCTTCCCCTACCACCCCGGCACATGCACTCACCCCACCCCTCCAGTGTCTTGTGTCTTTTGGTTATGCTTATATGCATGCATACAAGTCCTTCAGTTGATCTCTTACCTACCCCCCCAAACACTTCCCAGGCTTCCCGCTGTAATTTGACAGTCTGTTCAATGCTTCTCTGCCTCTGTATCTATCTTTTTGTTCATCAGGTTATAATGTTCTTTATTATCCATAAATGAGTGAGATCATGTGGTATTTTTCTTTCACTGCCTGGCTTATTTCACTTAGCATAATGCTCTCCAGTTCCATCTATGATGCTGCAAATGGTAAGAATTCCTTCTTTTTTATAGCAGCGTAGTATTCCATTGTGTAGATGTACCATAGTTTTCTAATCCACTCATCTGCTGATTGGCATTTAGGCTCTTTCCAAATCTTAGCTATTGTAAATTGTGCTGCTATGAACATAGGGGTGCATATATCCTTTCTGATTGGTGTTTCTGTTTTCTTGGGATATATTCCTAGAAGTGGTATTACTGGGTCAAATGGCAGTTCAATTTTTAAATTTTTGAGGAAATGCCATACTGTTTTCCACAGTGGCTGCACCAGTCTGCATTCCCACCAGCAGTGAACTAGGGTTCCTTTTTCTCTGCATCCTCGCCAGCACTTGTCATTGGTTGATTTGTTGATGATAGCCATTCTGACAGGTGTGATGTGGTACCTCATTATTGTTTTGATTTGCATCTCTTGGATGATTAGTGACTTTGAGCATGTTTTCATGTGTCTCTTGGCTTTCTGAATATCCTCTTTCAAAAAGTGTCTATTGTGATTTAATTTTTTAATCATTGGGAATCTGCTAACTGTTTTGGAGTGCACTTCAAATTTATTCTTCAGTGATTCAATAAGCTTATTTCTTTTAAAGTAAAAATGGAAACAATGCAACTAGAAATTTAAATCAACAATACACGAGGCTGTTTTCCTTCCTGATGGGTTATATTGACAGTTTTCATCTGTGCTACTTATATGCCATAGAAAATAATGCCCACTTATGTTGAGATGACTTTTCCAGTAATATAAAATATTTAGAGCACTTAAAAACATGAAGGCAATAAACTTATCCCATTAATCATGTGCAAAAAATTACACAATTTCTTTAAAGAAAAGTCCTTTGGCTGCCATTTATTACTTATGAGGGCTAATTTTAGACATCATTTCCATGAGATATTTTCGACGTCATTTGGGTTGGTAGCACAGTAGAAGCAGCAAATTAGAAGTCTTTCTGTGTATGTATGTGTGTGTGTAGAGTTGTGAGTGTATCAAAGGTTAGGAGATATATCAAAACATTGTTAAGGGCAAAATAAATTGTAAGAGGATACAGCTAGTGTAGAGGCCCTAATGTCGGATCTCATTCATGTCTTAAAATAGTGTAGTAGGAAGTGAGGTAAGAGCATTAATGAGGAATGAAGTTATGTAAGGGCTTGTAGGCCAATATAAGAATCAATAGGAACTATTGGAGCGATTTGAGCAGGAAAATGACATGATTTGACTTGAATGATAAAAGGATCATTTTAGTTTCTGTGACAACATACTGCAGTGGGCATGGGAAAAATTAGTAGATCAGATAACAGCTATTAAAGCAAGCCAGATGATACAAGATATTTGTGTGGGCCAGAGTACAGAAAGTAGTATCAGTGATATAAATAGGTAGATACCGACAATTATAAAATTAGAGCCAACTGATGTTGCCCATAAATGTACTGACTCATTAGAAGAAGTTATATTTAGCACATGATATTTAAAAGGCAAGATAAAGCAACTTATTTAACACATCCAAATAAATTTTATGATGCTATCAATCATAAAAATTTAAAATAAAATATTAAGACATAAAAATAAAAGGCAAGAACTTGTATGATCCATTTTGGGAAGATTTCCATTAAAATGATAAAACTTTAATTTTTAAGAGTAGTTTTCTATTCTGGGGGAAAATCACTTGCATGGATTAGCACATTATCAGACATTATAAGAAAAGCGAATTTCAAATAATAAAACAATAACCCTAATAATGAGCTCCTGGAATACAGCCTGGTGGTTAATTGCAGGTGTCAACTTGACTAGACCTCAAGGTACTCAGGTATTTGATCAAACACTATGTCTGAGTGTGACTTTGAGGATGTTTCTGAGTGAAATTAGCATTTCAATCGGACTCAGTAGAGCAGTTTACCCTCTTCAATGTGGTGCACAGCATGCAATCCCTTGAGAACCTAAATAGGAAAAAATATGCAACGGAGAGTTTTGTCCTTTTCTGTGTGATTGCATGAGTGGCAACATTAATTTCCAGCCTTCCTGGTTTTTAGGCCTTAAGACTCAGACTGAATCACACCACTGGCTTCCTGGGATTCCACCTCACAGAAGGTGATCATGGGACTTTTCAGCCTTTATAACCATTTGAGTGTAAGTCATTTCCTTATAATGAGGAGACAGAGGGGAGCTAGGTAGTCAGAAATTGGGACCATGGTCGGGGGAGGAAATAGAACCGGAAAACCCAGCTGGGCAGAGTTACTAACACATTGCAGGCGGATCACGAGCCTTCTCATGTTTTCATATTACGCAGTGTTTTACATAAATGTTAAAGGCAAGCCTTAAAATTAAATACCCATTGCATTTTTAAGTTATTTATTACATGTTCTTACAAGCTAATATCTTTTTAAAGTATGATACTTTGTAAAACTTTTTTGTACTCATTCAATAGAAACTTATCTGGCCACTGGGTAAAGCTAGCAATAAAACTACTGGTGCACAATGTGCTAAGACAAGCCAGCTGGGCAGGGAAGGGAGGGTACATGCAGGAGACAAACTTTAAAATGGATATTGCTAAGACAGGTAGCTTGCAGATAACCAATCGTAAGATAGTAAGACTTACAAACTAATCCCGAGGATGTTACTTAGCAGAATTCTTTGAAAAGACCCATCAGGAGATAGCAGAGCTGGCTCCACCCCCTCATAAAAAGACACTCACATCCTCTGGCCCTCTCTCTGCTTCCCTGCAGGCAATTGGTTCCTGTGGGGGAGCACAACCCTGTGCCCATGTGGCTTAAGGACCAATAGACTTTTAACACCAGACTATAACATGAAAAGGAAGCTCTGGACACTGGCCTGTTCATGGAAACCCAACTACACCTTTTCCAGGGCTGGCTTCTCTCAATAAACTTCCGTTCCACTAACTTTGTTCCATGACTTCTTCAATTTCACGAGACAAGGAACTTGGACCTAAAAACCCCACATTTTGGTTTCATTAATAAATATGTCTCTTTCCCTCTCCCTCTCCTCTCCCTTCCACCTCTCTCTCTTTCTTTCTCTCCCTCTCTTTCTCCATGTATACATATCATATTTGTCCTATTTCTCTAGAGAACCCTACCTAAGAGAGCAGTTTTCCCTGCAATAAAGTCACATGTTTAATTTTACAACTGTTTCTGTAACTTCTTTTTTTAAAGCTATTTTTTATGATTTTTTACAAAGAGAAAGGGATAGAGAGTTAGAAACATCAATGAGAGAGAAACATCAACTCAGCTGCCTCCTGCACACTCCCTACTGTGGATGTGCCCACAACCAAGGTACATGCCCTTGACCAGAATCAAACCTGGGACCCTTCAGTCCACAGTCCGACGTTCTATCCACTGAGCCAAACCGGTTAGGGTTGTTTTTGTAAATTCGAATAGCACCATTATTCAGAAACTGCACTGATGTAGAATACTCACAAAAAGAATGTCTGGAAAAATTCCTAAAAGCCACTCTGTTGACAGGGAGATTACTGGCAACCTAGTAAAAAAGGAAGTGTAGCATCGAACTGAAGAAAGGGAGATACAGTTGGAGGCTAATGCATAATCTATCTATATGGTGAATAATGAAGGAATAAATTAACTCAGTATTGCTAGTATTGATAATAACCAAATTTTATTTGACTATGAGATCTAATACTTCTTTTCAAAGCCATTGTTGAAACATATTTGTTAAACAAAAATAAATTATTCTGTTTCATATATTTTGAGGAGTTGAGTGATATATTTGATAGTAATAATATTTGAAAATTATAAAACTCATAGTTATATAGAAGCATGGGGCTATCAGATACCCAAAAGGCAAATAACTAAAAAATTAGTAGTAAATGGTCACTCTGGGTCCAACACCATGCTGGGTCCTGTGGGAGAATATGCAAATAACTATGAACCATAATTTCAGTATCCAGAGTACAGAAACATACACATAAAATGGGATAAAACAAAGGTGTATATCAACACAATGAGAGATAATGGTGATAAAGATTCAATAGGGCAGGTAGATTCTGGGAAATCATTTCTATAGTTTCAAAAATGATCTTGGTGCCCAGCCTACCAAATATACATTTTATCCAAACCTGACTTCTAAATGCCAACTCTTCATTGCCAGTTCATACTGGCATTATCCCAAACTCAAATATTCTAAAATGAATTTATTCATTTCTCTCTGAAAGTGCTCCTTTCCTATTAGTAGTTCTGTTAGTGAAATTCTTTACTTGCTTTTCTTACAGGTTAAAAATATTAAATTCACTTTTACTACATGCATTTCTTTCCTACTCACTATATCCAACCAGCTGTTATATTCTGTCAATTATCGCACTACCACATTTGCAAAATTCTCTGCCTTTCTCTCCCAGTTTCCTTTTATTAATATCTTGGTTCAGATTTTCATCACCTGTTTTATCTGTCGAAATATCGACCCACATAATCTCTGGGTCTCTGGAGACTAATCTTTTATTCTGTTCTTCACACTGCCATCTGAGTTATCTTATAAAAGGTAAAATTCTGTCATTTTCCTTTTCAAAAACCTTTGGTTCAGCATTATCTACAAAATACCATTCAAATTCTTTAGCATAATATTCAAAGACCTCCATTATTTGAATTTAAATTACCTTTCTATTTTCATCACTTGAAACCAAATTATCTCCCTATTTTTACCACTTTATCACTTGCATAATTTCTTTCTGCAACTCATGAGTTAATCATGCCAGTTGATTCACTACACTTCAATATATTTTAAATCATCCATTATTTGTGCCTTTTTTATATGATTACCTTGGACAGATATTACTTTAAATTCATTTATTTTAACTAAAAAAAAACCAAGAAAAATAATCTTTGAGTTAACTTTAAAGAAAAAAAAAATTATGGATTTCAAAACTTTTAAAATAAGTTTTGTTGTTGTTTTTTTGTTGTTTTTTTAAATCAGCATTTCTAGGGATTTATGTCTGTGGCCCTGCCCATTAAGGATTTTTGTTAAAATTCTTACTTCAGTAAAGCATACATATAGGAAAGTGCACAGATCATAACTATAAAGTATAATGAGTTTGATCTTGTAAACACATTCATGTATGCAAGAACCAGATAACTAGAACACTGACAACAACCAGACTCCATTACCCCCATTCCTCTCCAAGACTGTAGTTTACCTGAGATAAGCACTAACTTCTACAACTATACGTGACTTGCTTGTTCTCCTCCCACTCCCTGGCTCCCTCCCCCTGTTATTTTGGATAATTGGAATTATACAGCATTGCTTTTTTGTGTGACTGTCTTCGTTTACTCAACATTTTTTTGTGTGAAATTAAACCATGTTATCACATCCTATCTAATAAAGAGGTAATATGCAAATTGACTGTCACTCCAATGCACAAGATGGCTGCCACCATGTGGTCAAAGATGGCCACCCCCATGTGGACACAAGATGGCTGACAGGGAGGGCAGTTGTGGGCAATCAAGCCAGCAGGGTAGGGCAGTTGGGAGGGACCAGGCCTGCAGGGGAGGGCAGTTGGGGGAACCAGGCCTGCAGGGGAGGACAGTTGTGGGGGATAAGGCCTGCAGGAGAGGGAAGTTGGGAGGGGCAAGGCTTGTAGGGGAGGGCAGTTAGGGGTGACCAGGCCCGCAGGGGAGGGCAATTAGGGGCAATTGGTCCAGCAGAGGAGCAGGTAGGCATCGATCAGGCTGCCAGAGGAGTGGTTAAGGGGTGACCAGGCTGGCAGGCAGAAGTGGTTAGGGGCAATCAAGCAGGAAGGTAGGTGAGCGGTTGGGAGCCAGCAATCCTGGATTGTGAGAGGGATGTCCAACTGCCCGTTTAGGCCCTAAACAGGCAGTCGGACATCCCTCGAGGAGTTCCAGATTGGAGAGGGTGCAAGCTGGGCTGAGGGACACCCCCCCTCCATGCACCAATTTCGTGCACTGGACCTCTAGTGTAATTATAGTCTGTTTATTCTCACTCCTGTATATTTTATTCATTCATTGATTAAATATGATATAGCATAATTATTCATTCCAATATTGAGAAATATTTGTGTCATTTAAAATATTTAGCTATTTTTAATAGTTTCATAAAAGTTTTATATGTAAATTTAATGAACTTTGGGACTCATTTCTATATGATATATAGTGAGTAGTACAGTTGTTAGTTCAAGATAAGAGTATATTTAGTTTTAAAGTCCGCTAAACAGTTTGCTAAAATATTTATACCAATATAGCTTCTCACAAGCAACATATGAAAATCTGAGTTACAACCCATACTTACTAGTACTTTACATTTTAGCTTTGCTTATTTGTTGTATTCTATTAAGTATGCAGTGGTGTCAAATTTATGTTTTAATTTTAGATTTTTCTTTTCCCTGGTAACTAATGAACTTGAGCACATTTTCTGATGTTGATTGACCACTTAAATATGTTCTACTACGAAGTGCTTGTTTAAATCTTTCCCCTTTTTCTCTTATCTTGGGTAACCTTTTCCTTATTTATTTAGAAGAATTGTTCACATATTCATTTAGGAGAGTTCTTTATATATTGTGAAGTTTATAGCAGATTTATGTGTTGCTAATGCCCTCTACCACAATGGGGGTTGCCTTTTAACTTTTTTATTGAAATATTTGATAAAAGGTAACTTCTCACTGTCTTATCATTAATGTAGTAAAATTTACCAGTTTTCCTTTTGATTATTGACTTTGCATCCCTTCAAAAATATTTGTTTACTCCATAATTATAAATATATTCTTGTATTCTACCTTCTGGAAACTTTATTATTTTATTTTTATTTTTTAATAATATATTTTAATTGACTTTTTACAGAGAGGAAGGGAGAGGGATAGAGAGTTAGAAACATCAATGAGAGAGAAACATCTATCAGTTGCCTCCTGCACACCCTCTATTGGGGATGTGTCTGCAACCAATGTACATGCCCTTTACTGGAATTGAACCTGGGACCCCTCAGTCTGTAGGCTGACGCCCTATCCACTGAGCCAAACTGGTTAGGGCTATTACTTTATTTTTATGTGTAAAGCTATAATCCATCTAAAATTGTTTTGTTTGTGGAGAGATTGAAATTCACACTTAAAAAAATGAATATTCATGGGACAAAGCCTCATTGATTGGAAATGTATCCATTTCCAACTGTACTGCAGTATCAAATTTTCCACAAATGATTTTATTGTAAATTAAATATTTTTGAGCTTTGTATTCTGTTCCAATGATGAAGAATTTGCAAACTATGTTATATGCATTGTATGCACTATAAGGTACTAGGTAAATAATGAGAATTAAGTGCTCAACATTTCTTTGGTAAACCACTTATTTTGTCTAATAAATAGAATCTTCTTTCTACTTTTCATCTAGTATATTTGTCTTATATCTAAACATTCACCTTGATCCTTCTGTCATATAAATCCAGCCTAACTAAATTACCTCTATTTATTCAATAATATTATGTACTAGAGGCTCAGGGCACAAAATTCATGCATGGGTAGGATCCCTAGGCCTGGCCAGCAATCAGGGCTGATGGGGGCCTTCTTTCCCCCTGCTGCCAGCTGCTTGCAGGGGCCTTCCTTCATTCCACACTGCCCCCTGGTGGTCATCACATGTCATTGCAAGTGGTCGAACTCCCAGTTGGTCAAGCTCCAGAGGGGACAATTTGCATATTAGCCTTTTATTATAAAGGATTATACCAGTTTGCTCAGTAGTCTTTTTCCAACATGTGAATGTTAATCCTAATTGCCTAAGCCTATTTTCAAGTAATCCCGCTCAGCTCAAATTTTCACATCACATATAACTGTAAATTTAAGGTGTACAACATAGTGATTATGTTACATACATAAATATATATTATTAGTTGAATTTACACATCCATTATTTCACATAGGTACATTTGTGTGCATGTGTGTGTGTGAACTAAGAACTTTTAAGATCTACTTTCTAGCAACTTTCAAATATGCAATAGCTTCATATCTATAGTTACCCTGCTAAACATTACACCCCCAGATAATATTATTCACTAGAAGTTTGTGCCCTTTGTCATCCTTCAACCATTTTCCACACCTGCACCCTCTGCCCCTGGCAACCACCAGTTTGTTCTCTGTTCCTGTGTGTTTGGGTATTTTTGATTTCCTATATGAGTGAGATAGTACAGTATTTTCTTTCTGTTTGACATATTTCACTTAACATAAGCATAATGTCCTCAAGTTTCACCTATATTATTGCAAACAGTGGGACTTCCTTTTTTTTTTTTTTTTTTTTGTGGTTTATCCATTCACTCACAGAGGCTGTTTCCTTGTTTTGGCTAATATAAAAAATGCTGCAATAAACATAGGGGTTTATCTTTCCCTTTGAGATAGTGATTTCATTTTCTTTGAGTATATACCCAGAAGTAGAATTGCTGGCTCATATGATAGTTCTATTTTTAATATTTTGAGGGCCCTCCATATTGCATTTTATAGTGGATCTATAACTTTACATTTCCACCAATAATGCACAAGAATTTCCTTCCTCCACATTCATGCCAGCTCTTGTTATCTCTTACCTTTTTTTATAATAGCCATTCTAGCAAGCATGAGGTGATATCTCATTATGGTTTTGATTTACATTTCCATGATCATTAGTGTTGTTGAGCACCTTTCCATGTATATTTTCATTTGAATGTTTTCTTTGGAAAAATGTGTATTCAAGTTCTTTGCCTATTTCTAACTGGATTATTATTATTATAGTTATTATTATTGTTATTTTGCTATTGAGTTGTATGTGTTTCTTACATATTTTGAACATTAACTCCTTATAGGATATGTGGTTTGCAAATATTTTCTTTCATTTTTCATGTTGCTTTTTTTATGTTTTGAATTGTTATTTTTGCTATGCAGAAGCTTTTTAGTTCAATGTACTTCCATTTGTTTATTTCTGCTATGGTTGCTTGTGCTTTTGGTGCCATATTCATAAAATTGTTGCCAAGATTAATGTTTTCTTACAAGAGATTTATGGTTTCAGTTCTTACATTTAAGTCTTGAATCTATTTTGACTTAAATTTTGTGAGTGGATACTATTTCTTTTTTTTTTTTTTTAATCAATACCAGATATTACATTTTGAGCTTTTAAAATGGAAAGACCTCTTTCAAAATGTTCTCTTTTTACTTTGGTTGCATAACTTTTAAATTTAAAGAAAAGATTTACAATGATATCTATGCTAATAATAGAGGAATGTGCAAATTGTCTGGTCGCCGTCACAGTAACAGTAATGACCAAATAGCAGGCTGTGTGGGGTGACCAGGCTGGCAGAGGGGGCAGTGAGGGGCAACCAGACCAATGGGGGGGGGGGCAGTGAGGGCAATCAGGCTGGCAGGGGGGGAAGTAAGGGGCAACCAGGCCGGCAAGGGGGCCCATTAGGGGCAACCAGGCTGGCGAGGGGGGGCAGTTGTGGGTGACCAGGCCAGCAGGGGGAGCAGTTTGGGCGTGACCAGGCCAGCAGGGGTGGCAGTTAGGGGTGATCAGGCTGGCAGGCAGGTGAGCAGTTAGGAGCCAGCAGTCCCGGATTGTGAGAGGGATGTCCGACGGCCAGTTTAGGCCTGATCTCCTGGACCAAGCCTAAACCGGCAGTTGGAAATCCCCCAAGGGGTCCCAGATTAGAAAGGGTGCAGGATGGGCTGAGGGTACCCCCCCCCCCAAGCAATTTTCATGCACCGGGCCTCTAGTACTATAATAGACTTGGAAAAAGTATGCCATTTAAACAGACAGTTTAAAAATAAAGATTAGTATATAATAAATAGTTGTGGGCTTTAGAACTATTTATCCTTCAGTTCCTAAATCATAATGATTACTGTCCTTGATTTTTATTATTCCATTTTCCACTTTAATTTGTTGTTAATAATATACTTTTGGGGAAATAAAATATAGTTGAATATAAAAATATAACAACCCCAAATTTCTAATTCCAAAACTTAGTTAATATGAGGTCTGCCAAACTGCAGATCCCAAAAAAGGTCTCTGAATTTCCAAGTGAGTAAAAGAAGAGTCTTGGAGTAGACAAAAAAATTTCCTTTATGAATTATCTACTTTAATATTTAGAAATGATACTTAGAAGTGTTTTGCCTCCTTAATCATTTTATGGATTACAAAGACTGCTTCTTGATACTTAATGTCTACCCCTCAACTTAGAATATAGTGACAATTTTAGATATTTTTTAAAAAATACATTTTATTGATTTTTTACAGAGAGGAAGAGAGAGGGATAGAGAGTTAGAAACATCGATGAGAGAGAGACATCGATCAGCTGCCTCCTGCACGCCCCCTACTGGGGATGTGCCCGCAACCCAGGGACATGCCCTTGACTGGAATCGAACCTGGCTTCCTTCAGTCCGCAGGCCGACACTCTATCCACTGAGCCAAACTGGCTAGGGCCAATTTTAGATATTTTAATAGGTGTTATATTGGTAGATTCCTTCATTGAAAACAAAACCATGAGATACTTCATTTCACATCAATTTTCTCAAAATGGCTCACTATTCACAGATCCACTCACATCAATGCTACTCAAATACTGTAAATTTCTAGATGCTATTTTTTATGGGCATCCAGATTTCAAATGGTAGGCTTTAAGCATCTCTTTGAACCTAGCTTAAAGTAGCTACTGTCAGTATAGTTAATTTTAGCAATTGTTTATTTCTTATTAATGAGATTCACTCTTAGAATATAGAGTTTGTGATTCATTTTTAATTCATATTTATACATTTATTAAATTGTAGAGAACATTTTGGAACTAAATATCAAATTCATTATTGCATTATTTCTGGTAAAGGTGGAAAGGGAGACACAAGAAGCTTCGACTGTTTCTTTTCTTTTTTTTTTCAACTATAAAAGGAAATCTAAAACAAATAGGGAAGATGTTGAGATTTGATAAAGCTGAGTAGCAAGTACATGGGTATTTATATGTATTTAAAATGTCACAGTTTAAAGAAAACTTTTTACTCCAACATTCAAGTTTTATTATTTAAAAAAAATGAGAAACACATTTTGACATGTTAGTTTAGCTGTGAACTAATTGTCTGTGACAATTGGGTGTTTTATAGTCACTTGCACAATACTAAGTTATTTTAATACTAGAGGCCTTGTGCATGAAATTCTTACACTGGGGGGGAGGCTCCCTCAGCCCAGCCTGCATCCTCTTACAGTCCTGGACCCCTTGGGAGATGTAACAGCACACCAAGCAGCAGGCAGCCAGGGAGGAGCCCGAATCAGGATGGGTGCCGCACCGCTCGTGCACATCCTGGCTGGCTGTGCCTGCTGCTGCTCGGTAGTGTGCTGTGGAGTCAGGAGAGGCTCCCGCCGTGGCAGCTGTGCTAGCCAGCCATGACCCCAGCTTCTGGCTGAGCAGCACTCCCCATGTGGAAGTGCACTGACCACCAGGGGCAGCTCCTGCACTGAACATCTGCCCCCTAGTGGTCAGTATGCATCATAGCAATGGGTCATTATCCAACTGCAGCCCTCTCTAGCCTTCTTGTCATACTTAATAAAGGGGAGGAGAAAGTTAAGAAAGCAGGTCCATTAAAATACTGAGGATGTATATATATAAAAGCCTAAGCAACCAAATAACCGAACGACTGGTTGACTGGTTGCTATGATGCGCACTGACCACCAGGGAGCAGACACTCAATGCAGGAGCTGCCTCCTGGTGATCAGTACACTCCCACAGCCAACCTCCCTTGGCCATCAGGCCAACCTCCCACAGGCCCTCCCCCTGGTGGCCAGCCAACCTTCTGTGGCCTCTTCCCCTTCCTGTGGCCCCTCCCCCTAGCTGGTCAAACCCCCCCCCCCTTCTAATTGGCCCCAATCATTGGCCAGGCTGAGGGACCCCACCCGTGCATGAATTTATGCACCAGACCTCTAGTTAATAATGAAACTATAGAATGAATTTTCTTACCCCCACTCATACATATTAATATGACTCCAGTCAAATCACAGTAGATTTTAGTTGAATGATCTGTAAGCACGGAATCTATTGTTTCCAAAAGAACATAGGACACTATAGGACGTTGAGACCTCTGGCATCTACAGATGCAAATATTATAAATAAGTTAACTTATAGCAAGATTAATATCAAGGCTTACACTGAAAAATATTTTACCTCTGTTCCTATTGTCTGTCTTTCATCACACATTATAATGCATGTTAAAAGGCAAGAGAAACACATTGTGAAGAGAAAAAGTAAGCATCAGTCCATATTCAGGTATGACAGGTTTGAAAATCATCCTACAGCAATTTAAAATAACTGCATCAAGGTTTTAATTAAAAAAAAAAAAAGAAGAAAGAAAAGATGAGAGAAAATATGGGAAATGTAAGTAGAGAGATGGAAACTCCAAAAAGAACAAAAAATAAATGGTAGGGAAAAAACCTCTAACAAAAATAAAGAACACCTTTGACGGGCTCATCAGTAGACTAGGCAGAATTAGTGAGCTTGAACATATGCCAATAGAAACTTATGAAATTAAAATTGAAAGAGAAAAATAATGGGGAAAAATAGCCCCTCATAAACACAAAATAATATCCAAGAACTGTGAGACAATTTCAAAAGATATATCCATATTTAAAATAACAGGAGAAAAAAAAGAGAGCAATGCAGAAGAAATATTTGAAGTAACAATGGCTGAGAATTTTCCAAAATTAATAACAAACACCAAACCACAGGTCCAAAAAATTAGTGAATACCATGTAGTGTAACAGCCAAAAAACTCTACCTAGATATGCCATGTTCAGGCTGTAGAAAGCCAAAGACAAACAGAAAATCCTGAAAGAAGTCAGACAAATTAAGAATGGAATATTTTCTGTAGCATACTAGATAAAATTTGCCAAGCAACTATAAACTTTAAACTTTTAAAATCCCACCTGAATATTATGTAGCTTTTCAAAATTTAGCATTTTTCTAACCAAATGATAATCTTTTACAATCTAGCTTGAGAAATACAGAAATACATTTTATTAAGAATGCTACAATATATTTCTAGAGTATCCAGTAGACTTTTAACAAAAATTATAAGGGGCTTATCTGATTGATGGTGCTATGATACAAGAAAGATCATCCAGTTTTCAAAAGTCAGATGTACAAATTTCACCATTTTGAAAGGTTTCAGAGTCCTGCATTACAATAAAAAGTGGATCAGCATCCAACTGCTGTAGAAAGCATAGAAGAATTTGGGTCATAGAAAATAGGTTTTACTCTGCTCTTAGAACCCATTCTCAAAGAAATGTGTGTCTTTTCAAAGAGCAAAAAAAGAGCAGCTTATAAGGATTAAAAGATTCTCACATAATGAAAGAATATCTTGAAAGTGAAATCAACACTAAGTATCCAGAGAAATCTTAGGCAAGCCTTTCATTTATTATATGCTGAAGCATTTAACACTAGTGCCAATCCTATGCCTGGGGCATGCAATTTCATAAAACTAATAATTATATATTTAAGCAAGTTTAAAAGTACACATAATGGTGCTTAAAATTAGTCAAACATTAAGAACACTAGACATAAAATGAAAAATGCATTCTTTTAAAAGTATAAAGCTTTGAAATTCAGTCAAAGATTTATATCTCTTAGAAACTCTAGAATCTTTTTTGTGTTAATGAGGACAATCAGAAAGAGAGATGGGACTCATTTGCTGAGAAGAATCAAAGATATACATACATCCTTTTTCAAAGAATTCCTGTCTGAAATCTTTCTGCAAAAGAAAACTAAGAGCTTCAGATCTTATTTTCAATGAATTTTAATATGTTAATTACAGACATTAAGGATGACAAAACTTAGAATCCCACACTTTGTCAGAACTGAAAGCTAGTGAAGCAAAAATTTAGTATTTACTAATTTGGCCTTAAAACATCCTAACTTTTAGATTTAAATATAATAAACTACAGACAGTTGCAAGAATGTCTTTACTATTGGCAGCTAATTAATTTTTTTACTCTTTTCCTTTAAAAGTAAAAATAAATAACTGTTTAAAACTTTAATATAGAGTGCATACCTTTATTGTTAGCTTACAAGAGATTTCACTCAATTAAAAGCTTTACATTTTCAAGTTTTTACAACAGATTTTCAAAGTGGCATCAATTATGCCAATCTTCAATTAGGGAAGCTTTTAACCTTACCAGCAGATGCTAAAATTCCCTCAATCCTGTTTTCTCTTTCTTGGTACATCACACTTCTCATTAATCATGTAGGTATTTAGGTTCAAGTTACAGGAATGTGAGTAGAAGGAATGAATGCCACTTCAATGTTTGGCTGTAAAATGCTCTGCATGAGAGATCACATTCTCTTTCTTCACTTGACCTGCCAGATCCGGTGGAAGATTCTGAAGAGAACACTAGAGGATGGTGCAGCTACAACATTGAAAGCGCCAGGGTCCCTAAGTCATTGTTTGGTGGCGAACTGTCAGAGACCCATGACTGCATTGGACTTGTGTTGATGAAAAATACACTTCTGTTATATCCTGCCCCTGTAATGTTGGGACTGTGTCATTAACTACCTTTGATTTAACTAATAAAACTATTATAACACATTACCTGATCAATCAGGTAAAAGATATGATGCTACTAGTTAAAACAAGATTCAATCCTCATTCTGCCACCGGTCATGTGCAAGTCACATAACTGAGTTCTAGTGTCATTATTAGAGAAATTGGGATAATAAAGCTTTATTATGAAACTACCAGTAGATCAGTTTAACTCTTGAGAAACCTGTTTAGCAGTTCTAAATTTTGTTGTTTATATTGACAAAATTTATGAAAATAATTGTTTTAAAATCCACTACAAGCTTAACACATTGTGAGATGTATTGGGAAGAGAAGTGTATGCAGTTTCTACTATTAAATATTATTCTACGAAGTAATATTAACTACTATATTTTCATGGTATTAACCCATGAATAATTTACTATAAAATTAAAGCAGTTGGAAATATTAAAATATGCTTAGAGGACATTAATTTGAACATTATTTTAAAGATCACAATATTCTTGTGAGTATAACAATAAGAAAAGACACAGATGGAGAAGTTTTATATACGTTATGACTGGCAAGATGGATAGGTTGAAGGTTGTTGAGATTAAAAAGGAAAAACACATTAGTAAGGAAATGCAATAAGCATAACATATTCTGATTTCAGGAGTCATCGTTTTCACAGTGGTCAAGACATGTGAACAGCTGAAGTGTCATTCAATAGGTGACTGGATAAAGATGTAGTACATATACCAGGTTGAATAGCTAAATTATTATTATTATTTTTTTAGGCATTAACAGACCATGTCCCAAATCTATCACCTGTTTCTGTATGGTCTGCAAACTGAGAATGATGTTTTCATTTTCAAATAATTGAAAATCAAAACTTGAAAAATATTTCATGAAACTTGCAACTCATTTTAAAATTAAATGTCAGTATCCATATATGAAGTTTTATTAGGAAAATCCAACTCATTTGTTTTTGTATTTTTGTAGTGGCTTTCATGCTGCAACAGAATTGAATAGTTGTTATAGAGACAGTATGGCCTGCAATGCCAAAAATATTTACTACCTGGCCTTTTGCAAACAAGTTTACCAATCCTTGCTTTATTTTTTCCCTATTCTACTCACTCTGGTAACTTGTAAAATATAATAGATAATATGAAGAGTGTTCTACAATGATGCTCAGAGATAACAGAACATTTTAAGAAATCAGTGTTTTCCACTTTTTGTGTAGTCTTTTGGAAAGAACCTAATCTTTGAAATCAGTCAGACATCAGATTGAATCTGGGATCCTTCATTTACTACCGGTTTGGTTTTATACAAGTCAGTTAACTTGTGTGAATTACTTTTTCTCTACTAAAATGTGGGTAATTCCTCACAGAGTTGTAAGGATTAAATTATATGACATATGTTAGGGCCATATGTACACAGTCATTGTTAATGGTAAAACTGGCAAATATCTATTTATTCTTAAAATTTCAATTAAAATATTTTTAATGGAGCCTTCCCTGACTTCAAAAGATTTAGTTCCTTTTTTAAGCCAATGCCTCCACTGAGTTTTATATCAATCTCCATTATGAGAATTTTCTTATTGTATTTTAATTGTCATTATATAACCATTCTACACTGAGACAAATCCTTTTGAGGACAATGCCCTAGAAAAAATATAAAAGTGACAATAATTAGTGGGAATGGCGAGGGCATTCCTTAAGGAGGAGAAGCAAAAGTCATACAAAGAATTGGTCAGTGAGAAGGACACCGGGATTTTGATCTCCGGGTTATAGAAGTGATCCCGGAAGAAGAGTGGGGATCCAAGTCTCCAAAGACTTTATGTCAAAAAGTTGTCATGCTATGTTACTATCTCTGACATTCAGGCAAATATTAAAGTTACCCAGGATGGGGGGATTATGTAAGGATGTAGAGGAAGACTGGGATTAAGTGCCCATAGCCAGCCTCAGTAATTGAGAGTGAGGGGAAGTTAGCAGAGGTCTAAAAAGGGCATGACTAACTTGTTTCCTATCTATATCATTGTCACCACCCATTATACTCCATAACTACCCATCTATCTTCCTACTGTTCATCCTGAAAAAAAAAAATGGTGCATACGAGCCAGGTATGTGTGCCAAAGGATCTGAAGAGTGAGCTAGGAAGCAATTTTTGCATGAAGCTAGAAAAGCAGGAATTACACGCTCACTTCTAGAGATGTTTTCCTAATTAAGCAATTCTGGTAATGTTGCTTGCATTTTTGAAAAAACCTTTCTTGGCCTTTTGTAGCCTAAAAATAAAGCTCATGCTCAACAGCACTTCCCAGTCTCATTCTCTCTCTGGTCGAATTTTATCTCTCTGTGTCCAACCTCTCTTCTTCCAAACAATGTGCTCTACTTCATGAAATCGCCTAATCACTCCTCACCTTTTCTTTCATGTCCATGCTCTTTGCTCTTCCTGAAATTGTTCTCTTCCAAGACTCACATGATAAACTCTTATTCAGATTCATAAGTCAGCTCAAATGCTTATTTCTTGCCGAATTCTTCTGTGGATATCTTTGCTCAGTGTTTTCTTAGAACTTGGTTTATAACTCTGCTCACCATATTTTATTTACAATAATTTGTTCACACCTGCCTCTCGTTTTATTGTGAACTCTCTAAGGGAGAGTGTCATATTTTATTCAGCTTTGTCTCCTCAACATTACGCATAGAACCTGGCACATAATTCACATCAATACCGGCTGATTATACAAAAAAGGAAATTATGCAGTTTTTTGTAAAATGATAAAGTTTTAATATAAGCACTCTGCTTAACCAAATAGGCATTTATAAAAGTGGAGTTGTTATATTTGCATATCCCCTTGTTTTATGCCCTTTTGACTATCTAACCTAGCTTTTTTTCCTTTTTATTGGTTGTTGGTTGCATATTACTTTTTTATCATATGCTAGCAATAACTTTGAAAGAAAAAAAATGAGGTATGTAAACTCATATCCACAGATACACATACACATGTCAGTATTCATTTAGTATTTTTATCCCTGCTCTTTTCAGAATCATTTAGACTGCAAAACTTAATATCCTCTAAGAAACTGGTAGGGGGAGAGAGACAATCCTTCCTTTCTTAACTTCATAAATAAATCTTTTTCATTAATAAAATAACTAGCCTGGCTTATTGTAAGCCATTTTCAGGTGAAGCTGCAGCATCACATTATTGTTATTTTTTATTACCTTGCATTTAGTATAAACATCTGGTCAGACTGTTATGAATGTAATTATTAACATTCATTGTACTAGAAAGGAAATTATTGCATATCAAAAGAGTATGCTGAATAAAGAAATCTAAATTTAAAAATGCTTTCGGTTGGCTTATCTTGTAGCACAATAATATTTTCATGAATAAAATATTCTAGGGAAGTGAAATATTAAAAGAGCATACATTTTTTCATTTTGTTTTCATTTTAAATAAGTCTTTCTACTTTTAGTGAAAGTACAATCTATGGTGACAAAAATACATTTTTCTGTTTATATTTTAAAACCATTGAAAAATTGTCCAAATGGGCATCTAAAACTTTATCAAAATTGAAGCAATAATGAAAAGTGGTTACAAATATGTCTTGTAAACTCTATTCTTATGCCTTCACTTACAAAATGTATGCTCTTGAAAAATTTCTAACTTTCTGAAAGTGAGCCCTACTTATTTTTAAAACTGGGCTTACTTATATTATCTTCATTTCAGTGTTGTTGCTTCATAGGTTATGCTGAAGCACATAGCCAGTATAGATCAGGCAAGCAATATAAATGAGTAAAATGAAAAGGTTGAAATACAATGGGGAGAGGTAAGATCTGTGGCCAGTCTTATTTAAAGGATTTAAAGTTTAAATTTTAATTTGAAAATAATTTATTATTGTTGTTGTTATTGTTATTATAGCATTATTTCATCACTTGATCTAGAATAAACTAGTAGTGTTGCATTTTTTTTTGTATTGACTGTGTTGTGCTATATTATATTTTGGCTTGTTATGATTACCAGAACTTAAGTTAAATAAGAACATGTTGGGTTAAAAATTCAAAGAAAGTTAATATATCCATATTTTCTCATAATGCAAATACATACACAAAGCAATAAAATTATTTCAATGACCATTTTTATACCACTATTCAAATAAAAGTAAAATAACAGATTCACATATGATTGTGTAATGCGCATTAGACATTATAAAATGAAATTTAAATGTCAGGCTATGCAAAGGTAAAATATGTAACAACCTAAATGTTTTTGAATTGATAAACAAATTATTAATATTTAATGAAATATTTTACTTGTTCAAAATAAATGTATATTTAAATGATTTGCCACATGCATCTATGAAGAGGTAATTATAAGTAAGAGATATAGGATATTTCAGAGTCACTGGTAATACAACATCAGTAATAGGTTCAACTGCACATAGTTCACAAAATTGCCAACTGTCCTCAACCAGTTGAAATGAGAGTTGGTGAAGAAACTATTGAGAACTAGCTGAGAGCTGCCTCAGGTAGATGTTGATAAAAGAGGCATTTCCCTTTCAAAAACACCAAGAGGCTCATAAACTTGGGCATTCCATAAGGAGCTATCATTGCCTTAAAAGACCATTGAGCCTCATGAAAAAACTACGGATTTTAGGATTCTAATTTATAATACTGTCATTTTGTTATTCCTCTAGATAATAGTTTTTTTCCTCTGGTTTAATGAAGAAATAGACTTTTATATAAACTATGAAGCCAATAGAATTGGATAGAAAGTGTTGTTCCTAATTTATAACCACTTATCTAATCTTTTAAGACAGTGGTTCTCAACCTTTCTAATGCCGCGACCCTTTAATACAGTTCCTCATGTTGTGGTGACCCCAACCATAAAATTATTTTCGTTGCTACTTCATAACTGTAATTTTGCTACTGTTAATGAATCATAATGTAAATATCTGTGTTTTCCAATGGTCTTAGGCGACCCTGCTAGCGGTTCTCAACCTCCCCAGGTAAACACAGATATTTACATTACGATTCATTAACAATAGCAAAATTACAGTTATGAAGTAGCAACGAAAATAATTTTATGGTTGGGGTCACCACAACATGAGGAACTGTATTAAAAGGTCACGACATTAGAAAGGTTGAGAACCACTGTTTTAAGATATAATGTGAAAAACATGTTCAATAAATAAGTGGAAGAGATAAAAGTTGTAGAATTATTTGGGGAAAGTGTAACCAGGATTTGCCTGTTAAAGTAAAATTACTCTGCTAGCAGGTTTTCAATGAGCCAAAACTGATTTCAGTTTTAGGTCAGAGATTTCTTTCCATTTTTTTCCTTAATCTAGATCATCTCAGCTGATATCTCTATCTCTATCTCTATCATCTCTTCTATCTATCTATCTATCTATCTATCTATCTATCTATCTATCATCTATCATCTAACTACTTTTTAGAAATTAGGGAGAGAATGAAACTATGTCAACCTACACTAAAACATTATATGCTAGTGATAGAAAGATACCTCTGCCAGTGTTCAAATAGATGTGTGACATAGAAAATGTATGACTGTTGAAGATATCACCCTGATAATTGCAGAGAGCAATTAGCCAACTTTTTGTAGGATTTTCTTTAAATATAACATAAGCATATACTTTTAAGAATAGAGATTTTATAGAAGTAACTTATGTATGTTTCCACAATTTCACACATTCCATGACAGTCCTTACAAAAACATTAGTAAATAATAATAGTTATAATGATAAATTCCCCTGCATAAAAATGATTATTTAATATTTTAAGTTATTAAAATATCTCATTTTGAATAGTTAAGATTTTAGGAATTATTATAATCCATTAATGAAATGACTAACGTAATAACAATTAGCTGAGCACAATATGTACCATAATAAAGGCATATATAAAATCCAATGAAAGCATAGTGGAAAATTTGGTTTCCTCTTATGGAAAGATTACTAAACATCATAAAACAGAAGAGACACTTAGGAAATTGAATTATGATTAGTGGTTTCCCACTGAATAAGGTAAGAGGAACATATTCTACCTTAAGGAAACAGAATATGCCAAGGTAAGAAGGGGGAAAAAAGCACAGTATGAGACGTAGACTCTGAGTACTTCTTTATCACTGTAAGGAGAGATGAGCAGAGATCAGATCATGAGAATATATTATACAGTGTTAATAAATTGATATTTCTGGTTGGCAATAGGAACTAGAAAGTATTTAATATTTTTGAATAAAGAATGCATAGAGAAAAATAATATGAATGACATAAGTAAGTCAGGATCAGAAAGCTTTGTAGACAAAATGATACTTCAGAAATATCTATCTTATTCCTTCCTGAATGTCCATTACAAAGAAGTATAAAATATATAAAAGAGAAAAAAGTCCTCATAACAGAAAGCTAGGGATATATATATACCTTATATTCCACAAAATTTCAGAGAACTTAATTAACTAATTAGACCAATATTTCGACAGTAGCTGAGACACTAAAATAAAAAAATTACTCTGAGAATATTAATATATTAAGGAACTTAGATGAATAAATAAGCAAAATGCATAAGTTCATTGACCTGGGAAACAGAGACCTATATGGAAGCAACGATGTGGACAATCAACATGTGGCATTTCTGTCCAAAAATATTATCTGTCTGCAGCATACTAATAAGTTTCAGGCTTACTGCTGTTAAAACAAAATAAACACAATAAAAATTAACCCAATAAATGTTTTATTTTTTCTTATTTCACATTAAAATTTGGTAGGAGTGAGAAGAATGTGTGCATTCTGTTCCCACATGGTTATACCTGACAAGAATCTTGTAACCAGACTATTACAATTCTATTAAGAATTCCTATAAATTAATAAGAAAAAGACAACTCAAGTTAGTGAAAATATTAAAAAAATGCAAATGGACCTTTCACAAAAAGAGTGTATTCAAATGTACAATAAGCAAAAAGCAGAAGGAAAGGTATTTAATGCCATTGCTTATCAGGCAAATGCAAATTAAAACCACAGAGGTATATGCCTTGGCCAGTGTTGCTCTGTGTTTAGAATGCTGGTTTGCACCCAAGGGTCTTGGGTTCAATTCCCAGCCAAGGGCATGTACCTGCATTGCAGATTCTATCCTGGGTCCTGGTGGGAGCAAGGTCAGGAGGCAGCCAATTGATGTGCCTCGCTCACCTCTCTCTCTCTCTCTCTCTCTCTCTCTCTCTCTTCCCTCCTTCTGTTCTCTCTAAAAACCATCCTCAGGTAAAGGTTAACAACAACAAAACCACACAGGTATACTACTACACAACCATAAGAAGGCTAAAAATTAAAATACAAAATATATCAAGTTGGTGAGAATATGGAGAAACAGAAACCAATTACTTTGTGGGTGGGGTTATAAAGTATACAACACTTTAAAGAACTCTTGCAGTATCTACTAAAACTGAACATACCGCAGCCAAGAGGAACAAATGGAAATGACTTCTATATTGTTATTAATTAGATTTAACAGCTTACTATGGGTACATAATCTCATTTGTTTCCTTCTATAAACTTGATGCCCTGCTTTTTTCCATTAAGAAAATAGAAATTTAGAGAAGTTAACTATAGTATAGCCATTAAGAGCATATGTTTTGATATCAGATAAATACAGGCTTAAAATTAGACTTTGTCATTTGATAACCAGTTATCATTGGGCAATCTACTTGGTCTCTCTCAACCCCAGGTACACCATTAATAAACTAGAGATCGTAAGGGTTCACAGGGAGATTTTGGCAATTATATAATGTATTGCATGCAAAACACTGCAATATCCTAAAAATAAGTAATCTATAGATATAAAACCCTAATATAGGTCATAAAGCAGGCAAATAAATCGAACGGTGGAAAAACTGTACAGAACAACTGGTCTCTGTGATGTGCACTGACCACCAGGGGGAGCACAGAACATGGCGGGCGTGGGCAGCAGGTGGCAGAGTGTGGAACATGGCAGGCATTGGCCGTGGTGGGATGGTGGAGCAAGTGAGCGGGGGCACCAGATCAAGGCAGATGCCAGCTCGTTGTCATCAAGGCGAGCCTCTGGTAGTTACTGAAAATTCTTTGCTCCTGCACTTCACGATCCCACCTGGCACTCGCTCCTGTTACTGGCACCCGCCACCTGCTGCAGGTGCTGGAGCTGCCACTTGCACCCACTGCTGGTGCCCAGCACCAGCCTCAATTGCTTGGCGCCATCAGCAGGTGTAGTGGCAGTTGCTGGCCCCAGTTGCCCGTCAGGGCTTCTCCACCTCCCTCTGCTCCTAAGGGGTGATTGGGGCTGGCAGCCACCTCTCGCACCTGCTGCCAGTGACAGCCCTGCTCAGACCCTCTCTTGGCACTGGCCCCAATCGCTCTGTGCCATCAGTGGGTGCGAGTGGAGCCGGCACCATCAGTGTCAGTGCATGGGAGTGGCAGTGGGAGAGGGGCTGCTGGCAGACAGGGAACTGTGGGCCACGGTGGGAGGGACCAGGCGGGGGTATGGAGAATGGGCCAAGACTGGCCCCTGTGCCCACCACAGCCTTGGGGCCCACAGTTCCTTTCAAGGTGCATGAACTCATGCACTGGGCCCCTAGTATAATAATTATTATTATCATACAAATTTTAAAGTATCTAGGAATAAATTTAAGAGTAATTTCAGGCTTTATGAAAACTACCTCATGCACAAAACAAGGCTTGAGTAAATGAAGATGCACACTGATAATAATTATAATTAGGAATAAGATTGTCTTCACAGCTTATATTAACGACTTAGTATATTTATTTCTATGTACAACATAAAACATTTACAAAAAATAAATTTTTCTATCATACAATTCAATATAGTCACCAACAGTGTAGAGCTAAAACTACCTTTTTACTCATAGCCTAAAAGGCATAATAGGGGTTAAGGAGTATAAATTGACTTTACTGAATCTCATCAATAGAGGTTGCCCTGAGTGGCCAGGGATCAGCTGTGCTAGCAGGTCTCTGTCCTCCATGATAATTACAGCCATAATAATGTCACTTATCTCTCCTTTACATTTTGGACTTCCATATAAGATTTCGTTTGAAGAAAACATTCACTATTACTGTTCACTGTTTATCTTCTGTGCATTTTATTTCCTCACAGAATAGGACCTGTACTTCCTTAAGATTCTTCTGAGACCAGAATCTGGTTATTAGCCTAGAGGTAATGAGAACTATATCTCTACAATTCTGTATTCCATATAGTACCCAAATTAAGAAATATACCTTTAGCTGAATTTCATTATAAATCATAATATTTTCTATTTTGAAATAATTTAGAAAGGCCTTCAGGACTAACAAGTATCCCAGGTCATATCTGTCAGAATTTTGCTAAATAATAAAATCAAACTATTCCAAGTTAAATAAGTAAATTAAGTATTTATTGCATTTGATGTTTTATAGAAAGAATTACTTAATTAAATCCCCTAATAACAATGATTTTTTAAAATGTTATATAGGACTCAGGTAAATGTATAGGATTTGATGAAAAACAAAACAAAACTGGGTGTAAGCTAAAAAAAGTCTGTTTGAGGGGGATAATGAAAATAAATCTCCACATACATCAAGTAGATTGCAAATAGAACATGTAGTTCAATCCTCATTTCCACTAATTCACTTGAAATGCCCTTTACCCCAATATTTTTGAAAGTTAGTATAAGTTTAATTTCTATCTCTTTCCTCTTCAATATATAGGAAAAAATTAAGGCAACCATTTATTATAAAATACATTTCCAAGTATTTTAAATGACTCATAGTATACCCTTTTGCAAAGCAAAAACAGCAAACTAAGCCTAGCAGGTTCCAGTACATAAATCATCATGATAGCAATAACAAGGGGGTGTGATGATGTTGACTCTCTGCAGAAAGTACTGGTGTAGCTCAGCATGGTGTGCAGAGAGTTTTGGATTAATCACATCAGTTTTATATTACTTTAAATGATGCAGTCTATTAAAAATATTATTATTGTTCAGGCCATTTTCCTTCATAAAATCCTGCTCTTCTCGCTACCAAAAAAAAACCTTGATTAAATTAAATTCCAGAGGTGTGATTATTTGATTACAGGAGGTTCAAGAGAAGGAATACTTATTAAAAACCTTAATATAATTGTGTCACACTTTCTTGAAAAAAAAACACACAGTATGAATGGCATATTTTATAGTTATTTGATGACCGTATACTTTTTCCCCACATCACCATTTGGAAAATTCATTCTCATTGAATAAAAGAGTACCTAGTAATTGGTAGAAGCAAAGGAGATTGTCCCAAGTCTAACCAAATTTCCCAGCACCAAAAAATTGGTTTTACTTTTTTCTCCTAAAAGTATAGCCCAGAAAAAAAAAGTTCTAAAAGTTTTGATACATTTAATTTTCTTATTGAAAGGAAATTATATTTGAGTGCACAGATTTTATATATACATGCACCTATTTGCTTTACTTAAAACCACAATATATACTTGACAGTTTATCAGTTTGTATATTTAATTTTATATTTATGATCATCATTCCTTATCAGTTATCTGCTTAGGGCTCTATTGCCTGTATAGATGCTTCAGAAAAAATGTAAGAAAAAGTCCATGTCCTCTAACTAGAACATGCTGCATTTCTTAGGAATCACTTTGTCTCTTTGATAGTGTCAGACATATACTTGTCTTCTTCTCCCTGTTTAACAGCATACATCTAAAACAAAAATGCAATTATGAAATCAACCCCATCTATGCTTTTTCCTCATTCTCATGAAAATTACCACCTATATAACTGTTACCTCCTTCTTGAACAAACTTCTGCTAGTCTTGTTTCTTTCCAATTAATTCTCCAAAACGCTGCTAGAATGATTACTCTAAAATGAAAATTTGTTTATGCTATTCTCCTACTTAAAACATTCTGCAACCTTTCTCTTTACTTGACCTTCCCAGACACATGCAAAACTTAACAAATCAGTTTTTGAGAGGTGGTGTAGTGTTATGCAGTGTTTTCAACCTGTGCTTTATGATCTAATATTAGTGGATCATGAAATAAATTTAGTGGGTCATGTGACTCATACTTTTAATAAAACTTCAGGCTAAAGTAGAACAGAGAAAAAACAGCACACTAGTACTAAACTAGTGGCATATGAAGGCCTTAAAGAACAATGCTGAACTACAAGGAGGTACGTAAAGACAAGATGGAGAGTATTCTGTATTATCTGGAATCTGACTTTCAGCAGGAGGCAATGATTGGATGGGATATTTTATCTCTCCGAGGCAGTGAATGTGTTCTATGTATATGAAAAAAAATGAAATCCATATTTGGTGATGTTTCATTTTTCTATTGCAATATAACAGGCTATCTCTAAATGTTGTGGCTTAAAAACAGTTGGTTATTTGTTATCATTCTGTCGATTGAGCATGCTGTTCTGTTCTATATGCTGTCAACTGAGTCATGGATTCAGTTGCCTTCAGGTAACTTCTCATATATCTGGGCCCTTGATGTTAACTGCAGGCTATGGCACCGCATGTTCTCTGCCTCCTCATGGTATCTCATTTTTCATGGCCTCTCTCTCTAGATGAATGAACTAGACATCATTACACCCTTTGAAAGACTATAAACAAAGAATCACTTCCTCCATATTCTACAATTTAAAGCAAACACAAAGGCCAGTCTAGATGCAAAGGTTTTCAGTGGGCATGCCACTGTAATACAGAGTAGAGCAAGAAAGAATTGCAAATGGATCTGAGAGCAAACAAAATGGTCAACATAACATGTAAGAGGTTAAGAATATAAGCAAGCAGTGGATAGTAGTGGCTAAAATATTTTCACTGCCTTCTATTTCAACCAGTAGCTCTGAATAGTTTTAGAGAGCTTAAAAATGTTACCCACCCATTAGGAACTCACATAGAATTATTGACGCAGCTCTGAAGGAGTGTATCTCTCCTATTATACAGTAAGTTTCTTATTAGTAAGTCCTGTTTTATTCACTGGCATACCTCTAGGCATATTACTGAGAAATCATAGTTCTTTAATAAATGTTTTGATATTAAACCAATGGACAGTCTATTTTCTGAAACATTTCTGTCCCTGACCATAATTAGGCAATAAGCACCTCCTTTCAGGTGAGCTAACTGTTTTTGTCCCATTCTCCTCCATCTCACCTTCTATATTATTAAAATAAAATATCTTCTGTAGGTAGAATCCAAGATGGCGGCATAGGTAAACACCTAAACTGCTGCCTCCCACAACAATTTAAACTGCAACTAAAAGACAAAACATCTATCACCCAGAAGCACGGGAAAGATGGCTGAGTGGAAGTTCTACAACTAGAAGGAAAGAGAAAAGAGCATTGAGACGTGCATGAGCGCTGAAAAGCTGAGGTACGGAGGCTCGTGATCCGGGCTGGCGGCAGGCAACTGGGTGCGTTGCTTTTTTCAACCTGAACGGAGACAAGCCCCCAATTACTCTGAAATCCAGTCTCTGGGGAGACGCGGGAGACCCAAACTCCTACGGGGAGAAGCTGGACTGTCTGCCAGTGAGAGTGGCTTGCTTGCAGAGCTGCACGCAGGAATAATTGTTTATGGCACTGGGGCACAGGACTCCAGGACGCGGTCGGGGACACAGAGCCGGCTTACTAGCAACCATTGCTGTTTGCCACGCCCTAACCTAGTGACGCCCTGAGACCCCGCCCCACACAACCTATAAACCCACCCAAGCTCCAAGCAGCTCAACTGGCATAAGAAAGCCTGCCCTATTGCAGCTTAACCTAGAAAACTTGCAGCCCGGGTCAGACAGCTCCAAAACCTCCAAACCCCAAGCAAAGAGGAGAAAACTGCAGCTCTCACTGTAGCTCCTGCTGAGTGGCCTCAGACAGTAGTTGACCTGCACCCCATTGGAGATCCAGAAGCCAGTGTACCTAGTGGTCAGTGTGAGACACCAGATTTCAACTCCTCACATCCATAAGTGACACATTCAAGAGGCAGACTCAGTGAGCACCAAAGCCCCACTGAAACAAGTCCTGCCCCATAAGCGTGTCTTCAGCGCAGCACTTCTTCTATTATAGACACAGGGAGTGCTCACAGCTAATTGGCCTGGAGGTCAATTCCTCCCAGTGTACCAACAGCAATTCAGGCTTAACTACACCAAGACTTTGCACTCAGCCCACAAAGGGGTGTACCAAGAGCATCCACATCAGGTGATTGGGGAGGCTGAGCTACTGCCCCCTATAGGTCACCTACCACACAAAGCCACTCCATCAACACAGGGAAGCAGCCAAAATGCAGAAACAAAGAAACATGTCTAGAATGAAAGAAACGGAGGAAAGCAAACTACTGGATGACATAGAGTTCAGAATCACATTTATAAGGTTACTCAAGAATCTTCTAAAAACCGCCGAGAAACTTGATGACACTTCTGAGGAGCTTAGTGAGACCTTCAAGGACCTTAATGAGAATGCCAAAAAAATGGAAAAGGATCAGTCAGAAATGAAGCATACACTGTCTGAAATAAAGAATATACAGAAACTCAACTGTAGATCAACATACCCCAAGAATCAAACCAAAGATCTGAAATATGTGGAAACAAAAAACATCCAACCAGAAAAACAAAAAGAAAAACGAATCCAAAAATATGAAGATAGTGTAAGGAGCCTCTGGGACAACTTCAAGTGTACCAACATCCGAATTTTTGGGGTGCCAGAAGAAGGGAGAGAGCAAAATATTGAAAACCTATTAGAAGAAATAATGACAGAAAACTTTCCCTACCTGGTGAAAGAAATAGACTTACAAGTTCAGGAAGCGCACAGAACCCCATACAAGAGGAGCCCAAAGAGGACCACACCAAGACACATCATAATTAAAATGCCAAGGGCAAAAGACAAAGAGAGAATATTAAAAGCAGCAAGAGAAAAACAGTTAATTACCTACAAGGGAGTACCCATACGACTGTCAGCTGATTTCTCGGCAGAAACTATGCAGGCCAGAAGGGAGTGGCAAGAAATATTCAAAGTGATGAACAGCAAGAACCTACAACCAAGATTACTCTACCCAGCAAAGCTATCATTCAGAGTTGAAGGTCAGATAAAGAGCTTCACAGACAAGAAAAAGCTAAAGGAGTTCATCGCCACCAAACCAGGATTACATGAAATGCTGAAGGGTATTCTTTAAGAAGAAGAAGAAGAAGAAAAAGGTAAAGATAAAAATTATGAACAACAAAATGACATCAAATACATACCTACCAACAAGTGAATCTAAAAATCAAGTGAATAAAAAATCTGAAGAACAGAATGGACTGGTGAATATAATAGAATCAGGGACATAGAAAGGGAGTGGACTGACAATTCTCAGGGGAAGCAAGTGTGAGGGGTGCGGGAAGAGATTGGACAAAAATCTTACTCCTATGGATGAAGACAGTGGCGGGGGGTAAGGGCATGGGGTGGGGTGGGAAATTAGGTGGAGGGGAGCTATGGGGGGGAAAAAAGTGGAACACCTGTAATAATCTGAACAGTAAAGATTTAATTAAGAAAAAAAAATAAAATAAAATATCCTATGTAATAAAAGCCTAATATGCTAAGTGTCTTGTCATCCGATCAGCCATTCAACCAATCAAAGCATAATATGCTAATGATATGCTAAGGCCACTCAACCACTCGCTATGATGTGCACTGACCACCAGGGGGCAGACTCTCAACTGGCTGACCATTAGCTATGATGTGTACTGACCACCAGGGGACAGATGCTCCAACCAGTAGGTGAACTTGCTGCTGGGATCCAGATGATTAGGACTGAGTGAAACAGGTCGGACATGCCCTGGAGTCCTCCTGCGTCCCTCCCCAACCCCAATCGTGCACTGGTGGGGTCCCTTGGCCTGGCCTGCACCCTCTTGCAATCTGGGACCCCTTGGGGGATTTCAGAGAGCTGGTTTCAGCCCAATCCCACAGGCCAGGCCAAGGGACCCCACTGGTGCATGAATCTGTGCACCTGGCCTCTAGAATAAATATAAGAAGCTGCTTTTAATATGAGGAGCTATAAAAAAAAATTATGTAAAATGACACCCCTTTTACCTACAGGATACTCTGATATGAATCCATTATCTGGTTTTAACTTAATTTTCCAGCTTCATGTTTTCCCTCTGTTCAAGTACACACAGTCTGTTCCAGCACACTCAGCTCAGCATGTCTTTTAATGCACTTATAATGCCCTCTCACTAATATCCCTAGAATATCTTTCCAGTGTTACTCTGAAAGCCGACTAATGGAGACTAGCTCTCTCTCTCAAGATTCAATCAACCACTTCGGTGAAGTCTTTTTCAATTCTGACAGAAGAAATTGTCAAGTTTGTCAAATGTAATTACTTCCATTAGAGCTCTGTATCAGTTACATATCTTTCATTATCATGTAATGATGGAACCATGGACGTATATGGTTCTACGTCCTAACTGCACATCAGAAACACCTAGAGATTTTAAAAAGCTTGAAGTCTAGACCATTGCCATTCCAACTCCATCAGAATCCTGGGCACTGGGAGTGGAACCAGTGCATAAGTAGTCTATGTCTTTTCAGGTAATACCAATATCAAGTTTGAAGAGCACTGTACTATACTATGAACTCTTTAAGGGCAGTAAGTGGGACCACTTAAAAACATGCTATTTCTATAGGCCTTAATACTAAAAACAGTTTCTAAGACATAGGAGATGCTCAACAGTATTGCTTAAATAAAATAGAGAATGCAGACATACACACAAGTATAACATTTCTGGATTAGTTCTAGAATTGAATTACAAAAGAAGAGAAATGCTAACATTACTAACTTAAATGAATCATTTTCAATCCTCTGTTAGTATATGAATATGTATGCATAAAAAAATAAGAAACAGTCTGGCTACCAATTGATTATATTCACTGATTAAGTTGAGAAAATTCTCACATTTTCATAGGAATAAAAATATAGAAGGGCTGTAGGTGAACTATATACTGATATGAAAACATTCATTTAAATGATTTACAAACTGTTTCATGTTCTGAAATCACTGATTCACCATGGTCTAGTATGACATGTGGTATTCAAGTATTTAAATTTGTTATGATTCGAATCAAAGTCGGTTAAGGTTTCCAAAAAATTGACAACAAAGTAATTCAGACATTTGGTGATGTTTTTCCTTGTCAACAGAGTATTTCAATAAATACTTATTTTAAATAAATGTCTTGACTAAGTCAAATGTATGATTTTACTTTGTTTTTCCCAATTGGGAATTTTATCTGAAATTTTATCTAATGAGTTCTTAACCATCCAAAATAATAATGCATTTTAATTTAAAAATGGAGAAAAATAGATTAATAGATTGGTGTTTTTTTATGACTTTGGATTGTGTACTCAGAAAAAGAAAATGGAGAATATTGGCAAAAACAACCTCGATATAAGAGCTTTAACAGTTAAAAGATATCATTGAAAGGAGCACATTTAAAAATATGTGTTTTAAGCTAGAGAAAAAGATGATGATTGTTGCCCAGACAGATGAGCATCACCCTGTTCACCAAAGATGACCAGTTAAATTCCTGGTAAGGACACATACCTGGGTTGTGGGTTTGATCCCTGTGGGAATGTACAATATCTCACACATTGATGTTTCTCACTCTTCCTCACTGTAAGAGTGTCCTGAGAGGAAGATTAAAAAAAAAAAAAGATTGTCAATTTTGAGTTCAGGCTTAGAGGCAATAATATTTTTCAAGTGATTAAATGTATAAAAAATAAAAATGTATATTATAGCCATGGCCAGACAGACCTGTATATTATAGAAAGACTCTCTCATCATTCTTTATTGATGGGTTAGAGAAGAGGAGATATTAAAGCACAAATATAGTGTAAATCCAAATAATTGATTTTTTTAAAGATAAAGGCCAACCAAATGCTATCATTTAAAATGATTAACTTTATTTTTGTGCATTAAAATAAAATATATATTTGAATTATAATTAATGTTGTTATAGTAATTGAAAATTCAGTGGAGTACTTGAGAATGCCACCTGGAGACATAAGGAGTTGAGTCAAAATTAAAGATATATCAAACAACATGTATTGTTTGTATGTTAAACTTATAGAAAGTAAATGTAAAAAGCTTCATTGTTAAAGGCTCTAGCTAAGCAGAGCATACAGACAGCCCTATCAGACAATTCAGTAAAGAAGGTATATTCTGTGTGTGTGTGTGTGTGTGTGTGTGTATGTGTTTAACATACATGTGTCATAATTTCACAAGAATAGACTATAATTAAGAAGTTTGTAGGGGAATAATAGCAAACTTAAAATTCTGATTATGGCAGGGTTTAGAAACAGATTTATTTTGGTACAAAGAATCATTGAAATATTAGCTCCTTCTCAACTCATTTATCTTCTTGAGTTCTTAGGTAAGATTCATATCTTTCCTGTGTGTCATTTCCTTTACTGAAATCAGAAAATAAGTTTTGATTAAAGGGCTCTATAGCTGCCTCTGGCTCTTACCTACAGTTTCTACATCATTCTCATTCTCTCTCTCTCTCTCTCTCTCGATTTCCTTACTATGATAATTCATTCTCCTTTTTCAATAAGAAATACCGATGTTCTTTGTCCTGGATATGGTCTGGAAAGTATTTGATTGTCTTTTTCTCCCTAAAGAGCCTTGCATGTTAATGGTATGATGGCCTAAAGATCTCTCTACTCTTCCTGTGAAAAGAGCCCCCTATAATTATACTTTATCTCTTGAAGACCATTTCAATTCCCAAATCTTTATCTTTGTATTAGCTTCGATCTTCAGAAATAAGCCCCATGATTCAGTGATCTGTTGCCCCAGTTTATTCTATATTATATCCAAAGGCCTCTTGTAGAAGAGCTCTGTTGGTGAGTCCAGGACTGTCAGTTATAATGATTCATGGCTCTCTATAAAAGAAAAGTGTAAATAACTTCAACTTCTCTCTGAAGAAAAAACACTACCCACCTGAAAGATGTTTGGATCTTGCCCTTCTGCTGCACTCTTTCTTGGCTCAGAACAAACTCTCATATTCTTTAAGAATGTCCTTCCAGAGATTTGAAGTAAAGATCTCATCAGTCCTAGCTGTTGGCATCTCAACTCCAGAATTTAACAAGTTGGGACATGCTTCAGATTCCTTGTTGCTTGATTCTCTATGTGTATTGCCTCCCAGAAACACCTCTGGCAAATTCATATTTTCCAATGGTAGATAGGAAAGTTCAAATCTGATATCAATAAAAAATACCAGAGAAAAGGAAGATTGTCATTCACATTTAACCTGATTTGATCAAACTTTGAAAATATATGTGTATATTCATATGTTGAGTAACAGATTTTTAATTATTCATTTAAAACTTCAAAATTGTGTTATTTATATCATAGAAAGTACAAAAATATAATGTAGACCCAGTGGCTGACTAAAAGTAGTTTATATTCTAGCAGGAATTCTAATGAATATAGGACATAATCAGAGAATGTGTCTGTACATTCTACCTACTAACTGGATTTTGGAATAATATGTACAGAATGTTTAGTGCACAAATTGATCAAATTGACATGTTTTCAAAGAGGGATTAAGATATGAAAGAATTTAAGACTTTATTAAACCTGGAAAAATACTATTTAGTCACAAATAGAGCATACAATGATTAAATAAAACATCTTAATTCACAGAGTAAAATGGTAATATATATTAATAAATGGTTACTTTGAATGGAAACACAACATTTCTAATTGTGCTATTTTCCTAATTTATTTTGTGATTTTTCATTTAAAGTATGTTGCATTAAAATGAATTCTGTGCATGTTCTATGTGATAGTTCCCTGTTAGAATATTTGAATAAACAAGTACACTATTTTCCAGTGAGAATAATGGTTTTAATTCATAGAGTACATGCTCTTCTGAGCACCATATTTATATGCTCATGCAATTCTCACTTGACTTGTGAGGCAGCTGAGAGTAGCAAGATAAACAAACTTCTACAAGGTCACATAGGTCATAAAAGTCACCAATTTTGTCCTGATTTACACAAACTTTTTTACTTAATTACCCTAAATCTCCTTTAAAAGGTAATCTGACATTTTTTTTCACACAACTGTCCATGCCAATATTTCTTATATTTCTAACTACTTTGAGCTAACACTAAGCTTTTCTTACTGAATGCTATTTTTAAATATGTAGTCCAGTTCTATTACTGTCAGGATTTTCTGCCAAAATAGCATAACTCCATTAGCCCTGTTCCTTAAGTGTATTTTTTTTTCTTTTCTCCTAAGTGGCTGTTCCTACTCTAGTGACCCAGAACCTTTTATATCACAATTCAAAATCAATGCCAAATATGACCTAAGAATAGCAGACTAATGCCAAATAGTTTTTAACCATAAATATGCAGGGACACAAAGACATTTTTAAATATAAATAATTTTGTTATATATTGTTTTCTCTTTTTTGGCTGCATAATCCAGTTATATATTTCAAGAAAAGTTTGAAATGTTTCACTATCAGGACAAATCCTGCCACCATTATAGAAAATTCTCCAAGTAATTAAAATATAAATTTACCTACTTATTTTATCTTTCTAAAGATCAACATCAAGCATCTCTAATATTGTAACCTATGGGTTTTCTACTTTTTCTTATTGGTTCTGTAGACAGATATTTAACAATTTATTTTTAATGGCATCTTTTAAAAAAACAAATGAATTGGCACAAACCATGAAAATCAGAAACAGCATGTTTAACTGCTAAAGTCATTCTGTGAATTTATCAGTAGGATACACTCTGCACCAGCATTAATCTACCCACAAGAACAGTTAACATTTGTAGATACCCAGACAAGGAGTCACAAATGTCAAGGTTTCCTCGTATTGGCCTTGTCTTTGGCTACATTGTAATTTGTAAAATTAAATTGTCAAAACATGCTTTTATATAAACAAAAAGCATACAAATGGTAAAATATTATTCATCCTTACATTTTACACATTTATTTTATGTTAAATTTGGTTTGAAATATAACAAAAATATTACACTTAGTATGTTGAATATATTTTCCAAACATGTCCCTACTATTATGATGAATTGTACACTACAGTATTATTCAGCTCTCTGTCTCCCCTGTTTAAAGTTGCTTACCTAAAATTTTCTCCAAAAGATTAAATTGTCTTTTTCTTAAATTATCGGAAACACTTTGCAATAAAAAATAAGCCTTTCTGCATTTGAGATATAAAATATTGAACTATGACACAATAAACTTTATATTTTAGATATGGTAATCAAGGAGTAATTCTTCCTAAGAAGAATTATTCTGCTCTAATAAACAGTTTAAATGACTCTTGGTAGTGATAACAAGTGAGAAGTTGAAATGACAATGGTGGTAAATTATTGAGGAAAGCTGTCATATGTGTAAGAAGAATCATTGTACAACAGGGTATCATGGAGAATCATTCACTAAGTGAACACAATATTTTCAGCATAATCATTTGGCAAATGAATGATATATTAAAATAATTTACAAATGAGGAACTGAAAAATGTGATTGTTAAAATTTATGAAGGTCATTTCATTTCCTTAATTAATGGTCTTTTCCCTATGCTTATGAACTTTTCAGTAAAATATAAATAACTATTATTTTCAAATCTAAGAAGATATATAGAAGCTAGTTTACTATAATGATTCCCTCATCTAAATTTCTCCCTATGTTAGGCATTTTTTTGCAATTTAAAATGAGTTAATCTCTGTTTAAAAAAAAAATATGTGCCTTTATTTATGATTATTTCCCCAAACTCCCATGTTATGATGGTGGAGTGACTTTTAGAGGAGGTTGCTTATATGTTTAGACTTTTCTGTTAAATCCAACCATGGTTGTAAAATGAAAGCCATTTTTATTATGAATGCATATTTTTCTTGATATTGTTTTGCTCTTTCTAAAATTCAGAAAGTATGAGCGCTCAGAATCTAGAATAGCTCTAAGTATACCATGATGATTTATTGAACAAATATTATGTGGTGTGTGGGAACTGTAAACACATAATTTATCTCAATTATTCTGTACACATATCCATTACATCAGAGATGCACAAATTAAGTCATGTGAAAGGTAACATTGTCACACAGCACATTCAATTTGGAGCCAGATTTTCTGCCCAAGTTATCTCATTCTAGGATTTCAGGGTCGTCTCTGAATGAGGCTTCTCTGGTGGTAAATATTGCTCAGTTTTAAGATTAGGCATCTCTTTTGATGTTTCTAATCATGAAAGACTATTAATTCCAGCTTCTGTAGTTAATGTTGTAAGGTTTGTGACGACACAGGATACAACACACAGAGAGTCCAGGTGATTAGAAAGGGGGGTTTAATCTTGCGCTCCCGGGCGAAATTTGCTGGTCCCAGTGTGGGCCAGGAAGTTCGCGCCAAAAGGGGCGCAGGCACTTCTTTTATACAGCTGTTTAGTGAGGGGAGGGTGGAGGGCATGAGAGGTGTGGAATTCCGCCTCGGGCCAGAAAGGCGCCAGTTATCTCTGCCACCATCTACCTTGCATATGCATGCATAGGCTCTGGATTTCCCCCTGCCTGGACCTAACATTCCGGCCTTTTGGTGATAGGGGGCGCCGAAATCATCCTGGCTACTTCCTGCTGACCAGGGGCGAAGAGGGTGGGGGATGTTAAAGGCCAGGGTCAGGCAGAGGCAGGTCAGAGGGCAGCCAAGTGTAGGGGTGAAGCAGGAGCTGGTTTACAGTCACCCGAGACATTTCCACGATCCTGGAGCGGATGAATTTGAGGAGGCAAGGAGCTAGGGAAAAAAAGACACAGATGAGAATTAAGGATCCAGGTAGCTAAGGGGCTTTGGAGCCAGCTGAAAAGAGAGTTGTCCCGGGAGTGTCTTGCACGTAATTCTTCACTCAGCTTAGTCAGGGTCTGCACATTCTGTTCCACCACTCCAGATTCGTTGATGTAGCAGCAGCATTCTTCTTGAAGGAACATGCAGGTTCCTCCTTTTTCCGCAGTAAGAAGGTCTAGGGCCCGTTGGTTCTGCAGGGCTATATGGGTTACCAATGTTACTTGCCGCTGCAGGGAGGCTAAGGAGGCAGTAGTAGACTCCAAGGCTATCTGGAGTTTGTCATTGAAATCCTGAGCAGAGATTATGCTGTTCCCGAGAGCCCCCCCAGCTTGGCCTATGGAGGCAGCAATACTTACCCCCAACATGACAGGGAGGAAGGCGGCCCGGCGGGCCTGGGGGTGGGATGAAGGGAGCAACCAGGCAAGCTCCAACTCTCCATACAAGGTTAGTTGGGGAACGAACTACTGTGACCACGAAGCAAGGCCCGTGGTCAGAGGAGTTTATGCAGTTGCTTAAGGTGCCGTTGCACCAAAAGAAGGTACTCGAGCTGGCCTTGGTGGGACTGGCTGCAGTGTGGTTTTGGGTACAGTTCCAGGTGACCTGTCCCACAGTTACCGGGTTGCTGGTCTGGTAGCATATCCGCGGGGGCAAGGTGGGTTCTGGAGTTTCGGGTTCCCAGAGGGGAATGCCAGCCAGGGGAGGCTGACATTCACCGTGTCCTTGGGTTCCTGGAGGAGTCATGAGTGGGACGGCAGCCAGCAAAGTTCTTTGGAGAGAGACACAAAGAAAGCAGTGCGAGACATTGGGCAGGGTGCAGGTCTCATTAAGGAATAGTAGAGTGTGTTGGATAAGTTGGAGCCAAGAAGACAGGACTTCTACCCGGGGAGAATCAGGCAGCTTCCCTTTAAGGGAATGTTTGCCCCGTAGGATGCTGTTAGAGACCTGGATTTGGGCCTCCTGGGCCAAGACATATTCCCGGGAGATGTAAATGGTCCCCGAAGGGGTCGAGTTCCAACCACTCCCATACAGTTTTCCCGTAACGCCCGCAACCCATCGCTGGTCCCAGGAGTCCCGGACCCTGATGTAGAAGTTCCTGTCCTTCCAGAAAAAGGGGCCAGACCTGACCTCATTGTAGGCATCATGGATGACACAGCCTGACCACCGGCAACCCCCATAGGTGCTGAGTCTCGACTACACCTGTCTGGGTTCCATTGGTCATAAGCAAAACAGGCATATGGTCGGCCACTGTTGGACACTGACTGGAGGTCAACAGCAATCAGGATCTCCGCCTGGCATCCGACCAGAGGGCAGTCCTGAGATCCCACCTGCCGGGTGACTTGTGTGCTGTCCTGGTCGTAGGTTTCATGGACCTTGAACCTCCACACATAAGCAGATGGGGGGTGGGTGTAAGTTGCCCAGGGTTGGGAGGAGAAGGAAGAGGAGGAGGGCAGCTAAGGTGGACCTTAGTGGGGCCCAACACCTCACATTTATAGAAGTCATGCTGCTCTGAGGTCCTCTTGAGTCTGGAGAGGTGGTGCCACATTGGATCGCCAAGTAGTTTGGCTGCAGTGGGGATTGTGAGGATTACTGTGTGAGGTCCCGTCCACCTGGGCTCCAAGGCCTTGGGATGTAGATTCTTAAGGAGGACTGAGTCCCCCGGCTGGAGGGCTGGTCCTTGGGAGCCTTGGTTCTCTGGTTCTGGCCTGGGCAAAAACCTGTCAGCGTGTTCCCGGAATAACTGCCTGAGCCTTGGGAAGGGTGATCTTGTTATTTATGAAGGCCGCCTCCAGGGTCCGCTCCAGTGTTACTACCACATAGGAGGCTTTCCGATGTCCCTGGGGGTCTAGGCAAGAGCTTCCATCCACAAACAGAGTTAAATCAGGATTAGAGAGAGGAAGATCTGAGAGTCCCGCCCGAGGTTGAGTGAGGGCCTCGACTACCTCGGGGCAGGAGTGCATTGCCACAGGTTGGGTGGAGGCAGCAGGAAGGAGAGTGGCCGGGTTCAGGGCTGGGGACTGAGTTAGGGAGATGTCAGGACTCTCGAGGGATAGGAGATGGAGTTTCTGCATGCGAGAAGGGGCAAGGAGAGATAAGGATCGGTGGGACAGAAGATCCTGTAATCTATGGGTGGAGAAGACCTATAAGGGTTGCTAGAGGCAAATCCTCTGGGCCTCCTTGATGAAAACAGCGGCTGCAGGGCTGCCATTCCCAAACCGTGGGATCAAGCTGTCTGCACAGGTAGGCTACAGGGGTGAAAGCTGGCCCTAGGGGCTGGGTGAGGACCCCCATAGCTATTCCCTGTTTCTCATCAGTAAATAGTTGGACAAGCTTAGAGATGTCCGGGAGGGGGGAAGAGCGAGAGAGAGAGAGATGCCAGAAGGGTATCCCAGAGCTTAGAAAAAAACAAACACAAAAACAAAACAAAAACAAAAACCTAGTGAATGAGGGAGGGTGAGGAGAGGGGGCCTGGTATAGTGGATCTTTCTACAGTTCTTGTCAACAGTTAACTATAGAACTTCTTTCTTTCAACATACCTTCCATTAAATATTTCTAAACATGTCTAGCAATTAAAATATTTAGAAAAGACAGAGGGAGGAGGGAACAGGCCTCTAACTGCTTGAATTCAAAACTGAGTTTCTGATAAGCCTGTGCCAGTAAGAAAGTTGTTCTCTAGGGAAGGTGGAGTCAGGGAGAGGGCAGGGTGAGAAGGCGCTGAGGCCAGAGCAGTTTTCAGAGCATTAAAAGGTGATTTGCTATCAGTACCCATGACCGAGATCATGGAAGGGAAGAGTGGCCCCGAAAAAGGAGGATAGGACAGAGAAGGTAGCCCTGTGTCCACCAGAAAGGAGACCTGCTTACCCGCTACCTTGAGCATTACCCTAGGCTCGGCGAGGGTGATGGAGGTCGTTGAGTCCTGGCATCTCCAGTCTTCAGCCAGTTCCAGCATGGCCAGCGGCGGGTCATTACCTGGAAGGGCAGCCTCTCTACACTGAGACGCAGAGGGCCTGTCACTTTTCCAGGGGCAGTCACTTTTCCAGTGGCCGTTTTGACTGCACGCCGGGCAGGGCTTGGTTGGAACCCAGGGCTGGGGGCACTGCTTTGCCCAGTGGTCCTCATTCCCGCACTTGAAGCATCCTCCAGGTGGCGCTCATCCTCTCGTTGCACCCCCTCCATGCACGGTCCACTTTGGACCATGCATGGCTGCCGTCAGCCTCACGGTAGCAAGGCTTGGGTTTGCAGACTCACTTCCTGTTGAAGGCGGGCTTACTCTGCCTGCTCCTCACCGGCATTAAAAACCTTAAATGCCATATTCACTAGATCCTGAACAGGAGTCTGAGGGCCATCCTCCACCTTTTTAAATTTCTTTTGAATATCTGGGGCCGACTGCGAAATGAAGTGAGTGGCTAAAATTGTCGCTCTGGCCGGGGACCCAGGGTCCAGATGAGTATATAAGGTCAGAGCCTCAGTCAGCCTGTTAAGGAAGACTGCAGGGTTCTCATCTGGTCGCGACATCAGCGCCCATCTTGCCCTTTGGGGGTATCTAGTTGGTACTCCCAACCTGGTTCCTGACGAGGAACGGCCTGGGCCCCCACTGGCATAGAGGCATCTGTAAGGTGGATCTGATCTGCGTGGTGGAAGAAAGAATGGCATGGATGTCATGCCAGGTGAGGACATAGGCCTGAGAAAGGTATCGAAATTCCTTGACGAACGCGGTGGGGTTGGCAGAAAAGGACCCCAGCCGCTTCTCAATCTGGGAGAGATCCGACAGAGAGAAGGGAACATGGACCCTGACCACTCCCTCAGCCGCTGCAACTTCCCGGAGCGGGCAGAGGAGAGGAGGAGCCCGGGAGCGGGTGTGCCTGCTGACTGGGGAAGCAGGCAAGGGTGGGAGAAGGGACAGGTCAGCAGGTAAGGGAGAAGGCCCTGGGGGAGGGGATGGTGGATGGAGGTTGGGGAGTGAGGATGGGGGAAGGGTGGGAACTGGAGGAAAGGCAGAAGAAGCTGTGGAGTAAGGAGGCGGACGAGGGAAGGAAAGATTCTCAGGGGGTTCAGATAAGACAGAAAGTGGAGGGGTGTCGGTAGGCAGAGGGGGGTTTCTCGTGAGCTAGGAGAACCTGGGCTGTGGAACAGGAGGAGCAGAGGGAGGGACGGGAGCGCAGATAGAAAAAGAAAAAGGCCTGAACATATGGAGGCTCATGCCACTTCCCAGCTTGTTGGCAGTAATTACTGAGGTCAGTTAGTCCCGCTTTCAGAGTCATCTGGACCCACTTAGGCCATGCCACGTTACAGAAGTAGCCAGATTGGTGAGGACACCCTAGAGGTGTCTTTGGTGAGTGCCCATTCCAATTCCTGGGGTCGGGTAGCAAAAGGTCAAGGACCAGCGTCCCAATCCCTGAGCCAATGCTACGACGGGGAACCCAAGGGACAGTAGAGGACGTCTCCTCTACTTCCTGGGGTCCGGAGTGAGGCCAGAGGCCGGGAACCGAGGGGGGCAGGAACGTCTTCGCTGCCTCTCTAGGTTCGGAACCTCTCCTGGAGAGGCCCAGAGGGCTATGCCCAGAAGGTAATCTCTGATGCGGGCCGCGATTTACGGACAGAGACGCCAGAAAAACCGCCAGGAATTAGCATGGGTTGGGACTTAGCGCTGACGTTGCCTAGCCAAGGGAAGAAGGCTGAGTATCCTGAGCCAGGAAGAAAGAAGAACGGGGGGAGTGGGGTGGCCCCCGGACCATTAAAGGTCAAACAGGGAGCTCGCCTCCACCCGGGTCCGGCACCAAATGTAAGGTTTGCTACGATGCAGGATACAGCACACAGAGAGTCCAGGTGATTAGAAAGGGGGGTTTAATCTTGCGCTCCCGGGGGGAAATTCGCTGGTCCGAGTGTGGGCCAGGCATAGGCACTTCTTTTATACAGCTGTTTAGTGAGGGGAGGGCGGAGGGCATGAGAGATGTGGAATTCCGCCTCGGGCCAGGGGTCTAGGAAGGCGCCAGTTATCTCTGCCACCATCTACCTTGCATATGCATGCATAGGCTCTGGATTCCCCCCCCACCCCTCGACCTAACAAATATCAACCTCAGGTGCTAAAAACAAAGGTAGTCATTTTGATAATGAACTCAGAAAAGATTAACAATCAGTCTTTTTCATATATAGATACCCACTAAAGCATCTTTGCTTCTTTACTTAAAACTTATTGATAAATAATGGTTTCCTTCCAAAACAATTACCTTGTGAGGTGGTCTTTAGCAAATAGTATATAAATAATTCATTACCCTATTTCTTTTTGTATTCAGATTCCTCTGACTCACTTAGTACTCCTCTGCATCCAAGTCTTAATTCTCTTTCCCTGTTTTGTCTGCTTAGAGTTGGTGTGCTAGCAAGCAATTCTTAATACAGTTGCCTAAGGGCCTAGTGAGAGAATTGCAATGTTTGCATTTTTCTTTTTCTTTTTTTCTTTTTTCAGAAGCTCAGAGAGAAAGCATGACAGTAATTTCTGTAATATGACCATAAATTATGCCATCTCATCATCTACTCAAGTAAAGGAATTCCTTGGATAGAGAAATGAAGGAGGCAGAATTATACGTTGGTCTTGAGCGAAAGGAAGAAGCAGAAGATTGACATGTGGTGTTATCAAGATGAACCATAGTGTGTTGTGTATCTAAAACATAAACTTCAGTGTCGATCCTCATGCATATAATGAGAATTAATATCTTATTCATGGTAACTTAAAATGGATAAAACACCCAAATAGTGAAAAAAAGAGGGAGCTACTGTGACTAAAATGGGAGGTGAACAAGGAAGTCTATATATTTGAGTAAAATTTAAAACAGTGCTGATCAGTTTAAGCCTGGATTCCTGAAGCCCTCAGCAACCAAAAAGTAAGAGGGAAGGGGTTGAGATTTCACTAACCGAGGAGTCAGAAAACTCCAGCCCCAGGCCAATTTTAGCCCACAGCTTGCTTTGGTACTTCCCAGGACTTAAGAATTATTTTTATATTTTGAAATGTTTTAAAAAATAAGAGAATAATATTCTGACTAATGAAAAGTATATAAAATTCAGAGTTCAAGCTTCATAAATAAAGTTTTTAATTATAGCAATATAAAATATGTGGAAATGTATCTTTCCTCTTTTTATATAAGTACCTAAATAATATCCTTCATTATGTCATTTGGTTAGCAATAAATATTTACTAATTGGCCCTTTACACACAGAAAAGTTTTCCAACCTCTGGCTTAACTCAACAGACCCATTCTGGAATTAGACACAACTCCTAAAACCATATTGTCACTAGCCAATTGGGGTGGTAGACCAAATAGATTCTTGATGATCCAAAGGGGAAAAACAATATATATATGTATATATATATATATATATATATATAACATATTTCATATAATGTATTGTAATTTATTATGTAAATTATATATCCATATGGATTTATATGAATATTAGTATATACTCATATTATAGTGAAGTTATTTTAAACCTGATGTATTTTTTATTAAAGTATATAAAATAGGAACACTTTGGGAGAAGATAGGATATTTACCCCATATCTGTTTGGGAGGAAGAAAATATAAAATATAAAAATTTAATAACTAATTTGTTTTATAACAGCCTAGTAGCAATAAAATACAATCTCTAAATTACACCTTTTGTTTTTTATTTTATTATTTTTTATAATTTTAATTTAATTTTTCATTGAATTTTTTGGGGGTGAATTTGGTTAATAAAATTATATAGATACAGTATGAGCTACAATTCTATAATACATCATTTCTATATTGTACTGTGTATTCACCACACAAAGTCATTGTCTTCTTCCATCACAATTCATCCCCCTGACATACCCTCTTCTTTCTGTCCCATTCCCCTTTCCTCTTGGAATCACTATACCTTAGACTCTATGAAGTTCTTTTTTCTTTCTTTCTTTTCTTTCTTTCTTTCTTTCTTTCTTTCTTTCTTTCTTTCTTTCTTTCTTCCTTCCTTCCTTCCTTCCTTCCTTCCTTCCTTCCTTCCTTCCTTCCTTCCTTCCTTCCTTCTTTCTTTCTTTCTTTCTTTCTTTCTTTCTTTCTTTCTTTCTTTCTTTCTTTCTTTCTTTCTTTCTTTCCTTCCTTCCTTCCTTCCTTCATTTCAATGATAAAAATGTCAATGATGGGAGAGAACCAGTGATTGGCTGCCTCCTGCAGGCCTCCCACTGGAAATTGAGCCTACAACCTGGGTATGTGCCTGACTGGGAAATTGAACCATTGACTCCTGGTTCATAGGTTGATGCTCAACCACTGAGCCATGCCAGCTGGGCCACTTTTTGCCTTTTACAGAGCAAATTAACAGGATAAGAATTGTTTCTCAACTGGTTTCATAAATATAAAAAAGAAAAATATAGGATCTCTGCAATTTAGATTATAAACTGGAGAAAACAAGGATTTAAAATATGGCCAATGCATTTAAAAAGAGAAGGAAGGACACATAACTCAAATATTTTTAACTTAAAAATGTAAATTGCAGCTTAACATGTACTCTTTTTTAAAAATAATATATATTTTATTGATTATTTACAGAGAGGAAGGGAGAGGGAGAGAGAGTTAGAAACATTGATGAGAGAGAAACATCAATCAGCTGCTTCCTGCACATCCCCCTACTGGGGATGTGCCGGCAAACAAGGTACATGCCCTTGATAGGAACTGAACCTGGGACCCTTGAGTCTGCAGGCCGCTACTCTATCCACTGAGCCAAATGGGTTAGGGTTACTCTTTAATTGTGGGAAACTGACTTTGACCTCAAAGACAAGGCTTTATCATTAAGTGAAGATTTGTTTGTCCTGGGGACAAGATAAAATGTCCCTTAATATCTCTATTTAAGCAGCATATTTGAGATTTTCATTACTTACACATCACATTTTAAAAATAAATATGTTACTATAAAATTATAATGAAATTAATTGATTCTCAAAATGCTAAAAGATAAAAAAACACGCAAACTAAAATCAATATTTTAATTTTGCATTGTAAAAAGCATTTCTTCAAAATAATATGTTACAAATGTTTTGGGTTAATCTTATCTTCCTAATTGTTTTAGTGTTCTGAGCTTTGACTTCAGGGTCTTTTTGTGTCACAAAGACAAGGTTGGCAAGCAAAGGCAAAAAAGAGTACCCAAGTTTATACTGGTCACAATGTATTGTTTTCTATTACATTTAAAATTAATTTTAATTATTAAGTCACAGTGTGTTTCCTTATAAAAAGACAAAGCATTACAAATATGGCTAAAGGAATCTGAGTCTATCAGTCTAACGAGTTGGACTGAAATGCCCCAAGGATGTCATCAGAATTCTACTAGTAAGTATCTCTTTTCTACTTCTGCTTTCTCTACTGTTTGCCTCTGCTTAACTTAATTCTCATAGGCTCTCTGGTGGCAAATGGTCCTTGGAGTTTCATGGATTTTGAAATGTAAGACCATAGCATCATTCCTAATCGTGACCAAAAAAAAAAAAAAAAATCAAGAGGACGGTTCTAATTGTTTTCACTGTCTATGTATCTATTCCTGAGCCACTGATCATGGACATGGGTTGAAATTTGGTAACTCATTCATCCCATGATCTCATAACCACATGGCAAAAGAGTCCCTCCCAATTTCTTCTTCTGGACCAATGGTTCTCAATCTATACACATATGCCAACAATGAAGAATTTTGCTATTTCTATTGAGTTGTGACATTTTCTGAATTTTATATAATGTGCATGCAGAAACATTTTGTCCAGGAAATAGAACCTTAAACAAATCCAGAGGAGGTGTTACTGGGGAAATAACAAAAATTGTCTGCCAACCTTGAAAAACTCTCTGCAAAGATAGAAAAGAAATAAAACAATCCTATTATTGAATAAGCAGAATGTGATGCATATTACAGGCAATCCACTAAGAGACTGGAAAATTAGAAAGAAATCTCACCCTTTTATATAGCCAAGCAGACACAACCCATTCATTACACACATGTTCTCAGATAATTAACAACTAGTTCTCCAATAAGAAGATTCACAGCACCATTTGTCATACATATTCATCCTAGATTCACTTGGTAATTGGGATAACTATCTGAATTTGTTAATTGTCTTTATACAAAGGGAAAATAATGTTCTCATAACTAAATGACAAGAGGTGGTTTTATAATTTGAAGGGAGAGGCCCATCTAAGCTATGTCCCCAGCCTTCTGCAGAATCTGCAAGGCAGGGGCAGTATCTTCCTTGATGATTACATTTCTGAGCTGGTTCCTGGGTTCCTGCAAAAGACATCTCTGGGTCCTGGCCAGAGGATTATTTAGTTCTTAAAAAATATTTACATACATTGCAATGAAAGAAAACACTTAACATCACAGTTCTCTAAAACAATTGCTCTAAGGAAAAAAGGAATTATCTGTATTTTCAATTAAGAAAATAAGAGGAAAACTAAGCCTTTAATATTTAGTTTGCATTTGCCCTGGCAAGTTAAGTTTTGAAAAAGAAAAAAAAAGTGGACTGATATTGGATAAAAATGAATGGAGGGAGGGAGAGTCATAGGTCCCCTGTGTTTGCTCATGGGCTTTAGCCAAAAAGAAAAGTAAATTTTCTCCTATCTTCATGACAGAAGGTAGTTTTACAAAGTGGATTAACATGCTCCCAAGCAGTGAGCCTGCCATCCTCCCACAGACACTGGGAAATAGGGATGATACATTTCTTAAAATTTATATTTCAAAAAGATGCCTCCCAGGTGCTTGGAAAATACAGTTTCAAGTTACAACACTGACGAGAGTGTTTTTGTTTTGTTTTACAAACATTTACATATCTAAGGGGCAGAAAAATAATTGATAATTATAAATTTTCTAAAGTAAATGCTTTAAGAAAAGGGGTCAAGCTTTAGAAAGCAGCCTGTCTAAAGTTTTGGCAGGCTGAGTGAAACACTAAAGCCATTTTGGTCAAGTGTATTAGATTTCACCAGATTTCATTAACTTTACTCATAGATTAGGTCAGTATTTAATGATTAAGGAAAACGTTTGGTAAAGACTAAGACTAAGTTTAAAGACTAAGACATCCTTCCCAATTTATTGCACTTGTTTCAACCTGGGTAGTCATTTCACTTACACCACTCTGGAATGCAGTTCACAAAACTAAGTAGTATTTTCTTTAAAATTTGGCTGGTCTTCTCAATTTAATTTTGTTCTGTATTACAGAAATGTCCTTGAGATAAACAAGACTGTACAATATTTTGTATGGGCAGTATTTTCTGGACTACCATGAGTCATTGTTATTGACAAGATCTAGTAAATTATAATAGGATGCATGTTTAATATCAATCAGAATTCAAATATTGAAAATTAGTAAGCAAATATACAATAGGAGATAATCATCATGTGTAATTTTCAATATTTAGTGGAATGTTGAGACAGTCATTTGTGTAATTTAAATCATTTAAATATTTAATTAGCACAGGAGATTAATTTTTAAAAATAAAATTAAATATACAATTGACACATTTTTTTAAAGATTTAGATTTGGATCAATGTTTTTAACTTCTGATTTAGAGGAGTGTTCTCCAAAGCTCTTGTTTTTTTTCTGTGTTTTTTTTTTTTTTTTAATATGACTTCCCTTTCATGCATGTGGTTGACTGGTTGACAAATAACAAGAATAATTAGAATTTTTAGAGTTTCAGTATCTATAATTTATGGAAATTCTTCCTCATGCCTCTGATATTAAACAAGTAATAACTCATATTCATAAGTATAAAATACAGTGACTGACAAATGTATACTCTTGAGTGTTTTATTGACTTTAATTATTTTAACTGTTTTTGTGGTGAAGACCTACTTTTTTGTGGTGAATTTAAATGGATATAGGCATCAAATACATTAACATTATCTCAAAATAAAACAACTAAACTTTTTAAGTTGTCAAATGGTGTTGAAACTAAAGTTTGAAGTAACCATCATCTTATCGGAAATACTAGAGGCCCAGTGCATGAATTTGTGCACTGGTGGGTGTCTGGCCATCCCCGATTGGGGTGGGGGGTGGATTGGAGGTGGGGCCAGCTGTGGGGAGAGGCTGTGGGCAGTGGGCTGGCTGGCTCCACCCTCAAATAGGGTGTGGGGGAACCAATTAGGAGTCATCAGCTGGAGGAGTGCTGTGGGAGGTTGACCAGCCAGTCCCACCCTTGATTGGTGTGGGGGGCCATTGGGGGCCAGCAGCCTGGGGGAGAGGCCATGGATGGTTGGTCAGCTGGCCCTGCCCTTGATTGGAGTAGGGGGGCCAATCGGGGGCAAAGCTGGCTGGGGCGAGGGGCCATGGGCCAATGGGATGGTGGGGGCCCATCGGGGTGGGGCCAGCCAGGGGTAGGAGCCAAAGGCAGTTGGCCAGTTGGTCTTGCCCCTGATCAAGGTGGGGGGCCGATCTGGAGTGGGTTCAGGTGGGGAGAGGGTCTGCAGGAGGTTAGCCGATTGGTCCTGCCCCCTATTGAGGTGGGGGGCAACATGGGCAGGGCCGGCTAGGGAGAGGGGCTATGGGCCAATTGGGGTGATGGGGACCCATCAGGAGTGGGGCTGGCGGGGGGAAGGGGCTGCAGGAGGTTGACTGGCCGGCCCCATCGGGCTGGTTCACTGGCCGCAGTGGGCGTCATAGTGACCAGTCATTCTGGTCATTATGGTGTCCCAGTCGCTAGCTTTTTATATATATAGATACTTGGTCTCCCTTCTACTCTGCTTGGAGGACTGAAAAAAATGGAGTTGGAAAGAGAGAGTTTCAGGAACTAGTTTGCTCCATTCTTTTGAGATCAGGAGGGTTATATATAATCTTTATCTCAGAGATAGTCTTATCCAGTCTTATATCTTCTCTTTAAGTAACATTTTTACTAGCACACACACACAAACACCCCAAAAACCTAGAAACTGAACAAAAAAATGGAAAGATCCAGTTTATGAGCATGCCCACATGTTAATCCGCCAGAGAATAGAAATTATACATGTTGTCATGACAACTTTACAGGATTGTACTAATTATATTTGCTAATATAAAGAAAAACTTTCTGAACTATAAGCACTGTATAAATGTAATACATTGTTATTAAATTTACTAAATGTAAACTCCTGAAATTAGAAGATTTATACTAATCTTTTATGCTCACAAATGTATGTTTGTCAACTTTAATGTATGCAAACCAAGCCACAGACTACAATAATTATATATCAACTGACTACTGATAATCTTGCTAGGTGACTAGAAGTTGATTCACAGTTTATTGAGACCTTGCCTTCACAGGGAGCTTCATCCCTTCTCTTATCAATATTAATTCTTGTTTGTGGACCATTGGGATAACTGAGCATGGTTATTCCCACTCTCCTGTGGGCTATTCCTACCAAGTTACATTGAGGAAAATGAGGAAGTGATAATCAAAAGGATATATTCATGTGACTTTAGGAAGTGACTGTGAAGCACTAATTTGATCATTTTAAGGTGAATGAATATTTAGTGATATTTACCAGCAAATGAAATATTGGAGGAGTAAAGAAGTTCCTTCCAAGATTTCAAGGATAATTTTGGCTTTGTTTCAAATATTCTAAAACACAGATTTTGAGCTATTTATTATTTTGACATCTATCACATAATCAAATGAGTAGTAAAGAAAGCATGGGTATGGTTGGCAGAATAATATCACAAAAATGTCCATGACCTAAACTCCGAAACCTGTAAATATGTTACATTACATGGGAAAAGAGATTTTTCAGATATAATTAAGTTTGCAGACCTTAAAATAGAAAAATTGCCCTGGATTGTCTAAGCAGGTTTAAAATAAACACATAGTCATTAAAAGTATATAACCTTCATTCGCAAGCAGAGGAGAGAAGGGGTCGAACCAAAGGATTCAATACTCTGTTGCTGGTTCTGAGATGGAGTCTTAATGCAAGACAGAAGAGAGGCCTCTGTGAGCTAAGAACAGCTGCAAACCGATGATAGCCATCTGGGAAACAGAAACTTAAGTCCCACAACTGCAAGCAACTGGAGTTTTCCAACTACCTGAGTGAGTCTAGAAGTGGGTTCTCTCCCAAATCCTCCAGTAATAAGGTGGCCTTACTAACAACTTGATTTTAGCCCCGTGATACCTGTGTTTAACTTCTGGTTCAAGTTCTTTAAGATAAGACATTTGTGTTGTTTTAAGCTCTTCATTTTTTGGAGATTGCTAGACCAGCAAAAGAAAAGTAATACAATGATACAAGTTTCACAAAGAAAATAGGTCATTGCTTTGGATGCATACTTGTTTATCCAATCAATAGTTTTATTGAAAGACATAGAAGAGTCATGTACTGCACAGTACTGTGGCTTGGTATTGGAACCAGAGGAATAAGAAACATATGCTAATTGCCCCAAATATACAGAATTGGATTATAGATTAAGTATGATGTCAATAATTTGCGGCAAAAGTATTTACCTGTTCAAAAATGCACTTTACTCTCACAAATTACTAATGTAAATGTGAAAAAAGAAGTAGGAAAGGAGGAATAAGGAAGAGAAGAAAAAAAGAGACAAAAAGTGAGATACTTGAAGACCATGGTATCTGTATGTGAGAGGCATTAATTTGCTGTACAACACTGAGGATGCAATGAATCACATTCCTTGTTTGTCTTAAGCAAACAAATATGTAACTTAAAAAAACAAGTTCCAGCATGAATGATACTATGTGTTCATAATTATCATGGGATAACTTCGTTTATTTTTCTAAAGTTTATGTATATATTTTTTAGAGGGGATCAGGTGAACTTTTATGAATATATGTACATATAAATTATATGTAAAATTCCTGGAGGCAGGTGCCTTTCAGTGTACTTTGAAAAATAATACCTCTGAAATTTTTTTTACCATTTTTTTATTGTTTTAAGTATTACAAATAGTAGTACATATGTCTCCTTTTTTTCCCCCCCATTGATCTCCCCCTGACCTCCCCTACCCCCCAGGACATGCCTTCACCTGCCCGCCCTCCCCCCCGCCCCAGTGTCTTATATCCATTGGTTGTGCTTATATGCATGCGTACAAGTCCTTCGGTTGGTCTCTTACAGCCCCCCTCGCCCAACCTCCCCTGTCTTCCCAATGTAGTTTGACAGTCTGTTCAATGCTTCTTTGCCTCTGTATCTTTTTCCCACCATTTCTTTCCTTTAAAAAGTTTTGCCTTTGCAGACTAGAAATAAACATATAATAACAAGACAAAACAAAAAAAAAATGTTTGAGTCCCAATTTCAATGTCCAACAGTTCTGAGTCTCCGTTTCAACGTCTAACAGTTCCTTATGTGTACATGTCAGCAATGATATCTGGATAGTGGGCACATGGTGACAATGCAGGTCCGACCCTCTCTGGTTTGGTCTTAGGAAACCTGCAGCGGTGCACAGCTGCTGACTGCTCACGTGGCAAGGCATTGTCAGCGTCTTCCATCTCTGGACTGTTTTTTCTCTTGTCTTCGTGGTTGAAGCACTCCTGTCAATTCCTCTCTGTTGCAGGAATCCATCTGGTCTTGGGGTTGTTTTCTGAAAATATATAAATATATTCTCGACCACAAGTTAATAAAGGAATCTTTTCTATATAATTGATTTGGGATCCTTTTTATTTTTGTTCAAATGATTTTCCTTTGTCTTATTTAGACACCATGTGTGTTTTTAATGGCCGTCTTGCTGTTAGCATTGCAAATGAAACTTAATTTGGTAAAGTAAAAATTTTCTAGATGTAATTTACTTATAGGATATTTTTTCCTTACATGATATTGCCCTACTATCCCTCCCCTTTTTTTTTTTTTATTAATGGAGGTTTTTGTAAATTTTATAATGCAGTCTTGATAACTTTAAATTTAATTTTTTTTGCCCACACATATGACTGCTTTAGATAATTTAAACTATTAATGATATTATATTTTACTTATTAAAAAAGTTCTCATTTGCATTTATATAAACTGGAAAACATTGGGATAGAATAAAAAAGAAGAAAAAGCCTACCTTCACACCACTTTAATCCACATGCATTATTATCTTTTTTGTTGTTGTTGGCCCCTTCCCTTCTCCAACAGCTTATCATTTTCAGTACTTGAATGAGATTTTTTTGCTATTTTAATTAGTTTCTAATAGCAGAAAGAAAGATAATTCTCAGTTTATTCTCATTCTTAATGCCCTTTAATTATTAACAATAGCTATGTTTAAGTGTAATTAGCCTATTGAATGGTTGCATGCTTTTTGTTCTATTCTCTACTGTAAAGATGTTTGCCATACCAAATGGGTTTTTTATTCCCTACAGCAATACTTGTTTAGAGATTGTGAGGCATAAAGCAATAATAATAATATCATAATTATTATCATGACTTCTCTCCAGATACCAGTAGTACATAACTTCTCCTCAATATTTTCTTCTGCAGCTTTTCACATTTGATTTTTTAGCAAAAACTAGGCAAAAATAGATACAGTGATTCCTAAATGCAAACAATTCATTATGTATAAATTTTTGCTTTGAAAACTCAATCTATAAAGCCTACTATTAACCTCTGACATTTTAAAAGTCCTATTATTTTTAATATCTTATGAAAAAAGTAAAAACATGATTGAGTTTTACTACATACAAAGTAAAATGAATAGTGTTGATGTTTCCTCAAAGAGTAGGAGTTAGAATGGTTGAGGAGTTGGGGTGGAATTCCTGGCAAGGGAAGTGCAATGAATGTCATAAATTCCAATAAAACATTTTACTTATTTTTTTTTCTCATCATGACTTTATTTTCTTTTCCATAGATTTTTTTGTTGTTGTTGTTTGAAGTATTACAAATAGTAGTACATATGTCTCCTTTTTTTTTCCCCCATTGACCTCCCCCTGGCTTCCCCTACCCCCCAGTACATGCTTTCACCTGCCTGCCCTCCCCCCCTACCCAGTGTCTTGTGTCCATTGGTTATGCTTATATGCATGCGTATGGAACTGTTTGACATTGAAACGGGGACTCAAACATTTTTTGTTTGTTATTATATGTTTATTTCTAGTCTGCAGAGGCAAAATTTTTTAAAGGAAAGAAATGGGGGGAAATAGATACAGAGGCAAAGAAGCATTAAACAGACTGTCAAACTACAGTGGGAAGGCAGGGGAGGTTGGGTGAGGGGGGCTGTAAGGGATCAACCAAAACATATTACTTCTGTATCTAAATGTCTCCCCTGTTGCAGAATCTCCAAGTTTACCCAAGATTCCCCTTCCCCTGTTATTTGCTGCTGAAGATTGGTTATAAATTGCAGGTAAGGGTAGTAGGGGTAGTCATGACATTTTCACGGTGGAGGGCATCTTTAATTTTGTCCTGAGTCATTAACTTTTTTTTTTTTTACTATAAAATAAGCTGTGTCTCAAAGCAATGGTTGATTCAACAATTTGGGATGGAATAGAATAAAAGTTTCTTTATCATTTAAGTTTCTTAAGTCTATAAAAATGTTGGATATACTTAACAGGTCAACTCACTTAAGTACAAAAGACAGGTAACCAGCAATATAGCACTTTGAGTATAATGAAATATAACTGATATTTAAATGATATTAAAAAACCTGAAATTACTTTTTAACACAGATTCAAATAATCTTTACAATCACACCAGGAACAGAAGAACACTGTCTCTAAAAGCTTTATGATCTATTGGAACATATATGAAGGTTAACAGATGACCATTTTATAATAGAAATGGTCATTGAGAGCTTTCAGAGCATTCAGAAGGGAGTAAGTGCAAGTAAATTTGGAGTTACAAAGTCTTCTGGAAGCAGATAGGTAGGTCAATAAATAGGACGTAGAGAGAGACTAATGGTGCTGGTTTTAGGAGTTTAATGTGCAAGATAAAAGTCAAGAGAAAGCATAGAGAGTTCAGGACATTAAAATATTTTAGTATAGGAGGAGTTCAAAGAATAGAGAACTAATTCTATATTCCACATAGTATATTAATCATTTAAAAATCATAATATCTGCGAAGTGAGATATTTGGGAACAACTATTTTATTTTTAATTTACTGACTTGAGAGAGAACAAGAGAGAGAAACATTGATTTGTTGTTCTACTTATTTATGCTCACCTTGGTTGCTTATTGTATGTGCCATAACTGGAGATCAAACCCACGACCTTAGCATACTGGGACAACACTCTAACCAACTGAGCTACCTGGCAAGGATTGTGATCAACATATTTTTAATGGATTTGTTGCACTGGCTCCCTTTAAATATTGGGTTTCTTCACAAAAATATTTAAGGTGATTTGGTCAACGCCATCTAGCATATACTCTCATTTCTTACTCTGGATGCTATAATCTAAAACTAACATTTTCATTTGAGCCTTGGATGGCAGAAATGAAACAGAGGCAATCCTCTTGATATTTTAGCTATTTTTTTCTGTAAAACAAGAGTGTGGAGTTAGTATTCTCTGAAGCAGTTTTCCAACCTATTGTGTCTAGGTTTGGAGTGTTAAGAGGTGATTGTGTCAATTAGTGGGCCAGAGTCAGTGTCCGGTGTCTATCACTAGCATGTGTGTGTGAAGACACACTTGTGGCTGTCGTGGCAGTGGTTTTCTAGTCCCTGCTTACCAAAAAGAAGAGAGAGGGTATGATTTGGAACACAGTAAACCAAACGGCAATTTCCTAATAACCTGGATACTGACTGGATTGATAATATAGTTCCTTTGGAAAGAAGAGTCTTTCCTGAGGGTCTGAGAAATTTTTTGCTTTGAAAACTCAATCTATAAAGCATATCATAATTATTATCATGACGTCTCTCCAGATACCAGTAGTACATAACTGATCTTCCAATATTGTCTTCTCCAGCTTTTCACATTAGAATTTTTAGTAAAAAGTAGGCAAAAATAGATACAGCAATTCCTAAATGCAAAAAATATTCTTTTATCATTCACTTCAGCCCTTCTAACAGTTTCATAAGCATGTCATCCTTTATATTAAAATATTCTATTCTTAAAACATTTTTCAGCAGTTTATGTTTCCTACATTACATTACTATGAACCAAAACCTAGGAGAAAATTTCTTGACAAAAATATTAGCACACAGCATTTCAAACTAAGATCAATAACAGAGACAAACAAAGGGCATTTAAAGTGGTTTGACCTGCAGAAAATATTGGTTTGAACTATGAATCTGAAAGCTTGTTTATAGAAGCAAATCATTTTATTTTAGTTGCTCCATTTTCGTATTTTCCTTCTTTCTTTGAGAGTGGGTATGCCAGACTCTATATGCCTACCAAAACAGAAGGTACCTCCAGTTTTATATTGACACTAGAGGTCTGGTGAATAAAATTTGTTCACTGGGGTTGAGGGGGGAGGGTGTCCCTTAGCCCAGCATTCACCCTCTCCAATCTCAGACATCCCTCTCACAATCTGGGACTGCTGGCTCCTAACTGCTCACCTGCCTGCCTGCCTGATTGCTCCTAACCACTTCTGCTTGCCAGCCTGATCACCCCTAACCACTCCCCTGCCAGCCTGATTGATGCCTAACTTCTCTCCTTCCAGCCTGATTGCCCCCAACTGCCCTCCCCTACCGGCCCGATTGCCCCCAATTGCCCTCCCCTGCCAGCTTGATCTCACCCCCAACTACCTTCCCCTGCAGGCCTGGTCACCCCCAACTGCCCTCCCCTGCCAACCATCGTGTGATGGCCATCTTGTGGTGGCCATCTTGTAATGATGTGGGGGCAGCCATCTTGTGACGACATGGGGACAGCCATCTTGTGATGATGTGAGGGCACGAGGGAGCAAGGGCCACCTAGGCTTTTATTAGTATAGATAGGGTATAATGCCTAAAAGCTTCAACTTCCAGAATATAAAATTAGAAATGAAATAAAATTAATTCCAATTTATTTATGTCTAACTCCACAGTGTATTTCATAGTGACAGCAGAGACACAGATAAAAGGGAGATCCTGCTTTAACAAATAGAAAGTAATAGGTGAAATAGGCCAATATCTCAATTGTTGATACATAAAATGATATTTAACTATACTTCAGGTAATCCCTATAACCAGCCACACACTAGATACTGTATATTTTGGGGCCTATTCCTATACAGATATCTAGGGAATTTAATTGAAGTATCAAGTGGGAGAAGGTATACTGCTCAATTTCCTGAAGGAATATGTAGTTGAGATATAGGATAATGTTGACAATTCATGCAGATCTGTTAGAGGAAATTAACCTGCACTATGCAGCATGTGCCATGACTAGTATGGTAGCAAGCAGCCTGATCAAAATGAATGATGTCAGATGCCCTGTAGGCACCAATGTGAAAGCAGGCTCTCTCTTGGAGCAGAGCCTCCCACTGCTAGCAAGCAGGTAAAGATGTCTTTAGCTTAAGCATTGGTACAATATCTCAAGAAGAGAACAAAAAGCTACCAGTTAACAACTTTCAAGTAGAAAGAAGAGTGCAATAGCAGGATATAATTACTTTCAGTGAGAGGAAGAAGCAGCTGAAAACCTGTTGTTCCTAAAAATTGTGAAAAAATAGAGGATGCGGCAAGTCATTGACCTCTTATCTATGCCTTTATCCAGGGAGAAATAAATATTACTGTTGTAATAAGGTCACAGTAGTTCTGTATTCCTTCATTTAACAAGCAAATTTATCTTCTATGTGTAATGCCCTGTGTTATGTAATGCAATGGAGACAAAGTGACTAGAATATATAAAAAGATGAGAATCACCTTAAGTGAAGTACGTACAATACTAGTGCCTGGCATTATGGGCACAAATATTAAACAAGGGAAAATTGTACAGGGAAAAATTTATAAAGCATGTGCTTTGAAGACACTGGAAATTGTGAATTGATATTGCACAGAACCCTAGGGAATTTCAACATGTAGAGTTTATAAAAAGAGAAGTAAAATACACAGAGTAGCACAAGGGGAGCCTGGAAGTACAAAACTCAAGAGCAAAGAAATGTTCACAGGAGTGATAGGTCAACAGTATTGAAACCGCATTTGTGTAATGTGCAATGTGTAGGTAGAAAGGAGAACACTGGATTTGGCATCTTGGAGGTCATTGACGGCCTTGACTGATTTGTTTTTATAGGTAAAAGAGAAGATTTAGCATCTAATGATTTCTCTTAATCATGTGTGAGATAAGCTCATCAGCTGAGATGGCAGAAGTGGGTAGGATAATAGGTATTTGAAAAAAGAAGAAACATTTTTCTCAGAAATTAAAAAAATGATTATACTTTTGGAATAATAGAATAATTACATAGTGTTGAAAGCATATTTGAATTTTGAGATGTTGAATGGTAAAGTAAGACTAGAGGGTTTGCTTGAATGTGATTCAGCTGCTTGGTCAAAGGCCCTGGGAAGGGATGTCTTGGGTTTGTGTGGAAGGAAAACATTTCTGCTCTACCATCTTAAGGTCTCCAGCAGCTAGACCTAAGAATTAAACTGACACGAGACAGAATAATAGAAGAAAAACATACAAAAATTTATGCCCTGGCAAAGTTACCATAGCAGGAAGCCTTTATACCTTTGAGGCAAAGAAACAATACATTTGTGAAGGGGTTTGGGCTAGGAATAGTAATAAATGGAGCAGAAATAACTAGGAAAATAAGGGTTAGTTTAACAAGGATTTTTGTATAGATTACTGGGCCCCAAATTCCTTGGCCTCGGTGAAAAGAATGTCTCCCTACCTCTGGGCACAGGGAGGGTGCTATTTTCTTTCTTTTTTTAAAAATATATTTTATTGATTTTTTACAGAAAGGATGGGAGAGGGACAGAGAGTCAGAAACATTGATGAAAGGCAAACATCAATCAGTGGCCTCCTGCACACCTCCTACTCTGGATGTGCCCACAGACAAGGTGCATGCCCTTGACTAGAATTGAACCTGGGACCTTTCAGTCTGCAGGCCGATGTTCTATCCATTGAGCCAAACCATTTAGGGCAGGTGGTCACTATTTTCATGGGAGTTTTATCTTTTTAGCTTTGGAAAGTAGGAAGGACTTGATCATCTAAGAGTTATAATAGTGTAAAAGATGATAGCTATTTGTTTCCTATGGAATTGTGGTATAGATTAAAATGAAATAAACACCACCAGAATGAGATGGTCACAAAGGAAGTGGATAATTATGGGTACACTCAAGTTTATTTAAGGGCAAAGAGGTAGAGATAAAGCAAACATTCTGGAAAGTTTTAGGATGCCAGAAATTTTTCTTATCATTCACGTTAAGATCTAAAGAACAAAGGATCATAGTTTAGGAGGAAGGAATTGGGAACTGGGTCAGATTAGGGGAGGTAGAGAAAAGTTGTGAGATGGTCATAATGGATGGCTGAGGCATAGGGAAATAGGAATATGCAGCTTTATGGCATTGGTCCTATTCTGCATTGAAGCTGAGAGGTCAGCTCTGGATCCATGGGTGGTAATGACTTGCTCTGTATAATAGCGACACCCAGGAGAATTATACACACAGACTTGACTCATGGGACTTCCCCTTCAAGTGATATGGCGTTGTCTGACAAAGAGGAGCTAGTCTTACTCTCTTGTCAATTATTACATTACTAGAGGCCCAGTGTACAGAATTCATGTACTATGGAGGCAGGAGGCCCTCAGCCTGGCCTATGCCCTCTCACAGTCCGAGATCCCTTTTCCAGTCCAGAACCCCTCGGGGGATGTCTGGCTGCCTAAACTGGCAGTCAAACATCCCCCGAGGGAGGCAACAGTGTGCCATGTGGCACGCGGCTAGGGAGGAGCCTGAATTGGGGCCGGGCACCACTTGCGCTCATCTCAGCCTGCTGCGCCTGCTGCTGCAGAGTCAGGAGAGGCTCCTGCCATGGCAGCTGCGCTCACCAGATGTGAGCCCAGCTTCTGGCTGAGCGGTGCTCCACCTGTGGGAGTATACTGACCACCAGGGGGCAGCTCTACATTGAGTGTCTGTCCTCTGGTGGTCAATATGCATCATAGCGACCAGTCTTTCTGGTTGTTCCACCTTAATGGTCGCTTAGGCTTTTATTATATAGGCTAGAGGCTCGGTGCACGAATTCATGCACCAGTGATGTCCCTTGGCCTGACCTATGGGATTGGGCCTAAATTGGCTCTTCAACATCCCTTGAGAGGTCCCAGATTGCGAGAGGGTTCAGGCCAGGTTGAGGGACCCCACTGGTGCACAATCAGGGCCAGGGAGGGATGTGGGAGGTTGGCCAGCTGGAGGGAGACCACGGGAGGATTAGAGGGCATGTCCGGCCCTTCTTGCTCCATCCCGATCAGCCAGACCCCAGCAGTAAGGTAACCTACTGGTTGGAGCATCTGCCCTTTCATGGTCAGTGCACGTCATAGAGAGGGGTTGAGTGGCCTTAGTATATTGTTATCATATTATGCTTTGATTGGTTGAATGGCTGACCAGTCAACTGGACACATAGCATATTTGGCTTTTATTATATAGGATACCAGTCATCCTTTTGTTTTACACTTGCTTCATCTTCTCCAGACAGTATAGAACTTCTTTAGGACAGTGAGAAGACTTATTTATCTTTCCGCTTTGCATTTTGTCTACTCTTCTAGAATCATGCAAACTAAATAATTGTACTGATGTAGGTAAGAAGCATTGAGATAGTTAAAATTTTTCTCTATTTATTAAAGGGTGACTTGAATTTTTAAGTCAAAATTACCCATGCACAGATTTTTACGGAAGCACCCACTTCTACTACTAGGGAACTGAGTGAGAAAGGTGAAGATATTAAAAGGTACAAATTTGTAGGCACAAAATAGTCATGAGGATATAAAGTATGTAGGTTTTTAAAACAAACAATGGTCTCCAGAATGCCTCTCCTAATTCAATGCCCCACACTTCATTTAGTTGATTCTTTTGGCATTTATCTCCATATTTTAAGTTATTCAGTTATATTTTGACATTTGGATTTTAAAAATCACCTGTTACATGGAGATAATTTGTACTTTGAGATACATTTTCTGATAAGTTAAAATTTTAGAAATAATTAAAAATGCCTACTTTACAGTTAAATATATTTTTGTAGTTCTTCTATTTTTAAAATTTTATTTTCCCATTACAGTTTACATTCAATATTATTTTGTACTGGTTTTATGTGTATGCCATAGTGGTTAGACAATGCTATACTTTACACATTGCTCCCCTGACATTTCTATTACCAGCCTGGCACCATTTATAGTTGTTACAGTGGTTTTTACTATATTCCCTGTGTTGTACTTTCCATCCTCATAACTATTTTGTAACTGCCAATTAGTACTTCTTAATCCCTTCACTTTTTTCAACCAGCCCCCCCAAATCCCCTCCTCTCTGGCAACCTTCAGTCTGTTCTCTGTATCTCTGAGTCTGTTTCTATTTTGTTTGTTCATTTACTTTTATTTTTTATAAAAATATAAACACACACACACTCCCTCCCCAACACATACACAAACTCACATTCACATACCCTCAGAATAACATTAATCATAGGACAATTTATGCTGACATTTGGACTTTTGAATAAATAATTTTTCAATGGTCTTGATCTCAGATGCATGGCGATGAGGTAATAGTTTGAAGCCACATATCTATTTCAAAAGTGAATTTTCACTAAATGTCACAGTGCAGTTCTCTGCTGTTTTTCTAATTTGAGTATATTAGCTCCCAGAAGGAAAATATGTTTGTGGAAAACTATATCCAGTGACTCAAAGGTAATGTTGTACCGGCCTTGAACCTGAAAGATCTCTATTTTGCTGCAAATTCCCCTTCGTAATTTAAATGCAACCAAGTGTGCATAGCAGTCAAAGAAGTAGATTTTTGTGCAGAAATTGTCTAATTTACTTGGTTGGAAGCTTATGCATGAGTAGTTACAGCATTTTGCATGTGGGAAATAAAAATACTCTGGGGTTCTAAACAATCACATTTCAGGTGAAAAAATATGTAACATTCTGCTTTCAAAGCAAGGGATACAGTTGTGTGTGTATGTGTGTTATACTGTAAGAGTATTATGCATGACCCATGCTTTCAGTTTTTTGTTATTTTTAAAAATATATTTTCTATAAAAATAATGTACTTTATAATCAGAGATAGTACAAGAATATTTTCTGAATAATTGACTGATAAATATATGGATATTTTATAAGAAAGAATCCAGTAGGTTTTGGATATTTGGATGTGAGACTCAGAGGTGAGAACAGTTTTGTAAATACAGACTTTGGAAACATTGCACACATAATAATACTTTATTTTGCATGGGGCCACTCAATGATAGTCAGTTAAAATAAGAAGAGAAAAAGCCAAGAAGATAATCTGGAAGAATAAGATCATTTCATAAGTGGGGCTGCACAAAGAACTCATTTAAGAAACTGATAAAGAGCAGTACAAATGTAAGCGAGAGCCTAGGAAAAGTCATTATTTGAAGAATATGGGGGGAGTATCAAATGCCACATAGAAGCTGATTGAATCTAAACAAAAGTATATTGGTATACTGGTTTGCCATTTAAATAAGTAATTGGAAAACTTAAAAAATTAAGTCGAGTGGTGGAGTCAGAGTTGGGTTTTGAGGTGTTGAGCAAAGAGGAGCAGGATCAAGACAATGCATCCAGCCTACCACTTACTAAGAAGCCTCAGTGTAAAGGAAGTAGGAAAATAAGTTGAGCAGTTATATGCCAATGAGCAAAAATACAATTGAAAATGACCTGAGAAAAACAGAATTTAATCACTTGGCATTTTGCCCCAAATTAGTTAAGCACAGGCTAATTTGAAGAATGCCAACTAAAGCAGCTAAGGGATCAAAGACTGAATCCCCAAAGTATGAAGTTAAAAGTACCCTTTCATATATTATTTTATTAAATTTAGTGGGAGTGACACTGGTTAATAAAATTATGTAGGTTTCAAATATACAATCCTAGAATACATCATCTGTATATTGAACTGTGCTTTCACCACTCAGAGGCAAGTCTCCTTCCATCACCATGATTTTGATGCCCTTTTTACCTTTCATATTTTAGCAAAGCCAGTCTACAGATCAGTGATTGGAGGACACCCTAATTGGGGACACTTTGAAGATAATATAGGTAATGAAATCTAACTTTTCCTAAGGTAGTGGTTCTATAACTTTATCATTTTTAGGCATCACCTTGAAGACATGTTAAACATAGATATCCAGGTTCCACCCGCAAGAGTTTCTGATACAGTGGTACAGAGGGCAGCCTGCTATTTTGTATTTTCAATCAACTCCTAGGTAATACTGACACTGTTAGTCCTGAGGCCTTACAGAAAATCCTTGTTCTAAGGGATATTTAAGTGTCTTAATTTAGCAAGTAGCTGAGATATGAAACTAGCATGGTAAAAACAGTAGCAAAACAGATCACAGAGTATGAAGAATAGTAGGACAATGTATGCATTGGGGAATAACATAGATATTTTTATTTTTGTACATGCAAACTTTCCTTTATTTCCTCTAAAATTGGTATAAACAGCCTCATGAGCCACTGTCCTCTAGACAGTGAGAGATAAATGAATTTTAATTCTATCTGACAAGATAATTCAGTCTTTTCAGGTGAATTTTCAGTCTCTTTAGGTAAAAATTCTAGGCCTCTTAAATTGTATGCTTCCCTCCAATGATCCTTTCTAAATAATTTCTCCTTGTCTGGTGTTCATTTAAACAGTTTATGAAGCTCATCATCACTGGGTGTGCATGATGTACTCAGAGATACTTTCGGTCTCTGATGTGAAATATTCAGGGACAGCCTGTCCTTGGGCGTTCCCCTTGCATCTGGTTCTGAAGCTTGACTAACATAACATTTGTTCACCTTTTTTGAGGACCCTCATTTTTGTTGGGCTCTGTGGTTCTTTCTGGCTAATTGGCCTCATCAGACCTGTCTATGGTCTGAGATTTCTTTGAGTTTTGTCTTATTGCCCATTTAGACTATGTTTCCATTCACTCAACTCTCACCTTTATTCTCAAATTAGGTATTTTCTGCATCATTCTCCAGACTGTGTGGAACTTCTGAAGTTCCTCCATGATACAAGAAAAGAAGTTGCTTGAGTTAAACTTATGTGACAGTTTGGGCTAAGGCAGAAGAATTTCTTCTGGGAGATCTATCTCAAAGTGCCTACCTCCCCTACCACTCTTTCTTCTGTGCCTAAGTCTCTAATCCAGACATGGTGGACTGGGAGTTTTATATTTCATCTCCACCAATTCCCCATTTTCTCGTCTGGCAACTTTGTTTTGTGATATTTTGCAATGTGGTAACAAATCAGAACAATAATTTTAGCTCAAAATTTCTGTTGTAAAGCCTATTGTAGTGCTGCATAATTTAGATGTCCTTTTTGAATGTCAGAAATTATAATTCTCTTTGTCAGCTTGCTAGAACAATCATTATCCTTTTCCAATGCTCTCAACCCACCACGTGGCTGATGGCTGTCTTAGATTGGTTAGATGTAAATCATGCATATGCAAAGACAAGAAAAAGAACATATTTTACCTATTATCCTATCATCTAAATAAGAGGTGTTTATTATAACTGGAAGGCATAAAATATTAACATTCTTTCTCCATATTTGTACAATGAGAAGTTAAGTCTCTAATTAAAACAATATAAAATATACTTTGCTTCCAGCAGTTTAATAATAAGAGAGGCAAAAGTCAGGGGAATTATATTGAGTATTTAACACTTTTTTTCTACCAAAGATACTTAGTTTGTGCCCAGAGGTTTATCCTATTACATATATATTAATGCATCATGCTTCTAATAAAATCAGATGTACTCTTAAGCTATGAATCTTAAGCTTGAGGTCCCTCACTTGTATGAGGTCTTATGAGTATATGTAGCAATATGTTCCTCTGGTTATATGTTAATGTAAAATTTGCAAAGGTGATATATTTTTGTATTCTTTTTGAAAAATCCATTATGCTAGCTTAAAAGTGGCTTCAGTTCCTATGCTGATTTCCAGGGTGAGGTGGAGGTTAACTTTTCTCTCTTTAAATCTGAGCTGGTCTTACTAAGTAGCTTGACCAATGGAATGTGTGGCCAGTCCCATTCTGAGACTGCAGGAGCTGGGTAATGAGAAGCTTTACAGTTTTCATCTGAGCCTCTCTGAATATCTATTCAGTGGGAATCCAGCCACCACATAGTATGTCTAGCTCCCTGAGATCACCAAGCTCTATGGAAACTCAATCTAGCCACTTGAAGAGGCTACAAGGAGAGTATTCTGGCTATTCATCAGCTGTTCCAGTCATACCAGCCCTGGCCCCAGACATATGAGTGAAGAAGCCCTGGTGGACATTCCAGCCCCAATATACATCATGTGAAACACCAAGTTCCTAGGCATCTGGCCAAGCAGAGCTGGTCCCTCCATCTCCAGTCATCCAAGCATCATGGAGCAGAGATGGACCTTCCCTGCTTTGTCTAGAGCAGTGGTTCTCAACCTTTCTAATGCCGCAACCCTTTAATACAGTTCCTCATGTTGTGGTGACCCTCAAGCATAAAATTATTTGGTGACCCTGCTAGCAGTTCTCAACCTGTGGATCGTGACCCACAGGTTGAGAACCGCTGCTATAGAGCCTAAGACCATCGGAAAACACAGATATTTACATTACGATTCATAACAGTAGCAAAATTACAGTTATGAAGTAGCAACGAAAATAACTTTATGGTTGGGGGTCACCACAACATGAGGAACTGTATTAAAGGGTCGCGGCATTAGAAAGGTTGAGAACCACTGCTCTAGAGGAACATTTCTAAAAACAAAACAAAAACCAAGAACTCTCACTATTGCTTTTCTGGTTTCTAAAGAACCACTGGTCACTGTTTGCCATATGAAATAATAAATGGCTGATTGATCAGTTTTAAGAAATTTACTATAAAAATGCATAATTCCTTCTTAAATACATTTATATTATTCTAACAAATAAAACTGGTGATTTTAGATTTCTAACCTAGTGTTAAATAATACCAGTCATATTAAAACAAAAAACAGATTTGTTGAGTGCATAAAAGGTATTTCTGGGATGATGATGAAAGTCTTTTTTTTTTTTTTTTTAGGTTGGTTTGGTTAAATGTGTGTACTCTTGGTAGGACAGTACATTAAACTGTATGTTTTATGCACTTTTTTTCTCTGTATGTTGTATTAAATAAAATGTTCAATAAGCATTTTGTATGGTTTGCTCTATGCAACATGGTTAATTTTTAAAAAAAATATAAAAAGACAAAATGAAAAGTAAAAGCCTTCTCTCTGTGTCTTATTTCTATCCCTCTCCCACATAACATTCTATTTGAATATGATGTATTTTTAAAAACTGCTGTGGCTGCTTCCACAAAGAGGACACTTTTTACCTGTCTCATATATCACAGGTATCCCAGTTTCCCAAAGTTTGTGTTATGTCACTTCCCTTTTACAAAAGGCTTACAATTCAACAGTAACTGCTTTTTTCTTATAAAAGCAAAAACCCTCTTTGGATTTCCTTCGGTTAGGAAAATGGGTACTAATATAGGTCTTTGTAAAAATGAAGTGATAGAACAAGAACTTTCGGAAAGCCAGGTACACACTTTGCTTTCCGCCATTTTTGCTTACTAAAGGTTTCATTGGAATGCTTTACTTTCAGATAACCTGTGTCTACTTATCCAGCTATAAATCTAATATCTATGTAACAACTTATTTACCCACCAATTTTATTTACAAATAATGGGTGAGAATGTATACATTATTTCATATCATGCTTTTTAAATGTTTGCTTATTTAAATATATTGATAATCTTTCCACAACCAAGCCATTTTTATAATAAATGTTCATCACATCAATATAATTCATCAGTTCTTTGTTGACAGTCACTTTGGTTGAGTCCCGGTTTTGTTCCTTACAAACAATAACACACCACATTTAACTTGAATTAAGCAATTAAGCCTATGAAGACATACACAACCAACAATATTTGGCTTGTCCAATTAACTGTTTTAAAAATATGTTTAAAAAATGGTTTTTATTTCTGCTATGGATTAAATGATTGTCTACCATTCCAAAATTTATGTATTGAAACTCTAATTCCTTTGTAATGGTATTGGGAGATGAGACCCATAGAAGATTATTGGGTTAATAGAGTGGAACCTTTATGAATGGAATTCATGCCCTTAAAAGTGCAGGCCAAAGAGCTATCTAGCTCTCTTTCAGCCATGTGAGGACACAGCAAGAATATGGCTTTTGTCTGTATACAGGTAACAGGGCCTTCATCACGAACCCAACTATACTAACATCCAGATCTAGGACTTTCAGTCTCCAAAAACGTGCAAAATACCTGTTTGTATAAGCCAATCAGTCTATGATAATTTGTTAGAACAGACCAAACTCTGACCATTTCCATTCTTAAAATGGGATATCCAAAATCTCTTGCAGTTTTTAACTTCTTTTATAATTTATTTTTTAACAATTTTTATCTTTTGATTTGTAAATTAGTTGTTTGTAGTTTATTTATTGATTTATATAAACTGCATTAAATTAATAACAATTCTCACTGCGATATTTTTCTCAGTTTGTTGTATTCTGATGAATTATTTTTATGTAGAATTTTAAATGTTTACATAGGCCAGTGTATATATATTTCATTTATGAGTTCTGAGGTGTGGTGTACATTCTTTTTAGAAAAGTCCCTCAAGTCAGGTGAGCTAGGAGAACGTTGTTGAATCCTGTCCTAGGGCTCAGGTTTGTTGCCCAAATTACAATTATTTCTTATTTAAGTAAAACAAACAAAAACTAAAGCAAACTGAAGTTATTAAACTATAACTCTTTTTTCTATAGCTGTCCACCCTAAGCCTTGATATTTAAATCCTCAGAGGTATTTATGCATGATTATAACAAAAAGCATGTAACACTCTGCAGAATTATAGCTTTATCTCTCAGAAATAACAGGCAAGCTTAATCTACTGAAATTAAAAAAAGCTACCTTTAAGAGTCATACTTTAAAAATAAAAAAAAGTTACAAATAGATGTAATCTTTGACTCATAATTAGATCATTAAAAAAAGGGACAATCTTCTTAAATTGGAGGACAGGGGAGTGCATAACTGTTCAGATACTTTATACCAAAAAAGGATTCTCACTTTGACAGTACTGTGAAAACAACCAAATAATATCTAATGTATATGCATTTTTATTCTGATTAAAAATAAGTCTCTTTGTTGAAAAATCCTCTGACAGATATTTGTCACTGTATGTTTTAAGGATTGTGTCACTATAAAAATAAGCCAAGCTTTAACCAGAACTGGAGAAAAAGAAGGAACTCTCTCTCCTTTTCTTGTAAAACATTTCCTAATAAAAAGTGCTTTAATAAAATCTACTCTAATAACTTTTATGACCTAATTTTCACTAATAAAAATTGATCATGTGGACATTATTTTTGTAATAAAGAGTAAATACAACTTACACACACATACCCACACACACACATACACAACCTGTTTCAAGTAAGAGTCACTTTCACGTTCTCACCAACTTGAAATGCTTTTTTGTAGACTGAATTTAATGCATAGTTTGGTGTTATTTCTGAACTCATGTCCATACCTTTGATCTATATGCTTTGATGACAGTAATAAATTGTGGTAATTATTGCAGGTTCCTTCTTTTAATATCTAAGACTATTTTACCTCATTATACTTTCTAAAATGTTTTCCTGACTAGTCCACCCTATTTATTTTATCACTGACATCTGAGTTTCATTTTATCAGGTAAACCTCTCACTTTGTCCTGCTGCTATTTTAATTGGATTTTAATTAAATTTATAACTTAATTTAAGAGAATTTTATATCTTTACAGTTTGTACTTTTTATCCAGAAACACATTAGGTTTTTCATTGATCCTAATTTTTGAAAGACTTTCAGTAGATGTTACTTTTGTTTTCTCTAGCTGTTCTTTATCTCCCTCTCATATTTCTGTATACATAAATATGAAGGTTGAGACATAGATATAAATCCTATACAATTCCTATAATTTTATATGTACTTTGGTTAGTATAAACAAGATTGTTTTCTGTTATATATTTCAAGCTATTCTTATTTACAAAAAGGAAAAAATGTTTTATATGAATTTTTATAACATATTGTAGTAAATCTTTTTTATTTTATGAGTTTCTTCAATGATTCTCATGTATTTTGCGGGCATGTAATAAAATAACCTTCAATATTTTATTTCAAGCCTATTATTTAAACTGATATTTTAACTTTGTCTAATCAAATTGGCTATACTGCTAAAATAAGTAATATTAGTAAAATTACTGGGTCAGAGGATATGATAATGTCAACATACTATTTTTAAAAGTAGTTGCACAGATTAACAATTTAAGCAGCAACACAAAACTGGTATTAACTTTTTAATATTTGTTAATTAGTATATGTGAAACTATAAAACAAAGGTATTTTAATTTTTGCACATTACTATGAAGAGAGAACATATATTGTTTTTTGAGAGAACATATTTTTGTCTTTATAGTGACCATTTTTCTCTTTCTTTCCTGTGAAATTACTGTACATTATATTTGCCTAGTTTTCTTTTGAGCTTTTTTTCTCCCACTTGTTCAATTATAGAGTTTCTTTATATGTCCTTCATGGTAATATCTTACTTATTACCTAAGGGACAAACATATTTTGATAAACAGATGTACTTTATTTTTTAGGTAGTAGAATTTATGTTTCATTTTTATTTTGTAGTTGATATCTTAAAATGCAGTCACATTTAATTCATAAGTGTGTTTATGAGATTGTCTCCTAAAAACTTTATAGATTTATCTTTATATTTAGACCATTAAACATTTAGAACTGCTTTTGTTTATGGGATGAGTTCAAGATCATTTTTTTCTTCTTTTCTTGCCTCCTTTTCTTCCTTCCTCTTTCTCTTATTTTCTCTTTTGATATGGATAATCAATTATCTCAGCATCATTTATTCAGATATTCCTCTTTTGGACCATGATCTGTCAATCTACTACTATCCTACAATTAGTGTGCATTTATAATTGTGTCTGTTTATGGGGCATCTATGCCATATTCTCTTATTAATTTTTACTTCATTCAAATCTGTTCTATAAGTCTCATTTTATTACCAACATTTTCTATCTGTGCCTTCTCATTTTCTCCTTAATCAATCTGTCTAAAGTAAGTCAAATTTTTTTATGTTTTATAATTAGCAACTTGGAATTCTTTTTTCAGTCTCTCTCTTTTCTATACAATAAGCTTTGTTCTGATCTTCACTAGTCTTTTCTTCCATTGGCTTTATTTGGTTGTTTTATAACTTCTTAAACTTTATATTTAGCTCATTGTTTAATTTTTTCTTCTTTTGAAATATGAGTTCACCCTAAGTGCTATTTTCAGTACATCTATCAGTCAATTTGTTAGGCATTATTTTACTCATCTGAGGTTATTCTCTTCCATTGGCTTCCCGTCCCAAGTTGGAAATTAAATGCTTACCCCTCCTGCTCACTAGAATTCTTCTGATGATGAAATAGAAACTTCTGAAAGTGTCAGAAACAATATACTAAAACCTTTTCCATTCCTTTGTATAGTCAATATGTTTCATTTGGGTATGTTATACTATATATATATATTTACATATATGTATATTATATATAATGTATATGAAACAAAAAAGTTAGGTTAAAAATTAAAATGTATTATGTAAGGATATGATGTGCATGGAATATAATATATAATAGTAAATATTATCCTATATAATAAAAGCCTAGGTGGTGTAACATGTGAAGTCATCACAAGATGGCCACCACAAGATGGCTGCCACAAGATGGTCAGCAGGGGAGGGCAGTTGTGGGTGATCAGGCCAGCAGGGAAGGACAGTTGGGGATGATTGGGCTGGCAGGGGAGGACAGCTGGGGGCTACCAGGCCTGCAGGGGAGGGTAGTTGGGGGTGATCAGGCCAGCAGGGGAGCAGTTAGGCATCCATCAGGCTGACAGGGGAGAAGTTAGGGGGCGATCAGGCTGGCAGGCAGAAGCAATTAGGGGCAGGCAGGCGAGCAGTTAGGAGCCAGCATTCTCGGATTGTGAGAGGGTACAGGCTAGCCAGAGGGACAAACCCCCACCCCCAGTGCACTAATTTCATGCACCAGACCTCTAGTATTATATATAATAATATATATCCACATTTTTTTTATTATTTTTAACCAAATCTTTGTTTGTTTTCCCATTTTTAGGCTTAAAGTAAAAAGGTTTTGAGATTTGAATTGAAACTGTTATCTCCAACCAGAATTTTGCACTATGATTTTTAGAATTTATTTATTCTTAATTGCTTAATTTTGCCTTAAATTACTATCTTATGTATCACCTAATTCAGGAATTATTTTATATATTTTAACTGTATCCTTCAAATCACCTAGACAGTGGTCGGCAAACTGCAGCTTGCGAGCCACATGTGGCTCTTTGGCCCCTTGAGTATGGCTCTTCCACAAAATACCATGGCCTGGGTGAGTCTATTTTGATGAATTGGCGTTAGAAGAAGTTTAAGTTTAAAAAATTTGGCTCTCAAAAGAAATTTCAATCATACTGTTGATATTTGGCTCTGTTGATTAATGAGTTTGCTGACCACTGACCTAGTACAATGTAATACCCAATGCAAGACCCAAGAGAAAAATAAAAGTATTTTAATATATTCTTATTTCAGAAAGAGAGAGAAAGGGAGAGGGAGAGAGAAACATTGATTAATTGCCTCCTGCACATATCCAAACAGGGCATAGAACCTCCTACTTGGGCATGTGCCCTGATGGGGAATTGAACCGATGACCTTTTGGTGCACAGGATGATGCTCAACCAACTGAGCCACACTGGCCAGGGCTCCAGAGAAAATTGTTATTGATTTGTTTTCTTTTTCTAAGAACATAAAAAAGTGAGGTTTAAAAAATACGTATACAAAGAAAATTGTCATGTATATGTAAAACAGTGAAGTTATTGTCCATAGTGTGATTGTTTTCAGATTGCAGTAAAACATTCACGCTAATGAATATAGGACAGATGTTAATTGCAAAATGTATTTTTTCAATAAAGAAAAGCGATGATCATGATATGCCTGTCCTTCAGTATTTTTAAGCAGACTTCCTGAGCACTAAACATCATCTTATACCTCAGGCTGTAAGTGATTGATGTGTTTCCATTCTAGGTATGTCAGGAGTCAAAGTAATGTTTCACTTTACTTTTATATCCAAGGTGTCATTTTTACAAATCTTAAACATGCTTTGGAAAGTTTCAAACTAGTTTTGAAGCGCTATTTAATGAATTGCAAACAAATGTCTGCAGTAAATTGTTTTTATACATAGCAGAGACACTGTGTATATACGCACTTTAAAGCTTAGTTATAAAATATTACCAGTAATGGAACTTGCATTATTTAAGCTAATTTTTAACATGTTGCCATCATTAAAAAAAATCCTAGCAATGTCTTTTTTCTCAATACAAAGTAGCAATGTCTTTTTCCTTTTAATACAAAGTAGCAATGCTGAAGATGGAAGCTCCTTTGTCAGCCTTAGTTATAACATGAAGATATCATTAGGACAACAGGTGAACATCAATAGACATTTGATACAGTGAAAAAAAAGCCTTTACTGTTTTATTACCATTACAATTCTGGGGTTGTTTGTTATTGCTACAAGATTATTTATTTTCTTTAAATAATCATTACAGAGTTATAAATTTTGTTAAATTTATCTCAAGATGTTTTAACTCCTGATGTGTTACAGTCATTCAAACAGAGAATACTAGTATACTTTTAAGTGATGCTCAAATTCATTTATTTATCCATGCACTTATTCATTAAAAAAATATCTATTGTAGTCCTACTGCCTTAATGGCAGTGCACTTATATGATGGTACATCAGGAAGCAAGAAAGGCTATGTCTTCATCTAGCTTACAACCTTGGATACCTCAAAAATAATTACAAATATTACAAGTGTAATATGACTAAGTATTCTGAAAGATGTGTTTTGAGAACCTATTTTAGACCTATGGAATAGGAATGAGCTTCTTAAGAAAAATGAAAGAATAAGGACTTCTGAAAAAAATATCACCTCCATAAAAGTAATGACAACACTGGCAAAAATTGTGAGAATTAAGTTATTCATAAATCTGGAAATTAAGCAAAGTCTTGCAAAAATATGAGGAGCATTTTTTAAGAAAAGGAGCTGAAACTTGATAAAAAAAAAAAAAAGAGTGAGCTTATAATATTTTACTTGCCTTATTCCCACCCCTCTGTCTCCAGAGCCACAGTGGCCTTTAAAAACCAACAGCTGGCAATCATGATAAAAATTAGATGGCTGGCAGACACTGGAAAGGGAAAAATGCCCTTAGAGATTATTTGAATCCCATTTCCAGATAGTTGTCATTGTTTTATTAGTTTGTTAGTTCCAAGAAATTACAACTTGTTAGGTGTCTACATTTGACCTGACTCAGAACTTTGCAATGTGAGCAGAGTTTTTCCTTGGAGGTCTTTTGTGAAAATGTAGAGGTAATTTATTAATATCTCCATAATCTGAGGTGGGTGGAACAAACCAAAAGTTTAAAAAGAAGAGCTGGGAATGAAATATCCATAAGGGTCTTTAGCATCTTCCTGGGATACTAGACTATGTGCATGTGTAGCATTCTGCAGGTGCTCAAGAAAGATCTGAAAAGACCTTGGGATCTTAACTTCGGCAAACTTTGAGACATTGTGTAAGTAGAAAGCGCAGATTAACGCAGTTAACAATACCTGCCTGAGTTTTGAAAGCATGCCATAACATGCATGCAGAGTCCCTTGGCTACACCTGGTTCCAGGCCATTAGAATAAAATTATGTTCAATCATTAGCTAACCATTTAGCTACAAATCACAAATTTCAGTGGCCACACATGAAAAATAGTGAACTTTATGGAATTAGTTTTGAAAAACTAACTAAACAAGCAGGTTACAATAATAGCATACAGCCGTCATAAGAAACTACAGAAAATAGCAAACTAAACTCAAAGCAAGTGACAGAAAATCAATAATAAAGATTTTAGCAGAAATAAATAAAATAAAGCAAGAGAAAAGAATAAAGCCAAAAGTTGATTCTTAAGGAGATAAAATTGACCAAGAAAATAAAAAAGAAAACTGAAGTTACTAATATCAGGAAAGAGAAGACATTACACCTGCATTACAGAAATAAAAATGATCACTGCATGGCAACAAATTTGATGATCTAGATGAAACTGACTAAATTCAGGGAAGAGTCAAACTACTAAAATGATTTAATCTATAGAAAATTGGAATAAATAAGAAGTAGTAATTAGAAACATTCTCACAATGAAAATCTCAGAGCCAGATGGCTTTTCTACTGAATTCTACCAAATATTTAAAAAAAATAAAAATGACATCAATATTTTGCAAACTCTTCCCCAAAATAGATGAAGAGATGGGAAGATTTCCAGTTCGCTCTATAGAGCCAATAGGATACTTAAAGAAATGAAAAGGCATCTCATGCTTATGAATTGAACAGCAGTGTTGTTAAGATGGCAATGATCAATAAATTTATAGCTAAAAAATATCCCTATCAAAATTACCAGCTGCCTTTGTTGTAGAAACTGAAAATTCTATTCTACCCTTTTTTTCTGTTTCTTAGCTTTATTAATGTATGATTGACAAATAAAAATGTTATACTAGTATATTTAGGTTGAATAATATGATGATTTAATATATGCATATATTATAAAATGACAAATAACTTCTAAATTTCAAATGGAAATTCAAGGTACCAAGAGTAACCCAATGATTCTTGTAGAAGAATAATATAGAAGGACTCTAGACTTACTAAAAACACACAGTAACCAATACTCTGTGGTCCTGGCATAAGGAAAAATATGTAGAACAATTATATAGAATTGAGAGACCAATAAGAAACCCTTCATTTATGCCAATAGATTTTCCATGAGGATGACAAATATATTTAGTAGGGAAAGAATCATCTATTTTATAAAGAGTGGTGGAATAACTGCATTCACATGTCCAGTTGGACATCAATTCATAGTATATTCAACACCACAAAATGAATCATAAGCATGAACACAAGAGTTAAAAAGCATAAAACTCTTAGAAGAAAAGATGTAAGTAAATCTTTTGACTTTGGTTTAAGCTATGGTTTCTTAAATGTAACACCAAAATACAAGTGAAAAGGAAAAATGTAATTTGAATATTATTAAATTTAAAAACTTCTGACTTCAAAGGACACCATTAAGAAAAGAAGAAGATAACCTAGAATATAGGAGAAAATATTTGCAAATAATATATCTAATAAGAGTGTAGTATTAATAATATATAAAAAATTCATACAACTCAACATTCTATATATATATAAAAGCCTGAACCACTGAGCTACCAAATGACTGCTTTACCAGTTGCTATGATGTGCACTGGCCACCAGGGGACAGACGCTCAACGGACAGGATCAGGCTCCCTCCTGTCTGGATCGGGCCTGTGGGGATCTGGCTGAAACTTGCTATCTGACATCCCCCGAGGGGTCCTGGATTGCGAAAGGGCGCAGGCCAGGCCGATTCATTCACTGGTGCATGAATCCCTGCACCGGGCCTCTAGTATAAAGATAAAAAGAAACAATTTAAAAATGGCCAAATATTTTAAATACATATTTCCCCAGAGATGATATACAAGTGAACAGTAAGCCACATCACATCCACTAGGATGAATTTAACAGTGAAATCTAATAAAAAACAAAACAAAACAAACAACCAAAACAAAAACAGATGCATAGACACAGAGACCAAAGGGATGATTACCAGGAGGGAAGGTGTTGAGGGATGGATGAAAAGGGGAAGGAGAGCATCGGCAATACTATTGTAATATTGTCACATTTACATGGTGACTGATGGTTACTAGAATTAGTGGGGTGAGCACATTGTGAGGTATAATAATGTTGAATCACTATATTGTACACCTGAAACTAATATAACCAATATACAACTGTATACTAACTATACAGACATTTTAAAAAATATATTTTATAAAAGAAAAAAATCAGCTACTAACAAGAGTAAGTGAAGTTGTGGACAAATTGGAATCCTCATACATTGCTATTGGAATTGTAAAAGGATGAGGCTGTTTTATAAAATAGTTTGGCTGCTCCTCTAAAAGTTAAACATAGTGTTACCATATAATCTAGCAATTTCACTTCTGGGTACATGTCAAAAGAATTGAAAATACACCAACATTTGTGTAAGAATGCTGTAACATCACTATTCAAAACAGGTAAAAAGAGAAAATATCCGAACGTCTATCAACTGATAAACAGATAAAATGTACTATATTCATACAAGAATATATTGTTCAGGCAAAAAAAGAATCATATTCTCATATTTGCAACCATATGGATGACCTTGAAAACATACAATGATTCTCTCTCACCATTGATGTTTCTATCTCTCCCTCTCCCTTCCTCTCTGATATCAATAAAAAAAATATATATATATATATATATTTAAATTAAGAATAGAGTCAAGCCCTAACTGATTTGGCTCAGTGGATAGAGCGTGGGTCTGTGGACTGAAGGGTCCCAGGTTTGATTCTGGTCAAGGGCATGTACCTTGGTTGCAGGCACATCCCCAGTAGGGGGCGTGCAGGAGGCAGCTGATCCATGTTTCTCTATCATCGATGTTTCTAACTCTCTATTCCTCTCCCTTCCTCTCTGTAAAAAAAAAAAAAAAAATAGAGTCAGACCATATGACCCAGCGACCCCTTTTCTGGATACCTACCTAAAAATTTGGAAAGCATTTATTCACAAAGATATATGCATTGCAGCATCATTTATATTGGCCAAGACATGGAAACAACCAAAATGTTTTTTAATAGATGATTGGATAAAGAAGATGTGGTACATACAGAGCAGAACAAAGTAGGTTTACAATTGTTCATACGGAAAAATAACACAATAATTAATAAGTAATAATACAAGAATAAACTTTGTGTACTCAAAAACTTTTCCCTCACCCTGTATATACAATGGAATACTACTCAGCCATAAGAAAAGACGAAATACTGCCATTTGTGACAACATGGATGGATCTTGAGTATATGTTAAGTGAAATAAGTCAGACAGAAAAAGTTAAAAACGATATGATTTCACTGATATGTGGGATATAATACTGAACAAATGGACAAACAAGAAAAACAAAAATGCATAGTCTCAGACAACGATATGATAGTTATAAGAGGGAAGGGGGTGGGAAGGTAGTAAATGGTAAAAGGGGTCAAATATAGGGTGACAGAAAATTATTTGACTTTGGGTGGTAGGCACCCAATGCAATATGCAGATAATGTCTTATAGAATTGTGTACTTGAGACTTATGTCACCTTATTAACCAGTGTCACCTCCAATAAATTAAAACAATAATTAAGAAATCATTTTTAACAGCACCCACAAAGCATACTATTAGTACAGTCATGCTGCATCTGTTGTTTTTTACATTAAGCAGACTAACTTTTATTTTCACACTTTTTTTCAGTTAAAGCATTAAACAGAATTTCCTTAGTAACTATCCTGTGAGTAGCATTGTGACTGTTGCCTTAGTAAACACATAAATATGGAGTAATAGTAAAAACTGAAGTTTATGAAGGACTCTTGGAGATTCTAGGTTGAGTATCAGCCTGCCCTACTGAAATGAATTTTAGAGATAAAACAGACAGGTTTAGGGAATAAAAAGGGTCCATGGGGGAGGGATACATAGGTGAGATGAAGGCTTGGAGCTGCCAGCAGGCATCCATTCAGAGAGAATAGAAAAATGCCACAGGATAAGGGGGGAGGAAGACATACATTTACAGAGGATAAAGAAAAGTCACAGAATGTGGGGGAAAAGGAAACATTTTCACAGAAGACAGAGGAACATTGCAAGATAAGGGGAGAGGAAAAGGGGGGGGCACCAAGTGGGCTTTGGATTTTGAAATTGATACCATGTAGCAGAATGACCAATGAGGAAAGCATCAGGGTCCTAAATTAAGGAAGGACCAATTAGAAAAGGTTATGGTTAGACAAAGAGCTACAGAATATATAAACCGAAGACAAAGAGACAGGAGAGAGATTTTTTAGATTGATTTTTTTTTCCCCATTAGAGAGAGAGTAGGCTTTTCCCATTTAGGGGCCCCACCCCAGGCATGGGGAGATGGAGTTTATATATGCTTCCAATAAACTTCTACATTTTTATTAAATAAATTTGTTACTCCACGAGTTTATTCTTCATTTTTGTTGGAAAAGAACCCACAAGAAGAAGTCTGCACATTGGACCTCACATTTCACTATTACTAGTTCTGTAAAATTGTGTTAGTTACTTAATACTTTTATGTGAATTAGGTGGTAATGGGAATGCTATAAAATCAAATACGAACAATTCATGTAAATATATAGAACAGTACTAAGCACACAGTAAATACTAGATAAAACTGATCTATGATAATGGTGATTCAAAAGAAAAATTTTTATTTCCTTAACTAAGACTTTGTGCCCATTGAAATTATGAGAGCATAAAGTTTCCATTTTTAGTTCTAAACTAGAAGGACTATTTATTATGATAAGGGGAATTCATTTTTTAAAGATGCTTTCCATTCATTAACATAATGTTTTTCAACTTCAGGTTTTCAATCACCTCTTTGTGATATTTTCTGAAGAATTTAGTATGTATGGTGATTCAAAAATTGATAAATACTTGTTAAAGCCTACACCAGACAGGTGCCAGCTACTAGCAGAAGTATATAAAATTTAGCATCTTAGGTAATGAAAATATCATTAATATTCATGACCATCAAAAGAATCAAGGTCAGTTTTCCAGTCACATAATTTACCAGTTTCTCTTTCAAATCATATATTTCAGTCACACCAACCATTCCATTCATTACAAGGCATTGGTAATATTATTACAAAATATAAGGGCAACTAGCAAGGTACATGTAGTCACTGATTATTGTAAACTAGAGGCCCGATACACGAAGATTCGTGCAAGAATAGGCCTTCTTTCCCCTGGCTGCTGGCACTGCCTTCGCTCTGGCCCGGAGCCATCTTCTGCCTCTTTCCTTGTCACATCAATTTGCATATTCCTTCCTTATTGGCTGTGGGTGCCGCCATCTTTGTAGCAAAGTTACAGTCAATTTGCATATCCCATCTTTATTAGATAGGATAACATAAAATACATATTTAGGAGACAGACTTTTTGGTATCGTAAAATCTACATTTAATCTATGTGCATATGTGTATGTGTAATACCTATTATGGAAATGCTCAGGATCTTTGAGAATAAAACATGAAAGAATGTCCCTATTAAACTGCACAATGCTCTGAAGCCAAAGTGGAGGAATTAGCACTACTGTTCAAATGCTAAAGTCAAAAGGGTCCCTTTTATCGTTTACTGAATTCCAAGATAGCAGGGAAAAGGCACAGCCACACTTCAAGAGGTGGTGAATTTCACAACCTTGGATATACAGTGTAGTTTTTAGGTGATTATAAAATAAGGCAATAATTTGTTGAGCTCTAAAGGAAAAGAACATATTGTCAAGGCAACCAAATGGATCTGTTATTTAAAGTCTACTTGAATGCTTTAAAAATAGGTAACAGAAAGTAAATATTTGAACTGGATATGGAACTAGAATTATCATGTGGACATATTCCACATCTTTAATATTATATTAATAGCTTTTTAAATTTTTACAGAGGTGCTTTGTTTTTTATATACACATTTTCCTTTTATGAAGAATTTATATGCAAAAAAATAGTTATGCAAGTATGCTTATGAATAGCCCATAATATTCAAAGGTGTACTTTATGCTAACTAGTGGCTCCCAGTCATTTACTGTTCTGGCAGAATCTCTGAATCTCTAAGATAGAAGTTTGTATTTTTGGTGAATCACTTTAATTTTATTTTAATTGGTTTTACATGAATTTTAACCAACTGCTATTATTTAGAAGTACTGGACATGAGAAGGAAGAGAGAGACAAAAGGAGAGGGAAGTTAGAGCGGGGGAGAGGAAAAAAGAAGAAAAGAGGAGGGGAGATGGAGAAAGATAAAGCATGTATACTTCCAAACTTCGATCTGTGAATCATTTCATGTTTTAAATACTAAAAAAGACAGAGACAAAGTGATAGTGATTACAACAAAGATAACATATTTCATGAAATAAACAAAAATATTAAAAAGCAAATTAATGAAGACTAAGAATAAACTTAGTCTAGTTTCAATATATGACCTGAAAGTTTAAAACAGGATGTGATTGTACCAAAAAGAAAAATAAAGAAAGAAAAATGCTGTCACTGATAGTTCCAATGTCAAGGGATGCTGACAAATGTACAGCTATCTCACACTAAATTAAAATACGCTAAGGAAATGACTTCACATTGAATATAACTTGATACATGGAACATTTGAATGAACTCCCACGTGAAGTTCACTGTAGCCCACTTTTTCAAAAATAATATTAGCTGTATGGTGCAAATAAGCATTGCTACTTACAAAAAATTGCCAGTGCTGGAAAACATGGTCTTTAAGATTTTAAAATTTTTTCCACAAAGTTGATATGATTATTAAATATTGCCTATCTTCTTTCATACTTAAAATGCATTTACTCAACAAATATTGAGTATTTGATACCTACAAGGTACTGTGCTTGGATCTCTAGGGAATACAAAGATTGATAAAATGTGATGCTCAAACTCAAGAAATTTACAACAGAGTTTGAAAGAAAAAATAGGCCCAAATAAATATCACACAGAGCAATGTATAATTGTGATATAAATGGGAATAAAAAGTGATATAAACAGGACTTTCCAAGAAAGTAGAAATGATCTTTGAGAGAAGCAGGATCTTGAGATGACATTTCTAGGAATATTAAGCCAATGGTACTTACAGAAGTTTTTGTTTAAGCAATGCTGTTACATGATCACGTGCATAAAATGTCAGGCAGGCATGTGAAGGATGAAGTGGAGTTGTCAAACATGTGAAATGATTAGCCAGCTGTTTTAATTGCAAGTTTTGTTTAATCCATTTTAAATGAACACTTATTACATTTCTAATGTTTCTCATTCATGCGAAAAGAAACAAAAGTATTTCTCAAAGATGTTCATAGCTTAGGGTATGTATAGTTGTTCCAGAAGCAACCAGAGGTGTTTTTTATTTTATAGCCCTCCGGAAGTCAGGTAAGTTTAAGCATTTATCATCTGTAATGTAATGAAACAGTGTAATCGATCAAAAGAGTGTTTCAATGAGAAATTTGGAGAGCTCATATTTTAATAGAAAATACAAATTATGCAATTCAAGTTAGAAAAGTTTTGGCCTGGAAGGAGGAACAATTTTGAGCACAGCATGGAATTATTTATCACTGGTATATAGCTCACAGCCCAGCCCACTGTGAACTCACAAACTGAGTAGTCTAGACGGTTGGAAGTATTAATAAAACCTGACCAAAATATCAGTGAATGTCAATCATTTTTCATAATGTGATAAAATAACTGCTCCACCACTATAGCAACCAACCCTACTGTGGCCCAGTTTTGCAATTTTCTCTTATGATAACTGGTAAATTTTAATGTCACTTAAGTCAGTTTAGGGTATTTTTCTGTTACTTTCAATAAAAAAAATCTTCTATCTGTTGCAAAAAAAAAAATTATTATCAAGCCATAGGGCCATATGGAATAATGCTATTATTAACAAAACTTGGAAGATGTGTCAAGGATTCCTATTTATAAATGTAATCATTTCAATATTTTTGGTTCTAAATTGATGATGGGGATGTCTCTCTCACTGAAAGAAAATAATGCCAATGATTTTGACTTACACATGACTAAATGCATATCTCACAATAAATTAGACTTAAGCAATTTAAAATAAAGTAAATATTAAGCAATGATGAACAAAATATTAAAAATAAATGAGAAGAAAAAGAGAAAAAAACAGCATGGCTCAGAAGTAAACAGTGTTTGCAGCTTTAATTATAACCGAATGGTGATTTAACAAAAAATAGACATATAGTAAGGAAGTGGATATGACAATGAAATATATTTGTAAAATTTATGTTAATGTTAAAGTCTCAAATTTATCAATTGAGAAAATCAGTATAAATACATTATCTGGAAGTGTGAAAGAAATAAAAGATTTTGGAGAAACATATTGGAGTAAGGTTGGGTGAATGATGCATCTGATTTTCTCCTTTTTATAAAGGGCTAGTTTTATTTGATATTTTTAGTGATGCTCATATATTGAAAGCTAAAGTCTAGTAATAAGGCACAAATAGAGTGTATGTTTTCTATCTATTATGCATGCAGTTTTTTTTAATCTAAATAAGAAGACATTCATTAATATCTCTGAATATTTTCTTATTTTGGTAAGCTCTTACACCTCTTTTGCTAAATCTTTGTAAAAATAAACCATTTAAATGGCTATTTAAAAAATATCTTTATTTTTTAAGTGTTACAAATGTCTCTTTTTTTCTTTCATTTACCTTCTCCACTCTGCACGCGCCCCCCTCCCAACCAGGCCTGCCGCACTATTGTCTGTACCCATGAGTTATGCATATATGTATATTATTAAACATTACTATGTCCAGACTTTATAGTAGATCCTAAGACTATGAATATAGTGGAATATATTTCCTAGAATTGACATTTCATATTCTCCTGGGTGAAACAGATATATAAATTGTTACAATTATGTTTTTAGTGTGTTAATAGATGAAAAAAATGCTAAAATAGAATTACACAAAGATGTAAGTTCCAAGAGGCAGAAGATGAATTTTGACTTCTAAAAAAGAGAATCTAGAACTTTTAGAGAACTATAAAGCCTGAATAACAGGAAGAAATGATACTTTTGAAGAAGAGTAGAGATAAATGTGGAGGGATCGTCAGAGGAAGCAACATAAAGAGACACAACTAAAGTATTTTAATTAGAAGAGGAAAATGATTAATTATAGCTTTTCTGTGTGAGCCAAAGCTGTCCATATTTTACCTTAATCCCTATTTATGTGTGTTGAATTTTTACTTCTCTTTAACTATCATCATACGTAAATTGAAGTGATTATTTTTCTCTATTTGGATAGTTGCAACTGTTTTGTTGATGTCATTTTAGGTGCTCCTTTTCACCTTCCTGACACTGCATAGAACTGCTCTCTTGCGTGAACATCACACCTAATTTTCTCCAAGTACATGCTAAACCATCATTGCTTTGAAATGCTTCTAATTTGAATATTTATTTGGAAGTAGTTTAGACATCCCTTACTGAGGGTTCACACAGTCACACACACACGCACACACACAATTGCAGCCCTATTACTACCAAAGAGAATGTTAATTATAAAGAAATGTGATGAGTCTTTATAAAATAAGGAAACAAAGTGCAATCTCTATTGATTGCAGCGAAGCATTTCACAGTGTTGAATCTCAATAAGCCAAATTAATAGTATGAGTGTTATAACTTATTTCAACTGATAGATTAATCACAGGCAGACTAAAAGATAATAACATAATTAACCTTAAGTGTATAAACAGCTTTTTAAAATGTGAAAGGCACTCATTGTTGTTTTCCAAAATGACCATCTGCCCTTCTGTAACAGGGGGTCATATTAGGATTCCCCTTGGGATTTATTTATTTATCTATTTAATCTATTTTTATTGATTTCAGAGAGGCAAGGAGAGGGAGAGAGAGATGGAAACATCAATGATGAGAGAGAATCATTCATTAGCTGCCTCCTGTACGCCCCCACTGGGGATCAAGCCCACAACCCAGGCACGTGCCCTTGACCGGAATCAAACCCAGAACTCTGCAGTCTTCAGGCACTGAGCCAAACCAGCTAGGGCATTTTATTTTTTAAATAATACTCATTGATATTTACCATTCAGGGCATAAAGTTGCATCTATATAACCAAGCCCAAACAGTTTTAAATTTAAAAGAGAATCAACTTTGTTCCAGTTTAAAAATATTATTTGAGCACAAATCAAATCCAAGTCTCATCAGCTATATTAAGTTAATCAAAACACCAGAAAACTTTTGTCCTGGTAATTTTTTGGCTAAAATGGATTAAGATTGACAAATATAATAAAGACCTATATAAGTAACAGGAACAGAAATAACAATAAAGGGATGTTCTGCTAAATTTTCTTCAAGGAGTTCTCTCTTTTTATGGATTATAATTCTTATAAATTGTTTTTTATGGTGATTATTTTGGCAAGAGTGTGATACACAAACTAAGAAACCATGGAAAAACACAGAGAAACAGAAAGGCCTAACCATCTGCTTGATCTTCAGGTTGGAAAGACCCTATGCCTATGAAAGAGGAAGGGGGTTTGGAGGGCAGAGTCACTAGAGTGTCATAAATAGAAATGGTGAAAATTCCATTGCTGTGTCATAATTTTGAGATATAGGGACAAAAAAGTAAGATTAGACTCTGGGGAGAGATTGGTTAGTTCATCCGGAGTTTCTTTTCCCACTGTGATAGAACAATGTTCCTACACACATGGGTGGGAAACCAAGCACATGTCTATGAAAAAACAAAAGCTGCTAGACACTAAGACATATTTTTCTGGACATGGCTATATCCCCATCATTAGAGAGCACTGTCAAAATTCACAAAGTAATACCCATTTTAGGGGTCTGGGGGTATTCCAATAATATAAGCAGAAGACTTAGGAAGGAAGTCTAGCTATTATTTAAATAGAATATATTTTGAGAATAATACTAGAATCTCAAAATCATGGTTTACAAGGCAATCCTATCTAATAAAAGAGTAATATGCAAATTAACCATCACTCCACTACACCCACAAACCATGTCCACTAGCCAATCAGAAGCAAGTATGCAAATTAACTCAACCAAGATGGCTGCAGCCACTGAGCGAGTAGGAGGAATCCAAGCTTTCCACACACCCTGGCAGGCCCAGGCCTCCACTCAAGGCTACAAAGTTTAAATTATAGAAGATAAATAAATCCCAACAAAAATGGCTGTGGCCACAGAGTGAGCAGGAGGCTTGGCTCACTCAAGGCTACAAAGTTTCAATTATAGAAGATAAATAAATCTGATACCAGGGCTTCCACTTGGGTCGCCGGAGGGCATGGCCAGCCTGCAGACCACCACAGGCCCCTCGCCCAGGCTGCCCCACACTCCAAGAGAACCCCCACCCTGATCTGGGACACCCTTCAGGGCAAACCAGCTGGCCCCCACCCATGCACTAGGCCTCTATCCTATCTAATAATGCTATCTAATAAAAGAGTAATATGCAAATTGAGCATCACTCCAACATACAAGATGGCTGCCCTCATGTGGACATAAGATGGCCAGCAGGGGAGGGCAGTTGGGATGGACCAGGCTGGCAGAGGAGGGAAGTTGATGGCAACCAGGCCTGCAGGGAATGGCTGTTGAGGGGTACCCAAGCCTGCAGGGGAGATCAGTTGAGGATTACCAGGTCTGCAGGGGAGAGCAGTTAGGGGTGACCAGGCCTGCAGAGGAGGGCAGTTAGAGGTGACCAGGCCTGCAGGGGAGGGAAGTTAGGGGCAAACAGGCTGGCAGGGGAGCAGTTAGGCATCAATCAGGCTGGCAGGGAAGTGGTTAGGGGGTGATGAGGCTGGCAGACAGAAGCAGTTAGGGGCATTCAGGAAGGTAGGCAGGTGAGCAGTTGGGAGCTAGTAGTCCTGGATTGTAAGAAGGATGTCCAACTGCTGGTAGGATCGGGCCTAAACGGGCAGTTGGACATCTCTCTCGGGGTCCCAGATTGGAAAGGGTGCAGGCTGGGCTGAGGGACACCCCCCACCCGTGCACAAATTTTGTGCACCGGGCCTCTAGTATCAAAGTATAATCAGTGAACTCTTAAGCTCCCCAATTTCTCCTAAGTGACTGAATTGAGTCATTAAACTGGAGCATCTAAACACCCAGAATAAAGTTCAAGCTATTTTTCTGGGGCATGTAGGAAAAGGTAAAAAAAGTTAAGAATTACACAACCACATTACTGGATTTTGGGATGATTTGCAAGTATTTTTTATATAAATAATTTTAAGTAATTAATCCTAGTACCAAATGAGGCATAGAGAGGTTTTAAAAAATCACCCAGCCTGGCCAGCATGGTTCAGTGATTGAGTGTTGACCTATGAACCAGGATGTCACGGTTAGATTCTTGGTCAGGGCACATGTCTGGGTTGCGGGCTCAATCCCCAGTGTGGGTGTTCAGGAGGCAGCGGATCAAAGGCAGCAGATCAATGATTCTCTCTCATCATTGATGTTTCTATCTATCTCTCCCTCCCGCTTTCTTCCTAAAATCAATAAAACAAAATTCTCTATGCTAGTAAATGGAGAATTGAACTGTCTTTTGTTTCATATATCTTTTTTGTCTCCACTTATCCAAATAAACGAGTGTTGTGAACCCTTGTCACCCCTGATATAGAATAGAATTTTCTCAAGGGAGAGAAAAATCTTGGCTCATGAATGTCTCCAGCTGCTTAATGGGAACCTAGATGAGTTCCATCAAATTAATTGCTTCCAGAATTAGAGGTTAGTTTTCCAGAGCAGTTTAGAAATTATCTCTGAAGCTTTCTCTAAAGGTATTAAAAGTAAAATATCATGGAAAATATTAAAGATGGGTTAACTACACATTTTCTAATTCTTCAGAGAAAGTGTTTCAATGGGAATGGAGAGGGGCGGATAATTCCATAAAGCAATATAATTATTATTTGTATAATAGGTGGAATTCATTCTTTCCTGGTATTTTGCTGGAACCGCTTCATATGATTGACTTCATGGGCTCATTCTCTTTTGAGCGGAGGGATCAGAGGTGCACATAGATGCACATCCTTTCACATTCGGGACGCAGGTTCAATTCCTAAAGCTTACTATTTACAATGGTGCAAGGTTTGTGAGCTCACAATCCTTTTTTTTGTAGCTAAGAAAATATCTTATTCTAATAGGAACTAGGCTTACTTGAGTATTTGTCAGTTATGAACAGAAAGGACAGGCTCAAGAAACGTAAGTAATTCATCAAGCGGGGAAAGTAAGTTGTGGCTCCTATTGTAATTTTTCTCCGGCAGCTTCCCTTACAATCTATCTCTGGGAAGCAGTGACACACATAATATTGATTTACACTCCAGCAACTCGTCCTCACAGCATTTCATAGCAGATAATGCTTCAAGTGGCTAGGAGACTCTCACGTGAAAAGGCTTTCCTAAGCCTTCTTATCTTGTTTCCCCGGTTTTAAAGTGTAGGTGTGCTACATTAACTCCCAAGAGTGCTTTTTTTCATGTTCTTCTAACCATTTAGAGACACTTTATTTTTCAATTAAATGCTGTGTTTATCTTCTTTTTAAGTTCTATTTACTCTTATCTAAAACATTACCTTGCTTAAATGACATTGCTCTTTGCTTGATTAAATTTTAAGTTAGGACTGAAGTGCCATGATGTAGGAGACAATTGTAAGCAGAACCTTGCTGCAAAGTACATAATTAGGCCATTTGAAGGCATACTTTATCTCTTCAAGGCTACCTTACACCAAGCACTGCTCCTAAAATCATGAAAACATTGGCCATCTCCTATAACAGAAAAATTACTGAGGGAACAAGTGGAAGAGTATCATCTATGCTATAAAAGCAATTTACTTCCATTGTGAGCCTCAAAAAAGATTTATATCTGACTCATATGTCTAAAAATTCATTTGAAAATCACTTATAGAAACTATAAGTGTAGTAATGTAAACTTGAAATAGATGAGTAAGTTAAACAAATTCTTGAGTGCAAGAGAAGTAATCAGATAAACAGCTCAAAATAAAACTCTTTGGATTACTCACTTTAACTGATGAGTACCTGAAGACACATGAGGGACAATTACACAGGAACAATCTTATGGATTTTCTAGTTCAGAGGGAAAGCAGGTCCTCAAGTAGTATTGTTTCATTCAACATAACTTTGTTATAATATTGATGACATGTCTTAGGAACCTAACTGTTGTTTCTGCCAATTAGCCTATGGCGAAAGTGGTTTCCTTATATGTCATATGTCAGTTCTCCTAAAGATGCAAAACCTGCCTGCCCCGTGTTGCTCAGTGGCAGGGCATTGGCCCATGCACCGAAATGCAGGTACTTGGGTTGCATGTTGGTCCCCAGCCCCACTCTGGGCCTGTGTGGGAAGCAACTAATGGATGTGACTCTCTCACATCACTGTTTCTCTCTCTCCCTCCCTCTCACTCCCTTCTACTCTCTTTAAAAATCAATGGAAAAAATATCCTCAGTTGAGGATTAACAATAAATAAATAAGTAAATAAACAAATAAATAAATCTATAATAATAAAAACATAATATGCTAATTAGACTGGACAGCTGAACTACCTTCCCGATGACCTTCTGGGTTTCGAGGGCCGAGCCCCTTGCACGCATTCCATGCATCAGACTTCTAGTAAATAAATAAATATGCAAAATCTATCAATGGTATTAAGTGAGGACTTACTGCATATTATTATATGAATAATCATAACATAATATGATAAGTTCAATGTTAGTGCTATTGCTAAAACAACAAAGAGGAAGGCATTACTAGCCTCCTGGCATGGAATTAGATGGAAAAGAAGAAGGATCTTGAATTATAAGTACAATTTTAAAAGGTAAGGAATGGCCAAGGGAGTCACAGGAACATCATCATGTTGAATAATGACATAGGAACACTTGGACATATGGTTTTTAGGAAACACTGAAAAGTCTGTTGCTGCTAAAAAATATTGGTTGGGAAAGAGATAAGTAGATCAAAGTCATATTTCTTTTAATACTTTAACTGATTTCAAAGAGGAAGGGAGAACATCTCATCATTGATGTTCCAGTCCCAGAAACATCAATGATGAGAAAAAATCATTGATTGGCCTCCTGCACATACCCCAACCGGGGACTGAGCCTGCAACCCAGGCAAGTGCCTTGACTGGGAATTGAATCATGACCTCTTGGTTCATAGGCCGATGTTCAACCATTGCGCCATACCAGCCGGGCAAGGTCATATTTTGAATAGCCTTATTTATACACAATGTTAGGAAATTCATACAGTTAAGCTAACAAACCTTTTCATATTAAAAACAAAAACCAACAACTGTACTAAATGCAGAATGGAACTCCAGAATCCAGAGTTAGAAGTCCTTTTTTTTCCTAGTACATAATAGCTGTGTCAGTTCCAACTCATGTCCAGATTTAAAGCTTAGAGATATTTATTTTTTGAAGTTTTTATTTACATCACACAGTCTCAGAGACCTGTGTTATTGGCACTTCCTTCAGAAATGGCTCAACTGAGGGACATTTTGAGCCTGAAAACATAAATATATACTTCTTTCTCTTTTTTTGTTTTAAAAGCAGCAAGATTTTTTTTCTTAAGCCCAAGACCATATTTTCTTAAATGTGCCAGATATTTTTTTTTAAATAAACTGTAAGGAAAAGCTATTTTTGATGGGGATAGAGAAGTTGCTTACTCACATACATTTTGTTATTACCAACTTTCCAAAGTGTGCTAGTAAGTGAGTGTTATGCATATGGTCCAGTCCCAGAAAATACCTGACACATACATTTTTTTTTCTCAATTATAACTGAAAATAGGTTGACTGTGACTGTTCAGGGTCGTTAATTACCCCCTTCAATGCAAGGATCTGTCTAAAATACTGGAGTCTTTTCCCTGTTCTCTTACATTTTTATTTATCTTTTGACTTCGGGACATGCAAAGCATTACTGCACAGCTGCTAAGCACACTAGCCTCAGAAACAGAGTGGGTTGTGAGATTAAACACCAGGAGATGGTTTGGGTTTTTCAAATTTGCATGGCTAATGTAAACAGCCCCCAGATCTCATCCGTGAAAGTTGGAGGGGACCTGGTGTGTGGGCTTTCTTCTCCCTGCTGGGAAAAGCATTGGTTAGCCCATGAGCAAAACAAAACAAAACAAAATAAAACAAAAAGTTGCATCGTGCCCTAGCCGGTCTGGCTCAGCTGATAGAGCTTCGGACTATGGACTGAAGGCTTCCCAGATTCAATTCTGGTCAAGGGCACGTACCTTGGTTGCAGGCTCCTACCTAGCCGGACCTTGGTTGGGGGACATGCAAGAGGCAACCAATCAATGTTGCCTCTCTCTTCGATGTTTCTCTCTGTCTTTCCCACTCTCTTCCACTAAAAGTCAATGGAAAAATATCCCCGAGTGAGGATTAACAACAACAACAAAAAATTGCATCATAAAATTACACCATGAGCAAACTGACATCTTACAACTTACTTATTCTTTGATGCATGACTTTACTTGTATGATAATCTCCTTATTATCTTAAATCACAATCCCTGTGATTATAAGCATCATTTTAAAATTTTCAGAAATGGAAAAATATTTTCTTACCTGACAAAAATTATATTTCTACTAGAGGACCAGTGCACGAAATTCATGCACTGGGGAGGGGTGAGTGTCCCTCAGCCCAACCTGCACCCTATCCAATCTGGGATCCCTTTCACAGTCTGGGACTGCTGGCTCCCAACTGCTCGCCTGCCTGCCTGATTGCCCCTAACCACTTCTTCCTGCCAGCCTGACCACCCCCTAACCACTCCCCTGCCAGGATGATCGATGCCTAGCTGCTCCCCTGCAGGGCCGATCGTCCCCAACTGCTCTCCCCTGACAGCCTGGTCACCCCCTAATGACCTCCCCTGCATATTCCCTCTTCATTAGATAGGGTTTTTTCTTTAACATATTGGACAGCCCTAACTGGTTTGGCTCAGTGGATGGAGTGTCAGCCTGCAGACTCAAGGGTCCCAGGTTCGATTCTGATCAAGAGCGTGTACCTTGGTTGAGGGCACATACCCAGTGAGGAGTGTGCAGGAGGCAGCTGATCAATATTTTTCTCTCATAGCTGTTTCTAGCTGTCTATCCCTTTCCCTTCTTCTCTGTGAAAAATCAATAAAATATATTTTTAAAAAAAGAAATATTTAAGATTCCTCCATATCTGCCTGGCTGGTGTGACTCAGTGGTTGAGACCCCAGGCTGCCGCTGGGAGGAGATTGCCTCTGTGGGGGTGTGCGCCTCTCCCAGACTGAGACCCCAGGCTGCAAGTTTGTGTGTGTGGGATCACTCCATGGGGAGTGAATTTGTTTTTGTTTTTTATAAAGGGTCAGGAGGGCCTCTGGGCAGCATTCCACCGGGCTGCTTACTCTGCCAGCTCTCACCAGCAGCCTTCCTGCTGGGGGACTCCAGCGGGGCTGAGAGGACTGGGCACCGCTGTCTTGTGGTTATGGGCACTACCATTTTTGTTGCAGAATGATGGTTAATTTGCATATTACTCTTATTAGATAGGATTTAATTTATATTGTGCTGATACAGTTTTTTATCCTTTTTATGTTAGAAACAAGAAGAATAATCTAGCTTTCTATTCCCTGATATTAAAGAGACACTGCATTCTTGATATCATCTATATATATAAAAAGCCAGTGACTAGAATGCCATAATGACCAGAACGACTGGTTGACGCCCACTGCAGCCAGTGAACCAGCCCAATTGGGGGGCGGGGCCTGTGGCCAACCTTCTGGGGCCCTCCCCCTGGCTGGCCCCACCTCTGATCAGCTTCTCCCACCCTGATTGAGGGCAGGGTGGCTGGCCAACACCCCCTCAGCCCTTCCCCCTGACCAGCCCTGTCCCTGATCGGACTGCCCCATCCCAATTGGCCTGTAGCCCCATCCCTGATCAACCCCCACCCCAATAGGAGGCAGGGCTGGCTGGACAACCTCCTGCAGCCCTTCCCCCTGGTCTTCCCCACCCCCAATGGGACCCCACCACCTCAATTAGTCCTTGGCCCCTCCCCCTATTTAGCTCCACCCCTCATCATCCCCCACACTTTGATCAGGGGCAGTACCAGCAGTCAACCACCCATGGCCCTTCCCCCAGGCTTCTGGCCTCTGATTGGCCCCCCACCCCATTTGGGGATGGGGTCAGCCAGCCCACCACCCACAGACCCTCCCCACAGCTGGCCTCACCCCCTGATCAGCACCCACCACCCCAATCGGCCTGTAACCCCTCCCCCCAGCCAGCTCCGCCCCTGATCAGCCCTCCCACACCAACCAGGGGTGGGGATGGCCAGCCAACCCCCCACAGCCCCTCCCCCAGGCTGCTGGCCCCCAATCAGCCCCCCCACCCCAATTGGGGGCAGAGCCCACCAGCCAATCGCCCTTGGCCCCTACCCCCAGCTGGCCCAGCCCTGATTGGGCCTTGATTGGGGCAGCCTGGCTGGCCCACCTCCTGCCATCTCTTCCTCCCAACAGGCCTGGCCCTGATCCACCCTGATTGGGGCTGGGCTGGCCAGACCCCACGCATGCACAAATTCGTGCACTGGGCCACTAGTTTTTCATAATGTAATTTCCATCCATTTCTTTTCCATTTTTTCATTTACAACCTGCAGTATGCTCTTATCAGATACATGTGTTTTTGCAATAGCCATAAAAATGACCTCCCTAACTGGGGATAACTTTGTTATAATTCTTTCTGCATATTCTTGCAATATTAATTTTCCTAATCAATGAAAGCTGAGCCCTTGAAGACTTCTGCAGGATGATGCCCCTGTCCCTAAAACCATGCCTAACAGAAAACATATGTTTATTCTTCCATTATTTTTTTTTCCATTTGAAAAAATTCTTCAGCTCCAGTTGATATACATTATTATATTTTTCAGGTGTACACCACAGTGATTAGACATTTATATAACTTACTATCCTGATAAATCTCACACCCATGATACCTTACATAGTTATTAGACTGTTATTACTATATTCCCCATGCTGTACTTAACAGTCCTTCATTATTTTTAAATGATTAGATGTTACTATCCCAATTAAAGTCATATTGAGTAAAATTTTAAATGGTATCCATTGTTCTCAAATTCTCATTTCAATCTAATGGAAAGAATCTCAGAGGTCATTTAAACTGATAGTATTATTTGAATATGAGCAAAGAGAAGTCCAGAGATATTGGGTACATTTGTGTTTCATTATTAACCTTCCACAGTGTCTCAAGTACTGTTCAATGACCTGCTAACACAAAGAAGAATTTAACTCTGACTTTATGATCTGAGTGATTAATAATGTGGGAGAAAGTGCTGTAAATATATAGGCGAGGTTAAAGGTTCTCGGAGTTTGGTTCTTTGAGCAGTAGCATCTACTAGGACCTTATTAGAAATAAATATTCTGGGATCCTCTCTCCAGAACTACTGACTCAGAAACTCTCAAGGGGAGAAAGGCCAGCAATCTGAACTGAGTAAGTATTGTAGGTGATTCTGATGTACAAGAACATTTGTGAAATTCTGGCTAATGGAAAAATATAAATTCTGTTTTAGTTTCATTGCTAGCATAAATGTTATGGTTAACTAACAATGTTGACCTGTCAAGTAGAATATTAAAATACATGGCACTGCCTCAGGAAATTTTAATCCCCCAATAATAAGATCAAAAGATAAAAAATATTCTCACAAATAAAAGTAAATAAGTACAGTATTGCCACCACCAGTCTTCTAGAATTATCATATCAAGATTATTAATTTCATCTACACCCCCCATCATCTCTTCCTGCACTATTCACTGGATTATTTGGAAGCAAATCATGAAAGGAGTTAAAGGGAATGTCATCATTTTCAGACTAGAGTCCCAGTGCACGAATTCGTGCACTGGTGGGGAGTCTCCCTCAGCCCAGTCTGCACCCTCTCCAATCTGGGACCCTTCAGGAGATGTCTGACTGCCACTTTAGGCCCACAGGGATCGGGCTTAAAGCGGCAGTCAGACATCCCTCTCACAATCCGGGACTGCTGGCTCCCAACTGCTCTCCTGCCTGCCTGCCTGATTGCCCCTAACTGCTTCTGCCTGCCAGCCTGATCACCCCTAACCACTCCGCTGTCAGCCTGATGACACCTAACTGCTCCCCTGCGAGCCTGGTTGCCCCCAACTTCCCTCCCCTGCCAGCCCAGTCACCCCTAACTGCCCTCCCCTGCTGGCCTGTTTGCCCCATCTGCCCTCCCTCCCCTGCTGGCCTGGTCACCCCCAACTGCCCTCCCCTGCTGGCCTGGTAGTCCCCAACTGCCCTCCCCTGCAGGCCCAGTTATCCCAACTGTCCTCCCCTACTGGCCATCTTGTGGTGGCCATCTTGTGACCACATGGGGGTGGCCATGTTGTGATCACATGGGGCAGCCATCTTGTGCAAGGGTGTGATGGTCAATTTGCATATTACCTCTTTATTATATAGAATGGAAATCTAGAACAAAATCTGTCTCTAATATTAATGCCTATGTTTTTCCTAAGCACCTGGGAAAAATTTTGGACTCTGTTCTGGTCTTATCCATATTTATTCTTTTTCTTTTTCTTTTTTTGTCCTCCAGTAAAACCATGTCCCATACATTCTACACTGGGATGATTTTGTCTTCTGCTTCTGTTCCAACTAGCATTCAGTTAAGATGGTAGCACATATTGGTTTATTTGCAAAGAACACTTTCTTCTCTAAGATTTTCTTCTTCACAAGTTTTATAGCCAATTACTTATATGTTAGCTTCATCATCATTGTATTAGCATTCTTTATGTGCCAGACACTGGTTTAAGCTCTCACAATATATAACCTAATTATTTCTCACAGTAACTCTTTACTGTATAAACCCACCCTACCCATTTTTTTCAGAGAAAGATGGTGAAGCACATTAAAGTTATGTAATTTACCTATGACTACACAGTAGTACACCTGGGATTATGACCCACTCAGTTTAGCTCTAGAGTTTGAGACTGTGGTAATAACCATTATACAATGTTCTCATCATCATATTGTTTTTCTTTTAATTTCATTCAGGAGGCCCTCTAATCTCTAACCCTATGATTTTTCATTTTCCTTATTATGAGTTTAATCATTCTCAATGAACATTTTCTATGGTCTGTGCACAGACTTGTGTTAGAGCTCATTCAGTTGTGTTAATGATTGAGTGCAGTGAACTCTGCCAGGGATAGTGATATTGATGAGGTAGATTTTGAATTGGGTCTTAAAGGACTGCATGAGGCATTCTGGGAAAGCTGTGAATACAAAGCATACTGGTAATTGGACAGACACAAGCAAAATCGTAAGCTCATACACTATCCTGTCATGCACAGGAGTTGTGATAAGGTGAATACAGCCAGCCAAATTGTAGTGACTGTGGGCAGCAGTGGGAAAAGTCCAAGAGTAATTTAAGTCAAGAGTTAGATATAGTTGATCAGTACTTAGATTTTACTCAGCCTCTATTTCTCTTGTTTTTAATTTCTTTACAGACAGAAACATTTCCCTCATTACCTTGTACAGAGGAGTAGTGTTAAGGAAAGGTTAAGAGCATTCAGTCCAAAAATAATTAGACCTGAGTGTATAATTCTTTTTTCTTTTTCACTTAAAATCTATGTGACTTTGGATCATTTCTTAATATTCATTTGCATTGTGGGGAAATTAACCTCACCTATTATGAATAAAGATCAATGCTTTCAATTCTAAGTGACTGAAGCACTGCTGTAATTTCACAGAGCAGAGCAGTTAGAGAACACCTTTACATAAGTAAATCGGGCAAGCTATTTGATGAATTTTTTTATCACTTGTGTTTTACTTAACATCCCTTGAAGTTATTTTTGTCTTTTGGAAATAGGACCTAGTGCAAATTTACGGGCGGGGTGGGGGGGGGGAGGACATTTTCTGACAAAGTGTACATAGATTCAGATCATGCAATAAATGACTAAAACATTACAGTAAAGGGACTCATATTACTACTTTGTAGACTCTCTAAAGCAGTTCTGTTCTACCTCTGCTTTGTACGCACTCTTCAAATCCTTTTAACTTAAATATCCCATTTTTCTTACTGACCTATTCAACTGGCAGTTTGAATCTCAAAGTCCTTAGCATCCCATTTTAAACCATGCTACAACTGGCTGAGACACTAAGTGACCAGCAAGCAATAGTGTCCCTAATAAACTATTCCAAAATATTCTTCAATTAAATATACTGGGGTAACAATGTTTAATAACATTATATAAATTGCAGGTGTACAATCTTATAATACCACATTTGTATACTCTATTGTATGCTAATCACCCTAAGTTTAAACTCTTCCCAAAACACATTTTTAAAGAAAGCACCCACATTCGGTTCTTGAAAGAAGAGTGTTAATAATATTGGTTTGGAATAAATGAAGAAAGAGAAACAGATTTTAGCAGGTGTTAAAGTATATCAAATGTGTATCATGAATCATGAGATGACACCATAGCAAGGATTGGCCTATCTTAGCTAATTAGAATCAACCTCCTAATATAATAATGCCTCACCCTTAGAGGGCACAATCTTATATTTTGTGCATTTATTAAATTTTAAATTTTATTATATTTTATATTTTCTTGAGCAGGTGAAATTTCCTTAAAGGTTTGATATGGCATATTTTCTTTTTCATCTTATATGACATATAATTTATTAACTAATATGACAATCAGTTAAGTGAAAACAGTTCTTTGTACTGATTTAAATACTTATTTATATTGTGATGAAAAAAAACAGAACAGGTGGATTTATCGAAGAGCACTGACCTATAAAACTCCCCTGATTTATATGTAATTTCATAGCTGTATGTCATAGCACTAATGACAGATTATGAAAAGAGTTGAAAAATACGCCTTTAAGCAGGAGCTTTGTGTGAAAAAAGATAAACTGTATAATTGAAAGTTTTCTAAGAGTACAGTCTTCAAGTGGCTATATTTTAAAATCATCATGTAAGCATAATTAAGTTTCTTCAAAATATCAATTTATTTGATGTACTTAATTGCCTTCTATTATATTTTTTAAATTTACTTTTGAGGTCAATGTTGTTTATCTACAATTGAGTAGAAAAAAAATAAGCTTACTCAGCCCATCTGTTTTTATCTAAGAGCACAATTAGACAAGCTCATTGCCCTGAATATTTTCAAGGTAAGAAAATGTAAAAGATAATAATAATATGTTAACATATCATTTAAATGTTATAGCATGTTCATGTAATACATGTATGTATTACTATGAAACAAATACTCTAAGTGTAACTTTGACTACAATTTTGTATAGCAATTTGCTTAATCTGTTCTTCTATCCTTGATATTAGTTGATAATTATACTTTCAGTAATTAAACCAGTATTTACTCAATTTAGATAACAGACTTTAATATACCATTGTTATACTTGTTTCTAAATAAGGAATATAATCTTGTGATTATTATCCTAAAAATTAAATGTTACCTCTACTTGATTATTCTAGAATGTTTAAAATCTGAATCACTTCAAATATTTCCTTCAAGGACTTGAAAAACTGAATCTGAATCATAAGGCCATACTTTTTTACCTCTAGCATTCATTAGTGTGAGAATGTCAACTTCAGCTAGCCTCTGCTGAGACTGATCTACATTTTGATTTTGACCCATTAAATAATTATAGGGCTGTTGTTTTAATTGATTTTAATATTTATCTAAAAGGATATTAGTATAACTGATGAGCTTGATGAAGCTTTGAAGTAAAAATCTTTTAAAACCATAGATATTAAATATCTCTTTGTTCTTACCTAAAATAAATAATCAGAAATCCAAAGACAAAGAAAGCAAAAGAGTACTTCTGTTATTAAATACCTAACTAATCATGAAATACTAATCATGAAGCTCAATCTTTTTATTTTACAGTGAAGAATTCATCAAATTCCCCAAACTCAGCATTTACCTGGTTGCCATATGGAAGCCATGTCTCAAACATGTTGTCTAGGGTGGTTTATACAATACTATGTACTGTGCCATAACAAAATAGTCCTAAAAGTCACTGAAAAATTTTATATCAAATTTGTTTTCAACATCTAGGTGTGAGGTGAAACTTGTGGACACTAATATCATTTTGAAATCACCTAGGAATTTCATTCAAAATCTACTTTGCCTTACCAAAATGAGAGCAGCAAAAGTGCAGAAGTATTTTCCTTCCATGCATTTTTCAATAAGAAAGCTTAGAGAACAGAGTCTGGGGAGTTCTTATTAGAATGGATACAACATTATCCTATACTAGAGTCTTGGTGCATAAAAATAGTGCACTCGGGTGGAGGGGGGTTCCTCAGGCCAGCCTGTGCCCTCGGGGGGGCCATGGAGGCTGCAGAGGCTCCCACTATGGCTACTGCACTTGCCAGCTTTGAGCTCTGCTGCTGGCTGAGCGGTGCTCCCCCTGTGGGAGTGCACTGACCACCAGGGGTCAGCTCCTGCATTGAGCGTCTGCCTCCTGGTGTCAGGGCATGTCATAGCAACTGGTCATTCTGCCAGTTGGTTGATTTGCATATTAGCCTTTTATTATATAGTATAATAATAAAAGGCTAATATGCAAATTGTCCCCTCTACCAGGAGTTTAACCAGGGGGTGTGGCCAGCCAGACCCCACCCATGCATAAATTTGTGCACCGGGCTTCTAGTTTTGTTAGAATTATAAAATGATTTCTGTACATCTAGTGAGAAAAATATTGCCTTTGAGATTACATAGTTGTATGCTATGTTGTCTGACACTACATACTAACATACAGACCAAACAACACTTGAATTTTAATTATTAGTATACAGTACACTTAGAGGCAGAAACTGGTATTATATAAGAAAACTGGATATCAAGATAATAGGAAGAACTTTTCCACTACAAAGTTTAGAGATATGCAACCAAGAATAATTAATAGAGGGAGTATGGAAGAATTTAGGAATATATTCAATGATAGACAGGATCTCAGTGTTTCTGATTTTCCCACAAAGTTGAAACACTGGACTACATAGACTCTTATTCCTACTGAAGTCTTCTTGTTCTCAATCCTACTGAAGTTCAGTTTTCAAAAAAAAACAAACACTTCCTTTTCCCTGATTATCACATCAGAGCAAGTAGGAGCTGACATAGTAGGGCTGGTTATCCATTTGAAGAGTTTGCCCCCAACTGGGCTCTTTACAGTTTAATGGGAAAGGTAGGGAAGCAATTAGAAACTAGTTCTTCCAACACCAGTGATGTATCTTGGAGCCAGCTGTGCTGTCTAAAAATATTTCCCATGCATGGCAATTAAAAAAACCATTGGGAGCCTATTGCCAGTGAGTCAGAAGAGACCTGTTAAAGAAGGTGGGTAGGATGTGGCTTAAGCGTGTCACGGGGAAGCTACAGTCGTGGGAAGTGGAAACAAATGGGGGAAATGTCAAGATCAGAATAAAACTCAGTCTCAAAAAACAGTTTAACAGATATAAATAACAATCTATATTACTGGCTAAAACTATATCTGTATTACCTCCAAGTCACTATACTCACAAATTAATCTGTTTTTTCACTGTTGTATTCATGTTGAGAAAAGAGTCTTATGTTAGTTTATTTACTGCTCATGCAAGCACAACCCACACACTCAACCCTATACTTTTCATTGTACTCCATAACATTAAGACTCTTTCTGAAGAGAGTGGTTAATGTGGAAATAAAAGTGAATCCTGGTGCTTTAAATGTCATTAGAGTGTAAAACTCTGTATGCTACATTTGCTACACATAAATGAGGTACATATGTTAATGACGTTAAATCAGACTAATTTTGTTAAATACTTCTCTGAAATAGTAGAAAACCTACGATATGGGCACATTTTAATGGAGGCTATTTTTTACGTTTAATAAAATATTTATTAAGGTGGTAACACAAGATAAATCATACAAGAGCTCAGTCAAGACAAAAACAAACAAAAAGAGAGTGTTGGGAATGGCAATTAATGCTGCCAATTAAAAAAAATGTAAATCATTTTACTACCCAAAAGTGATTTGAAAAACCATTTGAATCTGTGCATGAACATGGTTGTAGTAATCTTTCTGAACTGTGTACTAAAGTGATAGGTAACTAGTGTTCTATTCCTCAGGGGAGGCAAGTCCTAGATCCCAGATGGCAAGCAGGCTGGCACCCCTGCCCACTGAGTTCTTAGACCTTAAGTCCTTTGTAGAAACAGTAAGGAGATAACCAGCCTTTTAGATTATGTGGGATTGTGTTGCTTAAACAAAAGAACTTCAAAATGACGTTAAGATAATAGTCATTTATTTTTCACTCCTATAACAGCCCAATATGATGTTCCTAGTGGCAAGGCAGTTTTGTTCAATAGACTAAGTTAGGGCTCCAGGCTATTTCATCTTAGAGTTTGTTATCCCCTAGGATTTGTGGGTCTTGTAACTGAAAAAAGAAGAACAACAGAAGTTCCATCACTGCTACTCACATGTTTTTGGTGAAACCAGACACATGGCCATAGCAGGAGGCCAAGTGGAATAGTATTGCCAGGAGAACTTGTCCCACGCTGGGCACCAACACTCCACTCAGAATTCCACACTAGTAACCAAAACCTTGCTCTTGAAAGTTCTTTCTGCCACTGGTATGTATAACAAAGGGACTGAATAAAAATAAGGGATCATAAAGGCCTTGGAGCATTAGAGTTTAAAAAGCAATGTGGGGGAAGAATCCAAGATGGCGGCGTAGGTAAACACCTAAACCGCTGCCTCGCACAACAATTTAAACTGCAACTAAAAGACTAAATGTCTATCACCCAGAACCATGGGAAAGCTGGCTGAGTGGAAGTTCTACAACTAGAAGGAAAGAGAAAAGAGCATTGAGACGTGCACGAGTGCTGAAAAGCTGAGGTACGGAGGCGCGTAATCCAGGCTGGCGGTAGGCATTGCTTTTTTCAACCCGAAGGGAGAAAAGCCCCCGATTACTCTGAAATACAGTCTCTGGGGAGACACGGGGGACCCAAACTCCTACAGGGAGAAGCAGGACTGTCTGCCAGTGAGGGTGGCTTGCTTGCAGAGCTGCACACAGGAATAATTGTTTACGGCACTGGGGCAGGGGACTCACGGATGCCGTTGGGGATGCAGAGCCGGCTAACTAGCAACCATTGCTGTTTGCCATGCCCTAGCCTAGTGACACACTGAGACCCCGCCCTGCACAACCTACAAACCCACCCAAACTCCAAGCAGCAGCTTTAGCATAAGAAAGCCCTGCCCTATCGCATCTTAACCTAGCAAACTTGCAGCCTGGGTCAGACAGCTCCAAAACCTCCAAACCCCAAGCAAAGAGGAGAAAACTGTAGCTCTCACTGTAGCTCCTGCTGGGTGGCCTCAGACAGTAGCTGACCTGCACCCCATTGGAGATCCAGAAGCCAGTGTACCTAGTGGTCAGTGTGAGACACCAGATTTCAACTCCTCACATCCATAAGTGACACATTCAAGAGGCAGACTCAGGGAACACCAAAGCCCCACTGAAACAAGTCCTGCCCCATAAGCGTGTCTTCAGCGCAGCAGTTCTTCCATTATAGACACAGCGAGTGCTCACAGCTAATTGGCCTGGAGGTCAATTCCTCCCAGTGTACCAACAACAATTAAGGCTTAACTACACCAAGACTTTGCGCTCAGCCCACAAAGGGGTGTACCAAGAGCATCCACCTCATGTGATTGGTGAGGCTGAGCTACTGCCCCCTATAGATCACCTACCACACAAGGCTACTCCATCAACACAGGGAAGCAGCCAAAATGTGGAGACAAAGAAACATGTCAGGAATGAAAGAAACGGAGGAAAGCAAACTACTGGACGACATAGAGTTCAGAACCACATTTATAGCCGAGAAACTTGATGAGACCTTTAAGGATATTAATGAGAATGCCAAAAAAATGGAAAAGGATCAGTCAGAAATGAAGCATACACTGTCTGAAATAAAGAATATACAGAAACTCAACTGTAGATCAACGTACCCCAAGAATCAAACCAAAGATCTGAAATATGTGGAAACAAAAAACATCCAACCAGAAAAACAAAAAGAAAAAAGAATCCAAAAATATGAAGATAGTGTAAGGAGCCTCTGGGACAATTTTAAGCGAACCAACATCCGAATGTTTGGGGTGCCAGAAGAAGGGAGAGAGCAAAATATTGAAAACCTATTAGAAGAAATAATGAAGAAAACTTTCCCTACCTGGTGAAAGAAATAGACTTACAAGTTCAGGAAGCGCACAGAACCCCATACAAGAGGAATCCAAAGAGGACCACACCAAGACACATCATAATTAAAATGCCAAGGGCAAAAGACAAAGAGAATCTTGAAAGCAGCAAGAGAGAAACAGTTAGTTACTCACAAGGGAGCACCCATATGACTCTCAGCTGATTTCTCAACAGAAACTATGGAGTCCAGAAGGGAGTGGCAAGAAATATTCAAAGTGATGAACAGCAAGAACCTATAGCCAAGATTACCCTACCCAGCAAAGCTATCATTCAGAGTTGAAGGTCAGATAAAGAGCTTTACAGACAAGAAAAAGCTAAAGGAGTTCATCACCACCAAACCAGGATTAAATGAAATGCTGAAGGGTATTCTTTAAGAAGAGGAAGAAGAAGAAAAAGGTAAAGATAAAAAATTATGAACAACAAAATGACATCAAATACATACCTACCAACAAGTGAATCTAAAAATCAAGTGAATGAAAAATCTGAAGAACAGAATGGACTGGTGAATATAATAGAATCAGGGACATAGAAAGGGAGTGGACTGACCATTCTCAGGGGAAGCAGGTGTGAAGGGTGCGGGAAGAGATTGGACAAAAATCTTACTCCTATGGATGAAGACAGTGGCGGGGGGTAAGGGCATGGGGTGGGGTGGGGAATCAGGTGGAGGGGAGCTATGGGGAAAAAAAAAAGAGGAACACCTGTAATAATCTGAACAATAAAGATTTATTTTAAAAAAATAAATAAAAAGCAATGTGGGTTCTATAAGAACTAGTTACAATTTTAAGATAATTTAATGATAAATCATATAACAAAGGGAACCAAAAATTAATATTTATTTTCAAATTTTCTTTGACACAATCCCACATAATAAAGTAACAACAAATTAAAGCTTCAAGTGACATAATGAGTTAGAAATATTTTTTTAATTTATTTTTATTGTTTTAAGTAATACAAATAGTAGTACATAGTTAGAAATATTCTACTACCAATTTTGCAAGTCAAACTAAATGTGTCATCTTGGATAATTCACTACATATTTCTGATTCTACTATTTAAATCTAACAAATGCTAGAGGGTTAAATTAGATCATATCTAAACTTTTGCATATTTTTATTTTATAATTGAGAAAAATGATTTATTATTGATATAAAAATGTAACTCAACAATTGTCTTTCACTGTAAAAGAATCTGGGAAATCTATATATATTTAAAGCCAAGATTTAGTCTGCAATCATGTGCCAGTCATTATTCCAAATGCTTTATTTTTATTTATTTACACATCACAATAACTCCAGTATTATTATCTTCATTTTACATATACACACATTTATGTATTATGTCGAAGGTGTTCAGAACAGGCCTTACCAAGATGTGCTACTTTAGTGAATTATTTTGAGCTGAATGGCAATCAAGACACTGGGTTTATGAGAAACATTTACCTCTCCCTTAAAGAATTTAAATTTGGGGCCTTGCCCATAATAAGAGTTCTCACCAGAAATAATTTATTATGAACTATCTATAAGACAGACTAAACATCTATTTTCTGAAAAACTACTGTTCTCATTAATCTTCATATGACCCTCCTCCCTTCTGAAGCCTCAGGTGCCTTATCTTATCCTTAGCTCAGAACTTTATTTTACCTTTGTTCCTCTGAATCTTTCATGTATTTGGGGGGGAAAGGGTGTCACTGAATCTCATGTATGTAGGGTGCCCACGAGTGCATATGTAATTAAATGTGGATATTTGATCTTGTAAATCTGTATCATGTTGATTTAAGTATTGAGTCACCTGGAAGAACCTAGAAGAGTAGAGGAAAATGTCTTCCTCCTGCTATGACAGGAGATTAAAGACATTGCATCCTGTTTCCTAAGGACATTATCCTAAATCGCAACTATGTCCCAATAAATCAAGATAATCTTGACCAGCATATGAAAAAATTTTGGAAGCAAAGCCATACATAATTTTCTGTATATAAAATCACAATGATAGTGAAATGATAATGCTTAATTTGGGAAAAAAGCATTGCATCAAATTATTTTATACAGAGCAGGTAGTTAGAAAAGATCTAAGGAAAACACACTAAATGGTTAAAAGAGAAGAAGTGGCATAAATGTGTATGAAGTATATTTTAAAAATTAGCACTCATATCTGGAAAGGTGAAAGCAATGCGATATTGAAAGGAATTTTAGAGACAGGACAGGTAGTGTTAGGAAATAAAGAGGGTTCATGGGAGAGGAATGCATATGTGAAGGGCAGAAATAGCTCCAAGATCCCAAAATGCATATCTTACTTGTCTTTCACTGTAAGGGCACATTTGAATCTGTACAGAGATTAGAGAAATGCCACAGGATAAGGGAAGAGGAAGGCATACATTCACAGAATATTCATAGAGGATAGAGGAATTACAAGATAAGGGAGAGAGAAGGAAGGGGCACAAAGTGGGCTTTGGACTTTGAAACTGATACTATGTAACAGAATGACCAATGAGGAAAGTAAGGGGGTCCTAAATTAATGAAGGGTCCAATTAGAAAGGGTCATGTTCAGACAAAAAACTACAGCATATATAAACTGGAGACAAAGGGACATAAGACAGATTTTGGATTTTAATTTTTTTCCCAGTAGAAAGAGAGAGAGAAAGAGAGACAGAGAGCAGGCTTTTCCCATTTGGGGACCCCTCCCCAAGGGAGTCCCCTTTGGGGACACCCATGCCCAGATGGAATTTGTATATGCTTCCAATAAGCTTCCACATTTTTTTCAGAAGAAATATTTTAGTCCATGAGTTTATTTTTCAAACTTTGTAGGGCAAGTAACTATGGGAAGAAGAATCTTCACCCTAAATACCACATTTTAATATGCTAGAATCAGTAAAATTTGAAGACATTTGTTAGGTAAATTAGTGTATTATCTTCTAATTCTAATTCCTAGACATAGAATTTAACATAGGTCAAATATATTTTCCTGTAAATTAAAAAAAATTAAAAATAAAATTAAAAGGGATTTAAGCTATATATGAATGCAAAATATATAATTGATTTTTAAATTGGTATTGGAATTTTTTTGTTTCATACACATTCAATTTATTCATTTTACTACTCATTCAAAATATATTCATAAAATATCGCAAATGTGAAATGTCTAATATGCATAACATTACAATAAAATGAATCCTTCATTTCAGTCATGAGATAAATACTCAAATACCTCTAATAAATAAATAAAAATAATAATTAAAGATGGCATAGACAACTGCCAGCTACATTTGTGACAGATGAGGAAAATAACGTTTTTTACTATATGTCCCAGAGAAATCTACAAGAAAAATATGCCTTCTGTGCTAGGTCTTTACAATAGTACTCTGGTAACTCTGAGGATAGTTTTCTACCATGAGAGATTTAAGTGACAGATGTCCTGGGAAAGATAATGTTCTGTATTTACTGAGTTTTTGTATCACTGAGAAAATCCAGGTGATGATGCTGATCAATTAATTGGAAGAATGAATCTAAAGCTCATTAGGCCAGTTTTAGTTAGATATTTGGAAGCCATTTGCATAATAGACATGAAATTTTGGAAATGGTTAGACTGCTCCAAAGAGAAATGTATCAAGGACCTAAGGATAAATGTATAAAGAATAGCAATATATACTGTTAAAATATATAAATTGAAGAAATCTCTGTAGAACAGCATTCGGGAAGGCAGCTGGCTTACTTGGAGATGACCAGTCAATATTGTTAGATGCCATACTTTATAAGGCTTATTTATTTAATTCACTATCTAGATAAAAAAAGACTTTCCATTAGAATGACTGACTGCATTACAAAATGAGTGAAACAAACATACTCTACTTTATAAAATTCTACTGACACTTTTTGGTATCTTTGTCCTAAAGTAGTCTATATTGGGGAAAATGGAAAATTTTCAGAAGTTGTTTAAAGTTTAATAGTCAGGCTAAACAGCCATCTCAGATGGTGGATTAAAAAAAATTAAATTTGGAGAAAAAAATGTTGGCAGAATAGACAGACGGGTCCTGAGCCTTGTCCTGGAGCAGATAGAAAGAACAGCTGATGGTCAAACGGGGCATGTTTGTTGGTAAGTTGAGGGACAGCTATACTCCAGGAGAAGGTGGGGGACTGCTGGACGGGGCTTCCCTGACCAGGCAGCTCCCACTGCTGCTGGGTTCCCTCCCGGAGCCACCAGCTCAGGTGCAGAGACCATGCCATCTTGAAGGGGAAAGTGGATGTTATCGGAAGCCTGAAAATCTACAACTACGGCACCCACCGAACAGCTGCGGACCCCAGAACACCGGTCCCCAATTGGCGCAAACACACAGATTCAGAGGAGCTCTACACTCCACCACGGAAAAGTCAGATTTCACCTGGGATAAGGTGAGGTCTCTGGTCCCAGCAGAAACAGGTGCACTGCAGGAGCTGGAGGACTGGGGAAAGTCTGCACCTAGGAAAATCCATGGCTGTTGGGGCTGGTGTGACACGTGCATGTGGAAGGGAGTCCTCAGAACTGCTAAAAGAAGGGATCTCTAAAAAGCAACCCATTTTGATCTGACACAAAAGGACAGCCTAAAAATTTTAAAAGTGTGCCAGCTGCTTAGACACAAGGGGGACAAAAAGACTGCACAGACTTGTGTGTAGCCCCAGAGTTTGCACACTTATGCTTTTCCCTCTTTAAATCCTTGCTTCTGAATACTAAGCCCAATACACAGGATCACTGAATTGGGGAAACCCTAAGAGACTGCATGGGAAAGTTGTTTTTCTGGAACCTGGGGATCTGAGCAGGGAATAACCATCAGAGAACCAGCTCTATGGCAACCCACTCCCACAAACTGGTATTGAGTGCCTCAGGGAAAGCAGGATCTAAGCACTGGCTAAAGAGGACCTATAGACCCAGAGGTCAGTCCACAAACACTGCCACCCAGGGGTTGAATCACAAAATGACTCTTGTGTAATCACAAATAAAGGAATACAAGAAATTAAGACACACCACCTGCTTAAAAATCAGGACTGGCTTACAACACTGAGGAGCAGTGGAATGCAGGGAACTGTAATACTGTCCTGACTGGGAAAAAGGCATGCCAAACAGAAAAATAGAGGAAGTGAATGACCTTCACTATTGCACATTTTTTTAATTTTAATTTTTTTATTTCATCTTTTACTTAAACTAATTTTTTTTTCTTTTTTCCTCACTTGATCTTACCTTATTAATTATTACATTTTTTGTTTTCAATCAGTATTATTACTACTGCTATTTTACCTTTTTTTTAAGTGTCATTTTATTTTCTCTTTATTTTACTTTGGGATTAGTGTTCTACATTCTATTTTCATCTTTCCTTCAACATCATTTTACTCTTCTCAACTCTAACTTTATGCCATCAATCTCTTCCTAACTTTTCCTCTTTTGTTTCCCTGTTTCTCTTACCCTTTTCCTGCCTTATATTTTCCCTATTTTTTTCTTTTTATCCCCTTAAAATTGTACCCTACTTATATATCTAATTTCCAATCCCCTGCACCAAGTCCATACACACCTCTCTCTTCTCTGTTTTCACTATCCAAAAAATTGTTTTTCTCTCTGTTTTTTTGTTATTAGCTTGAATGTTGATTATATCAATTCTTTATGCTTGTTTGTGAGATTGTTTTGCTTATTCTTTTTGTTTTGTTTTTTGTTTGTTTTGTTTTTGTTTGTTTTTTGCTTCTGTTTTCCCTCACCTCACTTGATATTAGTTTTTTTTTTTTTGTAGTTTGTATTCATCTCCAGATACATGTTGCTGGCATTTGTTGGGATTAGTGGCTGTTGCATTGGTGATATCTCCCCATATACAATTCTTATTCTCTTTCTTTTCTCCCTTCCTTTTTTTTCCTTTTCCCAATTTCATTTTTGCACTCCTTTCTATTTTTTATCTCTTCTTCTCTCTCTCCTATCCTGTAATTTCTCTGGTGGTCACCTTTATTTGGGGTTATTAATATCTTGAATATATTTCTATTCAGTGTCTTGTGCTTTGTGTTGATTGTGCTGTATTTTGTGCCTTTAAATCAATGCAGGAGAGAGAGAACTACATAACCAAACACCCGGTGAAGAGAGACCATAGGGAGACAAAGAAACAGCCCACATATGAAAGAAAAGCAGGCATCACCAGAAAAGGAAGTAAATGAAATGGGGAAAGCAACCTGTCAGAGAATGAATTCAGAGAAATGGTAATAAGGATGCTGAAAATTCGACAATATGAGTAAGAATCAAGAGGAAATGAATAAAAACCAAGAAGAAATGAAAAATGACATTGCTGCTGTAAAGAACTCAATAGAAAGCATCAAGAGTAGACTAGAAGAAGCAGAGGACCACATCAGTGAGCTAGAAGACAAGGTGGAAAAAAATACCCAAGTAGAGCAGCTTCTAGAAAAAGAAAAAACATTAAAAAGAAGGAGGAGAAGCTAAGGAAACTTTGGGACAACAAGAAACAAAACAACATTCACATAATAAGGGTGCTAGAAGGAGAGGAAACTGAGCAAGGAATAGAAAACCTGTTTGAAGAAATAATGACAGAAACTTCCTTGATATAGGGAAGAAAAAACCCACACAAATCCAAGAAGCTCACAGATCCCAAGCAAAATGAACTCCAAAAGACGGACACCAAAGCACATTATAATTAAATTGGCAAACACCAACGACAAAGTAAGAATCTTAAAAGCAGTCAGAGAGAGATAGAAAGTTACCTACAAAGGAACCTGCATCAGACTAGTGACTGATTTCTCAATAGAAACTCATCAGGCCAGAAGGGAATGGAATGAAATATACAAAGTCATGCAAAGGAAGGGTCTGAATCCAAGAATACTATACCCAGCAAGGTTATCAATCAAAATTGAAGGTGAAATCATGAGCTTCAAAGACAAAAAAAGGACTAAGGAAATTTATTACCACCAAACTAGCAATGCAAGAAATGCTGAAAGTTCTGCCATAAAAAAAGAAAGAAAAAAAAAAAGAAATAGCAAGCAAAGAAGGTATACAGGGGTAAAAAATGAAAATGGCGACAAATAAGTACCTATCAACAATTTTAAATGTAAATGGATTAAATGCCCCAATCAAAAGACATAGGGAAATGGATTGAATAAGAAAACATGACTCATATATCTGTTGCCTACAAGAAACCCACCTCAGAAAAAAGATGCACACAGACTGAGGGTGAAGGGATGGAAAAAGGTTTTTCAGGTGAATGGAAATGAAAAAAAAAGCTAGGATAGCAATACTTATATATGACAAATTAGATATCAAAATGAAGGACATAACAAGAGATATGGAAGGCCACTTCAATATACTAAAGGGAGCAATCCAACATGAAGACATTACTCGGGTAAACATATATGCACCCAATACAAGAGAACCCAAATACATGAAAATGCTCCTGGAGGATATCAAGGGAGAGATTGACAGCAATACAATCATAGTAGACTTTAATACCCCACTATCAGCATTGGACAAATCCTCTAAACAAAAAATCAGTAAAGAAACATCAATTCTAAATGATTCACTAGACCAAATGGAATTAATTGACATCTTCAGAACATTTCACCCCAATGCCACAGAATATACATTCTTCTCAAGTGCACATGGGTCATTTTCAAAGATAGACCATATGTTGTGTCATAGGCAAAGTCTCTTCAAATTCAAGAAGATAGAAATCATATCAAGCATCTTCTCAGTTCACAGTGGCATAAAACTGGATGTAAACTACAATAAAAACAATAAAAAAAATCAGACACAGGGAGACTAAAACGCATGCTATTAAACAATGACTGGGTTAACAGAGAGATCAAGGAAGAAATTTTTAAAAAATCATGGCAACAAATGACAATGAAAACTCAACAATCCAAAATCTAGGGGACACAGTGAAAGCAGTCTTGAGAGGGACGTTTATAGCTCTACAAGCCTGCTGAAAAAAACAAGAAGCAATGGTAATAAATTACCTAACGCTACAACTCAAAGAGTTAGAAAGAGCAACAAGAAAAGCCCATTGTAAGCAGAAGAAAGGAAATAATAAAGATCAGAACGGAGATAAACAACATAGAGACCAGAAAAAGAATACAAAAGATCAACAAAACTAAGAGCTGGTTCTTTGAAAGGATAAACAAGATTGATGAACCTCTAGCCAGGCTCACCAAGAAGCAAAGAAAGAGGACCCAAATAAACAAAAACAGAAATGAAAGAGGTGAAATAACAACAGACTCCACCGAAATAAAAAAGATTGTTAAAAAATACTATGAACAACTCTGTTCCAAAAAACTGGACAACCTGGAGGAAATGCGTATATTCCTAGAAAAACATAACCTTCCAAAACTCAATCAGGAAGAATCTAAACATCTCAGTAAGCCAATAACTATGGAAGAACTTGAAGCAATCATCAAAAAGCTTCCAGCAAACAAAAGCCCAGGGCCAGACAGCTTCACAGGGGAGTTTTACCAAACATTCAAGGAAGAACTAAAACCTATCCTCCTCAGACTATTCCAAAAAATTCAAGATGAAGGGACACTTCCAAGCTCCTTCTATGAAGCCAGCATCAACCTAATACCAAAACCAAATAAAGACAACACAGGCCAATATCCCTCATAAACATAGATGCCAAAATCCTCAACAAAATTCTGGCAAATCGGATCCACCACTACATCGGAAAGATCATACACCATGACCAAGTAGGATTTATCCCCAGAATGCAAGGAAGGTAAAATATTTGCAAAACAATAAACATGATACATCACATAAACAAATTAAGAGATAAAAATCACATAGTCATATCAACTGATACAGAAAAAGCATTTGACAAAATAAAACATGCTTTCTTGATAAAAACTCTCAACAAGGTGGGAATAGAAGGATCATACCTCAACATAATAAAAGCCATATATGAAAAACCCACAGCCAACATCATACTCAATGGGCAAAAACTAAAACCATTTCCCCTAAGAACAGGAACAAGACAGGTATGCCCACTCTCACTACTCGTGTTAGACATAGTACTGGAAGTATTAGCCATTGCAATTAGACAAGAAGAAGAAATAAAAGGCATCCAAATTGGAAAAGAAGGAGTAAAGCTGTCCTTATTTGCAGATGACATGATATTGTACATAAAAAACCCAAAAGACTCCATCAAAAAAGTAATAGACTTAATAAATGAAGTAGGCAATGTAGCAGGATACAAAATTAATACCAAGAAATCTATGGCATTTCTATATACCAATAGTGAACTTACAGAAAGAGAGACTAAAAAAGCAATCCCATTTACCATTGCATCAAAAAAATTAAGATACCTAGGAATAAACTTAACTAAGGATGTAAAAGACCTTTACGGGGAAAACTACAGGACACTGAAAAAAGAGATAGAGGAAGATGTAAACAGATGGAAGAACATACCATGTTCATGGACTGGTAGAATCAACATCATTAAAATGTCCTTAATGCCCAAAGCAATCTATAGATTCAATGCACTCGCCATTAAAATACCAATGGCATATTTCACACACCTAGAAAGAACTCTCCAAAAATTCATCTGGAATAAAAAAAAGAGCCCAAATAGCCACAGCAATCCTGAGAAAGAAGAACAAAGTAGGTGGGATCTCAATACCAGATTTCCAGCTGTATTATAAAGCCACTGTTCTCAAAACAGCCTGATATTGGTACAAGAACAGACATATAGACCAATGGAATAGAATAGAGAATCCAGATATTGACCCAAACAACTATGCCCAATTAACATATGACAAAGGAGGCATGAACATACCATGGAGTCAAGACAGTCTCTTCAATAAATGGTGTTGCTAAAGTTGGACAGATACATGCAAAAAAATGAAACTAGACCACCAGCTTATACCATACACAAAAATAAACTCAGAATGGATACAGGACTTAACCATAAGACGGGAAACCATAAAAATACTAGAGGAATCCACAGGCAGAGAAATCTTAGACATATGCCGAAGCAATTTCTTCACCGATACAGCTCCTAGGGTAATGGAAGCTAAAGAGAAAATAAACAAATGGGACTACATCAAAATAAAAAGCTTTTGCACAGCAAAAGAATGATCAAAAAAACAACAAGAAAGCCCACTGTTGGGAGAACATATTTGTAAATGTTATCACTGATAAAGATTCAATCTCCAACATCTACAGGCAACTTATACAACTTAATAAAAGCAAGATAAATGATCCAATAAAAAATGGGCAACGGACCTAAATAGAATCTTTTCAAAAGAGGACAGACGGAATGCCAAGAGACACATGAAAATATGCTCAGTCACTAATTATCTGAGAGATGCAAATCAAAATGACAATGTGGTACCATCTCACACCTGTCAGAATAGCAGTCATCAACAAATGACGAGTGCTGGTGAGGATTTGGAGAAAAAGGAACCCTCGTGCACTACTGGTGAGAATGCAGACTGGTGCAGCCACTGTGGAGAACAGTATGGAGTTTCCTCAAAAAACTAAAAATGGAGCTGCCATTTGACCCAGTAATCCCATTTCTAGGAATATATCCCAAGAAACTAGAAACACCAATCAGAAAGGATATATGCACCCCTATGTTCATAGCAGCACAATTCACCATAGCTAAGATTTGGAAACAGTCTAAATGCCCATCAGCAGATGAGTGGATTAGAAAACTATGGTACATCTACACAATGGAATACTATGCTGCTATAAAAAAGAAGCAATTCTTACCTTTTGCAGCAGCATGGATGGACCTGGAAAGCATTATGTTAATTAAAATAAGCCAGGCAATGAAAGAAAAATACCACATGATCACACTCATTTATGGAGAATAAAGAACATCATAACCTGATGAATAAAAAGATAGATACTGAGGCAGTAAAGCACTGAACAGACTGTCAAATTACACGGGGAAGGCTGGGGCATGTTGGGGAGGGAGGGAAATAGATCAACCAAAGGACTTGTATGCATGCATATAAGCACACTAATGGACACAAGACACTGGGGGGTGGGGTGAGGGCATGTCACAGGAGGTAGGGGCGCCTAGGGGAAGGTCAATGGGGGAAAAAAAAGGAGATATGTGTACTAATATATGTAATACTTTAAACAATAAATATAAAGAAAATATTAAAAAAATTAAATTTATTTAAAAGAAGGGGCTGGTGGATAGGTTATCCAAAGGGAAGGGTTGCCCTAGCTGGTTTGGCCTCGTGGATAGAGAGTCGGCCTGATGACTGAAGGGACCTGGGTTTGATTCCGGTCAAGGTCACATGCCAGGCTGTAGGCTTAATCCCCACTAGGGGGTGTGCAGGAGGCAGCCGATCAATGATTCTCTCTCATCATTAATGTTTCTATCTCCCTCCCTCTCTGAAATCAATAAAAATATATTAAACAACAACAACAAAAACAAAAGGAAAGGCTGCACAGCACCAAGCCAAGAGGATATTGGGTCAAGGAGCTGAAATTTCATCCTTATATGCCCTTTTGTTGGCCATGAGACTGGGGGCTGGGATGGTGGGCTTAAAATGAGGATGGAATGCCAATGTGTGATTGGGTGTTTTTAGCAGTTTTAATTCCTTATATGTTCTCATTCCTGGTGTCCAGCAAATCTTCCTGGTCTTTTTTCTCCTGTGGTGGGAAGCTTACAAATGACTGTTAAGGATTAAATTGCCAGTCCTAATAATTGTGTCTTTATAAATGCTAAACATTTAATAGCAGATACTTTTTTTTATTAATAGTATCCCTAAGGTATTTTTCTTACCTCTAATATTATCTACAAAATGTCAGCTGCTATAATTTAATACCTATGAATAGATTTTACTTCCTTTCCTGTACCCTGAAGCATTTTGCCATATTTTCTATTCATCTTTTTTGCTTTTTCTGTGTTTACACATAAACTGGATTTTACTTTATATTTTTTTCTGTGGTGTGATAATGGAATGTTTAAATGTGCTTTTTTTTTTTAACAAGAGAATGGTAATTTTCCAATTGACATGTAAATTGAAAACAGACATACACTTAAGATATTATACTTCATGTTAAATTTATTTCTTCCTCCTAAGAATAGAGTTTTCATTCATTTATTAATTTAATACCAAACATACTAGAGACCACCCATATTGTTAAAAAGCAGAACTATAAAAATTGTTCAGAAAAGGAAATAATCAGAGAAGATAGCAGTACAGAGACATAGAAAGAAAAAAGAAGATAAATTTAAGTAATCTAAAATATTGGATTAGCATTAATATTAGGATCTGGTTACTAGATGCATTTACTGACTTTCATAAGAAAAATCTGAGGAAAATTATGAATGGAAAACTATGGTATCAGCAGGACAGCATATGAGAAGTGAAAATAAGGAGGCATTTGAATTCACATAAAGTTTTGTAAGAGAGGAAAAATAATTTTCCCTTTACCCTTCTGAGTTCTAGACTTAGATCTCTGTAATAAAGTATAGAATAACAGTAAAAAGAATCCCAGCAGCTTATTAATATGGGTCCCTTATGTACATATGAGAGATAGCTATGGAAGAATGAGCATCTCTCAAAGGAGGCTTAGAACTCTGGCTTAAAAAAACTATCTTTCCTATATTGAAACTTTCAATCCTATTTACACCCTGACCTTTAGGCAGAAGAGTGGGGCTGGAGATTGAGTTTTTTAACACCTATGGCCAATGATTCCATCACCCATGTCCATGTAATGAAACCTCCATAAAAATTCTTAATGACGGGGTTTGGAGTCTGGATTAGCAAATTCATCCATGTACCAGGAGGGTGGCAGACTGCAGTTCCGTAGGGACAGAGCTCCTTCGCTCAGACCCTCCAATCTTCAAGCTAGGTATGTCTTCATCTGGCTGTTCATTTATATTCTTTATAATGTTCTTTATAATAAACTAGTAAATGGAAACACGCACACACACACACACAACAACAACAACAACAAAATAACACAAAAGACCTTCCTCTAAAGGCAAAAGAAGAGAGTAGGAAGTGGAGACCAGTTATGAGGTGGTTACCAGTGAAAACCTTGGCAAACAAGGGTAAGATTTGTTACACAGATTTAAATCAGTGCCTTCTCCTTTGATAACATTCTCTTGTGAATTAGAGTCATTTTTCTCTTGTTGGTACAAAGAGGGAGCTACCTTTACCAATAAAGTTTTCCTTTAGAAATGTAAATTTTTCATACACAAGGGTAACTTTTAGTCTGTTTTCAGAGCTTCTCTAGTGCCTGCTGTTTCTCAAAATAATCAACTCAAAATAATCCTTATGCTAAAGAGGCATATTTTGGGTGGCACTTTCTTCTACCCTACAGTTTCTAAAAACATAATCAATATTAATTGCTTCATCACATTGCAAAAGTGCTTTTTTATAGCTTTTAGTATTAGCTTTCAACTATTTCTATATTCAGTTTAATTATATTCATATAATGCAAATTGCATGGGAATACATACCATGAAAGTGTCTGAAAAGCATGTTTTTCTAAGTAAATTTTATTATTAAATCACTTTTTTTATCATTATTAGAAATATTCATTTTCCATTAAATATCCCGGATGTGTCAGCCTCCACATCATGCCTCTGTTCTCATGATATTCACAGTGGGGCTTCCAAGCCACCGAATTCTTCCCTGATCAGGTATTATCAATTAAACTAATTACAGATGTGTTTTCATGTCTCAGAGCCTCTTTCTCCATATATATTGAAGTATGGTAGCAACCATACTTGGGTAAAAATTGCTGTTTAATATTTTAACCTTGCTGTTCTGGGTTCTGTACTCATTTAAAAGTTATTTTGATTTTCTGAAACTTATGTATGATTGAATACTCCATTGATGATGGTTTGAATATCCCATTGATTGTGATCTCACTGGTCATCGAAGCACATTCCTCTGGGACCCAGGACAGATAGTGATCCTAAATTGTCTCAGCAGCTACAGATAACTGAGTTTCGGTTGACTCAGTGATCTCAGAATCTAGACAGCACACTTATTCTAAATTGTCCACATGGTCCCAGATAATGTGTTTCTGTTGATTCAGTGATTCGTAAATACTTTAGATAACTAACTTGCTCAATTTTTGCTTCTGTAAAGAATGCTTTTCGCAAAACAGGTTCCTCATTCAAGACCCAAAGATGTAATCGATACCTTTGTGATATTCTGCCAATATAAGCCAGAAGTGGCAAGCTGTTCAGGGCTGCGAGGTCTGGAGAGCTTTTGCTCCCTCGTATGCCGCCTGCTTTTAATAAATGACTCCATAATTCCTTTTTCTGAGGCGTCCTTTGTGAGATTCGGGGTACATCGCAACATATAGCAAAGAAGAAATGCATGCAATGGACTGAATGTTTGTGGCCCCACCCCCAAATTCATATGATGAAATCATTAACGTGATATTACTTTTGAGATGTAATGTTTCATTAGATCGGATCCCTCAAATGGGATTATGCCCTGGCTGGGTAACTCCTCCTGTACAACAACATGTTGCAGGTTTGATTCCCAGTCAGGGCACATACCTAAACTATTTCCATCCCCATTTGGGGCATTTGGAAAGGCAATCCATCAATACTTCTCTCTCATATCGATATGGGATTTTTGGACTGGAACACATAGTCTTCCCCTGGGCAGGATGGTTCCCCAGATTCTTTGTCTGTCAGAGTCGAAGAATGAATCCACGGACGGATGGAAGATGGTGTAGCAAAGGTGGAAATTTATTGAAGAACAAGTACAGATTCCCATGTGGGGAGGGAGAAAGAGTCCCACCAAGTTCCCCTTTCCACATTTTATAAAGTCTGCAAGTCCCTGTGTCCTGATATCCCCTCCGATTGGTCAATATTCCCTTTTGAATTGTTACTATAGAAACTCCTGAGCTCAAAGGTCAAATCTCACCTGGGATGTGTGAGGCCCTCCTTCATTGTCCTCCTATTCCCTCTGGGCTTTCTTCCACCTTCTTTATTTTTAAATATAGACCTTTTGCTACTCCCAGTTTTCTTACCTTATGGAAATGAATGTTGCCTCTCACTGTCTTATGGAAATGTAACTGCACTTGGCTCTCTTGTGTTATGGAAAGGTAACCTCTGCGCTGTAGCTCTGTGTTTTTTCCATGGACCCCCAATTCTAAAAATTCCCTAACCCTGCCTATTTCACCCCTAAAATTCCTATTTCACTATTGAGATTTCTCTCTCTCTCTCTCCCCTCCTTCCTCTCTCTAAAAATCAATAAAAACATATTCTCAGGTGAGTATGGACACAGACAACAGGGGGGTGAGGGCATGAGTGAGGGGATGGGGGGGTTATGGGGGAAGAAGGACACATATGTAACACCTTAATCAATAAAGAAATTAAAAAAAAAATGGCATTAGTGTCCTTATAAAAGGATGCCAAAGGAGCTGTCTTGCCTGCTTTCCATCACATCCTATATAATAAAAGGCTAATATGCAAATGGATGAAATGGTGGAAGGACCGGTTGTTATGATGTGCACTGACCACCAGGGGACAGACACTCAATGCAGGAGCTGGCCCCTAGTGGTCAGTGCACTCCCACAGGGGAGCGCTGCTCACTGGGCTCATGGCTGACGAGCACAGCAGCAGTGGCAAGAGCCTCTCCCACTCCCTGTGGGCCTAAGCCATCAGATGGACATCCCCCAAGGGCTCCTGGACTGCAAGAGGGCACAGGCCGGGCTGAGGGACCCCCCCTCTGAGTGCACAAATCTTGTGCACTGAACCTCTAGTAGGGATATAATTAGAAGAGGGCAGTTTGTAATTGAGAAAAAGTTTTTCACTAGAATTTGACCATGCTATCATTGATCTTCTACTTCCCATCCTCCAGACCTGTGAGAAATAAATATCTGTTTTTCATAAGCCGTTCGGTCTATGAGTGTTATAACAGTCTGGACTGACTATGGCAATAGAACCCATTCAATTCTAATTATATAGCTTTTTTTATTAAGCGTATCTTTTTGAATGTGTCACCTGACATTCTGTGAGGGAGTCGAGTGCTGGGTCAGTCAGTTTTTGGGAATTTACATGTTCCTAGCTTCTGAATGTTGTGGTGCCAAATTCTGAATCCACCTTTCAGTTGGGAGGAGATCTTGTTGCTAATATGGTTCATTCCAGAAGGGTCATAGTGTCTGTGGTGCCAAATTCAGTATCTGCCTTCTGGTTGGGAGGGGCCTTGTCTGAAATATGGTCCAAATATAGTTTGGCCACCACCCCTTGTTCCCTCTTCTACTTGTGGTGACAGTTTTCATGATAATGATGGTATAATGAGCTTAGGGGTTGTTCTTGGATCAAGTTTTCCTTTACCTTGGATTGATCTGGTTTTAACCAGTTTTGTTGTTACTTCTGCGACTATTGCAAGAGCTTTCCCTTTGATCTGGGGTGGAGGTGAGGGCACTGGTGAGAGGACCCAGTGGCTAATCAGCCTGTGAAGTCCACTCTTACTTCTTCATGCCATTGTTGAGAGTTTTCCCTAATTTCTCTCTATCCTGTCTCAAGATCAATAGGAATGGAAAGGTTTTCTCCTAAGGCATCTTCAGTCTTTTCCTCTGCCTTCTGTCTCTATTTTACTCCTCAATTTTCTTTTAACACCTCTGTGGGATAATGACTGGGAGAAGGGATGTACCTGAACCCCTTCTGCCTTTGTATTTTCTTCTACCTACTGAACTCTAAATCTCTGTATCCTTGGGCTTCAATCTAAAGCAGTGAAACCTCATCCTAGTCGGTTTGGCTCAGTGGATAGAGTGTCACCCTGCGGACCAAAGGGTCCTGGGTTCAGTTCCTGTCAAGGGCATGTAGCCTGGTTGCAGGCTCCTCTTTGGCTTGGGCTCTGGCAGGAGGCAACTAATCGATGTGTTTCTCTCACATCAATATTTCTCTCTGTCTTTCCCTCTCTCTAAAAATCAGTAGAAAAATATCCTCAGGTGAGGATTAAAAAATAAAAAGAAAGCAGTGAAATCTATGCATCTGAATGAGGAATCTCTTACTCCAACTTCCTGATTTTACTATATACCAAATGCTTGAGTGATTAATATAAACTCATAATGTTATTGGAAAAAGACAAACTTTGCATGCGTTTCCTAATTCATACTTCAGTTTTTCATTACTAAATGGCGGTGATGAACTTGTGAGTATACAATGTTAACATTAAAAGATATATCAAAAACAGTGAAAAATGACATCATTTATAAAACTAGATAATAAATCCACTATAAAAAAAAAAAGAAAGGAAAATGGATTGTTAGTTTGAGAGTCAAAAAAACTTAAGAAATTAAGTGAAATATTTATATTTTGATCGGTTAATAAGCACAAATAAGGTTATAACTTGTTGGAGGACACATAATTAAGAGAACTTGGATAAGAATTTGGATAACTTTGCCCAACAGTGTTGGTCTTTCTACTCATTTTAAGTTACATAATATATTTATCTTTCACATTTCCTGAGGAAGAGCAGGAAGGTTTATTGTCAATGAACAGACTACTTAGCGACAACTGAACTGCCACATGTTTAAATACAGAAGTATAGTTTAGAAATAATATTTCCCTTATATATTTCTATTCAATTTGGGCCAGAGAGAAGACACTGCATGTCTTTTTGTTTTCTTCTTAATCCTCACTGAGGATATGTTTTCATTGATTTTAGAGAGAGAAGAAGGGAAGAGAGAGAAACATCAATCAGTTGCCTTCATGATAAACTCAAGTGAGGATTGAACATGAAACCTAGGCATGTGCCCTGACCGGAATCAAATCCACAATCTTTTGGTACAATCTTTTGGTACAGGAGGACAGCTCTCCAATGAACCGAACAACCAGGGCAAGACTGCTCATCCTTACATGAACCTTCTCAGTGATTGCAAATAGAGAGCATCGGGAAAATTTTCATTTCTGAACTGGAATGCAATTTTGGAACTCTATACCACAAAGGAAAGGAATACTGACTAAAACTGGATATGTTTAGCTGTGAATCTCAAAACTGTATACTTAACAAAAATTTAGTGGTTCAGATTTATATTTTATTAAGAAATAAAACACTGAACATTCTCCAGAATTTGGCATTATTATTGTTGTCCATATTGTCAACTTTCCCCTCTGCATTCCCCATATTATTACTAAAGTTTGAATAAATATTTTTATCATTGTCTTTTTAAATAATAGTGTTTTTTTCCAAAAATGTATATACATAAAATGCAATAGTTTATATTAATCTAAAGAGTTATTCACTTTCAGAAATGTTTATAAATAAAAAAATATTTACCATACATTGTATTTTCTAATCTGCATTTATTCCACCAACATATCATGTATTCTCTTCCTATTGTTTAAAATATCATATCATATTTTTAATAGTCATGGGATTATATCATGTTAATATACTATAATTAATTTAACCAATTCTAATTACAAATAAAATAGAATGTCCGTTATTTAAATTCAAATATTAATATAATAAATGTGCTTGAACAATGAAATGATTGTATGCATGTTTTGCATATTTCTTTATCATTTGTAATTCACTCTACTGTGGCAGAATATATTTTTCAGATAGTCTTCTTCCCATGTGACTCAACTTCTCCCGTTAAGAGGTAGGTCTCATATTTCCTACACTTGAATCTAGTTGAGGGTCTCTCTTTTCTGACCAACAAAATATGATAGCAGTGATGTGATTTTTAAGGCTATATTATAAAATTGACCAAGTTTCTGCCTGGATAGCTCTTCCTGCACATGTGCCTTTGAAACCCTGAGCTGGCACATAAGAAGTCTTGCTACTGTGACACTACTAAACAGGAGAGCCTATTTAGCTAGAAACAGGGAGTGATACCTGGGGATCCACAGCTGTTCTATCTCTCACTCTTCCAATCTTAACATTCTAGGCACTGGACATATGAATGAAGGAAACCTTTGATGACCAAGCCACAACAATCTCATGAGAGATCCCAAGTTAGAACCACTCAGATGAGCCACACCCACTTCCTGACCCATTTCCGATTATTCATATTCATATTCTAACACATTTTGGAGTGAGCAGAAGATAGCTAATATATGTATGCTTTGTGACTTCCAATTATTTGCCTATAATAACTGTTGCCAATATTTTTCCAGTTTGTCTTTTGCTTTAAACTTATGTACCCATTTATAAAAAATAATTATTTTCTTTTAAAATTTTAGTGCCATATTATACTTAAATAAAGTTAATTACTATAAGATATATTAAAAACAAAAAACAAAAAAACTCTCCTAGCCCAGCTGGTGTGACTCAGTGTTTGAGCGTCAGCCTAGGAACCTAGCCAGGGCACATGTCCAAGTTGTGGGCTCCATCCTCAGTGGGGCGTGCAGGAGGCAGGTGATCAATGTTTCTTTCTCATCATTGATGTTTCTCTTTTTCTCTTGCTCTCCCTTCCTCTCTGAAATCAATAAAAATACTTTTTTTTTTAAAAAAAAAGCTCTCCTAGACTTTCTTCTTATAATAGGTCATAGTTTTTTTTTTAGGTTACATAATAACACAATTGAATTGAGTGTGTGTGTGTGTGTGTGCGCGCGCACTTCATTAATCTAAGTTTATTTTTTTCTACAACTTTTTGCTTAGCTACTATCAATTTTCACCCCCAACTAAGTTGAAATCCCTATGCTGCTTCCTATTCACTAATCTTGAAAGTGACAGAAACCTATTAGATAATAAATACATTATTAGTTCAAATAATTTACAATATTTAAAATCTCCATACACATCTATCTAATTTTAGAAAATGTTGTCAGTTTATTATTCCTTTATCTATGGCTGCATAGTAGAATATTTTAAAAATTATTAGTGTTTATGGTATAGCTATACATATGGCAAGGCAACCATGTTCCTCCTCACTGCTTTTATTTTATAAATCATACTTTATTACCTAATACACATCTCTTTTTTTATGAAATCAGGATCAACTTCTTCCAATACAGAAAAACATCAGTTTGAGGTGTTCATTGAATTTGCACTAATTTCATAGGTTAATCTGTAGTAGAAATGGCAGCTTTAAAATAGTCTTCCCATCTAAGATCAAAGGAAGTTAATAAAAAAATACAGTGAAATAAGGGTTGGAACTTATTAACTGTCTTGCCATCATTACTCTGTGTTATTGTCCAACAGTGTTAAAGGAGATGGTACTAAAATAGATCAAAGATGAAAATTGCCATTAATATGATTACATGGATGGCTGTTCAGAATTCGTGTGTCTTGTTCTTATATGTCTGGTTCCTACAATAAAATAACTTTATTTGCATTATCAGTGCTACTAAGAAAAATTTTTAATCTATAATAATAATTCTTTTTAAAAATGCAATAAATACACAGGATTATTTTGAATGTGAATGATAAACAATATTAGAAAATCAGAAAACATCTAAAAGTTTTAAATAACCATTGAGGTGAAATGCAATGTGCAAAGTTCAATATAGCTAATACATTTTATATGATACAACACACATATTTCATACCCAATAACATAAAATATTTTCTAGATAAGGAGATAAATATTCTCATATCAGAAATTTACCATAGAAACAATGAGGCTTGATCTTTTTTTCTTTCTTTCTTTTTTTTTTTTTTTTTTTTTTAGAGAAATGCATTTGTTTTGAACGTGTAACCCCTCCTTGTCCATTGGGTGAATTCCTATCTGCTACACTTAGGCATCATGTCATTGCTCAGCCTTCCTAAGAGGCCCTATTTCAGGCAGGGTTTATCACTCCAATTAAGTGTTTGCAAGCAGCTATTAGATTACTTATATTGTGGTTTTACGATAATGTTTAAGAGTTTAAACAATGAAACCAGTTAGCCTAGGGCTTAGTACTTAATTCATTAACCCCTAGTTCCTTAACTTTGACAAAGTTACCTAATTATTCTGGGCTCAGAGTTTTAAGCTCCAAGGTATGTCACATTAGCTGCTGCAGATATTTGGTTGAGATAATATATGCAATATATTTAGCTGGATACTTAAAAGATAAAATGTTCAATAAATAATAAATATTAGAAGGTAGCTAACAACAGGTGATGAAAATGTTAATGATGAGTGAAACTTTGCTAGAAGTTCAATGACCTGAATTTCTTGGAGACTGGAATTGTGTTTTAATTATTGTGTACAATGTCCACTATATAATAGACGCACAATTAATGTTTGTTAAGTGATAAAAATATGTACAGTTAAGAAACATAAATTAAGGGAGATAGTTAAAGTGATAATTCTGTATGACTGTTTTCTAGGAAAAATAAATATATTAACCTCTGACATGTAGAGTACAAATCTGAAAATTCTTTTCATGTTTTAGAAGAACTCTAAATCAATCTTCTATTGTGCAAGAAAAATTTCTCCCAGCCTGATCCATTAAGATCATTACAGATCAGATAAATTATAATCTTGAAACTATCAGTAAACAGTAAACCAAAAAAGACTCCTGAGAATGACCATGACATTATTTGGGGGAGGGGGGGGGAAGAGGATTATTAATGTAACTTTGGTTCTATGAGTTAATATGGTCAAATAAGGATATATCATCTCCAGAGCAGTTCCTCTATTTGGGGCTAAACACATATATCCTGGCACTCTTAACATCAGTAATTTATTGTTCTATATTATTCATCATTGTCCTTAGGTTAAATATAAGAATAAGAGCTCAATAAAGTTTGTGTTTGTAGCTATTTATTTTGTTATAAAGATTAACAATTGACTTGTGTAGTTGACTGAAAATACATTTAATTAGTGTTTACATTTTATTTCACACTCTGGATTTTTATATTCCTACTAGAGGCCTGGTGCACAAAATCCGTGCACTCTGGGGAGGGGGGAGACCCTCAGTCCAGCCTGCACCCTCTCGCAGTCTGGGAGCCCCATAATTGATCTCCCCACAGAGAAAGGCCCCACTCACCCACCACAGCGCCGCTGGCAGGTAGCCTGGGCCTCCCTCTTTGGGGTGATCGTGGAGCCCCTCTCCCCCCCCCACGCTGACCAGTAGTATTGCACCTCCCTTGGCTGGCCTGGCACCACTGAATGTTATAGTGTGGTCGTCCGGATGGTTGTTCTGCTGTTCAGCTGTTCCGTCGATTTGCATATTACGCTTTTATTATTATAGATACTTTTCTCAGAAACACTTTCATGCTTACTGCGCCATTCACCATAAATAATCAGGCCAAGTTGATTAAAACTATACTTAATTTGCAAAATTAATCTTAATTATGATTATCTTTGATAAAAATTAGAGTAATTTTACATAGAAAAATTGTTTCAGAGTCTGATGTTGTTAATTATCCAGCACCCCTCTGTTCAGGAGGGTAAAAGGCATTCTATCACAAGAGATAGGGGATTTAGGGCCAAGAATCCTATATAAACAACTCTTACTACTTCTGAAGCAGGAATTTTAGGGGAGCATAGGTAGGCTTAGGGATTTTTTAGAATTGGGGTCCATGAGAAAAGCGTGTGGCTGCAGAACGGGAGAAGGTACATTTCCATAACACAAAAGACAGGTGCAGTCACATTTCCATAAGACAAGGGAACCTGAAGTAGGCAGGAAAGGCCTATATTTACAAAATAAAGAGAAGGAAGCCCTTCATTCAGATGGGAAAGAAGAAAGCCCAGAGGGAAGGAGGAGGGAGAACCTCACAGGTCAAAGGGGAATAGTGACCAATCAGAGGGGATATCGGGGCACCAGGATCTGCAGACTTTATAAGCCATAGGGAAAGAAACCCAGTAGGACTCTTTCCCCTCCCTACTTGGGAGTCTGTACTTGTTCTTCAATAAATCTCTATCTTTGCTATACCACTTTTCTTTCTGTGGATTCATTTTTCCATTCAGGCGGACAAAGAACCTGGGTTCCAGTCCAAAAATTTGGTATCACTTCTTTACTCATTTACCACCACAAGCCCAGTATACTAACTGGATCTGAAATTCTTCCAGTTTCCTCCAATATGTGAGTATACAACTCTCCAAACTAACATTTCCAATTTTCTCCCTTCTGTGACTTGGAATGACTAAGAACAAAAACTTCTCATTTCCCAGAAGCTCTGCAAACTGAATGTGAGCTACTGGATATAAACTTCAAAGAAATTGCCTCAATAACTCAAGTGTAGAGAATCTGCAAGCTTGTTGTATGAGCTACTCAGGAAGTTTACCTGAACACCCAATGAACACCTGGCACATTCAAACTGCAAAAGATGTCTCAACCATAACATTTAGAAATCTTGATTTGCTATTGTGGGTGCAATTCTTCCATGGAATCATGAGAAAAACATTTTGGGGAGTCACACATAGAAGGATTGAGTAACAATGGCAAGATTTATTGGAGTGAAAACAAAAGACTGTTTTATCCACGACCATGTGGCTCAGGAGTGTCTCACCGACGAAGCCTCTGGGGCCACAGACCCACACTTGCGCCTGTCATGCCTCAGAGGGCCAAGACCCAGAGATGCAGAACTTCTCTTGGTCTCATTTCCTTATCTGTACATCTGTTGCCAAGGCCCAGTGGCATCAGGGTCAGGACTGGTGCTGCCTTTGGGCCTGAGCTTAGGCCCATGTGGTTGGCAGGCCCACAGGGCTGCGATAGAGAGGGCAAGAACAAGTGAGCTCAAAGCTGTTGTTAAGCATTGATGATATCTCCCCGTGTTTGGGAAGGGTAAGCTTTGTTTCTATCTAACCAAGCTTCTTCCTAATGTCTGTAGTCTTATGCTAGACCCTCACCCTATCCAATCCTTTCTTGGATCTTCCAAGGTTTTGTGCCCTTAATCTATCAAGCCTTCCCTCTGATTTCCCCAGGCTAGTCTCCTCCACTTTATGTCACCCTTTTGGCTCTTATTGCACATACCTCATAGTTCTGCTTCATGATCTGGTGTCTACTATACATGTGCCCACCAAAGGAATTTCCCTTTAATGTTTCTCTCCCTAACCCCTTAATCTGGGAAAACAGACCGATTGTTTCCTGGGGAGATCAGAAAACTGATCCTCCCTACTCACAGAAGAGAGGGATGTTAATCTCTTTGGCTAGGCAATGAGGCTATCCCCTGGAGTGTCTGAAAGCTGTAGCTTCCTAGTCAATCAGTTTAACTCCATTCTCTGTTGTTAATAACTAACTAGCTGCCTATGGTGTACAATTTACTCTAATTATTAACATTTTTCTTTTGTTTCTATACAAATACCTGATTTCTTGAAAAATAGAGGCCTAACTTTGGGAGTCCAGTGGCATATCACCACTTCCTAAAATGGGACACAACTGTTTAAATAAACCGACCTATTTTCAATACTAAGATATTAATTCAGGAAACAATGGAGCAATCTACCAACTCAGCTTCTGGATTTTGAAACTTCTTAAAGTTTCTAAGGGAACAGAATATGCCACCCTAACACTTTGGCATATTGATTATTTTGAATTAAAGTTACTTAAGAAACAGCTACTGCAAGGACACCTCTGACCTTCCCTGGTCACCTAAAAGCAAAAAATAAAGCTCCCTTGCAAAAGGCACCCTTCTGTTTCAGGAGGGTAAAAGGCATTCTATCACCAGAGATAGGGGATTTAGGGCCAAGAATCCTATATAAACAATTCTTGTTACTTCTACTCATTTATCATCACAAGCCCAAACCCCTTAGTCTTGTCAGTTTTTCACAACTGCATTGTTTATTTTTCTAAAAGTGTAAAGACTTTCTGTTTTGGTCACTTATTTGAATTTCATATTTTTTGAGGAGTGCATACATATGAAATTAAATTTGTTTTTCTCCTGTTAATCAGTCTTATGTCAATTTAATTATTGGATCAACCATAAAACCTAGAATTGAAGAAGGGAGAAAACTTCGTCTCCTACGCTATCATGATGTTTATTTTGGAATGACTGAAAAATGAAGGAAAAAGGCAAATCTTGCCCTGCTGGTGTGGCTCAGTTGATTGGATGTCATGCTGTGCAACAAAAGGTTGTCAGGGTACATGCCCGAGTTTCGGGCTCAATCCCTAGTAGCTGATCGATATTTCTCTCTCCCTCTCCCTTCCCCTCTCTCTAAAAAGCAATCACACACACACACACACACACACACACACACACACACACACACACACACACACACAATTATATACTATATTAAATGCTTTCTTCTTCTTCTTTTTTAATCCTTACCAGAGGATATATTTTTTCCCATTGATTTTTAGAGGAGTGGAGACAAAGAGAAACATCAGTGTGAGAGAGACACATCAGTTGGTTGCCTTCAGCACTCACCCTGTCCTGGCCACCAACTGAGATATGTGCCCTTGACCAGAATTGAACCCAGGACACTTCAGTCCATGGGCCGACGCTTTAACTACTGAGCCAAAACTGGCTATGGCTTAAACGCTTTCTTAAATGGACAAAGTTTATAAAGAGTCAAAGCTAATGTCAGTAGCATTTTAATATTATAAGAATAAATGTCTAATTCAAGCTATAGTAAATGCTGAACAAATAAATATTGGTCTGAAGCTGTATTTCATGACATATTTCAGATTATTTAAAAGGCATCTTAAAGTTGTGGTCTCTGCTTCAGGAGATATCTATTACACCTAAAATACTGCATCTGCTTTCGAGGTATTTATAGGTTTGTGCAGAGCCAAGTGTTACTCATATAAAGTGGCTAGAGGCTGACACAAAGACATATAAGAGAGTCCTTAATTAAATACATGAAACTGTCAATGTGTGTTGTCTACATAAAATATGCTATGGGCAAAAGAAAGAGATTAATGGGGATAAAAGGAGAATCAAATTAAATGGGATAAGAGCAATAAAGCATAATCCAAGAACAAACAGTGTTTCTGATAAATGGATAATAAAAATCAACTACAGTAAAATTCTCAACATATATTTTTTCAATCTATAGGAACTTTCAGAATCGCATAGAAACAAAAAGTATTCCTTATATTTACCAGCTATGTTATCCTGAGGAAATTACTTACCAGTCTTGAGTCTGTTTTCTCACTTGTAAAATTGCTATAATCATACCTACTACCTAACATTGTATTGAAAATGGATCGTCAAGTGTCCAACAAATGCCATCACACATTGAGAGTGCTCAGCAAACACATCTCCCATTCCATCTCAGTGTTTCCCCTACAGATAATAGTGATTTACCTGGCTTGGTAGATACACTGAGTTGGAAGATTGAAGAGGGGCTGTGCATTTTAAAATAAAGCTGGGGAGAGCTCCTTTATCAAATGAAAGTAAGAAGAAAATAGTTTACAATGTAAATACTATATCATATTGAATTAAAACGCAAAGAAAATGCAGGTATTTGAGTTTCACACATTTCATACTGTTATACAGAAACTAAGACCCTTCTTCGCCTCCGGGAGTTAATGGCCATGAAGTAGATACATAGCTTTTCATGTGATTTCTCACCTGGACTGAATTAATTTTATGCAAATTGATGCAAGCTTTAGGTTCTTCCTGGTAAAAGTCATATTATAAGAACCTTTGTTTATTCAATTAATTTTAAAATCATATTGAATTTATTGAGGTGATAATGGTTAATAAAATCATACAGATTTCAGGCATATACTTCTATAATACATGATGTGTATATTATATAGTGTGCTCACCATCCAAAGTCAAGTCTCTTTCTATCACCATTTTTCTCCCCTTTACCCTCTTCTACCTCCCCTCACCTCCTTTCCCTCTGGTAATCACCATATTGTTGTCTATGAGATTTTTTTTTCATAATCCTTTTGACTTCTTCACCAAGCCCCCAAACCCACTCCCCTCTAACAGCTATCAGTCTGTTTTCTATACCTATGTGTCTGTTTCTATTTTGTTTTGATTTTGTTCATTAGATTCCACATAGAAGTGAAATCATATGATATTTATCTTTCTATGACTGGCTTATTTTACTTAGCATTATACTCTTCAGACCCATTCATTCTGTCGCAAATGTAAGATTTTCTTCTTTTTTATGGCTGGGTAGTATTCCATTGTGTAAATATACCACAACATTTTTAGCCACTCATCGACTGATGGGCCCTTAGGCAGCTTCCAACTCTTGGCTACTGTAAATAACACTGCAATGAATATGGGGGTGCATACATTCTTTCAAATCAGGGTTTAAAGTTTCTTCAGATATATTCCCACTTGAAATCTTTTTTGCCTACATCTTACACACTTAAAAGTGGTATTCAGATGCTCTTTTTTAGGAATGCTTGAAATTGATGTATTGTTATAAGAAAAATTTCCAGGAAGTTGTTCCTCATTCAATCACATATATACTGTAGTGTGGCGGTCCTGACCAGAGTATACTGGAGGTTAAAGGCCCACTCGCCATATGCATGGGTGCAGACAATGACACAGCAGTATTACTATGTTAAAGGCCCCTTTGCCTTACACATGTGCGAGGTCAATGACTCAGCAGTAGCACTATATGTACTGCACAAGCACACCCTTATATAATCTACTTATGTTAACATAGCATAGATGTCACTATGAGGCCTCTTTTGTTTGAGCATGTACATAAGATGCCACCGACCAGCCAGTTGTGGCTGCTTTGTTTGTAATAAAGCACATCCCATCTACCTACGGTCACTCCTGTGTTCTTCCAATTTCTGGCATCCAGAGGGGTCAAGTCCCTGGCTTAGGAACTTACAACCAACATATAGTTTATACCACTTTCAATATAAATAATACAAGAAATAATCACTGATAGAAAATTTTCAGTAACATTCACATTTACCTTGAGGAACCATTCTTAAAACATTGCCCTCATATTATTTCCATGGTGTTCTATCAATTTGGATCTTATTCTTTCTGAACATGAATTTAACATGTTGTTATGTACATTTTTAAAGAAGTATATTTTATGGATACATTTTTCTAAGTGGATCTTATAACAGTTTCCAATAACTAAAAATAATGTTGGCTAAAGCAAAAAATTCTAAGAACAATGAATGCCAAGTAAATCCATGTTAAATGTTGAGATCTACCTGCAGAAGTCATTTTAGACTATTCACAAGTATTGTCTCTTTTTTTAGTAGAGGGTAGTTTCCTGCCCCCAACTGAACTCAGTTGTGAGTAGGAGTGATGAGTGCCAATTTTGATTGATGTTCTGAGAGCAAATGTGCTGTTTTCATGTATTGTTTTCCCTCTACCCGAATCCCTGGCCACATTCCACATGTGGCTTTACCAGCGGTCTCTGCCTGTTGTAACTATGACAATGACTCAGAGCACAGTCGCTGGCTGTCAGCATTCCATGGACTTAGAGTATGAAAAAGAATTCAATGTTTGATTTTGAGGCCACTGAGGTGTTAGGGTTGTTTGTTCCTGCGGAGTAATCCTGCCTAGCTGTATAGGCTAGGCCTTTTCTAAATAAAAATTATGTTTTAAATTACATAATGTAGAATATACAATCTAATACAACCATAGCTGTGCTATTCTGACAGCTATATTTAGGGTTGAGTTTCTATTTTCAAGTTTACCATAAGAAGATAAAGAAGATTAAAGAGACAATGGCATAGTTTCTAAGAACATTTGTAACATAAATGCCCTGGAAATTCATTCCTGAATATAGGTAAGTATAGCTTGAGAATAAATGAAGACAATATAAAAATGCTACTTAATATTATTTGCCAATTACTGCTATTCCTTATACAGATTTGTTTATCTCTACTGTATTTTTGTTGGTTTTTGAGAATATAAACTTGTAAGAATAACTTTTAGTATTAGCCTGTTTTCAAAAGCCAACATCTTGAAATTGTATTATATTTAATTACTTGTAAGCATAATTTGAAATATTAAGCAACCAAAATATACTATGTTTTGAAAAAAATATATGAAACAAATTTTGTAACATATATAACTATTTATTATTCTGAGTAGCTAGTATTTCCTATATTTATTATTCAAAACCTGAGAATTTTGTGCAGTGTTTATTATTGGTTCATTACTAAAACATTCCTCAGCTTATTTTTATGCAGAACCAGATTTGGTAGTGACTGTCTCTCATTTTTATATCTAAAATCACTAATAAAATTAGAATATATTTTAGGTTATCTCTTTAATTTTATGCTACAAACAACATTTTTCTTTGGATTAATTTGAAGAATGTTCTTCAAAGGTACTAGTACTATATTTACAAAAAATAGTTCAAACTGGGGGTATGGTATGTCATCTAATTAATTAATTAAACAAATATTTATTGAGTTTTTACTAGGTACCATGCAGGGTGCTAGTCATCAGGGGAGATAGAAAAGATTAAATCCTCAAATTATTATAGTTTATATTTTTAGAGCATCCAGTATCACCCTTTAAAATTTTTCTTCATTTTCTGTTTCTATATCACTATATATTTTGCACACTGTTTCTGATAAATATTCTCAAACACATTTTAATTGAATAGATGAGTGACTGAATGAATAAAGAAATGAATGGAGTAAGCCTCGAGGAGCATATACGTAGTCTAGTGTGGGACAAACAGTAAGAAAAATAGTACAGTACGATATAATAGCTGATATAACAGATGCAATTACCAACTTTCCAGACTTAAGGAGATGGAAACTAATCCTATCAAAGGAATCAGGGAAGGACATGATGACTTCAATAAAATTGAACATCTCTTCTCCAAACCTGCAATTATTACCATTGTTAATCAAAATATGATCTTAACCTTTAAAAGTAATATTATGCTGCTGCATTTTTTGACCTGACTTCCACAAAAAGTATACTCTAAAAATAGTCTTAACACAAATTTTATTATAAAGAAGAATAATGGGTTCAGAATGCCATTGGTCCATGTGATCTCATGGAATGAATTATGGTGTCACTAAGAGATTTTTGAAAACACTAAGGGATGATAAATGCTCTTTTCATAAGAGAAGGAAATCAGTATTAATCACTAAAACATATCCTTATACTTAAAAAAATTCTTGACTGAAATGTTAGACTATGCATCTATAATAGGAACTAATATTCTTTTTGAAGAGCTGGAATAATTTGCAAAGCATGGGTCAGAAAATAGGATATATGAATTTGGTAAGATAATATTAGGTGCTAAGTATGGCAATGGCATAAACATTATTGCATACATCTACATTGTGAACTTACAATGAAATAAATGCAAAAATCTGTGAAACAATAACTGATTTTTATTGTATTTTGCATTGTTTTTTATACTGATGTAATTTGCCACTGAGATAAACTGTGTTATGTTTGTTCTGATCCCCTTTGCCTCATTTCATTAAAATGGGAACTCAACTTGAGTTCAAAATGCTAGTGCATAATTTCTCATAATGTCCTCCTTGGACTATGGGCATCAGAATAATTTAGAGAACTTGTTTAAAAAGAGAATTTACTAATACACTTAAGATTTTCATAAAAGAAAACAACACAACACAAAACAAAGAAATATAACTCAGAAATCTGTATTATTTTTATTAAACTACTAGAGGCCCAGTGCACAAAATTCATGCACTTGGGTGGGGGGGGGTTCCCTCAGCTTGGCCTGTACCCCCTCACAGTATGGGAGCCTTCGAGGGTTGGCCAACTGATAGCTTAGGCCCATTCCCCTAAGCTGGCAGTCAGACATCCTTAGCGCTGAGGAGAGGTTCCCATCACTGCCGCTGCATTCACCAGCCGTGAACCTGGCTTCTGGCTGAGCAGCACTCCCCCGGTGGGAGTGTACTGACCACCAGGGGGCAGCTCCTGCGTGGAGTGTCTGCCCCCTAGTGGTCAGTGCACATCATAGTGAGAGGTTGTGCAGCCTTAGCATATCATTAGCATGTTATGTTTCAATTGGTTGACTGGACACTTAGCATATTAGGCTTATATTATATAGGATAGCTTACATTCAATATTATATTAGTCTCAAGTTACAACATACTGATTCAACATATATAGACCTAATGATGTGATCACCACAAAAAGTCTGGTAACCAGCTGTTACCATATAAAGTTATGATATTATTGACTGTATTCCTGATGCTGTATATTATACCCCTGTAACTAATTTATAACATGAAGTTTGTATTCTATGTTTTTAACAATAAGTCCAGATGACTTTAGCACAACAAAGTGTAAATGCTACTCTAATAAGCCAGTAAATTTATCTTTTCTTGATTCATGCACTATATTTTAAAAATCCATGTCTTCTTATGATTTCAGGTAAAAAACCATCTCCTCATTAAATCTTGCCTTGGTGTCCCAGTCACTACAGATCATACACATCTAATTATAATGAAATTCTAAGTGTTTATTAATATCACATATACTCAAGAACACAGACTGTAATTGAATGTGAATATTTTACCTTTACCACTGATCCTGCAACCCAGGTATGTGCCCTGACTCAAAATCTAACTCACAGCCTTTTGGTGCACAGAGGATGATGCTGCAACCAACTGAGCCATCCATCCAGGGCTAACCTTTTAAAAATATATATGTGATCTATTTCTCTAAATCATTCAGTAGAACCCACAGAATCTATCTCAGCACTTGGTAGTGTAGGTGCTTAGTAAAATTAAAATCTTAATTAAAATCTCCTCAATAAAATAACCATCAAGATACATGTGTGGGACATATAATCAAGTGATCAAACTGGGTCAATTCTGAATAAAATGCTTTCTTTATGAATCACAAGATTTTGAAGTTGTCCTGATGGTGGGTATTCTTAGAGAATTCTTGCTTAAAACAAAAGCCTACACTTACTTATGAATTTTTTTAAGTTAAATGGTCTTTCTGTATTTTTCACCTTTAGAAGAGATTTTTCTGTAGAAAAATGATACTAATTTAAAAAAGTAAAAGCAGTTTCTTAAACAGTTTTCATAATGACGTGTCTCTATTTTTAAAACTCTAGGGAACAATTGTCCTATAGGTATTAGGATAACAAGTTGACCAGACAAGTTGTTCTTTTTATGTGTATTATTACTTTTCAACTATTTTAAATATTTTAGAAGACTTCTTTCTCCTGTTGCTTATATCTTAAGAAAATTCATTTTATGGAAAAATTCTTTTTGTAACATTTTCTTAGAGGCAAAACAATGGCTTTTTGAATTGTTTATGTTTTAGTGAGCAATTTATTTCTTCTTGTTGTCTGCCTATTATATAGCAGGATATTGCACTATATCTCAGATATATGGGTATAAGAGTGACAAGTTGTTTTAGCAGATGCTTCCAGCTTACTTTTACAAGGCCATGGAACATTGTACCAGTACATTATAAAATCGTAACCTGTATTCTCTTTTCATTGCCAAAGACTTTGACCAGGTCCTACAAGTTCATGGTAAATATTATGTAGTTTAAGGTGAACCAGAGGGATTTTAACAATGAATTCAGGACTTTTTATATAAGTCTTTTTTCATTATGACACAGCAGCTGACGCAGCTCACCATAAAGAAAAACCAACTTACATCTAACACTTTGAAAATTTATGTAAAAATTTGATCCTCCATCTGCACATAAAAATTTTAAAATGAGGATGATCTATTATTTCATATGTTTTTCTTATTTATGATAAGTATATGTATGCTTATGGAAAAATAAATGTTGATATAAAATAGTTCTTAATTACTTTTACTTGAACTCAGTTTTACTGTAGCAACAAAGCTTATTGCCAATTTTTTAGCTTCAAATTTAAATAAACAAATAAGTTAGTAAAAATTGTCAGAGGAATAAAATATAAGACATAAACTAAACATAGCATATTGTGTGAACATATCAATTTTTGCTACTTTGGACAATATCATTAAACTGGTCATGAAGAGTGCCAAGAAAATGGGAGAGAACAGAGGACACAAGGTGAATGATTTAAGCCCACTTTGGGAGGTAGAAAGTGGATGGACAGATGTTTAGAGATTATTTTTAAATAGAAAGCTAAACTATGTCAGTTTATTGAGCAAAGAAGTGAATTAATTTTCAGCCAGATGGACAGATCCAGAATTGCCTAATGGAGAAAATTTCTAAAGATGAGAATAAGGTATGAGACTAAAAACAAAAGAATATTAAAAACATGAATAAGTAGTTAAAACCCAATAAACCCTCCACATACCAGAGAAATGAGGTAGATATGATAGGTACATCTCCCCAAGAAATAAGCAGCAAATTTATTCTTTGAGAAAAAATTAAAGGTCTTCCTTGGAGGCATCCTATCCTATCTAATAAAAGAGTAATATGCAAATTGACCATCACTCCAAGACACAAGATGGCAACCCCTATGTGGTCAAAGATGGCTGCCCCCATGTGGACACAAGATGGCCACCACAAGATGGCCAGCAGGGGAGGGCAGTTGTGGGCAGTTAGGGATGACCAGGCCAGCAGAGGAGGGCAGTTGGGGGAGACCAGGCCAGCAGGGGAGGGCAGTTAGGAGTGACCAGGCTGGCAGGGGAGTGGTTAGGGGCAATCAGGCAGAGGCAGGTGAGCGGTTATGAGCCAGCAGTCTTGGATTGTGAGAGGAATGTCTAACCACCCGTTTGGACCTGATCCCACCTAACAGCGGTTGGACATCCTCAAGGGACCCAGATTGGAGAGGGTGCAGGCTGGGCTGAGGGACCACCCCTCACCCCCGCTGTGCACGAATTTTGTGCACCGGGTACCTAGTTAAAAATAAGAGCCAATGAAAATTAGACAAATTTACAGTACTGAACAATAAGAGCCTCAATCTCTTTCATGTAGATAAGGCCAAAGTCCAAGAGCACATTGGCATATTCCTTCTATCCTTTCACTCATTATATTAGGATATACTTCTCTGAAGATAATACATAGGCCTAGATAAAATACTTGCTATGTTATGTGAGAGTTATTGTCTAAAAGTAAATATGATCTTCCCAATTTCTCATTTAAAACAAAGATCTCAGGTTGTTTTTAAGGCCACTTTTTTTGTTTGTTTGTTTGTTTTTGTTTTGCTAATCCTCACCTGAGGTTTTTTTAAAATTAATTGTTAGAGAGAGTGAAAGGGACAGGGAGAGACAGAGAGAGAAACATCGATGTAAGAGAGACACATCCAGTGGCTGCCTCTCAATGAGCCCCACCTGCAACTGAGATACGTGCCCTTGACCAGAATTGAACCTGGGATCCTACAATCTGCAGGCTGATGCTCTATCTACTGAGCCAAACCAACTAGCACTAAGGCTAGATTCTTAATTATAAATAGACAGCTGTCATCACATAGCTTTGAGAAAATAATTTTGCATAAATGAGATAAACCAAAACCAAGAAACTTTTAAAAGAAATATAGAGAAAATAGGCAATAAAGAAAGATTAGAAAAAAAATAAACCAATATAGTTAATATCCCCAGAAATATCAGAAAGTTCATTAAATTCATAAAAATAAGTACAAGGTGCTTTAAAAAGGGGACGTTTCATAAACAGGAAATACACTTGGAAGTAAGAAAAATATAATACCCACAGTAGAACATTCATTTAGAGATAAAGTTAAGGATTTCTTCAGTGAGTAGACTGACTAGTTAAAGAAGAGAAAACGTAAGAATGAAGATATGAGAAGTTTATGCAATCAATCTAGGTTCAACACCCAAACTGTTGGGGATGGGTGAGAGGAAGTGGGTGAGAGGAAAAGAAGTTAGCTATCAGAGCAATGGTGCAAGGAGATTCTTAGATGAATGACATTTCTCACTCAAATAATTCATCTAGTTTTCATGACATGTAGTAAGAATTAACCCACTTGAAGTACACCAATTAAAAATTCCAGACCACTGGGTTTAACCAGGTGACTCATCTAAATATGGGCTCCTCTGTTTAGAATGGCCCATAGCAGAATTAAAGGGCCCATACACTTTCTTTAACTCAGCATCTTGGACCTTAATAGTATAGACTGCCTATGGAGAATAGTCTCAAGAAGTGTTCTGACTGATTAGCTCTTTTTCAGAAACATTAATCATATCTCATTTTCTTGTGTACCTGGTATCCAGGGTAATTACCAGCTTCCCAGATTATATGCCAGAATTTAGCCTCATTTACATCCTGTTCAATATATCTTCTGACATGAATTCAGTGTTCAACACTTCCTAACCCTGTCAACACAAGGTTTTCTTTGAGGTTTGCTTGCACTAATAATCTGTTATCAACAAAATCCATTGAAGCATTCTGCAAAAAGCAAAGCTTAAATGGAGGATGAAGGTGCTATTTTCTCTCTCTTATCATATGTGTAATGAAGAGAAGTTTGATGAGGCCTTTGAATAACTTTTTGTTACCACTTGTATATCACTGTTTCATGCTTCTCCCTGAAAAATTCAGCATCTGTGACGCATATGTTTTGACCTTTATGCTTAAACCTTCCTGGTCACATTCTTAATCAATGAAATATTTTAACAGCCTGCTCACTGTTTCTTATCTTCCAATATTCTCATTGTTCTTGATTTAAATATCTCTGCCCTCCACATGTTCAATGGTCTTGCCATCCATTCCACTTCATCCATCTACTGCTATATCCCTAGTCATTGCCATTGCTAATAACTGTTCCACATCTAAAGCCTCACTTTAAACACCCTACATTTGGGCTAAAAGAAGAAAACTGAAGGCTGATTTTAAATTTTCCTTTAATTATGTGAAGAATTCTTTCAAGAATACAATAACTAATCTTTTAAAATCATCGATGAAATTGCTTAGGCACAATTTTGAAAAGATACTAAGAAGCTGAGAGACTTGGAACAACAAAAAAATGTAGGCTTTTAAACCGAATATTTTTAGCATAGATTTTATTTAGTTTAATGCACAAATGCACAAAAACCTTTTCATTTAATGACTGCTTGATTTCTAAGAAGACGTCAAGTAGACATTCTGTGGTTTAGAAAAAATAGGATTGCCGTTGCTGTTGCAGATTGAGACAAAAATGAATAAGAAGACAATAAATCATGCTGTACTTGAACAAATTATATGGTTGCATTCAATTTTTAAAATTCTCAAGAAAGAGAAATAGGATGTTTCAGTTTGTTACAATGGGATTTATTCATAATATCCAACTACACACCTTAGAGAGCTGGACTTAAATTATATAAATCTTGATGGAATTGTTTTAAGAGAAAAAAAATCTCAATATTGAGACCCTGAATACATTCAGAAAATTGTTTCTATTTAGACTTCCAAAATCGTGCAGCCTCCTTTGCATTATTCTTTGTATGCTTAATCCTTGACTTAAATTAGTGTTAATTTAAAGTTTATTCATAAAATTTAGAAATACAATTAAGTGCTATCCTGAAAATAAATACTTAATGTTTTATTCTGAAGAATGTTCATGCTCACAGGTACATGAAAACAGGGGCTACAAATTTGTAAATTGAAGTGCCATTCCCTCATAACTATGACAACCTACATATCGTTCTGATGAAAAAATGCCAGTATAAAGCTTTACTAAGAATAAAAAATGATGTAAATAAAAACACATTTTTACATTATATATTTTAATTGATAGCCTGCAGAGCTATGATAACTGATTTCTGTCATTTAAGAAGTTGCTATCACTCGACAGGCGTGGCTCAGTTAGCTGAGTGTTGTCCTAGGCACCAAGAGGTTACATTTTGGATTCTTGGTCAGGGCGCATGCCGGAGTTGTGGGCTTGATCCCCAGTAGGGTGCATGCAGGAGGAAGCTGATTGATGTTTCTCTTCATCAATGTTTCTATCTCTTCCTCTCCCTTCCCCTCTTTCTAAAACCAATAAAAACATATTTTAAAAAAGAAGTTGCTATAAATGACTCTGTGAAGTTTGTACTATTTAAGTCTTTATTACTTGCTATGATATATGTGGGGATATCACTTAACAAATTGTAAGTTTTTGTGTGCTATCTCAGGTTAAAATGAAAGCATTAGTCAAAGCTTATATGGATTTTATTATGATCAATTTGTTTGAGCTTTAGATAAATGAGGAACAAAAAATCCTTATTTTATTAAATCAACATGATAAAGAAAATAATGAAAATCAACTTTCATATGGGTTTTTCCTTCCAATAAATGGACACATTTTAACTTAAGAAAAATAAGAGTTATTAATATTTTATTATAAAAATTATAGTAAATATTCAAATTTAACGTTACATATCTTAAATTAGCCAATAACTTTGCAGTATTATGTATCATGTACTATTAGAAATTATAAAAAGAGTGTCTCAAATTCAATTTCTGTTTCTTTAAATAAATACTGATTGTTTCATAGTTATTTTTGTACTTTAATTTTCATCAGTATTGGAAGAAAATGAAATATAGGTGTCTTCAAAATGATGGCAAAATGTACTCAACTCATTTAAATATGCTTATATAAAACACCTTTTTTTCTATAATCTGGAGTAGACATTATCAAATATGATTTTTGGTATATTTTTTTGAAGATCCATTGTGTTAATATTTAGAAATTGTTGCCATGTTGGCTCAAAGAGCAATTATATTTCTGAATAGGCCCCTAACAGATTTCACATCCATGATAAAGCCAGCAGCATATTTATCCATCTTCATAATCAAGTGTAAGCTAAAAGCTGATGGGTGTGCTTATGCATGCATAAATGATGCTTTAATCCCTTGCATCTGTTCATATTAATAATGATAATTCTTAAACAGTGATTTTCATCTTTAAAAGTGTTACAAATGCCAACTAATTAATTAATCCCTTAAGTGCTTAATTGCATATGGATAATTAAACACAGTCTATGCTAGCAAAGCTTATAGGGCAAAAATTAAAAGGGAAATCAAACTGAGCCTTATTTTCTAGCCAATGAGTTGAGAATGCAATTTTTATACATTTGAGTAGAAGCCTCCTCTCTAGTCCCATTTTTGAAAATACCCTTTGCAGAAAAGCATTTCCCCAATGTTATATAATTATTCCTATTTTTAAGAATTACAAAGAACATTAGTATATTAGAGCTTTTGAGAAATACATATATATGTATACTATTTTTTATTTAGTATATACATATACTAATTTAGTATATATATTTATTATTATTTTTATTTATGTGTGTGAATCACAAAACATACTTGGTCTTTGAATCTCTTTTTTATAAAACTCAGCTATATTCCTTGGGATGAGTTTTGCTGGGAAAGGCTTTTGGAAATGATGCAATTTGTTTTATGATACCTCTCAAGAATGCAGAACATTATTAGAGTTATGATTCTTTTTTATAATTTGGTTTTATGGCCTTTTGTATTCAAAAGAATTCTCAAGTGTTCTTTCTTCAAAATGGTTCTGAATATCATTTCAGAAATAATATGAGGAAATTTATGAAATCAAAACACATACTGTCATTGACCTATAATAATTTTTCAATACTACACACTGAATTGTCTGCTACCAGTGTTTCTAAATGAAGGCAATTTTTGCATATTAGTTGGGATATTTATTCATTGTGAAGATTTCATCACACTGTACAGTAGGTTTAATATTCTTGACCCTGTTCCCAACTTCTGTATTGTTTTCATACTTGAATATAGACTGTCAACTATTATTTAATAACTAAAGGCCTGGCGCATGAAATTTGTGCATGGGGTGGGGGAAGGGGTGTCCCTCAGCCCAGCCTGTACCCTCTCTGATCTGGGACCCCTTGAGGGCAGTCGGTCATCCCTCTCACAATCCAGGACTATTGGCTCCCAACTGCTCACCTGCTTGCCTTCCTGATTGCCCATAACTGCTTCTGCCTGCCAGCCTGATCACCCCCTAACCACTCCCCTGCCAGCCTGTTTGTCCCTAACTGTCTTTCCTTGCAGGCCTGATTGCCAACAACTGCCCTTCCCTGCAGGCCTGGTCCCTCTCAACTGCCCTCCCCTGCTGGCCTATTGTGGTGGCCATCTTGTGTCCACATGGGGGCAGCCATCTTGTGTGTTGGAGTGATGGTCAATCTGCATATTACTCTTTTATTAGATAGGATAGAGGCCTGGTGCATGGGTGGGGGCCAGCTGGTTTACCCTGAAGGGTGTCCTGGATCAGGGTGGGGGTTCCCTTGGGGTGTGGGGCAGCCTGGGCAAGGGGCCTGTGGTGGTTTGCAGGCTGGCCACATCCCCTGGCGACCCAAGCAGAGGCTCTGTGATCTGGGATTTATTTATCTTCTACAATTGAAACTTTGTAGCCTGGACTGGAGCCAAGCCTTCAGTTCGCTCTTAGTGGTGGCAGCCATTTCTGTTGGGACTTATGTATCTTCTATAATTGAAACTTTGTAGCCTTAAGCAGAGGCCAAAGCAGGCTGGGGCAGGCAGAAAGCTTGGCTTCCTCCATTGCCAGGGAAATTCTAGCCTCCTGCTCTCTCCAGCTCCATGGCTGCTGCCATTTCTGATGGGCTTTATTTATCTTCTATAATTGAAACTTTGTAGCATTGAGTGGAGGCCTGGGCAGGTAAGGGTGGGTGGAAAGCTTGGCTTCCTCCATTGCCAGGGAAACCCAAGCCTCCTGCTCTCTGTGGCTGCAACCATCTTGGTTGGGTTTATTTGCATATTCCCTCCTGATTGGCTGGTGGGCATGGCTGGTGGGCATGGCTGGTGGGTGTAGCATAGGTACAGTCAATTTGCATATTACTCTTTTATTAGATAGGATTGTTAGCATGTCTTGTCTCCTAAATGTGTCTATATATCTACGACTCATGTCTCATAAACATCTGGCAGTCTGAATAGTTTGATGCATACAGTATTTACTCACCAAAGAGTACTGATTATTGCTACATAGTATTTATATATTTTCTAGACAACTAAGGGTACAGCTACCACTTTTTTTTTCCAGATCATTATGTAAAGGTATATATATATTGGGACAAGAAAATCTACTGCAAAACCAAAACATTATTATTAACCAGAGATAAAATCAACTTTAATTTTGTAAATATGGAGATTTCAGAGATATGGGACCTAAAGAAATGAGGAAAGCAAGCAGCTATTATAGTTTTTTGGTTAAAATATATTGTGAGCCCAGTAAGTGTAGCTCAGTGGTAAGCATGGACCTATGAATCAGGAGGTCACATTTCAATTCAGGGCACATGCCCGGGTTGTGGGCTTGATCCCCAGGAAGGGAGTACAGGAGACAGCAGATCAATGATTCCCATTATTGATGTTGATATCTCCCTCTCTAGAATCAATAAAAAATATTTTTTAAAGTTGTGAAAATTTGACAGAATGAAGAAACTTAGGCTTTGATGTTTAATTAGTGAGGGATCTAAGCAGAATTTGGGCCTGTGATAGTCAATTATTAAAGAAGTAATAGGATTTGTGTCTACAAACTGAGTTTCCTATCTCTGTTAAGGACATCTCTCTATATTCTGTTACAAGGAGTGTATTTTTTACGTGGAAGATTTATTTCTGTTTTCAGAAAGACAAAGAAGAACCAGAGTGTCCTTCTTGCACCAGCTGTTTCTTATAAAATTTTAATTATAAATAATATAAATAATTACAAATGTCAAAGTGGCAAATTTCCTCTATAAGGGGTACATACTTAATGTGGGATTGAGACTGTGTTCTATAAGACACAATTTTCCTTACCTTTTTTTATACACTAATTTGGTCTATCCTACCAATTTTTTAAACATTAGTATGAGTTATTTCTTATTGTGCTTATTTTTTCTATATTAATCATGATAAAAATCTTTACATTTTTAGCTGTATATGTGAATAATTTTAGTACAAAAATTCATGATGAACAAATGATCTACTGGTATGTTATCAATGACCTCTTAGAAAATTGTCCTTTTTCCTGAAAATAATAAAAAAAGACTATTACTGCCTGGAAATATATTGTATCATTTTCTCTATAACAATAATTTATATAAATTAAGTTTGTTAAATATTCAAACTCATCAGTGACCAAGAAATTTTGAATAAAGTGGTCAGAATGATTGGGGTCATCAGTCAATTCAAATCAACTGAGTTGAAGAATAAAACCAGATTAAAAAATTCTGTGACAGTAAAGTGTATAAAGGAGTTTCCAATCTCATGATATATAATTTGGAAAAGTAGTTAAGGATGCAAAAGGCCAGTTTCGAGAGTACTGCTTATCTGTACTCTTTGTAATGTACTGTCTAATTTTCCACTATTAAATCAATTGCTCTATGGTATGGCAACTCCAACATTTGGGAGGCATTAACTACCTGGGGCTTGATGATATGGAGTAAGAGTGTAAATAATTTATTCTAAACCTATCTGTGATTGAAACATATTGATTATTAAGAAAAAACAACAACAACAACAAAACAAATAAGCAAAAACTTCTCTAGACAGATCAGGCAATTAAGGACAGATTTAATTTTTCTAAAGTGGAACATCATGACATGACAATATAGTAAAGATCAATGGGGAAAGAGAAGATTATAGCTATTTGTCCAGAAATTTCCAGAAACTGTCTGGTATTCTATCAGTATGACTGTACATTCCATTTTTTCACCAGTAAATTTGAACTAACAATAAAATCTACTTCACAGGATTACTGTGAAAATGAATTAAGATAATATATGTAAATTATTTTAATGAGTAAGGACTACATTAAGTGCTTTATTAAAATAAGTTATTATCAATAACTAGAGGCCCGATGCATGACAATTTGTGCACTCGGGTCCCTCAGCCCGGCCTGTGCCCTCTTGCAGTCCGGGACTCCTTGGGGGATGTCCAACTGATAGCTTAGGCCCACTCCCTGAGGGATTGGGCCTAAGCTGGCAGTCAAACATCCCTCTGGCAGCCCGGGAGCCCTCAGGGGATGTCTGACTAACAGGGAGCAGGCCTAAGCCATTAGACAGACATCCTTAGCACTCCTGCAGAGGCAGGAGAGGCTCCTGCCACAGCCACTGCACTGGCCAGCCATGAGCTGGCTTCTGGCTGAGTGGTGCTCCCCCTTCGGAAGCGCACTAACCACGAGGGGGCAGCTCCTGCATTGAGCATCTGCCCCCTGGTGGCCAGTGTGTGTCATAGCGAACGGTTGTTCCCAGTCGTTCTGCCCTTAGGGTCAATTTGCATATTACCCTTTTATTATATAGGATATTATTATGCACAATTATAGGATGTAACTTGCGAGGAGATTTTGCTAGCCAAACTATCTTTTTTATTTTCCATAAATCTTCTGCAGATGAGAAATTCTGACATTGTAACCCACTCTGTGTGTTAAATAAGTCACTATTTAAAATTAAAAATTTGGAAATAAAGATATCAACTTCTTTAATATAACTTCATGGGACAGGTATATTTAAACGCTTTCTCAATTGATGGTAATTCAGATCATTTTTTTGAGTTTAAAAGTTTGAGACATTAATAAAGCAGTGCAAATTACAGTCTAATATTTTGGAAAATGTTGGCAATCTACTATCACTGGTTAAATAGAATAAGGCTAGAAAGGACAGAAGTCATTAAAAATAAATCTAAAATGTTTCAGGGAAAAATTAAAATATGGCTATTTTTAAGACCCATACACTACACTAGAGAGGAGTAGCAACAAAGATTAAACAGAATTTTGTTTCTCCCTATACATTTTCCCCTTAACTATGAGACTTTAAAGCAGCAGAGGAAAAAATATATATAAATTTAGGATGAACTTTGTGCAAATAAATTTTGTTAAGGCAATATCCTTTTTAAAATATATTTTAAAAATTCCTTAATGTAGGAATAGGGTTTACTTAAATGGCACATGTACCCACAATTTTGCACATACATTTCATATATATGAATACTTTATGTACATACAAGATAACCTTATTTATAGACTTTAAAACTGGCAAATATTTAACATGAAAGTGTACATATTCTAGGTTCCACTGGCCTTGCTTCTGAGTCAGTAAATACTGTGTATTAGTGATCTAGCACAATAAGAACATCATAATATTAATGATGATATGTTGTCACCTCACTCACATATACTTTAAGGTGAAATAAAATTAACATTTTTATACATATAAAAGGATATTCATTTAATAAAAAATATTGATATTAATATAATTATAATACCAAAAGAAAAATGCTGGGAATAATATTAAATTTCTTCTTAACACAAAGTATAGCTAAAATAATTATTACTGTACTAAAGGCCTGGTGCATGAAATTCATGCACTGCGGGGCGGGGGGTCCCTCAGCTTGGCCTGTGCCCTCTTGCAGTCCAGGGCTCTTACAGTCTGGGACCCTTCCAGTTTCTGGCTGAGCAGCGCACCACCTATGGGAGCACACTGACCACCATGGGACAGCTCCTGCATTGAGCGTCTGCTCCTGGTGGTCAGTGAGCATCATAGCGACCGGTTGTTCCACCGATTGTTCTACCCTTTGGTGAATTTGCATATTAGGGTTTTATTATAACGGATGTTATTAGGAACTTTTAAATTAGGTGGTATGTAAATGCCTTATAGCATTCTCTCCGTCCTACTGGAGTAATCTAATGGTCCATAGGAATTTTCCTTTCCCTTTACATGCTGGGGAATTGCAACCTTAGGAAAAATAAAAGCTTTTTCAATTTGAATTGCTTTCAGAGCCCTGCCATTTTGCTAATTACTCTACCTTGTTCCTGTCTCTGACATTTTGTCAGTTTTACTCAGGTAATGGCTGCATATATTACTGAAAATTTAGTTCTGAAAGTCTAATCTGATAGATTTACATAACTGTTGATTGCAAATTAAGTCTCTGAGGAGGAGGTAGAATGGCAAACTAAGCAGCTAAAACTTTTCTCAGCCATCCTTCTTGTAATAATTCCTTAACATAGGGAACAGAAAATAGTAATCGCTAGCTTGAACTATCCTATATAATAAAGAGCTAGTATGCTAATGGTCAGGACACCTTCATTCAGTAATGACTGTTCAGCAGGAGGCTGCGTGTGCAGTGGGGGTGGAGCTGCCGCATTGCTCCAGAGACAGGGCAGAAGTGGGGAGGCACCTGGAGGAGGCAGGACCATCCCATGGCAGGGACGGTGGGGGTGAGAGCCCGTAGTGCCCCCCTCAACAGTCCTACACCACCCACTGCTCCCACTCAGAGCGCCAGGCACACTCTAACTCTGGGTGAAGAGGTTAGGGTGTCAAGGCAGGGCAGGTGGGTGAGGCATGTGTGGGTGGGCGGGGCCACACAATTTCATATGCTGGGTCTCTAGTTTAATCATATTTAATTCATTAGTTTCATTATTAAACTATGGAGTTATGACATTTTTCTGGGATGAGCTACTTCTATTGCATTCTCAAAAAAGCTACATCGAAAATGTCAATAAACCTGTTGGTACAGATTTCTATTAGATTTCTTCTAAAGCCTGTAGGTCTCTTAGATACACATTTTCAATAGTAAAGTTAATTTTAAGAACAAATTTTGTATTGATAAATATTTAAATATTGCTTATGTAAAATAATGCTGAACAAAAACTACATTGTGGTTTATCTAGTTTTATATATATGTGATTATTTAGCAGAGAAACGAAAGCAGAAGCATAAGTAATTAAAATTTTCCATATTTTTTTTGTGTTTGATGCTTTTTTTCTTTCCTAAATTTGCATGGATTAATGGTCAAAGTAGATTAACAAGTGAGTCTATTAGTGAGATAAGGTTTTATGCGATGCTCATTTCAGATTTTGCAGAATTCCCTGCTAAAATAAATTTGAGAGTGAGACAGGGATGTCGGATCAAAATGACATCTAAATCTTTCTTTCTTAAATTGCGGACAAAGAGAGATTAGCCTTTCCTCTCTCAGTCCCAACTGCAAATGAAAAAGTTAGAGCAAAGGGCAAAGGGAACTGAACAGGCCCTCAGAAGCTAGTCCTGCCTAAGTTTCATCTTCCAGGCCTGAGCATGAAAGACCAACGCAGCCACAAAGTCTCAGTAGAGATTGCTCACTGCTTTCAGTCCTAATGTTTCTGCTCCCAAATTAAGTGGTGATATAAACCAACAGATGCTGGATCCACAGAGCTGATCAGTTATTTCATTTCCCATTCCACAGGAAGCACTAAGAATGAGGTGTAAGGAAGTAGATGGAAGTAGCACCCTCTTTAGAACAAGGAATGGCAAGATTAACTTCTTAAAATGTGTTTATAGTTTTATTTTCTATTTTATTTATTTATTAAAAATAAATGCCCAAAGAAAATGTAGGAGAATGTCCATGATTTATGAGGGCTTATTAATTATTTATTTTGACAACTGAAACAAAACTGTAAGTCAATAGTGTTTCCTATCATTGAAGAAGAAGATATTCTACCATAACCTAAAGAGCAGTGATAACCCAGATTGTTATATTTAGTACGGAGTTTAAATACTGTCAAAATTAAATTGTTATAATTAAACTGTATTATTTCACAACTTCCTATTCAAAGCTATCACCTAAGTGCATTGCATGTCAGTTCAGGTAACCATGGACGAAGTAAAATTAAGAGATGATTTAAAAAAGTCACTTACAAATATAGAGAATTGGAAATCTGTTCATTAAAATACTTCAGAGGGATTCTCAAATGGAGTCAGATGAAGGTATGATTGCAATAAGGCCAGGCAAGTAAGAACAAGATAACAGTGTGTGAATATTAGCAACATGGAGGTTTAGCAGTAATTAACAGTGTTCTTTCCAAAATATGAAAGGGTTAACCTTATATGTTACACATTCCTTTAAGGAAAATCAGAAGTTATGACCACCATTTTTATGAAGAAGGGGAGGACAAAGTTTTCTTTGGAAATTCACACAATTTATAGTCAAGAGAGACTTTGACATTAGAAAGCACTGGATTTGAACCCTACCACTTTGCAAACTGTGTTACTTTGTACAAGTTACCTAATTACATCATATCTAATAAAGAGGGAATATGCTAATGACCATCACTCCATCACAAAGATGACTGCACCCACAGCTGAGGCCAAGTTCCCATAAGGAGCCTTAACAAGCAATCGGCAGGGACCTGAAGCTATGCCCCCATGGGGCTTGACAAGTGATCTCAGGCCGTGCCCCCCACTCAGTGGGGCTTGGTGGGGGACCTCAAGGTGCACCCCCAGTGCTGGGTCAGGGGAATTCAGGCCACGCCCCTGCCCAGTGGGGCTTGATGGGGAACCTCAAGACATATCCCCCCATCCTGGTCTGGGCTGGGGGACCTTAGGCAATGCCCCACCCATAATGATGCTGGGAAAGGGGACCTGAAGCTACGCCCCCTGCCCACCAGGGCTTGACAAAGGTGGGACTGGCCGGGTCTGGATCTATCCCAATGGCGGGGGGGAGGCGGCCAGGTCTGGGTCTCACGTGATTTTGAGGTGCATGTGGGTGAGCTGAAACTTGACTCTGGGTTCCCTGGTGAGCCCCAGACTCTGATAGGAGGAAGGTTTTCATATACATTTTACTAATTTTCTTTCGTCTCTGACACTTATATTATAGAGAAAGGGCAAATAGCAATATTAAATTATTTCCTCTAATTAATCCCCTTTTAATATGCATGAATTTCATGCACTGCATCATTAGTTTAAAATAAATAAAACAACTTGGGTCACATGGGATAGTCAGTCCTTTCTCATTTTTTTTATCAGCTGAGAGATATTAGATAAATTATTTCTGAGTGTTAATTTTCTCATCTGATAATTGAGATAATACATATTTACCATACAAAAATCATTCTATCTAATAAAAGAGTAATATGCAAATTGACCATACATCTGCTACATCCACAAGCCATGCCCACCAGCCAATAAGGAGGGAATATGCAAATAAACCCAACCAAGATGGCTGAAGCCACAGAGAGCAGGAGGGAGGCTTGGATTTCCCTGGCAATGGAGGAAGCCAAGCTTTCCACCTGTCCTTGCCTGCTCAGGCCTCCACTCAATGCTACAAAGTTTCAATTATAGAAGATACATAAAACCCAACAGAAATGGCTGCTGCCATGGAGTGAGCAGAAGGCTTGGCTTCAGTCCAGGCTACAAAGTTTCAATTGTAGAAGATAAATAAATCCCAGATCCCAGGGCCTCTGCTTGGGTCACCGGGGGGCATGGCTGGCCTGCAAACCACCACAGGCCCCTCACCCAGGCCATGCCATGCCCCAAGGGAACCCCCACCCTGATTTGGGACAACTTTCAGGGTAAACCAGCTGGCCTCCACCCATGCACCAGGCCTCTATCCTATCTAATAAAAGAGTAATATGCAGATTGACCATCGCTCCAACATACAAGATGGCTGCCCCCATGTGGTTAAAGATCCTGCCCCCATGTGGACACAAGATGGCCACCACAAGACGGCCAGCAGAGGAGGGCAGTTGGGAGTAACCAGGCCAGCAGAGGGGAGAAGTTGAGGGTGACTGGGTCTTCAGGGAAGGGCAGTTGGGGAGATACCAGACCTGTAGGGGAGAGCAGTTGGGGGGGACCAGGCCTGCAGGGCAATGCAGTTAGGGGCAAAGAGCCTGGCAGGGGAGCAGTTGGGCATCAATTACGCTGGCAGGGGAGTGGTTAGGGGGTGATCAGGCTGGCAGGCAGAAGTGGTTAGGGGCAATCAGGAAGGCAAGCAGGTGAGCAGTTGGGAGCCAGCAGTCCTGGATTGTGAGAGGGATGTCCAACTGCCCATTTAGGCCTGATCCCAGTGGTCGAGGGGTCCCAGATTGGGGAGGGTGCATTTACCCCACCCCCATGTTCGAATTTCGTGCGCTGGGCCTCTAGGCTATATATATATATATATAAAGCCAGGATAGGAACACCATAATGACAGGTCACTATGATGCCCACTGCAGCCAGTGAACCAGCCTGATCTGGTGGTGGGGCTGGTGGACAATCTCCTGAAGCCCCTTACCCCAGCCAGCCCCACCCCAGATCAACTCCCCCACCCCAATCAGGGTCAGGGCCACTGACCCCTGGCCAACGCCTCCCCCTACGGGCCCCCACCACCCCTATCAGGAGTGGGGCTCAACAGCCAATTGCCTTCAGCCCCTCCCCCCAGCTGGCCTGACCATGATCAGGCCCCAATTGGGGTAGGCCAGCTGGCCAACCTCCCGCCATCTCCTCCTCCCTACAGGCCCAGCCCCGATCCTCCCCAATTGAGGCCGGGCCGGCTGTGCCCAACCCTTGCATGAATTCATGCACTGGACCACTAGTATCTGATACAAGTGGTCAAATTTCAAGGATGTTGTGAACATAAATGTGATTAAATATGTAAAATACTCATTATTCTATGATTTAATGGGTATTGCTAATCTCTATTCCCCTTAATTATTTTCCTTAAGACAAAAAAATGGGAAAATATTAAATTTTTTGTGATGATGATATCATAAACAAAACCCAAGAAAAAAGTATTTTCACATATGACTGATGGGCATGTAATTCTTACAATTGGAAATATTACATAGCAATATTACAATTCTATTCCTTTGTATATTTCCCAGTGATTTTAAAACATGTTAACACAAAATCTTGAACATAAATCTTCATAAGATTACTATGTATAATATTTGAAAGTGCAAACACTTCAAATGCCCATCAAGTTATGAACAGATAGATAAACAAAAGTGGTCCATCAATACAGTGGAATATTATTCAGCCAGGAAAAGGAATGGTACTGATGCTTGCTATACTGTAGGTGAATCTTGAAACCTTAAAATAAGTGAAAGAAGCCAGATGCAAAAGGCCACATATTATATTATGTTATTTTTATGAAATGTCTAGCAGACAAATCTAAATCTATAGAAATGGAAAGTAGGCTACTGGTTGCCAGGGCCTTCAGGGAGGAGGAATGAAGAGTGATTGCTAATGGACATGGGGCTTCTTTGGGGGCTGATGAAAATATCTGAAATTAAACAGTGATGATGACTGCACAATCTTGTGAATATTCTAAAAAATCATTGAATTGATACTTTGAAAGGGTGAATTACTCTTAACTGTGAACCTATTCTACAGAAATAAACTACCATCAAATGCAAAAAAAAGAAGGTTAGTAAGATATTTGTCATGGCAAGTAGTTGATAACAATATGCATGACTATCAAAAAACCTTTCAAAAATATTTTTAAAATAAAATAACAAAATTGTTAGCCTTAGTTTTTATCCCAGCTCTGATATGAACTGGCTCAATCATTGGGCAAAGTATTAATTTTCCTGTGCCTGAGTTTTCTTCATAGTCAATGACATGGGGATAATAATACCTAAGTCATAGGGTTGTTTTTATTATTAAATGAAATAATGAAAGTGCTTAGCAAAAATTGGAATATAGTAGGCCCTATGTGAGGGGCAATTGTATGTGTCAATTTGGCTAGGTTATGGTATACAGACATTTAGTTAAATATTATTCTGGATGTTTCTCTGAAGGTATTTTTTAGATAAGATTAGCATTTAAACCAGTTGACTTTGAGTAAGCAGATTACTAGATTAACTTCCATAATGTGGGTGACTCTCATCTAATTAGTCGAGGGTCTTACTAGTAGGAAGATTGACTTAGCTGGAGAAATATGAAATTCTGCCAATAGACTGCCATTAGATCAAACTGTAACTCTTACTTGGGTCTCCAGCTAATTGGTCAACTTTGTAAATTTTAAATTTATAATCCTAAACATGAACGAAGGCCTTAAAATATCTCTTTCTCTTTCTCTCTTTAAACACCTACACATGCACACACCCACTCACTCTACTGAGTCTGTTATTCTGAAGTACTCTGAATAATACACCCTAATAAAGTTCTCTCTTATTAAGAACGAAAAATGCAAATTGCCAAAATATGTTTTATAATCTCATTTTGTCTTAAGAAAAAGTTTGTGTTTATACATATACATTTTTCTTATACTTAGAGAAAAAAAATGTAGAGATGAATATGGAATTGAATTGTAGAGAAGTAGGCTTGGACTTTGTATTTTTATACATTTGTGTAGCCTAGTTTCATTCATTAAGCATATGTGGCTTTTGTAGTTTGAAAGGAAATTTCAATAAAATATTTAGACATATTTTTAAAAAGATTTAAAAACCAACAATCACAAACAAAGCATCTGGAAAGAATCACTATATTTCCTACTATGTGAATTTGGAGGTACAGTTACCCAGTTGCGAAATTAAATCAACAGTTGCTATGCAAAAAGAAGGATACAGCTGTGTCATGGTTCAAACCTGGACATACAAGTAGACAATTAGTGGGAAAACCAATCTAATACTGATTATTTTTTTTTTGTCTTAGCTCGTTTCCCAAATACTATTTGAGTTTTGAATGATTTTTGAAAGTTCTTTGCAGTTTCTTACTGTATAGAATAGTGTCTAAACTGAAACTGACAGCCAGGATGCCTATTTGACCTGTCGGTATGAGTGAATTCAACAACTAAGTAAAATTACTTCAGCTAATGTTTTTATTTTTATAACATTTATTTTATTGAGATTTGCACAAACTCTCTGAAATGCATTTCTAATAAGCTGGTAATATTTCTAAAAAAAAAAATGATTTTTCCCATAGGTTTGGCAGGCCTCTCTATTTTTTTGCTTTAGTCCGTATCTAAAGACTAATTTCTGGTGAAAGGCTTGCTAAAAGTCATATAGCAAATTGATAGCAAAGCCACAAATAGAACCTAGTAATTCTTATTTTCACGTCCAGACTTTAATCATTGAACCAGATGAGTTGCCACTTTCTCTGACTGATCACTCTTAGCATTTAATCCTTTTTCCAAGATTCCCATTTATAGAGGTGACATAACTCAACATGTCTGCAAGGCTCACATGTCAGACAAAGGCAGGTATGGGATTAATTTGCTGAGAATAACAATAATTACAAAACTAAAATGGTTTTGGAGATTAAACCCAAAATATGCTTGATATTTTCCAATGGAAAATTGCCAAGAAAAATGACAAAAATGTTCAGTGTGTCACTGAAACAATCCTGTGCCTCACTTATTCTATCAAATGCACAGAGTGGTTGGGAAATAGATGGCAAGAGTTTATTTAGCAAAGATGCTGATGCATAAAGACATATCCGAGAACACATTTCTATCAGCCTGAGGGCTAATGCCCTGAAACCTGAAAGGGCTAACCATTCTATATTCTGAGATGAGTACCCTATTCCTCATGCAATAGCATAGAAAGTGCAATCGCCAGTAACACACGGCACAGGGGCCAACATGCATACCAGGGTGCTCTGGATATTCTGAAGGGAGCGAGCATACCTTCTTCTTCCTGAACTGAAATTAGGGATGGCTGTTGCTTCTTATTCACAAGCTTAGGGCTTGATACTATTCATTCCCCCCCTATAAACTTAACAAGTGGAGCTTCATAGAATGCTATTAAGGAGAAGTACTTTTCAAATTGAATGATGATTTCTTGTTTGTAATAGAGGTGAGAGAAGATAGAAACAGATTCTTTTCTTTCTTTTTCTTAAAAAAATTTACTCTACATTCATCCATTCCATTTAATAGCTCAGAAAATTAAAACACTGGTCTGAATATTCACAGTAAAACAACTAATGTCTGATTAAATCTCTGATGAATTAAAATTAGGAAAGAGAGCCAATGTCATCTATATATTAAACTGCATGTTACTTATTTTTAGATACACTCTCATAATATTGTGTCTGTGTGTGTAGTTAAATCTATGTGAGCACTCTTTTTCTACTATGTTCTAGTCTAGAAGATTAAACATATATAAGCAGATAATAGTGGCAGACTCTTAAGTATATGAATTGGAAACAATTCATGTGAATACATATCTTGTGAGGGTCAATTGCTATGTCACTGATCTGATCACTGTTGTTTTATGTAAAGATAATTAGGAACAAATCTTTGTAAAGTCCACCTTTGAAAGAGATTCTGCTTAACTGCAGTACCCAAAATGGATAGCATAATTGTACTAGTTTCCATAGTTATCCTTAGTAATATCAAAAAGATTTCTATCACAAAGCTCTTGTAAACTTAAAACAAAGATTGAAATCACATGGATATATACACACACACACACAGTATATATAATTTAAGTAGGTTTAATATTTCAAATATTTCATAAGTATCTACATAACTAATTCCTGAACCTCTTAGCCAATTTCATTTTATTTGTGGAAATGTCTCTGAAACTACCAATCATTTTCTTCCTTTGAATCCTGTTCTGCATCTCATGATGCAATTCATGGTGCTTTCATGTTATTTTAAATCCCACTTATTGCTACATTTAAATGGCCATATTCCTGTTTTTTGTTTTGATTAACAACTGATATTTATTCCTTAAATACCATATTCTAGGTTTCACTGTCAATCCTGTTTTATACATGACATTTAATAAAGTCCTGTCCTCAGAAAGCCTACCTTTCTTTTAGAGTTTGGTGGGGAAGATCAAAAGGTTTCTTATTTTGTTTGTTTGTTTGTTTGTTTTTACAAAATCTGTTCTTGATGCTGATGCATATCAAAATAACAAAGAGAAGTAGACAGTTTAATAAGTACGTTTTGAATTTAGGAAAATGAGTTAGGTCTTCAGAATAAACATCAAAGTCAAGCTCTAGAGCTACTAAATTTGTAGGTATAAAGGGCTTTTATATTTTTCCCTATTCTAGAAAAAAATTCCTCAGAGAATTAGTAGAGTTTGCAACCTTAAGGGGAATTTATTAGGTATATTAAGATAAAAATGTAGTGAAATTTATGTACATAAATGCATTACATTTAACTAACCTTTGTTATAATTGCTTTTAAACTGAAACATAAAACTTTTTACAATTTTGTCTAATAAAGATATAGTTTTATTTTCATATTTTTATAAAACTTTGTCAGTGAGTACCTGATTATATTTTTTCATTATAAAGTATGAGATTCAGAGCCTAATCTTTATCAGCACCCTATCTCCAGGCCAGAGGAACAAGAACAATGTGTTGGTTTATTTATGATTAACATGGACCATTGTATCTTTCAGATGGACTTTAGCTTTTTTTATTTTTTACTTTTTTATTTTATTTTTTTAGCAATTCCATTCCTGAAGTATTTTTTCAACAAAGTTAATTACTTTTAATAGACTTCCACATAGTATTTTAAGGGAAAGCATTCATTATGGTATATTGAATGTAAGTCAGTCACTGTATATTTTCTGAGTGATTTCCAGAAAATTTTAAGTTCTCTATGCAAGAGAGATTTTTCAGCCTTAAAAGACTTTTGTTTGGATGATTCCTATGATGTTACAATGAGATGGGGATAGTGTAATTTCTGGACTAGTAACATCACCAGCACCTATGAAGTTGTTAGAGATATAAATTCTCAAGTTCCAACACAAGCCTAATAAATCAAAAATTCTAGTGACAAGAGCCAGGAATTTGTCATCTCTCAAGCCCTTCAGGACATCCTAATGCATGTAAACTTTGAGACACTTTGCACAAAGGGAAACCATAATATAATTAATTTAAAGCTATTTTCAAAAATATGAACTGCATTAAGATTTTTTTCTTTTGGGTCCTGGCCAGGTAGCTCAGTTGGTTAGAGCATCCTCTGGATATGCCAAGGATACAGGTCCAATCCCTGGTCAGGGCACCTACAAAAGCAACCAACAAATAAATGCTCTGTCTCTGTCTCTCTCTCCAAAAATCAATAAACAAATTAAAAAAACAATAGCTCCTTTTCAGGATGTGTCTTTCTGGTTAGTTCTTGTGAAAACAAGTATGTTTTAAACAAAAGAGAAATAATTTTCATGTAGGAAAAACCTCTAATTATAATTGTTCTTATGGATAAATCAGCTTTGGGTTCTTAAGCACCTTTACCAAACTAACACTGAAACAGAAAACAAAAAGAGGGTGGTAAGCACAAATTTGTTCTAGTTTCTTTTTTACTTACTATGTACCTCAAATTTCTCCACTATATTTCATTGACTAGTCATTCATTTATTCATCAAATACTTTCAAACTTCTGTTATATGCAGGATACCATTTGAAGTGCTCTAGAGCATACACAAATAAATAAAATTTGAAATTATCTCAAAGAGGTTGCAAATCCATAAAATAATTAGACATGCACCTTGACAGTGTAACATGTGTAGAAGTACCATAAGACAGGTATAAAGTACTTTAGTATTCAGAAGTAGTAATGTCATTTTTAGCCAAGGGGACTGGGGGAATTTTAATGGTGGAAATAAAGGCTTAAGCTGGACACAATAAAAAATATATATCCTTTGTTTCTATATAAAATTTGTACAGCTTATCTCAGCTGAAAAATTGTTCCTAAGTTATATAAATATTAATGAAATTGTTTGAATTGTTCAATTTTCCTTTAAGAAATTAAATTTCTTAGATTATATCTGTTGGTATTGTTTACTTCTTAAATTTAGGTTCATTCAATATAGTTATTCTTTTCCCTCTGATTATCATATCTTCATATTGTAGGAAAGTTTTCCTTTCACTTTATTTAGAGAATACCAAAAATGTTACAATGTGTGTTCATCACAGTGAAATTAGATATATTTTTTATTGTTTGTTTTTCTACTCACCTGTTTCCCATGACACACACTACACACTGGAAGCTAGGATCCAGGCTCAAAACGTAATTAAAAGTTCTCTGACCTTACTTCTTGTAAGTTTATATGCTAATTTTGGAAGTCTGAGGAGTTTCAGAGGCAGAATGTAAGGCCATGCCTGTCACCATTAGGATGCAGTCCCCTTTGTCTCTTTAATAATTTTACTCTGAAGACAATGGGATACAAAAAGAGAATACTTTGATGCTTACCTAATGGAAAGTAACAAAAATGGAAGAAGTAACGTTGTTTGATGTTACAGGAGCTTCTTCATATAGAAGGATCCCGAAACACAGTTCAGAATTAGCATACTGAGGCCTTCAATAGGACAGCTCTTACTCTTTGCTGTTGTTTAGAGCAGCAGTTCTCAACCTGTGGGTCGCAATCCCTTTGAGGGTGGAACGACCCTTTCACAGGGGTCGCCTAAGACCATCAGAAAACACATATTTCTGATGGTCTTAGGAACCGAGACACCGCTCCTTTATCTGTCTCCAGGCGGGTCTGCCCACATGCAGATACTCCCACATATGAGTACCTGGTGTGATGACATCATCATGCCAACCTCATCACATACACCCCGTATAAATACAGATGTATGTGACAGGATTGGCGCCATAATGTACTTATGCGGATCAGTCACACATGTGTAGAGAGCAGCTACTGTGTAGAGAGCAGCTGCTGTGTTGAAAGCAGCTACTCTGTTAAAAGAAGCTACTGTGTTGAAAGCAGCAGTATTGGAGGTAAGACAACACTTCATGAATTATAATTACTGGGTAAATGTAAAATCATGTACTGTAAAATCATCAACTACTGCAAAAAAAAATCTGTACAATGGGAACTTAATCTGGATGCTGATCGGTCTTTTTATATTCAGCTGTGGTTGATGTGAATAGTGCACCCTTGTGATAATAATGGGTATGTAAAAAAAACAACAACACAGAGAGTGGTAAATCATAGGAAACTTTAATGAACTGTATTGACTGAACTATGCCATGTATCATTTTTTGTATTATTAAAACTATTGTTATATATTATTTTCATTAGCAAACCATCCCATGATAATGGATCATGTAGAAAAGAATGTTAAGAAAAGAAAATATAGTGAGGATTTTTTACAGTATGGTTTTATCTCAATAATTACAGCAGGAATTGAGAAACGGCAATGTGTTATTTGTTGTGAAGTTCTATCAGCCGAATCTATGAAGCCGAACAAACTAAAAGCCATTTTGATAGCAAGCATCTGAGCTTTGCCGGCAAGGATACCAACTATTTTAGAAGCAAAGCTGATGGACTCAAGAAAGCCAGACTTGACTCTCGTGGCAAGTACCACAAACAAAATGTAGCAGCAGTTGAAGCTTCATATTTGGTGGCACCCAGAATCGCCAGAGTTATGAAACCTCACACCATTGTTGAGGATTTACTGTTGCCAGTGGCTAAAAACATTGTTCGAGTTATGATCAGAGACAAATTTGTTATGAAATTGAGTGCAATTTCCTTATCTAACAACACTGTCCACAGAAGAATAGATGACATGTCTGCTGATATTCTTGATCAAGTAATCCAGGAAATTAAATCTGCTCCACTTCCAATATTTAGTATCCAGCTTGATGAATCTACAAACGTTGCAAACTGTTCACAGTTATTGGTTTACGTGAGGTACATTAATGATGGTGACTTTAAAGAAGAGTTTCTTTTTTGCAAACCTCTTGAAACGACAACTACTGCACGTGATATATTTGACCCAGTTGGTTCATTTCTGAAAGAGCATAAGATCTCTTGGGAAAAAGTTTGTGGTGTTTGCACAGATGGTGCTCCAGCTATGCTAGGATGTCGATCTGGATTTCAACATTTGGTACTGAATAGTCACCAAAAGTCTTCGGAACTCACTGTATGATTCATCGGCAAATATTAGCAATGAAGATGCTGCCACAAGAATTACAAGAAGTAATGAAAAGCATCATAAGTTCTGTCAGCTTTGTAAAGGCGAGCACTTTAATCAGTCGACTGTTTTCGCAACTGTGCAACGAGTTGGATACACCATACAATGCTCTGCTATTTCACACTGAAGTGAGATGGTTGTAGAGAGGAAAAGTTTTGAAACATGATTTTGAGCTTCATAATGAACTCAAAACTTTTTTTAATCAGAAAGCAAGACCACAGTTCGAAGCTCTTTTCAGTGATAAAAGTGAACTGCAGAAAATAGCTTACTTGGTTGCCAGCTTTGCCATCTTGAATGAGTTAAATTTATCACTGCAAGGATGAAATGCAACATGCCTTGATTTGTCTGAAAAGATCCCATCATTGCAAATGAAATTTCAGTTTGGGCAAAAAAAAATTTGGATGAATATAAAATTTACATGTTGCCTACCTTACCTGCTTTCTTTGAGGAACATGACATTGAACCAGACAAAAGGATTACAATGATAATTTCTGTGAAAGAACACTTGCACATGCTTGCAGAGGAAATGTCATCGTACTTTCCAAATCTACCTGACACCCCATTTGCACTTGCTAGAAGCCCATTCACAGTCCAAGTTGAAGATGTTCCTGAGACAGCACAAGAGGAGTTCATTGAACTTATTAACAGCGATGCAGTGAGAACTGATTTCTCTACAATCCCAGTTACAAAATTCTGGATCAAGTGTTTGCAGTCATATCCTGTTCTGTCTGAGACTGTGTTGCACCTTCTTCCATTTCCAACAACACATCTTTGTGAAACAGGGTTTTCCAGCTTGTTGGTTATCAAGTCTAAATACAGAAGTAGACTTGTTGTGGAAGATGATCTTTGTTGTGCTCTTGCAAAGACTGCCCTGATAGTTTCTGATCTGGTGAGAAAGAAACAATCTCAACCTTTGCACTGACGTTGGATTTTTACACATACTGTCTCAAAATGTAGCAATGTAGTTTACTGTTGTTATATTAAGACTGTTACCCATGCTACACCATGCTTCAAGACAAAATTTCATTTATTTGTAATTAGAAATAAATATTTCACAATATATAATTACATATTGTTTTTCTGATTAATCACTATGCTTTAATTATGTTCAATTTGTAGCAATGAAAATACATCCTGCATATCAGATATTTACATTACGATTCATAACAGTAGCAAAATTACAGTTATGAAGTAGCAACAAAAATAACTTTATGGTTGGGAGTCACCACAACATGAGGAACTGTATTAAAGGGTTGTGGCATTAGGAAGGTTGAGAACCACTGGTTTAGAGTATGGAGTTTTGGTGGTAATAGGATCCACAACTCTAAGTGAATAAGCCTAACAAACTAGTCAAGAAATAGTGCCAAAAGGAAGCATCACTAAAGTTAAGTGTACTATTAGAATTAATGGAAAATAATTCAGCTAAGAAAACTTTGTCAATGAGCAAATGACATATATCTACTTGAAGGTTCAAAAAAATAATTAGAACATATTTTTACTTTATCTGGAGTTCTTTCTGTAGCAAATGGATTACTATTAAGAGAAAACATATTACAAATAATATAGCCTCATTTTTATTCCCATACTGATATGATCCACATGTATTAAATTTACAAAAAGTCCAGATAGTCACCAGGCATTGTTCAATCGCAGTGGGATTGTGTCGGAAACCTAGTAATACCATTGAAATTTGCTAGTTATTAATAACTAGAAGCCTGGTGCAAGAAATTCATGCATGGGTTGTGTGTGTCCCTTGGTGCAGCCTGTACCCTCTCTAACCTGGGACCCCTTGAGAAATGTCCAACTGCCCATTTAGGCCAGATCCCAGTGTGATAGGGCCTAAACGGGCAGTCAGACATCCCTTTCACAATCAAGGACTGCTGGCTCCCAACCGCTTGCCTGCCTGCCTGCTTGATTGCCCATAATTGCTTCTGCCTGCCAGCCTGACCAATGCCTAACTGCTCTTCTGTTGGCCAGATTGCCTCTAACTGCCCTCCCCTGCTGGCCTGGTCACCCCTAATTGCCCTCCCCTTCAGGCTTGGTCACCCCCAACTACCTTCCCCTGTTGGCCATATTGTGGTGGCCATCTTGTGTCCACATGGGGCAGCCATCTTTGACCACATGGGGTGGCCATCTTGTGGGTTGGAGTGATGGTCAATTTGAATATTACCTCTTTATTATATAGGACAGAAAAGGTGCAAAGGGAAGGCCAGACATCATAGGCATGTCATTTGGGCAGCTTCAACAGGAAGCTGCAACTTTGCACCCCCTGGGGTACCACCAGGCCATTCCCTGTAAAACACTGGGGGAGGCTATTCCCTGTAAAAGGAAAGATAAATGCATGCCCAGGATAGTTCAATTGACATAACAGGGAAAGTAGTTGCCTAGCAGTCAAGCCTAGGGAACCATGGATTGGCCAGGATAGGTGTGGCCACTACAATTACAGGAAAACTTGGGGACACATAAGCTCCTAACCTAAGGAGTTCTCTCTCTTATTGCTCTCTGCTTTTGTGCTCTTGGTGCACTCTTGGTTTCCTTGCATTTGCCCATTTTTCTTTCATAGCCATGCGGCATGTGGACCTCACATGCAAGGTAGTGATGGACTGCAGGGGGAAACACAAGTTAAGATAGCCTGATACTGGATTAGACCCAGCTCCAACCTGGCAAGGAAGTTCTGGACATTGGCTCTGATATTAGCTCTACTGAAGCCCCAGCTACACGTCTTCTATGACTGGACTAAGAGAATGGGACTTTAGAAACTCAGGGATTTAATTCCATGTGAAAATAAAATCATTCATTCTCCAGCGTGAGTCTCAGAAAATTTCTTTTCTTAGTGTATTGCAAGAATTCCACCCCCAGCAGCTACAGGGGGAGAGAAGCCCCTCTCCCCTCCATTAACAATAGTATTATCTCCAGGACAATATTGACTAGTTCTTACTGTTAATTATATATATGATTAGACTTAAATGCAACCTTTGAACAGTCATCCAGCTATGGCTTGACACCCCCCCCCCCGAATTAAATATATTATTTTATCATAAGGTATTACTTTTCCATTATATGACTCTTCTCTTTGTTTTCCCTTTTGATATTAAAGGTATAAAAACATCCCCCTTTAATTTTGTATCCATTTACTCTCATAATATCTGTGTAGAAGAGAGGTGATATGAAGCTAAGCTGACCACCTTGGATGTTTGGGTGTGGCATAAGGAAATGGTGCCTGTTGCCTACAACTAAGGGTTTAAGAGACAGGAATTCCTCAAGGAGAATGTTAAGACTCAAATGTGGAGAGAACAATTTTTTTTTTCTTTTAAGGCAAGAGAGACCTGAGGAAGATATGAGATTCAAAATAAGGAACTGGGGACCTCAAGGGCTGGACCAAACAAGATCTAGCACTGTGAGACTGAAAAGCTCAGGGATGTGGTGTGTGTATAGACAGAAACAATAGGTAACCAATGCATTAAATGTTTATTCCAGATAGCAACATTGAAGAAGGTCCTCACAGGTAAAAAGAACAGTAACCATCATTTAGGTCTTGTGATTAATCGTACACTACCTTTCAGAAACAAAACTCCTTCGAGTACATGTTATGAGAATTTCTATCACCTCACACAGATCGGCACATCCTAGCTTTAGAGCTCTAGCCACACATATTTAATCCACTAAGATCTATTAAGTGAAAACATAGCAGTAGCATATAGATAGTATTATAGAAAGTTGACCTGCCTCTATAGATTAGGTCATGTATTTCCACACAATATCTAATGTTCAACATTAACTGTGAATGTAGGAGCAGACTGTTATTATTTTATAAAGACTTGTCTAAAGTATTTGAATGTGTGATATGTTCCTTGGCCATGTTTTAAAACTATCATAAGCTACAGAGGCTAGAGATGAAATTATTATTCCTAATAAGTTTAAATTTCTGAAGACATGTACCTCCCCCAAAATGTGGCATTATATACTTGATTTTCATACTTTTTCTTTGTTGCTAAATGCATTAATATGCTTGCTAAAATGTCTTTCTTGTCTTTTCACACTTCATGATTTCATGCCAAATTAAATGCACTTTATAAAATGAATGATGAAACTATGCCTATCAGGGATGAACAGTGTCATTGAATATATATTTTACTTGTTTATTTTGTATGTCAAAGGGTAATTATGTCTAATGTTATTGTAATTTCAAATAATAAAGCCATATATTGATAAGTCAGATACAAGTGACTAAGAATCACATTAACTAATCAATTACATTAGTTAGTTATCATTAAGCCAATAGCTTGCAGAATGCTGACTAAGCTTAGTATCAAGTAGTTGTCATAGACATCAACTCAATAAACCGATTTATTTTTAAGCTGTAGATAAATTGTTGATTTCAAAACCTACCTCATTGGATTCACCTTTGTGAATGTTGGAAACTAATGCCATAAAATTAAGGAGATATACATGAATATTAAAGAAAAATATTACTAATAACTTTGTAAAATAGATCATAAATTTGAAAGGAAGGGAAAATGTCTATATCTTTCTGTATAGAACAGCAAAATATTCCTATAAATGCCTAAAGGTTTATATTTACTAGCATTCTGAGAAAAACAACTCTATTAGGAATAAAAGTCAAAATTTCTACACAGTAGATTTCTAAAGAAGCAACATTTCTTCATGGGAGAGTAGAAATAACAGTATTTTTCAAATATACTCCTTCAGGGTATATTTCCCATTTAACCATGTTCCATCTCTAACTTTACTCTTCATGTTACTCCTATCCAGTCAAAGTTCTCTCATCAGCTTTGCTATTTTCAAGGTCAAAACTTCTTCTTTCCCAAACTCATTGGACACTTTACTTTAGCCATCTTAATCAGGTTCTATACAACATCTGATACACTTGATCACTCTATTCAATGCCCCACATATGCATATATATATATATATATATATATATATATATTTATAGACATATGCATATGCATAATATTTACATTGAATGAAATGCATGCAGTTATTCAGAGTTATTTATAAAGTAAGGCATAATATTGATACCTCAATGCTTTTAAAACATTTAGTAAATATATATACTATTTAAGATAAGTAGCTATATAATCTTACTGACATTTATTCTATATTTTTCTGAAAAGATGTTTATATTAAGTAGTATTTCAACATGAAGGCAAAAAGAAAAAATTAGCTTCTTTAAGCCTAAATGTGGGTGTATGTGTATATATGTGATAAAGTGTTAAAATTGCAGTTACCAATTTTCTATTTTTATGTTGTGTGTATATGTTTCAGAATATAATTTTTTTCAAAAAGTTCCAAAAAAGAAATTTGTACTAAAAATCCTGAAATGTAAAGTGCTGCGAGAGTGGATTTCAAGACCCTGGAGTCTAAGCAAGGCCCCTATGATGGTATCTAAAATTATTCTTGGAGTCTATAATCCAGAAAATATTCATATATGAAGTTTTAGTCTCTATTTTCTTAAGTGTGGGAGAGAATAATACTGTTATATGCTCTTAGCCAAATGCAAATTGCTTCATTCCTTCAATTCTCCTGTAATTCAGAGTCAGAATTGTTGCTTTTGTGTTTTCTGTCACCATGAAGACCTCAGTCTCCTTGGGACCCTGGACCTTCACTCATTAAGATTTTCAGCAGAGGATGTGGGGTAGATGGGGACAATCGGGAAAAAGGGGATATCTGTACTACTTGCCATAATAAAGATAAATTTAAAAATATCTGCGCAATTTCTCACAAAGATACCTTTCCCTGAGACTTGTCAAGTCTCTTTTACTAAGTGAAAAAAGAGTTAAGTATTATCTTTGCCCTACTTTATCTATTTTCCTACTCTAAATAGCATTTATAATTCACTTCTATTTATTTCATGAAGGCAGTAACCAATATTGAATCACAAAACTCAATTAAATAAACAGGAATTATTTATGGCAGGTTAGTATTCACTTAGGTCATAAATCAGAATCACAGGTCCTAATTCCAATATAACTACTATTTACCTGTATAAACTTTTTTGAGCTATTTAAACTGGCATTAATGTATTGATATTAAAAACAAATAAAACTAAGTTAGCTTTTTAACTCTGATAGTTTTTGAGCTAATCAATAATTATAGTATATGTAAATAATACGGTATGTTATTTCCTTTTAAAATATTCTCAACAGTTAAAAGCATTCTAAAAATCATTCACAGCATTTCAAGCATATGCTCCCTTTGAAAATAATTAAGGCATTTGTCTGTTTTTGAAAATTTTGGGGGATAGTGAAAGAAAATAATTTGCTGTTTATATAATCCTAGAATTTGGTAAAAAAAAAAATCCATCTGTGCTTTGTAAGTCAGTTTGGTATTTATGCTTATTGTTGTTTTCACCAGGAAGTATCAGGATTAATCATTCACAAAACATAAATGATTTTCTCCCCTTCTAAGCTGCTGTCCAAATGATCTAAAGCCAGGATGTAATTTTTTCTCTCTCTCTGCAATAGCTAATGGATTTTATGGTTATAGTAAAAATGTTTGAATTTCTTTCAAAGATTCCAAATAATTTTATATTTGTTTGAAAATAGTGAATACCTAAACTTCAATATTTTAAAATCTTCAAGATAGCAAAAAATAAACAGTAAGTTAAATATATTTTTAACCAAGTAGACAAATATGGCAAGTTAAATCTGTGCAATGATGAAATTACTACCTCAATTAGAATCTACAAAAAGCAATGATTTTAATTTTTAACTTGTATATTAAAGTGAGATACCTAGACTTAAATTTAATTCATACATCTCTAATCAAACTGCCCATTATGATAAATTATTTAATATTATGGAATAATTTGTTCAATAACTATTATAGTTGGATATTATCTTAGACATTGAAAAAATAGGGAGATATTTCTCAAATTTACTAAAAAATCTTAATGTCATTATTTAGCAATATGGTTCCTACCTCAACTATTTCAGATCACTAAACATCACTAGACTGCTCTTCAGAAGTCTCCTTATTCACATAAAACACAATCATTTTTGTTGCCTGTTAACTTTTTTATCCTATGGCATTCTTCTTCTTTTTTATACTATTTATGGAAGTATCATGCAGTATCAAAAACAGAAGTAAATACTAATTAAAATTATTGATGCTTTGTCTGGTTCATTAAATCAAACTCCCATTCACTCATTCATTTAAACATTCTTTCAAGTATTCGTTTTATAAACGTTTAACATATAGTGTCTCCATGCCAGAAATAATTCTAAATGAATAACACACATACCTATATCTATCAATCACTGATTTTGGAAGCTCTAAGCCCATCTCAGATTTCAAGTGAGCTAAGAAGGATTCTAAGAGAAAGTAAGATCCGATACCCATTATTGTCATGTGCTTTGTAACTGTTGTTGCTGGGATAAACCCCACAACTGTGAATATATCAGGTCAAACAGCTTTCATTAAAATTCTGCCTTGTGAAATTTACATAAGTGAATATTTTTTCTAAGTTGCATCCTAATTCTGTATTAGGATGGAAATCAAATTCTATTCAGCAAGACCTGGTGTCCAGTGTAGCTGAGCAATCCAACATTCTCTCTCCAATTGCATTAGTACTACACATTAATGGAAAAAAATGATGGAAAGATCCACAATGCTGATATTCTAAAATATTCCAAATATTCAAAAACTATTCATGTATACATTTGTGTCTGGTCCAAACTTTACGGCTCATGAAGGCTTGGAGGTTGCCATCAGTTAAAAATATATATACTTTTTAATTTTTAGGGTTTTTGTCTTTTTTTACTTTAACACTCAGTAGCCAACCATGTGGCTTGTGTGTTAGTTCTTTCTTGGTGCTATCTTCAGTTTCTGTGTTGTTGTTTTTTTCTCTCTCTCTTTGGCTTCTCATGAAAATCTCAGCTGAGATGAGACACTAAGCATAAGGTATCAGGAGGATATTTGTATTCAGTAAGAGGCTCTGATTATGAACTTAGGTTCCACTGTTTAAAAAGCTCAATTAGAATTTAATTTATGTCATATTGACCAATTTCAAACAAATTAAAATTCTAAATGCAATTTATAAGTTGTCAGAGTTCTGTGATGATTTTATGTCAAGAAGAAAATTTGTAACCAAAGAAAGATTACTTCTTAAAGAATTTCTATGAGAATAAAAATTAGCAAATGTGACATGTTTGGCATAGTTTTCGCACAGAAAGTGCTTTTTTTGTCCATTTTACTTTTCTAGGTTTATAGAAGAGTTATCTAATTTATTAATAAATTTGACTATGGATACTTCAATATTCCTCCCCTTATAATACTTACTATATTTTCTATATTATAGAAGAGGAAGTCTTCTGAGATTTGAGTTTGGTAGAGAGATGTTGACCTAAAAACACTTCTTTCTGACCAGAATAACCAGCAAAAATAAATTTATAGTTATAAAAACACAGAATCTTCATTCATGATGTATACATAGGATTCAGAAGTGGTAGGCAAGCTTGAAAGGATAAATTAGGTTCAGATTAAAAATTTCCTTGTTTCTGAACTAAATTTATCCTTATAATGCTTTTTCCAAACAGGATTTTCCCCTTGCTATTTCTAAATAGAAGTAACACTCTTAAAATTAATTTTTATCAGATCTTTTAGGTTGTACACATGTATGCTTTATATATATCTAAAATCAAATGCTTACTGTACAAGGTGCTGAAAATCTTCATTCTGGTTTTATTTTTACAGGGTCTATTGCTCCTTCAACAAAGGATGCTGTACATTTAAACTTCCAGGACTCTATAACTAGCATCATTCTCATATAGTCAATAGAAATAAAATAGTAAAAAAGAAAACAGATTTGTGCATTTTACTCCTAATCACAAGTACAATTTTTTAATTATTGGCCTCTTTGGTAGCCAGTTTATCATTCTTTCCTGCTCCTTCCAACCTCCCCCCCCAAAAAAAAAAAAACCTGACATATAATTTGATTTCTTAATAAGTAGATAAATAAGTTATTTAAAAATGTCTCTTGATGGAATATTTTGTTTCCTTAAAAAACAGTCCCAAAAGTTGTTTTCTAAAGAGAACTGTGGAATTACTGTGGGAAGTTGAGAGCCATTATGATATTAACATGTTTTATGTCTCTATAACTATATTTTATGTATTATCTCACTTAATTTTCAACATAAGCACTCAGAGTAAAGAGGTTTTCTCCAATTTTATAGATAATTGACAAATAACATTATATAAGTTTAATGAGTGCAACTTGTTGATTTGATACACTTAGCAATTGCAAAATGATTACTACCATGGAGTTAGCTAACACCTCCATCACTTCACACAATGACCATTTCTTTTTGTGATGGAAACATTTGAGATCTACTCTCTTAGCAAAGTCCAAGGATATAATACTACATTATTAGCTATAATCAGGATGTTGTGCATTAAATCTCCAGAATTTATTTATCTTATAACTGGCAGTTTATATTCTTTGACTAACATCTCCCCTTTCTCCCACCCTCCAGGTCCAGATAATCACCATTACACTTTCTGTTTCTATGAGTTTTGCTTTTTTAGATTCTCCAGATAAGTGATATCATGCAGTACGTGTTGCTTACTGTCTGACTTATCTGATTTACCATAACGGCCTCAAGTTTTATCCATGTAGTGGCTAACAGCAGGATGTTCTATTCCATGCCTGTGAATAATGCTGCAATGAATATGGGAGTGCAGATATTTCTTTAAGATCCTGTTTTCATTTCTTTTGGCTACAAGCCTAGAAGAGAGATTACTGGATTATACGGTAGTTCTATTTTTAATGAACCTCCATGTTGTTTCCAGAGTGGGCATGCCAATTTACGTTCCCTCCATCAGGGTAAATGGTTCCCTTTTTTCCACAAACTTGCCAACACTTGTTATCTCTTGTCTTTTTTTTCATTATAGCCATCCTAACAAGTATTAGGTGATAGCTCATTGTAGTTTTGATTTGCATTTCCCTGATGACTAGTAGCATTGAGCACCTTTTCATTTATCTGTTGACCAGTTGCATATCATTTTTTGGAAAAATATATATTCAGTTCTGCTGCCCATTTTTAACCAGATTTTTTGCTCTTGAGTTGTATGACTTAAATATTTTAAATATCAACAGTTCTCAGATATATGATTTGCAAATATTTACCCTGATTTCAGAGGTTGCCTTGTCATTTTGTTGATGATTTCCTTTTCTGTGCAGAAGCTTTTAATTTGATGCAGTTCCATTTGTATAGTTTTATTTTTGTTGCCTTTGCTTTAGTGCCAAGCCTAATAAGTTATTGCTAAGACCCATTACAAGGGCTTACTGTCTATGTTTTTTCCTAGCAGTTTTATGGTTTCAGGTCTTATGTTCTAGTCTTTAATCCATTTTGAGTTAATTTTTAGTGTGGTGTAAGACAAAAGTACATTTTTTCCATGTGGCTGTCCAATTTTCCCAACCTCATTTATTGAATATATGATCCCTTCCCCAATGTACATTCTTAGATTTCTTGTGATAAATTAATTGATCATAAATATTGAAAGTTTCATAAGGATTGCATTGAATATGTAGGTCAATTTGGGTAGTACGGACATTTTTACAACATTAATTCATCCAGTCCATGAGTACAGAATGTCTTTACATTTATTTGTGTATTCTATTTATTTTAGCAATCAATGTCTTACAAATTTTAATGTACAAAGCATTCACTTTTTTACTAATTTTATTTCTAGGTATTTTATTTTCTTCAATGCAATTTTAAGTGAGAATCTTTTCTTAATCTCTTTTTTGATAGTTTGCAGTTAATATATAGAAATGCATGGAAATGCAACTGACTTTTTATTTTTATTCTGTAATTTTCTTTACTTTTATTTTTTATGTAATCTTTAGGGTGTTCTTTATATAACATTATGTCATTCACAAATGGTAACAGTTTTACTTTATCCTCTCTCTCTCTCTATTTCTGATTATTAGAATAAACTTTCATTGTTCTTATTTTCACAGGGACATTTTTGCAAACAAAAGTCTAACTGTTCAGGACATACTGGCTCAAATGAAGAATTCTATATTCTGTTTTGCCACAATTATCCATGCATGCAAGGCTAATGTGAGCGTAATTAGACCATATGAGGAATTTGATGACAGTGTAATAAAAAAAGTCATTGTGTGACTAATAACCATACACAATCCTCAAACTTTCAGTATAATGGAATTAAGAAAATAACTGTTAAACCCTCCATTTATCTGAGCAATGATAGTGGTGCACTAAAAAATTTAATTAAAAAAAGCCACATTGCAATGTTCAGGCAATGAAAGCATTAATTATACAAAATTTTTAAAATATGCAAATTATTTTGGAATGATGTAATTATACAGTACATTTTTATAGTATACATTAAAGAATAAATAAAATTTGTATGTAAAATGTGGCTTTCTTAAAGTATAGAAACAGATATTTATTTCTTGTTATTGACTCCTACAAGTCATTTCTGCTTGAGTAAAGACAGACAATACACATCCATAAAGAAGACCATCTATTACTTAAAATGTGTGTGCATAAGTGTGTGTGTTTGTGAAATGAAAAAATTATTATCCATAAATGGATTCTGGCTATAATTAAAGAATGCAAGATCACAAATAAATATAAATCCCTGCCAACATGCTAGGCCATTGAGCACACACAGGGGTGTGATTCGGTGACTTTTTAGAAAACTAGTGAAAAATCTCTTGAAATCTATAGTAAAGAAACATTACTTATAACCATGATATTTTAATCTGTGTAGGGAACATTGAATATTAAAATAGGAAAGATTCTGTAATCCATTTCATTCACTTTCTTATCTATAATCAATTCATTAAAGATAAAACATTTTTCTGAATTTATTTTTTCTCATTTAAAAATTCAAGGCTGTAGGCTCAACAAACTCAAATATTTTATAACTCAGAATTAATAGAAAGCCTAAGTCCATCATTCTATAATCTGAATCTCCTCTTTTATTTACTCTGCTTTTTATAAAGGATGAAGCTATTCACTTCCATGATGAAAATATTACTAAAGTTATTTAAAGGTTATATGTTTTACCTTCAGCCTTCAGTTGTTTCAGTTTTAAAATAGCAACAACAGAGAAAAGTACTTTCTTGGCTTTTCTTTTTTGAACTTATATTTATAAACTTCAAACCTTTAGAAACTGCCAATGGCATTGTTCAATAGAAATAAGAGTCCGCTGAAAGACATCTCTTACATTGTAAATTAAAACATTCTTTTTCTGCATGGAAATAAAGTATATGGAAAATATCTCAAGATTACATATTTTATTAAGTTCTTTTCTATCTCAGAGGTTGGTGGCATTATGTAATACATTTATTTTTATGATTCCCAGACACAAATAATTTGCATGTAATTAAATAATAATCTATATAATAAAAGCCTAATATGCTAAGTGTCTGGTCATCCATTCAACCAATCAAAGTGTAATATGCTAATGGTATGCTAGGGCCACTCAACTGCTTGCTATGACATGCACTGACCACCAGGGGACAGACATACTGACTGATAGGTTAGCTTGCTGCTGGAGTCCAGCTGATCAGGATTGAGCAAAATGGGTCCGACACACCCTAGAGCCCTCCTGTGGTACCTCTCTGGCTTGCCAATCTCCTGTGTCCCTCCACAACCCAATTGTGCACCAGTGGGGTCCCTCGGCCTGGCCTGTGCCTTCTTGCAATCCAGGACCCCTCAAGGGATGTCAGAGAGCCAGTTTTGGCCTGATCCTGCAGGCCAGGCTGAGGGACCCCACTGGTGCATGAATTCGTGCACTGGACCTGTAGTCCAGCAGTCACCAACCAGTGGTCCGCAGACCATTGGTGGTCCATGAGGTCTGAAAGGTTGATGACCACTGCTCTAGTCTATCCTATATAATAAAAGGCCAGACCATAAGTGTAGTGACTGGAACGACCACCCAAACAATCGCTATGAGGTAGGGGGCCTGCGAGGGGAACCGGGTTGCTGACGGCAGCAGCGGCAGCCATGGACTAGTGAGCGGGCGGAAAATGGCCCTGATCTCAGGCTAGGCCTAGGGACCCTACACACACATGATTTCATGCACTGGGCCTCTAGTACATATATAAAAGCCTAAGTGACCATTATGACCAAACGACCAGAACAACCAGTTGACCAGTCACTATGATGTGCACTGACCAGCAGGGGGCAGATGCTCAATGCAGGAGCTGCTCCCTGGTGGCCAGTGCACTCCCACAGCCAAGCTCCCATGGCCTGCCAACCTCCCACAGCTCCTCCCCACAGCCGGCCAACTTCCTGTGGTCCCTCCCCACTCTCGCAATCCAGAACTTTCAGGGGATGTCAGACTGCCAGTTTTGGCCTGATCCCTGCATCCCTGCAGGCCAGGCTGAGGGACCACACCGGTGCACCAATTCATGCACTGGGCCTATAGTATGCATATAAGATCGTTGCTTAATCTCCTCCCACCCTCCCCCCTAACCCCTTCCTTCTGAGATTCATCAGTCTATTCCATGTTTCCATGCCTGTGCATTAAGCATTTGCCCCCTGATGGTCAGTGCATGTCATAGCTATCAGTCGAAGGGCCGAAAGCGAAAGGTCGGTCAAACAGTTTCTTAAGCATATATATATATATATATATATATATATATATATATATATATATACACAAACACACACACACACACATACTAGTAGCCTTGTGCATGAATCTGTGTGCCAGTAGCTCTCTGCTGCTCTCCTGTAGCTCTCTGCCAGCTGCCGCACCCTCCTGTAGCCACCTTCCCCTCTCCCTTCTCATAGCTTGCTGCCCTGCCTTCTCCTGAAGCTCTCCGCCACTTGTACTTTACTGCCCCAACCTACTGCAGATCCGTGATCTGGTCATTATGTGGTCAGTTGATACACCTCATGGTGTAACGAATAATTAGCATATTTCTCTCTTATTATATAGGATAGATAAAAATATGTATGTATTTTAATATTAAATTGTATAATATAATAGTATGTCTTTAATTATGCAAATTAAATATTATTATTTTCCATAATCTTATTATAACAATTATTATTCTTATTATTCTTATCCCCTCTCCTTGAGGTAATCACTATCTATTGCTTAAAATTGATTTTTATAACTTATTCAGTACACAAAAACACACACATGATATTTAATGTATACTTGTTTGTAGAATAAGTATTATTTTTAACATATAGCATATTTATCAAAATAGCAAAAATTTTTTAAAAACTTTTCTATTATGCTAAGAAAAATTGAAAAATCCAAGTGGAAGTTGTGAAGACCTGGCTTTCCAGTTATAATACTATAAAAGTATTTCATAAAAAGAAATACGAACTAAAATAAGAAACACTTAATCCTCATGCACTATTTTCAGAAAAAAAGATAAGCTCCTAAAAGGAATATCTAATTAGCTCCTAACTGAGTCCTCACGCAGATCCTTCAATGGGTTGCTATCACACAGAATATATATTTAATATCCAAACAACGCCCGGCCTGGGCTGGCTGCCATCTCCCTCTAACATCAGTGCACGCTCTTGAGCCTACTAAGCCTCTGTTCCTTTAGAAAGTTGCCAGATATTTTTCTGGCTGGATCTCTCATTTTATGTCTCTGCTTAAATATCACTTCCTTAGAAAGACGTTCTCTGAAGAACATGTCAAAGATTCCAGCCCCGGTTATTTTCTTTTCTCCTGCTTGGCTTTTGGCTTTTGGTCAAATTTGTTCACACCTCACGCATATGAAAGCATAAGTTTATGTTCTGTTTATTCAGAGGGAGTTGAGGCAGGGAAGTTGTGTGTCTTTTCTAGGGGGTGACCAAATGTTCCGGTTTGATTGAAACTAGGGGTTTCTCAGGATGTGGGACTTTTCAGTACTATAAGAGGATGGTCCCTGGCAAACTAGGATGTTTAGTTATCTTGGTTGTTTGTTGTTGTTTCCTTTCACCTGGAATATCAAAGGCAAATAGTGCTGCTTAGTAAGTATTTATTGAATGAATGAATCAGTGAGTTTGCATTTTTTAACTTCAATTTCAAATTGTGTTTTTTATTTTATTAAGTTTTGTAACACTGGAGCTGGATTTTTGAAGCTAGCTTTTGTTTTGGATGCGTGGACATTTTCTATAAGTCCTGTGAAACAAGCTCAGACCACAGGGGGAAAAAAGGTAGTAATAAATAACTGGCTGCAGGAGCTACCTGGTGTTTAGTGGTGTGCCCTTAAAATAATCTCCACTCACTTTTATACTAGCTAACTCCCATCCGTTCTTGGCCCACAGCTTAAATTCGATTTGCCATAAAAAGCCTTTTTCTGATTCATTAGGACCTGCTGTCATATACTTATAGCACCTGCACTTCTTTGGGTAATGCTTTCCTCCATGCCTGTCTTCCATCTTAGTCTTGGCATTGAATCCAAGGACCATGTCTCTCTTGTTCACTGCTGATTCTCTGACATCAAGCACAACCCAGTACCTCCCTTTCTGAGTTCCCTCCATCCTTTGACTTAAGAAGTAGAACAATTTTTCCTAGTTACATGGTACAGATGTAATGTTACCAATATGTACAAAATAATACATACATATGCACAAATGCATGTGTCAGATGTGCTAAATACTTAAAACACAACTTTTGTACTCCTACACATGCTACAATAAACATTTCTCTCTTGAAAAGCTTAACTCTTTATTTTATATTTTCATCCAAATAGATCTTGCTAAAGACAGGATGAGAGAAAGGCACATTGGGAACACTGGGAAGAGAAGTGCAGTGGGTGTTGAGAACATACCTGGAGATTGTAGTCAGGGGGAAGATTGGGCTATCCTATGTAATAAAACCGTAATATGAAAATCGACTGAATGGCAGAATGACCGGTTGCGCACTGACAACCAGGGGGCAGACATTCAACCCAGTAGCTGCCCCCGGTGGTCAGTGTGCTCCCACAGGGAGTGCGACAGGGGGAGCGCCACTCAGCCATAAGCCGGGCTCATGGCTGGCGAGCACAGCAGCGGTGGTGGAAGCCTCTCCTGCCTCTGTGGCAGTGCTAAGGACCCCTCAGGGGATGTCCAGCTGCTGGTTTCAGACATCCCCCAAGGGGTTCCGGACTATCAGGTGGCACAGGCAAGGCTGAGGGATCCCCCTCCAGTGCACGAATGTTGTGCACCGGGCCTCTAGTTAATAACTATAAGGACTATAAATCCTTGTGAATTTATCTGAATTGCCAGGCAAACATGAAAATAATTCAGGTTGGACATTTTCCAGACTGAATGAGGATAGAGACAAGGCATAGTAGCTCTTCAAAAAACTGTATTAATAAATTATATAAATATAGTCATTTATACTAAAAAAGTTTTAAGTATATTTTGGGATCTGTTATTGTTGTCTTATTCCCCATGGAATTAAAAAAAATTAATAATCCTTGTTTAATGTCATTTTACTCAGTTACAACAAGTAAATAATAATCAAAGTGCTCTGCATCAGAGGACACAGAATCTCCTGGGCGCCACAAACTTTTTTTGTCCTTCAACCTGTGAGAATTGAATCCTCACTGGGTTAGAAATGATACGGAGGTGCAGGGGCCTGGATGGAGCCACCTGAAAACTTCAAGGACAGCTCTCTCTTGACTCCACTAAAAAATGCTTTTCACCATGGCCACCTGTCCCCAAATAACCTCCCTCCTTTTCTCCCAATACAGCTCAGCCTCTTCCACTACGTGGCTGAAAACACAAATCACTGTGGCACCTCTCCTGATTAACCTGGACTCACTCTGATTGCTTTTTCTGTTTACTTCACTTCAGAACTTGCGTGGAGGCTGTGTATGTTAATTTGCTCTCAGTTATTTGCTGCTTTTTAAAGGTGGTTAAATCTTTTTAATCTCCCACTAAACTGTCAACTGTTTGAAGCAGGTACCCTGGATTTGATTTCTTTTATGCCCTCTCCCAAAACTTAGTAGAGTGTTCTGCCCAAATGAGCACTAAAGAACTAAATTAAGGCTGCCTGAGACAGATCCAGATCCTCGGGAAAATAATGCTACTGCGAAAAAGAGACACGCATGTTCTGAAAAACTCCAAACTACAGAAAGGCAATTTCCACTACTAAACTATTTTCCAAACTATGTCTAAATTTAGAATTGAGAAATGATCTGCCACTGTGGAATAAAATATTCACTCAAACACTTGTAGAGTTTTGTTTTTTTTTTTGTCACCAATTTTTTATGTACCTTCAATAAAATGGATCTCTTTTATATGTCTGGATTGATGGGTTTTGAAACATGTGCATATACTTATATTAATTTCTCCACTGCAATCAAGATATAGAATAGTTTCATCATCAGCCAAATTTTCCTCCTGCCCCTTCTCAATCAGTACCTCTCACTGCCCGAGATGACAAGTGGCCTGATTTCTGTTAAATGAAAACTGACTTTATTCAAATAGAATCTACTTATCCGAGTTTTAAATCATGGATACATTTTTATTTGCTAATTGGACTGTGATCTTAATTTGAATCCTCAAAAGCAAAGAAAGTAAAGAATTATGACATATTTTCAGAAGAACCTAGGGAAGAAGTGGCAGTGTCTCCAAATCTGAACATTCATTCAATTTCACAGTATGCAATTAGTTCCTTAGTTTTCTCCCCAAACTCAACTATAGTAAACTGGTCTTTTATGCATTCTATGAAAAAATAACTGTACCAGATAGCAATAATAAAAGAGTATGTTTGCCTTTATTAAAAAAATTATACATAATTGATGTATTAATATATTATTGATTTTCACTACAATAACAATTCATTTATAAAACCTATTGTAAGTATTTTTACTCTAGTTCTATGAAAGAATTCAGGCATACATAAACATGAATTGAAACTTGTTTTTTATACTGGATGGTGGCCATTAAGTTTGTCTTTATTTCTCCCTTATTTCAAATTCAGAGCCATTTAAAATATTTTATTGAAATTATACAGAATATAAGAAAATTATACGTAAACTCTCTAAAGAAAATTATACTTTATTTCCAAAAAATTAAACTTAAGATGTCACGTTGTTCCACAAGCTTATGTAACATACGTTTGAATATTAAAAACATGATATTTCATAAAGTTTATATTCCTTGAAGGTCCTTGCTATGAAAAGTTATGCCTGCTTATATTACTCTGATAAATTTTGTACTTTATTAGGATTCAATCTTTGTGCTTGGCAATGTGTTGTAGCATATATTATATGTAGAATTGAGAAAAAATACTTTGCATGTAGCCATGACACTTTGAATATATTAAAAGATACACATTAATCATACTGGTTTCCTGGCTGTTTCAGTAAATTGACTTGTAAAGTGCTATGAATCTGTTTATTCTGTTCAAAGCATTTCAGGTAAAAAAAAATTAATAAACAAAAAAGGGTAAGAAATAGCAGTTGGTCAACTTTTTTGTTAAATAACTTTCTTAAAAGGACATCATGACATTTTGGAAGTATATCTAAAAGGATTTAAATGTTTCTCATGAATAATTTTACAGTGCCAAAGAAGCTGGTTTCATGATAGGAGAACTGCTCATTTCTGTTTGTAATCTGGCCTTTGAATGGTACTCAGAACTTAGCTCATTCCAGAGGCAGTTGAGATGGCTTGCCCTATGGTCCCTCCCACGTATTTTTCTTTGACAGATTTTTGGAGGGTAATGATAATTCATTACTTTTGCTTTTGCTCTTTATTCATACACTGTTTCTTTACTCAGGTCCTAGATCTCATGCTCTCTACAATATGAGATGAAGAATATAACAAATACCATTCCAAAGTTATTCTAAAAGTATCAATTTCTTATACCTACAAGCCAAGGTTTTCATGCACACACACACACACATACACACATATTCTACTTGTGTTACTAATTTCTATATTCTCATAAGTTTAAACAATGATTCATATGACACAAAGAGAGAATTTTTTATTATTTACCAGTGGTCAGCAAACTCATTAGTCAACAGAGCCAAATATCAACAGTACAATGATTGAAATGTCTTTTGAGGGCCAAATTTTTAAAACTTAAACTTCTTCTAATGCCACTTCTTCAAAATAGACTCACCCAGGCCATGGTATTTTGTGGAAGAGCCACACTCAAGGGGCCAAAGAGCTGCATGAGGCTTGCGAGCTGTGGTTTGCTGACCACTGTTATATACCATGGACAAAGTACTTAATATTCAATTTAATTTAATCTTAAACATAATCCTATGAAAATCAGTATTATGACTAGTTATAGAAGAAACAAAGAATACTGAAAAAGTTCAAGTATAATTTGGCCAAATCCATATAATTAATAGAAGAAAAGCAATTAAATCTAAGAGAGTGATTTTAAGTGTCTCTACATACACTCCTGAGGAAAAAAAAAATTGATGTTAAATTTTGGTCATTTCTATTCTGAGCTCTACTAATATAAACCTTTTGCCTCTATTTGCCACATGGCTATAACATCCATCCACAGTGTTCTCAAGCAGTTTATTTAGCCTCTGTGTTTTTTGACTGTTCCATAAAAAAGGGGAATAACAACCATATGACTCCTGTAAGTTTTAAGTAAAAAGAACTTAGAAACCTGCCTGGAAAATACTGTGCTCAACATTGAAAAATTATTATAATACTAGAGGCCTGGTGCACAAAATTTGTGTGTGGCGGGTGTCCCTCAGCAGACTGCACCCTCTCCAATTCAGGAGCCCTCAGGGGATGCCTTACTGATGGCTTAGGCCTGCTCCCTTTGGTTCTCTGCTCTCTGTGGGGCCTGCCTGCTCCACACCGCAGTGACTGCCAAGCAGCTGTTCTGGATGCTGCCTGTGGGACGTGCTTCCCTGCTCCCAGATCGCCATGACAATGGTCAACCAAGCCATGCTGGGAGCTGCCTCCTCCCTGCTGTCAGTCTTCACAGAGGCAATGAGGTTAATTTGCATACTCACTCCTGATTGGCTGATGGGCGTTATGAAGTGATGGTCAATTTTCATATTTCTCTTTTATTAGTGTAGATTATTTCAATAGCAGTAGTGTTACTATTAGTAAGAGTAATAGTGGGAGAAGGAGACGGGGAGGGTGATATTATGTTGTTCATTGTCTCTTTTGTATTGGCATCATTAGGCAATTTTACTATGAGATCATCATAGAGACCAAACATAGATGATGTAGCCCAGTGGTCGGCAAATTGCACCTTGCAAGCCACATGCGGCTCTTTGGCCCCTCTTCCACAAAATACCATGGCCTGGGTGAGTCTATTTTGAAGAAGTGGCATTAGAAGAAGTTTAAGCTTAAAAAATTTGGCTCTCAAAAGACATTTCAGTCGTTGTACTGTTGATATTTGGCTCTGTTGACTAATGAGTTTGCCAACCACTGGTATAGCCTACTATATACCTAGGCTATATGGTATAACCTACTGGTTCTAGGCTATAAAACCTGTACAGCATGTTACTGTAGTAAATGCTATAGGTAGTTGTAACAAATGGTATTTGTGTATCTAAACATATTTAGACAGAAAAAAAGGTGTAGAAAAAGTATGCTATAAAAGATAAATTGTAAACATTTATAGGGCACTTCTCATGAATGAAGCTTGCAGGACTGAAAGTTACTCTGGGTGAATCAGTGAATGGGAAGACCTAGTACAATACTGTACACTATTGTAGACTTTATAAACACTATGCTCGTAGGCTCCAGTAACTTTACAAAAATATGTTTAGTTTTTAATAATAAATTAAACAGCTTACTATAACTTTTTTACTTTATACAAACGTTAAAAAAATTATAACTTTAGCCTCTTTCATAATAATACTTAACCTAAACACAAACACATTATACAGCTATACAAAAATATCTTCTTTATATCCTTATTCTATGAGCTTTTTCCTATTTTTAAAAATTTTATTTAAAAAAAGTTAATCTTTTTGGTTAAAAACTAAGACATAAAATACATATAAGCCAAGGCCTACAGAAGGCCGGAATCATGAATATCATTGTTTTCACCTCCATGTCTTACCTTCAGAGGCAATAATAAGTGTGGAGCTGTCTTCTTCTCTAATAACAAAGCCTTCTGGAATACCTCTTGAAAGACCTGCCTGAGGCTCCTATTATGTATGGGTCACTCTTTTCAGAAATATGGCCATGAGGACATGTTTCTGTTTTTCTGTTTTTTAATCATAGGGTATCTTGTAAGCAGATGATACACCACGAATGTTCCTCTCTATTAATTAAAACCTTTCAATATTGGGGTTCATGTTTGCAAACGTTTAAATCACTTTGAAATATGCAAAAGCTTCTGCTAGACCCTTCACTTGATTTTTTGGATGGGCTTTCTCGTTCATTTTCTTCTCCTGCAGCATTCTTTTCTCTTGCCTCGTCTTCAGCTATGTGTTCCTGCTCCAGTTCTAACTACTCCTTATTAGTCAATTCCTCAGGAACCATCTCCAGGAGCTCCTAATCATCATTCTCATCAATAGCCAGTTGAAAATTGTAACCATTATAACAACAGCCTTGCTGATTTTGCAATCTCCTCTTCCTTGAAGATTTTCCAAGGAAGAGGAGATTGCAAAATTGAAGTCATGCAGGGACCTCTAGAGTGTCTTTTTTCAAAAGTCATTCATACACTCCTTGAGAAAAATTACAAATGCAAGTGTGGTACTTGATACAATCACAGATGTTGTAATCTTTGCAGAATTGCATTGGTGTCTTCTCAGTGTCTTTCTTACGTGTAGCAATAGGATGAGCAAAGGTCTTCCTCAGTTAGTTGGCTTTAAAATTGTTATAAATCCTCTATCCATTGGCTCAATCAAAGAGGTGGTGTTTGAATGGAGAAACACCATTTTGATATTGAGATAAAGATCACCAACAGAAGAGGGATGTCTGGGAGCATTATCAACAATAAGAAAAATCTTGGAAAGTATGTTTTTCTCTAAATAGTACTTCTCCATTTCACTGGCATAGCGATTCAGAAGGGCATTATTGCTACTGTAGCACACAGGCAGTGTGTGCTTATTAATATGCTTGAAGGCCCTGGAATGAAAATATCATATCATGAAGGGTTTCATTTGTATCCTCTAACATTGTCCCCAAGTGAGACGGTTATCCTGTCCTTAAAAGCCTTGCAACCTGGCATTGGGTTGACCTCCTTATAGATTAAATTCCTTGCAGGCATCTTTGCCAGGAGAGTGAGGTTTCATCCATGCTGAATATTTGCTCTGACAAGTAATTTTCCTCCACAATAAGCTTATCTAGAGTTGCCAAAAATTCTTCAGCTGCCTTCATAAGAAACTCAGAGACTCACCGTTCACTTTCACACTATGTAATAAATAATGATTCTTAAACTGTTTAAACCACCCAGAGCTGGCAGTAATTCCAACATAGTAGTCAGGTCCAGCTTCTCTTTAACATCATTTCCCCCCTTTGGGTAAAATAATCCAAGTTAAAGAAATGCTTGTCAATACATCACATAAACAAACTGAGAGACAAAAATCACATAATCATATCAATCAATGAAGAAAAGGCATTTGACAAAATCCAACACCCTTTCTTGATAAAAACTCAGCAAAGTGAGAATAGAGGGATCATACCTGAATATAATAAAAGCCAAATATTACAAACCCACAGCCTATATCATACTTAATGTGCAAAAACTAAATTCATTTCCCCTGAGAATGGCAACAAGACAGGGATGCCCACTTTCACCACTCCTGTTTGATATAGTACTGGAAGTGCTAGCCACAGCATTCAGACAATAAGAATAAATAAAAGGCATCTAAATTGAAAAAGAAGTAAAACTGTCCTTATTCACAGATGACATGATACTATACATAGAAAATCCCAAAGATTCCATCAAAAACCTACTAGACCTAATAAATGAATTCAGCAATGTAGCAGGATACAAAATTAACAACCAGAAATCTATGACCTTTTTATACACCAATAATGAACTCACAGAAAGAGAAATGGAAAACAAAACAAAACAAAACACCATAATCCCACTTACCATTGCGCCAAAAATATTTAAGATACCAAAGAATAAACTTAACTAAGGAAGTAAAAAACCTGTACTTGGAAAACTACAGGACATTGCAAATAATAGAGGAAGACATAAACAAATGGAAGAATATACCATATTCGTGGATCATTAAAATGTCCATACTACCCAAAGCAATCTACAGATTTAATGCAATCCCCATTAAAATATCAATGGCATACTTCAAAGATCTAGAACAAACTCTCAAAAAATTTACCTGTAATAAAAAAAAGACCCTAAATAGCCACAACAATCCTGAGAAAGAAGGACAAAGTTGGAGGGATCACAATACCAGATATCAAGCTATATTACCAAGCCACAGTCCTCAAAACTTCCTAGTACTGGCACAAGAATAGACATATAGACCAATGGAACAGAACAGAGAATCCAGAAATTCACACAAGCCATTACACTCAATTTATATTTAACAAAAGAGGCAAGAACATGCAATGGCGTCAAGACAGTCTCTTCAATAAATGATGCTGCGAAATTTGGTCAGATACATGCAAAAAAATAATGAAACCAGATCACCAACTTACACCATAAACAAAAACAAACTCAAAATGGCTAAAGGATTTAAATGTAGGACGGAAAACCATAAAAATCTTACAAGGATCCAAGGGCAGCAAAATAGCAGACGTATGTCGTAGCACTATCTTTACCAATACAGTCCCTAGGGCAATGGAGACTATGGAGAAAAACAAATGGGACTACATCAAAACAAAAAGCTTCTGCACAGCAAAAGAAACCATCAACAAAATATTGGCAAATATGCGAGAACATATTTGCTAATGATATTTCTGATAAGGGTTTAATCTCCAAAATTTACAGAGAACTCATACAACTTAACAAAAGGAAGATAAATGATCCAATCAAAAAATGGGCAAAGGACCTAAATAGACACTTTTCAAAAGAGGACATACAGAAGGCCGAGAGTTACATGAAAACATGCTCTAAGTCACTAATCATCCGAGAAATGCAAATCAAAACAACAATGAGATACCATCTCACACCTGTCAGAATGGTTATCATCAACAAATCAACAAAACGACAAGTGCTGGGAAGGATGCAGAAAAAAAGGAAACCTCGTGCACTGCTGGTGGGAATGCAGACTGGTGCAGCCACTGTGGAGAACAGTATGGATTTTCCTCAAAAACTTAAAAATGGAACTCCCAGTTGACCCAGTAATCCCACTTCTAGGACTATATCCCAAGAAACCAGAAACACCAATCAGAAAGGATATATTAACCCCTATGTTCATGGCAGCACAATTCACCATAGCTAAGATTTGGAAACAACCTTAGTGCCCATCAGCAGATGAGTGGATTAGAAAACTGTGGTACACCTAAACAATGGAATACTATGCTGCTATAAAAAAGAAGGAACTTTTACCATTTGCAACAGCATGGATGGACTGGAGAGCAAGTCGGAGAAAGATAAATATCACATGATCTCACTCATATGTGCGATATAATAATCAACATAATTTAATGAATAAGAATAGATACAAATGGTGGGGGAGGGGAGTTAGAGAGCTACCAAAGGACTTGTGTGCATGCATATTAGCATAACCAATGGACACAGACACTGGGGGGGTGGGGGCTTGCCCGGGGTGGGAATGGCTGAGGGGAGTGGGAATCAAGCAGGGAAAAAGGAGACATATGTAAAACTTTAGACAATAAATAAAATAAAAAAAGAAAGAAATGCTTGTTGTATTTCCTCTGTGCTTTATCTGTGTTCTTTCTATGGCCTTCCTCTTGAGTCAAGATATTTTAATTTTATTCATTTAGAGAATTTAAGGTTTATTCATAATTGATGCCTAAGTCAATCTAAAATGAGGTGTTGTTCTTTGAACTATGGAAACTCTACTGATACCTAAAATTTACAGACTTAAGAATGGCTTCCTCAGGAATCCATCTATAGTTACTACCGACAAAGCTCAAATAAATGACAGCAATGCAGGGCCTGAATAGTTGTGGTAATAAAAGTTCTGGTAAGTGAGGAGTGAAGTGACCTTGACAGGGCACATTAAATCTTCATTAAAGTGTCTGAGTTACTTAAAGCTTAATGCTTTAGAATTGTGGAGTTGGTATATAGAAAATAACAAAATATATTTCCAAAGTTATTACTTAACATTTCTAAATTATTTTAAAAGTGAGAGATATATTTACTTAAAAAATTGACATGTGCAAGAAATAATTTTATAGATAAATAAACAAAATAGTCTAAAACTTTAAAATCTCCATTTTTAGTATGTGAAAGCTCATAAGAGATGGAGTATATTCTTTATCAAAATCTCTATTTTGAAAGAGTGTTTTCTTATATATAAAATCAAAACCCTTATGGCGGAGGATTATTTTGATCATGAACTAATTTTAGTTTAACATTTTAAATTTTCTATTATATAAACATTGGTTTGATCAGCATATAAAATATCAAGTTATACCCTGACCGTAAAGTGTTTGGTATCCAGTACAATGCACAACTGAGGGTCAATATTATCTATTATCAGCCCACTTTCTCTCCCCAAACAACAGAAACACACACACCCCAGACACCCCCCAGACATCCCAGGGTCCCAGGGACAATTTGTACCTGCAGTAGACAAATGCAAACTCCACAGGAGCTGAAAGATACCATGGCAGTATACTTAAAACAGAAATCTGTGTTTTTTAATTTCTAAATTAGGCACTTACAAATGGTTTCCCTTTAAAATTGAAACATTTTTCTTGAAAATTTTGAGAGTTTTGTAGTTTAGTATAATAAGCTGAACTTATTGAAACGAAGGCTTCAGGCAACAAATGGGTGTTATATATGGTTCTAGCACAGTGGTTCTCAACCTTCCTAATGCTGCAACCCTTTAATACAGTTTCTCATGTTGTGGTGACCCCCAACCGTACAATTATTTTCGTTGCTACCTCATAACCATAATTTTGCTATTGTTATGAATTGTAATGTAAATACCTGTGTTTTCCGATGGTCTTAGGCTCTACAGCAGTGGTTCTCAACCTGTGGGTCGTGACCCACAGGTTGAGAACCACTAGCAGGGTCACCTAAGACCATCAGAAAATATAGGTATTTACATTACGATTCATAACAGTAGCAAAATTATGGTTAGGAAGTAGCAACGAAAATAATTTTATGGTTGGGGGTCACCACAACATGAGGAACTGAATCTAGCAGAAGGTTATGCCTTAATTTTGTACCATAAGGAATTGGACTTTCCAAGAGACAGCAGTGAGAGTAAAGTTCACAGATTTGAATAAACACATCTGAGTAAAAATAACCAATTTGAGAAGCAAAAAATGTAATGTTAGTTAGTAATGGGCACATTTGTATAGCCAAATTTAGTATTAAATTTCAGAGAACTTGAACATCACGTAAATCATGAATTCGGCAAAATATAATGTGTTTACTGTTTATGCACACATTTGGTGGCCCTGGAGCAGCAACATTCATAAGCCACACACAGTCCCTGTCATCATGGAGTATACACTATAGTAGAAAGTAAGTGAGATACAATTGTGATGAGCCAGATTTAGGGTCGAGGAAAGAAGATACAGTTAAACATAAATTTGAACTTTAGATAAGCAATAAAAATATCTTAGTGTAATATGCTTCATTTAATACTATGAACATGTTTTATTAAACACTATTCATTATCTGTCTAAAATTAAATTTAACTGGGCAACCTGTTGAAAGGGTATATTTAGAATGAGGGTCAAGGTGCAGGAGTAGAGTTGAAATGGGGCAATGATTGGTTATAACCAGAGAAAACCACACATGAAGGGACTGGAAAACTAAGATAGTGATGTCTTGAGTGGTAAGAAAAGCAGTCCAGGGAAAGGCTCCCCAGGATGAGGGAGGATCCCATCATGTTAATACCTTTATTCTGGTGTGAAAGATAGAGACTGAGAGGAGATGATGAGTCTAAAGTATTTAGAATGGACAGAACATGATGACTGGGTGAATAAGGTTATAAAGAAGAAAGTATGAAGAATGATCACACAAGTTCAGATTTAGAAAAAATAGATGAAAAATAATGCTATTCCCAGCAAATTAAGTACTAAAAAAGATACTCAATTAAGTACTAAAACAAGATACTAAACTAAAGTAAAATTTAAAACTATTTCATTTGTGTTACCTATAGAACATTCAAGTGGGAAGAAAGATGTAAAATTTAGAGTATATTTTTTAAGTTACATACAAATGATGACTGAAGCTACAGGAGTCGCTGAAAGACCCAAGCAAAGGAAGAGTATAGAGCTGAAAGGAAATCTCACATTAAATATGTCAGCACAAGGGGAGTGGCTGGAAATGGAGACTGAATTAAGGGTTCAAATAATTAAAAAGTAAAACTAGAAGAGTGTTGGGATGTGGAGATAAAAGAAACAGTGTTTCAGCAAGGACACTTCAGTCATTTTACCTACTTGAGAAATAAAGTAAAATGAGGACTGAACATAGTCTGAGGTGGTCATTAGAGTATCACACACATATTTTTAGAAATATGATGTTGGAGTCCGTATTAGGGCAGAATGAGGAGTTAGTGAGAGGTTAGAAAATAAAAACAGCTGGTATCAGTGTCTCCCCTGAGAAAACTGGATGAAACAGAGATGTAAAGTATATGGTGGTAGCTGGAGAGACTCCCATGCTTGCTCTAATCCTCTCCCCCCTCCCTTTTAGTTGAGTGACATTTAAAATTATTTAAAATACTTTTAAAGAATAGAAATGCAATAATAGAACAAATGGTAGAATCTGGGACTGAGAACACCAGTGGAAAGATAGAGAAGGAGGATCTCTTCTATTGTAAGAGTTGGAAAGAGCAAAGGCTAAAAGCTTATATTTATGTTTGAATTTGGATACAAATACTGAATACTTTCAACTTTTGTATTCAATTGTTACTGCTATGATAACTGAGTGTTTGAAATGGTGGTCCCTGAATATAATGCACAAAGCAAGATGTGAAGAGAGAGGGCTGATAGTTTGCATTAAAGAATTTGTCCTTCTTATGACAAGAATATGAGCATATATATATATATATATATATATATATATATATATACACATACACACACACACACACACATATATATATATATATATATATATATATAAATAATAGGAAATGAAAATGGAAGGAGTACTAAAGCTGAGAGTTGTAAGAGCATTTACTTTTGGCTGTGGTTCTTGACAATATCTATGCAACTTTATTGAATCGCTTCACTTTTGAACTTAACATATCTATAAAATAAGTTCTTCTATAACTAAAATTCTATCATCAGAAGTGGATAATTGTAGAAAACAAGATAAAAACATGAAGGCTAGACTACATGGTTGGCAGCAAATAAATGGAAGAAGATATAAAGGTAAATATATGTGTGCATTTATTTATATACTTAAAAAATAAAAATAATGCAACTGACACTGTATTTGAAAATCTAAGATCACAATTTGATTCTTGACTAATTAACCACATTAATTTCCATTTCCTCATCTACAAAATGGAGATAATAAACATATCTCATAAAATTTGGGGAGGAATAAATAAAAATATAAAAATAAAAACTATCACATTAGGAAAAATAATTAACAGTCTTTTCATTGGGGATTGGATATTAGTAAAAGAAGGGGCAACCAATAAGAAGGAACTATATGATGTTAGAATTAGTCCAGCCATGGTGAGCCATCCTCTTTATCCTTCAACTAGAGGCCTGGTGCACGAAATTCATGCACAGGAGCCGGTCCCCTGAACCTAGTCTGCACTCTCTCCAATCTGGGACATCCCTCTCACAAGCCAGGACTGCTGGCTCGTAACTACTCACCTGCCTGCCTGCCTGATTTCCCCTAACTGTCCCCCCTGCAAGTGTGATCACCCCTAACTGCCTCTGACTGAGCCTAATCACCCCCAACTGCCCCTCTCTGCCAGCCTGGTCGCCCCACGCAGCCTGCTGTTCAGTCGTTTGTTTGTCCCTCACTAACCCCCCTGCTGGCCTTGTTGTCCCATGCAGCCTGCTGTTTGGTCATTACTGTGGCAGTGTCCTGGACAGTTTGCATATTCCTCTATTATTAGTATAGATTGTGGTTCTGTAATTATGTTCTGCTCCTTAGATTGATCCTAACCTTGGAATCTATCTCTTTAATCATTTCAGAATTTCTCCAAGTCACATTCCAAGTTTCCCTTCCTTCAATGTAATATTTTCCTTCCTAAACTCTAACACTGTACTCCCATTAAACTTTTTACTGACCTCTCCCTTTCACTTCTTATTCTTAGTTATTTTCGTGTATTGCTAAATATACTTACCCATGTTAAAAGCACTGTATTTGGTTATCCTTATCACACAAGAACCTAATACAATGCTAAAGGCAATCCTGAGGTGCTCTTTTAGGGAAAAAAAATGGATTTGGGAGCTTCAAATCAGAAGAGAATGAGAATCTTCAATTTTAACAAACTCTCCAAAAATTTTATATATATATGCTTAAGGTTAAAATCACTCATTCAAGTGTATTTAATAATTATTAAATAAATCAATAAATTGTACCTCTACAGAAAATTGTATATATAAAATTTCGAGTGGAAATATTTAAAGGTAAATTGAGTTAATTGTTATTTATGATTATTTATAGTTAATAAACTAGTATTACATTGTAATATTGATTAAAAAGAAAAAGTTGAGACTGGAAGAAAAGTCAGGGAGAGCATGATTTTATGAATAAATATACACTGTCCAAGTGATGATCAAAAGAGTTATATGAAGGATTGTTGTAGGGAAAACAGGTGATGTCTGACAACAAATTGATTTCTATGTTCCCACAGTATCAGTAGTTTAACATTTTATATACTGCACACATTATTAGTCAACTTTCTTAGGGAATGATCTACTTCTCCAAATAAACAATGTGACAATTGAATAACAATCTTTGAATTTAAGGTGAAAACAATCTTGTTCTCCATAATTCATTATTTCTACTAAGAAAAGTTTAGATCTGAATAATACTGGCCCAACCCACTTCACAGATATATGAAGTTAAGTTACAGAAGTTAAGTAAATTAAGAAAATTGCATAGCTATTTTTAATTTTTTTATAACTCTTACAACACTTTACAAATTTGTGTTTACTCAATAAATTCTCTAGAGACAATAAGAACAGACAAAGAATATAGAGTAAATAAATAAAAACAGAGTCAGAAAAAACAAGAAAGAATAGCTTTTCAAGAAGAGACAATAATTGAGTGAGAACTAAATTTGAAAGCTCAGGGAGAGAAGAATTAGTACAGATGGTCTGAGACTATATGCAGGTCACTGATGATTTGTGAAAATGCATTTTTGTAGAGCAAGGGAATAATGAAGCAGATTTAAAACTGATGGTGAAAAAATTGATGAATAGCTCTGAACATGTGGTTGTAATATCTGGATATTAAAGGAGAGTAAGGGAAATGAGGGAAAGTAAAGTACAGTGAGCATCTTTTTTAATTGTCTTTTTTTCTTTTTATTAAATTTACTGAGGCGACAGTGGTTAACAAAATTATATAGATTTCAGGTGCATAATTCTACAACACATCATCTGTACTCTGTATTGTGTTGTCACCACCCCAAGTCAGGTCTCTGATCATCACCATTTATTCACCATACCCTTCTCACCCTCCCCCAGCACCCTCTCCTTCGGGCAATCATTACACTGTTGTCCATGTCCATGTCCATGAGTTTTTTCTCTTTTATTCTTTTTTTGTGCAATGTCTCCACACACCCCATACCACCGCCCCCCCCCCCCCGACAGCAGTCATTTTGATCCCTCTACTTATCAGTGACTGAGCTTAGTGCTTTATTCTATGCACTACATGAACAACTTTATTTCAGGCATTATTATATTCATTCTAGGAAAAACGTTCTAGTTTAGAGGAGTGGTTCAGAACAGTGTGGAAAACAAGTATTGTGGCATGGATTACAAATCTGGAAATATTCTGGGTGATATAATCAATACATGGAAGATGTATGCATGTTTGAAGGCAGGGACGAATGCACCCTAAAGAGGAATATACTGGAGAGTGAGGGTATAAAAATCCAGAGAGGATAGGAATCCCAGAGTAATGGGATGGATAAACTTTATAGAAAGGGCAGTGCACTAAATTTGTAAATATATAGTCAGTTATAGTAAAGATGCATTATGAATTACCTTTCTTTTTAATTTTTGAAAAAGGCCTAGCTTTTGGAGATTCTCCTTCAGAAAAATATCAAGTTGAACCCCCAGTTTTACAACCCGAATGACCACAGACACATACACATATTCATTGGATTTATTACCATATGCTCTGTCACATAACCTATAGTTTATATACTAGAAAGATTCTTAAGGAAGTACATATTCTTCCAATGAAAAGGAAATTCAGCAGCATTAATACTCACACCTTTTGTTTGTGGGGATTTATTTGACCTACCTATGCCTAAATAAGCTGCATAAGCTCTTTGGTAAGAGGACACTTGACACTATATAATTGTGATCGATTACTTTTATACTGATTCCCCAGCTTGCTAGTTAATTTTTTAAAAGATAATGTGAACAGTCATTACTATATTTTATTTTTAACATTTTTTAACTGAACCTGCATGCGAGACTCAAAAGAGAATAGATGAAGTTTTCAGTGCCTCACAAAGAAGCATTATATAGTGAATACATAATAATATAGGAAGAAATTTTAACAGCCTATCAAGCATTTGTATTCATTAAAGAGAGCGTTCATAATCAGGCCCAATCAGACCCTGATTACACAGCAATTTAGCCATATCTGCACAAGCAATTTTATCAGTTATACTCACATTCTCTGTATTCACTGATTGTTTGGGTTACTGGTCAAAATAGAACTGGAAAAATAAAATATTCTTTGGTTAAGATTTGATTTAAGATTTTGTAGATTATAAACATGCTCATTTATGCTTGATGATTGTAAACCTTACAGTGCTTCATAGAATGAAAGGAACAAAATAAGTGTGTGCCAGCCATCTCACCCAGTTAGATGTGTTGATCTTGGATCTGTGATTTCATACAAGTATTTCACACTTGTCCCTGTGGATTATTTTATTTTATTTCCAGTCTCTGTCTTGCTTGTTGAGCACTCTTCATCTCTACCATAAAGTTATCAACTAAAGCCATTCAGAACTACTCTTTAAAAAAAAGCAACAAATCATTTAGAATAAAGTGTTTCCTGAACTGATAAATATGACTTCTGAAGAAAAGAGTAAATAAAAGGGAGAATGGAACAGGTGAAGAGACACAGCAATGACCATAGAAGTTTATAAAACTTTCCATTTATCTGATCTAACATGTGATGAAATTACACAAAACACACACACACACACATGCACACACACACATACTTTAACTATGGGGAAATACAAGTAAGATTGGTGAATGGTATCAATGCCAATGTCCTGGTTTTAACATTATACTATACTAGAGGCCCGGTGCATGAAATTCGTGCACGGAGGTGTGTGTCTCTCAGCCCAGCCTGCACCCTCTCCAATCTGGGACCCCTCGAGGGATGTCCGACTGCCCGTTTAGGCCCCATCCAGGTAGGATGGGGCCTAAACGGGCAGTCGGACATCCCTCTCACAATCCAGGACTGCTGGGTCCCAACTGCTCGCCTGCCTGCTTTCCTGATTGCCCCTAACTTCTTCTGCCTGCCAGCCTGATCATACCCTAACCACTCCCCTGCAGGCCTGGTCCCCCCCAACTGCTCTCCCCTGCAGGCCTGGGTCCCCCTCAACTGCCCTTCCCTGTAGGCCCGGTTGCCCCCAACTTCTCTCCTCTGCCATCCTGGTCACCCCTAACTGCCTTCCCCTGCTGGCCATCTTGTGGTGGCCCTCTTGTATCCACATGGGGGCAGTCATCTTTGACCACATGGGGGCAGCCATCTTGTGTGTTGGAGTGATGGTCAATTTGCATATTATTCTTTTATTAGATAGGAGGATTAGATAGGATGGAGGCCTGGTGCATGGGAGGGGGCCAGCTGGTTTGCCCTGAAGGGTATCCTGGATCAGGGTGGGGGTTCCCTTGGGGCATGGGGTGGCCTGGGCGAGGGCCCTGTGGTGGTTTGCAGGCTGGCCATGTCCCACGGCAACCCAAGCTGAGGCCCTGGTATCTGAGATTTATTTATCTTCTACAATTGAAACTTTGCAGCCTTGAGTGGAGCCAAGCCTCGGGCTCGCCCTGTAGGGACAGCCATTTTTATTAGGATTTATGTATCTTCTATAATTGCATCTTTGTAGCCTTAAGCAGAGGCCAAGGCAGGCCAGGGCTGTGGAAACTTGGCTTCCTCCATCGCTGGGGGCAAATCAAGCCTTCTGCTCTCTCCGTGGCCACAGCCATCTTGGTTGGGTTAATTTGCATACTCGCTCCTGATTAGCTGGTGGGCGTGGCTTGTGGTTATAGTGGAGGTATGGTCAATTTGTAAATTACCCTTTTATTAGGTAGGATATTTATAAGATGTTACCTCTGTGGGGAAATCATAAAAATATGTGATATTTTCCTTTAGTTCTTTAATTTCACGCAAATTTAACATTATCTAAAAATTTAAAAAGTTTAAAAAGTCACATTTACTTTCTTTACATTCAAATGTTCTCAATAAATTTCACAATGAATATGTCACCATAACAGCTCTGTAGGTGCACTTCAGAAATGAAGAAATTGAACCAAGAGGGTGAAGTGATTGCAACATGCATAATGTCTAAGATATTTGTCTACCAGTACTAGCAAAAAGGTTAAGACATAGTCTGCAAGAATAGCACATATTATGTAATAATTATTAACTATATAAGACATAATTCTATTTCTAGAGTAAATTTACTTTTGTATATTAGCAAATATTTACTGAATATCTACCATGTTCAAAGGTATTTTTAAGTGCCTATCATTTTTCTAGCTGTCCTGGATTTAGCAATTTACAAGTAAGAAATTATTTATTTATTATAGGTTTTCATGTATAAGTCTAGTGTTATTGCTTATTACTATATGTTATAGATTAAAGATTATGGCATTGGAGTTTAAGTAAGTGGCAGAGGTAGAATTAACCAGTCTGCTTCATTATCTTCCAATTTCAACAAAAGAATGAAAAATAAGGAGTGGCAAAGGGAATTCTATTACGAATAAAGAATGCCAACACTATAAGATTATGAATCATGATAAATATGTATAATCATCTAATAAATGTTAGCAAAGATCTTGATATGAAAATCAGAGAATTGTGGATAGTTCCAATAAGCTATATACAAGTACCCCTATGATGGAAAAAGACCAGGATGGAAGAGGCCAGGATGAAAAGCATAACAGCAATATAAAGACAAAAATCAGTTGTATTCAAGTTAGCAATTTCTTTATATAAAGTGTAAAAACACTAGTATAGTTGTTACTTTTTGGAAAATCTACCATTATCCCTAAATTTAATTTATTACCACCTCTATTCTATAAAGCTAAAAGTAGCAACATGGCCTAGCATTCATTTTTAAATGAAGGCAAATTACCATGAATTATATCTAATGCAATGGTTCTGCAAATTTTCAAATGTTAGGATCTCTTTTGATTGTAAAGACATTTTAAACACACACACACACACACACACACACACACACACATATATAATAAAATGTATTCACATATAAAGTTATGAAACCAACACAATAATGCTGTTACTTCCCATTCAGGCATCTATAGTTTCAACATTTGGGTATTACCTTTAAGGATTTTAAGGAAATTTGACATAGATCATTTAGGAGTTCTCTGGGATGTCCTCAACCTGGAGTCAGAAATAAAATAGGCAAATTATTATTTATATGTAAGTATTATGCTATAATGATACAACAAATGTTTTGACCTTTCCTTGTCCATATAATATTAAAATATTTTATTGCTATTTGACATCCTTTATTCAATTTTGCATTATTTTAGGCAAACTATTTTAGTTGCAAGTGAGATACTTTCAGTTTGAATTAGGTTAGGTAGGTGGGGATAAATATCTAGTTACAGAACAAAATTGACCAGAGTAGCAGATGCCATCTGAATGTTTGCTGTGTCTATTTTCTCTTCTATGCATATTGGTTTTGGATTTTAATGCACCAAATTTGGTGCAAGTCTGTATGTTTGCCAGAAACTCCTGCGCCCTGGTAACTGGGTCAGATTCTCTTGAGGATAGCCAAAGAATTGGGAATTATTCTTGACCACCAGCACTCAATTACATGGTTTGGTGAAGAGGAAAAGGCCATTCTCCAAATGAAAGAGCTATTACAAGAAAAAAAAAAGTTCTGTAGACATAAATGATTGGGTATTGTGTCCTTAAACATTTCTGTAAAATAGCAGTATTCTCATGCCAGCAGCTACATTGTGATTTTTTTTTACCTTTATTCTCTTATACTCATGAAAGAAGGATGAAAAAAGGAAGAAACACACACACACACACACACACACACACACACACACACACAGACTTCTTTTTTAAATATATATTTTTATTGATTGTAGAGAGGAAAGAAGAGGGAGAGATAGGAACATCAATAATGAGAGAGAATCATTGATCAGCAGCCTCCTGCACATCCCCTATTGGAGACTGAACCCACACCCCAGGCATGTGTCCTGATTGGGATCTAACCATGACCTCCCGATCAGCAATCAACCACTGAACCACTCTGGAACACAACCCAAACTTCTTAATCTCTATTGCCAGTCCTCATATTCCCCACCTTTTAATTTGGGAGAAATCCATGGCTTAGTCTCTAGATCTTGTCTTTGCTATCTTTACTCATTCCTTAGATGAGTTCATCCATTCTCTTGATTTTAAGTACTGTCTATACACACATGGCAACCACATTTGTATATCCAACCTGAGCTCTTCCCTGAACTTCAGTTTTATATCCAACTGCTTTTCAAATTTAATAAGACCAAAACAGGTCTTATTTAATTTGGTCAAATTTAATAAGACCAAAACTGATAGACTGATTTCCATCACCTCTTTAGTCTTCCAGATCTCAGGAATGTCAAATTGAATTTCAAAGTATTCATGTATTATTTCTCTCACAGCCCATGTCCAATTCAAATGAAAATCCATTCCACTTTAGCTGTGAAATATATCTCTTTATGTATTCAATCCCTGCACCTGTGTCTACAGAGACAAATGATTCTCAACTGGGGATAATTTTGATTCCCAAGGATATTGAACATTGAATGAAGATATGTTTGGTTGTTAAAACCATGGGGTGCTACTTGCATGCAGTGGATAGAAGTCAGGTATTCTGATAAACATCTTACAAAACACAGGATGGTTGCTCACAATGACAATTTTTTCCATCCAAAATGACAGCAGAACTAAGGTTGAGAAACCCTGACCTGCACCAAGCTCACTTCACTCTCCCTGTTATTTTGTTCAAATATCTTTTTTTTTTTTTGATGGTTACTACCTTTATCTTTCTAAAAATAAACACATTAAGTTTTGCCAAATGAAGAAGAGTTGGGAGAGCAATGAGCAACTTATGAAGATGTGACTGCCCTGGCCCTTCCTTTCTGTAGCAGCTGTGTACTTTTTTTTTTTTCATTATTATTATTTTTTATTGTTTGAAGTATTACAAATAGTAGCACATATGTCTCCTTTTTTTTCCCCCTTGACCTCCCCCCGGCCTCTCCTACTCCCCAGTACATGCTTTCACCTGCCTGCCCACCTGCCCCCCAGTGTCTTATATCCATTGGTTGTGCTTATATGCATGCGTACAAGTCCTTCGGTTGGTCTCTTACAGCCGCCCTTGCCCAACCTCCCCTGCCTTCCCACTGCAGTTTGACAGTCTGTTCAATGCTTTTTTGCCTCTGTATCTATTTTTCCCCCCATTTCTTTCCTTTAAAAAATTTTGCCTCTACAGACTAGAAATAAACATATAATAACAAAAAAAAAGTTTGAGTCCCAATTTCAATGTCCAACAGTTCTGAGTCCCCGTTTCAATGTCAAACAGTTCCTTATGTGTACATGTCAGCAATGCTATCTGGATGGTGGGCACATGGTTGCAATGCAGGTCCGACCCTCTCTGGTTTGGTCCTAGCAACCTGCAGCGGTGCACAGCTGCTGACTGCTAGCATGGCAAGGCGTTGTCAGCGTCTTCCATCTCTGGACTGTTTTTCCTCTTGTCTTTGTGGTTGGAGCAGACCTGTCAATTCCTCTCTGTTGCAGGAATCCACATGGTCTTGGAGTTGTTTTCTGAAAATATACAAACATATTCTTGACCAAAAGTTAATAAAGGAATCTTTTCTATATAATTGACTTGGGATCCTTTTTATTTTTGGCCAAACAATTTTCCTTTGTCTTATTTAGACACCATGTGTGTTTTTCATGGGTGTCTTGCTATTTGCACTACAAATGAAAATTAATTTTGTAAAGTAAAAATTTTCTAGATGTAATTTACTTATAGGATATTTTTCCTTACATGATATTACCCTACTATCCCCCCCTTATTTTTTTTTTTGATTAATGAAGGCTTTTGTAAATTTTATAATGCAGTCTTGATAACTTTAAATTTTATTTTTTTTGCCCAAAAATATGACTGCTTTAGGTTCATTGCATGTTCAGGAATTTTACTATGAGATGAACTACCAATAGAAATTTTAGTTATTACTTTAGGAACAGCTTTTTGTCCAGTACAATTAAATTTATTTGAATATTTAAGAAGATATTTGAATATTCACTTAGGCTAATTGAGATAAGTGAATATTCAAATATCTTCTTAAATGATCTTTACATTTCCTCTCTAGCTATCCACCAACAGTCAAGTAACCACATAGTAGCAAAAGGGTCTGTTGAAAATATTCAACAGATAAATCACTGCTCTACTTATAGTCATTACAGACAAACCATGGTTCCCATCATTACATTCTACTGGTGTCCGCACAAGTGTTAATTTTTTTATACTGTATATAAAATTTTTATGAGGTATAAAAAGTAAGACATTAATCCAGCCCTATTTATTTTATTCCAATAGTACTTTCTTTTAAAAATATTTTTTAAAATATATTTTATTAATTTTTTACAGAGAGGAAGGAAGAGGGATAGAGAGCTAGAAACATCGATGAGAGAGAAACATCGATCAGCTGCCTCCTGCACACCCTCTACTGGGGATGTGCCCACAACCAAGGTACATGCCCTTGACCAGAATCGAACCTGGGACCCCTCAGTCCACAGGCCGACGCTCTATCCACTGAGCCAAACCGGTTCTGGCTAAAAATATTTTTTATTGTTTAAAGTATTACATATAGTATTACATATGTCTTCTTTTTTCCCCATTGATCTTTCCCTGGCCATCCACCCCCCCCACCACATGTCCTCACCCTGCTAGTGTCTGTGTCCATTGGCTATGCTTATATGCATGCATACAAGTCATTTGGTTGATCTCTTACCCCCGCTCCTCTGCCTTCCCTCTGAAGTTTGATGGTCTGTTCGATGCTTTTCTGTCTCTGGATCTATTTATGTTCAGCAGTTTATGTTGTTTATTATATCTACAAATGAGTAAGTTCGTGTGATATTTATTTTATTGCACAAATCTTTCTTGTCCAACCAAGCAAAACTAGCACATACTCCCAATACCATTCTGTTTCCATAACCCAATATTTTTCTTAGCATTTAGTAGATATATTAACATTTACCCATTAATTGTCTAATATTTTAGAGTAGAATTTAATTTCCATGAGATAAAGAATTTTTCCCCACACACAGTTCTAGTCACTAGCACTGTGTATAGTATATGAACCCAGAACTTTGTGTTGAATTTAAGGGAAAACACATACATAATTGTTTACTCATATATTAAAAGAATAGCTTTGAGATACTGTTGACCACTTATAATTTTAAAATTCTCTCTTGTTTCCAATCACAAAACATATTTCATAATTATTTTCTTTTCTCTCTAAAAATTGAATTTCTATGTATTTTCATTCCTTCTTTTCTATCCACCCTTTCTGTAATTGCTAATATTCCTTGAGAGTCTTCATTTGGCAATTTTTAAAAATTTAATTTAATGATGTGACATTGGTTAACAAAACTATACAGGTTTCCAGTGTACAACTCAATAAAACATCATCTACACACTGCATTATGCACTCACCATCCCAAGAAAAGTCTCTTTCCAACCTTATTTTTCCTTAATTTGCCCACCTCCATCAGACATTACACCCTTTCCCTAAGGCCATCACCACACTGTTTTCTGTGACTATGTGTTATGCATACATGTGTTTGGTTTTTTTTTTTTTTTTTTTTTTTTTTTTGGCTAATCTCTTCAACTTCTTTCATCCAGTACCTCCATTCTCCTCCCCTTTGACAACTGTCAGTCTGTTCCATGTGCCCATGCCTCTTTCCTATTTTGTTCATCAGTTTATCTTGTTCATTAGATTCCATATATAAGTGGGATCATATAATACTTGTCTTTCTCTGACTGGCTTATTTAATTTAGCATAACAGTATCTAGGTCCATCCATGGTGTCGCAAAAAGTAAGATTTCCTTGTTTTATGGCCAGGTACTATTCCATTGTATAAATGTACCATCGTTTTTTTATCCACTCATCTGATGAGCACTTGGGCTGTTTCTAGAATGTGGCTATGGAAATAAAGCTGTAATGAACATAGGAGTGCATATATTCTTTTGAATTAGTGTTTCAAGATTCTTATGATATATTCCAGAAGTGGAATCACCAAGTCAAAAGTCAGTTCCATTTTTAATTTTTTAAAGAAACTCCATATTGTTTTCCACAGTGGCTATACCAGTCTGCATTCCCATCAACCGTGAAGGAAGGTTCCCTTTTCTTCACATCATCACCAGCAATTCTTTTTTCATTGATTTATTGATGATAGTCATTCTGGCAGGTGTGAGATGATATCTCATTGTGGTTTTAATTTGCATCTCTCTGATGACTAGTGATGTTGAACATCTTTTCATATAACTATTGTCCATCTATATGTCCTCTTCGGAGAAGTGTTTTTTCAAGAACTTTGCCTATTTTTTGAGTTGTTTTTCTTCTTGGTGTTGAGTTTTGTAAGTTCTTTATATATTTTGGAAATTAACCCTTATCAGATACATCATTGGCAAATATGTTATCCCGTACAGTCGGTTCCCTTTTTATTTTGTTGATACTTTCTCTTGCTGTGCAAAAGATTTTTCTGGTTGATGTAGTTCCATTTGTTTATTTATTTTTTCTTTGTTTCCCTTGCCTGAGAATAAATATCAGCAAAAATATTGCTACATGAGATATCTGAGATTTTTCTGCTTGTTTTCTTCCAGGATTTTTATGGTTTTATGACATATTTAAGTCTTGTATCCATTTTAAGTTTATTCTTATATATGGTGTAAGCTGATGGTCTAATTTCAATATTTTTGCAGGTACATGTCCAATTTTCCCAGCACCATTTATTGAAGACTAGAGGCTTGGTGTACAGATCCCTTGAGGGGTTCCAGATTGAAAGAGGGAACAGGCCAAGCAGATGGACTGCACCAGTGCATGACCAGGGCCAGGGAGAGAGGGCTCCAGGCCATGTCTGGCCGGTCTTGCCCAGTCCCAGTTGCCGGACCCCAGCAGCAAGCTAACCTACCAGTCAGAGCATCTGTCCCCTGGTGGTCAGTGCATGTCATAGCAACTGGTTGAACAGTCGAATGGTTGGACACTTAACATATTAGGCTTTTATTATATGTTATGTTACTATAGGCAGCTAGTTATTGATAAATAGGAAGAAAGCAAGGGAAGTCAGACATTGTTGAGCATATTCAGCTGAGGAGCACAGGACTATTTGCTTCACAGGAAGCTACAGCTTCATATTCCTCACCAGGGAACCATTAGTCCATTCCCCGGGGATTACTGGTGGAAGGAATAAAACAATGGGGAAGGTAAACACATACACAAAAAAGTCAAAATGACCAGGGGGAGGTATTTCACCATAGAGGATTGTCCTCTAACCTGGGGAAAAGAATGTTTGCTGGAGGGTAGACCCCAGTAGAAGGCCCTGAAATCTTGGGAAGTTAATTGGATATTTTGAAAAAGCTTCCTGTTAAAACCTCAGGAGAACAAAGCTTTCTCTCTTGCTCAGTGACCAGCACTCGCCTGTGCTTTTGTGCTTCTCTCTTCACAGCCATGTTGCCTTAGCCAGCCGCATGGCCCACTGGCCATGGGCTTCAAACATGAGCCCCAGGTGGGAGCCTGAATACCACAGCACAGCAATGGATTGCAGCCCAGAACACAAGCATAGCTAGCCAAATTCTGAACTGAAACGAAGCTTTAATGTAGCACAGGATCTCTGGACTCTATTTCTAGTCCTGAATTGCCATGGCAGGATGGACAGAGATGGCACATTGGGGAACTCCTTTAATTTTGCTTCCCGAATAAATATTACCACCAGACCCCATCCTCCTTTGTGGATCTCTTACAATGCTCTTTCTCATGGCACCACAAGATCCCCACTTCCACTGGCATCAAAGAGACTGTCTTTCCTCCATTATGGGTTCTTGCTTTCTTTCTCAAACATTAATTAATTAATTAAAGGTGTGGGTTTTTTCTGTGCTCTCTGTTCTGTTCCATTGATCTATGTGCTTATTCTTATGCCAGTACTGGGCTGTTTTTATTACAATGGGTTTGCAGTATATTTTGAGATCAGTTATTCTGATTCCTCCAACTTTGTTCTTCCTTCTCAAGATTGATGAGGCTATTCATTCCATATAAATTTTTGGAATGTTTGTTCTAGATCTGTGAAATATGCCATTGGTATTTTAATAGGAAATGCTTTGAATCTATAGATTATTTAGGGTAGTATAGACATTTTAATGATGTTAATTATTTCAATCTATGAAAACAGTGTATGCTTCCACTTATTTGTATCTTTCTCAATTTCTTTCTTCAATGTCATATAATTTTCAAAGTACAGGTCTTTTACCTTCTTAGTTAAATTTATTCCTAGGTACCTTTTTATTTTTCTTGTTGCAATAGTAAATGGGACTTTTTTCTTCCTTTCTCTTTCTGATAGTTCCTTTATTGGTGTATAAAAATGCCACCAATTCCTGAATATTAATTTTGTATCCTGTTATTTTGCTGAATTCATTGATTAGAGCTAATAGCTTTTGATGGAGTCTTTAGGGTTTTCTAACTTTCTACTGTATTCAACCTCAGACTCACTATGACACTGACAACTTAATCTCAATTTTACTTCTCTGTTAGCATCAGACATATCCAAATAGAAAAGTCGCTAGCCTCCTTTAACTCAACATGGTCCACCCACATTGCACAGTAATTTTTCATGTCAGATATTGTAACTCTGTTCTTGATTTTCATTATCACCCTGCCTCTTAAAATAGTAAATTGCAATGTATGCTTTTTAAAAATATCTTCTTATCATTTTCTTTTTTTCTGAGTTGGTTAAAAAAATTTATCACATCTACTAAAGGTAGTTGAATAATTTGGTTTAGCCTCTTGATAGATGTTTTAATGCCTTAGTTCTAGACCACGTTATTTTTTTACTTGAAATTTAATTTTCTGTTGGGTTCTATATCAAAGATTACAGTATGTTTTGCATATTGCTTCCAGAATTACATTCCCTAAAAGTGCTGATAATCTCATACCTGTAATACAGATTGACTGGTGTATTAAATTAACCTTCTGTAGTTTAGCTCCGTCACAAAATGATTCACATCTACCTTTGCAGTTTCATCTTCAGATTCTCTTCTAACCAGTCCCTACACTTTTACCACACACACTGTGTCCTTCATTACCTTTATCTTTTTACATTTTCTCTCCTCTGTCTTGGATATCCTATTATCTACTACACCTGGAAAACCCCTAATTATCTTTTAATTTTTTTATTTTTTATTGTTTGAAGTATTACAAATAGTAGTACATATGTCTCTTTTTTTTTCCCCATTGACCTCCCCCCAGCTTCCCCTAGCCCCCAGTACATGCCTTCACCTTCCCGCCCTCTCCCCGCCCCCCAGTGTCTTGTATCCATTGGTTATACTTATATGCATGCGTACAAGTCCTTCGGTTGATCTCTTACAGCTGCCCTCGCCCAACCTCCCCTGCCTTCCCAATGTAGTTTGACAGTCTGTTCAATACTTTGCCTCTGCATCTATTCCCCCCCCTATTTCTTTCCTTTAAAAAATTTTGCCTCTACAGACTAGAAATGAACATATAATAACAAAAAAATAATAATAGTAAAAAATGTTTGAGTCCCAATTTCAATGTCCAACAGTTCTGAATCCCCGTTTCAATGTCTAACAGTTCCTTATGTGTACATGTCAGCAATGATATCTGGATGGTGGGCACATGGTGGCAATGCAGGTCCAACCCTCTCTGGTTTGGTCCTAGGTAACCTGCAGCGGTGCACAGCTGCTGACTGCTAGCATGGCAAAGCGTTGTCAGCGTCTTCCATCTCTGGACTGTTTTTCCTCTTGTCTTCGTGGTTGGAGCACACCTGTCAATTCCTCTCTGTTGCAGGAATCCACATTGTCTTGGAGTTGTTTTCTGAAGATATATAAACATATTCTCGACCAAAAGTTAATAAAGGAATCCTTTCTATGTAATTGATTTGGGATCCTTTGTATTTTTGGCCAAATGATTTTTCTTTGTCTTATTTAGACCCCATGTGTGTTTTTCATGGGTGTCTTGCTGTTAGCATTACAAATGAAAATTAATTTTGTAAAGTAAAAATTTTCTAGATGTAATTTACTTATAGGATACTTTTCCTTACATGATATTACCCTACTATCCCCCCCCTTTTTTTTAATTAATGGAGGTTTTTGTAAATTTTATAATGCAGTCTTGATAACTTTAAATTTTATTTTTATTTATTTTTGCCCAAAAATATGACCGCTTTAGGTTCATTGCATGTTCAGGAATTTTACCATGAGATGAACTACCAATAGAAATTTTAGTTATTACTTTAAGAACAGCTTTTTGTCCAGTACAATTAAATTTACTTGAATATTCACTTAGTTCAATTAGCCTGCTTTAAATTAATCTGAAAACTTGATTACTATTTTACTGTCAAATTTAATACTCTACCAACAATCTTAGTTTACCCTGTAAATATTAGTGGGAAGGATTATTTGCATACTTGAGTAGGCCCTGAGCATTCCTGATGCTAGGCTGAATTTAGATATAGGGCAGCTGCTGTCGGCCAAGTCTCTTGTCTGTTACCTGGTTCCCGATCTGAGCTGGGCCAAGTCTCTTTCTGTTGCCTGGGTCCTGATCTGAGCAGGGTGTGGGAAGCGCGAAGCAGCCATGGGGGCAGGAGATCTCCCTCAGAAGGGGCAAGCGTTCAAGCCCCTGCAATGTTGGGGGGTGAGGGTCTGTGCCCCACTTCTGTTGCCCCCCAAGATCTCTCCTGATGGCTCCTCTGCGACAGCCTAAATGCCTATCAACAGATGAATGGATTAAAATACTGTGGTATATCTATACAATGGAATACTACGCTGCGGTAAAAAAGAATAAGTTCCTACCATTTGCAACAATATGGATGGAGATGGAGAATATTATATTAAGTGAAATAAGCCAGTCAGAGAAAGATAAATATCACATGATCTCACTCATTTGTGGAATATAATGAACGGCATAGACTGATGAACAAGAACAGATCCAGAGGCTGAGAAACGTCGATCAGAACATCATACCTCAGGTAAGATAGGGGAGGGTGGGGGTAAGGTGGAGAGATCAACCAAGGGACTTGTATGCATGCATATGTACCTAATCAATGGACACAGACAACAAGAGGGTGGGGCATAAGTGGGGAGGGGGGTGTTATGGGGAATAAGGACACATATGTAAAATATAAAAATTAAAAAAATTAATTAAAAAACTATAATATAAAAATAAAACACTAAATCTAAACCATACTAGTGGTCACCATAACCTTAAGAGAAATTGTTTCATGTGACAAAGATTTTTAAATGAAACTCTCTGTAGACTGAAAATTATTTTGGAAGGGAACAAAGAGAAGTTTCCTTCAAAAGTCATAAGGATTGTAATTGAAAGTCAACATATTTGGCCTCTTGAACTAAAGTAAGTAATTTGTGTTTTGCCTCCCTGACAAAGTTTATATAAAGCTACAAAAAGAAACTGACAGCCAGTTTGAAATGGAATTGCCAGGACCTAGGGCAAAGAATATCCTTACATGATATTATTCTACTATGTCATTATAATTTTAGATATTTTACAACAGCATATTGCACAATTATCCAAAACAAACTTACAAATGAATTCTTTGAATGGTTGTCAGTAATTAAAAAAAAAAAGGGAATGAAAGGATTTAATCCCTTTCAGAAGGAATTAAGGCACTGGGAAGGCACTTGAGCATCCTATATTGGCCCTTCTTGCCTTTTGTGCCAAAAGGGAGCCTCTTCTCACAATCCAATTGTCCTCAGCTGTTGCCTGAGCTTTCCGTTCATGCTGAGCTTGAAGCCTCGTGGTTGCTGGTACCATGGATCTGTCTCATGCCCAATCGTGTGAGCTGGGCCCTCACTGGAGAAGAAACCTGAGTTCCCCAAGATATGTGATCAGCACCGGGACTCTGCCAGCAGGCCAGGGGTTCCCAAGGCAGGAGCTGGGCGTGGAGGCCACAGGGCATAGGCTACCAAGGAGACAGAACTGAACCTCACATCACCCTGGTTTGCCCCGGAAGATGGCTGGTTAGCCAGAGACGGGTAAGATTCCTCAGGGAAGGAACAACCTAATTATCTTTTAAGATGCAAGTCAACAGTTAGTTTGTTGCCCTGGTCAGTGTTGCTCAGTGATTATAGTGTAAGCCCAAGAACCTAAGGGTCACAGGTTCAAAGCTGGGCAAGGGCACTTAACTGGGTTGCAGGTTCAATCTTGGAGGCATTTTCAGGAGGCAACCAATGGATCTCTCCTTCCCTTTCTCCCACTCTCTATCAAAAGGCAATGGAAAAAATATCCTTGGGTAAGGATTAATAATAACAACAAAAAAGTTAGTTTGTTAAGATCTCTATAATCATGTTTACCACTTTTTACTTTAATGTATTACCTTATTTCTCCTCTACAGAATTGTCTACTCCTAGAAGTGCTCTTTTTTTTTTTCTCCAGGAACTAACAGGGTTACTAGAACATGATAAAAACAAAGCAACAGTTGAAGTAGAAAGAAAGCACCAATGAATCAAAAGTTACCTATTATTCTTTCTTATGGGTGGATATCATCAACCCCATTTTATATATGAAAAGAAAAAAAAATAGCATTAGGATATGTTATCCAAAACAGCTCATAACAGAGCTAGGATAAAATAAAAATTCTATCTATTTTCTATCTGATATTCTTGTTATGTATTATATTATGGATTTGCACATGTTATATTGTCCTGAAAAGAAATGATTAAGGTAAGAATACTTTATATAGAAATTCATGGAACCTGGCTTTAAAAGTTTCTGGGATAAATATTTATTCAGCTGTATTTTAAAATTCTATATAGCATTTTATGCTGATTTTAAGTTTGTGTGTTTTTTAAGCTTAACATTGTGTCTGGATTGAAGTAAAAGAGAAGGTGAAAAAACTATAGTGCTACTGTAGATAGACAATTTTGTATTCCCCCTTTACCCATCATATGGTCCTATAACAGGATTTTAGATTATCTGTATTCTTCCTTCAGAAGATTTAGAGCAGGGAGTTAATAAAGCACTCAGCAGAAACTAAGACACAAAATAGGCAGGGAAGGGAAAATCACATCAGAGAAAGGTAGGCTTAATTGTATTGCAGATACCAAGTGGTCTCTTTAGAAATGTGTAGTAGGGCAGTAAGATGAGGAATAGACTGTCCAGCCAAGCTAAACAAAAGCTATCAGCCTCCTCCCTTGAAGGACGCCGGAGGGAGCACAGGGTGAGGGAGTAGCCTGTCTCCATAACCTATAATAAACAAGACACTTTATTTACCTCAGAGAGATACAGATGAATAAGAAACCAACGTAGAAAGTAAAGAAGAAGAATGTAATGACAAACGGAAAACAAAAGCAAACCAATGCCAACCAACCAAACACAAAAAATACTCCCTACGCTGCACATTTGAATCTGGATGTTATTGAATAGTGTAGAAGTATTGTCTGTGGTGAGAGCCTTAAATGACTACCTAGGGGCTGCTACTTTTTGATTCTGACCAGTATTTGAAAATGATTTACCTGGTTATTATAGAGTTAACACAAAAGCCTTTTTAGTTTTTTGTTCCGTGGTAACTCATTTGCAAATACCCACAAAATAGCTGATACAGAATATAAGCTTTTCTTAAATGAAAAAATGGATAACACAGGGATAATTTGAACACTATCATTTGCTATTGAAATGGTGTCATGTATTAAATTTACTATTATTAGTATAGACATATAGAGAAAAACATTGTTTTTATTATTTTTAGTTCTAAGACGAATGCACAGTTCTCTTCCTCAATCTGTCTCCAATAGTGAGTAGCAGCCTGCTATGGTTTGAAAGTCTGTATCCTCCCAAAATGTGTATGTTGAAACCCAATGCCCAATGTGATGGCTTCAGGAGCTAGGGACTTTAAGAGTTGATTAGGTAATGAGGGTGGAGCCCTCAGGAGCGGGATTAGTGTTCTTATAAAAGAAGCCTGAGAAAATCCCCCGACCCCTTCTGTCACGTGAGGACACAGGAAAGATCACTATCTAAGAAGATCACTACCTCACAAGACACAGAACCTGGGACCACTCAGACATCCGGTCTCAGACTTCTAGCCTCCAGAATATTAGACATAAACTTCTGTTGTTTATAAGCCACTCATTCTGTGGCAATTTGGTATAGTAGTGTCAATGGTGCTGGGGATCAGCAAGACTAGGTTCTTGTCTCCTGGAGGAAAGATTTCAACAGCAGAGACAGGGAATTGCAGCAAGCACCAAAGCTTTATTCACAACAAAAGTAGATCCGAGGGACTCTGACAGGCAACTGGAGCGAGGTTCAAGCACCTGGAATGGGTCTAGGTTCTGGCTTTTGTGTTATTCTTGCTGCTCCCATGCTTTGCTCTACTCTCCCTGCACCATCTGTCCTTTAGGGGGTGGATCCCTAGAAGTTCCTGAATCTGCTTAACTTGTGGGCTTCTTAGAATTTTATGTGTCTGCACCTTTAAAAAATGCAGAAGGCACATGTAATTAACTTAAAAATCACTTAAGTTATCTAAAATTTTGCTACAGTGAAATTTTTAAGAACATTCTGTTGTATTCTTCCATGACAAGGTGAATATATCTGTGTTTCAAGTATATTATGCGTGGGCTGTTTCTGTACATTAAGATTACAACGTCACCTCTAAAAATCTATATATAATAGTTTTCTCTCTAATTTAATTATATCTTTATACAACACAATTTTAAATTACTTTATCACCCCAATGTGAAGCAGTTTATTTCCATAAGCACCTATTATTGGACATTTCAGTAATTTACATTGTTTGGCTATTGTAAACAGTTTTGCTTTTGATTTCCTTCTATGTATGTTGGCTGTGCACATTTCTGATTATTTCTTTAGATTTTAGGAAAGGTGGGATGAAAGAATACAACTATGTTTAATGATTTGATACTTCTCATTATTCTCATCTAAGGAAACTTTATTCCATATACCCTTAATGTACTCTGTCTCTGTTTATGACTGGCTATTTTGATGCCACTGTAATTAATCTTGTTATTAATAATTGGAAAAGAGCAAAGGGAAGGCCAAATAGTATAGGCACGTCATTTGGGCAGCTTTGCCAGAAAACTGTTTTAACTTTTGCTCCCCAGGGAGCCACCTGTCTGTTCCCTGTAGATCAATGGGAGAAAGGGCTGAAAGGGCGGAGAATAGAAGCATGTCCACCAAAGTTGGGGTGACACCTGGTAGGTACTTCTCTGTCACTCACACCTGGAACAGGTCATTGGCCAGAATAGGCATGGCTACTGCAAGGGCATGGAATTGGTGTTACTTAATTGCCTGAACAAAGAAGTCATTCTGTTGGTGTCTCTTGTGCTCCTGTCTGCCCTCAGGACTCTTCTTGCAGGGGTGCACTCTCTTGGCTCCCCTGTGCGGGCCATGTGTACCCCACACACCATGGCCTAATGGACTATAGCCTGATACTGAACTGGACCTGACTGCACATGGAGTGGAAACTCTGGACACTGGCTCTGCTTTTAGCTCTACTGAAACCCCAATACACTTCTTCCAGGACTGGATTAAGGGAAAGGGGACATTGGAAACCCAGGGATGTAATTCCATGCACATAAAGATCACTCATTTTTCCGTGCAAGTCTCAGAAAATTATTTTTCTTGAGATATCGTAAGGACTCCAACCAGCACGTAGTAGGGAGAAGGATACCACAACTTCCCCCATAACAATTTCACCTCATTCGGTTCCATCCTGGATAATCTCGGTGATAATTTAATTTGTATTACCTTATGTCTAATGAGTTGCCTGCCCCCTCCCCATGTAATTAGATCATAGTTGTATTACTGCTTGAGAATACTACTTGCTTTTGTATTTTTACAATTTTATAGTACAAGTAACTTTAAAAATCACTTACATTAAGTAACTCAATGTTAATAGCATCTTTTGGCAGTATATTTTGTAAATGCTTTCATTAAACACTTTGTTTCAAAATATTTCCTTAACTGTGCTCTTTGAAATATAAATGTATGAAAGTTTTATACAAATATTTCAATCATTTTTTTATTTTAATTTCCACCATTCTTTTAATACCTAAGAAGATCATCCATGTGCAATCATCAGATATACATTTACCAATATTTACTTCTTTACATTCTCTTTCTTTACACTTAATTTTTTAATTCACTTGAATTTTACTTTGTTGTAAATGTTGTATAGGAATCATGTGCATTATAATTTCCCTGAAATGTTTAACTACAATAGTCTCTTTTTTGAGGTTTTGTTTTTCATGGTTTTAGTTAACCTGTGGTCAACACATCATCACAAGAGGAAGAGTAGGTATAGTACAAGAAGATATTTTGAGAGAGAGACCACATTCAAATAGCTTTGATTTCATTTTATTGTTATAATTGTGCAATTTTATTATTTATCTCTTAGTGTGCTTAATTTATAAAGTAAACTTTATTATACATAGGCATATATAGGAAAAACATAGCATATGTAGGGTTTGGTATTAACCATGGTTTCAGTTATCTACTGGGGGTCTTGGATCATATAGCCTGAAGATATGGAGGAACTCATATAATTCTCTCCTTATCATTATCATATCTTTCTCCTATTAACATTGATTAAAATGCTACCTATATTCTACAGGAAATACATGTGCATTCCCAATTTTGCAGTCATTTTTCCTGTTTTATTCCATTAATCTGTCTATGCCTGGCTCAGATACATACTTGTTTAATTATTATGGAACTTCCAATATTCTATTATTGTTTTTGACTTTTTGAACCATATATTGAATATATTCCTAATTTTCAGTGACTAGGTTCTTTTGTCTAATTGTTATTTTGCAAAGGAGCTAAGGAAAGCCGTTTATATTTTTCTTCTTCTATAGCTATAGAGAGTCTGTTTTTAAAATTCTAATACCTATTTAAAAAAAAATTAGGTTGTATCTTTCAAATAATTTTTGTTTGTAAGTATCATCCTAGAATTAATGCTTTTTGTTATTTTTTTTCAAAACCACCATTTTTGTCTTATTAAAACTTTGATAATTGAGCTTCATTTGTCTCTGCTAGAAGAGGAATCTCTGCCCTGAACCAGTAATAGGCAAGCTTTTATCTTATTGTTTTTATTCCTTTGTACTTTTTCTCTGTAGTTTCCCATTTTTAAGAAAGCAAAATATAGCCTGAGCACCCTCCCTGGAAGCTGACATGGTACTCACAGCTACGTCACGTTGTTTCTCTGCAAGGTCATTCTGAGCCTAGAATCAAGTACATAAGAAGAACACCCCATAATCATAGCCGCCCGCATACAAAAACAAGAACACTGTGCACATCACAGAAAGAACCACATTCCCTCCTTTTGCCAAGGAATGTGACTTATTTACCAGTTATAGTTCAGCATGTTCCATTTTTTCTGTCTTCTAGATTTAAATAAAAATAACGTATTTAATTACTGAATTGTTCCTACTTTCTGAAAGCACCCAAATAAGATCAGATACCTACTTTCTTGTATCTTCTCCCAAATTACCCACACAAGCTAAATCCAATGATAAGTCCTTCCTGTTGTGGTTCTTCATATTGTGCTGTCTCCCAGGTTTCAAATAGGAAATACCCCAAATTTCTATGACAGCATGCATGTTTATGATGATGGTCTTTCCTTGGAGGACATTGGCAGTTTCAAGTTTGCTTTACAAAAATTTTCTGTTTCTGTTTATTTTGTGTTTTTTTTTTAATTTTCTAGAGATATAATTTAAATATTGTTTTGTTTTCCCTTTCATTCAAAAACAAGACATCTTTTTGTGCTATGGTTTTTTAACACATAATATAGATTTATATTTAGCAATTTAAAATAAGTGATAATCTAGTTTTCCTTCCATCTTTATAGTCAATATGGAGGACCATGGAGAATTTCTCTTTCTTGCATATTGTATAAATTTTTTAAACAATATTTAATGATCCAGCAGCCTGAAGAGGAAGAGGGAGAAATGTGGGCAGAAGAAAGTCACTCTGGCTTTCTAATTAAGCCATTGTGATGAAGAGAAGCTTTCCTACTCTACCTGTTTGTTTTGGCTTCAGTGCCTAGTCAGGTACTCCTGAGGCTGTGATTGATATTTCTTGCCAATTTCTGAATTACCCATGAGAAACATTAAATGGCCATAGGAAGAATCTTTCTTTGATACACTTCTTATTATATTTGAATGTTCAAAACAGCTGCTTGTAAATCTGGTTTATGTGAATATTAACCCTAAGTCCTATGGCTATACTACCATGCTTTGTCCCAAATCTGAGTTTCTAAAGAAGGTCATCTGTGCTTACTTCTTTAGTTATCACTCTGCTTTTTGGGGAAGTTGCTTTGAGTTTGGCCACACCATACTTTTATAGGACTAATTTAATAGATTAGCTTCAAAAATATTTTTTGGGGGGCAAATAGGCATAGTCCCTCTCCCTTCTACCTGAAAAACAATATCACTTTTAAATTTATATCCAAAGGAAAGAATAATTTTCTTATTCACCTCATTTGTTTCTCTGTAATAGAAACAGATTACTTTTAAACAAAATTCTTTGTATATCCAAGGAATACATGAAAGGAAATTTCTAAAAACAGAATGAGCTTTCTCTGAAGAGCTTGTCCCTAGTAAAAGAGAAATGAAACTTTTTTTCTCAAAACTCCTTTGATGACACATTTTAAATTATTTTTTCTTAGGTTTTCCTTATCTAATTTAAATTTCCTGCACCAATTTAAGATCATTTTTTCTTTGTTTATAGATGTTTTGTTGAAATGTTAAGATTTCTGATTATTAACATGTTTATCATATGCACTGCAAAATGCCTTTCTTTAACTGAGCACAAAATTTAGTACATGTTATTTTATACTAGAGGCTTGGTACACGAAATTTGTGCATGGGGGTGTGTTGCCCTCAGCCCAGCCTGCACCCTCTCCAACCTGGGACCCCTCGAGGGATGTCTGACTGCCCATTTAGGCCCAATCCCAGTAGGACTGCTGGCTCCCAACTGCTTGCCTGCCTGCCTTCCTGATTGCCCCTAACCGCTTCTGCCTGCCAGGCTTATCACCCCTAACCACTCCCTTGCCAGCCTGATTGATGCCTAACTGCTCCCCTGCCAGCCTGTTTGCCCCTAACTGCCCTCCCCTGCAGGCCTGGGTCCCTACCAACTGCCCTTCCCTGCAGGCCCGGTTGCCCCCAACTTCCCTCCTCTGCCGGCCTGGTCACCCTTAACTTCCCTCCCCTGCAGGCTTGATCACCCCCAACTGCCCTCCCTTGCAGGCCTGGTCCCACCCAACTGCCCTCCCCTGCAGGCCATTTTGTGGCAGCCACTTTGTGTCCTTATGGGGGCAGCCATCTTTAACTGCATGGGGGAAGCCATCTTGTGTGTTGCAGTGACCACTGGGATAGGGGCTTAATCACAAGGAACAACAACAGCCTGTAATTATTGGAATCAAGGATCTAGGTCAGTGGTCGGCAAACTCATTAGTCAACAGAGTGGCAAACTGCGGCTCACTAGCTGCATGTGGCTCGTGAGCCACATTTTGCTGACCACTGCCCTAGGGGACAATTTTCATATTAGGCATTTATATATATAGATACAGTAACTTTAGCTATCAGTACAGTCCTCCACAATCCACTTAGTTTATTACCAATAAACTGATAAATAACAAGTTCATATCGATGTGAGAAAAAAGCATTGAGGATTGCTTCTTGCATGATCTCTGACCAGGGCCTGGGCTGGGGAGGAGACTGCAACTGAGGTACATGCCCTTGACCTGAATCGAACCTGAGACCCTTTGTCATTGAGCCAAACCAGTTAGGGTAAGAATTGCATTTTCAATTTCCCATGGCAGAGGGTCTATTTAGTGTGATCTAATAAATATTGATAATTTTTGACTTATGCCTTAAACCAGCCAGATGTAAAAAGGTTAGAGGATCCAGAAAAGTTGTGTGTCATTTTTCCAAGGTGTCAAATGTTATAGCATAGGTTGAAGTACTGAAGTTTATTTTATTATTTATAAAGATATGTGTTTAAAAGGGAAGGATAAGTAATTGCTTGTGTTTTAGTTATACGTGAAGCAAAAGTATATTTATGATTCTGATTACCAATTAGAATAGTAGAAGCTATTAAACAAGCAGAATATTATTGCAGGAAATATCTATATGCTAATCTCTTCTTAATTATTGAGTTAAAAGTGACATATTTAGTTTTCCTTTATTTTATAATAGAAGTGATCCAGAGAAAGAAAAAAAAGTAAGGTGCATAGAATATAAAAAAATATAGAATTAAAATAATCATATATCTAGATGTTGCACAATACTCAAATACACATTATTGAATACATTACATAAAAGTTTTCTCTTTTAACACAAGTTTATTTTGTGAGGGGAAGTGGGGGAAAACAAAATTATTATTCTTATTCTTTAAATCATAGGAAAACATCTATAATACTATATAATAATGTGTAAATAGACCTAACGGCAAAACAACCAAACAACCGGTTGCTATGATGTGCACTGACCACCAGGGGGCACACACGGGACATGGTAGGCATTGGCCACGGTGGGATGGTGGAGCAGGTGAGTGGGGATGCCAGACCAAGGCGGGGCGCCAGATGCTGTTATTGGGGCAAGCCTCTGGGGGTTACTGAAAATGCTTTGCTCCTGCGCACTGTGGTCCTGACCGGTGCTCACACCTGCTGCCGGCACCAGCCCCACTTGCACCCACTGTTGGCACCGGGGCTGCTGCTCACACCTGCTGGTCCCATTTGCTCAGTGCTGTCAGGAGGTACAAGTGGCAACTCCTGGCCTCAATTGTCCTTGAGGTCTTCTCCACCTCCCCCTGCTCCTGAGGGGCAATCAGGACAGCAGCTGCCGCTCACACCCGCTGCTGGCACTGGCCCCAATTGCTCTGTGCCATCAGCATGTGGGAGAGGTGGGGATGGGAGCAGGGCTGCAGGCAGACAGCGGACTGGGGGCCATGGCCAGAGAGGCCAGGCAGGGGCATAGAGGATGGGCCGAGACAGCCTTGCAGCCCACAGTTCCTTTCAAGGTGCACAAATTCGTGCACTGGGCCCCTAGTATAATTCTATATAATAAAATCCCAGCAACCATAATAGTGTAACTACCAGAATGACCACTCAACCAATCACTAGGAGGTGCATTGACCACCTCTCTGTCCCTTCCCCAGCCTGCAGGCTCCGATTGCTGGATAGCAAATGGGAAACCACAGGAAACCAGGGTGGGTGGCGGTGGGGCAGGACTGGGGACTAGCAAGTGGTTGGAAGGCAGACCTCTTGGTCCCTCCCCAGGTCCACAGGCTCCGATAGCTGGATAGTGAACAGGGAACCGGGGTGGGTGGCTGCAGATCGGGACTGGGGACTGGAGAGTGGGTGGAAGATGGCTCTGATCACAAGCTAGGCCTAGGGACCTTACTGCACACAGTTTTATGCACTGGGCCTCTACTATAATTATATGAAACAGTAGAGGCCCAACACATGAAATTCATGCTAGAGTAGGGCTTCCCTCTGACCACCGACAGGAACCTGGGACCCGGGCTTCCCTCCAGCCAGTGGCAGGCACCCAGGACCCGGGCTTCCCTCTGGCCACTGGCAGGCGCCCAGGACCTGGGTTCCCTCACAGCCCCGGCTTCATCTGGAAGGTTGTCCAGACATCTTTAGCATATTACGCTTTTATTATCTATACTAATAAAAGCATAATATGCTAATTAGACCGGACATCTTCTGGTCATTTGGTCCTCCTTCCAGACAAAGCCATGGTGGCAGGGGCTGAGGCAGAGGTGGTTGGGAATGGTTGGTCAGGCCAGCAGGGGAACAGTTAGGGGTGATCAGGCTGACAGGCAGAGGGGTTAGGGGCGATTAGGCAGGCAGAAGCAGTTAGGGGCAATCAGCCAGTCAGAAAGAGGTGGTTAGGGATGATCAGGCAGGCAGGCAGGTGAGCGGTTAGGAGTCAGTGGTCCTGGATTGTGAAAGGGATGTCCAACTGTCAGTTTAGGCCCAATCCTGCAAGGATTCCTGAGGGATCGGGCCTAAACCAACAGTCGGACATCCCCCAAGGAGTCCCAGATTGGAGAGGGTGCAGACCGGGCTGAGGGACTCCCCCAGTGCATGAATTTTATGCACTAGGCCTCTAGTTATAGATATAATGTCACTTATATCTTAAATAATCAGTTTAAGATTAGATACAATATACACACACACACACACATATATATATATATATATATATATATATATATATATATATATATATATATATTTATTCTTATTCTTATACTGGAAAGACTTTGCCATTGAGAAATTTTCTAAATTATTGATGGGAATTCTTTCCCTTTTCTCAGAGACTCCAGGGACATGCTGGCCTAGAGGATAATTCAAAGCCTTTGGCAGTATATCTGCAATAGTCACAGGAAAGAGCATATCCCATTTAGAGTTCAAGAGTAAGTACCAGGATATTAGTGCTTTAATATAAAGAGAGATTTTCTGAAGTCTAGAAAGTCACATAACTTATGTCCTACACTAGTTTTATTCCATGTTCAGGGATGTGTTTTAGGAAAGCAGGATATTACATAATTGTGCTAGTAATAAATAAAAGCAGGTATTATTTTGAAAATTTATATGTATCAGGATCTCTGTTCAAGGCTTCAAAGGCACTGTCAGGTAAGTTTTTGCAATAATCCTGCAAGGTAGATCGTATTACTATCACCGTTTTTAGGTGAGGAAATTGAGATTAAATATCCTTAAGAAAACTGAAGTAATGTAACTTGAACTAATATTGAAGGTGGCTTTTTATTTTAAAGAACATTTTTCTTGTTTTCATTGTAAACCATTATTTCAGGAAAAGAAAAAAGATCTGAAAAAAGCCCTAACTATTAGTCTAGGCTCCTGCATATACTGAGCAGTCACTATGTGTTTATTGAATTTAATGACACTCGTATGTGATTTTGCATTGCTCATAATAGTGCTTATCTAAACAATAGCTTGGATTCTTTTTGCTCTATATCAGTCAAAATAATTCTTTTTAAACTTCCTAAAATAGTGCTTTATACAGTTATTTGTTTAATCTCAAACCAGCCTTACTATTATTCAGATTTTACAGATATGGAAACTGAGGCACAAACATGACAAAGTTCTGTATAATGTCACCTGGCTAGAAAGTGATCCATATAGGACTTTAACCAGGTGCACAGTCTCTAGAGTCCTTATGTTAACCATTATTATTGTGCTTCTTTTTTTTTTTAGTATCTTTAGACTTCAGAAATAAAATGCCTTTGCTTCAGTCCCTAGGAGAAAGATTTACTTTCATTCTTAAATTACTAATATTTTAATTTAAAAATATACGATATGAACCATATATGAATGCCAGTTTTGCTTCTTACTAAAGTAAGTCATTCAAAAATAAAAATAAAAATATGCATATTGATGCATAAAAGCAACTATGGAATCAAGCCATCAAATGTTCTTAGCCAGTTCTCTTTTTATATAATTTAAAATTTAATAAGTAACACAAAATCTTCCTAGGTTTAAAAATCTTTCTCTGGAAAAAGCAGTGCTTTTCCTATGCTTTTCCTTCAAAATGAATGGCTTTATTTTTATGTAGAAACTAAATCATCCATAATTTACTTTAATAAGCTAAATTATTCTGAAGTACCAATAAGAACCATGAAGCTGCTCTACATGGATAGTGTTGAAAAATGTAGTAGCATAACATTAACTGACAATTTGATATATGAACATTTGTGAAATGGGATATTTTTAAAATCACAATAAATACATTAACATTTAGTCAAATATATACTATATATATAAAAGCCTAAGCGACTGTTACGAACGAAAGACCAGAACTACCAGAATGACAGGTCACTACGATGCACATTGACCATCAGGGGGCAGACACTCAATGCAGGAGCTGTCTCTTGGTGGTTAGTGTGCTCGCACAGCGGGAGTGCTGCTCAACTGACTGACAGGTGCCAGATTCAGGGCTCATGGCTGGCAAGAGCAGCTGCGGTGGGTGCGAGCCTCTCCCACCTCCACAGCAGCACTATCCAGCAGCAGTGGCGGCAGGTGCAGAGGCGTGGGATGAGGAGGAAGCGATGTGGTGACTGGCCCAGGCTCAGGCTCCTCCTCTGCTATCTGCCACTTCCTGCACTATTGCATCCCTTGGAGATGTCGGACTGCTGGTTTCGGCCTGACCCCCTCAGTCCATGGCGATTGGGCTGAGACTGGCAGTCTAACATCCCTGAGGGGTCCCGGATTGCGTGAGGGCACAGGCCAGGCTGAGGGACCCACTGGTGCACAAATCTGTTCACTGGGCCTCTAGTAAATACATAAAATGAAAAGCTAGACTGCTATAAGCCCACACATTACTGTAATGTGAGTAGAACAATTTCAGCAAAACATAGTGTCCAAGGCTCACCTAGACATAGACCTAATGCTTAAGTCATTCCAGGTGGCGTAAGAGAAAAGAAACACTGGTGTTAATAGAATATTAGTGTAATTCCTGTAACTGCGAATAACTCTTGAGAGTATTGCATGCAGCTGCTGTCTTGGCCAAGTTCTTTAACGTACAGTTCTTAGGCTGTGTCTATATTAATCATCCTGTTTTAATTAAGTTCTATCCTGTGACAAAAGTTATTTTTACTTATAGCATTTATTATCTATCTTCTATTTAATCATCTATATATTTATCCATTCATTTATTTAGCTCCACAAATATATGGACCATAGAGAAAAGCACTGACCTAGCATTGTCAAGGGTGCAAAAGTATGCCAATGACATTTTAGCCTAATGCAGAGAGGAGAGCGCAAATGAAAAAATGCAGAGCGAGTATCAGACATAGACAGTAATTATATCTCATACAACTTTGGTGTCTCAGTATCTAGGATTGGAGAATTTGTGCTCAATGCATGTTTATTGAAGGAATAAGTGAACTGCAATATCAATGTCAAAAATGTGCTTTCCTAACACAACACAAATAGAAATTAACACAGTAATTACTGCAGTAAAAAAATTATACCATAGTTAGAGTAAAGTGGGGCTAGACCTTCTTCCTCAAGGATCTGTGAAATTTAGTCCTTTTTTATTACTGTGGCTTCTCTATTATGCTCTATCATCCTCATATACCTTGTACCTCAGGACCAAGGTCACTATCTATAAAAAGACAGCCAAAAGCCACTGTGTGACCCATGAATTTTGATCAATTGTATATATATTTGCAACTCACCTCCACATTTTCAAATTGATTTTTAATCTATAGGACCATGAACATGGCATGTCAGAACATAAAGACAATGGAAAAAAATGGGGTTTATTGAATGAGTACAGAAGAGAAGATACAAAATGAGTTATGAATTTGCCAGATCCTGACAGTTGTTTTATTGTTCCCCTAATTCCTACATTCTATTTCGTCTACGGTGGTGCTGATTGATGATGAAAGACATGTTCAGTCCTATATTGGCTTAAAAAGACTCACTCTATTCTGGCCTGAGTGAGGAGGTAATTAAGAATTCTGTTCATTTGATCTAAGATTCGGCATAAAATTATATTCTTGATAGTTTAATCTTAAATTAATATGTTATTAAAATGAAAGTTTGCCATTTTCTTGAGTTTGGGCACCATTTTATCTCAACTTGAGATTCTAAGTCCCAAGCCCTTGCTTCAAAACCCTATTTCAAAAGCCTTGTTCTATAAAAGACTTGTGAATTAAGGATTATTTATCACTGGTCATTGACCTCCATCGGGAAACTCCATTATCTCAAATAGTTTTGCTTATTTTGAGATTGCCTGGCCATTTGGAAAGCACATCCTGGGAGGCATATTAAAAATAAATGAATTTCAGATATACCTTAGTACTCTGATATACCATATGAGCACCAAAGATTTTCCTTTGTAGAGCCTCTGGGTTCTACATGGGTTCGAACTGCATGGCATTGAGTTCAGAAGTATGCCATGATCAATGGTTACAAAAAGAGTCCAGTAGTTAGATCACCTATCATAGTGTGGAACAGTTTTATAGATCTGGGTCAGAAGAGGCTTTAAAGAATTTTCTAAACTCAGTTCTTTAATGCCTGGTGGCAGGCATTAAAATGCAGGCTCAAAAAATAAGATGTCTAAACTCATAATTCTAGCATTGTTGCTTTAGAACCATGAAATTGGAGAGTTCAACACTGTCATTTCCTCATCTTTTTCACTCACTGGAAGCACACACAGATGCTGGGACAGTTGGTTTCATTGGCAATGGGTCTTTATTGATTGCAAGAGTGTGCCCTGCATGTCTGGGTCTATGTCTTCTGAGAATTCTGAACATCTGCCCTTTCAAAAAGCTTTCTATCCAAAGTGCATTAGATTATCTTGCTCAAGTTCAATACATACAAAAAGGGGCCTCCAGGCATTCTGGAAACCTTGATATAAATAACACTCAAACTTATGTTCCAGTCTCTATATACTCTACTCTTATTATAGAAATATAATCCTCATGGATACAATTTACTTCTAGAAAGAAATGAGATGTTTCTACTACTCAGAAAGCCTACTTCATCTAGTGATATTTTTCTAAAATATGTGCATACTAATCAGGGGGAAATTCTCTTATAGATCAAATCATTGTGGTTCATTTCCTAATGTCTTTGGTGGAATCTGTTTTTCTTTCAGAGTGAAAATTAGATTTCTAACAGCCCCTGGGCCATGTTAGTCCAATTGGTTGTCAAACAAGCTAGCCAGTGTAAAGCCCATGACTGGCTCTCCAAGAAGATCTGTACCATTACGCACTGTCTGGCATTTAGAACATATAAGGCAGTCGGGGGTCTTTGGGTTGCATTTTTGTTTTTGTTTGTTGGTAGAGTTTCCACACAGGATTAGTAATCCAAATGTAGAACTCAAATTGTGAAATAGGTCCCAGGAATGAAATGAAAGTTTGGTCACATATACTATGTATAAACAGGCTGATGCCAAGTCTCTGAAGGCTGGAGAGTATAATAGTTAAGAACAAATATTCCAGAATACAACTCTTTGGATATATCTCCCATGACTTATTCCAATATACTTATTCCAATATAATTTGAGACAAATTATTAAACTTCTGTTTTTTTCATCTGTGTGTATACATATGTATATATGTGTGTGTATATATGTATATACATGTGTATATATAGATGATGGGGTGACCAAGATGCCTAACCCTGTAACATCTGGACCTCTAGTCATCATGGCCTTCTCGTGTTGTGGCTGTTACTGTTGCATTTGTTTTCAAAATTAGGCTGGGAAGTACCAAGATATATCTAGGTAGATTACTTGAGTGCCAGATGCCATACAGGGCTGTTATATTATATAATAACAGAGTATATGATAATATTATAATATAAGATACCCATAATTGTATAAGAGAATATGAAATTGGTGTTCTTCATCATTGTTACTTGCACATAGGCTTTTAAGGAATATATATTCATTTGCTAATAAATGCATAAATACACGGGGTTTATAATCACATGGGGCAGAAATCTCTAAAGGAGTATGTGCATTCCAGATTTTGTGCAAAATGATTTAACAAAAAGTGGGAAATAAATATAATTTCAGATTCTAACTCTAAAATGGCTTTAATTTATATGATATATTAAATACATAAATAAATGCATAGCTACATATATAATTTATGAAGTTTTTCTTATAGATAGGGATTTATGATAAATAATTTGGAGACCTCTGGAACCAAAGCATCTCAGATTCAGAGCATATCAAATAAATGCATATATACTTAGTTAAGCTTCCATCATATATCCTGTAGATATAATGCTCATTTAAATAAAACATATCATGAGGGAAAATGATAAAGAAATATAGTTCCTTAGCAAAATTATGTATCCACAGCAACTAGCTAATTAATTATTCTATTTTTCTTGGTTTTATAATTTACATCAGTATCTAAAGTAAAATTGATTCTAATTGGGATCAAATGGTAAAATAAGTTTGACATCTGAGAAATATAATTGACCTCTTCTGAATTTCATTTAGGATCTTAACCTAAACTGGAACTGGCTTCTGTGGTGAGAATCACGAGCAAAATACAGTTGAATACAAACTTGGGGCTTGAAGTAAAACTAGAAATTACTTATTTTATCTTTAGTCATTTTTCTAAGGGAAGTAAAGAGACCTATTCAAAGTGAAACATTGAGTTAATCAGGAGAGTGGGGACAAGTATTGATTATCATGATCCCCAGGCAAATGTTCTTTTTTCGTTAAAGTATATACAAATAACCAGAGAAACATAGACACTTTTTTAGTTAGTTTTATTAATCTGTAGCATTTTAGGTAGTTGAAATATATTATAAATGGAACCATGAGAATTTTTATTTTATTTGTTTATTAAAAGTTATGTCTTTTTAAATATATTTTATTGGCCCTAGCCGGTTTGGCTCAGTGGATAGAGCGTCAGCCTGTGGACTGGAGGGTCCCAGGTTCGATTCTGGTCAAGGGCATGCACCTGGGTTGCGGGCATGTCCCCAGTGGGGGGCGTGCAGGAGGCAGCTGATTGATGTTTCTCTCATTGATGTTTCTAACTCTCTATCCCTCTCTCTTCCTCTCTGTAAAAAATCAATAAAATATATTTTATATATATATATATATGTATATTATTGATTTCAGAGAAGAAAGGAGAGGGAGAGAGAGATAGAAATGTCAATGATGAGAGAGAATCATTCATTGGCTGCCTCCTGCACACCCCCACACCCCTACTGGGGATGAAGCCTGCAACCTGGGCATGTACCTGACCAGGAATGGAACCGTGACCTCCTGCTTCATAGGTCAACACTCAACCACTGAGCTTCACCAGCCAGGCATGAGAATTTTTTTTTAATTTGTTAAATTCAAATCTATATATGTGTACACACACACACACACACACATACACACACACAACCACAAAACAGAAAGAAAGAGAATAAAATATTTATAAAATGTTATCTAAAAGCAAATATTCCAATAAAGCTTAAAATCTGTTTTTTGGTTCACTTTCATAATATTAAATGCTTTTCAACCAGAATTTAAACAATTAAATGCAAACATAAAATGTTACCAATTTATACTTAATAAGATTAAACATTGTTATTTTTATGTAAACAGAAAGAATATTTCACTAGAGGGACAACAACTGCTTTACTTTGTTTTTAGCAACTGGTAATGTTTCTGAAAATTTCAAGAGATTATCATTGGAAATACTGATCAAAGTAATGGTGTCAATTAATGATCTTATTAAGATTTGTATTAGACATAAACCTGTTATAGTTTCTCATCTTCTCACACAGGCTAAGATTGCATTCTGCTTTCTCTATCAAGGTCAGGACCATCACTGCATGTCCTTCCACATCAAACTTATGAGACATTGTGCTGGGGAACATGGGATCTGACTTCTAAGTGACCAGTGAGGGCCTATGAAGAGCACAGCAGTGTGAGAGAGCTTCTAGGAATAGGGTGGGGGCAGGTTTAACCTTAGTTAACAATAAATAAGAAATGGGAGATGAGCAGATCAGTTAAATTCCCTCCCTTTACTCTTTTTGGTGTCTTTTCCAAAGAAGTATTCCCACCTTTCAACCTTAGCAGGATACCCTACAATGCCAAACTCACAGAACCTCCAAGAGCACTACCGGCATCTCCAGGGCTCTTTGAACCAAAAGCCAGCACAGTAACACATCTTACAGAATTTACTCCTAGTATTTTTGGCCTCTGGTTCTTTTTGTCCCCACTGCTTGTCCACCGGAGACATGCCCTTCCCGAACAAAAATGAAATAACACCTGTAATTCTAACGACATCATTGAAGATAAAGTGAAGGTAGCTTGGGAAACTAATGGTAATTATATATCTACATATCTATATCTATGTTAACCTTTAAATGAAATGACATAATTTAATATTACAACAAACATGAAGTCTAATGAGACCATTTACTGGGCATTATAGAAGGTTATAATTATAATGGGAATTGTAAAAAATGTTGTAGGCACATCCTTTTAAGTTCAATAGAATTTTTTTCTCTAAAAGTATTTCTGCTGAGTTTCCAAATGCAAATCCTTGCCCAAGTTGTGATATCATCATAAATGATTAATGGTTTACATAAAACATCCTCAGTAAGAATATAAGTTTTATAATTCTAAGATGTTTTCAGATGAGAACTAAAGGACAGCTTATAAAATCTTTTAAAAATACATATTTAATTTACAACTGACAATTTCTAAAGACAAAAAATAGTTTATTCCTATTGCATATCACAGTGTTCAGGAAGCAGATATTTCATCATTATTCTTCATGCAGTTTGGATAAATGTCTCCATGTTTTGCTTGAGCAATTTTTATGTGGTTCAATTTCCAGTTTGTTACAGCTCTGTGGCAAGAGAAACATGTTTTGTGTTTAGTATGTGCAAGACTTGTTTTGTATTCCATGAAAACATTTGTTTTTTTTTCTTTAATCTAAAGGCCCAGTGCACAAATTCATGCATGGATGTGGTCTGGCTGTCCCCCCACCCCCCCAGTCCAGTTGGGGCTGTTTGGGCTGGGCCGATCAGGGGGAGGGGAGGTTGGCTGGCCAGCCTCACTCCCAATCAGGATGGGGGGGGAGCAATCAAGGGTGGAGCAGGCCAGGGGGAAGGTGCTGTGGGTGTTGGCTGGCCAGCCCCTCCCCCTAGTCTAATTCCCTGTCAAGGTGACAATTTGCATATTAACCTTTTACTATATAGGATATGTCTCATCTATCTTTTGTTAAACATAATTTTTGGGAATGTTATTTTTTTAAGTACTCTAAAGGAACTTTGATTTATATTTTCTAACATATTTCTGGTATGTGGGTTTTTTTGTTGATGCTGTTTTGTTTTATTTTGCCTACTGAGTGGGTATCCACCTACTGTAGTTAACTTGTTTTTAACTTTTTAAAATTCAGAATTTAGTGCAGACATTATTAAACACAGTCATTTAATAAGTATCAAAATAAAAATGTCTTTATATATTTATATTTTTGTTCACCCAAATTAAGTGAAAAATAGGTAAACATTTACTTTGTGAATATCAGCAACATTAATATGAATGTCTTCCAAACTCTAAGAGCAAGACAAGATTTATTTATTTAAATAATATATTTCATTTAACTTTTATGTCTATTTTCATTCTGGTCATCATATCAGAGCTGAAAGAGGATGACGTTTTGTTAAGTAAGAACGGACAAAATCTAGCAGCCTTGATATTGTGGGTGGTAGATAAATCTTTGTTAAATTAACAAATGGTCCAATATTCTAGAATTATCATTATACATCTTATACTAAAATATTAAATAGTATATATTTTGTGCTTTTTATGTATAATCTAGATCATTCATATACTACTTATATTAAATATTCATGAAATTCCCACTTTAGATATTAGTATTATGCTAATTATTCTAGTTAAAATGTAATTTAAATGAAAGTCACATCCTTAGAAAAGATATGGAATATTATTTGGCTGTATTTTGAAAAATTCAAATATATTTTGAAATAAAATATATTTAATATATATTATTTTTCTGAAATACAACTATTTAGTTTATAGCTATTTGTGTCAGTTTATTTTATTTAGAGAAGTCATGAAAGACCATTGTAGAAAAACATATCTGATCATTTTATACATTTTCAAATATTTTCATAGTGAAAAGTGTTTAGAGACTGGAGAGGCAGTTAGGGAAAGAGGGTCCATGGGAGAGGGATGCATACATAATGGGCAGAGATAGCTCCAGATTGTTTACAAGAATGTCACAAGATAAAGGGAAGAAGAGGGGGCACCAAGTGAGCTTTGAAACTGAAACTGATACCATACAGGGAAAAGGAGGAAATTGGCTAATTAGGAAAGAATGGGGGCCATAAAATAAGAAAGGGTCCAATTAGAAAATAGGATGAACAAAGAAACTGCCAGCATTTATAAACCCTGAGCAGAGACTCATGGGACTGGATTTTCCCATTTTGGAGAGAGAGGGCTCTCTCATTTTGGGACCACTCCCTAGGAGGTTCCCCTTTAGGGACCCCTCCCCATGGTGAGTTTGTATATGCTTGCAATAAACTTCCACACTTTTGCTTAAAATCTTTTAGCCCGTGAATTTTATACTTCAAACTTTGTAGGACAAGAACCTGTGAGGAGAAGCTGAGCTTGCTATTCGAGGTATCAATATTAGTTTTATTATCTGGGTAAAATTCCAGAATCTTTTTTTTCATTTACAGCTTATATGAATGTACTTAATTAACTTTTATTATACTGAGCCTTCTAAGTTTCAAATTCTCCTTACTCAATATATCTTTCAATATAAATCACAGTGTCTATACTTAAAAATACAGATTTTTAGCACTGTAGCAGAATTTTCTATATTATCCTACCTAATGAAAGAGTAATATGCAAAGTGACCATACCTCCGCTACATCCGCAAGCCATGCCCATCAGCCAATCAGGAATAGGTATGCAAATTAACCCAACTAAGATGGCTGCAGCCACAGAGAGAGCAGGAGGCTTGGGTTGCCCCTGGCAAGGGAGGAAGCCAAGCTTTCCACCTTCCCTGGTGGGCCCAGGCCTCCACTCAAGGGTACAAAGTTTCAATGATAGAAGATAAATAAATCTCAACAAAAATGGCGGCAGCCACAGAGCTGGAGAGAGTAGGAGGCTTGGGTTGCCCAGGCAATGGAGGAAGCCAAGCTTTCTGCCTGCCCTGGCGGGCCCAGGCCTCTGCTCAAGGCTAAAAAGTTTCAATTATAGAAGATAAATAAATCCCAGATACTAGGGCCTCCACTTGGGTCGCCCAGGGGCGTGGCTGGCCTGCAAACCACCACAGGCCCCTTGCCCAGACTACCCCACACCCCAAGGGAACCCCCACCCTGATCCAGGACACCCTTAAGGGCAAACAAGCCAGCCTCCACCCATGCACCAGGCCTCTATCCTGTCTAATAAAAGAGTAATATGCAAATTGACCATCAGTCCAACACACAAGATGGCTGCCCCCATGTAGACACAAGATGGCTGCCACAAAATGGCCAGCAGAGGAAGGACCAGGTCTACAAGGAAGGACAGTTGTAGGTGATCAGGCCAGCAGGGGAGGGCAGTTGGGAGGGACCAGGCCTGCAAGTGAGGACAGTTGGGGGCAATCAAGCCTACAGGGGAGAGCAGTTAGTGGTGACCAGGCCAGCAGAGGAGGGAAGTTAGGGGCAACTGGGTCTGTAGGGAAAGGCAGTTGCTGGGGACTCAGGCCTGCAAGGGAGAGCAGTTGGGGGAGGACCAGGTCTGCAGGGGAGGGCAGTTAGGGGTGACCAAGCCTGCAGGGGAGGGCAGTTAGGGGCAAACAGGCTGGCAGGGGAGTGGTTAGGGGTGACCAGGCTCACAGGCAGAAGCGGTTAGGGGCAATCAGGAAGGCAGGCAGGCAAGCAGTTGGGAGCCAGCAGTCCTGGATTGTGAGAGGGATGTCCGACTGCCCCTTTAGGATCAGAGTCCTGGATTGTGAGAGGGATGTCCAACTGTTCAGGTAGGATCGAGCCTAAAGGGGCAGTCAGACATCCCTCGAGGGGTCCCAGATTGGAAAGGGTGCAGGCTGGGCTGAGAGATACACACCCCTGTGCATGAATTTTGTGCACCGGGCCTCTAGTATGTTTATTAGGGCATATGCTATATGATGTCTTTAAACAGAGTGGATTATAAGAAACTAAATAACTTGTACAAAGTTTGTCTTTCTCTTCAGCCTTGGATAACTCTATACACCAGCCATTCCTCTGTGGGCCTATTCTTGTCTGCTGTTGATTTAAGGTAAAGGCCAGGATTAAACTCAGAATCTTTGGTAAATATGAATATAGACAATAAAAACTAGAATCTGATTGGCAAGGCTACAATGGTAAGCTTAGCATCGTAAAATTACTTGGGATCTCTAATATTGCATTCAATGTGGCACTCATTATATGGTATTCAGATTACCATAAATTGTTCTATAAACTAGTATACATTTGAAAAAAAATCCGTAATAGCCATGTTAAAGTATTTTTATCTAACTTATTTCAAAAATTTTAGAATGAGGTGAGGTTATAATTTTTTTTAAATATTAGGGCAAAGAGATGCAAAATTGTAAAGGAACAGTTGCTACCGAGAAATGTGTTATAAAATAGAAAAAATCCTATACCAGTTCTAATCCTGGATGACTATATGATCAGTTACACAATTTGTAATATCCATGAAATAAAACCAAACTAGCAAGCATTCTCCAGTAGTCTTCCTAGGAATTTTCACTTGTAATCCAGAAATCCAGATCTGTACCATTCTCTATCTCATGTATAAAATACATACAAAAGTATGCCTTAGATATATCATATATTAAATATACATTAAATGAATAGTATACTATAATACTATATTGTATACCATATATAATAGATCTTTTATGTGTGAAAGAGTTTGATATCTTCATGATCTACCATAGTAATTTTCAGCTATGAAATTCCATGAAGTTGTTAATGCCATCTAATATCTTACCAGGGATGTGATGTGGACTTTGCTGTCTTCAATGTATTCCACCTTCACTTTATCTGTTTTACAGTGTTGAGTAACACAATATTTACATAGTTTCCCTAAGGGTCAAAGACATACATAGGAAAGAAATACAGTGGAACCTCGGTTCTCGAACTTAATTTGTTCTGGAAGGATGCTGTAGAAGCAATTTGTTGGAAAACATAATTATTTTCCTATTAGAGACAATGTAAATTGAATTAATCTATTCCAGACCCCCAAATAATTCCATTTTAACCTTTCTTATATATAGTACATGTTGAATGTACTTTTTAATCTATAAGAAAACACTTTTTTTCTTAAATTTATGAACCACCTCCTACTAGCCTTATATTTTTACTAGAGTCCCAGTGCAAGAAATTTGTGCACTTGTATGGTCCCTAGCAGCTGCCAGCTGCCAGCTGCCAGCTGCCAGGGGGCGGGGCTGGGTACTCCCTCCCTTCACCTGGCTGGCCCTGCCCCCTGGTTGAATTCCCAGAAGAACTCCCGGTCAAGGGGACAACTTGCATATTACACTCTTACTATATAGGATTGATTTCAGAGAGAGGAAGAAGGAGGGAGAGACAGAAACATCAATGATGAGAGAGAGAATCAGTTGCTTTCTGCACTCCTCCTCCTGGGGCTCAAGTCAGCAACCCAGGCACGTGCCCTGATCAAAAATGGAACCATGACTTCTTGATTCATGGGTTGATGCTCAACCACTGAGCCACACCAGCTTAGGTATCACTTTTAGCATTTGGTCCAGGGATGTCTTTCAATGCAGCATCTTTGCTTATTCATATATCACTGCCTCCTAACTGGCTGTCACTGGCTAACTGCTTTTCCTTTATCCAAATCAGAGCAGTTTTCCTACCTCTTCAGTTGTCTGTGACCATTGTTTATGTCACATCCTTAGCAATATTAGCACTCTTGATTATGTCTTTATGTTTTTCAATTGTGTCAGTCCTTGAATTTACAACAAAAGCAGTCTCTCCTTTGTTTGTTGCATAAGTGATGCTTTTTGTCATGCTGAGGTATCAGCTTGAAAGGTGACACAGGCAGGTGGGGGTGAGGGCATGTGCGGGGGGGCAGGGCAGTGGTGGGGTAGAGGTCAATGGGGGAAAAAAGGAGACATATGTAATGCTATATGTAATACTTCAAACAATTTTAAAAAATCTCAAAAAGAAAAAAAACAAACAAACACAAAGGATTGTCAGTTTGAAAACCAAAGTTTGGTTTCAGAACCGAGACATTTTTTCTATCAGCAACATGGTCGAGAATAGAAATGTTCAAGATGAGAGATGTTCAAGAAACAAGGATTGACTGTATTGAGTTAAAAAAACAAAACATAAAATGATTCATAAAGAGATTAAATATTTGTCTATGATGACAGGGCTATGACATCAGACCACATCACTGTGATTTAAATGTGCTGTGGGCTCAGAGTAGATAATTATTGACCTTCACACTTTATCAGCTGAGTTGATAACCTCCTCCCTCTCTCTTCTCTCTCCTCTCTCTCTTTCCTCACTCTTAATAGCTAAATTATGGTTAAATATAATACATACAATACCAGGAATTGTTTTTTTTTTATTCTTAATACTTATTACTAAGTATTGACCATTATTTTAGAGTCCTTATGACTAATTTTTTTGTAATGTATACTTTCTTCACTGCCCTGTTATTTTTTAGTTCGAAGTGTTTTGGTAATAAACAGACAGAACATTTACTAGTATCAAGTCGCTAATTGGATTCCAAAGACAGAAAAGACCAGGTAGGACCTCATTGAGCAGGTTCTTTGAGATCAAAGCAGGCCCAACTGGATCATAGCCAGGAACAGATGAAGAAATCATGTACCCTTTAAGCATAAATGTTCAACTGTAAAATGAAGGAAATATGTCTATTTCATACTATACTTAACCACTGTAGAATTCCCTAGTGCCTTGTAGGCAATCAATTTATGTTAGTTATTTTTATTTCCTTTGAAATAGGCATTCCATTTCAGACTTAAATTAAAAAATAAAATGAAATCACAATGTTTTTCAAAAGCACATAAAATTTCGTCTAAACGATGAATTATGAAGAAAACACAACTTTCATATTTTAAACACTTATTACCTCTAATTTCTTGAACATGATAAAGAGGAAAAATATTATTCTCTTTGGCTTAAAACTACTGGTTTTGCAGTAATTATTTTGAATTTGAAAATACAAATAAGCCTTAGTGAGGTAGCTCATTTGGTTAGAGTGTTGATGTGATAGGCCAAGGCTGGGGGTTTAATTCCTGGTCAGGGCACAAGGACACATATAAGAATCAACCAATGAATGCATAAGTGGAACAACAAACTGATGATTTCTCTCTCTCTCTCTCTCTCTCTCTCTCACTCTCTCAGCAATCAAAAATTAAAAAGAGAAAATACAAATAGAAGAAAAATTCTATATAACAAAGGTTCTGACAGATTATTATGCACTGACACAAAACAATGTCCTATCCCCTTTTAATCACTTAAGAAATATTTTCAGTTTCCCTAAATCAGCTGACTTAAAAAAATACCTGAGTCACTTTAAATCACACAAAAAGAAATCCAGCACACAATATTTGCTGTTGTCCCTGGAAACTGCAGGGCTAACTCCCTATGCAGTGCACATAAAATGTGACTCCCAGTGTCCTATTGGGTTTCAACTGATGAAGTGAAACAGAGAAAAGAGAGTAGTATGTAAGTGTTAGCATTGCTTGTTTTCTGGCAAACACATGATCTTCAGGCAGCTGATTTCTTTACAAGCACCTGATGTGTGTGCCTGTGTGTATGTGTATTTCCTCCTATCCCACCCTTCTTTAGTGAGTACCCAACAATAAAAGCTAGAAAAAAAATATATGCAATGCAGTCTCATGCTGCCATGAGAACAGTTATTTTGTTTGTATTTTTAGTGACATAATAGCAAATCAATTGTGTTAAATGGTTTTGTATAACAAGACTAATAGAGACTATTTTTGTAGAGTGAAAATCATTGTGCCCTTCGCTGCAGAGATGGAAACTGTAGAGTGTTAACAGCATTATTTCTTCTCTAACTAAAAAGCTGCGCATGACTGAAGCAAGACTGCAGATGCTGATTTACCTTGTCTTATCTAGGACAAATAGCAATGGCTTTACTTCTAGTCTTATTTAAATAGGACAATTACCAAACAATACAAAGTGGTGAGATATGTTCCTCTTACTCAGATCCTAAAGAGTCTAGGACCTAATTGCTTTATAATGAATGTAAATTAGTGTGTAGGATGTAATTTGTGTCTGGCTATGGTCTCTTTCCCCCCATCTCCATGACAGTCACAATCTTTACATTCACTAGGACTTCTGATTTCAATTTTTCACTCTTATTATTATTATTATTGGTGCTACCTGATCCATTCATTTACTCTTCAGTTAATTAATTAAGGTAACTGAAATAATAGAAAAAAATCAACTAAATAGTGACATGGAGGTGAAGACTACCTGTGCCCCCTTCTGCTGCAGAGTAAGCTTGTCTCCCCTACATGGAAGAAGTGAATGATCTTACAGCTAAGAAAAATGTCTGTTTTACTACCATATTTTGTATAGGAGGTGTTTTCTCCACTTTTTCCCTGTCCACAATTCATCGCCCTCTACATCAACATTTTGTGGCAAGTGTCAGTACATTTCAGCATTGCTTTCCCCATCCCCATTTATTGAACAAGTAAACTGACTGAAGTGGCAATACAAAAAAGAAATATTTATTCCAGTCAGTTATGAGAATAGTTGGAAACTATAACATGTTTAATATAAAAATAGTATTTAAGAAAATAGATAGAAATCAACCCTGGAAAGGGTGATTGAGGGTGAGAGAGGTACAGTTTGTTGATGCAAAATAATTCTTACTGGTTAAATAGTCTAAAATGACATTATACATTTATAAAAATAGAGCAGCTATTCAAATAAGTAATTCTTATCCAAATATGTTACCTTATTTAATAAACTAGAGGCCTGGTCCACAAAATTTGTGCGGGGACAGGGGGTGTCCCTCAGCCCGGCCTGCACCCTCTCCAATCTGGGATCCCTCACTTCTAACCACTCACCTGCTTGCCTGCCTAATGCCCCCAACTGCCCTCCCCTGCCAGCCTAGTCACCCCCAATTGCCCTCCCCTGCTGGCCTGATCGCCCCTAACCCCCTACCTGCCTGATCTCACCCATAACTGCCTCTGCCTCGGCCCCCACCACCATGGCTTTGCCTGGAAGGAAATCAAGCATCCAGAAGATGGTGGGTTGACCCAGTCTAATTAGCATATTACCCTTTTATTAGTATAGATGACAAAAACATACCCACCATGTGTCCAATTCTATTCCAAATGTTGGGATAAAAAGAGCAATGGAATTGAAAAGTGCCTCATGAGCATGAAGAGGAATATAGAAGGTACAGCCATCAGGGGAAACTTCTGCAAAGATGTAGCATTTGGTTTGAGAATTAAATTATGAGCAGACAACAAGGTCAGTACACAGAGCATTAGAAAGTTAAAGCAACATGTGCCATGGTCATTAATGTACTACAGAACACAGTTAAGGTTTGTAGTGGCTAAAAGAGAAAAAGTAAGCATCTTTTGGATTCTAGAATGAGAGAAAGAACAAAATAACATTCACCTTTTAAGCTTAAGCTCCAGAGAACTCTTGATAATGCCATGTCCCTAGATGGGTGAGAATCAGAAAGAAATGTGTTAGGGTGAACAAGGGTCCTATTTTAGGCATGCTAAACTTTAGATGCTTATTCAATATTTTAGTGGTGACATCAATTAGATATCTGGCTTTATGAGTTAATTTTTAACCGTCATCAATGTTCTACAAAAATTCATAGTACACAAAGAAAGATGACAATTTAGTGTCATAGCAACAAAACTGGGATTAGTATACCATATGGCCAGTTAATATTATATCTACTATTTTCTTTTTTCAAAGGCTTTAAATGTTTCTATCTTGTTGTAAAAACATATTTACTAATTTTCTTAGACTATCTGTTCTGCCAAGCAAGTATTCATTAAGTAAGTATATATCAGGCATCCAATATGTGTCATGCACCACTCAATTTTAACTATCATATTAGTGTCTAATTTTGGAACACGTAGATAATTAATATTTATTCCCAAAACATGGAAAGTACTTTGCAAGTGATTTCAAAAGAAAATCCATTATTAGGCATAATACAAATGATTATTTTCCTTACTTATTCTACAACTATAGTTTCCTGGTCCAACACTTGGTTGGACACTGTGCCAAGCACTGAGTAGACACTGGTAAATGCATGAAGATTATTTAGGTGTGTCATAAATAGTGATGTACAACTTTAAAAATAAGATCAGGTTGCCCAGCTGGTGTGGCTCAGAGGTTGAGTGTCAATCTATGAACCAGGAGGCCATGTTTGATTTCTGGTCAGGGCACATGCCCAGGTTGCTGGCTAGATCCCCAGTGGGGTGTGTGCAGGAGGCAGTCAATCAATGATTCTCTCTCATCATTGATGTTTCTCTCTCTCTACCTCTTCCTTTCTCTCTGAAATCATACAAATATGTTTTAAAAATAATAATAATAGATCAAGTAGAGAATTAGGAGATATGTAATGCAAGAAAGACTAGGAAGCCAATTTGAAACTCAAATTGGTTTGGTCTGTTGATGCACAATAACTCCAGGATGTTGCCAATAGCCCAGTGTCTCTCAGCCTAAGCACTATGGACATTTTGGTGTAGACAATTTCATGTTGTACAAACTGTTGGGTAGTTAGTGGGATTTTTAGCAGCATCCTGGCCTCTACCCACTACATTCCAGTAGCAATCTTCCAGTTGTGGCAACGAAAAATTATATAAATCTCTTGTCCTAATCAAATCTTCTCAAGATCACTTCCACATTTCTTGCAACTACCTTCTAGATAATGCTACACATGTCCTAATATTCTCTCTAAAGAAATAATTATAAGTTAACATTATTAATATTCTTTCTGATACCATAAAAGCAAAAGATAAATTGATGACTAGTATGGCCATCACAATTATCTGAGGGTAGATTTTTAAAGGCAAAATATTTTATGATTTACCTAAGATTATATGGAAGGTTTGGATACAGACATAGCACTAAAATGTATGACACCTGAATTCTCATTCTATGTTCTTTCCATTAGAACTCTTACTTTATATGTGCCCATTTCTCATGATAGTGCTATTAATTACATTTTCTCTAAGAATCAAACGTGGCTTCATGTTTACTCTCCAAGTATTTTTAATACTTTTCAAAAATATTATTCATACCAATCCCTCATTTAGTTAATCGTAGAGCTTTGTAAGTGATTCTAAAGAACTTTTTTAGAGCATCAGTCATTCTAAATACCTTTCATTTCCATTTTTATTAGTGCTCTCCCCCAAATTCTATATTTAGATCTACTGGTTACCTCACATTTGTACATCTGAACTGGGCTCCAAATTATTCTCTGTGTCTGGTGTCTCTGTCTTTCATGTAGGAAACTACAACTAGATGAATCTCAGGACACCACTATCATTATATCTCCCCTTTATTCCTAAACATTAAATAATTCCTCCAGTCCATTAAAATGGAATAAATACCATTAATGTATTTATTCCTTCACAGATTTCAATAGATTATAAGGCAGATTTCAATAGATTATAAGGCAGAAGGATTGATTCACATTATATGTCCAGTCCTAGAGAGCACATTTTAGGTTATGTACTATTGTTCTCTGTAAAGAAAAAAATATTTTTCTTTTTATGGGCCCCCATAATGGATTTGTAGGAAAATCACCACTTATCATTAAGACTTTTACTCTGGCAGAATTGCTTTCCTCACCCTGAAAAAACTGGGACACTCTATCTTAAAGACTTTCTTATGTTGCTTCCTGTGCCAAAAAGCTCATTTTATCTTCCTGTCCAAACCCTATTCTTTTTTCGAGCACCAAAGACTTCTTCCATTAGGAAAACTAGCCTCTTTCAACCCACAATGATGCCTGTCTCTTCCAAGGCATCAATATATATTTTTACTTAGTTTTAATTAATAGTTTGCTAATGACAATATCTCAGAATTACTTTTAAACTAGTTTAGGATCTTAGAATTTCTGGGAGAATGGAAGAAATTAAGCAAAGGTATCATTTGAGATAAAAACCTAGTTTCACTGGGATCCCCGGGGGAGGTCTGGCATGCAAAATATGCAGCAGAGTGTATCCCACCTCCAGACAAGAGCTGGGTTGCTGTAATACCATAGCAGTGATTCAGTGTTTAGTAACATTAAGCCAATGTTGGGGGTGGGGTGTGCTAGGCGAGGCAGGGTGGAGTCTAGGCTTGTCTGCATCATGTAGCTTTAATAGCACATAATTTTCCAAAGACAATAGAGTTCAGACAGTAGAAACAGGCTCTCAAAGATGAAAGATAGACACACAGACTTCAAAAGAGATCACACTGGAGCTGGACAAAGCAACAACGACATATATTAACCTTAGATGTCATTTTAACATTTGCAGTGCTATTAACCATTAATGTATTTATTCCTTCACAGATTTCAATAGATTATAAGGCAGAAGGATTGATTCACATTATATGTCTTTCGGTACTTGCTCAGTAGTAAGTATTGAACATAGTCATTGCTTGGTCAATATTTAATTCATATTTCAAATTAATTAACACATCATGCTCATGTTATAGGTTAGGTAGTAAGTTTTTAAAATTATTAATTGTGTCATGAAAAAATGAGAAAACATTGTTATTTGCCCATTTGGGTTTCCTTTTCCCAGTTTTATAGCAGAAGCCTGGGAATATGTAGGAAAATAATTGCCATGATTTTCAATTTACCATATAAAGTATTTGGCTCACTTCAGCAGCTTCTTTTCTTGGATCACTTAGGATCTTCCTTTTGTGAGAGTTCTTTAATACTGATATTCTACCTCTGCCAGCCAGTGTGTCTGCCACAGCAATTGCAAATTAAAATGCAGTTCTTTTCAGGATATTTCAATTATAGCTCCTTCAAGTCCGTCACATAGCGAACACTAATCTTATCATGCACAGTGTTTTAACTTTTTTGTATGTGACACTATAGATTTTTATTGAATTTTTTTTCTGGCTTTTATCAGAGTGACTGTAGCTATAGTGTGAAGAATAGAATGAATTTGGTGTTTAGCCAAGGGAAATAATACAACATTTATGAGGGAACATTTTATTTTTTTTAATGAAAGTCTATTTTTATCAATATATGATTAATTTATCTTTAACTTTACTTCTTGAATAGAGAATGTTCTTCTAGCCACAAGTAATCTAGAAGATATAATTTTCAAAAGGTAATTCTTTTTATTTAATGACATTGCCCAGCCTTTAATAGTATTAATCACATCTGTATACTGAAGGTGCAGTCATGTAAATGATGAGATGTTCTCACCACAAACATAAATAATCCATTTTACAACTCACTGAAAATCATTTTACTAAGCAGATAAAACAAGAATTCTAAAAACAGGTAAAAGATTAATTATCTGCAATGTTTTGTTTTATTTCAGTAATGTTGCATTTATATTTATTTCCCTTTATTAAATTTAAAGTTATCAAGACTGCATTATAAAATTTACAAAAACCTCCATTAATAAAAAAAAGGGGGGGATAGTAGGGTAATATCACGTAAGGAAAAATAGCCTATAAGTAAATTACATCTAGAAAATTTTTACTTTACAAAATTAATTTTCATTTGTAATGCTAACAGCAAGACACCCATGAAAAACACACATGGTGTCTAAATAAGAGAAAGGAAAATTGTTTGGCCAAACATAAAAAGGATCCCAAATCAATTATATAGAAAAGATTCCTTTATTAACTTATGGTCGAGAATATGTTTGTATATTTTCAGAAAACAACTCCACGACAATGTGGATTCCTGCAACAGAGGGGAATTGACAGGTCTGCTCCAACCACGAAGACAAGAGGAAAAACAGTCCAGAGATGGAAGACGCTGACGATGCCTTGCCATGCTAGCAGTCAGCAGCTGTGCACCACTGCAGGTTGCTAGGACCAAACCAGAGAGGGTCAGACCTGCATTGCCACCATGTGCCCACCATCCAGATATCATTGCTGACATGTACACATAAGGAACTGTTTGACATTGAAACAGGGACTCAGTACTGTTGGATATTAAAATTGGGACTCAAACATTTTTATTTTTTTTTAATTTTTGTTTTGTTTTGTTATTATATGTTTATTTCTAGTCTGCAGAGGCAAAACTTTTTAAAGGAAAGAAATGGTGGGATAAAGATACAGAGGCAAAGAAGTATTGAACAGATTGTCAAACTACATCGGGAAGACAGGGGAGGTTGGGCGAGGGGAGCTGTAAGAGACCAACCGAAGGACTTGTACACATGCATATAAGCACAACCAATGGATTCAAGACACCATTGAATCCATTGGTTGTGGATTCAATGGGGGTAGGGGAGGTCAGAGGGAGGTCAATGGGGGGGTAAAAAGGAGACATATGTACTACTATTTGTAATACTTAAAACAATAAAACAAATAGATTATTCTGACAAACCATTAAAACTGCATGATAAGTGTCTCAAATATCAACTATAGGCCATTCATGGTTGTTTGCATTATTTCTGCACATAATCATTGCAAGTATGTCTGTGTGTATAAAAATAGACAAATAATTTATATCACATCATATCATTATTATATTATACTGGAGGCCCGATGCACGAAATTCATACAAGGTTAGGCCTTCCTTTTCTGGGCTGCTGGCTTCGCAGCCCCAACTTTGTAGCCCCAGGTCTTGCAGCCCTGACTCTCACAGCTCCAGCCCCCTCCCCGCCACCACCACCACCACCTGCCTTTGCCTGGTGCTGCCTGTATCTGCCGCTGTCACACACCCTGGGTTCCCCAGTTCTACAGAGTCCCCCTCCCCCCTCCCGAATTGATCACCCTGGACCTTCCTCTGCTGGGCAATCTTGGGGAGATGGCAAAGCCCCCTAACCAATTGCATGGCACCCACCTTGGCTGGCCTGGTGCCAGTGCATGTCATAGCATGGTTGTCAGGAAGGTTGTCCAGATGGTCATTCTGCTGTTCAGTCATTGGGTAGATCTGCATATTACACTTTTATTATTATAGATTATAATATACTAGAGGCCTGGTGCATGAAATTCATGCACGGGGAGGGAGGTTGCCCCTTAGCCCAGCCTGCACCCTCTCCAATCTGAGACCCCTCGAGGGATGTCTGACTGCCCATTTAGGTAGGATCGGGCCTAAATGGGCAGTTGGACATCCCTTTCACAATGCAGGACTGCTGGCTCCCAAATGCTCGCCTGCCTGCCTTCCTGATTGCCCCTAACCGCTTCTGCCTGCCAGCCTGATCACTCCCAAATCACTCCCCTGCTGGCCTGTTTGCCCCTAACTGCCCTCCCTTGCAGGCCTGGTCACCCCTAACTGCCCTTCCTTCTAGGCCTGGTCCCCCCCAACTGTTCTCTCCTGCAGGCCTGGGTCCCCCACAACTGCCCTTCCCTGCAGGCCCAGTCACTCCCAACTTCCCTCCTTGCTGGCCTGATCACCCCTAACTGCTCTCCCCTGCAGGCTTGATTGCCCCCAACTGGCCTCCCTTGCAGGTCTGGTTCCTCCCAACTGCCTTACCCTGCTGGCCATCTTGTGGTGGCCATCTTGTGTCTACATGGGGGCAGGATCTTTGACCATATGGGAGCAGCTACCTTGTGTGTTGGAGTGATGGTCAATTTGCATATTATTCTTTTATTAGATAGGATTAGATAAGATAGAGGCCTGGTGCTCGGGTGGGGACTGGCTGGTTTGCCCTGAAGGGTGTCCCAGATCAGGGTGGGGGTTCCCTTGTGGTATGGGGCAGCCTGGGCAAGGGGTCTGTGATTGTTTGCAGGCCGGCACGCCCCCTGGCTACCCAAGTGGAGGCCCTGGTATCTGGGATTTATTTATCGTCTACAATTGAAATTTTGTAGCCTGGAGCTGAGCCAAGCCTTCTGCTCACTCCATGGCAATAGCCATTTCTATTGGGATTTATTTCTCTTCTATAATTGAAACTTTGTAGCCTTAAGTGGAGGCCAAGGCAGGCCAGGGCTGCAGAAGCCTGGCTTTCTCCATCCCCAGGGGCAACACTAGCCTCCTGCTCTCTCCAGCTCTGTGGCTGCTGCCATTTTTGTTGGGATTTGTTTATCTTCTATAATTGAAACTTTGTAACCTGGAGTGGAGGCCCGGGCTGGCCAGGGTTTGCAGAAAGCTTGGCTTCTTCCATCTCTGGGGAAACCCAAGCCTCCTTCCTGCTCTCTCTGTATCAGCAGCCATCTTAGCTGGGTTAATTTGCATACCCATTCCTGATTGGCTGATGGGAGTGGCTTTGTGAGTGTAATGGAGTGATGGTTAATTTGCATATTACTCTTTTATTAGATAGGATAATATTGATTTGGGGATACATTTGAAAGGAAAGAAAGCCATTGTATAAGTGTTTCCAGAAATCTTCAGACAGTCCACACTATAAGGGTCAATTTTAGTATGCCATGTAAGGTTATAATCCCCCCTATCCTCCCAGAGTTCTTCATTAGTTTTCTCTCCAAAATCTAGGCTCAGTGGTATATATTTCTACCTTTACTTGTATTCTTCTTATTGTCTTTTTCCTCTTTAATTTTTCCTTTCATCCTAAAGGGATCTACTTCTTTTTTTTTTCACTCTGTACCTTTGATGGTCCTTAAAGAATACTAGCAGAGATTGCAAAATATTTACAGTACTGGCAGTCAAGCAAACAGGAGTCTGAAGAATTAATTCCACCATTTTATTGGCCATATTTCTCCAACTGTAAAATGAAGAAAACCATGCCTCTTATGATTGACTTATGATGTTTTATAATTTTTAAGTCAGATTACATTATGTACAAGAAAGTTGAAAAGAGCAGCACTTTATTAGATTGATTCAACTCAAATATACCTTGTTCAGGAAGCACTTCTATGTTCCACATCTAAGAAGAATCTATTTTCCCACTGGGCTACAGAAGCTTTTAGTTTATATCTAAGTTATAGGACTTATTCTGTAGACCTAAAAAAAATCCCTTACATTATATTGGATGCCATTTAAAGTTATGGGTGTTATTTATTTCACTCGTGGACTTTCAACATTACCCAGTACATAACCTCTGCTAGATAAAAGTTTTTTGAATAGGAAATTTTGCATTATCTTTTGCCTGTCTTTCTCACTCGCCTCTTAAATATAAACTGCTGTATGTTTCTCAATTTTCTTTCCCTTTTTTCTTATACTGGTTTAAAAGCTGACAATGTTGAACTTCATAAGAGTCCTTCTAGACTCTCACATTTGAATATTATTATTAAATATGTGCTCTAATCCAACTTCTAGTTACCTTCTAGGTGACCAATATGTTTTCTAATCTGTTGTCTATCTATTTATTCCATGTGGCTCTGTTTTTCATACTTGAATCTCTTTTTCATATTTTTTCATATTATTAGCTGCTTTACTCATTGTCTTCATTCTTCCTTTTATTTCTTTAGTTATTATAAACACTTATTTACTATAAGGAGTTCTTGTAGTTTATTATTATTTTTATTTGGCTCTATTTTCTGACTCTACTATATTTGTTTACTGTTATATTTTTGAAATTTCAATTGTGTTCCTTTAGGAATACTCATCTGCCATAATGTTTTGCCTTCTATCAGGATATCCAGGGATTTTATTAGAATAGTGACAATTATATGTAACTTTTGAAGATTGGTTATTTCTGCACCATGCAATAATTATATAAACTCAAACCAAAAATCTGTAGCTGGTACAAGCATGCATTTTTAAAAAAATAGTTTTATTGATTTCAGAAAGGAAGGGAGAGGGAGAAAGAGAAACATCAATTATGAGAGAGAATAATTGATTGGCTACCTCCTGGATGCCCCACACTGAGGATCTAGCTTAACCCAGGCATATATGCCCTGACCAGGAATCAAAAGATGACCTCCTGGTTCATAGGTTGATGCTCAACCATTGAGCAACACCGGCTGAGCCAAGCATGTATTTTTAATTCTTATTACAGTGTCTTCTTTGGCTGCGGTTCAGATTTGCTGGTTTCCCTTAAGTTAAATATTTAGTGCTTGTAGAGTCTCAAATATATACAGGGTTATTCAGTTCCAATGTCAAAATTTTGCACAGTCTCTCAGGCCTCATGCCCTGTTCCTGAGAGGATATTGAAACCGAATCAATCAATAATAAAATGCATTTATACATAGACACAGTGAAATTCCAACTAATAAAAATAGAAGAAATGGTGGAATCTAAAAGTACTATTTTTCACCAACATAGGCATAACTGATTAACTAAAATCATCAATAAATGAATGCTAAAAATAGTGATAATTTGGTGAACAAGACTTTACAGAGTCTTAAAAGTATCTCCCCACAAATTATAAAGATTTATTGGTAACTTTAAAGTGGAACAGTATTGTTTTCACAAACTCAAGTGATTAATTTAATATCACCAATAATTAGGAAAACTGACATCACATGCTTCCTGTTAATTGAAAAGATCAAGTCACATCTGTGATATTTTTGCTAAAAATTGTTTAGAAATGTATAATCCAAATATAATAAAAAGAAAACTTCAGACACACCTAAATTAAGGAACCTGCCAGTACTCTTAAACATGTCAAGATTAAAAAAGAATAAAAATGGATAAGTAAGCATTCCAGATTAACAAGTCTAGAAAGATATTAGAATTTAACACATGATACTTAATTGGTCCTTTTTCAGGGAGAAATTTCTATTATGGGCATTATTAGGTTAACTGGCAAAGTTCAGATTTGTGCTATGGGTTATTGTTATCAATGTCATCAGTACTAATTTTTCTGATTTTGACACTTACACTGTGGTTATAAAAGAGAATATCTTGTTTCTAAGAATTCTAAAGTATTTAATGATAAAGGGTCCTGAAAACTGCAGTCTATTCTCAAATGCTCTAAAAAAAAATATAGATGTGTATATATTTTATACATTTACATATGTATATATAGAGAAATAGAAAATGATAAATCAAATAAACCAAAAATTGGAAAATATTTACTTATTTAAACTTTTCCATAAATTTAGCTTATATCAAAATTGAAATTTATAAAAATAAAAAATAAATCAAATCACCTATCAATTTATTTCTGCTTGCTACTATTTCTCCCTACAAAGGGGTAAATGTGCCATTTGATTGGGGAATTTGTTATTTTTTCTTTTTTATCTTCACCCAGGGATATTTTTTTCCATTCATTTTTTTAGAGAGAATGGAGGGAAGGGAAGTGGAAGAAACAGAGAAAGAGAGATAGAGAGAGAAAGAGAGAGAGAGAGGAGTCAAAGACACATCAATTGGTTGTCTCCCCAACACACCTGACTGGGGCTGGGGATTGAACCTGCAACTGAGGTACATGCTCTTGACTGGGAATCAAAACTGTGACCTGAGGCTCTACCCACTGAGAAACCAGGCAGGGCAGGGGAACTTATTCTTTAGCTTTCAGTTTTCTTTTTCTTCTATTTCTTGTACACTTGACTGGATTTATTAGTTCCTTGTCATATTTTGTCCAGAAATTCTAGGTTTTTGTAGAGAAACATGATTGTCACTGCTGTCTGAATTAGAAGTGTCCTATTTTGTGTTTCTTTTTCTTTTTTAGGCATAAGTTTCCTGATTCTTTGCCTCGAGGCAGAGTCCTATAAAGCAAATTTCTCTCTTCTTCATTTATTGTCTTTATTAGTAATTTGTCATTGTGAAGCTGTGTGGTTGGCTCACCTGGATTTGAAGTCTGGTTTTAAGATGCACTAGTTCTGTGACAAGCATTGAAACTCTCTAATCTGTCTTCTCATAGGTTAAATAAGGATAAAAATGATCATCTCATAAAACTGGTAGAATGGAGGCTCATTCAAGGATGACAGAAGGATGAGATTAAAATAGGTGAAATGTAAGTTCTTGCAGAGAAATGTGATCTATGATAGTGTCAAAGAGCAGCTCTGACATTAAGAAGATTATTTTAAACCTATTGCCGGGTTGTTAAAAATAAAGCAGTGTGATAAGAACGACTGAAAGAAGTAGGAGGCGATTTGTGCTTATCATTTACCTTAATCCACATGACAAATAATTATAGATCCACTTTCTCTGTCAGGCAATTATAGAGAATAAGTAAATAAGTAAAATAAACAACTAACTAGATGAGAGAGATGGAAATTAAAGACAAAATATTACAAATTTTCTGAGAAAAGAATGACAGAACTGCTTACATTTGAAATGAATTATTAGTGATAAAACATTGGAAAGATGGTAGAAAATACTTACATTTGGAGAATAAAAGGTTTGAGGTGTCAGCAACAGTAAAAATTTGAAAATAGTCATAACATGAAAAATGAGGAAGGTGGAAACCTTTGAAAGCCTTTATTGCTATTATTTTCCTTATAACTACATGCTTGAACCATATCTGGTAAAAACTGAATTCCCATGCTCAAAATTTTTAAATGAACACCAATTTTATATTTTCTTCCTATTCTCTATTCTCATATCATCATTTTTCTTACTTATATAATGTCTATTTTGCATATTTGCAACCTCTTTGCCTAATATTCAATCTTAGTTCTCTGTATTTCTATACCTATCTTAATATACATTGAAATTCCTTAATTTAATGAGCTTACATATTGAAAAAAAGCATGTATAAACACACACAGACACGGAATGTATATTATTATCATAATACTTACTATAGTTTGTCTAACTTTACCTGTGACTATTCGTAGTCTCTTCGTCTACCTAAATTGCTCAGTGAACAGCATCCAGCAGAGGAGTAGTGAAGGATTAAAGAAGACAAAGAGAATATAATTGGGACAGGTGGATCACTGTGTCTGGATGAGGAAACAGTGACACAACCTGTAAGGCAAAGCTTTATTTTATAATCAGATCACACAAAGCAAAACAAGGGCAAGATGTTTACAATGCTCTTGCGAATTTCATATCTGCTTCTTTCCTGTTGTTGCCATGCTCTGAACTCTATCAAGCTTTGTTTAGGCAGCACTTCCTGCACCCATCCCCTCACCGACCCGGCAGCCCACATCCCTTAGCTACCTAGGACTGCAGGTCGGATTATAAGGTCAAGCTTATGACCATAGCCTTTTGGCTATAATTGTGCTGGGAGGACTTTGCCCTCCAAGCTGGGATTTATATGTGGCTTTGCCACATGTCAGAACAAGGCTTAATCCTGTTAGAACTCTGTAGCCACTCTCCACAGCTCAGCTTTCATTATTTGGGATAGAATAAAAATTCAAAATTAAAAGAAAAATTACAAAACCCAGCCTTAGCAAAAATATATCCTAGATCCATAGTTGTGGGCAATTATTGTCACTAAAATAGACATATTAATTGCACATTCACTGTTCTGAGATTATTTTAGTTTGGGAGAGTAACCTTACAAAGTAACAATAATTCCAATTCCCCCACATGCTCACCAACACTCATTTATTTATTTTTCTATTTGTTTGTTTTTTGTTTTTATTCTGTTTTTATAATAGGCATCCTGACAGGATGGATTAAAGAATTAAATACATAAGTGTAAGACTTGAAACTAAAAGTACTAGAGGAAAGGATAGGAAAAATCTTCATGACCTTAGTCTTATCAATGATTGTATAGCTATGGTGCAAAAACACAGGCAACAAAAGCTTTTACTGAGTATGCTAGCTTTAGACTTCAATAGTTTTCTGACTTTTAAGAAGAAATTCATACTATAAATTTATTCTAATATTTGAATTGCAATGCCCCATATAGCAAATGATTAATTCCTAAACTTTTTCTCCTCCCTTTGATTTTCCCCTTGAATCGTAGATAATTATTTAGAGCTGGAGTCTCCTTACCAGTGACATTTTTGATACTAGTTTGGTAGCAAATTCATTGTCAATATTCAAGAAATAAATATCTACAGGTAAACAAACTGCTCCCCCCCAATAATATAACAGAAACAGTAGAAGCCTGTGAGTTTAAGCTTATGAAGAGACTTAAAGCCTAGAATCTGAGCCCCCTTTATTTTACTCATCAGTGACTAAAAAGAATATCATTTTGGTGTTCGTAGAATTTACCTTTTCCAAATCTATATGTCTCTTTATCTTTTAGTAGAGAGCCTATATATGTTCAAAGTCTCACTATCTTTAAAAAAAAATTATTCTCCAAGGCTAAGGGCATGAGAAATGTTTCTTTGCTATGCATATATTCATCACAGGAGAGACGTGTCCCTTTGAGCATGAAGTGGTGTGTCGGACCAATAATGTGAAACTTTTGCTTTTCTGCTTGAATTAAAATATTGCTCTGGGCTGTTACCCCACTCAACAAAGCACAAGCTTTTATTTGGTATCATTTTTATTGCTGCTCTGCAAGTCCTATTTTATTCTTGAATAAGGAAGTCATGCTGTGAAGTAAAGGCTCTGTTCATTTTAAAGTAACTAAAGCCTTTGGAAAACGGCTTTAAACCATGCTCTGCATCATCTGAGCATGATAGAATTTATGTAATTGTCAAAGTCATAGATTTCACCTTAACCTCTATGCAAACCAAAAGAGTTTTAGAAATAACCCAACAAAAATTTCTCTTAAGTCCATTATACTTCTGTATATATACTTAATTCAGGATTCATAAGACCCAACATAGTGAGAAAATGGTCATTTTATTTGTTGTAGTAGAAGCAGCAGGGCATTTCTCAGTGGATGAGCTTGTCTCCTAAGATTCTGACTCTAGTGTAAATTAAGTATCTATGGCATTAGGGAGTTAAAGAAGGACTTGCAGCTAGCAAGAAAGATCTGAAGCCCCCTGCTCAAGGTATAGATTTTTTGAGCTTATTCTGTGCTGAGCTGTTTGAAAAGAGAAATTCAGTATCATTTCCATCTAACACAGTTTTAACAGTCAATATTTAAGACTACTATCTTCAAAAAAATTCATCTACTTATTTATCTTGCCCAATGACTCTGAAATAAAACATATACTATTTCCAGTTTAGGCATAAAAACTTTTGAAAACTTTGATGAAAGGCATAACTTTTATTTTGAGAATAGTGGCTAGATTGTTCTTCTGTTTTAGTGCCTTCTTTTAATCTTATAGATTATTATTTTTAATGCCATACCTCAATATTTGGATTAATAAATCTTCACAACCATAAAAGATTTTGAATAAGAACATTAAATATAATTTTTATTGTCTCTGGTTGTATAAAACAGTTATTTAACAAAGGAAATATTATTTATTTTTCTTGGGCAATGGACAATTTGGGTATGAGCAATTGTGGCTGGTAGACCACTCACATGCCAGGTCTGCTCTGGTTTGGTGGTAATAAACTCCTTTAGTTTTTTGTTGTCTGGGAAGCACTTTATTTCTTCTGATTTTAAATGATAGCCTGTCTCTGTAAAGAAGTCCTGGTCATAGGTCCTTGATATTTATGACTTTGAATATATTATACCAATTCCTTCTGGCCTGTAATGTTTCTGTTGAGAAAACAGCTGACAGTATTATGGGAGCTCCCTTATAGGCAACAAACTGTCTTCTCTTACTGCTTTTAATATTCTCTCTTTGTTTTTGTCCTTTGCCATTTTAATTTTGATGTGTCTTGGTGAGGGCCTATTTTTGTGCAACTTATTTGACACTCTCTGTACTTCCTGGACTTGTGTCTTTTTCCTTCACCAGGTTAGGGAAATTTGGGTCACCATTTCTTTGAATAGGCTATTGATCCTTTTTTTCCCCTCTTCTTCTGGTAGCCCTATGGTGAGGACGTTGGTACTTTATATTGTGCCAAAGGTTCCTGAAACTATCTTCATTTTTTAAAATTATTTTTTTCTACTTGCTGCTTTGATTGTTTTCTGCTACATTTTCTTTTAATAAATGATTTAATACTCTCTTCAAATAACCTTTCAGTGTATTCCTCATTTCAGATATTGTGTTCTTCATTTCTGACATTATTTTTAACTTATGGCTTCTGTCTTTATTAATGTTGTTGAAGTTCTCACTATGTTCCTTGAGCATTTTTATAACCACTTTTTAACTCTATGTCTTATAGATTGCTTATCTCTTTTTGAAGAATAAACATTAAAATAATAAATATTGAAGAATACTACCATTGCCACTCTATTCATAAAATTCTTATTTCTGAAACTCCTTCCAGCAAGGTTATATCCTAATTATTCATTGATTCATCTATTTTAGGGCAATAGATCTCTGCCTCTGCTTCCACTTGAACTTCAGTTCTATACAAATTTAACATTTCAATCATATTTATTATAAAGATGTTAAATAATAATGCTATAGAAAGTCTGAGAATCCATTAACCTTAACCCACTGTTGCTTCAGGATTAATAGTGATAATTCTTCTCTAGCCAATGCCAGGCTGAGTCATAACTGTCCCTTAAAGTGATTGCTAGCCTTATCCTCCATCCTGTCTGATTTTTATTTTTTCTGTTAAGCCCAAGCAGCTTTTAGCCCTTACTTTGATTTGACTGTATATCTTGAGAAGAGGTAGAAGTTCCCTCAGCCATTATATCTTTCCTTACTTGACATATCCCTGACTCTATTCTTTCTTTTCCTTCTCCTCTTCCCTGCACTTTTTCCCCCTTCCTTAATATTCTTTAATTTTTTCTCTTCAATTTTTCTCACACTTCAATTTTAACTGCTGTGTGTTTTTTCACTCTATAACAGAAGATTCACCAGCTATTATCTAAATTGCTATAACTGTTTAAAGCTTGATACTTTTATATTTTGAGATGAACAGCTATATAGGTTTGTTATACAATACTTTTCTAAAATCACATATAGAGCTAAACATTTTTTGTAATTGCTAAAATATTTTAATAGGTATCAATTGTTTTATAATGGGAATATTTCACTTAGCACACTTTAAAAAGAAAGAGAAGTTGCATCAGTACAAGGATAATATTTTGGAGTGTGGTCCCAACTCTTTGCTTAAACTCAACCTGTGATAAATATATTTTACTAGAGGCCTTGTACACGAAATTCATGCACAGGGGAAGGAGGTGTCCCTCAGCCCAGCCTGCACCCTCTCCAATCTGGGACCCCTCGAAGGATGTCTGACTGCTCACTGGGATCAGGCCTAAATGAACAGTCGGACATCCCTCTCACAATCCAGGACTGCTGGCTCCCAACTGCTCACCTACTTGCTTTCCTGATTGCCCCTAACTGCTTCTGCCTGACAGCCTGATCACCCGCTAAACACTCCCCTGCCAGCCTGATTGTCTCTAACTGCCCTCCCCTGCAGGCCTGGTCCCCCCCATCTGCTTTCCCCTGCAGGCCTGGGTCCCCCTCAACTTCCCTTCCCTGCAGACCCAGTCACACCCAACTTCCCCCCTCTGCCAGCCAGGTCACCCCTAACTGCCCTCCCCAGCAGGCTTGATTGCCCCAACTGCCCTCCCTTGCAGGCCTGGTCCCTCCCAACTGCCCTCCCCTACTAGCCATCTTGTGGTGACCATATTGTGTCCACATGGGGGCAGGATCTTTGACCAAATGGGGGTAGCCATCTTGTGTGTTGGAGTGATGGCCAATCTACATATTACTCTTTTATTAGATAAGATAGAGGTCTGGTGCATGGGTGGGGGCCAGGTGGTTTGCCCTGAAGGGTGTCCCAGATCAGGGTGGGCGTTCTCTTGGGGTGTGGGGCGGCCTGGGTAAAGGGGCGGCCTGTGGTGGTTTGCAGGCTGGCCACATCCCCCAGCGACCCAAGCAGAGGCCCTGGGATCTGAGATTTATTTATCTTCTACAATTGAAACTTTGTTCCTGGAGTGGAGCCAAGCCTTCTGCTTGGTCCATGGTGGCAGCCTTTTCTGTTGAGATTTATGTATCTTCTATAATTGAAACTTTGTAGTCTTAAGCAGAGGCCAAAGCAGGCCAGAGCTACAGAAGTTTGGCTTCCTCCATCCCTGCAGGCAACCCTAGCCTCCTGTTCTCTCCAGCTCTGTGGCTGCTGCCATTTTTGTTGGGATTTATTTATCTTCTATAATTGAAACTTTGTAGCCTGGAGTGCAGGCCTGGGCCAGCAAGGGCAGGCAGAAAGCTTGGCTTCCTCCATTGCCAGGGAAACCAAAGCCTCCCTCTTGCTCTCTGTGGCTGGAGCCATCTTGGTTAGGCTTATTTGCATATTCCCTCCTGATTGGCTGGTGGGCTTGGCTGGTGTGCATGGCTTGTGGGTGTAGTGGAGGTATGGTCAATTTGCATATTACGCTTTTATTAGATAGGATTACAGAAATATCAGTAAGCAATAATTTACCTGATTAAAAATTTGTGCCTGACAAATTTGCAACTTTCTAAAGCATAGGTAATATAGTGAAAGTGAGATAACTTTGTTTATGCAATATACTTTCTGGAGAAAAAAATGAATCTTGAAAAGATTTTAAATAGTTTAAGGAACTAAACAAAAAAAAATCAGGGTTATAGAAGCAATGTAAAATTATACCTGCCTCGAGGTAATTTTTTTGTATTCATATGCTAGGCAACTTAAAACATCTTATCTATTTGCTAAAAGGTAATATTTAACATTGTTTTATATTTTGCATAGATTTTAAAAGGATAATTTTTGATTTATGCTATTAGACAAAAAACTATCATACTTTCTGGTACATTAACAAATTTAATTTTATAAATTTGGAAGTAAGTTACTTTCATTCACTATTAACAAGTGTGAAAGGTTCAATTTTTTACATTAATTATCAATTAATCCCATCCTCTCCATTTTTAACTGCTGTATAACCTCAAATTCTAATTCAACAAATTAAAATAATTAAATATGGCACAATTTACTCTTTTAAAGTTATACAATATGTGCATTTAATAAAATAGGTATCAATTGTTCTATAATGGGAATATTTTACTTAGCACTCTTTAAAAAGAGAGAAAATATCAACATATCAGAAAGCATGACATATTTTCAGTTTTCTAAGATTATTATAATTTATAGAGATTAATTATTCTGTTTATTTATGAATACCACTAACAACTTGTCTATTTCAGTTGCTACCCCTTCTGCTTAGAGTACTGTCTGACAAATAGTTGAAAACCTCCCACAATAGGATGATGAATAAAAGAGAAACTTCCTACAGTGTGAATGACTTTAAGTGGATTTAAGATGTAAGTGGATTTGTGAAATTTTAGTCCATTGTAAGACTTTATTTCCTAGTGTGTATGAAATGGGAGAGAAGCATTTCTATCCATCATGCTGCACATAATTCATTAAATAATCAGGTTCTAATTTCATATGTTATAGAACTCTTCAAAAGAGAATTATTACCTTGGAAATTATCATTGGGTTATATTCCATTATCACATAGTCTTGTGTTTAAAATCCAAAGAAATATTTAAATACCCTTTGTTACAATACTTATAAGTCAGGGATATTTCAGCACCAAAGAATAGTAAGTCTATAATTTTCCTGATAATTATGATTGCAACATCTAGCTTTTCCTTCTCTGCTTATGCATCTACACATGTATCTCTTGTATAGGCCCTTTATTATGAGCAGCTAGTGTTAAGTCCTTTAATTGAAGAACCAAGGAGGTAGATGCATTCTTATCACATACCAAGATAATTGATGATTGGACTTCTGCTGGTATTTGAACTATCTTAAACACATTCATTTAATAATATGGATAGAGGTACATAATACAGTGTTTGGCACTGACTGAGCACTCAATTTAAGTGTGCGCATGTGTGTGTTTATTTCTTCTTGTCTAAATACTATTGCTCTTCCAGCTATGATGCCTATAAAAACGAATATTACTAACTTGAAATGTAGTAGTGTAATTCACATACTTTAGGGCCAATCAATAGTAGTTAAGTAGCAAACTCTGTAGTGAGTTTAGCTGGGAGAATGCTTACATCCCTTAGCTTTTACTGTGTAACAAGACACCAGAACTTAATGGCTTAAAACACCATCACTTATTTAGCTCAAAAATTTATGGGGATCACCAAATGGGTGAGGCTTAAATGAGCAGTGCTTTTGTTAGTCTCTCTTGGGCTCACCTTTGTACCTGTCACCAGCAGCCATCTAACAAAGTGGCTCTGCTTCTCTGTTTGACTGCAGAGACAAGAAAATCAGGGCCATGCACCATCCTGCAGGCTAGCCTAGGCTTGCTCATGGGCAACTCAAAGTAAGAAGAGCAACAGACAAATCAAACCCTAACATACAAGCACTTTTCAAGTCTCCATGCCACAGTTTCTAGTTTACCTGTTTTAATTAGCCAAAGCAAGTCACAATTATCAAGACTAAGATAAGTAAGAAAGAAACTATACCAGGATTAAAAAATGCTATATACTAAATGTTTGTGTTCTCTCAAAATTCATAAATTGAAACTTAATCACGAATATCATGGTATTTGAAAGTGGTACTTTGGGAGGTGATTATGTTATAAAAATGCAACCCTCATAAAAGAGATCAGTGCCCTTATAAAAGAAACCTAAGAGAGCTTCTTGGCCTGGCCCTTCTGACAAATGAGGACACAAATGGCTGTCAATGAACAAGAAAACAGTTCCTCATCACACATCAGATCTACTGGTGTCTTGACCTTATACTCCCTAGCCTCCAGAACTGTAAGAAATAAATGAATGAGGGAAGACTTAGCCAAGGAGAAATACAGAAAAGTCAGAAAAAAATTGGAGACTATTTTTAAAAAAACAGATTTTTATTGATTTCAGAGAGGAAAGGAGAGGGAGAGAGAGAGAAACATCAATGATGAGAGAGAATCATTGATCTACTGCCTCCTGCATGCCCCTTACCGAGGATTGAGTCCACAACCTGGGCATGTGCCCTGACAGGAATCAAACAGTGACCTCCTGGTTCATAGATCAATGCTAACCACTGAGAACACCAGCTGGGCTGGAGACTATTACTGTAACAATCTACAGTATGGATATGAGAAATAGCAGAATTTATCTTAGTTTTTAACTCTAAACATTAACTTTTTTTTTCCACTGGAGAAATATCAAACACTTTTCTTTCCCATAGGAACCCTGAACTCCTGGGAAGTCTTTACAGAATTTTTGGGTACCAGAGACAGACAATTATCTGGGATGAATAACACAGACAAGGGAACAAAACAACAGCAATAAAAATAATGTTTGGTAGGCAGGATAGAAAAATAAGTCACAAGCAAGATCTGGAGGGGCTCTTATAAGAGTCACTTGATTACTGATATCAAAAAAATATATATAACCTATAAAATATATAATAAATGCTGTATACTTGCTTTAATGAGAATAAATTTATGGAATTTCAATAAATATTACAGTCATTCTTATAAAACTCCAAATTTACTTTGGCTATCTATGGTCTGAGCATCCTCTGAATTTTACAATTAAGATTAAGCTCAGTACATAGAGAAAAGTCAAGCAAGTTTTCCCTTTACAGAATACATATATAGATTATATCAGATGAGTGTGCTCTATAGTTATATAAAATGTACATAACTTATTTAGAAGTGAGGGCCCTGCAGCCACAAAGTCTAGCTTCATAGCTCAGCCCTAGTTACTGTGTGATTTAAAGCAAGGTAGGCATTCTTTGTAACCATTAGTGTTTTTTTTTATTAAATGGTAATAGAAGTACATATCCTGAAGTTCTTTTAAGTTGAAATGAAGTCACATGTGAAAAGGACTGAGCACTCAATAGATTTTATCTTCTATTGGCAAAATGCACTAAAAGGGATTGGAGTAAAGAAATTACAGCTATCATGTAATCTGTAGAAAATGCTACTCAGTTTCCAATTGTCCTCTCAAAAGAGGTATTTTCATATGAGAACAACATACTATAAATGTAGTCTTACTTCATTTCCTTCAAACCCCATTTCACAGAAAATATCTTAAAAGAATAAATATCAAATTTTATAAAATAACTAGAGGCCTGGTGCACAAAATTTGTGCATTTGGGAGGGGATGGTCCCTCAGCCGGCCTGTGCCCTCTCACAGTCTGGGACCCCTCATGGGATATCTGCCTGCCAGCTTAGGCCCTATTCCCATTGGGCCTAAGCTGGCAGTCAGACATCCCTCTTGCAGTCCAGGGCTCTCATAGTCCTGGACCCCTCGTTCCTTACCGCCTGCCCGCAGCGGAGGCAGGAGAGACTCCTGCCACCGCTGCTGCACTCGTCAGCCATGAGCTCAGCTTCTGGAAGCGGCACTCCCCCTGTGGGAGCTCACTGACTACCAGGGGCAGCTCCATCATTGAGCGTCTGCCCCCTGGTGATCAGTGCATGTCATAGTGACCAGTCATTCTACTGTTCAGTTGATTTGCATATTAGGGTTTTATTATATAGGATTATAGTGTTATAACACAAATGCATTTAAAGTGTTATAACACAAATACATTTCTAACACCTAAATAAACTGCTAATTAATAAATGTTAAACTTAAAATATTTTTTTTGTTTAACCTATAGTAGTAAGTAAAGTATAATGGCATTGCACAGAAGAAAGAATAACAAGTAAGAAATGAGAACACATAGAAATTTTTCTGTATTACTAATTTTACTTTCCCAGGAGAGTTCCCTTCAACAGAAGGGAGACAATAGCATAAGTTCATACTAGGTAACTGCACTCATTGACAGTTCTGAGTCACATTATATACACATGTGTTTTATTTCAAATATGACTCAATGCAATGTATGATGTTGATTCAGAAGTTTTTTTTTTTTAGATACATTGATAAAATGTAAAATGGCCATCCATTTCCTTGGAAAAGTGAGAATTGAACTGAGAACTGAACATTAGGACCAAGTTTCCAGGTAAAAGTTAGAGTGAGTAGAATTAAATATTCCAACATTCCTGTAGCTAGAAAGAGCTGGACATGTTTGAATCATCAAATAAGCACAATTTTGACTAAAGCAATGACATAGGAAGAGAGCATGGCTCAACATATAATGGAAGAATAAAATAGGACCGGACAATGAAAGGCCTTGTAGACCAAGGAAAATAGGCATGCTCTTTTAATCTAGGGCAGAGCTTTAAGAGGAAAAGACCTGGTTAGTAAGATCATTCTGAGTATTTTTGAAGAAATAAAAAAGGTGGCAATAAATAATAGATTCAAAGAAATTAGATTTTATGCTTTTGGGATATTTTTGAGAAAATGATGGTGGTTTCCATTAGGATAAAAACAATGGAAAGATCACTTTACAGTGAACAGGACTTTATTACTGATTTGATTTGGTGGCTGATGGGTAAGAGGTATCCTTATAATGAGGTATCCTCATAATTCCCAGATTTCTTACTCAAACTTCTGAGTAAGATATAAAGATGGGAGAACATGGAGGAAGTATATAGATTTGGAAATAAAAGAGGAAATCATACATTTGCTTTTGGATATATTTAGTTTGAGTTGTCTTTAAAAGACTGAGAAAGAATGAGAAATAAATTTCAAGAGCTGTCATATTTAAAGTTCCAGGCCAAAATAAAACAAAACAAACATAAAAACAAAAAACATACACCTAGTAATGGAACTAAAAGTAAAGATAAAAATAAGGGTTATATTATGAGAAGAAAGTATGTTTAAAATGGGATTAATTTTCAAATGTATTGAAAGTTGTAAAATAACAGCTAAAATGAAACATTGCTATTGATTTAATGATAGAAGTTAATTAAGATCTCAGAATGAGCAAGTTCCATTGAGTGTTGTGGGCAGAAGGCAGACTGAAGTAGGTTGATGTACCTGAGGTGTCAAGAAGCAGATGGAGCAAGACAGAGGACCCTTTCAAGGTACTTCATTACAGTGTAGAGAGGACACTAAGAGGAGAATAGAAGAACATTGCACAATCAGTACAGAGATTCAGCGATGGAATCACTGACATGAATGAATGTTAATGGGGAATGTCTCTTTAAAGGGACACATATAATTATGTGAGATATTGCATATTGGAAGATTGTCCTTGAAATGCAAGATGGACAATTCCTTCAGTGCAGTAGTACCACAAGGCAGACACCACAATGTTTTCAGATACAGTGGCAAGGGATAGATAAAATTTTGACTTGGAAGTTTCTCTTATTTCTTCTATGAAAATTGAAGGAAGAGAGGAAGGAAAAAAGGCCAAAATTGGAAGAAAAGAACATATGAAAGAAGAGTGAGTTAACTAGAAAATGTGGCAAAACTTTTGAGCAGTATAGAACATTTATAGGACTATGTGTATACATACCAGTTGTTACTGATGTGACTGATGTTTTGTCTTTATCTTTCATTATTAGTACTCAGCTTTTTGGGTGAAAGGATTGCTAGTGTGGCATAATCTGTCATTACAGAGGAAAACTTGTGGTGTTGTGTGTTTTTTTCTGGATGCACAAATAAACTTCATTTTCCAAATTCTCTGCATCAAGTTTGGGCCATGTAACTAGTTTCCACAGATTAAATGTGTGAAGATGAGATATATTATTTTGGGTCCAAAACAGTTAAGAGATGTGCCTTTTTCACATATGCTCATAGCAATCAGAATGGAAGGAGTTTGATAAATCCCCAAATGACTACAAAAAGTTCCCCCTTTTCCTTCCTTCAGCTGACTGAATTGGACAGAGATGAAAATAATAAGTTGTAATTATGATACACCACTGAGATGTGGCGTGGTTTCCAAACACAAATTGTTCTATCTTAATTAATACAATAGTAAAACAGCCATAGCCTATCCTAACTTATTCCAAAGTTAGTGTTTAATCATGAGGATTTTAAGGAAACATAAAAAAGTTTAAGTTAAAGTATTTATAAGAGAGTAATTACAAATAAAGTCATGAAAACTGTGGTGTAAGAAGGAAACTAAAGTTAGAGAATTGATAATGGATAGTTAAAGATTGAAGGTAAATCAATTTATTGTCCCAATGAGTTCATGAATAACTAGATTAGAAGAATTGAATTATAGGTAGAATAGTAGGCCACGGTCAAAATAAGAAATTTTTTCATTAATGATTTTTAAAAATCTTTAGAGCTTGATGGAAAAATAAAAAACATCTTTTTCTAACCAAGGAAATATATCAGATTGATAAATGTGGTGTTCACATGGAAGGTGCTCCTGGGAAATCAGGAAGACAGCAACAATGGAAACATGGTAAAGTCTGCAAAGAATGTGAAGATTTTCCAGAAAGTTGGAATATAATACCAAAATCAGAAGAACATGGCAATTGGTCATGAAGCCAGGAAAGCTCAAAGGACATGGGACATTTATTGATAGTAAAGAGTGCTTTTAGAAAGATTGGATCATGGGAAATACACACAGCCTCATGGGAATATTTGAGGAGACTTCAAAACACACACACAGACACACACACAGCATACACCTATTTAAAATTTATCCCTGTCAATCCGAAGGGAAAAATAATCATGAGTAGTAGGAGTCAACTTCAGTTTGGAAGACTGAAGAGTCACAGTGTAAGAGTCACAGTCAGTATTTCATATGGTCAATTAGCAGTGGTAGCTAGGGTAAGTATAATTGCAGTAGTAGCAATAAGTAAGCAAATAAGGGACATCTGGTTCATTTCATGATGAGGCATTGGCAATTAGTTCTCAGTGTAATGATGTTACATTATTGTAACATTTGTACAATAAGGCGGGGCTGAGGGACCCTCCTCTCCGAGTGCACGGATTTCATGCACCAGGCCTCTAGTATAAAAATAAAAAGTAAAGCCCTAGCCAGAAGGCTCAGTTGGCTGAAGCATCATCAATACACAGAAAGGTTGCTGGTTATATTCCCAGTTAGGGCACATACCCAGGTTGCGACTTCCATGCCTGGCAACTGATGGATGTTTCTCTCTCACATTGATGTTTCTCTCTCTCTTCCTTCCTCTCTCTCTAAAATCAATGAAAACATATCCTCCAGTGAGAATTTAAAAAAATAAAAATTAAGTTAAAAAAAAAACAATAGCCTGACCAGTGTAGTTTGGTGGTTGGGCATCTACCTATGAACCAGGAGATCACGGTTCAATTCCCAGTCAGGGCACATGTCTGGGTTGTGGGCTCAATCCCCAATGTGGAGGGTATGCAGGAGGAAGCTGATCAATTATTCTCTCTCATTGTTGATGTTTCTATCTCTCTCCCTCTCTCCTTTCCTCTCTGAAATCAATAAAAATATATTTCATAATAAAAGGTAATAACATAATGATGCAATATATAATTTGACTTTGTTTTGCTATCTTATTGTGATCTCTCTCCTTTGGTTCCAAGATCTTTGGTAAAGCCTTTTCACTGATACCTTGCGTAGGGCTGGCTGGGAAGCTCAGTTGGTTAGAGCATTTTCCTGATACGCCAAGGCTGTGGGTTCCATCTCCATCAGGGCATATACAAGAAACAACCAGTGAATGTACAACTAAGTGAAACAACAAATCGACATCTCTCCCTTTCTCTACTCTCTCTCCCTAAAAATCAATAAAATAAAAATACCTGGTGTGCGTATGCATTTTTGCAAGTGGGTAGAATTTTAGGAAAAGCCTAATTTTCTCACTGTAACCAATAAAAACATTTGGTCAAAAATAATACAAGGCATGGCAACAACACTTCAAAATCCTCAAAAGCTTGAAGAGGAATTTAGATTTATGTGGATGTGGAACTCGTATTTAAGCCAATACCATATTTAGACATAAGGGAACGAAGTGGCCCCCATGGAATATGATTTATATAAACAGAACCACCTGAGCCATATTGCAAGTTTGTACTTGACTTCTTTCCATTGATCCAACATTCCTTGCTGCCTCCCAACGCAGGTAACTCAATACCACACCCTACCATCTTACAAAGTTGTTACTGTTACTTAGTCTCACTATGAAGAAATGGAAATTTAAACTTGGAAACATTGAGTAACTTGAAAATTTTTAGAAAGTTGGTGATTGACAAAGTCAAGCTCTGAGCCAAGGTCTCTCTATCTCCAAATTCTATTAGTTTAACAACTATATTAAAGAGACAGTTTCCTTAAATATTATTAAATACACATATGAAATCATTTGAGTTTTAGTTTTACCTTCATGTAAATTACATAAGATTATATGCACACAAGTTCCTGTTTATCTATAATAATAAAAGTATAATATGTTAATTAGACCAGACGTCCTTCTGGATGAAGCCAGGACTGCAAGGGAAGCCCAGGACCTGGGTGCCAGAGGGAAGCCGGTTCTGGCAGCCTGAGAAAGGAAGGTCTACTCTTGCACGAATTTCATGCATTGGGCCTATAGTAGAGACATAAAATCAAGTGGAGATTCACTGAATGTTTATTGTAAATTTTCTATGTCCAGCACTAGGCTAGAAACTGTGATATTATTCTGAATATCTAAAAGTCGCGACTTGTGAATGTATCTTCTCAATCTATTGATTCCACTGGTGGGTGATCGTTGTTGTATTTAAAGATGACTGTTGGAACAGCAGGTGCTAACTGTGGCTGAGGTACAATGTGAACTATCTGGGCATCCCGGGATCATCTTTATGCTTCTTTAGTTGCATTAGCCACCTACTAAACAAATTACCAGTCAGGGACAATGCCCTCTAGCATCACAGACATGAATGCAATCAGGTAAGAATCAAGAAGAAAATAGACTTATGTTCAAAATATTGTATACATTTGACAGACACTTAATGACTGCATACTGTATGCCATGTACTCTTCTAGTGTTACAGATACACCAACGAACAAAACAAACAGAAATTCTGCCTTATCATAGCTTACATTACAGTGGAGTTTATCTACCTTTACTATACTAGTCTTTATAAAAGGACAGTAGCTTGGTGGCAAACACATGATGCTGTTCACCCTGGCACCTTTGATTATATTGTATATCCTTAGCTAGAAAATTAAGACTATTGTCTGAGGAACACTTCAAGGCTTAATTACAAAGCAATGTGTACACATTAAACAGCTATTCAAGAATTTATCTCATTAGATATTAACTTTTGAATTAATACTGAGGAACAGTACTGATGTTTCCATTAAAAATTATTTGCCACAGGTTCAAGTTGGCTGTTCTCTGGAAAAATGTTTGCAACTTTTATTGATTTTATTTTAAAGATCTGTGATGCATGACTCTCACTGGCTTCCCACAGGGCCAATACTTTGGGCTGAAAAATAGATTGTCCATAATTATAAGCACTTTGATGACAAAAAAAAAATCATGCCAAAGATACTAGAACTCCATTATTATGCACAGAGCATCTTTTCTTGGAAACAAGTCATGCTCTATGAAAAGAGTAAACGGTGAAGAGTCAGACAATGCAATTGTTAATTAGAACTATACCGTTTAAAACCATGTGATCCCCATGAAATCACTTTCCCTCTCTGAAGTACTGTTTCCTCATCTGCAAATTGAGACCAATATGTCTGCTTCTGTAGATTAGAGAGCTATTCTGAGGATCAGTTGCAAAAATATATAAAGTTTATCTGAAAACTGCTCTTCCAATATAAGACTGCTTGGCACACAGCAGACATTCAATAAATACATGCTGACTGAATGGAGATTTTATTAACACTGTTGCATCCTGGATTGAAGTGTTTTAATTCATTGTAGACACAGAGAACTAGTATTTGAAAGTATCAGGGTGAGTCATTTATATTTGACAGATAATCAGATTGCACTGCCCAGTTTAATTACATATCTTCGTGGGGAGCTAAATTTATTGTAGATGATGAAGTGCAATTTGCACAGCCTTTAGTCTCACAGTGTGCACTAATCACAGAAATGGAAATCTTAACTCAGTTAAATGTAATACAGAAAATGGAGCCAAATTGAAGTATGTTAGTTGTTGTTTTTCTTTTTTTTTGCCACTAAAGCTCTAACCCTTCAGATTACTATTTTGAGAAATATTCTGTAAATATAAATAAGAGAAAGGATTCCATAAATTTTATGGAAATAGAAAAGCGTTTGAACCACACGTAGCTAAACCATTTGCTAAAGTAATGACTGTGACAATATTTTTAATTATATAACTACAGTTATTATATTGATTATATGCATGTATACTTAATGGAAATAGGAAATCAAGCTGCCTAATCAGTATTTGGCTTTTTCATGGCAATTGTTTTCCTTACCAGATTCTATTTTCTATAGCTGCCCTAGATTAATGTGGCATGATTTTCCTGAGTAATAGTCTCAACCAGAATTCTAATGACTAAGATATTCAGTTACTATCAAATCACTAGTGGTTCCAACACCCCAAATCCTAAGTTTCTAAAGTTCCAATCCTACCATGACCTTGCATGATGATTTGCTGTTTTCTCTTTAGATAATTCTCATCTGAACTATCAAGGAAAAATCCACAACAAGGAAAACACATTCAAAAGATCTCCTGAGCTGAAGGCACCGGCCACCGCTTCCCAGGCTGACATTAGGGAACCTGTTCAACCAGACAGACCTTCTCAGGCACCACCTAGATGTTGGCAACTCTTCCTATTTGGTTTAATATATTTCAGCCAACAGTTATGTGTGACTCCTGGGTGTGATGTTCTCCATACCTTTTCATTAGAGTGAGGAGAAAGGCAAATGCATAAAGAGTTATTTTAAACGAAGTCGTTAAAGGTGATAAAGAAAAACAGAGAAAACTGCAATGGGGCATATTAATTTTGAGTGGTAGAATCTAGAAAAAAAACTATAGGAATGAAAACAGTCATCCTGGGATGCAAAAGAAAGGTGGATTTGGGGGAGCAGAGATGATTTAGGGGCTAGGAGTCTAAGTGGGAGTTATAGTTAAGCTAAGGAGAGAAAAGCAGAGGTCCCTCATCTATTGAGGATGGTTTAAGGTAAAGAGGTGGGTAATGAAGCTGAAAAATAATTGTCCATTTTCAGAAGAACAGTTAGAGAAAGGATGTTTGATCGATTTGAACTCAAGCATTAACCAAAAAATGTACTGGTTTGTGCTATTCCAAGAGTGGTCTGTGAATCCGTGTCTATCCATCATTTTTACCATTCAATGAGTCAGAGCATCTACAAACATGTGCAGCAATTTTCCAGAGTATTTTATATTTATTTATGCAAAATAATCTTTTTATTTGAGATATAGACTCACATGAAGTTGTAAGACATAATATGGACAAATCCTACATATACTTGACTTCATTCCCCCCAATAACCTGTGAAACTACCAGGAATATTGTAACCAGGATATTGAAATATAGTCAAAATACAGAGCACACCCATCGTCCATCACACAAAGTTCCACATGTTGCTCTTTTATATCCGTACCCATTTTCCTGTTGCTGTTGCCCTCTCCTTAACCCCTGGCACTACTGATTAATTCTCCATTTCTGTAATTTTGTCCTTTCAAGAATAATCTATAACTGAAGTTGCAGAGTATGGGAACTTTGGAATTCTAATAATAACAATATTTGTACTTTATATGTATTTTTAAAATTTCATGTTTTTGCTAATTTATTTTCATTGCATTTTATTAGTCCACAATAGATTTGGCTAAAATACTGACCCCTTTTTTAACCAGGAATAATTTGAGAAGCACTGGTGTGGTGTGGTAGCAGCCGGTGATAAATGAGGACTTATGGAAGGACAAGGCAGAATAAGGACAGATAAATTCCTTTACAGTCAGTCTGGGCTCCCAGTTATTTATCAGCCTTGGAGAGCAAGTGAAGTTTCTGCACCCCCTACTGCTTCCATCCAGGGCTGCTGCTGGGGCTCTCCCTGCAGGCCCGCTCATTGACAATGTTGCCAGAGGTAACTCACACGGAAAGTGACAACCTTTATAGGGACACTCCAGAAATGTTCCCAGCAGCAGCGATATCAGTATTCTTATCTAATGGATTTCTCAGTATTCCTCTCTTCTTCCCTGACTTCCAAATGTCAATGTATTTTATTCTTTCCTGTGCCCAAGATACTACCCTCCCTATCTTCTGTGCTGACTCCTATTTTGAAAAATTATCATTACATGTTCTATCCCTAAAGTCACATTCATGTAACCAACAGGTTATGAATTTGGTTTTGGTCATGGATCTTGTGGAAAATCAGTGAACTACAGTATAGAAGCACCCCCTTTTTAAAATACCATAAACACGTGCACTTAAAAATGGTCTTTACATGTCTGCTACACATATAATTTACTTTCTCTTTTTTGTTTTTAATAAATAAGTTTTCATACAATAATAAGCCAGGATGAAAATCAACTTTGTATCAGTTACAGTAATGTCCCTTAAAAAGACAAGGCATTATATAGAAATCTTTGAGGATAGTCATTCTGACCATGCTAGATGGGAAAATAGAGGTTATAGATTTTCCAAGGAAAAAAAGTAAAATAATATATGTTTTAAGGCAATACTAGAGATGCTACTTAATCCTGGGAAGGTCAGAAAAATAATTCTGATTCCCAAGAAGGAAATTGTTAGACCCCATCTTGCCTAGCACATTTGCAGCTATCTTCTACCTTGAGCAGAACATGTGAACTAAAATCAGTGATGGCTTAGGGCTGCAACCGTAAGATTCCAAGCATGGGGCTACTATAACACTGAGGAAGGACAGTCATCACTCTATGAAGAAACACTGCATTCTGTGCTGAGATCTAGACACCAATGAATCACCTCAGCACTGATGAAACCTCTGGCTTTGCAGGACTTCATAACTAATGAGGGATGCTGCAAAAGGGCATGGTGAGCAGTTCTGTACCTCTATGGAATGTAGGAGTTGGATGCCAGAAATTTCAAAAGATTTTGTGAAAACACTAAGGCAGAAAGAAAGCGGCAAGGTTCAAGGATAGATATTTGCACTGATTGCCATGGTGGGAATCAAGATTAAAGGAATATTGAAAAAATGAAATGGATATGACTGTTCATACTTCAAGTTGTCTGTATTAACTGCATATTATTAATATATCTAAACAAAGAATTTGCTAAACAAAGATTTATTTTCTTCTGATCTTTTTTAAATAAAAAATTAATAATCAGTTGATAAAAATATCAGAAATTCAAATCAACAATTATAATCTGTTCAAAATTATTTCAACAAAACTATATTTATATGACCCAAATAAAGAGTTCAATGTAAGTATGCATATCATCTTTTTAGGTTAACCAGAAAAAATTTCTCATTTTTAGGAACAATATTGAAAACACTGGTTTACAAATGTATTGGGAGAGAAAATGTGACCAGAGATATTTCTCTCAGTTCACTTCGCAATGTGAGCTTAATGCTATTTCTAGAATTCAGCAAGACTGGAGTTGAGCCATGCTACTTTAAAGTTTGAGCCATGTTGCTCTTTGTCCTCAGGTCAATGGTGAGGCCACCAATGGTAAGTTATACCTCTTTTCTATGGTAATTCTACCTTTTTATTTTAACGTAACCTAAAAAAAAAAAAAAAAAAAAAAAAAAGGACAGCATTTTCAGGTGTCTGGTGCCTGCAGTTCTATCTGCCAACTATAAGACTGTAATCACCCTCAAACCTGAACATCAGAAAGTTCATGTGGCTCATTTAATCTCCTCTTACAAGTACCATTTCAGTCAAAAGAGTTTATAGCTTATCATCAGTATCCATAAACCTGGATGGAATTCTAAATAAAAAATAAATTATTCATGTGATGAAAACATTGCCTAACTCATCGGGTATCAAAGTGCTAATTCTTGGATTCTCCTCAGAAACAGAAACTCTGCAAGTGGGACCCAGAAGTCTGTGTTTTACCAGGCCCTGCGGTGGATGCTGCTGCACATTACAATTTGAGACACATTTCTCTAAGTAAACAATCCTCTAACTAAACTTTGCCATGAAAGAGCTGCTCCTAGTCAAATTGTTCTAAGAAGGATATTTCTTTTTATTTTCAAAATAAAATATAAAACTTGTACTTGAAGTTCAATCAAGTTCTTTAAGATTTTTTAACTCTGGAAATCCAGGAACTTTCTACACGTAAATGAAAATGACATATTATGCTACCATTTTGCAAAAGGCAACATTGTTAATACAGAAAATAATTCAACATCTTGCCTCTAATGAAGCTGATGACATTCAGAGTAAAACAAGACATATCCCAGTAGTGTAGACTGAGATTTTATAGCATTTTACACAAATGTGTCAAACTATGATTTTGATGAAGTGTGGTGCTAGTGTCATCTCCAGAACCAAAGAATCAGATACATTAAATACTAAAGTGCTACACACAAAGTGCTCTCATTTTACTTCATTTCCAGATGTATTTCTCAATAAAATTTTAACTCATTCAAACCTTTGACGCTTTTTATTTTTTATTTTTTCATCCTCACCCAAGGGTATTTTTCATTGCATTTCAGAGTGAAAAGGAGGGAGAGAGGGGGAGAAAGAGAGGAGAGAGACAAACTTTGGTATGAGAGAGACACATGGATTGGTTGCTTCCAGCATGAGCCCTAACCAGGGCCTGGGATTGAACCTGCAAGCCAGGTACTTGCCCTGGATAGGGAACTGAACCTGCAACCCTTTAGCACACATGCTGATGCTCTGACCATGGAACCATGCTGACCAGGGCAAACCTTTGACCTTTGTTAAAGTAATTAAGTGGTATGAGACACACATAGTTGTGTAAGCCCAGAAGTTGGCCACAAAGAGCGTTTTGAGCATTCCTAGCCAACTGCCTGTTGAAAAGAAAAACATGTAGAGTCTATTTTTCCATGACTACTTTCAAAAGGTCAGAATAAATGTGTTTGGGCATGTTGGCTGGTTGGTGTCATGTGTCAAAAGGCATTTCATTTGTTATAGTAATTCTTTCCACCAAGCCACAACTTCACTCAGCCACTTTCAGTACAAATAGCATCACCAAATTTTGAAAAATTTATATATATATATATATATATATATATATATATATATATATTTGATTGATAAGCAAATTATAAAATGTTTTAAGGTAAGAAGAATTGGGGCAAATACAAGATTTAATTAGTGTCCATTGTTTTTCAAATTAAGCTTATTTTTCAGTTTGGACAGCTATAAAGTGCTCCTTTAGTACTGCTGGCTCCATGCTTCCACTGACAAGTTCCTGGCCAAAACAGAGTCATTGCAGCTGGTTTACAGCATTGTATTTTGCATAGTGACTAAATTCAATAGATGAACTGCTTCTTTCCTTCCTCTCTGCTTTCTTTCCTTCCTTCCATCCATCTTTCCTTCCTTAAAAACAAAAACTACGTCAATGTCAAAATAAAGAAAAGTTCATAACCAAAATGACTCCATAATCCAAATGGCAGCTTATATTTTTATTTAGACTAGTGGGAAACTTGTTTGTAGAGAAACAATTTATTAAAAATAGAGGCATAAGGCTATATATTGGATTGTTATTATCCCTAAAGAATGTGATTCAAAGGAAGATTACTGAGCAGGGAGAAGAGGATATCATATATTCTACTTCATAGTCCTCTGCATTGTCTCAATTTTTTTAACATAAAGAATGTGCATTACTTTTGTAATAAAATATTTACAAAAATTTTAAAGTTCTTTGCTAAAACTAAGCCTCAAATAGAAAAAGAAAGAGTCTAAGAGTTTTCAAATAATAAGAAGGAATTCATTAGGGGGATTGATACATATAAAGCCTGTGCATGTATCCTCATGCTCACCCTTACATTTCAGTCACTGACTAAAACCTTTTAACCTCTATATTCTCTTAACCAACATCATAATTTCTATCAGTCTAGTTGAATACTAAAACTGAATATCTATTCAGAGCTTTGCTTTGAACTGAACTGAAATATGTATAGCTAATTCCCCATGATACTGTCTCCTCAAAGGATATCCCATAGATACCTTAAAGGTAATCTATAATGATAAAAGAGTAATATATATTAATTAGACCAGACAGCTGAATGACCTTCCAGACATCCTTCTGGACGACCTTCCAGACAAAGCCAGGGCTGTGAGGGTCGAGTACCTTTCATGAATTTTGTGCATTGGGCTTCTAGCATATTCATAATAATATTTATTCAATTTGTCTCAAAGCTTCTTTTTGCCTTTATTGACTGTTTCATCTGATAGCAACCCTATTTATCAAATATTTTAATTGTAAAATTTATCTCTAAAATTTACCCATAAGTTTTTCTTGACACCAGTGACTTGCTTCATTTTCTTATCTGAATTTGTAAAATAATTTTCTAACTGAACATCCAAAATTCAGTCCTTTCCTTGTTCAATTCATTCCATATAGAAACCTAAGAATAGGCCAACATTCATCATTGCACCTCTTTCTTAAAATACTTAATGACTTCACACTAGCAAGAAAAAATCCAAACATCTTAACCTGAACATTCATGTTTGGCCTTTCAACAAGGGACTCCTCTCCTTCCTTTTGATTTTTCCTCTGATACATTTATAAGAGTTGTGTCAGAGCTAAACATGCATTTTAGATTAAAGTTTTGGCCCATCCAAAACCATGCAGGTATTGTGAGTTTATGTACTTGCATGCTATATTGACATTAATCTCCCTTCTACCAGACAATATCATCCACATAAGATTAATTTTCAAGACAGGTAGCACCTCTTCTGGAGATGAGTATAGAGTCTCTATTCCCAGACCTTTAGTTTGAATAACAAAAAGTATGATTTGAGGGAAATTACTTTGCCTTCCAGGTTTTAGTTTTCTCAGCTGTGGTAGTAGAATCCACCACAGTGGGTTGAGGTGGAATGAAGATTGAGATACTTCATGCAAAGCAGATGGGAAAGTTCCAGACATATTATTAACTAAATAAATATCATATATTATACAAATTGCCTTTTTATATTATGTATTATTTTGCCAACTCAATACTCCAGATGCTAGTCTCTATTTTCATTCATCTATAATAATAAAAGCATAATATGCTAATTAGACAAAACAGCTGAATGACCTTCTGGATATCATCCCGGACATCCTTCCAGATGACGTTCCAGACAAAGCCACAGTGGGCAGGGGCCAAGGCAGATGCAGTTAGGGGCAATCAGGCAGGCAGACAAGTGGTTAGGAGTGATCAGGCAGGCAGGCATAGGCGGTAAGGGGTGATTAGGTAGGCAGGCGAGCAGTTAGGGGCTATCAGGCAGGCAGGTGAGTGGTTAGGAGCAAGTGGTCCTGGATTGCGAGAGGGATATCCGACTGCCAGTTTAGGCCCTATCCCACAGGGCCTAAACTGGCAGTCAGACATCCCTCAAGAGGTCCCAGATTGTAAGAGGGTGCAGGCCAGGCTGAGGGGACCCCTCACCCCTATGTATGAATTCAGTTCACCGGGGCTCTAGCACATTTATAAAATGTATTCATTTCATATTCTGTTCCATGCATTATACTAGCCACTGGGAAGCTAAAATGACATACAACTTTAACACTCAAGACTCTCACATTCTTAAAACTGACATTAAGCATACAGGATATGTAATGTACACTCATCAGCAATTATAGCCATTGTCTCTAATCCTCAAATAACCCTGAAAGTAGGTTTCACACACTTTTAACAGTAGGGAATATTTAAGTTCCAATAAGATAAATGAATTCATGGTCACACAGATAATAAGCAGTATAGTTGAAACATGATTCTAATTTGTTTTCTCTCTACCATCCCATCCTGGTCTCATATTGATAACCATTTACTGATTATCTTTAGCAGAGTATGAAGTATGATAAGGGTTTGGATATATTATCTAAAAGCATCACAACTGTAAGGTTAGCATCTCTCTTTTAAATGTAACATGGGGAAATTGAGACAACACTGTAGTGGATGCACACTGATAACTATACATTTGTTAGAAGAAAAATACTGGATGTGTGCATACTAAAAGGAGTGAGTCTTTAAACAGTAATGACAAGATTTTTTAAAAAGAGAAAGAAAATAAGATATATAATCCAATTTCATTTGTGTACTTGTATGAGTAAAAAAAAAAATAAACACACATAAAGTAATTGCATTTTTTAAGAATAGACACAAACAATAAGATGCCCATTGCAAAGCAAAAAGATTTTCTAAAGAATGAGATTTATTTAGAGTGATACATGCAAAGAGAATAAATCAAACACAAGAATGGTCTTACAGGAATTAATGGTCAAAATATGCCATTAAAAGGGAAGCAAAATTAACTCAATACTCTATATACAATATACAACAAAAGAAGGAGAAGGAGGGAGAGAAATTGAGAGAAAGGAGAGGAGAGGAGAGGAGAGGAGAGAAGAGGAGAGGAGAGGAGAGGAGAGGAGAGGAGAGGAGAGGAGAGGAGAGGAGAGGAGAGGAGAGGAGAGGAGAGGAGGGGGAGTGTAGGAGGCAGTTGATCAATCAATGTTTCTCATTGATGTTTCTATATCTCTATCCCTCTCCCTTTCTCTCACTCTAAAATCAATAAGCAAAACATATTTTAAAAAATAAAAAATAAAGACAATTTTTTAAAATATTTGTCAATGTAGGAAAAATGCAAAAATACTTTTACAGCTAGCCTCAGCTTTACACTTAGATTCAAGAAAAATTTGATGAATAGATAAAGAATGAGTGAATACATTAAAATGCTTCAAAGTATATACCATTTTTTTTCTAAATGTTGAAATTTGGAAATACTCTGAACAAATTTCACAAAATACAAGAAAGGCTAAAATAAGCTGAAAGTACAGTTGAATATTTAACCCTTTTAAATCAATTGAATGCAATCTTATAAAGTGCATTTTAAGTGCAAATATTTTTTTTCTGAATTCATCTTACTGCATAAACTTAGATAGTAGATAAATATCCTAATTTTTTCTTTCATAATATTATCTACTACCTGCCTATTTGTATGTCTAGAAAAACATATCAGCCTGTTTTTATATCTGTATAACTGTTCCATTTAAAATCAGTTTTGGGACAATGTCAGTTAAAAATAAATAATGTTATATGTAAACAATAATGAAAATGATTAGCATCTTCTCACTGCTTGTCAAAAGTTAGGCTCTGTCAGTTTAGACTAGCACACTTAATGCTTACAAAATTATTTGAGGTTTGGACCCTTATTATTCTTTTACAGATAAGCAACTCTACCTTAATGAAATAATTTTCTCATATTTCCCAATAGAGGAATACAGGTCCTAGAAGAAACACAGTGGATTTTCAGTAAACACCAATACTAAATAAATTTTAAGGCATAGGTTAGAAAACCAGTGAATCAAGATGTATGAAATCTCATGGAAATTAGGGAAACTAGAAAAAAAAAACAACTAAGTAAAACAACAACCAAAAACTATTACATTTATGAGATGACTGTGAATGGTCATAAGGTTATAAAATTCTGGACTTTTCAAATCTATCTCATAAAGACCACCAGAGACAAACCTGAAGCCTAGCAAACGCATTATTTAACTAGCTGCATCAAGGTAGCCTGCATGCTCCGTGCCCATGAGGTGTTCATGTAAGGGAGCAAGGACAGGAACATTTTTAGTAAGTTGCCATGATGGACTCATAGGCGGGTGAGATAGGAAGAATAGTCTCTGCTTTGATTGCCCTTTCTAAGGTGGTGGAATGAAAAGTAGTTTTGAGCTCAGGACTGGCTACTGTCATGAGGCAATGGAGGCCAACACTGAGTATCACATTGACCTTGATTCATAAGCTATCAGTGTCCCTTATCAGAGTCCAATTGATTGCTGTTTTTTTACTGTCTCTATGCTGAACATTGGTTTGTTTTTGCTTTTTACTCTTTCCATTTCAGGCTGTTTTGTACTTCTTCAGAGCTCCCAACTTACTTATTACTTGAAAGGTGGAGTCTGGAGCTAGAGAGTCTGGCAGGGAGCGCCAGCACTGTTACCTCCATCTTGGTTAGGAGAAATTCACATCATCTTTTAGTACTCCAGTTTTCTCAAATACAAAAACGGGTATAAAAATTAAGCCTTCCTCCCATTTGAAATGTAAATTTAGTAGTGTATGACATTTAGTAAATGCTATTTAAATTCTATTATGTTAACCATATTCATCTGTAAAGTATTTCTTAATGTCCACAAAATATTTGTGATGTAAACAATTTTTGCATTATGCATGGAAATACAATGTAATCCATTGTCTATATCAGAACCACAAGACAAATGTGATAGGCAAAGACACAGATATGACAATGGATAGACCTCCAGCTTTTAATCTCTTTTTCTTTCCCCTATTCCAAGTCAGAGTCTCACTGATAGAGCGTGTTATATACTAACAATGTGGATGGAAAATCTGACTAAAACAGTGTGTCTTTGGCCTAATATGAACTTAAGCAAGGCAAGAATTCTTTTCACAGCTATAAAATTATGATCACAGTGCACAACTGTAACAATCATGAGTTGCACTACATTTCAAGTGAGGAAAATGAGGTTCTAAGAGATTATATTAATTTTATTTTCATGATCACATGGCTATCCTCAATTTATAAGATAAAAACAGTGATGTGGCTTAGTATAGATATAAGAATATCCTGAAATTATAAAATTATTTTTAAAATCTCTGTAAAGTAAAACTGGATTATATCTTTGGGACATAATAAACTAGGTTTCCAATTTGATAATAGAAATAACATAGAGTTAAATAATAAACTTACTCATTTACTTAGAACTGATGTAATAAGCAATCAAAATCAAAACTTCAAATTGTATACATGTTAGTAAATCCATATGTATTTAAAGCATAAACAAGTCTACTTATAAGGTAAGTGAATCTTAATTTTTGCTATGATTTAACTTGTAGGAAACCATCGAGAATGGAAAGAAATTAAAAATCAGATGATTAGCCAAAATGTATACTTGAAACTTTAAAAAATAAAGATAAATCAGAATAATAAGGACTAATAAAAGGTGCATTGAACAGAATGATGACTATGGAGTATGATGGGAATTCTCTTAATATTAAGGAATTTTGACATAAACCATAACAAAACTGGGAGAGATGACAGCTATATATCATATCTTATGACTGAATTTGTATACTGTAACATAAAATAAGAGGCAAGTACTTATCAATGTGTTATTTTTGTTTGTTTGTTTGTTTTCTAGGTCATTCCTAGTGACTGTTCATATAGTCAGATATTTCTAATAGTAGGTTTAAAAGCCATAAAATAGTCTCACAATTCTTTTCCACATTTTGTTCATCCTTTAATTATAGTTGTACCTTCTTGACTCAGCTCATTTATCTTCTTTTCAAGGGAATACTGAGATTGACACATCAGATTAAAAAAATACTGCCAAGATACCAAATCATGAAATCGTTGGATTTTGCTCATCAGTTAGAGTAGCTTGGAAAAAAGAGGTCAGGACTATCTGTGATTGTGACAATGTGTAGCACATTTAAGAAAGCACAAAGGAAATTAATCTCATTATATTTGCCATTTCTTTTCAGGAATCTTCCTTTTAAACATTCCTGAAGATATTTTCACTAATTCATCTTTCTTACGATTTTTTTCCCTACTAAAAGACAGATTTTTAGATTGTTCTGTTTCTGAAAATATAACAAACAAAAAAAATCTTAGCAGGGTGGCAATTTTCTGATTTTCTTGCCTGAAGAATGATGAATTCTCTTTCAAATGACTCCATGATTAGATAAAATAAATGAGCATTATGTACCATGCTTTCACATACTCCATTTCCCTATTATTATGGCATGCTAAGCTTAACATATCTAATTATACACATCTCTAACTTTTATAAAAGACTCTTACACTTTAGTGAAAGAATATAGTTTTCCTAATCTTTGATAGTGACAAAAATATAAAATTTCCTAATCTAATTCTAAATTAGATTAATTGAAAAATCATTGACTTATACTGAATAAAAGATTCCATTCACTCAACCTACCATTGGATGAATCCATTCTTTTTAATGTGAACTATGACTTTTTTTATCTGATTATAAATTTCATTTATACATGCACTGCTCCTCAGTCCTGAAATTCTTTTTTTTTAACTTTCAAGTACAATTTTTACTATTTTTTCTTTATTGATCAAGGTATTGCATGTGTCCTTATTCCCCTATTGCTCCCCCACCCTCCCACTCATGCCCTCACCCCCCTGTTGTCTGTGTCCATTGGTTAGGCTTATATGCATGCATACAAGTCCTTTAGTTGATCTCTCTCCCTTACCCCCACCCTCCTCTACCTTCCCTCTGAGGTTTGATGGTCTGATCGATGCTTCTCTGTCTCTGGATCTGTTTTTGTTCATCATTTTATGTTGTTCATTATATTCCATAAATGAATGAGATCATGTGTTATTTATCTTTCTCTGATTGGCTTATTTTGTTTAGCATAATGCTCTCCAGTTCCATCCATGCTGTTGCAAATGATAAGAATTCCTTCTTTTTTACCTCAGCATAGTATTCCATTGTGTAGATGTACCAGTTTTTTAATCTACTCATCTGCTGATGGGCATTTGGGCTGTTTCCAAATCTTAGCTATGGTAAATTGTGCTGCTATGAATATAGGGGTGCATATAACCTTTCTGATTGGTGTTTCTAGTTTCTTGGGATATATGGGATTCTTACATCTATAAAATATTTTAACAATTTTACGTGTGTCATCTAATCTATCAAATGGCATCATAGAGAGAGCCAATTTCTAGCCTTTATTGAGTTGATTGAAGATAGACAAATGTTACCTGCTTGCCAGATCTGAAGTGGGGCAAATGGAGTGGGCGTTAGAGTATAGCTTACATCAATGCACCTTTTTGCCCAGGTGGATGTATTTTAAATTAAATTACAGATTTTATAACATTTAGTTGGCATATTGTGAAGTAGTTAAACAATGAAGGAAAGCAATTACTTATTTTGCATACGCTATTTTTCCACTATAGTGCTGAAATATGTGATTATATAGTTAGGGTTCTTCATCTTTGTAGAAATCACTACATAACATTCAGAGAGTCTGTGCTTGAATGTTGGGTGGAAATATTGTAGCTATATGAGAAAGGGAAAGGTAAGTCGGCTAATAATTGTCTGTAAGAGACCTTCAAAGGCTCAGTGATTTTACTGCTTACAGGATGGGACTAATAAAAGAGAAACCAAGAGATGAGCTAAAGCTGTTAGAGGTCTCAAGCAAGGCAATGATGTGTTGGTAGCCTTGCCTAGACATGTAGTTGGATGTAAATCTAAAAACATAGCCTGAGACAGAAAACAAATAACTTAAGTCTACAATAATAGGCACTGTCAAAGAAGAAGAATCACGGAAGCTTAAAGGACTCAAACCAGAATGCCTCGGTCAGTCTCAGACACAATAACAATGACTTAGAAACCTATCAAAATTGAAGACTGTATAGAGGTAGCAGGAAAGCAAGGCTCTTCACACACGAAAAATGATACAAATTAATTCAGACAAGCAGGTAACTTTTTAGCTGTCTTGATCCTGATTACAGCCAGCACAATGTTTTTACTTTCTGATCTTATATTTTCCTCCAGTGGCCTCCAAGAGATAACCAAACAGAATTAATAGCAATAGGCAAATCCTGTTTCCTGTAAATGTGGTTCTTCCATGCTGTCTCTTTAATCTTTTGATAAATCTCTACTGGATAAATGGCTGTTTTTAGTATTTCCCTTCCAATTCAATTGATCTCAACCACCTTTGTCATTCACATCAACCAAGATGTTCAGTCACAATCTAAGAGCAGCCCTGATACTTATTCTTTTGAATCTTGACTAGAAATTAGATAGAAGTGATCAACTCACTTAATGAGTATTCAATGAATGGTGAGTTGAGAGTTTGGTTTCCTTGCTTATACTGGAGGCAAGGGGGCACCGTAATAATTTCCTTTTTTTATATATAAAACCATTACAACTGACAAAGCAATCTATTAATTTATCCTATTTTGTAGCCAATTTCATTCAATTCCAATGGACAGCTTAAATACCTACTATGCACCCATTGTATTAATCCCCAAAGTAAGATGATAAATATGATGAAATCCTAGATTTAGAAAGTTTTATTTCAACTACTAAATATAATATAGTGGCCAGATTGTTGGCACTGGAACAGCTACATATAGTTTGTGGAGAATTTACTTTTACAAATTATTTGATAGGTTCTAAGTACTTTGATTTTTATTGAAATAGCTGTAATAACAAAAATGAATATCACATGTTAAATTTGCTATCATGATATTCTTATTATTACTGTGTACTTATACAGTGATTTAAAATTTTAGGCAATCTTACAATTGTTTTATATGGTAAATATTAATATTCCATTTTACATTTAACTTCCTTTTTTTAAAATATATTTTTTTATTGATTTTTTACAGAGAGGATAGGAGAGAGATAGAGAGTCAGAAACATCGATGAGAGAGGAACATTGATCAGCTGCCTCCTGCACGTCCCCCACTGGGGATGTGCCCGCAACCCAGGCACATGCCCTTGACTGGAATCAAACCTGGGACCCTTCAGTCCACAGGCTGACGCTCTATCCACTGAGCCAAGCCGGTTTTGGCACATTTAACTTTCTTTAACACCGGTTATACAGCCAGCAGTGAATAAAGGAAGTTATGTTCTGATGTTGAACCTATGTTTTCTCACTCCAATCTAATCCTACTACCTTTGACTAAATCTCTTTTGTTTCTCTGACAAGTACATATTAACTATCCACTGTTTGCAACTCAATTCAAGGAATTTGAGATGCAGCTGTAAACAAAAGCAGACAAAAAGTGCTGCCTTTTTGGAGCTTAACTTTCATAGTGACCATGATATTAAGCAAGAAACAAAAATAAATAATTGCATGTTGCATTATGTTATGATAAGCATAATAAGTAGTACAGCCATATATGTAGAATTTGAAAGAGGAATGAGTGAGATGGAGAGGAATTGTTAGTTTTAAAGAGAGTATTCATATTAGAATTCATCTAAAGAAGAACTTTTAAGCAAAGGGGATTGGGCTGAAACCAGCAGTCCAACATCCCCCTAGGGGTCCTGGATTGTGAGAGGGCACAGGCCAGGCCAAGGGACTCCACCAGTGTACGAATCCAAGCACCTCTAGTAGTTTTATAACGACTGGTCATGGGATTTAGGACAGAAGACATCAATGAGTTGAGTGACAACAAAAATCTCATGGAACCACATTAATGGTATCCTGGTAGAAGAAGTTCACAGGAATCAAAGGAGGTGGTAATCAGGGCGAGAGCTGCAAAGAACAGAGACAGTGGAGGATTCAGTTTTTGAGATTGACAAGAACATGACAGTGGTGGCTGAAGTAGGGTTAAGGTAAATATAGAGAGTTCAGTAAACTGGAGTTCTAGAGGAATCACTTAGGTATATTGAAGTCATTAAGATTTTTAGGGAGGAATGTAGGAGAATAACTTGAAAGCCAACATGAGGTATACAGAGCCATCTCTCCCACATCGTGTCATTACATTTTTAATTACGGAGCTTGCTTAAAAGCAAGACAGACTGTGTAACACAGTGTTTATTACAATGTAGAATTATTATGAATGATGCTGCTTTTCTAACCTATTTAGTTAAAAATTGGGGCTGCTTGTCTATTTCAGTTCTCAGAGACTTGTTTTTTCTTTTTATTTCAACAGCTGTTTTCTGCTCACCTCACTTCTCTGATGCTGTCAGCAAGACTGTAATGGCTAAAATGGAAAATACAGAGCTCACATTCACACTCCTTTTTTTCATGAATACTGGCCTATTTCCAGTCACCCACTCCCTTGTTGCAGATCACAGTAATTTAATCTTATTCTACACAAAGAAAGTAAAGTTTCCCATTTAATTTAGAGTACATAAGATAAGAAATAAGACACATTATATAATTAAAAAGAAGAAAACTTAGCTAATTCAATAAAGGAAACTGACATCTCAAAGGGCAAATAAGAAACTCAGATCCTGTCCCATAGTGTTCTATTTCATACCAAAAAGGAGGCCGTGCAGTAGATTTCACTTCTCCATTGCTAAATTTTTCTTCCAGAGGAACAAATACATGTGGTTGACAAGCTGCCCAATAATTCATAGCTATTTATTACCAACAGTACTATGCAAGGCAGTCTAACACAACCACTGTTCAAGATTCCAAATACTGCCAAGATTGATGAACTTTTCGAAGAGCTTCCTAAAAATACAGAGACATAATGTTTAATATATGTAGTCAATTTCTATTTTTGGCTAGTTCCCCAATTACCTGGCTTGATCATTCTGCATTCTTAAATACATAGCAAACCCTCAAGTGTAATTTGTAATAAATTATTTAGCTCAAGTCAATAAAATATGTTTTCAAATATTCTGCTCTCTCATTAATTAATTTTGCATAGTTTATAGCAATGTAGTTCTGTATTTGTCTATCTACAAAATAATACCACTCCCTTTAAGGATTTTGCCCCAAAATAAGTGTCCTTGCTTTGTTTTTGCATCATTTCTGCAGAGCTCTTTATTTTCCTCTCCCCTTTAGTTTCATTAATGAGTCAAAGTCTCAACCTTCTAAGTGAGTTTTCAGGTCTCTGCCCCTAGAAAACTTTATTCTGAGAATAATACCATTGCTTATTTTATATTTTCTGACTTACTTGTTCTCCTTTCCTCAGAAAGTTACCTAGATTATCACATGAATTTCAAATCTGTATGTTTAAGTGGATAAAAATCATGGGTGCAAATGGAGCAGAGATTTGCTAGAACAATAGTTGAATTCTTCCATATTTCCATTTTTCTCACATGGAATATCAGGAGTATTCCAACTTTTTTTTCTTCATAAACATATTTTGGACAAATGAGACAGAGAATAACAGGTTATACCTGCTGGAGAAAAAAGGGCTATACCTGGTGTTCTTAAGGTGGAAGACTGCTTTTAGGATGGAAAGTGGCTTTGGTTCTATAGAACTAAGTCTACTTTAGCAATATTTCTTTTAATTTGAAGCAGTATATAGTTTTAAAAATATATATGGTCCCTTTTATAAATACATCCATCTCTCTTACTGATCATTGCATTCTAGCTTTTTAAATAATAAATCTATAGGCATTTTAGAGGTGAAAACAAACTGCTTATCACTCAATTTAATTTGTATGTTAATAGGGCACATTTATGGAACACATTCAGTTGAATGCATTACAAATGGTTTATTTTATATTCTTTTAATATCAGAGTGATATAATACCTTACGTTTTGAAGAGTATGAATTTTTGTAAATTCCCATTCATTAAAATGTTGCTTGATGTATGTATTTGTTATCTATTGCTACATAACAAAATACCCCACAATTTAGCATCTTAAAACAATACATATTTTTGTATGTCTCTCTATTTCTGAGTATCAGGAATGTGGAAGTGGCTTAGCTAAAGTCTGCCTCAGGGTCTCACATGAGATTTTAGTCAAACTATGCACTACACTGCTGTCATCTCAAGGCCAGTGTGGTATGGTAGGACCTCTTTGTAAGCTGACTCACATATCTGTTTGCAAGGCAGCACATTCCTATATGGCTACGCACCAGAGAGTTCTGTTGCTGTTCCTGTCAGCCTCTCTATATCTTTTTATAATAAGGCAGCTTTGCTTCCTCCAGAGCAGGGGAGAGATATGGAAGAAGGGGCAAGGATGGGGGAGGGAGAAGGGGAAAATTCCCAAGATGGAGACCAAAATCTTTTATAACCTAAGTTCAAATGTAATGTATAATAATGAAACTATATGCTATATATACAATAGTCTAAAGAGTATACTGTTGATCACACAGATAAAACACAGTAGAATGTAGGAAAACATTATACTACAGTATGTATGCCAGGAGGTCCGGATTCTGGGGCCATCTTGCAGGTTGACTACTACAGACTAGAGGCTCAGTGCATGACATTCATGCACTAGTAGGATCCCTAGTGGCTGCTGGCTCCCTTCCCCTGGCCAAGCCCACCCCCTGGTTGAACTCCCTGATGAATTCCCAGTCAAGGGGACAATTTGCATACTACACTTTTATTGTATAGGATATATAGCTAAGCCTGTTTGATTTACTTTTAAAATTAGACAATTCATACTTATGTCAAAAAGTAGCAAAATCAAACTTTGTGTATGCATGAACAAATAAATGTAAATGAAGTTCAAATCACTTGTAAAATAAAAACATTTTACACATAAGTACATTTATTTAAAATGCAATAAATTTTCATTGATTTTAATAAGATATAAATAGTAATTGATAAGCTTCACTCACAATTTTAAGTGAAAAGTAAATTACTTATTTAAAATCATTAGAATTATATGAAGTTCAAATCATATATATGAGTTCTATATGACTCAAATTCTTACTATAAGGAACAAATTACAATTTTTAAATTGCTATGAATCCTAACATTTACAGTCCTGGTTGCAAAATTAGCAAGCTGCAATGAGGTTATAAATACACAAACATTCACATACACACAACCTCACACACACAGATGGCTGAAAAAGACCAAAGATAACAAAGATAAAATTATAGAATTCTGCTATTTCAATGTAAAGAGAAAAAGGAGAAAATATTGCAAAATACTAGGAGAAAATATAAATGTCATATTTTGCATAATATTTACATTCAATCAACCTGTTATAGAAAAGCACTTTATTTTTATTTTTGGAAGAACACAGTACAAAAATTACAAATTTCATAAATATTTTAAAATGTAATTCATTTTTTACTTATTTTAATTCTGATGAAAAATATTGCTATAGAAAAATATTCAAATATTAAATTTTTCCATTTTAACCTTTGCAGGAGATTATTCTCCAACTGTTTCTCACTCTTTTTGGTAAACACATATTGTCCAGTAAATAGTTTTAGAGGACAATTCCAGTCTTTCTGTTTCCCCTATGTACTGTCTGGGCAAATGGATTCTATGTGTCTCCATAATGTTTGAAAGTGTGAGTAGTGAAAGAGTTTAGGAACAATCTTAATTTTGACTGATATTCCCCAATATATCCCGTTTCCTCTCTTTAGAATACTCTCCATTGCTGATCTCTCATTGTAATCTATACTAATAAAAGGGTAATAAGCAAATTGGTCAGGATGCCCTCACAGTAATGACTGAACAGCAGGCTGTATGGGCAACAAGGCTGGCAGGGGGATAAGGGATGACCAAACAACTGAACATCAGGCTGTGTGGGGCTACCAGGCTGGCAGGGGGCAGTATGGGGCGACCAGACCAGCAGGGGGGCAGTTGGGAGCGACCAGGCTGGCGGGAGGGGGCAATTGGGGGCAACCAGGCCAGTGGGGGGGGGGGGGCTTGAGGGGCAACCAGGCTGACAGAGGGGGGCAATGAGGGGCAATCAGGCGGGAAGGCAAAGGTGGTTAGGGCTGATCAGGCTGGTAGGAGTGGCAGTTAGGGGCAATCAGGCAAGCAGGCAGGTGAGCAGTTAGGAGCCAGTGGTTCCAGATTGTAAGAGGGATGTCTGACTGTTGGTCAAGATCGGGCCCAAACCAGCAGTCGGACATCCCTCAAGGGGTCCCTGATTGGAGAGGGTGAAGGCTGGGCTGAGGGGACCCCCACACCCATGCACGAATTTTGTGCACCAGGCTTCTAGTATTTAATAAAGGCATGAGCTTTAGTTAATTTTATCCTCTTATAGGATATACATAATAAACTCATCTCAATCACATTTTATGTATGCATGTAGACGTATATGAAGTTCACTGCCATCTACACTAATAAAAGAGAAACATGCAAATTGACCATCACTCCGCTATGCCCACCAGCCAATCAGGAGCGAGTATGCAAACTAACCCAACAAAGATGGCACTGCTTGAGTGTCTGGGCCTGTCAGCCTGGCCATGGGCTGTGGGAGCCCAGTGGCGAGCCTCATGGAGGCCCATTGGCATGTACGGGCCTCCATGAGGCTGGATTCTGTATCCAGGGGGCTCAAGCAAATTTTCCCCTCAGGAGATCAACTGGGAGACCAGGAGTTCAATCGCTTGCTATGCCATGTGCTGACCACCAGGGAGTGGTGCAGAACAAAGGAAGGCCCCAGCTGGCAGTCAGGGAAGGGAGGCCCCAGCTAGCAACTGGCAGCTGGCAGCTGTGAAAAGGAGGCCCCAGCTGGCAGATGGAAGGCCCCGATCAGCCCTGATCACCAGTCAGGCCTAGGGACTCTGCCCATGCACGAAATTCATGCACCGGGCCTTTAGTACTATCTAATAAACTTCTTAATTTATCATTATGTAATAGCACTCTTTTTACCTAACAATCTTTTTTATACTAATAATAGCTAGATAACATTCCTGCAACAACTTATTTTTTTTTCAATTAGCCTGGAATACCTTCTTGGAATCCTTAAACTTCAATCTTTCTGTGTCATATTTTAGTTGCATTTCTGAATCATTTTGTTTTACTTATTAAAAACTACATAATCTGAAATTTGTTTTGAAAAATGTTTTTGTTTACTGTCATTGCTATATTCCTGATTAGCTTGAAATATTCTTATTATATCACTTGGAACTTTCTTTTTACCATACTTTTTTGTTTGGCTCAGTTTTACTTCATTCTTTCATGTATTGTCTGTCTCAGTGTGTCTTTCAGCTTCTCTACTGATTTGGATAATTATATTCTCTGTAATTTGCAAGTGATCATCCTTAAGTTTTCAAACATGTACATTTGGTTCAACACAAATTAACAAAATTAAGATTTTATTATTCCCTATAAAATAAATATCTTAGAATTATTTAATGTTATATTGTTTTCATTATTTAAGTTCCACTTTTTGAAAAATTTCAAATTTGTCATTCTTACTTAATCAATATTTATATGTGACCAGATTTTGACCATTATGTTTTATTCAGCATTGTTATTCATACTTCTGACTTCAATTTTCTTTTTCTGAGGTTCATGTTCCACAGAGCTCTATAAGTAGTAAAGACTTTGTTTTTTAAAATGTTTTGATTTTTCTATCACACTGTCATAGTATTTAGCTGAGCATATAATTTTCAGTTTACAATATCACCTCAGTAGTTTCATGACAAGGATCATTTTCTACAGGCTCTGCTTTTGATGATGAGAGATCAATTATCAGCCTAAGTATCATTATTATTATATATCTTTTGTTTCTAATTGTTTTAAATACTTTCATTTTGTCTTTATATCCTTTCAATACAATATGTTAAAGAAGATGTGATCTTATTCCACTGGTAAAGACATCTCAAATTAGTTATTTTTGACTAAAAAATAATTTCCTCCAGTGTCTTTTTAAGTCACTAATTTGCTACTCAGCTAATTAGTTTATTCTGTCAATTGAGTTTTTAATTCCAATAACTATATTTTTTCACATATCGATAGTCTACTTTTTAAAATTCTTTTTCACAATGTGCTATTCTTTTATTATGACATGCCTGTATTCGATTATCTCTTTAATAATTTCAGACCTTCCCAATTTATAGGTGTTTTCATATTACTTTATAATTTGGGGCGTATCATCACTTATTTTCTGTATCTCTTTACTTTCATCATCACTGTTGTTTCTCTTGTGATGAATTGTTTTGTGTGTGAGCATATCTTCAGGTACTTTTGTCTCCCCCTGCCCCATGGAGCTCATGCAGCTCTTAAACAAAGGGACTTTATTATCTAAGTTTACACCTCCTCACTGTGGACTGCATACACCCAATGACAGGCTTTTGCAGAGGTACAAAGACCTGGACTCCTCTCCAATTTGGGTCACTTCTGAAGTGCTATCTCAACCTTTGTTCAAACTACATTATGGTCCAACTTTTCCTTCAGTCCAGTCTTGTTTCCCATGCTACTTCACTGGTGTGTGTGTGTGTGTGTGTGTGTGTGTGTGTGTGTGTGTGTTTTCTGACAGCACTCCCTAATTTCCCAGTAAACACATCCACTTTTAAAGTTGTTTGGTTTGGTTTGTTTGTGTTTGTGTGTGTGTGTGTTTCCTGTGGTAATCTGACCTAAAATATGAGAAATGATTTGAGGAGGTAGACATTAAAATGTCTTAGCACTGAATTACAACTGCATGTACTGTCAGCTTGGTTGTAAAAACTTTCACAAGTAATGACTCTTTGGATCGTTGGTGGAAGGCAGAATATTGGTGGGTATAATACCTAAGACATTTGATTATTTGGGGAAGAAGTAAATTTCAATTTTAATTCGGTGAAACCACATGTCTCAGTACCATTGCTACCAAAAAGACATTGAGGAGTGAAGGTAATTATTTGAGAATAAGGGAAAATGTGGAAATTTCAATGGTTTCACTGGCACTATATAAAATGATATTCATCTCTGCATCTGTAAGTCAGTGAAATCTTGAACTAGACTTCATTAGACTCCATACAATGTTAGATTTTAGACTCTTGAGTGTTGGTTTTGTGAAGATCAGGGACCTCATTGAGAAAAAGTTGATTTAAAGACTTGAGATATTAACATAAGTATTGATATGCTCAAGAACTTGAAAACTCAGGTTTTCTAAACCTTCTGGGCCAGCAGACACAGCCCATTTGTTGCTAATAAGATGAGCACACCCTCTTGTTTAGAGATAATGCAGAGGGTTATTAATGCCTTGCAAGACAGGTGGCATCCCTCTCTAGACTAATAGCCACCTTAAATGCTGGTCATCAGTACCTAACTAAGGTCAAATTATAATGTAACAGAGTCAGGGAAGTACTGGGACTATTAAGAGAGGAAAGGCATTGTAAATGGAAGGGTCTGTAGGACCCAGCCAATGTATACTGGTAGGAGCTGGGAGAGTACATTTGAGAGAAAATCTTGATGGCCTAACCAATTTGGCTCAGTGGATAGAGCATTGGCCTGCGGACTGAAGGGTCCCAGGTTCAATTCCAGTCAAGTGCATGTACCTTGGTTGTGGGCACATCCCCAGTAAGGGGTGTGCAGGAGGCAGCTGATCCATGTTTCTCTCTCATTGATGTTTCTAACTCTCTCTCTCCCTCCCTTCCTCTCTGTAAAAAATCAATAAAATATATTTAAAAAAAAAGAAAAAGAAAATCTTGAGAACTGGAATATGGGGAATGGAATATAAATTTGGATAAGATAGAGTTCATTGATATGGAATTACTCTCTTACTACAGGATTTAACACCATGCATGCCCCTAGGAGATAGTGCTAATACATGCCTAATTTGACTCTTTGAAGCTTGTAGACAGCAATGGTCATTCAATAGAAGGTAAAAATACAAGAACTACCAAGGAAAATAGTGAAGGTAGGAATAAAATGGTTCAGAGAAGTGACAACGTATGGTGGATATATGACGAAGATCAGAAGAGCCACTATCAAACTATTCTCTAGAAAGGACTGAAAGACACTGTTTATGAGTGATGAGGAATTTTCTGTTGAGACAGGCACCAGAAATTTTGAGAAGCACAATAGTGAATGTCTTCTGTGTTCCACAGTTTAAAAAACATACTACTGTTCAGATATACTAACTCCCTAATAGTAAGAGATGGTGGTGATAAATTACAGATTATCTGAAGTTGGAGGGAAGCTGTTGCAATGAAAAATTATTCTGGGTTTGAGTCCATTTAAGACCTGGTATTGCACTGATTAATTAAAAGGTCAATTTTCCTAAAAGCAAGGGCATTATCATAGCACAACAAGTGTGTACAGTTATAATTCATCTATCTTACCACAGAGGACTATGGCTATTCACTTGGGTAAAAATACACCAGAGAAATTGGAATACAAATATTTCAAGAAGTATTGGGAAGTAGAGACTAAGTTAACTTTGATAGCTATGGGCTCCAAGTGTTGTTATGTCACTCCTCTTAGAGTAGAAGCATATTAGAACAAGTGAAAAATTGAACCCAGACTTCTCATAAGTTCTATATTTCTACTGAGTTCATGGACCCTTTCAAAGGTTATTTCACCAGCATGCATATTTGGAATGGATATACACAGTCACTGACAGAACACCTATATGTGTCTGTTGTCCTATGGGTAACAGCTCTCACACAGGAGAGGTCAAGCAGAAGCATCTGCATCCACCCATTTACTATAAAAATGCATTTAATTAAAAAAAAAACAATAAAAAAACTCATCCTATGGCAGAAATTAATAAGACTTTAAGTATCTAAAAAATGCATGAATAGCAAACCTCATTATTTCCTCATTTAATTTATCATTTTCAAAAGGTTTTATCTGGCACTTATAAAAATGAGAGGGACTCTGAAAAAGTATAGTATTACTGCAGTCCTATATAATAAAAGCCTAATATGCAAATTGATAGAACGGCAGAACAACCTATCACTATGATGTGCACCGACCAGCAGGGGGCAGATGCTCAATGCAGGAGCTGCCTCCTGGTGGTCAGTGCGCTCCCATAGGAGGAGCACCGCTCAGCCAGAAGCTGGGTTCACAGCTGGTGAGTGCAGCGGCCATGCCGGGAGCCTCATTCACCCCTGCAACAGTGCTAAGGAGCAGCAAGCTGAGAGGTAAGGAGCAGCAAGCAGGTGGGCAGTAAGGAGCAAGGGGTCCTGGACTGTGAGAGGGTGCAGGCTGAGCTGAAGGACACCCTCTCCAACCCCGGAGTGCACAAATTCATGCACTGGACCTCTAGTCTATAATAAACAAGTAATATGCTAATTAGACCAAATGTCTTCCAGGCATAATTTCGGATGTCCTTTCTGACAAAGCCTGGGCCAGAGGGAAGCCAGCCCAGGTCCCACATGCCTGCAGGCAGCCCAAGGAAAGCTGGCCAGGGTCCTGGGTGCCTGCAGGAGGCCAGAGGAGGGAAGCTTGGGTCCCAGGTGCCAGAGGGAAGTGGTGCTGGCAGCTGGGAGAAGGAAGGCCTACTCTTGCATGAATTTTCCTTCATCGGGCCTCTAGTGTATAACATTCCTACAAATGAGTACAGTATCCTTGGTCAGTCATAATGTAATTTCAAGGACCTGGGCCCCCTAAACACTCCACAGAAATCCCCATCAGATTACAATTTTCATTATATTATGTTATTCAGAATAGCGGAGCAAGAAGGAAAGCATACATAAGAGGACTTGTAATGAACAAGCACTTGAGAAGGTATGAGATAAACACTCCAAAGATTAAAGAGCCTGACACATTGGTTAAGTTTTTAAGGTTCATTCCAAGATTTCTCCTCCAAAATAAAGGACAACATATGGTTCAAGTCTTTCAAAATGTGCTCCACATACATTTTATTTTATTTTATTTTATTATGTTTTTCTTACGTAAGTTTCCTTTTGGCACTCCATTACCCATTATGTATAAACAGGAAAGAGTTTCAGAGCCACATGGGATAGTAAACAAAAAGAGAAAATTCACACAGTCTTAAAACTGGAATCCCAAAAAACAGACTCTGACATCAAATTACATGTGGAGAAAGTGTCCTGAGAAGCACATGGAACAGAGTAGAGGGAAGACAGGAAGAGAATTTGAACCCTGATACTGCAACAAACAAGGCTTCTACCAATCAGGAGACCTAAGTTCCGATGGCCCTTCGGAGTTGTCCTAAATAGTGGAATGAATCCTTGTTTCTCATTTTAACTTGAAAATATGTGGAATGACAGAGGTTTTGGTGATGAAAATTTAATAATAATGTATCAAAATGAAATTACTCTTATACACAAAGTAGATCCCCTACCGTAAGATGTGATCATAACCTATGATAATGATCTATCTCTGAAGCTAATTTAATATGATCACATTAAATATTGAATTCCTATTATTAACACTCCTAATTTAACTTTATGCCCACCGAGAAATCTTCAAATATGAAGTTTGGCATTTTCTACTTAGCAACTCCAGAAAGAGATTACGTATTGAATTCTCTATCCTATTTTACTTCTCACTATAAGCTAACTGTATTGTTATTCTGGTTAATTATATCATGCTTGGTTTATCTGCAGCTATCTCAGGGAAATAGAGCCCCTTGATGTTTACAATTAGGCTGCCTTCATCTGATAAAATTCTGGACTGAGGTTAAAGGTTTAAGTTAAAGGTTAAAGGTTTAAGTTAAATCTGAAAGGAGAGACTTTTCTGGGCATCCAGCCAGTTGCCCTCAGGTATGACACATCACTGCATGCTCCATGCAACTTTTCGTGAATGTTCTCCAAGCAGAACTTCCATAAATGATTTATTGAATCGATACTGATAAGCACATAAAGCTTCTTCTTTATTGCAGAGTGATTCCAACTGGAGGCACTCAGCTCAGGCTGCTTACTGTTCCCTTAGTCCCAACATGTCAGTAATTGGGGGATTTGAGGCATTTCTGTGTGGTTTAAAAATTATCATTCTAATCTTTAAATATCTCTCCCATAATGTTGCGGGAAGACTAAATTGAGTTACTAGAAGTGAGGTACTTAGAATAAGAAATTTTATTGCAAAGAGATTCAGTGTATTTCAAGCATGAAAGGCACAGAGTGAGGTTAGTTGTTATCATCATCATTCTTATCATCATTATCATTATCACCACCATTCTATTATTATTATTTTTACTAGAGGCCTGGTGCACAAAATTGATGCACTCGGGGTAGGGGGGGTGCCCTCTCACAGTCTGGGAGCCCTGTGATCAATCGCCCCAAAGAGGGAGGCCCCACTCATCTGCTGCAACCCGCTGGTCAGTGGCCTGGGGTTCCCTCTGCAGGGCAACCATGGAGCCCCCCGATTGATTGATTGCCCCACTAGCCAGTGGCCTGGGTCTCCCTCTGCAAGGCAATCATGGGGCGATGGCCGGCCTCCCAACCAATCGCATTGCACCCGCCTTAGCTGACCTGGCACCAGTGGGTGTCATAGTGTGGTTGTCCGGAAGGTCACCCTGAGGGTCGTTCTGCAGTTCAGTCATTCAGTTGATTTACGTATTATGATTTTATTATTATAGATTACTATACAAAACACAAGGATTTACATACAAATAATATCTTATCCTTTGGATCAGCTCACTACCAGTTTATTCTAGGATAAAGGGTAAAAAATGAAGTAAGGATAAAATGAGAATAAACAGAGTATTGTAGAATGCAAATAACAGTGCCTACCTCACAGAGTTCTTATAAAGATTAAACCAATAAAATGGTGGATGCTCAGAATCAGTTATGGTTACAACAAATGCATTTAGCTTTACTCTTATGTCATAAAAATTATCACATTTAAAAAATTAATTTTTAGAATGACAGTCATAAATTACTATGGTAATGAGTATCTTTTTCCCATAATATGTCCATGTCCATGAAAGCTGCGCTATGTATAGCCTTAGAAAAATAAAATAGAAAATGTTCACCACCAGAGCCTTTTATCTGACATGGCGCCTCAGCCCTCCCCTTCTGCCCCCCCACCCCCCGTGTGAATGCAGGAGCTCTTGCGCACTTGATCAACAGTGATGACAAGAGCCACAGCAGTCCCAACAGCACATTCCCGGGCTCAGTACTTTAGCAGTGAAGAAGCAGAATGAGGTCTTGATATTCTGCTCCAGGCCAGGGTTTCTCAACCTCAACCCTACTGACATTTTTGACAGGATTAAAGTTTTGCTCTGGGGAGACTATAATGTGATTTATAGGATGTTCATCAGCATCTCTGGCCTCCACCCACTAGATGCCAGGAGCACCTTCTCCCCTTTCAAGGATGTCAAGGGAAATGTCTACAGATATTGTCAACTGTCCCATAGAGGACACAATTACCTCCTGCTGAGAGCCACTGTTCTAGACACATGCATCCATAAAATTTTAAATGTTTGCTCCTCTCATTGCCAAAATTAACTTTTCTTTTCCTTCACCTGGCATTTTGATACACTACTCTCATTATAGGGTATTGAGTCACTTGAAAGTGAGTAGTTCAGATTTGGATGCACGGGAGAGAGTTTCTGAAGAACTGGCAGGATTTTGTGAGATAGGGACAAGGCAGGTTGGGGACTGGGTGTGTGGGGAAATTTAGCCTGAAAGAACAGAACTAGCAAAGACGAGGATCTGTGAAAGCCCCTATCTTGTTTGGTGTATTCTAAGTGAATAGGTGTTATCAATGATCAGGAAGTGTGGGGCATGCAGAGGCAGATACGTGTATTATTAACCTTCCAGTAAGAAAGAGTAAGGCAAACTCTCCTTGTCCAACTGAAAATGTCTGTAGGACCAAGAAATAAAGTTACCAGAAATAGGTCCATGAGCCTTCTCCAGGGCAGAGGCTGATTCTAATGTATGAATTGGGGTCAATCCAGATCCGGAATGGGTCATGAGGAAAGCTTGAGTCTCTCCACCCCTTGATGGACAAGTAAGGTAAACATTAAGTACCCAAGACTTACCATAAAGGTTTATGATTTAAAAATTGAAACCATTTTCTAAGTACATATTATATGCCAGGGAAGTGCTACTTTGTTGTTTCATGGTTCTTGTGCTAAACACCTTACTTCAATTTACAAATAAACAATGTGAGGCTCAGAGGGCATGAATTTCAGATCTTTCAGAAAACAATTCTGTTATCAGAACCCAGTGAAATATAACTCATACACCTAAATGTTTAATATTTTATGATGTGCTTCCAGTTGCATTTAGTAAGATCATTTATTACATAATTTATTAATTAAATTCCAATAACTTTGTATTCATATTACAACTCTAAGGAGAAAACATTTCTCATACAAAGTTAAAATCCTGTTACCACAGTCCCCTTCTGCAGGCCCTAACTAATTGAACAACCAAGATTTCTAATTTCTTCCTTTCCTTTCCCCCTACTTCCTGTTCCTTCTCTCTCTTTTCTTTCTCTCTCTGCTCCCTTCCCCATTCCTTCCCTCCCTTATTCTTCATTTCATTAGTGAATTAGAAATCTGGATGAATGCTGTATCTCAGTGGCTTTAATTCATTATACTAGTAAATGTTAAAAAAATGAAATCTTATTTGTCAGGGATATTTGAAAACTAAAACTGAAGATGTACACATTTATTCATAAGTTAAACTAATATTCAAATAATAATTTATAGTCTAAGCTCATATTTAAAATAATCTGGATTCACAATTTGTGAAAAATTAAAAGTACACTTTACTTTACTGGTAAAGTAGCAAGATAATTCAATACCAAACTTAAAGGATAGGAAATAAGTCTTATGATAGACCTGAGTTTTTAAATATCTATATATATAAAAGCCTAAGTGATCGTTCGACCGGTCAACCAGTTGAACAGTTGCTATGATGTATATTGACCACCAGGGGGCAGACACTCAATGCAGGAGCTGCGCCCTGGTGGTCAGTGTGCTCCCACAGTGGGAGTGCCACTCAGCTGACCAACAGGCACCAGAATCAGGGCTCACAGCTGGTGAGCACATCTGCAGCCACGCAAGCCTCTCCTGCAGACACTCCCCCTGCATGCTCCTCCCCCACCTGGACTGGGACCTGGATCGGAACTGGCATCTGGACTGATGGGGCATGAGCCCACAGCCACTTCTTGGTCAAGGGTATGCCAGTATCACCCTAGGACGGGCACACGGAGACTGCAGTGGAGTGGCAGCGAGCCTACTGAGCAGCAGTGGCAGTAGGCGCAGTGGGGCCAGGAGCAGCAGGAGCAGCAGGCAGGAGTGGCAGGCAGTGTTGGACTGCCGGTTTCAGCCTGATTCCCTCAGGCCATGCCGAGGGACCTTTCGGTGCACGAATCCATGTACCAGGCCTCTACTAAGAGTTATAAAAACAGAGGTGAAGCGATCAGATTCAATTAGTAAAAATGTCCTGCTTCTCACTATCTACCACATCTTAGATTAGTTGTATGTCATTACATAAGCCTATAATCACATGAACCTTCCATTTTTTCCTAGAGAATGACTTGCATATGATTGGCAGCTTTCTTTCCTCCACACTGTTACTTACTTTGTACCCCCTTAACTATTACATTAGTCTACCTGTCTTCAGATCTTTCAACTCCATCTCTCACCTTTAAAGACTAATGCAATTTTATATACAAAGGCTTCCCACCCCCAGAGTTGTTAATTTCCTTCCTTCTTCTTTCAACATTCTAGCCGACTTAAAATAGTATATTAATATGATGTATAACCTTGCAATTGTTTGGAGGCAAAAATCATATCTCACATCTTTTGGATACTTATACCTACTGGAACAATGCCTTGCAAATGCATCTGTTTAAGGAGTGTTTATGGACAAGGATTTGAATTGATCACATATGGCAGAATATTTTCCCCCTATATCTCTTTCTCTTCTTTCTGACATTTAGAAAGTTAGTCATGGAATATTTAAAAAAGACACTCTTTTGGAAGAATCCTATATAATAAAAGGTTAATATGCAAATCGACTGAACCTGTCACTATGGCATGCACTGACTACCAGGGGCAGATGCTCAACGCAGGAGATAGGTAGATTAGGTAAATTACCAACAGATCTGGGGCAGTGCACTAGTGGTCAGTGCACTCCCACAGGGAGAGCACTGCTCAGCCAGAGGCTGGGCTCACGATGGCGAGTGCAGCAGCAGTGGCAGGAACCTCTCCTGCCTCCACGGCAGCAATAAGGATGTCCGACTGCTGGCTTAAGCCATCAGTCGGACATCCCCCGAGAGCTCCTGGACTGTGAGAGGGCACAGGCCAGGATGAGGGACCTCCCTGAGTGCACAAATTTTGGCCTCTAGTATTATATAAAATCCTTAATGGCATTGAGGATTTTATAGAAAGTTTGATCATCTTGTAGGTACCACACCCAGAGCACACCATCGTAAATAGTCAATTCACTCACCATTCTCCCTTTTTATGAGCCACTATGACATTCAGAACTTCTAGAGTACTCTAAAATTATCTTTTATCTTTGTAATAACCTCCCTTCACCATGTTCGATTAACAGAATATATTTGGGAGGAGTTCTGCTTCTTGGCACCAGATATATATTCATCACAGCAAGAAGATACAATTTTATGTATAAGCCAATTTAAAAGTAAGTTCAATCATGCTTCCGCAATTAAGTCTTCACCATGTAAAAAATTCTTACAACAGAAAGGGAGGCAGTATTAAAGTCCAATAAAAAAATCCATTATATTAAAAAATGAAGGAAAATGGCTTCACTCAGAGGAATGTTAGATTATGCCCATTCACAGGAACATTTTAAGCTACACTTGCTTTGACTTGTAGTCTTTGTTTATTTATTTCTTTATGTTTAATTTTATTTCAGCCTAACATGAAAACAATTATAATAACTTGCCCCAGATCTGTTGGTCATTTATAGGTCTTCTTTGGAGAAATGTCTATTCAAGGTTAACCCTGTCAAATTGTATACATTAAATATGCACATGTTTGCATATCAGTTATGTCCATAAATTGTAAAAAAGATTTAAAAATACTTTAATAGTATATATATTTCCTTAATATTCAATAAGAAAAAAGTTATTGAAGACTTTTCTCAGTTTGAAACATTCAATTTTGTCACTATATACTAGATTGCAATAGATATTGTGTGACATAAATCATTATTCATATTTATAATCATTTTAAAGATTTGCCAATATGTAAAAAATATTTGATTCAAAATTTTGATCATGCTAAGATTTTCAATGAATATTGCCAAATCAGTTTGCAAGAAGTCTAATTTTCTCCTTAACAAATTATAAGCTTGCCCATTTCATCTAAGTCTCACAGAATTTAGTATTCTCTTTTTATACTTTACTTAAGGTAATGATTGAGAATGATATACTGTTATTAATATAAATATGTGTATTTATTTGAACATGAATATTAGTCAGGATTAATGGTAAATTTTATATTAAGAATATTAATATATCTCTGATATTTTATGATATCATTTTTCTTACTATTTTAAATTTAAAATTATGTCAATATTTCATGTTTTTATAATCAGAAAAAAATTAAAAATTACCCAAGTTTTGTAGGATTTTACAAAAATACTCTTATTTTCTTCCTCAAACTAGTACTCTTAGAGCTATTACTATTTACTTATAATCTCTTTGAAATTATGTTCATGCAGGCTTTCATTGTGTAAACCAAAAGATATAAATATGCAAGAATATAAGAAATTATGGCAGCCCAAAGATGATGTATTTTGAATAACTGATCATGTCTTTTAGTTACTTTAAATCAAACCAGTAGAGAAACTGTCTACTTAAAATCTTTTGAGTAAAAATTATCTTTTCTAAGTTAATTCTTTCAGTCCCCTAAGTTGGTAATAGAACTGTAAGAATTTTTAATTCAATTAAAAATTTTAGCTGTACTTCATGTAATTCTAATTCAAGTGAATTCCTTAATTTATACTAAGTCTAAATAAAAATGTAACTTGTAATAAATTGCTTAAATTTTTTTATTTCTTTTCTTAATTAATTTGTTTTTTTATTGATTAAGGTATTACATATGTGTCCATATCCCCCATTGCCTCTCCACCCCACTCCTGTACATGCCCTCACCCCCCTGCTGTTTCTGTCCATTGGTTATGCTTAAAAAAATTAAATTTAGTCTCTTACTCAAACACCTCACTTCATTATTGAGTTCTTATCAGTTTTCACAACTCATCATTTATTCCAAAAAGTATTATTGAATTGAACGTCAAAAAAATGTTGTTAATAAGTGGTATTTATTAAGCATGTACTAAATTTAAGAAAATTGTGAAGTATTTTCTTTCCTGAATTAATTTAATCTACATGGCAAGTTTTATGTGCACAGGTACTTGTCATTTTCCTTTTTCAGAGGCAGAAACCAAGGCACAGATGTTTTGTTTTGTTTTAAACTATTTCTTAGTAGGAAAACTAAAAAAGTGAGAAAGCTGAACTGTAAGTTCAATCAGTCTGAGGTCTGAGGATTTTTTGGGTTTTAAAACGTTTTAGAGTGAAATAAATTCTCACACTAACACTATTTCCTTTCCATCCTACCGGCTGTTCTCTTACATTTGGGTGTTTTAGGCAGAGACACTAGTAAATCTGACTGGAATTGATGCTATGAATAAGAAAGGTTTCCACATCTTTTGAATTTGATGTTGCATGTCTTTTTCGTTTTTCCATTCTCTCTTCTTCTGTCCTGGGTCTCCAGAAATTTGTCTTTCTCTTGTCCTGTTTGACTGATAGGCAGAATCAACTTTGTGAAAGCCATTCATGTAAGCAGACAAGGAACTAATAACAAGGAAGTGTCATGACTAGATTTACATCAGAACTGATAGAAAACACTGAAAAGAATACTTTAGAGGCACTGATTTGTGTCTCACAGTAAAAATGATGAGAAGGGAACAATCCAGTAATCAAAATGCTAATTTTTCCCCTGAATGGACAGACTGAAACGATGAAGTGATGCATTTCATCTTAGCCTTTCTTTTCATACGGTCTAAAAAGGAAACTGCAGCCTGGCTTGTGTGGCTCAGTGGTCGAGTGTCAACCTGTGAACCAGGAGATCACAGTTCGATTCCCAGGTTGCAGGCTTCATCTCCAGTAGGAGGTGTGCAGGAGACAGTTGATCACTGATTCTCTCTCATCATTGATGTTTCTCTCTCTCTCCCCCTCTCCCTTCCTTTCTCTGAAATCAATAAAAATATATATTTTAGAAAAGTAAGTGACTTCATTTGGATGCAAATGTTTAGCTCAATAAGGGACAGATAGAAGGTATAATATTTAAATATCAAGTCAAGTACAATGGCATTTCTGATTTGAAAATACAATTTTCTAAATGAAAATAAAACTTAATAAATTATGTATGTCTTGATATAGAGGTTCAACATTTCATTACTCAAATTGTCCTAAAGTTCCATTTTGATCTTAGACTGTTTTGACTGAGAGTGATATGTTCTGTCTCAGTACTTTAAGGTATCTTTCAATTATCATGCTCAAAATGCTACTGTATATTGTTCTTCTGATTCAGCATTTATAAAATGGTCTGCTTATAATAATAATGCCTAACATGTATGTTCTTATGAAATTAATGAATAATTATAAGGGAGTTAGAGCAACATGTGACACATAGTAAACATAGGATTAATATTAGATAGTATCTTCATTATTACTGCTATTAGCATGCAAGGCAACACAGGATGGTTATATAAGAGGTCATTTATGCACTTGGACCTATGAAATCTCAGGAGGCAAGGGGAATAGGGACAGGAATGAAAAACAATGAGGGAAACTTTCATTACAATAGAAGTGGTTGTCAACACATTAAACTTACCACTGAAAAGATGGGGCAGGGAAAATGTCCTTAAAATTTCTAGCAACCTCTATCATTTGTTGCCCAATCTCAATTTAGGAAACAAAATAGTCTTCAAAAGGCATGTGGTTCCTTTTATCATTCAATCAGCATGATATTTAAATTAACCCAGAGGCATAAAAACATATATTGGTTGAAAAACAAAACAAATTACAACAAACAAAAGCAAAACAAAAGAGAAATCCAAAAAAGAAAGCCAAAATGTTCAAAATCCTTATTGTTCACGGCCTAGGCCCATATGCTGAAGTATATTGTTTTAATCTAAGAAAAAATGCAGATCAGACAGTATGTTGGTGGTAGCCTCAGTTAAGCTAATCTCCTCTTAAGAAAGATTGTTGCTGCCCATTTTTTCTGATTTATTCTACCCAAGTTTAATGTGCATTTTAAGTGGCAAGTGTGGCAATAGAACCAATAAATATTTGTGCTACTCTAAATCCCGATGACCATTTATGGACAAATGTGCTATATAATAAAATAGAGATATTTTCTATGGTGACTTATTTTATTTTATTGGATTTACAGATTTTATTTTTATTTAATTTATTAGGGGTCACATTGGTTAATAAAATCATGTAGGTTTCAGGTGTACATTCTATAATACATAATCAATGGTGATTTTTAACTCCAGTCTGCTGCCCTGGCCGGTTTGGCTCAGTGGATAGAGCATTAGCCTGCAGACTTAAAAAAGTTTTTATTCTACCTTTACATTTAATTGATATTGCTCTGGGTATCGAATTCTTGACTGAAAATCAAATCATTTTTCTTTAAACACTTGACAACAGTGTTCAGATTTTTAATTATAATTTTAGAGTAACTTTGGTTAACAACATTACATGTATTTTAGGTATACAACTTTATAATATGACGTTGATAAACTCCATTGTGCGCTCCATCTGAAGTCTAGTTGCCTTTCATCACCATATATTTTACTTTTCAGATAAAATTCCAAACACCTATAATGTATTACTGGGAAGTTTCATAGAGAATATTCTGCAGATAAAATAAATCATTACTTTTTAAATATGTTTTAGTGTATTTGGAAAAATACAGCTAATGTAAATCTTAGGAAGGGATATAGCATGAAGTACTTAAAGAGAAAGAAAATGGAGAAACTAATGTGACTTAATTGTATTGATGACTTGTATTAGAAATTTTATGTAATATTTAAATTTATTTAAAAATAACTACATGATACTGTTAGTATACAATACTATACTAAAAATGAAACAAATCATTAAGTTTGTCTAATGTAGTAAATATTTTAATTTATGTAGATTATATGCAACTCTGTCACTGTTAACCTCTGCCACTGTAACATAAAAACAGCCATAGACAAAACATAAATGAAGGTGCAATAGGTTTCAGTAAAACTTTCTTTAAAAAAAACAGACTAAATCATATTTGGAATTACAAATAACCATAACTCATATTTGGAGTTACAGATTGTATACTGTAGATGCAGAGGACCTGGGCCTTCACTCCAATTTGGGGAACTGTGTGTGTACATGTGCTGGAATGGGAGGTGGAATTATGGGCAATTCAGTTTTTCAATTGCATTTGAGAAGTAAAAAATGTCCTGTAGTTATACAACGATGAAAACACATCATAGAATTAGGATGCTATGTGATGGGAGACACAGAGGCAGGAATGTGCATGGTGGGTTTGAAATAGGACAGGTTGACTGCTGGGGCCAGGGCACATCTGCCTCTGTTCTACGCTCCCAGGAGGCTGGTTATATCCTGTCTATCACAGTCCTCACCACACTGCAACCGCGTCTCCCTGTGCCTCCACCATTCTGAGCACTCTGCAAACAGGGGCGGTGTTTTACTTCTCTTTATTTCTATTGCCTGGCACAGAGCTTTGTACCCCAGGTATATTTGTCGAATAGATGACAGAAGTAAGAGATGAAGCTGAAAAAGTAATTTGAGGCAAGGGCAAAGTTTCCAGCTAACCAAGTGATTGTGTCAAAAAGTCACGTACTTCCCAGTTGTCTTGATTTAAAAGGAGACATTCATTTTAAACTTTACAAATGAGATCTAAGGCTTGAGAACATATTTCCATTAAAATGTAAGGAAAGTGTTCAGAACTGTGTCCCTGCCTATCTTGGAGGATTTTAGTGGATTAACAAGGCTGATGAATTTAGCTCAGTTTGCTAGGATTTATTACTGATTAAACCTGGGAGAATGCAATTTTTAAAATGATACCACGTTACAGTATACTAGTGTAACTAATAATAGTCTTAGAGGCAGGGAATTACCTTTTGCCTGCTAATCATTCTTTTTTTAAAAAAGAACCAGGCTAGAGTGAAATTATGGTGATTAAAGACTATCAGTCTTGCTTGGCCTGAAAAACAAGGCAGGGGTGGATATGGAGCATGAGCTTTAATAAAACAAAACAAAACAAAACAAAAAATGTAATATTGTGGCTTATTTCCCCACATAAAATTTATTTCAGTTTACTGGGAATTTTTGCTTTACATTAAAATAATTTAGGAATTCAAACCAAGGACTAGTATCTCAATTCTTGCTAGGAATAGTAAACTGGACAGGTGGGTATTTTAAGCAAAAATACTTAGACTTACTGTATTTCTGTGAAATGACAATGCGTGCTCTCCAAGGGTGAGTAAGTCTAATGCATCCAAATCAACACTAGCAGAGAACAGTGCACTAGGTACTGCAGACGATTTAAGTAGCTATTTTGATTATATAAAATATTTATAAAGTCAATTCCCCATGTTGAGAGAAAAGGAATGACATTATTAAATAAAATGCTCAGGCAATTTTATATCCTTTCAATTAAGATAGGCAAGGTACTTTAACAAAACATTTAATTTGCAATGCCTCTATCATTAATTTAAAGATCAATTGGAAAAACATCTCATACAAAGCCATATAACTAAAGGATAAAAGCAGATACAAATGCAATTACAACTCCAAATGAAAGTGATCAAACTTTTTCAGTTAAGGACTACAGAGTAACAGCTTAGTAATTCAAATGTTTCTAGATATATCTTATCTAATAAAAGGGTAATATGCAAATTAACCATCACTCGGTCACAAAGATGGAAGCACCCATAGCCACAAGATGGTGGCACTCAGTCCTCTCAGCCCCACCGGAGTCCCCCAGTGGCCACTGAGAGCAGGCAGCATGGACTGGCCTGGTGGAATGCTTGCTTTGTTGCTGTGGCAACAAGGCAAGCGTTCTACCCCAGCCACAGAGGGCCTCTGGGCAGTGGGCACAGAGTGGCCGGGTTGGGGGGGGGGGGGAACACTTGTAACATCGCCCTGGTGACAAGGCAAGCATTCCAAACCTGGCCATGGATGGGCCTCTGGGCCATGGAGAGTCTCTGGGCAGCAGGCACGGAGCGACCAGGCCCCGCAGAGATTTACTGGCACAAGAATTCATGCACAGGGCTTCTAATGTTTAAATGTGCACATATTAAATTTTCTGATAGAACAGTTCAAAGAATAACTGTTATAACTTAGTTGTGATAAAAGTATAACTGATTTATTAACACAGAAAGTAAGCAGAATGGGTGTTTTTAGGTTACTGTAGTAGACTGAATTCTAAAGTTGATGCCCCAAAATTTCTATCCCCTGGTGACTGAATCAAACACAAATCTAGGTAATGCTGTGTAGGTACTTTGCAGATGGAATCATCGTTGCTATGTAGCTGGTTTTAGGTAGGAAGAAGATAATGGGGGATAATCCATTAGGTCCAAGGAGCCCTTAATTATGAGGATGGGGGTAGTAGAGAGATTCAAAGGAAGAGGGAGGCAAAGAAAAGGGTGATAGACACACATTTGAAGCTTGAGAAGAATTCAGCTCACCATTGATGGCACTGAGGGTGGCTAGTTATTAGAAAATGCAGGTGACCTCTAGAAGCTTAAGATGAACCTTGGCCAATAGTCAGGAAGGAAAAAAATGGGTTCCTCAGTCCCATAGTTGTAAGGAACTGAAAGCTGCCAACAATCTGAATCACTTGCCCTCATGCCTCCAGTAAAAACTTGGCCTTGCAATACTTGCTGAGCCCACACGGATGTCTGACCTACACACACTGTGAGATAATAAATGTGTATTTTTCTAAGCTGCTAAATGGCTGGTGAATTCTTATGGAACCAAAAGAAAACAAATCAGTTACTATTGTATTCTCATACCCAAGAAGAATATGACCTAGCTGAGAATTGTTTCACCATTATAAATTGTGGATAATAAAAGAAAAGCTGATGTTATTAGAAAGAGTTGAACATTTCTTAGGGAAAAGGCATAAACTATAATTTGACCCCTATCAGATTCATTCTTGTGTCAGGGAGTTCATTTCCTGAGATTGTGTAATATCCTTTTGAGATCATACAAGTGATGTTCTCATCTGCCATTATTTTTAAGTTATTCTTTCTGGGTAACATTTATTAATTTCAAAATGTTCCCTGAAATGTGTACTGTGTTTGGAGAAGATATAAGAAATCTGATGATACTTAAACTTTTAGACATACAAATTATGACACGTTTCATTAACAGGCAGTTGGATTTACCAAGAATTTTTTGAGAAAACAAGAATAGTGTGCTACAACATGTATAATACATAGGAAATAAAGAGCACTTATTCTTTTATTTTAAGGTATTAGTCTTAAACATATGCTGGTAACAATGTTCTTTTAAATGGAGAATTTTTCATTAAGTGTCTGTGGTATGTTTTATATTGCACAGTCAGAATTTTAGCAACAGAAACCTGAGTTAGACATCAAGCTCCACTATTTATGACTGAGTGACATTGGACAAAATGCAGTTTTTCATTTGTAAAATGAACAATGGTAATAGCTTCTTCCCTGGGTTGTTAGGATGGATTAAGCTAATGAACAGAAAGTGATTAGCACTATGTTTACCATGAAGTAACCAAAACATTCAATAAATATTGCTGCACAAATATAATCACAATAATCATTATCATCTATTTTGTAAAATTGCATTAACCTATGAAAGCTTATTTTTTCTACTGTTCTATTACTATTGTTGATTATATCTATACTAATAAAAGGGTAATATGCTAATTAGACCAGGAAACCTTCTGGACTTCCTTCTGGACAAAGCCATGGTTGCGGGGCCATGCAGAGGCAGTTAGGGGCAATCAGGCCAGGAGGGGAGGGCAGTTGGGGGAGATCAGGCCAGCAGGGGGGCCGTTAGGGGCGATCAGGCCAGCAGGGGGGGCAGTTGAAGGTGAGCAGGCTGGCAGGAGGGGCAGTTTGAGGTGAGCAGGCTGGCAAGGGAGGACAGTTGGTTGTGAGCAGCCGGCAGGGGGGGAAGTTGGTTGCGAGCAGGCTAGCAGGCAGAGAGGTTAGGGGTGATCAGGCAGGCAGGCAAGTGAACATAAGGAGCTAGCAGTCCTGGATTGCAAGATGGATCCCAAATAGGAGAGGGTGCAGGCTGGGCTGAGGGACATCCCACCCCATGCACAAATTTCGTGTACTGGGCCACTAGTAGTTCCATAATTGTTTACAGTTGTAAACACAGTAGAGATAGACTTTTATTATTGGGTTCCTTTCACTTATTATGTTGCTTTACATTCTTTAAAAATTATTGTCAAAACAATTTACCTCTTAGTTTCCAGTTGTGCCATGGGCAGCATAATTTCAATTATTTGTAATAAAAAACTCTATTAAATGCATCTCAAAACAAACACAACTTTTCAAATTATATCCTAAAGGTAAATTGCTAGTATTAAGACTTATGTATTTAAAAATATAGCACTTGATTGTTTTCCCATTGTGATATGAATAATATTGCTAAACTCCTCCATTATATGTTGCAATTTAATTTTTTCATAAATATTGGCTTTTTCATTTTACATTAATTTATTTATCATTTGCAATTCTCACATATACATATAGCTTTTTTAAATAATTATATCAGCAGTTTTTCCAAGACCATTTTTATTTTTATATGTTTTTTTAATTTAATAAATCTTTATTGTTCAGATTATAACAATTGTCCCTCTTTTTCCCCCCATAGCTCCCCTCCACCCATTTCCCACCCCACCCTCTGCCTTTAAACCCTCCCCACTGTCCTCATCCATAGGTGTATGATTTTTGTCCAGTCTCTTCCCGCACCCCCCACACCCCTTTCCCCCCCAAGAATTGTCAGTCCACTCCCTTTCTATGCCCCTGATTCTATTATATTCACCAGATTATTCTGTCCATCAGATTTTAAATTCACTTTATTTTTAGATTCACTTGTTGATACATATGTATTTGTTGTTCATAATTTTTATCTTTACTTTTTTCTTCTGCCTCTTCTTAAAGAATACCATTCAGCATTTCATATAATACTGGTTTGGTGGTGATAAACTCCTTTAGCTTTTTCTTATCTGTGAAGCTCTTTATCTGACCTTCAATACTGAATGATAGCTTTGCTAGGTAGAGTAATCTTGGTTATAGGTTCTTGCTATTCATTACTTTGAATATTTCTTGCCACTCCCATTTGGCCTGCATGGTTTCTGTTGAGAAATCAGCTGATAGTCGTATGGGTGCTCCCTTGTAGGTAACTAACTGTTTTTCTCTTGCTGCTTTTAATATTCTCTCTTTGTCTTTTGCTCTTGGCATTTTAATTATGGTGTGTCTTGGTGTGGTCCTCTTTGGATTCTTTTTGTTTGGGGTGCTGTGTGCTTCCTGGACTTGTAAGTCTATTTCTTTCACCAGGTGGGGGAAGTTTTTGGTCATTATTTCTTCAAATAGGTTTTCAGTATCTTGCTTTCTCTCTTCTTCTGGCACCCCCATAATTTGGATGTTGGTACGCTTGAAGTTGTCCCAGAGGCTCCTTACACTAGCTTCATATTTTTGGATTATTTTTTCTTTTTTCTTTTCTGGCTGAGTGTTTTTTGCTTCTTTGTATTTCAAATCTTTGACTTGATTCTTGCGGTCTTCTAGTCTGCTATAAGATCTCTGTATAATATATATATATTTAAATATATTTTATTGATTTCTTTACAGAGAGGAAGGGAGAGAGATAGAGAGTTATAAACATCGATGAGAGAGAAACATCGATCAGCTGGCTCCTGCACACCTCCCACTGGGGATGTGCCCACAACCAAGGTACATGCCCTTGACCGGAATCGAACCTGGGACCTTTCAGTCCACAGGCTGACACTCTATCAACTGATCCAAACCAGTTTCAGCAGATCTCTGTATAATATTTTTTATTTCAGTCAGTGTATGCTTAATTTCTAGTTGGCCCTTTTTCATATCCTCGAGGGTCTCACTAAATTTATCAGCCTTTTCTAGAAAATTCTTGAAAAACCTTATAACTGTGGTTTTGAACTCTATATCCAGTCATTTGCTTTCCTCCATTTCTTTCATTTGTGATCTGTTTCTTTGTCTCCACATTTTAGCTGCTTCCCTGAGTTGATAGAGTGGCTTTATGTGCTAGGTGTCCTATAGGGCCCAGAGGCTCAGCCTCCCCAGTTACCTGAGGTGGACACTCTTGGTGTACCCCTTTGTGGGCTGTGTGCACAGTCTTGTTGTAGTTAAGCCTTGATTGTTGTTGGTATTCCTGGGAGGAATTGACCTCCAGGCCAATTGGCTGTGAGGATCAGCTGTATCTATGCTGGCAGAACTTCTGTGCTGGAGACATCCTTAAGAGATAAGACTTGTAAAAGCCTTTGTGCTCAGCTTGGGTGGGGCGGAGTCTCAGGGCAGAGCAGACAGCATTGGTTTCCCGTCATCTCTGCCCTAATAGGCCCTTGTGTCTCAGTGTCCCGTGGTAATCACTGCAAGCACCTCTGAGAGAAAGCCACCCTGGAGTTCCACCTGCTGCTAGATAGTCCAATTTCTCCCCGAATGAGTCTGGGTCCTTAGAGTCTCACCCAGATCTGGAATACAGTGCAGTTGGGAGCTTTTGTCTCCCTTCCGCTTGAGAAAGCTAGCTGTGCACTAAGTTGCCACTCCTCTCCATGCGCGCATCTCAGTACCCCTGTCTCCTGCAGCTCCTCGGAGTCTCAGTGTGCTTTTCTCTTTCCTTCTAGTTGTAGAATTTCCACTCAGCCAGCCTTTCTGTGGTTCTGGATGATGTCCGTTTTGTCTTTTAGTTGTAGTTTTGAAATTGTTGTGCAAGGCAGCAGTTTAGGTGTTTACTTATGCCACCATCTTGGTTCAAGAGCTATTTTTATTTTTTAAGTTACTTTTCATCCTGTGCGGGTTTTACAGCTTTCTGTAATTCAATTTGTACTTCTCTGTGATTTAATTATTTCAACATTTAAACAATTAGTACTGTTACTATATTAATTCATATAGACTTCAAACTTGTTTTTCGAAGTTTATCTTGCATCTGTTTATATGAATGTCTATATCTAATAAAACTTGTTTTGATGATGGGAATGCAGTAGTCACTAACCAAAAGTTACTGTTGAGCATTTGAAGTGATACATATTGTGTTGAAATCCTTGGTTTTATTGAAAATATTTATAGGAGGCAAAAAATGTGAATTTATTTTCCTGATATCAATGACATAATTGATTTATCCTTGTGGGTTAGAAAATAAATGTTATATAATGGCTGGTTACATTTAAAATTATACACCTTAAGTTTATATTGATTGATACAATTATAACTTTTTCTTCATTCCTGTCATTTATTAGAAAATCTAACATGGCTTTTATTGACCTATAGGAAATGAGTGCTCTGTTTTATTTATGAGATATATGCTGACTTATAATTCTGAAAGTGTGTATGCCTCATTATTATGAATATATATGTTTAAGTATTTGTGTGTGTGTGTATGTTTATATCAATATATATTTATATCTATCAGTGTAAGAAAGAAAAAGTAGATGCAGAGACCTCTTAATATCAGATATTGCAGAAAAACAAAGACATCATTAAAAAGAAAAAATTGCTTTAAAGTGAGTGTCTCACATGAAATCCACTATGAAAGAGTACTTAGTCACATATATTGCAAGGAAGTGTAATAAAAATCTTTCAGTAGAAGAAAATATGCATACCTATCTCTTATCCCAAGAGAAAAATTCTGACTGACTATATTAATTGTAATGTACCAATTATCAGATACAGCAAGATAAATAATGAATAAAGGAGGAAATTCCATATTAAAAATAACACCGTGTCCTTGTTTCCACCATTGCTTTGGAACAAAAGGGCCTTAACAACCCCCAAGCTTGACTGAACTTTACATAAATTATTATTTAATCTAGGAACCTGACCTCCTTTTTTCAAAATCATTTAATTTAGGCAATTTGTAATTTCTTTTTCTGCCACTTTTGAGATATTAATTTGTTAATAATCTTTGCCATTTTTACAACCCATGAAAGCTTTCTCAAGGACTTGGGAGACATCCTTTTTAAATGTAATTTTAAAAATTAAATTAATTGGGGTGACATTGGTTAATAAAATTATATAGGTTTCAAGTGTACAATTCTATAACTTATTAATCTATATATTGTATTGTATGTATTACCACCCAAAGTCAAATCTTCTTCCATCACCTATTCCCCAATATGATGGTATTTGGAGGTGGGTCCTCACTAGACAATGAGTCCACCAGCACCTTGAGATTGACCTTTCCAAGCTCTAGTATTGTGAGAAATGAATTTCTGCTATTTATACATCTATCAGTTTGTTGTTACAGCTCAAATGTTTAATTTGTCCAGTAAAAATTTTGCTTTGAACTAAATCTTAATTTGTTTTTCTAACCTGTTTTCAATACCCAGCCATCATGATCCCTTTAAATCATAAATTATATAATGTCTCCCCTCTACTCAATACCTACAGTGTCTTCCCTTTAATTTAGACTGAAAACTTCCAGCAAACAAAATCCATGGTCCGGATGGCTTCACAGGGTAGTTCTACCAAACATTCAAAGAAGAACTAACACCTATCCTGTTCAAACTATTCCAAGAAATCCAAGAGGAAGGTATACTTCCAAGCTCTTTTTAGGAGGCCAGCATTTCTTACTTCCAAAACCATATAAAGACACTACAAATAAAGAGAATTACAGGCCAATAACCCTGATGAACATGGATGCTAAAATCTTCAGTGAAATATTAGCAAAACAAAGACAGCAATATATTAAAAAGATCATACACCGTGACCAAGTAGGATTTATTTCAGGGAAGCAAGGCTGGTACAGTATTCATAAATCAATAAATGTGATACATCATATAAACAAAGTGAAAGACAAATATCACATGACTATATCAATAGATGCAGAAAAAGCATTTGACAAAATTCAACACCCATTTTGATAAATACTCTCAGCAAAATGAGAATAAAGGACTCATACTCAACATAATAAAGGCCATATATGAGAAACCTACATGCCACATCATACCAAATGAGCAAAAACTAAAACCATTTCCCTTAAGAACAGGAACAAGAGATTCCTGCTTTCACCACTCTTATTCAGCATAGTACTGGAAATCCTAGACACAGTGATCAGACAAGAAGAAAAAATAAAAGGTATCCAAATTGGAAAGGAGGAAGTAAAACTGTCATTATCATGATATTGCTCCTAGAAAACCTAAAAAAATCCAGCAGATACACCCAGATTTAATGAATTTGGCAACGTAGCAGGATACAAACTTAACACCCATGAATCTATGGCATTTTTATATACCAATACTGAACTCTCAGAAAGAGAAACTCAAAAAACAATTCCATTTACCATTGCAACAACAACAACAACAAAATTAAGATACTTAGGAATAAACTTAACCAAGGAGATAAAAGATCTGTACTTAGAAAACTACAGGATGTTGAAAAGAGAGATAAAGATATAAGTAAGTGGAAGACTATAGCCTGTTCATGGATTGGTAGAATAAATATAATTAAAATGGCCATACTATCCAAAGCAATCTATAGATTCAATGCAATCCCTATTAAAATACAAACAGCATATTTCAGAGATCTAGAAATTGAAGAAACCCTCCAAAATTGATTGAAAACCAAAAAGACCCCAAATAGCTGCAGCAGTCTTGAGAAAGAACAAAGTAGATTACAAAGTTTAATTATAAAAGCACTGTACTCAAACAGCCTAATACTGGCACAATAACCGGTATATAGATCAATGGAACAGAAAAAAAAACCCAGAAATTGACCCACATCATTACTCTCAATCAATATTTGACAAAGGAGGCTAGAGCATACAATGGAGTAAAGACAGTGTCTTCAATAAATGATGTTGGAAAAATTGGACAGATACAACCAAGAAAATAAAACTAGACCACTAACTTGCATTATACACAAGAATAAACTCACAATGGATTAAAAAAAAATCTTAAATGTAATTCATAAAACTATAAAAGTCCAAAAAAACAGCCATGCACAGCAAAATCTCAGGCATCTCTTTTAGCAATATGTTTGCCAATACATCTCCTATGACAAAGGAAACTAAGGAGAAAATAAACAAACAGGACTACATCAAAATAGAAAGCTTCTGCATGACAAGAGAAACCATCAACAAAATGAAAAGGGAGCCCACGGTATGGGAGAGCATATTTGCCAATTAGACATCTGCTAAGGGATTAATTTCCAAAATATATAAAGAACTCACACAAGTTAACAAAAGGAAGACAATCCAATTAAAAAATGGGCAAAAGACCTATATAGACACTTCTCCAAAATGGACATGCAGATGGCCAAGTGCCATCCCATTATGAAAAAAATGCTCAAAGTTACTAATCATCAGAGAGATGCAAATTAAAACAATAATGAGATATCACCTCACATTTGTCAGAATGGCTACCATCAACAAATCAACAAATGACAAGTGCATGTGAGGGTGTGGAGAAAAGGGAACCCTAGTACACTGCTGGTGGAAATGCAGATTGTACAGCCACTATGAATGACAGTGTGATGTTTCCTCAAAAAATTAAAAATGGAACTTCCATTTGACCCAGTAATCCCACTCCTAGGACTATATCCTAGGAATTTCAAAACACCAATCAGAAAGAATATGTGCACCCCTATGCTTATAGCAGCACAATTTACAAGAGGTAAGATCTGGAAATAGCCCAAATGCCCATCAGTAGATGAGTGTATAAAAATGATGTGGTATATTTATACGATGGAATTCTATGAAGCTGTAAAATGGAAGGATCTCTTACCCTTTGAGAACAGTATGGAGGGATCTGGAGAGTACTATGCTAGGTGAAATAAGCCAGTCAGAGAAAGACAAGTATCACATGATCTCATTCTTATGCGGAATCCAATGAATAAACTAAATTGATGAACAAAATAGATTCAGAGTCATAGAAGCATGGAACATACTGACAAATCTCAGAGGGAAAGCAGGGGTGAGTGGTTGAGTGGGGAGAGATTAATCAAAGAATTTATATGCATATATGCATAACCCATGGACACAGATAATAGTCTGGTTATGGTCTAGCAGGGGAGAGGGTGGGAGGAGGGGGTAAATGAGGAACAAAGGGGCATCTTTAATACTTTCAACAATAAAAATAATTTTAAAACAAGAAAACTGAATGGAATCATGTGTTTTAAAGTGAAACTTGTTTTGAAAATTAAAAAAAATAAACACTTAAATTTATCTGCAAAATAATAGAAAGCATTTCTTTAGTTCAGAGTTATTTTTATCCTTACAATTAATGTCCTTTGTCAAAAGTTTTCCAGAGGAAGCTGAAGTAGCAACTGGACAATGCCTTATGAGAATCTCGAAGGGAAGGCACTGTGGTAACCTTGATCTTTGGTGGTGTTCCATGCTGAATGCCTCATACTTTGCAAATAGGACCAAGGAGAAGACTAAATATATTCTGAAGGATTATTATGGTTGTGAGGGTGAAGGTATGGACAAAAGATGGTCAAATTAAAAGAATGGCTAAGTAATAGAGCTCTTTTCCTGATAATAGATATTCAAACCTTCATCCTGAAAGGAAGAGATTCTCAGAGGTTGCTGTAGACTGAATTGTGCCACTGCCCCACCCCTCAAAATCTTGTTAAAACTGAACCCCCAATGTGATGGGTGTTGGAAATGGGGTCTTTGGGAAATGATTATGTTTAGGTAAGGTTATAAAGATCAGATCCTCATGATGCAATTAATACTCTCATAGAAGAGACATCAAAGATCTTGCCCCACTACCCATCCTATCCCTATGAAGACACCAAGAATGTGGTAGTCTATCAGCCAGAAGGACAGCTCTCACCAGAAACTAGTCATGCTGGCACACTGATCTTGGACATCCCACCTCCAGAACTGTAAGGAAATTAATTCCTATTGTTTTAGCCACTCACTCTATGGTATTCTGTTATGGCAGTCTGAGAGGGCTTGACATATAGATGATAAGGTTTGAATGGAAGGACTTAACTCTATGAAGCAGAGACATCACAAAATACTATTCAAAGGAGCAAAGAAAACTCTTCCAGGGGCCAGATACCAGAGATACAGAACTAGTAGGGAGAAAAACTTCATTAAAGGGGTCTAATGTGTGTGTATGGTATAGTAATTCATTTATATTATATACCAGACTTTTGTGAAGTCTTGATAAATGTGACCGATTCACATGTGGTGGTGAAATAAATAATTTATGCTTTTCTAAACTTATTGTGGAAACACAAAAGTCTGGAAATTCAGGGGAGACAAGGCACGAAGTGATCTGTAAATGTGTTCAGCAGCTGGCTTCGTTCTGAAGTGGGCTGAGGCAGGACACAGAAGCTCAGGTCCACTCATGTTGCTTGCAATAGTTCATCATGAACTAACTGACGTTAATCAAAACTGGGAAAGTACTAGATTTTCTATTGATAAGTGAAATCAGATAAAAAGAATAATATCTGAAAACTGAAGAAACCCAGAATTTATGGAACAAAACGCAATGACCATATCATTTCAGATCCATCAGACATCCTGTCCTTGAATAGAAGAATCAATCTGCCATTAGCATTGCTCCCTGACTCAGATCAGGAGCTTGAACTTCGCAGTATGGCTTTCTCTGATCTAGTCTATAGCATTGCCACTGAGTGTGTGTGTGTGTGTGTGTGTGTGTGTGTGTGTGTGTGTGCGTATAACCCTAACATGCAAATAGACCGAGTGGTGGAACAACCAAACTACAGAACAACTGGTCGCTATGACATGTGCTGACCACCAGGGGGTGTGGGCGGAACATAGCAGGCATCAGCCACAGCAGGACAGTGGAACAGGTGAGTGGGGGCACCAGACCAAGGCAGGGTGCCGGTTGTTGTCATTGGGGTGAGCCTCTGGTGGTTACTGAAAATTCTTTGCTCCTGCACACTATGGTCCTGCCAAGTGCTCGCACCTGCTGCTGGCGCCAACCCCGCTCACACATGCTGCCAGGGCCTGTCAGTCCTGATTGCTTGGTGCCATCAGTGGGTGCAAGCAGTGGCTGCTGGCCCTGATCACCCCTGCTCCTAAGGGGTGATCGGGGAAGCAGCCACCACTCGCACCTGCTGACAGTGCCAGCTCCAATCACTCCGTGCCAACAGTGGATGTGAGTGGGTCCTGCACTCTCAGTGCATGGGAGCGGCGGCAGCAGGAGCAGGGCTACCAGCAGACAGGCAACTGGGGGTTGTGGTGGGAGGGACTGAGCTGGGGCGTGAAGGATGGGCCAAAACCTCCCCCTGTGCCCACCGAGCTTCTCGGCTCACAGTTCCTTTCAAGGTGCACAAATTCATGCACTGGGCCCCTAATAATTTTAATAATTTTCTTCCTATGCTGATAGCATTTTATTTCTTAGTCAAAATGAAATATTAAAAGTAAATATGTGTAGAGAAACAAGAGGCTCATAGATTTCAAAAGAATACTTTGAGCTGTAATAACTGGCCAGGCAGGAAAGATTGTCAGATGCTATATTAACACAAATACAATGACAATGCATTTCCATTAACTCATAGAATGCAAAATGTGTAAATATAGAGTAAATAGACTAAAAATATACAGTCAGAAATAATGAACTTTTAGGAACAGGATTGAATATTTTGTTGTTAATCCTCATCCAATGATATTTTTTTCCTTTGATTTTCAGAAAGAATGGAAAGGAGGAGAGAGAGAGAAAAATATTTATGAGAGAGAGACAGATTAACTAATGGCCTCCCAAATGCACCCCAACAAGGACCAGGAATGAGCTGGCTCTGAGGTACCTGAGTGCCCTTGACCAGAATCAAACCCAAGACCATTCAGTCAGTGGGCTGATGTGCTAACCACTGAATCAAACCAGCTAGGGCCAGGGTTGCATTTTTTAAGGAAATGTTCATCCAATTCTTGTATTGAACTTGAGGGAAACACACACACACACACACACACACACACACACACACACACACACACACAAATAAAATGGCAGCTGTCACGAAGCCAGAAAATGTACATTCTCACACAAAAAGTTTTTTTCTTTGATCAATGGAATATTTGGATTAATAGTCATATTATAATTCTACTCTGACAATTCGTTTCCCCCTTACTGTGAAGAATAAACAGAATTTGCCAAGCCTATTGGACTGATTCCATACTTTAAATCAATGGCCATGTCTAGAAGAACAATTGCTAATATAATTCAAGAAGGAAAAGCATATTTAGTCAAGTTAAACATATTTCCACAATATAATAATTTAGACATAATTATAATTTCAAGTCTGACATCCCAATAAGGAACAGTACCATTATTATATTTCAGACTAATAAAAATTTCTCACTGAGGTTATATGACCTATAGGAATTTAAATAAAGTAATATCACAAGTAATAGTAAATTAAAAAAAATTAACATCTAGATAACAGGCAAAAGAAATTTCACTCATTTATCTGCATTTTAAATAGCCAGTAATACAAGTGATATTACATATCTACTTTTCAAAGATAAAAGGGCATTTAACCAGAAAGTCACATTATTTAAACTTATCAATGCAATTTTATAAAAGAGAAAGCAAGGTATTAATGTAAAATTGTCAATGTTTCATTCTGTTTTCCTTTAAAAAGAAAAGAAGTACAATTTTAATAATATACTGAGATAATATTCTAAAGGTAATATGTTGGAGCAAAAATATAAAAATTTTAAAACTAGTTTTTAAAAAATGTTTTAAAATTATAAAGTAATCTGATAAAAGAGAAAAATATTAACTTGGCTTTATCATAATGGTACAAGATTCTGGCCTATGTGGAGAAAAAGCTTCTAAATTTTGTCAATTTTTAGAATGAAATATTTTGTCATTATTAAATAGTTAAATAAAACCACTCAATATAATTACTGAGACAGTAATGTGATTTGGTATTATTAATGAGTGCCATACATATGCTAGATGAAGTACATTGCAATTTCTCTTTGTAATAATATCCAAAACTCATTGGGACCATCTAGATGAATATAATCTAGGTCAAAGGGGTGTTCCATGCCAAGGGCATCTATATTACAAGTGATAATGTTAAGTATGTAATCATAGATCTATCCTCCATCAAATTTTGCCCTCCTTGTTATACATCATATTGTGTGCACAAATGGACATTTAAAATACTATTTGCTTTATTCTATGTCTGTGTTCTGGTGCCCTAATTGCTTTAAGAACAATAGTTTTTTGAGAATACAGATTACAATTTCTGCTCTATTCAATTATTCATACCTAGCAAGATTATTGGCCTGTAGAAATGGTTCAACAATATATTCTAAGAAAAAGTTTAGATGAAGGGTAGCTTAAGAAAATCATTAAAAGCAAGAGAAATTTTTATAAAAATTGTTATCAAACAGCTGATGAAACAAACTATGCAAGTAAGTGTGCTCATAAATTTTATGCATTGAAAAGGGTAGTACAATGATCTACATATATAAAAGCCTAAGCAACCTTTATGACCCAAGGACTGGAACGACTGGAATGACTGGTCAACCGGTCACTATGACGTGCACTGACCACCAGGGGGCAGGCACTCAATGCAAGAGCCGTCCCCTGGTGGTCAGCGTGCTCCCACAGCTAATCTCCCACAGCCAGCCAACCTCCCATAGCCCCTTGCCCTGCTCAATCCTGATCACTAGCCAGGCTGAGGGACCCCACCCATGAATGAATTTGTGCACAGGGCCTCTAATAGTACTACAATGTTCATGAAGAAGAGAAGCATAATGGCCATAAAGATCACAGGAGAGGGAACCAAGTTTGTAGAGAAAAAATAATGGGTACTTTTTCAGGTTAATGTAAGCATGCAAGAGATCTAGCCATAAAGAAACAAATCAGCACAGAATGGGAAAAAATATTTTCAAATCACATACCTGATAAGTAATTAATACACAGAATGTATAAAGAATTCCTAAAACTTAGCAACCAAAAAGGACAAAGAACTTAAATAGACATTTCTGCAAAGAAGTTATACATGAAGGGAAGCGTATGTCACTAACCATTAGGTTAATGCAAATCAAATCCACAATGAGATATAACTTCACAGCTATTAGCATGACCATTAATAACAACAACAACAAATCAGGGGGGAAAAAGACATTTTGGCAAGGATGTGCAGAAATTAGAATTCTTCTACATTGCTGGTGGGAATGTAAATGACCTATCTGCTGTTGAAATGAGTATGGCGGTTCCTCAAAAAATTAAATATAGAATTATTTTATAAGTCAACATCCACTTCCATGTACAGACCCAAAATAATTAAAAAACAAAGACTTGAACAGATATTTGTACACATATATTCATGGCATCACTATTCAAAAAGGAAAGAAGTAGAAACAAACCAAATGCCCATTGAGAATGAATGATAACATAAAATGTGGCATATACCATATTTATATTAAATGTTATTAAAGTGATACATTTTAGTATGAACATGATAAATTTTATGTTATATATTTTTTACCACAATTTAAACAAAAGTAAACTGGCCTTTCTTGAATAAAGGAAAGATATGGTATTAAGTAAAATTATCATTTAATTAAAAGAAGCTTCAATTATTTATATTTGTGAAATATAAATATTTAGCCAACACTACCTTCTTTCCCCTCTTTATCCTCTCTATTCTTAACGTCTAGATTTTTTCTTAATGAAACTAGAGGCCTGGTATATGAATTCATGCATAAGTTGGGTCTGGCAGGCCCCGCCCCCGATCAAAGTGGGTGCAGGAGATCTGGGGCAGGGGCAGGGCCAGCTGAGGGGAGGGGCTTGGGTAGCTGACCAGCCAGCCCCACCCCCTGGTCCAGCTCCCAGTCAAACTCCTGGTCGAGGGGACAATTTGCATATCAGCTTGTTATTATATAGCAGTGGTTGGCAAACTGTAGCAAGCAGTTTGCCGCTCTGTTGACTAATGAGTTTGCTGACCACTGTTATATAGGATTCCCTGTTCACAAAGAAAAAAACACAGACATAAACAGACACACACACACACAGACACACCCTGATTACAGAAAGCAAACACAAATTAACACATGGATGTTTCAACTTATAGTCTGTCATGGAGAAAGAAAAATTTTAAAAAATGCCACCAAAAAACATCAGTAATAATAAGACTAATCCAAAATGTCAGCCAGATGTAACACTTACATATGTTTTTATCCCAAGTGAATACATTTTGAAAAGAGGAGTGTCATTAGTTTGTATTATTTGCTTATTTTTTGAGGTATAATTTATAATTAATTATAAATGCATATAGTTTAAGCATGTAATTTAATACATTTTGTATGTGTATATTCCTAGGAAACAACCACTACAATCAAGACAATGAAAATATCGAACACCCTAAAATGTTTCCTCATGCCCCTATGTAATTTTTTGTCCTGTTCATCCAAAATGCACTCCTCATCTTCAGGTAACCACATATATATTTCTGCTACTAGAGCCTTATTTGCATTTCTGTGTAAATGAAATCACTGAGTATACATTCTCTTTTTGTTTCACCTATTTTCCTCGGCATTATTATTTTGAGGTCCATCAATACATTGACATGAAGCAATAATTTTTTTCTCTTTGTGGCTGAGTAGTATCCCATTGTATGCATATACCATAATTTGTCAAAACATTTAATTAGACATATCTGTATATTTTCTTTGGTGATGTGTCTATTCAAATATTTTGATCTTTTAATTGGATTACTTTCTTTTGTTGAGTATTTAAATTTCTTTAAGTATTTTTTTATGTATCAGTCAAGTCCTTTAGCAGATATATTTGTAAATATTTTTCCCAGTCTATTGATTGCCTTCTCATTTTTTAACAATGACAATTTTTTATTTAGTGAGGTGACATTAGTTAATAAGATTATATAGGTTTAAAGGGTTCATTTCTATGATATGTGATCTGAATATTGCATTGTGTGCCCTCCACCCAAAGTCAAATAATCTTCCTTCACCATATATTTGACCCCTTTTGATAAGTCAACATATGAATCCAATGTCACAAAGATCATCTCTTTTATTCTCTTCTGGAAATATAGTTTCTGGTTTTCCATGTAGGTCTACTTTTGTAATTAAAAACAAATTTAATTGCCCGAGAATCCAAGATGGCGGCATAGGTAAACACCTAAACTGCTGCCTCCCACAACAATTTAAACTGCAGCTAAAAGACAAAACGTCTATCACCCAGAACCACGGGAAAGCTGGCTGAGTGGAAGTTCTACAACTAGAAGGAAAGAGAAAAGAGCATTGAGACTTGCACGAGCGCTGAAAAGCTGAGGTACGGAGGCGCGTGATCCAGGCTGGCGGCGGGCGACGGGGTGCGTTGCTTTTTCCAACCATCAAGGACCTTAATGAGAATGCCAAAAAAATGGAAAAGGATCAGTCAGAAATGAAGCATACACTGTCTGAAATAAAGAATATGCAGAAACTCAACTGTAGATCAACATACCCCAAGAATCAAACCAAAGATCTGAAATATGTGGAAACAAAAAACATCCAACCAGAAAAACAAAAAGAAAAAAGAATCCAAAAATATGAAGATAATGTAAGGAGCCTCTGGGACAACTTTAAGCGAAACAACATCCGAATTTTTGGGGTGCCAGAAGAAGGGAGAGAGCAAAATACTGAAAACCTATTAGAAGAAATAATGACAGAAAACTTTCCCTACCTGGTGAAAGAAACAGACTTACAAGTTCAGGAAGTGCACAGAACCCCATACAAGAGGAACCCAAAGAGGACCACACCAAGACACATGATAATTAAAATGCCAAGGGCAAAAGACAAAGAGAGAATATTAAAAGCAGCAAAAGAAAAACAGTTAATTACCTACAAGGGAGTACCCATACGACTGTCAGCTGATTTCTCGGCAGAAACTATGCAGGCCAGAAGGGAGTGGCAAGAAATATTCAAAGTGATGAACAGCAAGAACCTACAACCAAGATTACTCTACCCAGCAAAACTATCATTCAGAGTTGAAGGTCAGATAAAGAGCTTCACAGACAAGAAAAAGCTAAAGGAGTTCATCGCCACCAAACCAGGATTACATGAAATGCTGAAGGGTATTCTTTAAGAAGAAGAAGAAGAAGAAAAAGGTAAAGATAAAAATGATGAACAACAAAATGACATCAAATACATACCTACCAACAAGTGAATCTAAAAATCAAGTGAATAAAAAATCTGAAGAACAGAATGGACTGGTGAATATAATAGAATCAGGGACATAGAAAGTGAGTGGACTGACAATTCTCAGGGGAAGCAAGTGTGAGGGGTGCGGGAAGAGATTGGACAAAAATCTTACTCCTATGGATGAAGACAGTGGCGGGGTAAGGGCATGGGGTGGGGTGGGGAATCAGGTGGAGGGGAGCTATGGGGGAAAAAAAAGTGGAACACCTGTAATAATCTGAACAATAAAGATTTAATTAAGGAAAAAAAAATAAATAAAAAGGCAGGGAGTGCATAAAAAAAAAAAAAACCGCCCCTGCCATTCTTGATTGCTTTCAATATTAAAAAAATAATAAAAAAAAAATAAAAATAAATTTAATTAATTTTCCTATAAAGTGTGAAGTATGTTTCAAAGCTCAGGGTTTGTTATTGTGTGTGTGTGTGTGTGTGTGTTTGAATTATGGACTTTCCATTATTCCAGCACTATGTGTTGAAAATAGAACTATTCCATCTCCACTGAACTGTACTTTGTCAAAAATTAGTTTTCCAAGTACAAGGTTTAGCAAAAGTAGGTTTATAGTTGTTCATGTGGAAAATAATACAATAATTAATAAACAATAAAACAAGAATAAACTGTGTTTCACGTACTCACAAGTGTACCTACTTTGGCCCCACCTTGTATATGTGCATCTATTTCTGGGCTTACTGTACATTACAAAGATCTATTCATCTCCATTATTTAAAAAGCATATTTCCTTGATTACTGTAGCTTTAGGATAAGTCTTGAAATCAAGTAGTTTTTACCTTGAAATCAGGGACCTTTCTAGTTCGTCAAATTTGCTCTTTTTTCAAGTTGATTTCACTATTCTAACAAATATCTGCTTTGAATTTCCATATAAGTTTTTGTAATAATTTTGTCAAATCCTACAAAAAACTTGCTAGGATTTTTTTAAGTTGGTAAAAAACATAACTTTAAATCTATTGTAGCTGTGTTTTGAGTCTTATTAAGTATTAAATATATTCACATTATTGTGCAACTGATATCAAAAACTTTTTCATTTTGAACCTGACACTCTAAAGTCATTTAAACACTAATTATCCCACCCCTTCTTCCCCCAATCTTCAGCAACCATCTTCCTTTTCTTGTTTTTATGATTTTGACTACTTTAGATATACTATATAATAAAGAAGTAATATACAAATTGACCCTCATGCCCTCATGTCATCAAAAGATGGCCACCCTCATGTCATCACAAGATGCTGTCCCCACATTGTCACAAGATGGCTGTTCCCACGTTGTCACAAGATGGCCAGCAGGGGAAGGCAGCTGGGGGTGATCGGGCTGGCAGGGGAGCAGTTAGGTGTCAATCAGGCCAGCAGGGGAGCATGTAGGGGCAATCAGGCAGGCAGGTGAGTGGTTAGGAGTCAGCAGTCCTGGATTATGAGGATCGGGCCTAAACCAGTAGTCAGACATCCCCAGAGGGGTTCCAGAGTGGAAAGGATGCAGGCTGGGCTGAGGGACAACCCCCACCATGCACAAATTTCATGCACCAGGCCTCTAGTGTCATATAAATAGCATTATATAGTAATGTCCTTTTGTGCCCAGTTTATTTTACTTAGCATATGTCTTCAAGATTATTCTATATTGTAACATGTGTTAGGATTTCCTTCTTTTGTAAAGCTGCATAATACTTTTTTGTATGTACATACTACATTTTCTTTATATATCCACCCATTAGGGGATATTTTGAATTTTTATATGTTTGTTTGTTTGTGTGTGTTTAGAGAGAGGAAGGGAGAGATAGGAACATAGATGAGAGAGAAATATCATTCGTTGCCTCCTCCTGCACGCCCCCACATGGATCAAGCAGGCAATTCAGGCACGTGTACTTCCCAGGAATCCAACTGGTGGCCTCTTGGTTCCTGGGTCCACGCTCAACCGCTGAGCAACACCAGCAGGGCTTCAGTGATATTTTGAATTGCTTCCACCTTTGGGGTATGGTAAATAATGCTGCAATAGGCATGGGTATGCAAATATCACTTTGAGATCCTACTTTGAATTATTTTGGAAATATAAAGTAGGACTGCTGGATTACATGGTAATTCTGTTTTTTATTCTTACTTTTATTAGAAATGTTTCTAAGTTTTCCATAATGGCTGCACCATTTTACAGACTCACCAAGAGGGCCCAAGGGTACTTATTTCTTCACATCCTTTCTAACACCTGTGATTTTCTGTTCTTGTGACAATAGCTAAACTGATGGTTTTGAGGTGAGATCTCCTTGTGGTTTTAATTTGCATTTCTCTTATGATTAGTGATGTTAAACATCTTTTCATATGCTTATTGGGCAGGCTACTGGGCTGTAGACCACATTAAGGAGAGTTAATAACAGTATAGCATCTTCAGCCTCATGAGCACAATTATAGTTGCTCCCCTTTATGGTTTTGCTTTTTATGGTTTTACTTACCCAGTCAGCCATGGTCTTAATATTAAGTGGGTAATTCCAGAAATAAAACATTCAATAAACAATTCATAAGTTTTGAATTGCACACTTTTCTAAGCAGCTAATGAAACCTGGAGCCATCCATTCCATCGCCCTGGATAAGAATCATCTCTTTGTCCAGTGAATCCATGATGTACAAGCTCCCTGCCCATTAGTCACTTAATCAGTTATCAGAATGACTGTCCTAATATTACAGTTCTTGTATCCAAGGGACCTATATATCACTTAATAATGGCCCCAAAGTGAATAGTGGTGATGCTGGCAATTTGGATATGCCAAAGAGAGGCTCTAAAGAGCCTACTTCAAGTGAAAAGGTAAAAGTTATTGAATTAAGGAAACAACAACAAAAAATTAAATGCTGAGGTTGCTAAGATCTAAGAATAAATCTTCTACTTGTGACACTGTAAAGAAAGAAAAAGAAATCTGTCCTAGTTTAGCTATCATATCTCAAACTACAAAAATGATGGCTGCAGTGTATGAAAAGCACTTAGTTAAGAGGAAAAAGGCAGTAAACTTGTGGGCTTGTGGGTGGAAGACATGAACAGAAAACATGTTCTCATTGACTGCAATGTGTTTCACCAGAAAGCAGAGCCTATATAAAAGCTTCAGCAAGGGATCCCCTAAAATGAATGACCACATTCACATAACTTTTATTACAGTATCTTTTTAAAATGTTCTATTTTATTATCCATTATTATTGTTCATCTGTTACTGTGCCTAATCTATAAGTAAACCTCTATTACAGGAATGCATGTATGTACAGGAAAGAAACATAGTATATGTAGGGCTCCTTACTATCTGTAGTTTCAGTCATCCACTGGAGGTCTTGGAACTATCTCCTGTGAACAAGGGAGGACTGCTGCACATTCATTTGGCAGTCTCATTTCTCTCAGCAGTGTACTATTGAGTGGACTTCTTTCATCATATTTATCTACAACTGTCTTATATTTTTGTTGTTGTAAATAGTATTTTTATTTTTCCCTCTTTTTATTGTATTTATTGGGGTGACACTGGTTAAGAAAATTACATAGGTTTCAGGTGCACAATTCTATAATACAGCATTTGTACACTACATTGTGTATTCACCACTCAAGGTCAAGTCTCCTTCTATCACCATTATCTCTCCTATACCTTCCTCCACTTCCCACCACCACCCTCTCACCCCAGCAATCACCACACTGCCTGCCTTCTGTATCCATGAGTTTTTTTCTCTTTTTCTTTTTTACTCAATCCCTCCACTCCCCCACCCAGCCCTGAAAGATGTCAGCCTACTATTTATGAGTCTGTCTCTTTAATGCTTGTCAGTTCATTTTGTTCATTAGATTCCACATATGAGAGAAATCTTATGATACTTGTTTTTCTCTGACTGGCTTATTTCACTTCACATAATGCTCTCCAGGTCCATCCTTGTTGCAAAGGGTAAGATTTCCTTCTTTCTTACGGCTGAGCATTATTCCATTGTGTAAATATACAACAGTGTTTTGTAATCTACTCATCTACTGATGGACACTTGATATTTCCAAATCTTGCTATAGTAACTAGTGCTGCAATGAACACAGGGGTACACATATTCTTTCAAATTAGTGTTTCAGGTTACCTCAGATATATTCCCAGAAGTGGGACCACTGGGTCAAAAGGAAGTTCCATTTTGAATTTTTTGAGGTAAATCCATACTGCTTTTCACAGTGGCTATAACCAATCTGCATTCCCAACAACAGTGCACAGGGGTTCACTTTTCTCCACATCCTTGCCGACACTTGTTTGTTGATTTATTGATAACCATCTGGTTGGTGTGAGGTTTAAATTTGCATTTCTCTTATGCTTAGTGATGCTAAGCATTTTTTTCATATGTATATTGGACATCTGTATGTCTTCTTTGGAGAAGTATCTATTCATGTCCTTTGCCCATTTCTTAATTGGAGTGTGTGTGTTTTTTTGGGTGTGTGTTGAGTTTTATAAGCTCCTTATAAATTTTAGATATTAGGCCCTTATCAGATATATCGTCAAATATATTCTTCCATTCAGTGTGTTGCCTTTTCTTTTTGTTGATGGTTTCCTTTGTTCTATAAAAATTTGTTTGATGTAGTCCCATTTGTTTATTTTTTTTTGTTTCCCCTGCCTGAGGTTTTTGTAGATATATATATATATATATATATATATATATATATATATATATTCCAAGATTTTACTGCCTATGTTTTCTCCTAGGATTTTTAGGGTTAAGATGGTCTAGTTTTATTTTTTGGCACTATCTATCGAATTTCCCGAACACCATTTATTGAAGAAATTATCTTTACCCATTGTAAGTTTTTGCTTCTTTTGTCATATATTAATTGGCTATAAAGGTGTGGGTTTATTTCTGGGCTCTCTATTCAGTTCCATTGATCTATATGTCTGTTTTTATGCAACTACTTTGCAGTTTTGATTACCATGGCCTTGTAGTATAATTTGATATCAGGTATCAAGACTCCTCCAACTTTGTTCTTCTTTCTCAAGATTGCTGTGGTTAGTCAGGGTCTTTTTGGTTCCATATACATTTTTGGAATATTCATTCTAGTTCTATGAAATATGCCATTGGTATCTTGATAGGAATTGTGTTCAATCTATAGGTTGCTTTGGGCAGTATGGGCATTTAAATGAAGTTAATTCTTCTTATCTATGAACATGATATATGCTTCCACTTTTTTGTATATTCTTCAATTTCTTTTTCAGTGTCATAATTTCTGAGCAGTATATGTCTTTTACATCCTTGGTTAAATTTTATCCTATGTATTTTTATTTTGTTTTTGGTGCAATTGTAATTGGGATTATTTTCTTAGTTTGCTGGGAAGCTCAGTTGAGAGAACATCTTCCTGATATGCGAAGATTGTGGGTTTGTTCCTCAGTCAGGTTACAAAAAAAAAGCAGGGCCTCTGATAGCTCCGTTGGTAGAGCAGAGGACTGGAGCAGATGAAAAGTTTTACTTTTAGTATTAAAAGATATTATAGCCTAGCCAGTTTGGCTCAGTGGTTGAGCATGTACTCGTGAACCAGGAGGTCATGGTTTGATTCCCAGTCAGGGCGCATGCCCAGGCTGTGGGCTCAATCCCCAGTGTGGGACATGCAGGAGGCAGCCAATCAGTAATTCTCTTTCATCACTGATGTTTCTATCTTTCTCTCCCTCTCCTTCCTCTCTGAAATCAATAAAATATATTTTTAAAAGTTATAGAATTCTGTTCGTCATTTTCTTCTTTTACAGTAATTTAAATATGTATCTGCTGTTACAGTTGTTCTGATAAGAAATCTGCTTTCTCTCTTTTTTTTATATCTTCATTTCTTTTTCTTTATTGATTAAGGTATTACATATGTGTTCTTATCTCCCCCTTGCCCCTCTCCCACCTCTTTTTTTCTTTGTTGCTCTATATATAATGTGTCTTCCTCTGGCTGTTCTTTAAGACTGCTTCTTGATCATTGGTTTTGTGCAATTTGACGATTAGGCTGAAATTTACTTCAAAACTTATTGTGTTCGGGATTCATGAACTTTCTGTATCTGTAGAATTAGATTTTTCATCAGGTTTGGAAAAAATTACCTTTATTTCTTTAAATATTTTTCTACCAATCCTTCTTTCTCCTTCAAGGATTTTATTGAACTTATGCCATTTTCAATCTTCCTGATTTTTACATATTGTTTTAGTTTTTAGCAAGTTTCTCTTGCTGTGTTTTCAAGTTCATTAATATTTTATTTTGCAATAATTAATAGTCTATTTATTATAGCCAATATAATTGCATCTTAGATGTTGGCACTTGCATCTCTAGTAATTATTGAATTTGTTTCATATCTTCCATGCCTATACTTATTTTTAAGTATGTGGAATATAGTTACATTTTAATAACTATTTTTATTGCTTCACCTGCTAATTCTAACCTCTTAGCAAGTTCTGGGTCAATTTTTTTTAACTGATTCTTTTATTTATTTATTTTTATTATAGCTCTTATTTTCTTGCCTGTTTATGTCTAATTTTGGTTAAGGGTTATATTTTTTGTTATCTGATAGATATCCTTTAGTACTACTGTATGATACAGTTCGGTTACTCAGAAACAGTTTGATACTTTTGCTTTTTAAAGAATTTGTGAGGTAGATATGAGCAGTTTTTATTCTAGACTAGGATATTTCCCACTACACAGGCAAGAAACTTGAGTATTCTACTTACTGCTGTGAGTATTTTAAGATATTCCGATCTAGCTAGTAGGAACAGGTACTTTTCTTGGCTCCAGTGAGCTCTGAGTATTGTTCCTAGTAATCTTTATGGTGGCTCTCCAATGTAATTTTGTTGTACAAATGCAGAAATCCATATTCTTCTCAATATTCAATAGGCACCCTCTTAGGTCTCTGGGGTTTTCACTTAATATTGGTCTCTTATTTCCCACTAGAGGCCCAATGCACAAAATTTGTCCAATAGTAGGCCTTCTTTCCCCCGGCTGCCGGCACCAGTTTCCCTCTGGCACCCAAGACTCGGGCTTCCCTCACAGCCCTGGCTTTGTCCTCAAGGTCATCTGGAAGGACATCCAGTCTAATTAGCATATTATGCTTTTATTATTATAGATTATTATAGATAATCTGCCTTGTGAACTGTAACTTGTTTTCTCCAGATTCCCAGTTTCATCTCCTCAAATCAGGGAGACTGCTGTGCTTTTTCCCCCCTTTTTGACACCAGAGCCTGAAAACTCTTAAGTCAGTAAATTGGGCCAATGATACAGCTCCAGCCAACCTTATTTATTTTAATTCTCCAAGGAATCAATCTCCTTTATTGATTTATTTACATTAATTATCTTGAAAAACATTGTTATGTGTATTTTGGTTTGGGGTTACTTAAGTCAAGACAGTAAATCTTGTCACTATTACTCTATTTTGGCCAGATGCCACAAATGAATTCTATGGCTGAGAGGTTAATGAGTGTGGACATTAGCTGTTATGATTAAAACATTCACCTATAGACAAAAATTTATCTTCCTTTGAATTTTTAAAAAAACAGAATAAAGGAAATGCCTTATATTGCTCATATCAGATACTGCTGAACTCCAACAATATCAGTGCCTGAGCCTGCCTACCATTTAGGCAATAGAAATCTATGTTGAGGCCTGGTGTGGTTCAGTTGGCTGGGTGTTTTTCTATTCACCAAAAGGTTGCTGGTTCAATTCCAGGTCAGGGCACATGCCTGGGTTGCAGACTTGATCTCTCAGTAGGGGCATGTAAGAGGCTGCTGATCCCTCCTCTCTCACACTGATGTTTCTCTTTCTCTTTCTTCCTTCCTCTCTCTCTAAAAAAAAATCAGTAAAAATATTTTTTTAAAAAAGAAACAAAGAAAAAGAAATCATAGTTGAGGTACTTTGCTTGAAAACCCCTGAGTCACAAAGTTAACATTACATTTTTCTTTTTTTAATATATTTTTATTGATTTCAGAGAGGAAGGGAGGAGCGAGATAGAAGCATCAGTGATGAGAGAGAATCATTGATAGGCTACCTCCTGCACACCCTCCTATTGGGGGATTAAGCCCACAACCCAGCATGTGCCCTTGACCAGAATTAAACCTGGGACCCTTCAATCCACAGGCCAATGTTGCTAGGGCAACAATACACTTTTCAGTTTGTCAGTTTTACATGCCTTATTTTTCAGAACTCAGTACACGTATTTTTGGTATGGCATTATTATTATTATTACTTTATAGCATGAGTAATTAATGTTATTAATATGATTTTCACCAGTTGACACTAAGTGTTAGACCTAGGATTGGAAGATTAAAAAGACATGCCAATCTTTCTTTCTTTTTTCTTTTTCATGCTCACTCTTATTTTTAATTAAAAAATTTATGATCTATTCACTTAGCAAATTTCAACTATATGATATAGTGTTATTAACTACTAGAGGCCTGATGCACAAAATTCATGCAAGGGGCTTGGCCCCTGCCACCACAGTTTTGTCCAGAAGGTCGTCCAAAAGGACACCTGGTCTAATTAGCATATTACACTTTTATTATTATAGACTAGAGGCCTGGTGCACGAAATTTGTGCACTGGGGAGAAGGGTCCCTCAGCCCAGCCTGCACCCTCTCGCAGTCTGGGGCCCCTCGCTCCTTACCACTCAGCTTGCTGCTCCTTAGCACTCCCACTGAGGCAGGAGAGGCTTCTGCCACCACCATTGCACTCGTCAGCTATGGGCCCTATCTCTTTGTGTAGTTGTCTGTGGGCCAACTGCTCTCTTCCTTCTCACTTAGGGCGAGCAGCATGTGAGGGCAGAGTGCACTGTTGTGGAACTCAGAAGGCTGCCCAGAGCGGAGAGGAGTGGCCGGGCCCACAGGGTGAGAGGTGGACACAGAGGACGCTATCTCACCCAATTGTGGGATGGGCTGGCCAGCCTTCATTGCCCTGACCTCACCCAGGGAGGGACTGAGCAGGGTGTCTGCCTCTCTGTTCTACATCCTTCCATCTGTGACCCCTGTCACCATTGCCAGGCCTTCCCCAAAGTGAGTTCAGCTCAATCCCTGAATGTGAAGGGAGGGGGGCTCCACGCCAGTGCCTCCTGATTTCCAGCGACAGGACCTATTCTCAGGATGGTGGCCACAGCTGCAGAACATAGATCTATTTCAAGAAAAGTTGGCAATGCAGACTTTCCTATGAGCCCCTATTCCAAAAGGTGGCAGTTTATTCACATTGTGGCAAAGACACCTTCAAGAGTAACATAAGTGGGTAAAGTCAGGGCCAGATGGGGCCATTTCCTCATCCAATCTCTCTGAGGCACGTGGACAGAACCAAGTCTCAGCTCTTCCCAGAACACTTCCGGGTTTTTTTTTTTTTTTAGCCTAAAGGACAGTAATCTGCCTCCATTCTTATTTTTTGGGATTTTTTCACCATTGGATAAAAGGATACATACATTGGGCCAATCCTCTCGAGATACAATATTCCAGTTGCACCCATGTGATGACGACAGCGCCCCTCAGAGGGAGGGAGCCAACAGATGGGGAGCAGGGAATTCTGAAAACCAAAGCAAAGGTTCAGAACATGGAAGAAGTCCTTGGTGTTCTGCTGAGAAACTTGGACTCCTTCCTCTGTTGTCATATGCCAGTCAGTCACTCAGAAATATCTTGGCATCAGCCAACTTATGGAATTCTTCCTTCTCTCCATTCTCCTGAGCCAGACTCCAGACGTTGACTGTGGCATTCTCTTGGTCATCATTTTATTTTTTTTCCCCAAAATGTTACAAAGTTTATATGAATATAACATACAAAGATGCAGCCTCCTTTGTAGGAACAGGGAAGGAAGGGATGGTTAAGTAAGGCACATGGAGCTGCAGCAAGCACCAGCTGTGGGGAGGACCAAGGCGGAAAAATGTTGGCACTGAGGCCCTAGAGCCATTGCTGTGGAAGTAGGGATCCCCTCTGAGTGCCACGTTCTGAGGCTGAACTAATTGGTCAAGCTAAGGCAGAGGTGGGTGGCCATATCAGCCATCTTAGTGCTGTTTCCCCTTTCCCACCCCAGCTCTGTTGTAAAACCCCAGAGCCCTGGATTCCAAAGGCCCATCCCAAGCAGAGGCCCTGGAAGGGGGTGAGAGGAAGTGAGTAGGCAAGTTTGAAAGCCGATATGCCTGTGTGCTGAGGGATGGTGGGAGACAGCGGTGAGAGGTAGCAGGGGAAGGGCTCTCATACATACCTTTCTGTGGGGGCCACAGGTGAAGGAGGCCAGGGGAGTAGGGTAGGGATAGAGCACCATGGCCCTAGCCTCTTAAGCATCCCTGTCTGTCCTCTGCAGTGTACATGGAGGAAAGGGGCTGCCTCTGAGGAGGGGCCAGGCCAGGCCAGGTGACCATCTTGAGTTCTGGCTGAGGTGATGGTCCTCACCCTGAGATGCCTTCTAACTGGTGATGGGCCCAGGCCTGACTCCCACTGCTATGGGTGCCTGGGACCCAGGCCTGACTGACTGCCTGCCTGCCGCCGCGGGTGCCCGGGACACAGGCCTGACTCCTGCCACTGTGGGCGCCGGGTACAGAAAGTCCCCCTGCTGCACGTGCAGCCTCCTGTTGGCCTATTAATATGCAAATTGGTCATTACCGTGATGCTGTTAGGACCAATTTGCATATTACCTCTTTATTATATAGAGATAGTCACTATGCTGTACATTAGCTCTCAAGAACTTATTCATCTTGTAAGTGAAAATCTGTGCCCTTTGACCAGTTTCTCCCCATGCCCTCACCCTCCCTGCAATCATCATTCTGTACTCTGCTTCTGTGAACCATGTGCCTTTCTTTCTTAAAGGGTAAGTTCAGTCTCAGATTTTGTAATACCACTGTGATATCCTGATTTGGGGTATTTCACAATGTAAAAAAAAAGTAGTTTGCTAACTACATGCAAAGACTTACTGAACATTATAGCATTTCTAGTCAAGTGTAGTTATAGCATATCCTTCTCTGGTTTTAACATCAGCAGGATTGCTAGGAACACAAAGAAGGTATTAATATGGATGTTTTTTCATGCAGACATTTATACTGCCTAGCTGCTTTTTTAAACTTGAAGTACATTTTCACAATTTACAAATATCCCTCCTTTTAAAATAAACTACCTTGCTAGCTCCTTGCATGCTAAGCCTATGCCTATGGCATTTTTAGAAGCAGAGTTACAAACCTCTGGGAATACAAATTGAATGGAAACCCTGACAGCTTCCTATCTTTAACTAAGAAAATGCTGTCAGTGTTAGATGGCATTCTCCAGGTGATGCTGATGAGGTCAGCTCTGTATGCAAAATAATTGCAAGATGTGTTTCTGCTGACACATTATCAACTCTGCTTATACATGCTACACAAATATAATGTAGTTCAGAGCATTGGATGGATGTAGAACAATCAGTAAAAGCCATTACTTATATTGAATACATTGAAAATTGCTGTTTCTAGCACTTTTTAGATGACTTAAGTGAAATACACATAGTATATCATAGCTACCACTGTGAAAATACAATCACCTTTGTTTCTGCCTCTCTTAAAACTAATTTGTATAAAAATTAAGCAATTTTCAGACTAGAAAATATCAGCTATAGTACATATGCTTATCATTTATAATCATTTTTCATTTTATTATAACAGAGGAAATCATGTTTGCTTAAATAAAATTCCCAAAGACTACAAAAGTCTTTTGTTGAGCCTATCTGTTTTATATTTTATTTTCATGAACGGTAAAGATTTGTTTTGTGTGCTTGATTTCTTTTGCTAGAATAAAGTGGATATTTAAGTTTTTCATAACCTTCTTCCTACTGCTCACCTAGTGATAGAGATAAAAAATGAAGAAAAAAATAGACAGCAAAGTTTATCCAAATCTTTAAAATCTAAATCCTGATTACTTGAGATTTATCAACATCATGGATGTTGTATTTTATTAAAATGATCTTAAATAGACAGTTATCATAGGTTTACATTATAAATGCAGACTAGTTTACACTTTAGTTTTAAATGAGATAGAACTGTCTTCTTCCTTCAAGATATGTGGAATGTATCTTATTTTTTTTTGCTCTGTTCTTTTCATTCTACTGCAGTGACTTTCAAACTGTTTGACCCAGAGTGTGAAACTAGTGTTACAAGTCCCAGTATATAGTTTTTAGCCAGGTGTAACAAAGATATTATATGGTTTTTATACTTATTATGTGAAATATATTGATATGTTCTATTTATTTCACTTTATCCTATTTTTATTTTTCTCATATTAACCATACTGTTTGGGGTATATTAAATCAATCTTACAACCTTGAGACTTTACTTTGATCAATAAACTATATACTAGTAGAATAATCCTTTCCTGGTATTTTCTGATACGTGGAGAGAAGAGATAATAAACCCTCTCCTTAAAGGTAAGAAAACGTAAGTTTGTAATTTGCACCCATAAGTGTCTTTCACGAGTATGTGTGAATTTACTAAAAAGTTCATGTGTAACATTTATTGGTTTTGTCAAACTCAGGGAGTTTGATACAGTTTATTTTGTGTGTTTTTCATATATATATACATATATATATATATAGTATAGCATCTATTTTATAATCCTTAGGTCATTATTTTCACACATGACTTCTATTTACAGTAATAAGGCTTGAAAATTTATCTTAAATCTTCCTCTGGTTGCCAGGGTCGCGGAGTTGGGTAGGAAAATTGAAGAGATTTTGTTTAAGGGCACACAATTTCAACTAGTAGAAAAATAAATCCCAGAGTTCCAGTGCATAACATAATGGTTTCAGTCAACAATACTGTATTAAAAACTTCAAAGTTGCTAACAAACTACATCTTAATCGTCTCCCACAAAAAAAAGAAATGATAATTATCTGATATGATAGAAGTGTTAGCTATCGCTACTGTGGTAATCATACTGTGGTATATATTAGTAAATGGATCAAATCAACACATACACATTAAACGTACAAAATCTTTTATATATATACACATGTAGAGTTATATCTATATGTATCTATATATCTCTAGTTATATCTATATGTATCTATATCTCTCTATCTATATATGGAGAGAGAGATTGCAAGGAAGTGGCTTATATAACTATATGCTCTAGCTAGGCAAATCTAAAGTCTTTAGTGCAGATCATTAGGGAAGACAATCTTGAACTCCAGGATGTGGGATGAGGATGCTGTGCACATGATTTTGTGCACATACATATATACTTACACACACTTATGTAAATTATGATTTTATAGATTCTACATACCTAATATCCTGTTGAAGATACGATATTTCATTTCTCTAATATATCATTAGCCTTTGACTAAATGTATAGCACACACTATAATTAATTTAAGATACAATTGAAGTGTAGTGTTAATATACAATTGATGTAGTTTTCACTGTAATGTAAGGTCACTGATGTTATTACTTTCTTTATTAGATAACACGGGCTCATTATGGACTTTTTCCCCAGGTAGCAATACTTTTAAAATTACATACACCCTTACCGTTTATTTGTAAGTTTAGACTTAAAATTTTAATATTCTTTCATATACTCATGACTTTCAAACAGAGAGTTATTCCAGCAGTAGGCAAAAAACTTATTAATTCACCATGTATTAAAATATTTAATACTTAAATATGCTTAATCCAAGTCATATACATGGTTTACATTTTAGATAACCCCAATGCACTCAGAGAAGCATTCATATTACAAGTCAGTTATAGATATTTCCCTGTTTACTTGGACTCAGATTGAGAGAATAAATATTATAAGTGGTTTTCCTAAAGTGTATTTTTAAATAATAAACATAAGAATTTACATAGATATCCAATTTATATTATGTGTTTTTTCAACTACTTGTTTTTGACTTTTTGGTATGTTTAATGAACTATATGGTTCTATCTTCAATAAAAATACAATACAATAATGCTATATTAAGATTTATTTAACTGATATTTGAATGCCAGATCTTCAGATATTTTTGTGAAGACCAAACCCAGTTGAAGAGCATATGCTACAAACAAATATTGTACTTTGTGCCAAGTTTAATAATTACATAAAATTATCTCTTATAATAGTCATCATTTTACTTTAATTGAAATATTTAAATTAATATAATATATTGTGCAAATATAAAATGTTGATATAATTAAGTTATAAACATAATATGTATTTACATCAGAAAATAATTATTTTGAATACAATACTAGATATGTGACTTAGAGTGATTTAACCTATGGTAATTTATTTATTTATTATTTTGGATTATCAATTACTTTTTTAAATTAAATTATTGATTAAGGTATTATATATATGTCCTTATTCCCCCATTATCCCCCACCTCCTGTTCATGCCCACCCCCTTGTTGTCTGTGTCCACTGATTAGGCTTACATGCATTCATATAAGTCCTTTGGTTGATTTCTCACCCTTACCCCTACCCTCTCCTACCTTTCCTGAGGTTTGATGTTCTGATTGGTGTTTCTCTTTCTCTATGTTTTTTCATCAGTTTATGATGTTCATTATATTCCACAAATGAGTGAGATCATGTGATATTTATCTTTCTCTGCCTGGTTTATTTCACTTAGCATAATGATCTCCATCTTCATCCATGTTGTTGCAAATGGTAAGAACTCCTTCTTTTTTACAGCAGAGTAGTATTCCATTGTGCAGATGTACCACAGTTTTTTTAATTCACTCATCTGCTGATGGGCACTTAGACTGTTTCCAAATCTTAGCTATGGAAAATTTTGCTGCTATGAACATAGGTGTACAAATATCCTTTCTGATTGCTGTTTCCAGTTGCTTGAGATATATTCCTAGAAGTGGGTCAAATGGGAGTTCCATTTTTAGTTTTTTGAGGAAACTACATACTGTTCTCCACAGTGGCTGCACCAGTCTGCAATCCCACCAGCAGTCCCCGAGGGTACCTTTTTCTCCGCATCCTCACCAGCACTTGTCATTTGTTGATTTGTTGATAATTACCATTCTGACAGGTGTGAAATGGTACCGCATTGTTGTTTTGATTTGCATCTCTCTGATGATTAGTGACTTTGAGCAGGTTTTCATGTCTCTTGGCCTTCCTTCTGTCTTCTTTCATAAAGTGTCTATTTAGATCAGTTGCCCATTTTTTATTGGGTTGTTTCTCTACTTTTTGTTAAGCTGCATGAGTTCCCTATAAATGTTGGAGATTAAACCCTTATCATTGATATCATTGGCAAATATGTTCTCCCATCCAGTGGGCTTTGTTGTTTTACTGATGGTCTTCTTTTCTGTGCAAAAGCTTTTTATTTTGATGTGGTCCCATTTGTTTATTTTCTCTTTAATTTCCATTGCCCTAAGAGCAGTATCAGTGAAGAAATGGCTTTGACATATGTCTGAGATTTCTCTGCCTGTGGATTCCTCTATTATTTTTATGGTTTCTCATTGTATGTTTAAGTTCTTGATCCATTTTCAGTTTATTTTTGTGTATGGTGTAAGTTGGTGGTCTAGTTTCATTTTTTCGCATGTATCTGTCCAATTTTCCCAACACCATTTATTGAAGAGATTGTCTTGACTCCATTGTATGTTCATGCCTCCTTTGTCAAATATTAATTTAGCGTAGTGGTTTGGGTCGATTTCTGGGTCTTTATTCTATTCCATTGGTCTACATGTCTGTTCTTGTGCCAGTACCAGGCAGTTTTGAGAACAGTGGCTTTGTAATACAGCATGAAATCTGGTATTGAGATCCCTCCTACTTTATTCTTCTTTCTCAGGATTCCAGATGAATTTTTGGAGAGTTCTTTCTAGGTCTGTGAAATATGCCGTTGGTATTTTAATGGGGAGTGCATTGAATCTATAGATTGCTTTGGATAGTAGGGACATTTTAATGATGTTGATTCTACCAGTCCATGAAAATGGTATGTTTTTCCATCTGTTTACGTTATCCTCTATCTCTTTTTTCAGTGTCCTGTAGTTTTCCACATATAGGTCTTTTATCTCCTTAGTTTCTTCCTAGTTATCTTAATTTTTTTGGTGTGATGGTAAATGGGATTGCTTTTTTAATCTCTCTTTCTGGAAGTTCACTATTGGTGTATAGAAATGCCATAGATTTCTTGGTATTAATTTTGTATCCTGCTACATTGCCAAATTCATTTATTAAGTCTATTAATTTTTTCAATATCATGTCATCTGCAAATAAGGACATCTTTACTTCTTCTTTCCAATTTGGATGCCTTTTATTTCTTCTTCTTGTCTGATAGTAATGGCTAATACTTCCAGTACTATGTTGAACAAGAGTGGTGACGGTGGGCATCCCTGTCTTGTTCTTGTTCTTAGGGGAAATGGTTTTAGTTTTTGCCCATTGAGTATGATGTTTGCTGTGGGTTTATCATATATGGCTTTTATTATGTTGAGGTATGATCCTTCTATTCCCACCTTGTTGAGAGTTTTTATCAAGAAAGCATGTTGGATTTTGTCAAATGCTTTTTCTGCATCAATTAATATGACTATGTGATTTTTATCTCTCAATTTGTTTATGTGATGTATCACATTTATTGATTTGCAGATATTGTACCATCTTTGCATTCCTGGGATAAATCCTACTTGGTCTTAGTGTATGATCTTTCTGATGTATTACTGGATCTGATTTGCTTGAATTTTGTTGAGGATTTTGGCATCTATGTTCATGAGGGATATTGGTCTGTAATTCACTTTCATTGTGTTGTCTTTATCTGGTTTTGGTATTAGGTTGATGCTGGCTTCATAGAAGGAGCTTGGAAGTATTCCTTCTTCTTGAATTTTTTTGAATAGTCTGAGTAGAATAGATTTTAGTTCTTCCTTGAATGTATGGTAAAACTCCCCTGTGAAGCCATCTGGCCCTGGAATTTTGTTTGTGGGAAACTTTCTGATGACTGCTTCAATTTCTTCCATATGTATTGGCCTATTGAGATTTTTAGATTCTTACTGATTGAGTTTTGGAAGGTTGTATTTTTCTAGGAATATGTCCATTTACTCCAGGTTGTCCAGTTTGTTGGAATAGAGTTCTTCATTGTATTTTTTAACTATCTTTTGTATTTCATCTCTTTCATTTCTGATTTTGTTTATTTGGGTCCTCTTTGCTTCTTGGTGAGCCTGGCTAAAGGTTCATCAATCTTGTTTGTCCTTTCAAAGAACCACCTCCTGGTTTTGTTGATCTTTTGTATTGTGTGTTTTTGTTTGTTTGTTTGTTTGTTTCAATGTCGTTTATCTCTGCTCTGATCTTTATTATTTCTTTCCTTCTGCTTACACTGGGCTTTTCTTGTTGCTCTCTTTCTAACTCTTTGAGTTGTAGGGTTAGATAATTTATTACCATTTTTTTCTTGTTTTTTACAGTAGGCTTGTAGAGCTATGAACTTCCCTCTCAAGACTGCTTTTGCTGTGTCTCATAGGTTTTGGGTTGTGTTTTCATTGTCATTTGTTGCCATGATGTTTTTTATTTCTTCCTTGATCTCTCTGGTAACCCAGTCATTGTTTAATAGCATGCTGTTTAGTCTCCATGTGTTTGATTTTTTTGGATTGTTTTTATTGTAGTTGATTTCCAGTTTTATGCCACTGTGATCTGAGAAGATGCTTGATATGATTTCTATCTTCTTGAACTTGAAGAGACTTTGCCTATGACCCAACATATGGTCTTTCTTTGAAAATGACCCATGTGCACTTGAGAAAAATGTATATTCTGTGGCTTTGGGGTGAAATGTTCTGAAATGTCAAATAATTCCATCTGGTCTAGTGAGTCATTTAGGTTTGATGTTTCTTTGCTGATTTTTTGTTTAGAGGATTTGTCCAATGGTGATAGTGGGGTATTAAAGTCTCCTACTTTAATTGTATTCCTGTCAATCTTTCCCTTGATATCCTCCAGCACTTTTTTGGTTTTTTTTTTAAGTGTATTTGGGTCCTCCTGTATTGGGTGCATATATGTTTACCAGAGGTATTTCTTCTTGTTGGATTGCTCGCCTTAGTATTATGAAGTGGCCTTCCTTATCTCTTGTTATGTCCTTCACTTTGAAATCTAATTTGTCAGATATAAGTATTGCTACCCCAGCTTATTTTTAATTTATTTGCCTGAAAAACCTTTCTCTATGCCTTCACCTTCAGTCTGTGTGCGTCTTTTTTTCTGAGGTAGGTTTCTTGTAGACAGCATATATATGGGTTGTGTTTTCTTATCCAATCGGTTAACCTATTTCTTTTGATTGGGGCATTTAATCCATTTACATTTAAAATTATTATTTATAATGTACTTATTTTTCGCCATTTTTATTCTTTACCCCTGTGTTCCTTCTTCGCTTCCTATTTGTGTTTTTTTTTTTTTTTTACAGCAGACCTTTTAGCATTTCTTATATTGCTGGTTTGGTGGTAATAAATTCCCTTAGTCCTTTTTTGACTGTGAAGCTTCTGATTTCACCTTCAATTTTAATTGATAGCCTTGCTGGGTACAGTATTCTTGGATTCAGACCCCTGCTTTGCATGACTTTGTATATTTCATTCCATTTCCTTCTGGCCTGATGAGTTTCTGTTAAGAAATCAGTCACTAGTCTGATGGGGATTCCTCTGTAGGTAACTTTCTGTCTCTCTCTGGCCACTATTAAGATTCTTACTTTGTTGTTGGTGTTTGCCAATTTAATTATAATGTGCCTTGGCATTGGTCTTTTGGGGTTCATTTTGCTTAGAACTCTGTGAGCTTCTTGGATTTGTGTGGGTTTTTCTTCCCTATATCAGGGAAGTTTTCTGTCATTATTTCTTCAAACAAGTTTTCTATTCCTTGTTCAGTTTCCTTTCCTTCTTGAACCCCTATTATGTGGATGTTGTTTTGTTTCGTGTTGTTCCAAAGTTCCCTTAGGCTCTCCTCCTGCTTTAAAAATTTTTTTCTAGAAGCTGCTCAACTGGGTATTTTTCCTTCCTTGTCTTCTAGCTCACTGATGCAGTCCTCTGCTTCTTCTAGTATGCTCTTGATGCTTTCTATTGAGGTCTTTACAGCAGCAATGTCATTTTTCATTTCTCCTTGGTTTTTCTTCATTTTCTCTTGTTTCTTACTCATATTGTATTTGTCTTCCATTCTTTTCAGTCACCTTATGACCATTTCTCTGAATTCTTTCTCTGGCAGGTTGCTTGCCTCCATTTTGTTACTTCCTTTTCTGGTGATGCCTGCTTTCTTTCATATGTGGGCTGTTTCTTTGTCTCCCCATGGTCTCTCTTCTCCGGGAGTCTGGTTATATAGTTCTCTCTCTCCTTTTCACAGCTGAAATCTGACCTTTCAATGGTGGAATGTAGAGCTCCTCTGAATCTGCATGTTTGCCCCAATTGGGGATTGGTGCTCTGGGGTTTGCAGCTGTTCGGTGGGTGACGCAGTTTTAGATTTTCAGGTTTCCAATAACATCCACTTTCCTTTCCAAGATGGTGCAGTCTTTGTGTATGATCCAGTGGCTCCAGGAGGGAATCCAGCAGCAGTGGGGGCTGCCCAGTCAGTGGACCCCCATCCAGCAGTCCCCCACCTTCTCCTGGAGTATAACTATCCCTCAACTCTCCAACAGACAGTCCCAGGGCGACCCTCAGCTGTTCTTTCTATCTGCTCCAGGACAAGGCTCAGGACACGTCTGTCTATTCTGCTGTGATTTTCCACCTGTCTAACCTTTGGTAATTTAGATAAATTTATTTTTACCACAATCAATATCTTCCTTGCAGTGTTTTCTTAATAATTTAATGATGATTTGATGATATTAAAATTTTAAAACCTTATAAAATATTAGTTGTTAAGAAATGCTTCCTCTGCATCCCACAAATAAGCACTGTTATCCTCTTTATGGAACAGGAGAAGACAGCTACACATTGCCTTAGTTTCTTCCCTGGGTGCAGCTCCTGTTGCCTCTGGTTTAGAGAATTATGGGAAGTAATTGTGAGGAGACAGAGGGAAGCTAAGTAGTCAGGGGTGGACCATGGGAGGAGCAAATAGAACCGGGGAACCCAACTTGGCTGAATTACTAAGACAACCCAGCTGGGTGGAGAAAGAAAGGCATGCTTAGGAGGCAACAACTTTAAAATGTATGGATGTTAATAAGACAGGCAGTTTACAGATAACCAATCACAAAGCAGTAAGGTGTATAAACCAATCCCAAGGAAGTTCCTAAGGCAGAATTCTTTGAAAGGACCAATTAGGAGTTAACCTATTCCTAGATTAAACACACACACACACACACACACACACACACACACACACACAAACAAACAAAAAATGAGTTCTCTCTTCTTCCTCTCTCTGGCAGGCTCTGGGTCCCAGGGGATATAATCCCCTGCTCCCATATAGCTTAAGGCCATGTGGGCCTCCACACATAGACTAATAGACTTTAATTCGCCTGGATACTGAACTGTACCTGGCTATGACATGGAACAGAAGCTCTGGACACTGGCCTGCTTTTGGAACTCCAGCTGTACCTTTACCAGGAATAGCTTCTCTCATTAAACATTGCTTCCACTAACTGTTTTTGTACAAGCACCCATTATTTTCTTGGAGACATTCAATTGCTTTTTGCCCTGTGACTAGATACATCAAAAGTTCAGGAAAATCCTAATGTTCAGCATTTTGGATTTCAATATGGATTCCAAATAAAGTTGTTTTTTGTGTGTTTGTTTTTTCTCTCTGCTTCTAACTGTGGTTCAAAATTAAAAATTAATTAAATTTAAATTTAAATTTTTTTAAAAGTGAAAAAAAGTTGGTAAACACACCATAATTTGCTAAAGCTGGAAGCATTCCTGATCATTTTTTTGGGGGGGTGGCAGAAATAGTAATGGAAAGTACTGTCAGGTAAGAGTGAAGAGGAAAGAAAAGCCAGAAAGGTCAGAAAAAAATGGAACAAGATTCTTGACTCACACTCTATTCCATTATCTTTTCCAAGTTTATCTTCTAAGTTTAATTTTACTTTTCTATTTGCCAGATAGTTTCTAGGTACTAGAGAAAACACATAAAGATGTATAGATATATTAATGCTGCTAGACAATAATAATAATAATAATGATAACAATATAAAGATTTCCAAATACATATTAATATCTAGTCTTCTATCTTCTTCAAAGTGAAAAAAGATAATTTGGTCAATCAGACAGATATATTTAAAAACAGTTTTGTCACAATAATTTTGACATTTATAATTTGTGGTTCAGTGTTTTTTGTTTGTATGTTTGAATTGTCTGTACAAAAGTCTTAATATTTTAGTATCTTTAAATATGCTATGAAGAAGCTTTTATTTTGAAAATTATTCCTTTATTTTTGCTTTTACTTTCCTAGTCTTTGAAAACAGATTCATAATCAAAACAACAGTGCGGTACTGTCTCACACCTGTCAGAATGGCTATCATCAACAAATCAACAAATGACAATTGTTGGAGAGGATGTGGAGAAAAAGGAACCTTCGTGCACTTTGGGTGGGAATGCAGACTGATGCAGCCTCTGTGGGGAACAGTATGGAGTTTCCTCAAAAAACTAAAAATGGATCTCCCATTTGACCCAGTAATCCCACTTCTAGGAATATATCCCAATAAATTAGAAACATGAATCAGAAAGGATATATGCACCGCTATGTTCATAGCAGCATAATTCACCATATCTGATGAATTGGAAACAGCCTAAATGCCCATCAGCATATGAGTGGATTAGAAAACTATGGTACATCTACACAATGGAATTCTACGCTGCTATAAAAAAGAAGGAATTCTTACCATTTGCAGCAGCATGGGTGGACCTGGAGAGCATTATGTTAAGTGAAATAAGCCAGGCAATGAAAGAAAAATACCACATGATCTCACTCATTTATGGAAAATAAAGAACATTATAACCTGATGAACAAAAAGATAGATATAGAGGCAGTAAAGCATTGAACTGACTTTCAAATTAAAGCAGGAAGGCTGGGGAGTGTTGGGGAGCAGGGGAAAGAGATCAACCAAAGGACTTGTATGCATGCATATAAGCACAACCAATGGACACAAGACACTGGGGGGGGGGGGGATGAGAGCATGCAACAGGGGGTAGGGGAGGCTGGGGTAAGGTCAATGGGGGGAAAAAAAGAAGATATATGTACTACTATATGTAATACTTTAAACAATAAAAAAAAGATAATTAAATTAAAATCTTAAAAAATAAAATCCTCTCTAAGACGGAGACCCATAAATTTAGTACTATGTTTTCTTCTATGTAATTTATTGTTTCATGTATTATATTTAGATCTTTGATCAGAATCAATTTTTGTGCATGGTGACAACAGCAGTCTAGTTTTATTATTTTATTTGAGGTTTTCCAATTTTACCAGCACCACTTATTAACAAGGCTTCCTTTTCTCCATTGTGTGTTCTTGGCTTCTTTGTCAAAGATTATTTGCTCATATACATGTGTGTTCATTTCTGGCTCTCAATTTTTCAAATTGGTCTATGTGTTTTTGTTTTGGTTTCTGCCAATACCATGCCATTTGATTATTGTTGCTTTGAAGTATAATTTGAAGTTGGAAATACAATACTATCAGTTTTGTTCCCTTTTTATCAGGATTGCTTTGGCTACTTGGAGTCTTTTGTAGTTTAATACAATCTGATGACTTTTTTGTTTTATTTCTTTAAAAATGTAATTGGAATATTAATGGAAATTACAATAAATCTATGGAAGAAAACATAGTTACTCAACTTATGGACCTTGGTCTTAGGATGTTATGAATTTTACCTCAAAGGCAAGGAATTTAAAGCAAAAATAAAATAATTGGACTATACCCTATATAATAAAGAGGTAATATGCAAATTGACTCTCATGCCCTCGCATCACAAGATGGCCACCCCCACATTGTCACAAGATGGCCACCACAAGATGGCCACCCCCACGTTATCACAAGATGGCACCCCCACATTGTCACAAGATGGAGGGCAGGGGAGGGCCATTGGGGGTGACCAGGCTTGCAGGGTAGGGTAGTTGGGGGTGATCGGGCCTGCAGGGGAGAGCACTTAGGGTTGACCTGGTCTGCAGGAGAGGGCAGTTGGGGGTGATCATGCTGGCAGGGAAGCAGTTAGGTGTTAATCAGGCCAGCAGGGGAGCAGTTAGGGGGCTATCAGGATGACAGGCAGGTGAGCAGTTGGAAGCCAGAAGTTCCAGATTGTGAGAGGGATGTCTGACTGCCGGTTTAGGCCTGATCCCTGTTTAATTGGGCCTTAATCAGCAGATGGACATCCCCCAAGTGGTCGTAGATTGGAGGGTGTAGGCTGGGCTGAGTGAACATCCCTTCCCCAGTGCACGAATTTCATGCACCAGGCTCTAGTTAAACTATAAAGTTTCTGCACAGTAAAAGAAACTATCAGCAAAATAAAAAGGCAACCAACAAAGCAGAGATTTTTGCAAACACCTCTGATTCATATCCAACATAATATAAAGAATTCATACAACTCAATGACAAAAACACACACAAATAATCCAATTAAAAAATGAGCAGAGGACCTGAATAGACATTTTCCTCAAGTAGTCATTCAAATGGTCAACAGATATATGAAAAGATGCTCAACTTCAGTAGGAAAATGCCAATCCAAACTACAATGAAATCCACCTCACACCTGTTAGATGGCTGTTATCAACAAAGCAAGTAATAATAAGTGTTGCAGAGGTTGTGAAGTAAAAGGAACCCTGATTCATTGCTGGTGGAAATGTAAACTGGCACAACCAGCTATGGAAAACAGAAGGCTCTTGAGAAAAATTAAGAACAGAATTACCATATGACCTAGCAATCTCTCTTCTGGGTAGCTACCCAAAATTTTTGAAAATATTTATTCTCAAATATATATGCACCCCTATGTTAATTGCAACATATTCATGGTGGCCAAGACATGAAAACAAGTAAAGTATCCTTTCATAGATGATTGGATAAAGAAGATGTAGTACATATATAGTACAATGAAATACCACTCAGCCATGAGAAAAAATGAAATACTGCCATTTGGGACAACATAAATGGATCTTGAGAGTATCATGCTAAGTGAAATAAGTCAGATAAAAAAATCATATGGTCAAGATCCATATGATTTCACTCAAATGTGAGATATAAAATAGCAACAAATCAAACAGAGACTGACACAGATAACAATATGATGGTTACCAGAAGGAAAGGAAGGTGGTGGGACACAGTAAAGGTTAAAGGGGATCAAATATATGGCCAATTATATATGGGGGGAGATTTGTCTTTGGGTTGTAAATAGATATCTATGATATAGATGATGAATTATAGAATTTTACACGTGAAACCTATATAATTTTATTAACCAATATCATCTCAATAAATTTAATATAATTTTGTTCAAAAGAAAAATAAATGTTGGCTCTTGTTTTATGTATGATGTTTAAAACGAATAAAATAATCATTTCATTTATTTGTACTAAGCAGGTTCCACCTAGATAAGCATATCATACTGGGGTGGGCAAAAGTAGGTTAGTTACCATCCATCATTACCTAAAGGATAAATTATAGGCAAGCATACAAAAACTAACACTAATAATAATAGGAAAAAGAGGGAAAATAATACAAATAAATAACACAATAATGAATAAATAATAATACAAAAATAAACTTTAACCTACTCACAACTGTAAACCTACTTTTGCCAACCCCTGTATAATAGTGAAAACAGTATGAACCTTGATTAAGGTTTTTTGGCATACTGGAGGGAAATAGATTTTGAAATATAGAAAACCTTTTGTAGTCAATACATTTTAATTATGAGTCTTTGGTACTCAGTCAGAAAACTGGCTGACATTGAGATGAAAGGCCCTCTATATTTTAGGTAATACCAGTCTTCATACTTCCTAATTCTTACACATTGTTGTCACCAAGAGGGGATAGGGTAATAAGAAAAATGAGACTATAATAGAATATGTGAAATATTATGATAGATTCACATTTTACATCTTGAACACTAAAACTGTTATTCTTAGAAATTTAGAGATGAGAAAAGCAAGATACTTGAAGTACTTTTTATTTTACCAGGATATAACTATTCATTTCTCTATATCAGTAACTGATAGGAAAATTACCCCATCTGTGATAACATACTAAAAGTTGAATCAATTATCCATTTTGGAAAATGATGAATAATTGTGATGAATTAAGGGATTCTTTTATAAAGCTTTGTCAGTTATCATCTTAAATATAAAATTAAATTGAAAATCAGATTAGCATGTTGTACACATATTGGGTGTATGTGTCACACTAGGCATCTGCAGCCTAAAAGAATCATCATTTTGGTTGTTAAAGGATTCTATATTTTTCTTACTTTGAAAGAATATATTAAATATAAAATTTGTCAATGTAAGAAATGTCCAAACATGTGGAGAATTTTTTATAAGAGTTTGAATCAAACTGATAACATATGCTAGAGAGCAAGATCTCACATGCTCTCCAATATGACAATTCTGCAGTCTTTTTCATGCATTTGAAATTAGGAAAGCAACTAAGCAAGATCACATGGATGTGGGGGAGTGCAAGGTGAGGATTAGATTACAGGGCAGTTAACACGATTATGTGAGAATTGTTTCGGACTATGTAAATGGAAGATGGACAGAAACAATGGATAAGGCAAAAATAAAACTTTTACTAAAAAGTTATATGCCTGGGTTGTGACTACCCACCATGACCTGTCTAGTTAGGAATTTATAATCAGAGCACCCCTTGAGGTTACTTTCCATAGAATACTTTTTTATTTTTTGCATCCACAAATTTAATTTAAAAAAAAATGACAACAACAACAAAACCTAGCGTGAAAGATTTATTGAATACACAGTTTTACTCTTTTTCCCTTCCTTTATTATTTTTATTATTTGTATTTGTATGCATGTGTATGTATATACATAGATATGTCTATGCCTATATCCTACTGGTTCTATTTATCTTGTTGAATGCTGACTGATATAGTGATAGGCTATGGAATTTTGTAGTGGGACATTAAAAATGAGATAAATGAGGATATGAGTTGAGGGTGACAGGTAGCAAAAGATGGGTGAAGTGGTCAAAGGTTTGATATGAAAAATTTTTTGAAGAAATAGTAATAGATTTAGCAGCAGCTTAGAAAGGTAGGAGACCAGGTAAAAGTCAGGAATGATTAACATAGTGTAGAGACTGTTTCGTTATTAATATTAATATTAGCTAGGTTAGTTGGGTGACTTTAATATCTTAGAAGTGAGATAAAGTAGTTGAGGAGCTAATTGAAAAGACTCTAGGTAGTGAGGAAAGCAATACTGAAAGAAATGAAGCCTGATCTTGGTGATAAAGTTTTCAAGGAACTAGAACTTACCATAAGTTTGTAAATGTTTATAACATACAAATTTTGTGTGTAAATCTGAAAGCATATTCCTCAAAAGAGCTATGATATTTTGAGAGAAATCGTTAAACATAGAACATGTCAGAATATAAAAATATTAAACATGATAAAACACGTTCCAATAAGAACAGTGGAAGGTTTTAAATGATAGCAAGAGGTGGGGAATTAGATATCCATGCTTTAAATAAAGACTAGTGTCTAGATGAATATAAACTACCTGGAATAACTGAGCTTCTGGTAATGAAAATGGGCAAGCTTCTGCAGCATGATTATATAAATTCTATCAGTTTTTTGGGAATCAGTTTAATCTTTGTGTATGATTTGGGAGAGTGATTGTCTGAAAAGAGTAGATCAAAGTATCTAGACATTCTCTAGCTCCTGCTCATGAGCCATTTAAACTAGATCTGCCCATATTCGGTATTCCTGTCAGAATTCTTTTTAAAAGTGAAATATAAAAGTCAAAATAGAGATGAAGAGGGGTCAATTAGCTCAAATGGAGAATATTTAAAATGACAAACATGCTTATATTTATATAATCTACTTCTTTTTCTTTCCTCAGAAATCAACTTTGGAGTAAATTTGTATTCTTAATTGGGGAAGTGCATGAAAGAAATCAGATATTTGATCCATATTTTTTAAATGAAACTGTGATATACTCATTAAAATAGTACAATGGACACTCAGAAGCCTTTTTAAACTTGAACTGATATTGAAACATGAAGTCAGGGTATAGATTCTTCTCATGGGTTTTTGTCCGATGAAGTTAAAGGATAAATTCATGGAGTAACAGATTTCTTTAATAAAAATGTAAACATTTCCTGGAAGCACATATAAATGCCATCTGAGAAAGGGTGTCCCAAAGGGGATCCTCTGGGGAAAGGCCCCCAAATGGGAAAAGCCTGCTCTCTCTCTCTGTCTCTAATGGGAAAAAAATCTAACTGATCTGAATCTATTGAGTATCTTTGTCCCTGGTTTATAAAGGCAGTAGCTTGTTTTCTGCACATGACCTTTTCTAATTGGTCCTTTTCCTTAATTTGGGACCCCTGTGCTTTCCTCATTGGTCATTCTTCTATATAGTATTAGTTTCAAAGATCAAAGCCCACGTGGTACCCCTCTCCTTCTCTCCCCTTATCTTGCAACATTCCTCTATCCTCTGTAAAAATATGTTTCCTTCTTCCCAATATCCTGCAACTTTATTTTATCCTCTGTGAATGTATGTCTCCCCTGCCCCACCCCATCCTGTGGCATTTCTCTATCCCCTGTACAAGTAAGATAAGCATTTTGGTGTCTCCAAGCCCCCATCTATGCATTCCTCTCCCATGGACCTTCTCTCAGTTGTCCTGGCAGAGATGCTTTATTATCCCTATGGCTCTCCCAGCTGCTCAGATCAGGGCTGCTTTTAATTGCTCAAGCCAGAAATATCTCTTCTTGGTTTGTGGGTATTTTAATTTCTCAGACCAGAAATGCCTCCATCCTTCCTGGATCCCCCCTTCCTGACTGCCTAATTAAGCTAGCTAGCTAACCCTTATCAATATTAGACATGAATTTCAATTTTTTCAAAAGTTAAAATTGGAATGTGTATATATATATATATATATATATATATATATATATATATATATATATATCCATCCCAGTGCATGAAAATTCATGCACTGGAGGGGGGTGTCCCTCAGCCAAGCCTGCCCCCTCTCACAGTCTGGGAGCCCTCAGGGGCAGGAGGCCACCCAGTGATCAGGGAAAGGCAACGCCCCATCACACCTCTGCTTTTGCCACTGCCGGCAGCACAAGCCTCAGGCGGCCCTGGGTGGCTGGGCAGCTGCCGTCCAAGGCTTGCCTGCGCCTTGGGCATCGGCTGGGCAGCTGTCATCTGAGGCTTGCCTGTGCCTCGGGCTGGCCCTGGGTGGCTGAGGGGCTGAGGAGACTGGGAGACTCTGGAGGCAGGCATGCAGAGTGCCCGGGCCCGGCCTTGCTGCATGCCTGTTGCCCTAGTGGGTCTGAGGGGACTGGGCACCACCATCTTGTGGCTGTGGGTGCCGCCATCCTTGTGGGCGGGGCAATCAATTGGCATATTCCCTTCTTATTGGCTGTGGGCACTGCCATCTTTCTGATGGACTGAGAGCCAATTAGCATATTCCCTCTATATTAGATAGGATATCCAATTTTTGTGCTTCCCTCTTAGTATGACCATGAAGCTAGAAGACTATAGTATGCTAATCTGTTTCTACTTTTTCTATAAAGTTGAGGCAAACTCCCAGAAAATCCTAGAAGTGTTAAGGGAATGGAATTAACATATATTATACTCTATCATCAAGCTTATCTTGGATTAGGAGGGTTTCTATTTTTTAGAGAGATCATGCAGTATGTAACCACTATGTATTTGTTTTCTGTGGATAAGGCTCTGTCCAATACACTAAAGAGAAAAGGATTAATAAAATAAATAAACTTGTTTATATACTGATTTACCTAATTTTAGACAAAATTCTTCTGACTTAAATGATAGAAATGTTTTGGAGGAGCAACTGAGGCAGAGCAGAGAAAAAACAGAATTACATTAACATTTAACCAATTTTTTAAAAGAGAGAAACAAGAGAAAGAATAAGTAAAAGAACTCTGAGAAAAATTAATAGAATAACAACAAGAACAATGATAAGAATAACAAGAAACATAGCAAGAGATGAAGAAATAGAACAGGAACAAGATAAGGAACAACAAGCAGTAAGAGGAGCAAATAAAACAAGAGTGAGTAAGAGAGTCAAGGAAGGAGAAAAGAGAAAAAGAGGACAAAGTGAAACAGTGGTAGACAAACCCGAAAAACACTGCCTCAACTGATGAAGGTTAAGTATGTTAAATCACATGGATACTATATATTCTTCATAAAATATATATCCATGACTAAATTATAATAGTAATTATTTAGTATGTATAAAGGCAATTTACTTTAATATAGCTGCTCATTGGTTGTCTCTCAATATTTTTAACATAGTTTACAAAGTTAGTAAATATAAAATTTGCATGAAGCTCTTTTAGAGTATACTTCTACTTATTATTCATAAAAATTCCGCTTTAAAGAAATCATTTCCAATAAGGTTTATACTATGAATATAATTAGAAGCTAATTCTCTAAAGTTAAATCTGACTAATAGAATACCAATATGCTTATTTTAATTGCTTATTCTAAAATTGATCTAAGAAATGAAATTTATGTACACATTTAGCCTATTTAACTTATTTAAAAATCCTAGAAGTCATGAGTATATAATTTGGTGGCATGATTTCAAAATATAGATTATCATTGACTGTAAATTATGGCAGCTCTAAACTGAAAGGACTACAAATTCCATGTGGTAGGGATTATTATCATGACCTGCACTTTCTAGTCATAATCTGCATGAGTTGGATCTCAGTGAACTGCAATCCTGAGCACACATCTGAAGGTGGCCAGTGCAGCCAAATGTTCACAGCTTGCTGTTCAAAAAATCACTGTTGAGAAACAAGTAACTGTTTATCGGTGTATTTGTTGCATATGAAGTTAGACAAGATGGTTGAGGCATATTGAATCTGATTCAATTCATTGTGCTGATATCTCAAATGCTGTTCTAAGCCCTGGGAACATAAAAATTTATAAAAAGCCATATAACAGTATTCAAGAAATTCTGTTTTAAACTATGGTTTTTGACCAGTATGACAAAACATGACACAACATAATGGAGTATCCTAAAACCCTTTCCAACTATGTGACAAATTTTGATGGATGTATAACATGTATTTTAATTTTAAACGTTATATACCTATTTTATGGTCAAATCTGTCAGGCTGAATGCTACCCTGGTTGCAGAACAAGGTGCAACTTGCTTTGTGTCAGAGGTAAAAGTGGGAAGCATAAAATTAAGTGAATGTCAAAGAAAGTGCTTTCTGGAACATGCAAACACTTGGCCTCATGAGAACACAGGGCTTTTTTAGGGCAGAAATCTAAAGGAAGCATGGTGTTGAAAGGCAAAATTAAATAGTGCAGTAATTATGGATTCTTTTATAGACACTCTGAGACACTGTTATATTACAGAGATTTTGTTATATTATTACTAACTTGTGGGTAATATTGTTTTCAGTTTTAATTCTCTCAAGCACAACTGCCAAAATTTCTAGTAGAATGTTTACAATTAACTTATAAATATAAAAATAGTAGGAAACAGAGACATAAAGTACAACCTTAGTGTTTGATTATGATAATAATCCTGAGGCTTCAGAGAAAATACCATTGAGAATGTAATATCAACAAACAGCAAGAAGAAATTTCTTGCAAAAGTGGCGGTGAACTGTTAGAAATGAAATTGACAACCTGTACAAAATCTGCCTGAAAGTAATCAGAAATGTCGAGGTGCTCCGGCCATGAGTTATGAAGCTGGGGAGGTGAACATGAGACAGACCCTGAGTGTCATGCCATGAAATTGCATTTATCTTAAATTCTGATGAAGGAATTCCAAGTAACAAGTGAATATACTTGATTATATGATAGTTTCGGATTAACAGACTCAGTAAGACAAAGATGTTGAGCTGCAGGTTTGAATCAGTTTAAGGAGTAAACAGTATTCAATGTAATATATTGAAAAGATGGAAACTGTTTTACTTATTTAATAAGGCTCATAAGATCATGAAAAGGAAGATAGTCTTCAAATATACACCATCTATTTTGTAATTATTTTCAAAGTTTTATTTCTGTGAAAGTGCATTCACTATTTTTTTAAGTTAGCTCTAATGAAAGGTTCCAAAATATTGTTCTGATAGGGCCAGGAGCCTTCTTTTCTAATAATGAAGTGATAGAGGTTTTCAAATTTCTGGTTATTTGGCCTCTTGGAGTCTATGCATTTAAAAGTTACCTAATAGTTGCATCAATTAATCAGAAAACCAACTAATTCACCACACACAGCAAAAAATTCTGTATAATAAAACCCTAATATGAAATCAACCGAACAGCAGAACAACTAGTCACTATGATGTGCACTGGCCACCAGGGGGCAGACACTCAATGCAGGAGCTGGCCCCTGGTGGTCAGTGTGCTCCCACAGGGGGAGTGTCACTCAGCCAGAAGCTGGGCTCATGGCTGGCAAGCACAGTGGCGGTGGTAGGAGCCTCTCCCGCCTCTGCTGCAGGCTGGCACTAAGAAGCGAGGGGTCCCCAAATTCAAGAGGATGCAGGCCAGGCTGAGGTGAGGCCTTCCTAGTGCACAGATGTCATGCATCAGGCCTCTAGTAAAAATCATAAAAATAAAGAAAGAAAGCCCAGTGACTTTCAATGGAAGATGTTTATAAACCCAATAGTCCATTTTATTATACACTTTAGCCAGCTCACAAATTAAATTATGTCCAGGTATTAGACCCATATTAAGTAGTGACCAAAATTGGAAAAGCAATATTAAGAAAGATGAAGGGTGACCATTTTTGCCCCGTGAACCTGGATAATAATTGTGTATATTTTATACAGCCAACTAATTGATAAAAAAAAGAGTTGGGTAGAAGCTGTCCCCTAATGGAAATTGATTGTAGATGGTTCCTAAGTGTTCTCAGCTCAGGGACCATCTTCTGTGATTTGAGGATGGTTTTGTCCTCTTTAGTTGAGGTACATAAATCTAAATATCAATTCCTTGGAGTTTCACTACTAAAATAGCTAATAGTACCCGACAGGATTCTATCAGTGTTTGAAAACTGTTATTCTTTAGGGTCTCTTCCACGTCTCTAGGTGTTTGGTCATGCAAGGATGGTTTAGGAGGATATTGAGGAAAGACTGACCATATCTGTTTATAAGAATAGGTGCCCTGCATGAGTCTCTTTAAATATTTGATCATGTCTGCTTACAAGAATGTGGGGTATAGATAGAATATATTATTATTAGACATGTGGCTGGTATGTTATTAACTTATAATGGGAAAATTAAAGCATCCCAATAGGAGTTTAATTAAAACCAAAGTCAGTATCTTAGGCCACAGAAGTTTGGGAGTCTGAGAGAATGACTACTTTGACTTGCAGAATTCCATTTATTCTTTATACCTTTTCTGAAGACTGGGGATTATATAAACTGTAAACTTTCTGAATAGAGATAGGGCTTTGCAACTGTCTATGATAATAATACCAGTTATATTGATGCCCCTATCACTAAAAATATAACATGGAATTCACCAGTTTGGAAATAAAATATCAAAAAATTTTTTATTCTTTTGCTACCATTTGAGACATTTCCTTTTTGTTAAGGAAAGAGTTACCCGAGAATAAGTAATCAATAATCAGCACATCCATCATGGGATAGTAATACAAATTTCATTTGGGGGATGTTCAAAAGTCTTTAGGTTTTAGCTTCCATATGTCACATCTTTAAAGTTTACCAGAATTATTATGGTGGCAGATCTATCAGAGACAAACTCAAGAATTTTACCATAAATTTTCTCAGCAATTCTCTTTGAGTATAGTGGCCAATTGCCCTTGCTGTGGTGGTAATTTTATATACAGTTTTTGCAAGTGTCCACTTCAGGTCCTCCAGGGTCATTTAATCTTCAGTCTCAGGGTGCCAAAGGTAATTCTCCTGTTTGACATTCAGATTCTCTGACTATTCCTTTTCTACTGAGGAGACAATCATGAAATCCTAAAATTGTCTCACTAAATCTCTCCAAACACTTGGCCTCTTTGTATATCGTAAAGGCCAGGATCATCATCAGTTTGGGAAAATAATCAGCCAGGAAATTTCCTTTAGCTTCCATGTCTATGGCTTTTTGTTTAGGCGTCTGCAATTGTAATAGCATAGAGTCCATTAAAGCACTCAGTGTTTCTTTAATCCCTTGATCATTCTTAATTGTGTTGTTGAGGCCAGAAAACTTTGTTTCCAAAACTTTCTAAAATTATGCACAACCTCAAAAGAATATCCGTTATCAACACACATTATTGTTCTTATCTCTAGCTAACAAGTGAACTAGTGAGCATGATTTAGTGCTGTCATTTGGCAGGATATTCTGATGCTAACAGATTGGAGCATACCCCATTATATATTCTGCTGTTTTATTCTTAAGGTTTAACCCATCCACAAATACTGTTCTGTCTTTATTTTACTGAAGTGATTTCCAATAAGTCTGGGGAGTTTGTTTCTTTTGTTATTTTTGCTTCTGGTTTTTGTGGGTTTGTTCATTTGTTTGTTTTCGCATGGCAGGATAGTAGTAGAAGAACTGGTAAAATGTTTTCTATCAGGCTTTTTCTATTGATTTTAAACCTTTTTTTAAAGCTTCTGGTTTTAAAGGGTATAGTACTTTATTTAGCTTCTGGTTTTAAAGTTCATCGTGCAAATTTTAGTAAAGGCTTTGTTAGATCCATATGAACCTTCATGAGTTCAGATCCAATAACACTGTGTACAACAGAAAAGTTTTGCCCACAAGTCATCTAGCACCTTCTTGAGACATTCAATCTGGGCTTTAGACACAGGGTACTTGTGAGCTAACATGCAAAAAGATATAACCATGTTATGAACATAGCAGTCTGCAAAGATTCCAAAGAAAAGATCATCAGGGTAGTATTTAATATGGGAATCTCACAAAGTAAGTTGTTTCCTGTTAAGTTAGTGGGTGTTGTCCTCAAGAGGAGGAAAGAATGTCCCTGGTTAAGGTGTTGACATGAATAATATAGGCCAGGATATAGAGAATGTCTGAGAATTACTGGAGATCACTGCCACCAGAGTAGTTTGTTGAGTGAATTCTAATGTCAATATTGCAGCACCCAGATCAATTAAATTTTTCCTAAACTATTCATTATAAATTTTCCCTTCTGCATTTAAGAGCAAAATGGGAAATCAAGTGCTTTATTTTTCCTAAATTCCTTTGCTGATTATTCCATTTTCCCAATTATTTTCTTAGCTCATGTAGGCTATTTTTTTTTCAAGATTCTTTTTCTTTAGAGTATCTACAGCTACCTTTATCAAGAGACTCCTTCCTCTTTTGTTTAATGTCTGGGCCTAAAGCTAGTTGTTTTATCTGAAAGGCCATCAATTTATCTGAGCCTTATTCTATTCTGGTACTAAGGGTGTTTGAAAATATTCAGTGAGCTATCAGAGATCTGGAAATTCTAAGCTTTATTTATAATAACAATCATGTTCTTATAGCACATAGCTATAATTTTTTAAAGTGTTATAAATACTGATACAGATAGTTAGGATATTTTTCTGAGTACTTTTTTATGTTCAAAATTGTGTTTCTCTGTCCCTTTATATACTATGATTACTTTAGTATCCAAGTTGTATTGTAATGTTTTTCAAATTGTGTATCCACACTTGGTTGTCAAAACATGATATAGGTTCACAACAAACATAATTGATCAACTAAATAAAAACAATAGGACAGGCCCTGCTGGGTGGCTCAGTTGATTGAGCATCAATCTGTACACCAAAAGGTTGTGGGTTTGATTCCTGATCAGGGCATGTACTTAGATTGCAGGTTTGATCCCTGGTCAGGGTTTGGCAAACATTTCTCTCTCTTCCTCTCTCTCTCTGCCTTCCTTGTTCTCAAAATCAAAGAAAGTGTCCTTGAGTAAGGATTAAATAAAAAATAACAATAATATAGTAGATACATTTGGAAAACAAGTGTCTGGGAGCCAAATTACAAATAAAGAAATTGTCTAATTTTGTTCTGATAAATGGAATAGAAGAAATCAACTAAAATTAGATTATGATTTTAAAATCTCAATAGGGTTCACTGTTAAAAGAAGAGGAGACCATTTGAAGAACATTGTACAGTAGATGTATATTATACTTATATAGGGAAAAATGTGAGGCAATGAAATAAAAATATGCTTTCATTGAAATGGCACAAGTTTCTCAAAGCCTGTGAAAAGCTAAGGGAAAGCAAGATGCTGAGAAAAACCATCAAATGGATACATATTTATTTTTTAGAGGGATGCTAGGACAATGGTTGTGGAATTATCAACAATAGCTATCTGTTTTGAAACATGCTCAGATTTTTTATGGAAAATGAAAGGTGGACAACCATGATACTTTCTTTAGAAGGAAACGATCTACAATCCCACAAAATACAAGGTCAGAAAATTACAGCAGCCATTAGAATATATTACCAAAATAGCCTGCAGGGTTCTTTTGGAAATTAAGTGGATTAAACATTGTTGGCCATACATAAAAGATGAAAATCTCATTGAGACTTAAAAATGGGGGTGCACATTTTAAATTTGTTTATCACAAGAATAATTCAATAATACCCTCTAAGAAAAAAATGCACTATTCTGCCTCTAAAACACACACACACACATACTAGAGGCCCGGTGCACGAAATTCATGCATGGGGTGTGTGTGTCCCTCAGCCCAGCCTGCACCCTCTCCAAGCTGGGATCCCTCTCACAATCCAGGACTGCTGGCTCCCAACTGCTCATCTGCCTGCCTTCCTGATAGCCCCTAACTGCTTCTGCCTGCCAGACTGATCACCTCCTAATCACTTCCCTGCCAGCCTGATTGATGCCTAACTGCTCCCCTGCCAGCCTTATTGCCCCTAACTGCCCTCCCCTGCTGGCCTTGTCACCACTAACTGCCCTCCCTTGCAGGCCTGGTCCCTCCCAACTGCCCTCCCCTGGTGGCCATCTTGTGGTAGCCATCTTGTGTCCACATGGGGGCAGCCATCTTGTGTGTTGGAGTGACAGTCAATTTGCATATTACTCTTTTATTAGATAGGATAGAGGCCTGGTTCATGGGTGGGGGCTGTCTGGTTTGCCCTGAAGAGTATCCTGGATCAGGTTGGGGGTTCCCTGGAGGCATGGGATGGCCTGGGCAAGGGGCCTGTGGTTGTTTTCAGGCTGGCCACGCCTCCCGGTGACCCAAGCAGAGGCCCTGGTATCTGGGATTTATTTATCTTCTATAATTGAAACTTTTTAGCCTTGAGTGGAGGCCAGGGCCAGCCAGGGCTGTAGATGCTTGGCTTCCTCCATTGCCGGGGAAACCCAAGCCTCCTGCTGTCTCCAGCTCCGTGGCTGCTGCCATTTTTGTTGGGTTTTATTTATATTCTATAATTGAAACTTTGTAGCCTCAAGCGGAGGCCAAGGTAGGCAGAACGTTTGGCTTCCTCCATTGCTGGGGAAATCCAAGCCTCCTGCTTACTCCATGGCCGCAGCCATTTTTGTTGGAATTTATTTATCTTCTATAATTGAAAGTTTGTAGCCTTGAGTGGAGTCCAGGGCCAGCCAGGGTGTATGGGAAGCTTGGCTTCCTCCATTACCGGGGAAACCCAAGCCTCCTGCTCTCTCCTTGGCTGCAGCCATCTTGGCTGGGTCAATTTGCATACTTGCTCCTGATTGGCTGGTGGGCGTGGATTGTGGGTGTAGTGGAGGTGCAGTCACTTTGCATATTTCTCTTTTATTAGGTAGGATATATATATATATATGGAATCTCATTTTCTACACATGTTGCACAAATGTGACTATCCTTTGTTCCAAACTTATTTTTCAAGATTGTCTACATAGTAAATAGAATTAAAAGATAAAATCCCCCTCATAAGCAAATGGAATATTTGTTCAAAGCCATGAAAAAGAGAATATCTTCTTTAGGACCAACAAGCAGGCATGCTTACTGTCTATTGTAAAAGATATAGGTTCTTTAAGTTCAGGGTTCTTATTCTCAACCCATTATATCATCTGTTTTTTTTTGTTTGTTTGTTTGGTTTTTTTTTTTGAAGTCATAGTGTGGGAGTTAGGGTCTGTGGAACTGGAGCAAAAATGTTTATGCTCTGGCTACTGCCATTGCTGTGACATTCTTCTGACTTAGGTGTCTTGTTACTTCTGCCTGAATCTGTGAAGCTGTGGTAGGCTAATTTTTTAATTTGCAACTTAGGTAAAATCTTAGATATTTAATAGTCTTGACATATTTCAAAAATAGCATTTGAGAACACAGATTTATGGGTATAATTATTGTAATAACAAGAGATTGGCTTACATTCTCATTGTGTGTTTTTGTTTTGGGGTACTATTTTGATAATCGCAATGGGCCTTGTGGTTCTTTGTACTCTTTATAAGAGAGGATAGCTGATAGAATTCTGGTCATATTGATACAACTATGCAAATGCTAAAGTAACAGTATTCATCCCAGTTTAGCTGGTCTCAAAGGATAAAAACAAGCAGAGTTGATTTGAATAGAAAAACTTCAAGGAACCAGACTGGATTCATATTCTGTTGTCATTTTACCCCAAAGGAAACATCTCATCATTGGTTGACTACAGGCTTACCCTTCAGGTAAAACCTTAGGAAAATAACAATTGGAGAATGCTGGCAAAAAGCTTCATTCTCAAGGTCTTATGGTGCCTTGAGAGGTTCTGACCTAATTTTTTTCAATAGATTAAAATATTGAAGGCATGTTTGAGTTTTTCTTTTCCCTCTGTGAGGAAATATACTTCATTTGTTTAGTCAGAGTAATGTCTGAATTTTAGGGGCCAAATAAACCAAGAGGTAGGATCTCTGCATTAAAAGCCAGCCCTCAAAACCTTATAAACCTTGCATCGTGGACTCTGTGCTCAGATATGCAGCATATCTCTATGGAAGAAGCTCGGCAGCAGCTTCAGCCATAACTCTGGTCACCAAGTTCCAATTCCTCGATCAGAAACTGAGTATACTAAGTCAGAGTTGGAAAGGCACCAAAGCTCAGACTAAGGAAAAATAAATTGGAAATTCTACTAAGACTTTAAATTTTACCTATTAAATAAAATTAAACTGGTGCTCTAGATTGATCCAAAATTGGACTTTACATTTGTTTTTCATTTGTCAAGAATCCAGAAATTCCCTAAAGAAAAAGAATCCAGAAATGAGACATGATTAACACCATAATCAACCAGCAATGAGAACACAAAGAAGGCCTTGCAATGTAGTTCATTTTATGGCAAATAAAAGCTTCCTATGATTAAACTCTAGTTCCAGCTTTTCTGATGTTATCTCCGTAATATATTCAGGTCAATATTCTTAAGTTACAAAATGATTTTATTAATGTTCTGCAGAGATACTTTAAATTGATCCCCTTATTTTTTTTAAGACAAAAAAACCAGTTTCCACAGGATATAGATGGTTCTTAGGTTACTGATGCCTGTTCATTTTCTTAGGCTCATTTTCCCCTCCAGCTTTATTAAATGCCTTTCCCTTGCCAGCATTCTTTAAGAATCAGGTCAGTATCTCTCCTTCCAGAACATGCAATAGCCTTCTCCTCCTCAATTTCGTTTAAGTACTCTCCTGGTGCATGGTCATAGCACTTACTGTATTAAATTACAAGCATTTGTCTACTTCTCTGTTTCCTTCAGTGGGCCGAGTTCTTCGAGGACAGGAAGTTTAACACTCATTACTTGAACTTACTCCAAATCCCAACTCTCGCTCAGCACATGGTAGACGATGGGTAAATGCTTTTGGAATAATAGCACCTCCATAGCATGGTGTCAAAATCATTGGACTACTTTCTAAATCGCAAGACATGGTGATAGTGGAGCGAGAGATTTCTAAAATGAACCTGTGGAAGGAAGGTGCAGCCTGAGGTCTGTAGTTTTAGAAGTTTCCGTCAGCAATTATGATAGCCCACCTGACTGAGAACCTCTCCTCCAGCTCCTCTGAAGGAATTATTTAAATTTTGCTTTTAGGTAACTAATTTTAACTTTCTTGATCTTTTTTTTATTTTATAAATTGATGATTCAATGCTATGTTCCAGGTTAAACATTCTAAAATTCTAATACTAATATTGTAAATTAAATATTTAAATTAATCTTATCATCATACGCTTTTCTTTGCCTAGACAATAAAAAATGACTTCTTCGGGGCACATTTTTATAGCTCTTTCTCTGAATGAAATCTTTAAACTGACTAAACACATATTTGTCTAATTTGCATAGGTAAGTTGTATTTACATTGCTTGCCTGTTTAGTATTCTGTTCATTGACTATTTCCATAGTAAACATGGAGATAATGTTATTTTTTGAGGAAAAAAATGGCATAGCATGTATTCTTTAAAATATATAGTAAAACGATAAACTATGCTATCAATTCTGTTACATTCCAAAGTCAAACTTAACCAGGAACCATAAACACTTTTGTAAAAATAATGAAATGATGATATATATTTGGGATTACTCTCTGAAACATAAAAACAAAGAAACACAATCTCATAGACATGGGGCATGTGTTAGTACCAAGTGTTAGTGTCAATTCTGTTTTTCTTTTTTCTTTTTTTACAGTTTTCTTTGTTTCATCTTTACATGCATTATTCATAACTCTGTGGGTCAGAAGTATTATATTGTTATCACCAAGTTAGATGAGACCAGAAATCATGGCTGCATGTATGCTGGGCTGGTAATTGTTGGGTGTTTTTTGTTTTGTTTTTGTGTGTGTGTGTGTGTGTGTGGTTTTATTTTAGCTTTGATAATTGTGTTTATTGTTCTAAAAAAGAAAAAAAAATGTTCTGCAGAGTAGCAAGAATTGTTGCTATTTATTCTTCTTCTCAACTTCACTGAATCACATTTCTTTTTAAACCATTTAAGAAGCTTATTTAAGGTCTCACTTTTCCAAGATTCTAAAATATTGGCTCTATGAAGTGGTATTGATGACCCATACAAGGTATATCTAATCACAGCAACAGCAACATAACAATGATATTGACAAACTTCAATATCATTAAAAGATTAAGGTAACCAATGATAAAACATTTCTGTCTGGGTCTAGATGCCCAACTCAGTTAAGGAATCTTATTTTTCCTTATTAGGGATCATATTTAGCAGAACTTCTGCTCTTCTCTTTTTAAATTATACCTCCTTAGAAGGAAAAAAGAAAATGGATTCTTTTTAAATAGACAAATCATTTAAACAGACACCAAAGTAGATGTATATATGAAAAATAAATTCATAAAAATATACACAACACAAAATTATTATTCATTATAGAATTATAACACAACTATTATAATGGTTAAAATTAAAAGGACCGATCACACTAAGTATTGATGAACATTTGAAGGGATCAGAATTTTTATGCACATCTTTTGGGAATATAAAATGTTATAAACATTTTGGAAAAGTTTTATAATTTTATAAAAGATAAATATACACTTACCACATAATACAGCTATTCCATCCATAGGTTTTTATTTAAAAAAGTATCATATGCTTAGAAAAACTTGTATAAGAATTTCCACTGCAACTTTATTTATAACTAGAGGACCAATGCATGACATTCGTGCACTGGGGGGTGGGGAGGAAGGACCCTCAGCCCAGCCTGTGCCTTATCGCAGTCTGGGACCCCTCGGGGGAAGTCCACTGAGGGGTCCTTAGTTCTGCTGCAGAGGTGGGAGAGGCTTCCGCCACCACCGTGAGCCTGGCTTCTGGCTGAGTGGTGCTCCCCCTGTGGGAGCACACTGACCACCAGGAGAAGCTCCAGCATTGAGTACTTCCCCCTGGTGGTCAGTGCACCTCATAGTGACCGGTTGTTCCACCGTTTGGTCCCCTTCCATATTAGGGTTTTATTATATAGGACTAGAGGCCTGGGTGCACGAATTTATGCACAGGTGGGATCAGACCAGGCTGGCCAGGGGGAGAGGATATGGAAAGTTGGCTGGGGGTTGTGGGGGAAGGGGCTGCCTCCCGATTAGACTGGTTGGCTGGCCACAATGTGCATCATAGCAACCGATTGTTCTGGTCGTTCCAGTGTTTCAGTAACTTGGCTTTTATATATATAGATACCCTACAACTGGAATTAATGCATATTAATCTTCAACTGGAATTAGCCCCTCAAAAATGAATGAATACATAAAATATAATATACAGTAGAATACTAGCTAGATATAAAAAGGAATAAACTATGATATACATGTATCTTAGATGGATTTACAAAATAAGTAAATATATATAACAAATAGTAAGTTTATCAGCTTGTGATATGTTAAGCGTTCCTTAATGGTACTTGATCTTAGGAATCCCACATTCAACTTCATGAGTTTGAAATATTTCCAAGTAATCTATTTCATTACATTAACGTTGCTATTTATGAATCTTCAAATTACATTTTCTTTATTTTAAAAATTATCTTTAATATTGAAAAAAGGCCAAACTATTGAGTATTTTAAGGGGCTCAGAAATGGTTTGTTAGCTGCAAATCAATTTTATGTAATTCTGAAGTCACTAGATTAGGAAGCTTGGTGTTTTGTTTTGTTTTTTTAAGTATTTGAGATATATTTTCTTTATTTTTTTACATTATTCAATTGTCATATTCTAAAGGTTTCTCCTGTTATCAAAGTTGTATTTCTTAATTAGTTCAGTCAAAAATAATTAGGATAAAAAGACAAACCACTGAATGGGAGAATATATTCACCAATGATACACCTAATAAGGGGTTAATATCCAAAATGTATAAACAACTTGTAAGGCTCAACACCAAAACAACAAACAATCTAATTATAAAATGGGCAAAATACCTGAAGAGACACTTCTCCAAAGAAGAAATACAAATGGTCATTAGATACATGAAAAGATGCTCAATGTCATTAATCATCAAATTAAAACAACAATGAGATTTCACCTCACACCTGTCAGAATGGCTATCATCAACACATCGGCAAATGAGTGTTGGCAAGGATGTGGAGAAAAGGGAACCCTTGTGCTCTCTTGGTGGGAATGCAAATTGGGGCAGCCACTGTGGAAAGCTTCAATACATTAAAAATGGAAGTGTCTTATGACCCAGTGATTCCTCTTCTGGGAATTTATCCAAAGAAACTGAAACACTAATTTGAAAGAATATACATACCTCCATGTTCACTGCAGCATTATTTACAATAGCCAAGATTTGGAAGCACCCCAAGTGTCCATTAGTGGTAGATGAGTGAATAAAAAAGCTGTGGTATATTTACACAATGGGATACTACTCTAAAAGTTAGAAAATGTACCCTTTGTGACAGCATGGATGGACCTGGGGAACATTATGTTAAGTGAAACAAGCCAATCAGAGAAAGACAGGTACCATATGATGTCACTCACGTGTGGAATTAAATGAACAAACTGAACTACTAAGCAAAATAGAGACAGACTCATAGATAGAGAGTGGGTAGACAGCACTGGGGGAGCTGTGTGAGAAGGAGCAAAAATGGAAGAAAAAAAGAGAAAGAACTCATGGACATGGACAACATAGTGGTGATTGTGTGGGGTGGAGGGGGAATGGGTAGAGGTGGAAGAGTGCATAGAGGGGTTAAATGGTGATGTAAAAGTAAAACTAGATTAAATTAAAAATAATAATGATAATTAGGATATATTTGTATTCCAGTGACTAGTCCATTTCTACAGATGATTTTCAAGCATCACAGAACTAAAACTTTACCACCCCATACTATTACTATATCAAAATGCATATGTGGGGGAAGGAAGGCAGGACAATAGCAACCAAAAACATTATATGCATATAGGCATAGCCCATGGACACAAATGGTAGTGCAGTGAAGGCCTGGGGTAGGGAGGCAGGCAGAGGGTGGAAAGAGTCAATGGGGGTAAAAAAAAGGGACATTTGTAACACTTTCAACAATAAAGATACATTAAACATATATATATATATATATATATATATATAACAGCCAACACACACACACACACACACAGATACACACATATGCATACACATATACACATACACACATACACACACATGCATACACACATACACATACACACATACACATGCGCACACATACACACATACACATACACACATACGCACATACACATACACATGCGCACACATACACACATACACACATACACATACACACATACGCACATACACATACACACATACACATACACACACATACACACACATACACACTGCATATTTCACGAGATATGCAATTACCCTTTAATTTTAGAACTATTATACATATATAGACAAATCATAAAGAGTCAATTTATTATACATCTTATGATAGACTGAATTTGTTCAACCTACATTCCTCTTTTCCATAAAAAAGAGACCAACAAAATCTTTCAGAATCCCCTTCTTTGTTTGAATTAATTTAAGCTCTTTATTATTATTTTTCCTGCTCAGAACCTATTTACCTTAGTCTTTGTTAACAACCCTTTCTTCTTTTAAAACAGTCTAATTACTGTAGTGGGGACTTTTATCAGCCATTACATATTACATCAAGAGTGTTGGAACAAAAACGCAAGGCAACTGATTGACAGTGACTGCTACTAAATTAGCATTTCCATGGAAGCCAGCATCAGTTATTGTCAACAGACATTATCCTCCTCTGAGATTTTCTGAACTGCTTTTCAATACAGGCCAAATCACACAGCATGCAAAAAAAAAAAGAAAGAAAGAAAGAAAGAAACTTTGTCTAAATGCTCTATTAGGACAGAAGTGGGATTTTGCGTTCTTTCACACTATACAGTGTTCCTTAAATTGTAAGAGATAAATCAGAACAGATTACTTGTGTTGAACATTACCTCTTACAGTGGGATGATTTAAATTGAGCATCTGTAATAAATAACACAATGAACAGAGAAAAATTTAAGTTTTAAAGCTGATTGATTAATGAATTGTCAGTACATTGTCATGAAAGTAATAAATAGTATTAAGGTTAGATTTGGGCAAAAGTGAAATGGCAAGAAAGAAAGCCTTATGATAATAAGAGAAGGGTGCTTTTATCTTAAAGCCTTTGTGAGCCAAAACAACAGCGCATCGGTATGTAAATGTTGAGTCTGAAGGCTAAAAGGGAATTGAGATGTGACCTAGTCACATTTCTGTATAAAAATAGGAAATGAAAACCCAGATGCTCATCACTTGACTTGTGTTAAACCACCAACTACAAGAAATCAGAACTAGCACCAGGGTCAGGGTATCTAAATGTGTATTCAGTCTTCTTCACAGTTCCAAACACACACACACACACACACACACACACACACACACACACACACACACTCTCTCTCTCTCTCTCTCTCTCTCTCTCTCTCTCTCTCATTGGTCTCCTGAATGTCTAATGTTCTCTTCCATTTCTATTAATACAATTTAAATGGGTTTGAGAATAAACTTTAGGATGCTCTGATTTTAAATTTTGCATCAGGGACCATGTGGCATCAGTGCAAGATGGCCACCTCCACCTGACCTGCACTTGTGGTGCAGGCTCCAGCCTGAAGGGCCAGGATTGTTTTCCGTTCATCAGTGACACTTGTAGTTTTTTATTTATTTCTTTACTTATTACTATTATTTATTTTAGAAAGAGGAAGGGAGGGAGGGGGAGAGAGAGAGAGAGAAAGAGAGAGAGAAACATCAATGTGAGAGAGTCTATCATCTATCAGTTGCTTCTCAGGGGCACCTGGACCAAGGGTAGAACCCACAACCCAAGTATGTGCCCTGATTGGAGATAGAACTGTCACCTTCTTGTGTGTGGGCAACACTCCAACCAACTGAGCCACAGAGGCCAGGGCAACACTGCCTGTTATGATTGCATTCAGTTCTCTAAACAGACTATGTCCCTCCGATCTGTCTAGGGTAATGCTGAAATATTTGTTAGTAATCTAACTGATAAGATCGGAGGCACCTGCTTTGGATATAAATAAATGTAGACACTTCTCTTTTCCTTTTATAATTAAATAGAGGCCTGGCGCATGAAATCCGTGCATGGGGGTATGTGTCCCTCAGCCCAGCCTGCACCATCTCTAGTCTGGTACCCATCAAGGGATGTCTGACTGCCCATTTAGGTCTCATCCCAGTGGGATCTGGCCTAAACAGGCAGTCAGACATCCCTCTCACAATCCAGGACTGCTGGCTCCCAACTGCTCACCTGCCTGCCTTCCTGATTGCCCCTAAACGCTTCTGCCTGCCAGCCTTATTGATGCCTAACTGCTCCCCTGCAGGCCTGGTCACCTCTAACTGCCCTCCTCTGCAGGCCCGGTCACCCCCAACTGATCTCCCCTGCAGGCCTGGGCCCCCCTCCCCCACAACTGCCCTTCCCTGCAGGCCCAGTCGCCCCCAACTTTCCTCCTCTGCCGGCATGGTCACCCCTAACTGCCCTCCCCTGTAGGCTTGATCACCCCAATTGCCCTCCCTTGCAAGCCTGGTCCCTCCCAATTGCCCTCTCCTGCTAGCCATCTTATGGTGGCCATCTTGTGTCCACATAGGGGCAGCCATCTTGTGTGTTGGAGTGATGGTTAATTTGCATATTAGTCTTTTATTAGATAGGACTGTTAAACTAACTGCCTACATGTAATGATAGAAAATCTACTATTGCTACCACCATCCTATATAATAAAAGCCTAATATGCAAATTGTTAGACTGGGAATTCAACCAGGAGTTTGACCACTCACTATGACATGCACTGACCACCAGGGAGTGGCGCAGAACATGGTGGTCATCAGTGACTTGTCACTGGCAGCGGGCGGCAGTGGAGGTGCTGCCAGTCCCCAAGGGTCCCAACAAGAGTGGGACCACAGTGGGATGGTGGAGCAGGTGAGCAGGTGGAGCCAGGCAAAGGCAGGTGCAAATGGATCCAGCTCATTCTGCTTTAATGCTTTGGAGTCTTCCACATCTCCAGGTGTCACACCTATTTTACTAAAATCTCACGTTTGGGCTCACAACCCTTGAATACAAGTTTAATGATAACTGATTGAGTCAAGAAGCCAGGAAAAGAACAAGATAACCCCCAAAGAATTAGAATATAGAAAACAACAAAAATGGTCAGACATTAAAGAGAAATAGGTGAATAAATGTGGGATTGACACAAGTTATGAGAAACTGCAGAGGAAAACTGTGATTAATATTTCAAAATATTTTCCTACCATATTTATTCCCTTTACTGACTTATATGACAGTACTTGAATATCCTTTAACTTGAATCCTCTATACTCAGTTCATTCACAAAAGAAATTCTTCCCATAGATAATCCTTTGAACCTCTACTACTGCTCTGCATTTTAGGTATGCACATATTTCAGAATGCATTTTTATTGAAAATTGTTAGAAAATATTAAATAATAGCATAGCTTGACAAAAGAAAATATTTAAAATATATTAAAACAACATTTTTTCAATTTAATACAGTATTTTTATTAGTTGAAAAGAAATGTGATAAACTTTGAAAAGAAAAATGAGTAAAATCAAGTTTTGTGTTCAAGGACTTTATGGTATAGCAAGAAATTTAAAAAACAAATAAATGCATTACAATGATTATATTTATAGGTGTCATGATTAAAAGAACAAAATAATATCACCACTAAATAAGGAAGGACATTATTTTTGCTGGAATAATAATGAAACAATTCAAAATTTAAAGTATTTTTTATAAAAATGATTATTATATCCCAGCACAAAGACATTTTTTCATTAAGAATCAATACTAGTACATCTATCTAAAAATTGCATCCATTCCAAGAACACACTGATGATAATATACTTAACAAGTATTGATCAAAAATGGAAATTATAATATACTTCCTAAGAAAATATAAAAGTATACTTACACAAATATTCTATGGGAAGCCAAAATTACTTGGGAGATTAGCAATTTTCCAAGAAGATATGATTATTAAAGGTGATAGCTTTATACCAAGTAGTCTAAGTATCAGATTTCTATTATATCAGTCAGCTAGGGTTGCCCTAACAAAATACTGCAAAGACCCAAAATTTATTTTCTCAAAGTTCTGTCGGCTTTGATCAAGGTATAGACAGGTTGGGTTTCTCTGGAGATCTCTCTCCTTGGCTTACAGATGGCTGATTTTTGCTTTATTATCATGTGACCTGTTCTTTCTTTCTGTGTAAGCTCTTCCTCTCCTTATAATTACTCCAGTCCTATTGCATTAGGATTAGGACTCCACTACTCATGTCCCCTTATAACCTTTCTTACCTCCTTCCATGCTCTACCACCAAATGCAGTCTCATTAAGGCTGGTTAGGGCTTCAACCTATGGATTTTGGGTGATGCATTAAGTCCACAACATCTATTTTACAGATTTTTCTGAGTGAATGGTGACATGTACTACTGTAGGCAGTAGAAGTGGGTGGAAAGGATGACGCCCAGATTTGGTGGCAGAATAAAAATTGGAAAGGAGTGACTGAACAGTCTCAGATAATTCCCAGGCTTCTGCTTGCATGGGCGAGAGCCATTTACAAAGACATGGATTTTAGTATGTAAACAACTGTGAAAGAAGATATACCATAAAACTTCAAACAAATAAATGTTATGCTCTTAAAATAAGAAGTACTTGCCAGCTATATATTTTTATGAAAGTTTACTGAGCTATTAGTTTGGGTAATTTATTGGATGTAGTACATCTGGATTTTAGAAAGGCATTTTCAAGGTTTCACATGATGTCCTTAGGGACAAAAAGAAGTCATTTTGTGGGAAGGCAGAGCATTTGGACAAAGTTAAAACAACCTTCTGATTATGCTATTGATTGATCATTTTCAGAAAGAGCTATAATTACTGAAAACTCTGTCGAGAGATAAACAGATTCTAGTAGAGTGCAAAAGAGGTTTTTGCCCTTGCTCTGTTTTGCGTTTTTATCAATGACTTGGATGATTAAAATTGCAGACAACACAAAACTGGAAGTGATAACTATTAATTTGGATGACAGACATCAGATGCAAAGAAGAAGCAAAGGATATCAGATGTCCTGTGAGAGTTACATCTGAAAATCAACACAATGTAACAAAGCACATTTATACAAAGTTACCTCAAAGGCAGGCGAGGTCTGAGGCTTCAAAGATTTAGTTGTAATTTGGCTGAATGCATTATTCTATTCCAAAAAGGAATCTGTCAATCAAAAGTATGAAATATCCATCATGGGAGTGTAGAAAAAGGAGGGTCACAGGGGCAATCATTGGTTGTTGCCATTCTAAGCTCTTGTCAGGGGGAATAGAATCTTAGACAATAGGTTTCAAATATTCATATGCCATTAACAAAGTGATTATTATTAACTAGAGGACCAGCGCATGAAATTCATGCATGGGTACAGTCACTAGGCCTGGCCTTTGATCAGGTCCATCTTCCTCAGCTGCCCACAGCCATCCCCCGCCCTCCACCACCCACTCCCGGTTCCCCGTATGCCATCAGGTGATCGGAGCCTGATGGCTGGAGAAAGGACCAAGAGATCAGCTGTTCCTGCACACTCGCTGGTCCCACCCCTGCCACAGGTTGCTCTCTGTGTGTGGGGTGACTGGCAGGGCAGGGGCCTTGGCCTGGTGCCACCCATGTCCCCCATCACCCACCCCCGGTTCCCCATTCGCCATCGGGCGATTGGAGCCTGCTGGCCAGGAAAGGGTCCAAAAGGTAGTCAGTGCACCTCATAGTGACGGGTCAAGCAGTCATTCTGGTCATTCCGCCATTAGAGTCAATTTGCATATTATCCTTTTATTATATAGGATAGAGGCCCTATGCACAAGTCGGGGCCAGCCAGCCTGCTCTGATGGGGGCCTTGGATCAAGGTGGGGGTCTTCTCTGGGGGGTGGGGCAGGGCCGGCCAGGGGCCACAGTCATTCTGGTCTCTACTTGTTCTGGTCATTCTGCCATTTCGGTTGCTGGGCTTTTATTATATAGGATATTTTGGATAAACACCTTAATTTGTGTTATCATGATGCCAATAAATATTAGATTCATCTAAGTATGTTTGTCCTTATAAAATGTTCTCAAAATAACCTTCTGATTATGCTATTGTTTTCCATTATATTTTGCCTACAGGGAGATAATAAACTGCTAATACCAAGTCAAAGATACCCTTCTTTTTAAGAGTTATATCTTATTTTGAACAAGTAAATTGTTGTTTCAGTATTATAGGTCAATTCTAAAAGCTTGATTAAGTTATTTCATAAGTAAGAGATGAATCCATTCAGGGCTTCATTATACAATCAATTTTCTGACCCTGCAAATATAAAGGTCAATCCTGAACCAAGGTAAATTTCTGAGTATGTGAGTACCATAAAGAGAGGCCTCTTTAGAGGTAACTTCAGACCATTTTCAGGAGACACACCACTTAGCACAGCTATTTTAGTACTCAAGGTCATAATTGTTCTATTTTTTTAAATTTATTTCTCATATGTATTCAAAATCAACTACAAAAAAAAAGTGACAGATACTAATTCATGTCAATGCACATGGAAAATGTTTAAAGATTATCTGATGAAAAAGAATAAGAAAGTAACATACAAAATGAAAGAAAAAAAACAATTGCACTTTTTAACAACATTAACAGAATCAATATACAGAGAAAGGAATATAATAAACTCTGCTGTTGAAAGATGTATTATTGTATGTAGGGCTAATAAAATATTTTAAAACATTAAATGAAATCCTACTAAGAAAGGAGCAGTTAGAATGGTAACATAAATTTAATATATACACTGTAATAAAAATACATTGTTATAAAACATTAAGTATCTGAAAAATATATAAGAAATAAAGCAATATACAAGTGTATACCCATCACTTAGGTTAATTAAATTGCCAGCACTGTTAAAGTTTCCTCCCCAAACTATTTCCTTTAGTCACTTCACAGGAATATCTTCTATCCTGAATTTTATGTGTATCATTCTGATTTATCTTCTATAACTTTGCTATAGACATATTTACTTACTAGAGGTCCGGTGCATGAAATATGTGCACTTGAGAGTGGGGAGGGAGGGGGCCCTCAGCCCGGCCTGCACCCTCTTGAAGTCTGAGAGCCCTTGGGGGATATCTGATTTCTGGCTTCTGGCTGAGCAGTGATCCCCCTGTGGGAGCGTACTGACCACCAGGGGGCAGCTCCTGCATTGAACAAGATGTGGCCGGGAGTGATGTGGGAGGTTGGCCAGCCAGGGAGGGACCATGGGAGGGCTCCAGGGCATGTCTGGCCCATTTTGCTCAGTCCTGGTCAGCCAGACCCCAGCAGCAAGCTAACCTACTGGTGGGAGCATCTGCCCCCTGGTGATCAGTGCACATCATAGCAAGCGGTTGAGTGGCCTTAGCATATAATTAGCATACTATGCTTTGATTGGTTGAATGGCCAGCTGGACTACCAGACACTTAGCATATTAGGCTTTTATTATATAGGATAAAGAAACTGTGGTGTTATTTTGTATATTTTAAACTTTAGAGAAGTTGCACTCATGATATCTGTCCTCTGCAAATTATTTTTTCCAAGAAATATTAAGTCTGTAAAGTTCATAAATAATATGTGCTGTGCTATTTCATTCATATCCAAGTACTTACAGTGTTCCATTATACAAGTATATATCAATATGTGAACTTAATTCATTTATCATTCTCTCAGGAGATACATAGGTAGGTCCTCCGCCTTCTTTTTCTATTACAAACAATGCTGTGAGCACTTGTGAGCATGTACCCTGAGTACTTTGATTTTTCTGAGGCACACTCTAGGAGCAGAATGGCTGGCTTATGACTTACTCACATGTTTGATTTACTATATTTTATAGTCCGCCCCTAATGTATATTTACTCTGGGAACTCTACTCACAAATAAATATGGCTACTGTTCCACAATCTCACCAACACTTGATATTGTGCTTTCTGTCTTCTGTTGGCATAAGTGTGAAAATACATCTCACATTGATTTGAATCTGCAATTCTATGATTACTAATGTGATTCAACAGCTCATATTTAGTTTTAAAAATAAATATTTAATGTTTTGTTTTCTGTATATTATTGTTTATAGCTTTTGCCTTTTCTCGTTGAGCTTTTTTCCCCCTTAGTGCTATAATGAAGTTATTTATGCACACTATATATTAATGTTTTGTAACTTTTTTTTTTGTTTCTCCTCACCTGAGGATATTTTTATCCATTGATTTTTAGAGAGAAGGAGAGGTAGGGGGGAGAGAGAAATCGGAGAGGTGTGAGAGACACATTCATTGGTTGCCTTCTTCATTTGTCCCAACTGGGTCAGGGATTGAACATACAACCCAGGTACATGTCCTTAACTAGGAATCGAACCTGAGACCCTTCAGTGCACAGGCTGACATGCTAACCACTGAGCTACATAGGCCAGGACTCTTTTGCCACTTTTTACATATGTTAGCAGTATTCATTTTTTTATTGTTCAAAAGATTTAGACTTACAGAAAAGTCACAAAGGCAGTACAGAAGTAATTTATATTCTCCCTTCAGTGAATCCACTGTTAAAATCTTACATATCTATGGTATATTTGTCAAACTAAGAAACTGACATTGATACTCTATCATATACTATTTGGATTTCACCATTTTTGTGTGTGTCTGTTGTGTTTTCATGAATGCCTTCCTTCTGTTTCTAGTTCCAATCCAGACTACCACTTTACATCTGCCGTATCTCCCAGTCTCCTCTGCTTGCGACAGTTTTTTGGTCTTCCCTTGTATCTTATGATTTTAACAATGTTAAGAAGTACAGATTAGATAATTGTAGAATGCTTCTCCCTACCGGACTGTCTATTGTTCATCTCATGAGTAGAGTACATAATGGCATTTTGAAAAGAGCTGAAGTGCCCTTCTCATCACATCTTATAAGGTGTACAAGATCTCCCATGACATATTTTTTAAACTTCATTACTTAATTAAGGCAGTGTTTGCCAGATTTCTGCACTGCAAAATTACTAATTTTATCCCCCCACCACTCTTCTTTATTGAAAATATGTCATTAATCTAGCCCAATGTCAGAGGAAGAGGGGGGTCACATTTAGCTTCACCTCACATAGAGAGGAGTACATGCATGTGTTGTTTAGAATTATTAGGTAAGAAAAATTTATCTTTCTCCCCCACTTATTAACTCAATTACTTATTTATATCATTATAAACGTGCATATTTATTTTCTAGTTTGCATTATAATTCAGTACTCTGTTACTTAATTTTGGGGAAGGTTGTTCCAGCTTTGCCCACTGGGAGATTTCTTAGGCTGGTTCCTACATCTCTGCGACCTGCTTCATCCTTAGTTTTTTAAAAACACTTCCTCTTCCTCACTTTCCAAGTCTATAAAATATTAAGTGCCGTTAGTGTATTTTTCTTACCTTAATGCTAAATCAGCTATTTCTCCAGATGCTCTGGATACTTTGATTGGAAAATGATATTTAGGGGGAAAAGCTGATCAATGATTGTGCTTACTGCCACTGAGTTGCTTCTAGAATAGATCCTCTCAGCAGGTATGTGTGTATACAATCCATGTATATGCAAATGCCTGTTTCTGTAGCTATCCATTTGTATAACCATTGAGTTTAAAATGAGTTTAGATCTATGTCTCCAATGCAGTATAATGAACTTTCTTACTCATGAATATATATCTCCATTTATTTAAGCATTCTTTCATGTCTTTCAGTGCAAGTTCATTTTTCCATAAATTAAATGTTTATCTTTTGTTAGATTTATTGCTACTTAACTTATTTTATATGATAAATACTATCTAGTTATATATTTTCTAACTCTTGCACAATGTAACACTGATTGATTTTTATATATTATGTATCCAGAAACCTTGCTAAACATCTTTCTTGTTTTTTCTATGTATATAAATCTTATAGTATTCAATTAGCGACTGTTTGAATTCTTATTTTTCAATTTTATAAGAGTATTTTTTATTTGAATTATTATAATGGCTACAACTTTTAGTTGATTACTCAACAGGAGAAGACATAGTGTTATGTCTCATTTCTGGTTTCCCAAAGTGCAACTGAAATGTCACCATTAATATTAAAGTCTATATGTGTGTGTGTGTACACACACACATGAATACACATATGTATGCATTCTGAATTCACACAGACTGCGTGAAAACATACAAAAACTACACATGTTCTTTATCAGGTAAATTAATTTCCATTCTATTCATGGTTTACTAAGAATTTAAAAAATCAATACAGAAGATTAATTTACATAGAAATAAATAATTCACTGAAATGATCATATAGATTTTCTCCCTTACAACACAATTTTGACAAATCACATGCATAGGTTTTGATTATATTAATAGACTTTTTTTACATTACTGAAATCCTGCAATATACTCATAAACCATAATTATATAGTTGTGTTTTCAGTTTATTTGTATTTAGGATTTATATCTAAGCTACTATTTACATTATGTGGAATTTACCTTTGTTTTACTCCTTTTTGTGATATAAGTAAAAAATATACTCTAATTAAAAATATATACAAGTACATTGTAGACTATTTCTGTCTTATTTCCTGAAATACATTCAAATTAATTTGTAGTACTATTTCCTTGAACATCTTATAAACATTTTTAAGAATATATTTTAACTTATTTCAGAGAGGAAGGAAGAGGAAGAGAGAGATAGAAACATCACTGATGAGAGAGAATCATTGATTGGCTGCTTCCTACACAACTGTTAATGCGGATCGTCCACAACCTGGGCATGTACCCTGACTGAGAATCAAACTGTGACCATCTGGGTCAGATTGATGCTCAACCACTGAACCACACCGGCTGGGCCTCATAAACATTTTTAAAAACTGGATATGAATTTGGCAAATTTGATGGATGTATTTTAAACTAGTGATCAAATTTCTGTAAGCATTATGACAATTCAGGGTTTCTATTTTATATTGAATATTATTTTAAACTAGAGGCCCAGTGCATGTAATTCATGCATGGGGGGGTGTGTGCACCACAGCCCAGATTGCACCCTCTCCAATCTGGGACCCCAGTGGGATCGGGCCTAAACGGGCAGTCGGACATCCCTCTCAAAATCCAGGACTGCTGGCTCCCAACGGCTCACCTGCCAGCCTGATCACCCCCAGCCACTCCCCTGCCAGCCTGATCAACGCCTAACTGCTCCCCTGCCAGACTGGCCACCCCAACTGCCCTCCCGTGCAGGCCTGGTCCCCCCCAACTTCCCTCTCTTGCCAGCCTGCTCACCCCTAACTGCCCTCCCTTGCAGGCTTGATCATGCCGCAACTGCCCTCCCTTGCAGGCCTGGTCCCTCCCAAGTGCCCTCCCCTGTGGCCATCTTGTGGTGGCCATGTTGTGTCCACATGGGAGCGGCCATCCTGTGTGTTGGAGTGATGGTTATTTGCATATTACCTCTTTATTATATAGGATAATTTTTTTTATTAAATGCTTTTCCTTTCTTTTTTCAAATATGTGAATTCATTGATTATATTTTTAGTGTCTGTGCTATGTAAAGATATGGCCCCTATTATTATTATTTTATTATTACTAATATTAATCTATATCTCAATTTTTTTTGATCAGTGTTGCTGACAGTCTATTCAATTTGTGTTTTGTTTCAATGCTTCAACTATTTACCCTGGTAAAGCTTTCTGTTTTATCTTTGTACTGTATTAGATTAGCAAACATTTGGTCCTGACCAAGTGTCCATGGAGAAATCTGGTCCACATGAAAGGTCCCAGAAGTGTGAAAAGAGGAATAGCAGAGCCATGAACAAATTATCACCCAGTTCTTGATGGTCACACTCAAATACAGCTGCTAACCTCACGATAGTAATGACAAATAAAATCTGTATTACCAAAACTGTTCCCAGACAGAACAACATCAAGCCAATAATCAGGTCAATATATACTTAAGAGAAATTTACACTTTGACTTTAGAGTAACCGTGACAAACTTTACTAGCGGAAAGAACAAGAATCAATTTGAAATCCAAGCTACCCCATGAATTACAAGAAAAATAATGCTCATGATTTGAACAAGGTTCAGTGATAGTATTCTGTAAGGAATCATAGACCAAATGTCTCTGTTGATATTTTGGGATAGGATTAAATCTCATGGACCTTTTAGAGTAGACCAAAGTCTCCATGGACATTTTGAACAGGACCAAATATCTTTTAATGTTATATATTTCATTAAAATTATTTTATTATTTTTCTCCTCCATTTTTGCTTTTATTAAGCAAAACAAACAAACAAACAAAAAAAGGCAACAAAAAAACCTACTTTTGATACTCAGCTTCTTAAATTTATCCTTTCATGACTGTTAGTGAACATGTCTTAATGATTGCAACCCCTTTCCTAACAAAATATAGACCACATCTTTCTTGTTTGGTAATATTGTAAAAATTTTCATACCTGTTAATTTTGATGAATATATTTTAAACTACAGTGTTATTTCATTTTGATTTTTCCTAAATATTTAATAAATTATATTAAATCATCTATCACTTCTTTTTTTAACCTACTAGTCATTTAAAGGTGAGTCTGTATTTTCTGAATATATTGTGCTTCTATTTTTGTTATCGTCATTATTGATTCTCCTTAATCAGATTATAGTGAGATAATAGAACCTGGTTCTTTAAACTTTATTGAGAGTTGCCTAGTAGATAATGAATTCTTATAATTTAAGCTGTATATCTAAAATGGATGTGAATGATATCATTATAGTATGCATTGTCCTCTATATAGCTTTCAAACCAACTTTTTTTATTCTATTGTTCAACTGTTCTTTGTAGTTACTGGTTTTGTATTCACTATATCTATTACTCAGAGATATATTTTATTTATTTATTTTTTTATCCTCACTCAAGGATATGTTTTATTGATTTTTTAGAGAGAGAGGAAGGGAAAGAAGGGGGGAAGCGAGTGAGAGAGAGAGAGAGAGACATGAATAGGTTGACGCACAGACATCCAGACATGCTTTGACCTGGGATAGAACCTGCAACCTTAGGTAGGTGCCCTGACTAGGAATTGAACCTGCAACCTTTTGGTGTACAGGAAGATGCTCCAACCAAATGAGCCTCCTGGCTAGGGCACTCTGAGACATATTTTTTAAATTCCTTCTAAAAATATTTTTTGCGTTTGGATATCAGAATTCTCACTTGTTTCCATACATTTTTGTAGATTAATTTGCTTATTTTATGAAAATCATAGATTATATTTTTGCCACTTGATACGACATTATGTTTGTGAGACTCATTCATGTGGTATACCAATACTCTGTTCACTTTTTAATTCTGTATATTATTCAAACAGTGTAACACGTTGATATACCCCAATTTATTTGTTGTTGTTGTTGTTGAGGTAAATAGCTTTTGGTTAGTATGTATGACATTCATATAAACATTCTTTAAAGTCTCTAAAGTTTCTGCTGGGTTTCTTGTTGGGTAGTTACTGGGCCATAAGTTATGAAAATGTTCAAATTTAATAAATATTGCCAATTAGCCTCAGACAATGATTTTACCTAATTGCAATCCCACCAGTAATACAGAGAGTTCTCATTATTTGCTATCCTCACTGATGCTTGGCACCACCAATCCTTCAATGTCAAACCTTCTGATAGAATAAATTTTCCCCGATGGCTTTTACTTTTTATTTTCCTAAAGATTGATGATATCAAGCATATTTTCAAATATTTATTGGCTCCTTAGATTTTTTATTTAAGTTTTCATTAGTGTTTTAAATTTTTCAATTCACTTTTATAAATTTGAAGGCTCTCTTGATGTATTCTTGTAATAAATTTTTATTGAATGTGTTCCAAATAACCTACAGTACTCTGTAGCCTTTTTTATGCCACCTTTGATGCTGTTAGTGGTATCTGTGATGAATTGATATTTCTAAAAATATTTTTCTCCAGTGCCCCATTTGTTATAAATCAAGAATTCTTATGTTTTTGCTTTTGTTTCTGAAAACGAATCATTATTCTTCCTTTGTTTTAAATCTATGCTAAATGGTGTGCATACTCTTGAAATTGTCATTTTATAATGAATTTTAAAATGTTTTTAAGAGTTTTGCTATTTCATAACTTTGTTATGTCATGATCTCTTTTACATCCAGTAATATTTTTCCATGAAGACATGTCAATTTGATGTGTAAAAATAACTCAATAAAGGTAAAATAAAATCATTCTAAAAATATTTTTTCAATTGAAGAAATTTTTATTTTATTTGGTTATAGATATATTTGGATTTGGTGTGTAATTTTTAGATTTTGTTATAAAAACAACTATTAGTCTTTTTATGCAATGGATATTTTTAGAATTACATATATATGGGGTATTTAAAAAATGTATACACACCCTAACAGTATATTCTATTACATTTTGAAAATGAAATGTATTTCAATAAATATTGCCTTTATAATTATTCAAAGTGTGTATACATTTTTTGGGACACCTTGTATTTATTACTTACTACCATTTTTTTTTATTGTTGACACTATTACAGATGTCTCCATTTATTTACTACTATTTTTTAATCTTATATCGTCCTTATGGAATCCATTTTCCAGTGTTCTAGCTCAGTCTATTGGTGATATATTATTTTGGTTAATTCATTATTTCTGAAAAGGCTTTTTTCTAACGTTTTATATAAATGTTGTACTTTTTTAACCTAGATGTAGAGTTTTAAGTTTATAGTTACTTTCTCTGGACACTGAAGAGTTTCTTCAGTACTTTCTATTAAAGTTATAAATTCCCATTTTAGCTCAATGATTGTTTTATACACAATCCATTGACTTTTCTCTGGTTGTTTTAAAAGATATATTTGTTTTAATACATTTGGGGCAGTTTTGAATTATGCTTTGTTATAAACTTTACAGAATCTGCCTAGTTTTAGTGTGTTTTCTGAATTTAAGAATTAACGATATGTGCCAATTGTGAAAAATTTTGAGTGATTTTTCTCACTAACATTCTGTATTTCTGTGTCATCATTCTTTCTGGCAGTCAATTTAGATTGATTGTGAACATTCTCATTTTTTTCCCTCCATGCTTCTTTACTCCTCTTTCATATTGTCCTTAACTTTTACCTGATTGTTGAATTTTTGGTTAAATTACTCAGATTAATTTTCCCTGTTTACTAATTTCTATGACCCTGTTTAGATTTTATATTAATCCCACCTATACAGGGTTTTGTTTGTTTGTTTGTTTATTTAATCCCCACTTGAGGATATTTTTCCACTTATTTTAGAGAGAGTGGATGAGAGAGAGGAAGACAGAGAAAAATACTGAAGTGAGAGAAACACATCAATTGGTTGCCTCCTGCAGGGCTCTGACCAGGGCCTGGGCCAGAGAGGAGCCTGCAATGGAGGTTTGTGCCCTTGACTGCAATCGAACCTGGGACCCTTCAGTCCATAGGCTGATGCTCTATCCACTGAGCCAAACTGCCTAGGGCTAGAGATTTTATTAAAAAAACAAAACAAAACAAAAAATCCCTCTCATATATATTTATTATTAAACTCTCATATATATTTATTAAGCAAGAACTGGAAAAGTCCTACAGAGTCCCTATAATTTTCTAGGAACTCTGTCGCATTTTTTCAATTCTTGCTTTATCCCTTTGATAGTCTTATTTCTGGATCATAATTTTATACTTTACATTTTAAATGTTAGTATTTTATAACCAATAATCAATATCTATATCTGAAGCCCACTAGAATTTACTTTCTGTCTTTTTTAATTCTAAGGGGCCTCAATTTAGGGACTTATTTATGTAGCATGTGTACTTGTTTCAGACACACTCAGTTTCCACCAATCAGGAATCACTTTAAGTTATATCTCATACTAGTAGTCCTGCGCATGAATCCGTGCACCAGTAGCTCTCTGCGGGGCCTGGCTGCTCCGTGCCCACTGCCCAGAGGCTCTCTGGAGCCCAGAGGCCCATCCGCAGTGATGAAGCAAGCATTCTGCCAGGCTGCTCATGCCGCCCACTCTCAGCGGCCGCTCCCCCAGGACTGAGGGACTCCGGCAGGGCTGAGAGGACTGGGTGCTGCCATCTTGTGGCAATGGGTGCTGCCATCTTTGTGATGGAGTGACAGTTAATTTGCATATTGCCCTTTTATTAGATAGGATGACTGTATCTTGGACCAAAAATGTATATAGAGCAAATTTGTGGGTTGAGAACATACTTATACAGACAAATAATAAGGTAGAACTCTTTTGTCTTACTTAGAATTGAAAAAACAATTTAACACATTGGATATGTATAGAGTTGATTTTTTTCTGTTTCTTGTCTCTCAGCCAGCCTATGGTTTCACAGGTTATGCAGGCTCCCTGTAGAAATCTTGGTTCCTACTTCACATTGGATAAGGCTTAATTACTCTCCTGTAGTACCCACAGGGCCATAGGCCATGAAGATCCTTTACTTTCAGTTTTAGAAGACGCAAATGTCCTCAGGGTACTCAGGATTTGCTCCCACTTCTCACACCAATTTTATTTCACATTTGCCTGCAGAGGGTTTCCTTTATTTTTAGTTTTTGGTAGCTCAGCAGCACTTAAAATACTTCCTTTTTAATGTTAATGACTAGGATTTATGAAGCAGAAAAGATTCTCATAATAGTCATTCAATAATATTTCTACATTTCAAAGATATTATTTCATATTTAGGAAATTTGGTATTTCCTCTCCCATTTTAGCCTGGGAAAAATGTGGAGCTGGGTTGGAACCATTTGTCTTTTGTTTGTTTCTTTCTTTTGTTAGTGTTTTATTATAAAACACTTAAGCATATATAAAAGCAAGCAGATTGTACAGTGAATCTCCATGTACCCATTACCCAGCTACAACAATTATATTTTTGTGAATTTTGTTTCCTCTGTCCTAACCTAGATCTCCAGTTCTTAAGTATTTTGAAGCACATCCAAGACAGATTATTTAACCCATGTGTATTTAAGGATGCATCTCTATAAGAGAAGACTTTTTAAAATAATAATATATTCATGGTAATATTATGCATACTTTTTGTAAATGTATGCTAGAGGTAGTCAATCCAAGCATATGCTATAACATTGACAAATAGCAATAACAGAAATTCAGATATCCATCACACTAAAGGAATATTTTCTCATACTTAGAACTTTTCCTCCAAAACTAAATGTACTAAAATTGTGAATTTTTAGGTTTTTGACTATTGGATTATCACCTGGTTAGGGTTTTATTCTGTGTCTAATGTTCTTCACATTCAAGAACATAGTGTTCTTTCTATTTCAAGAAATTAGCTCTGTGTCCATGTGTAGCTGCTTTACTAATATCTGTCATGTATAGTTGGGACAAAAGCTTACTATTATCCTACTATTGTTAGAGGACACCTATGAGCCAAGTTGATGGTAAAGGTGGGATTATACATTCCATGTGGTAGGATGTTTTTGGAGATTTAAACTGGAAATCATTTATACCAATTTATAATCCTTTTTAATTTTTACTTTTAGTTCTTTTATATAGAAACTACAGTCCTGGTGCATGAAATTTGTACACTCAGGGGGCAGGGGTCCCTCAGCCTGGCCTGCGCCTTCTCGCAGTCCGGGAACCCTCAGGCGATGTCCAACTGCTGGGGAGGCAGGAGAGGTTCCTGCCACTGCCACTGTACTCACCAGCAATGAGCCCGGCTTCTAGCTGAGTGGAGTTCCACCTGTGGGAGTGCACTGACCAGCAGGGAGCAGCTCCTGCATTGAGCATCTGCCCCCTGGTGGTCAGTGCACATCATAGCGAGCAGTTGAGCAGCCTTAGCATATCATTAGCATATTACACTTTGATTAGTTGAACAGCCGACTGGACACTTAGTATATTAGGCTTTTATTATATAGGATTACATGGTCATGGTTAGAATTTTTAATTTGAAACAAACAAACAAGCACCTGCAAAGATATTTTTGCTTTCTAGAATAAGCATATTCTACTTTCAAGAAATTAGCTCTGTGTCCATGTGTAGCTGCTTTACTAATATCAGTCATGTATAGTTGGGACAAAAGCTTATATCTGTCCTGAGAAGATTACCTCAATCAATGCTTTCAATTGCAATATAAATTTTAATGTAATTCATAACATTAAAACAGATTTTCCTCCATTTTAGTTCATCTTTGATTTGTAATTATTCACTGTTTCCCAAGGACTGTGTCTGAATGAGGGAGAAGTGAGGTTCAATTATACTATTATGTTGTTTATTACATAATTTACATGATTTTTGTACATCTGATATTCCCAATACTGAGTCTAGCAATTTAACTTTAATATTTTAAGTATCAGACAATATGCTTATGCTAACAATTGCCTCATTATTAGAAAATTCTATTCTGATTTCATACCTCTGATGATACTAACCTAGTTCATCTTTTCGGTGTCAGATTTTGCTAATTATACATTTTATCCAAATTTCCCTTTCCCCTATATGTCAAGATAGTCTCACTGCATGTCATTTCACAATCACTCCTCATCTCATTTGAACATTTTAACTATTTACCATTAGTAAAATGTCAAATTTATTGCTATATGTCACTAGTCAAATTGTCACAACTATATCACTTACTCATATAACAACTAATCCAAATTTCATTTATATTTTATCCATCTTTTAGGATCTGAGAAAGTTCCCATTTCCTCCATGAAAATGATGACTATCCATTCAACCACTATTAATTCCTTTATTTTCTGAATTCTGATTATCCTTACTTTATGACTTTTTTTTTTTTTTTTGGCTTTCTGAGTATTGCATTTTTAGCTGGTATTTGCTTATCTCTAAGACTTTTAAAGAAAGGTAAGTTTTGCCATACTAGCAGTCAGCAGCTGTGCACTGCTGCAGGTTGCCCAGGACCAAACCAGAGAGGGTTGGACCTGCATTACCACCATTTGTCCGTTATCCAGAACTGAAATATCATTGCTGACATGTACACATAAGGAACTGTTTGACATTGAAATTGGGACTCAAAAGAACTGTTGGCCCAGAAGGAAACTCACTACAGACTGATTCATTTGCTTCTCAGCATAACCATTATTGCTTGTCTCATTTTCGGTTCTTATAAGTATATTTCTAGTATCACATGATCTCACTCATTTAGGGGAAATAGTGAACAACATAAACTGATGAACAAAAACAGACCCAGAGACAGGGCAGCATCTATCAGGCTATTAAACCTCAGAGGGAAGGTAGCTGGGTGGGGCTAAGGGGGAGAGATCAACCAAAGGACTTGTATGCATGCATATAAGCCTAACCAGTGGTCACAGACATCAGGGGCGTGGTGGCCTGTGTGGGGAGGGATTTGGGATGGGAATGGGGGGATGAGGACAAATATGTGATACCTTAATCAATAAAGAAATTTAAAAAAATAAATGAAAGGTAAGTTTGTTGAGAATGATTACCTCCTTTCTTACCTATATCTCTTCCCAATGTTTCTAGAAGTGACTTTTAAAAATTCTGTATTACACACAGAGTAATAAATACTTGTTGAAATATGTTTGCCTAAATGGGTAATACTTTTCACAATAGTAAAGGCCATTTTTCAAAAAAACTTAACTTTATTGATATAGGTATAGCTTTAGATTTCCTATTTAGACAATGCAAATTTGAGTGTATGACAATGAACTCAAGTGATCAATAAAGACTTAATGGAAGTGCAAAGGAATTTGGAAGGCAGAAATAACTGAATTGAATGTTAAATTTCTCTCAATACTCTTAACAGTTCTTCGTCATCCATTTTCCTTAAGATTACTAATTAGAAAAATCTTTATTATAATAAACTACTGCATCCACAAATATTCAGAAATGTGTATTTTTATTTGATTCTAAAATAGGCTAAACTCCTCACCATTTTGTATATAGACAAACATATTGGCCTAATTAAGGTTAGTAATGAGAACTGACTTCACGGGCTATAATCTGAATTTTATGCATAAGCACTTTAACTGGGCTAATGAAATTATTTTGGTTGCCAAAAGCATTTCAGTCTGGCTATCAGGAGTGCAACATTTTACACAGGATGCCAGAAATAAAAACATTCATTTGCACTCCTAGACAGAAAATGTGGGTGTTTACAGGCTGCCACGCAGAACTAGTGAAATCAATTGGACAATAAAAACCTTCCAAGGATCTCTGCAGATGGCTGAGCTGCTGTTCCTTCACGCGGAACTGCAGCAGCCTCCTTCCGGTGATGGCCTTTCTGCCTGGGTATGAAAATGAGAAGAAACATTTATAATCCAAAGAACTGTATTCAGCTTTGTTTGTGATCAATATTTTTAATCAACTTTTTGGAGGTGTAATATTTATTTTAGTTCTGATTATAGGAATATACAATTTTCTTCAAAAAAAATGAGGAAACATGAGCTTTCTATACCAACAGAAGCTAATGTCTAATGTCACACAAAGGAATAAAAATGGCAGAGACACTGAAATTAACAAGGTTAATATGCTATTGACAAACAGTCTATATAATTTTTAGAGGATATAATTTGAAGACATACCCCTTGTGTTTTACATGAAAAAAAATGTCATTTGGGTGATGTTACAGCTTTTATGAGAAACCACTAAATGATTACACAAATGTTATTCTCAGAGACTGGTGTCTGAAATGGCAGCCAATAGCTTCTGTATAGATTGGATTTTATTGGTATTGTACAGATGTGTATAGTTACTGCTTTGCTTTGCTTGAGTAGAAACCATCTGTTTATGTCGCATGATTAGAATCTTTAACAAATTTTGTCCCTTTAGCAGCAAAATCTGAATTGCATTTTATTTATTTATTTATCTTTCATTTCATGAGATTTAAGGGATCACTATGAGAAGAGGCCCCTGGGTACCTAAACTTGGGGAAAAAAAACAACAGACTACACAAATACTGATATTAACAGTCAAAATAATTTTTTACACTAAAGGCTGCATTAGGTCCATTTTTAAATGTTTGATTAAATATGGATTTGTTCTACCTACAAATTGAACAGATCAATTTATTCAATGCTATACATTAAAGGTAAATTTTATTGATTTTTAAAATCTATTCAGGTGAAAAAAAGAACTTGTCCCTCTTTAATCTCTTAATGTGTTAGACTATATTAATCAATTTTCTAATATTGATTTTTGAGTTTGTAAAAAGAAAGTATCTGGCATATTTAAAAATTAAAAACAGTGCTTGTTCAATTTATATATTGCTCCATAACAAAATATCCCACAAGATTAAATAACAAATAGTTTGCTATATTTCAGCATTTTGTAAGTTAAGAATTTAGAAAATATTCTGCTAATTCTACTATTCCAGGTGCTGTCAACAGACACCATTTGTTGATATTCAGCTGGTGGATGAATTAAACTGGGAGTCCAAGTTGGTTTATTACATTCACATTCTAGTGCCTTGGAAGAGATACTTAAAAATTTGGAGTTCCACTGGAACACCTATGCTTGGTTCTTCTTCAGATAATGGTGGCCTCAGAGTAGCTGGACTTTTTATAAGGCAGTTAAAGGACCCAAAAGAACAAAAGGAGAAGCTGTTAGCCTTGCTAAAGACTAGGTAATAACTGTCTAGCATCACTTGACAATACTTTATTGGTCAAGCGAGTCATTAAAACCAGGCCATTTTCAAAGGGAGATGAATGTGATTCCACCTTTGAGTAAGAGGAACAGCAATTCATGTTTTACCTTCCATATGGCTGCAGGCAGTTGTCTATATATTAGTGGGTATTTTGGCATGCATTTTAATGAGTGAGTTTGGCTTCTTCTTCATTATCAGCTCTAGCATAATGAAGAGCTTTTCTATATGTCTGTTAAACTAGACTTTTAATTTTTATACAACTGCTTGAATAATTTATATATTTATAGAAGAATATTAAACTGTCTATAATGATAATGACTTAATATTTCTTTGAGATTATTATTATATTTTAGGCCTAATTTTGGATATATAAAATTTCATTATATTTTAATCTTGTGGAATGATTCCTTTATAATGATTAATTATTCATTTTATCATCTCTTTTAATATTTTATTTAAGTATACTTTTATAATTTTATTTGAAAAATTATACTTTCTTTTGGGTGGTATATAGCATTTAGATACTGTTATTTTAACCTTTTGTTTTCATTTTGTTTTATTTCTCAAAAAGAAATAGCTTTAATAGTTCTATAATTTTTTAATCATTTTGAAAATATATGGGTGTAATTCTAATATCTTGAAAATATACTCATATTTAACACCCTTTAATCTAATTTTCTATTTTTCTCTGAAAACTTCTTATATTGGTAAAGTTTTCTATATGCTATATTACATTACTCTGTGAAGGCCACATATATTTTTAACTCATTTATTGAATGTCCATAAATATTTAACACTAGAGGCTCAATGCGCAAAATTCGTGCACTCGGGGGATGGGGTCCCTCAGCCAGGCCTGCACCCTCTCACAATCTAGGAGCCCTTGGGTGATGTCCAACTGATGGCTTAGTGGAGCAGGGTTTACCTGGCAGTCGGACATCCTTAGCGCTGCCGTGGAGGCAGGAGAGGTTCTCACCACCGCCACTGCACTCGCCAGCTGTGAGCCTGGCTTCTGGCTGAGTGGAACTCCCCTTGTGGGAGCATTCTGACTACGAGGGGGCAGCTCCCGTGTTGAGCATCCGCCCCCTGGTGGTCAGTGTGCATCATAGTGACTGGTTGTTCCACCGTTTGGTCGATTTGCATATTACCCTTTTATTTTAGCTAATGAGGTCTGACCTTCTTCAGTGTAATTTTTTGTTGTGGTGGTGGTTAATCCTCACTGAGGATATTTTGCCCATTGATTTTTAGAGAGAGTAGAAGAAAGGGAGGGAGAGATGAAGAGAGAGAGAAAGAGAGAGAGAGAGAGATTGGTTGCCTTCTGCATTGCCCACCCAGGGCCAGGGATGGAAACTGCAACCCAGGAATCGAACCTGAGACCTTTCAGTGCTGGGTCCAAAGCTCTATTGATTTAGCCACACAGGCCAGAGCTTCAGTTTATTGATTTTAATTCCACAAAACAGATCCAAGTATTATCTTTATTTATTCGAGTCATCCCTTCTTCCATTTCTCTTTTCTGTCTTTGTTAGAGTTACCTAACCTTCAGTTTCACCTTTTCTAGGGTACAACATTTAGCTAGAATTTTAATATTTATTTAAAGTGTTGTTTTCTTTTACAGACAAGGGTTAAATTCACCAACATTTTTATCAATATATGAGCTTAGTTTTTTGTATCAATATATGAGCTTAGTTTTGGGTTTTCTTTTTTGTGTCTCACTTCCATGTGTACATTTTTTTCTTATGAAATATTTCCCTTATTACATCTTTCAGGAAATATCTGTGTCTAAAAGTCTATTTTTTCTTTAATAGTGAATAATAGTTCACTTCAATTTAGAATTCAAGACTGACACTTATTTTTCTTCATCAATTTTATGTTAATTTTCATTGTATTTTGGCATTCAGTTTTGATTAAAGGAAGTGCTATTCGGATAATTGCCATCCTCTATATACATTCTGTATTTTGCCTACACTAGTTTTAACATAATTCATTTTATCCTTGAATAGTCTCCTTTCACTCTCATGTACCTAGATTGGAATTCATTTTTTTTTGCTTAACACTTGAAATGTATCTCATTTTGAAGACATAAGTTACCAAGTTTCTGTGATCATTTTTTAGAAATTTATATTAAACATTTAAAGAAACCTAATTCTAGCATCACAGTTTTTTAACTGGGCTTTTGTTTAACATTTACCTTTGTTTGTTTTGCATCTCAATTTAATTTCTCAGCAATTTTTTTCTCAATTGGAACACTTTAATTATTCTTAATTATAGTCAACTGATATTTGTTTCTCTACTTTCATGGTAGGAATTAATTTCTATTTCTGTTATTCCTCTACTTACCTAAAGAAACCAAAAAATAGTGACCTTAGAGTATATTTTATATTTATCTTGTATTTGAAATTCATAGGGGAGTATACATATTGTTTTTTGTTTTTTGTTTTTTATGTCTGTCTAGCTTTACTTTACTTATCTTTATATACTGGCCACTATTGGATTTCTTTGTGTGAAATTGTATTTGATCATTTTTCCATTATTCTTTGTCTCCCTCTATACCTTTATCCCATCCAGCATTTTTTCTTCTGTTAGCTCTTCCATTGTGCATTCCTGTCTGAAAAAAAAAATAGGTTTTTAACCTTGGTTTGGTCTGATGCTGTGCTTATTTTGGGCATGTAGAAAATCTGTTCTTCGAAACAGCAGGTGGTTGGCTTGCCCTCTGGTCAGGGGTTTGGAAATTCTCTTCCCACCCTCCGAGACTACAGTTTCATAAAAGCTGTAGTTCTGGGCAAAGGTCACTCCCAGGTTTATGAAATCCTCTTTTTGAAGCTGGTGAGAGCATATGAACTATACACTTGACCTCTGGTTTCTATCCTTGGGTCTAACTCCAGTCAGTTTCAAGTTTTGAATGGAAGCCTTTTTCTTTATTATTCTGTCCCTGGTTACCGTGCAAGGACTTCTGCAACTCCCACCTGCTTCCAGATCAAGAGCGAAACAGGCTGTGGTTTCAGCTCTGCTCTCTGCTCTCTATTTTAGTTTTGGTTCTGATTCTCAGAGACCTCATTTTGGAGAGTTGACATTTGCATTTTTATTTTAGATTTTATCTAAGATTTCGATGATTTGGAATAGAAATGAAATGCTTTAAAGTTACAATGTTATCATTGATGGGAGTTGAAATGTAAACTATGTAAAGCATATAAATATTAATTAGATATTATATTCTCAATCTTTATACAATTTGCTTTTTAGAGTCATAGAGGACATAATTGATAAAATTCTCTTATAATGCTTTTATTTTAATTTTAGATATCACAAAAAATACATTTTAGTTAAAAAAAAAAAAACAACCACCAAAGTAATGTGTGATTAAGAGGCACAACACTGAGAGAATATTAGGGATGTAGTTAAGTTTTTTACAGTATCATGATTCAGACTCAGGCAGGAGGTGACAAAGAGGGCTAATGCTGAGGAAGGCACTGAATCCTAGAAGATGATTTTGGTGAGCAAAGAGTATGCATTGATACCTGTTGTACAGCATTACAGAATTTGGCTAATAGTGCTACATTCACATGACAATTCATGTTCTCCTCATTTATTGAGTTTCTATAGATCCATTTCAATCTAGATCTAAACCGCACAATTCTAAAGATTGGCCCTGAGCTTTGTTGATGGTGAGTGCAAACACCAATCGAATTGGGAATTGCAATCTCTTAAATTGAAATGGCATATCCATTGGAATCATAGGAATGCGTGGAATGAGGACATCTTCACCTTTGAAAGATCCTGTCAAGATTGTTGCTTCTACTATATTGCTCATTAATTTTTTTACTGCAAGCCACGTGCCATTGCAAAGCTTTGGCTGTTTGATATTTTGCAACATGATAATTGGCACGCCGATTTTCAATTGCAGTACTTGCGGTGGCATCCCTGGCAGATCGAGTGAATTCAAAAATTCTGTTGGATAATTAACCACTTCATCTGCTTCCACAACAGTGTCGACGGACTTGTATGTGACTGACTGCCTCCCTTTGAATGTTAGACTGAATGATATTGTTAAGTTCGTAGACGTTTTTGTTCTTGGCCACAAGAATAGCTCGTTCACTCAGCCAATCGTGATTGTTATAATTGGTTTGAATATTGGGAAATACTTTTTCAACCAATTCTTCTTTTGACGTCACTAAATTGCAGAAGTTATGAGACAATGGAATTCGTCCTGAGGTCAGATCAACCGGCACCTTTCCATTCCCAATTTCCAGCAACTGATGTGAGAATATTGCAGCTGATCGATCATTTTGCAGCTGGACACACATATTTGTAGTCGTAGTTAATTTTAACATCTGTACGTGTTGCCACAAAGTAGAGTATTTCAGGCAAGCATTTATTTCGTCTGCTGGTGTCGATCGAGGAATTACAGGTAATGTTTGCCTGAAATCTCCTGCAAGCAATATTAATGCATTCCCAAATGGTCTGATGTTTCCACGCAAATCTTACAATGATTGATCAAGAGCCTTGAGCGATTTTTTGTGTGCCATTGTGCATTCATCCCAAACAATAAGTTTGCATTTCTGCAATACTTTTGCCATGTCGGATGCTTTGGAAATGTTGCACATGGGAGTTTCAATTAATTGCATGTTCAATGGAAGTTTCAAAGCGGAATGAGCAGTTCTTCCAGCTGGTAGCGATGTTGCAGCTATTCCGGATGACGCAAGAACTAAGGCTATGTCATTTTGGGATGGAATTGCTGCCAGAATCCATCTAATTAGGAACGTTTTACCAGTTCCTTCGGGCGCATCTAAGAAGATTTTTCCAACCCCGTTATTGACAGTTTGCATTATTTGATCATAAATGCCTTTTTGCTCAAGCATTAGCTTAGGAATATTTGATTGCACATATGACAAAAGATCACCCGTGTTGTAATTTTGTTCACGACACAATTCTACATTGAACGAAGCAGCAGCAGATCGATTCGGTGATGGCATACCCAATTGATTGAGAACTTTGTTCCCGATTTCTAAGCACAAATCTTCAATTATTATCAACGCTTCGTTGTAGATTTCTGCTGTGAAATCCATGTTCATATTTGAATTTTCCTTGCATATTCGACAGAAAATATCTTCAGCCATGTGCGATTTATATTTCTCCCATAACTCTGCTGGAGAGGAAGGAGAGCAGGCGGTCAATATGATTACAAACAATGCACGAATTTGATTTGGATGTGACATGTTGCACGCATCATTAATGCATACATCCCAGTGTCGGTCGTTCTCCAATAAATTCAGAGCTTGACATGCACTGCGGAAAGTAGCATGTGTAATGCCATTGACAATTCTCAATTGCTGGAAAGACGTTGGACTGGGCACATTTACCAGCAGATGGTGCTTTTAAAAAAAAAAAAAAAAAGCATGTTTTTGTCTGTCACATGTGTGACATCTATATAATAGTAGGTGTAAGGTATATAAAAACACGTGCATATTCAAATACAACATTGTGTCAAAATTTCAAAGCAATTGGTGAAGAACTTTCGGAGATTTAAGATTTTGAACAAATTTTTATTTATACAGATTGATTTAAGGGAGATAGAGAGAAAGAGGCATCAATTTGTTATTCCATTTACTAATATTATCAATTATAATTACTATGTAGAAAACAATGTTGTACATTTCTCTATTTTTTAACAGATTATTTTAGAGCAGTTTTAGGTACATAGCAAAATTAACAGAAGGTACTGAGATTGCCCATATACCTCATTTAAAAAAATAATCACAGAACTTTATATACTGTTGACTGGAATGCGCAGTGCAGGAAAACATATGGGGTTTCCTCAAAAAATTAAAAATGGGATTTCCTTTTGTCCCAAGAATCCCACTTCTGGTAATAAATCCTAAGAATCCAAAAACAGCAATCAGAAAGAATGTATGCACCCATGTTCATAGAAGCATAATTTACATTAGCCAAGATCTGCAAGTAGCCTAAGTGCCCATCAGTAGATGAGTGGATAAAAAAGCTGTGGTACATTTACATAATGGAATACTATGCAGCTGTAAAAAAGAAGGATCTCTTTCCCTTTGAGACAACTCAGAGGGACCTGGAGACTACTCTGCTAAGTGAGATAAGCCAGTCAGAGAAAGACAAATACCAAATATCTAGGTATAGATGTTTAGTAATTAGGAGGAGGATGTTATCAGAATGTACAATGGAGGTTTCAGAGAGGGAGTTTTTTTCCCCCAATTTATTATTTAAATAGTAGCCCTGCACATAAATCCGGGTGCCAGTAGCGCTCTGCAGGGCCTGGCTGCTCTGCACCCTCTGCCCAGAGGCCCTCCACGGCTGGGGTGGAACGCTTGTCTTGTTGCCACGGCAACGAAGCAAGCATTCTGCCAGGCCACTCATGCTGCCCGCTCTCAGTAGCCGTCCCCCTGGGACTGGGGGACTCTAGCGGGGCTGAGAGGACTGGGTGCACTATCTGTGGCTATGGGCACCAACATCTTTGTGACAGAGTGACAGTTAATTTGCATATTATCCTTTTATTAGATAGGATGTTTAACTTCTATCAGATGGCTATTTACATCTGTGAGAAGGTGTATGGTAATAAATTTGGTTATGTTAAAACACTGAAAAATTTTCTCATGTAAATTTTTTTCAATACAGCAATTTGTATAAAAAATGGAGAATAAGAAAATTTCTCTTTAAATTTGGACATATTGAATTATCTAGGAAGTGAGAAGAAGAAAATACCGGTATCCTATATAATAAAAGCCTAATATGCTAAGTGTCTAGTCGCCTGGTCATCTGTTCAACCAATCAAAGCATAATATGCTAATGATATGCTAAGGCTGCTCAACCACTTGCTATGACATGCACTGACCACCAGGGGGCAGACAGTTGACCAGTGAACCAGTCACTATGACGTGCACTGACCCCCGGGGGCAGACGCTCTGACTGGTAGATTAGCTTGCTGCAGGGGTCTGGCTGATCGGGACTGAGCGAGATGGGCCAGGCACACCTTGGAGCCCTCCTACAGTTCCTCCCCCAACCTCCTGCATCCCTCTCCAGCCCCAATCATGCACCAGTGGGGTCCCTCAGCCTGGCATGCACCCTCTCTCAATCTGGGACCCCTTGGGGGATGTTGAAGAGCTGGTTTCAGCCCAATCCCACAGGCCAGGCTGAGGGACCCCACTGGTGCATGAATTCGTGTACTGGGCCGCTAGTAAATTTATATTCTGGGTATAAGAGATCTCCTAGTATATATTACATAAGATTTACCTAAACTTATTTTTAATGTTTATGTTGGGATAACTGTTAGCAAGCTGTTTTATTTACAGATTCCTTTGTAGATTTATTTGAATTCTATTTTAAAATATTTAAATAAGTCTAAACTTTATCGTAGCACACCTATATGAATTTCCCAGGTTGATTAGAGAATTAAACTATAATTTAGTTATGATTATATATATATTTGTAGAAACACATTTTTCCTTTGATTTTTTTAAAGATGAAGAGAAACTAATAGATTTTTTGTGGCCATATGAAATTATTTTTAATACACATAAAGATAGCATAATTACATCAGTATCAAATTACTGTCAACTTGAATTGTCAGTTTGGGTTGTTACAAATAACATTTGTAACAATCTAATATAAAAGCTAATGCATTTATAAATATGTCTTAAGTGTGCATAGTGTACTTTACTGAATGTTAGTTATTTCCATTCCTTATTTGGATAAACAAATTTTATACCTAATCAAACAACTTGACAAAAATACAATATTTTTTCTAAATTCCAAATAAGGGGCCCAATGTTTAAATATCCTTTTTTATTGATTTTTAGAGAGATAGGAAGGCAGAGGGATAGAGAGATAGAAACATCAATGAGAGAGAAACATCATTGATCAGCTACATCCTGCATGACCCTCACCAGAGTTTGAGCTCGCAACCAGGGCATGCATCCTGATGAGGAATCAACCCTGTGACCTCTTGGTTTATGGGTCTATGCTCAACCACTGGGTCACACCAGCCAGGCAGGGACCCAATGTTTAAAGGTTTGGACTTAAAAAATTTACATTGCTGTTAATGATATTTATTATAAAATTATTTGAATTAATTTTCCAAATATATTTTATAATGTGTTTGTTTTCAAATTTCTTTGCAATTTTCTAGTTAATATTTTTGTATTTTGGTGTTTTATATAATAGACTAGAGGCCCAGTGCACAAAATTTGTGGTTGGGGGTGTGTGTCCCTCAGGCCAGCCTGCATTCTCTCCACCTGGGACCCCTTGGGGGATGTCTGACTGCCTGTGGACCAGGCCTAAACCGGCAGTTGGACATCCCTCTCATAATTCAGGACTGCTGGCTCCTAACCCCTCGCATGCGTGCCTGCCAGCCTGATTGACACCTAACTGCTCCCCTGCTGGTCCAATCTCCCCCAACTGCCCTCCCCTGCTGGTCCAATCTCCCCCAACTGCCCTCCCCTTCTGGCTTGGTCACCCCCAACTGCCCTCCCATGCCAGCCATCTTGTGGTAACCAGCTTGTGGCAGCCATCTTGTTGTGGCCATTTTGTGATGATATTGCACAACACTACCTGGGCTTTTATTATATAGGATTTTTAGGGCATCACTCAATCATTATAATATGATTATGATATTTTTTAAAACTGCAAATATTTGTTTTCTATATTTAAATAGCTGCCATCATCTATTAGACTTTCTGAGTTCAAGAAAATGCTATTGTGTAGAGGTGATGAAAGGCTACTATACAAGCTAGTTGTACATAAATTATATATGAATTCTGCCAGAACAAAGTTAACTTGTGAGCTGTTTTGCTATAGCTATATGTTTTGAACAGATAAGTGTCTATAGTTTTTGCAATGCATAATTTAGTTGTTCTATATACATATATATTATAAAAAATGTATCTTTGTTTTAAAGTGGCCAAATAAAATATATACCTCAATCTTCTGTTTAATATTTAAGCAACTGATTATGATGAGAGAGCAGTTTCTGGATATTGGAGAAACATCATAACCAAATCACAAACTGATACCAATAACAGCAAATACTCTGTATATTCAATACTGACATTAAATAATGCAAATAGAGAAATACATGTAATTTTTATTCATTTTGCATGTTAAATATATAAACTATTATACATATTTTATTAACTCCAGTTAGTCATTTATTTGCATACATTCTTTTAAAATGTTTTCATTGCTGATGATAATATAACAAGATAAAGAAATACCTAAAAAAAGCTTAACTTCTTATTTTTGGGGGCCCAAAAATACTCATCTAAATATCCAAGCTCCTAATTGTTTAATTTCTACATCTGGTACTCAGTGGTCAAATAATATGTAAAAATTCTCCACACCAACAAAACATTTCTTCTTGTATTCAGAATATTCTGTTTATGAACCAGAGCAAGAAACAATTTAATTTATGTGGCACATGTTTTGGAAATAATTCATTCAATTTATTTAACAAGCCATGCTTCATTTATTGGTCTATCTATCTACCTATCTATCTACTTACTTATCTATTATCCTGTCCCTTTCCTCTGTTATTACTTTCTATTCATCCAAGAATATCGTGACACATTCCACTCATACACCCAGCTGCTGTGTTGTTCAGTGAAACATTTGAGGGATAGCTACATACCCTATGGAAATCACAGGTAAGAGTGTCAAACACTGTATTTAAAAAAAAATACTTGTATGTTCATATTCCAGTGTAGTAGATTAATATTTCAAGAACACAGGGAAAATATCAGTATGTGATTTGAGGAACTGGGTTACTCAGAAAAAAGGTAAAAATACCAAGAAAGAGAATGTCACATAGCAGAGCAGACTGCATCATGCAAAATTAAAGGAACACAGGGGCAGAGGCTGCACTAAAACTTCAAAAGAGATAAAAACATGGGTAGTGTTCCACCAAGCACTCAAAAGTCCATGCATAATAATGAAAATAATGAAATTTGTTCAATTTTGAGTGTCATTAAAGATTTTACTGATGTTTTAGCTTGATCTCTCTTTTTAAGAAGAGGTTGTAATAAATTTTATGTTATTTTTTTACATTTCTCATAAATTAAAGGAAACTATAGGATCCAGGAACTCATATTCTGGAGAAATTATGACAGCTGCTAATATGAAAGTGAAAAAAATGGAGACAGTAGCCACACTGAAGATTAAGTGCATTTTCTGATGATGGCAAAGTGTGGACAATCTAGATTGGGAGTCTATGTACTAGTAGACTTAGCAGCAGAAAAGAATTGTAAGTGAAAATCCAATAAATGCACAACAGAAATGGGGCTTTAGTAGGCAAGTGATTTTTAGGTGGGTACTATAGACAATAAATAGACTATTAGAAGGAGAACAGATATGACTTTCAGAAAAGTGGGTACCTAATAATGGATAATTTTTGCTATACAGAGTCAGTTTTCTCTTTTATGGAAAGTATTAGTGGAGAGGGTTTAAAAGTACTTAAATTTGTTTCAGGGAAGAAGCCAATGTCTGTTTTGGGAGAGGAGAGAGAGAGAGAGAGGAGAGGGAGAGTTATATTGCCTTCTCTGAATATTTTGTCTTTTTTGGGCAAAAGTTATAAAAACAAAATCTCATTGCCTACTACTTTAATGGCAATGATGCCATATTTTAATAATAACAGTAAGTAACACAGTATTATATTATATATAGCAGCTATCTTCTCAGAAATAACCCAAAATATATATACTTTGGGGATTCCAGGAATGTGTGAGAAAATTCCTATTATTTTCCACAATCAATATCACATTTCTGTGATAAAATCATTGCCTTTCAGTGAATGCCTATTTGTCTGATGTTGCTTGATGTAATCACCCTCCTTAACCCCACAAACCATCTTGGAGCAATGTCAAACTTTGGAGTTGTCCAAACAAGCACAGTTTTTTCCACCCTCCCAATGTTTCCATGAACCTTACTAATATCTATGGGTCTAACAACTCATGCTCATTCTTTGAGAATCATTGAGTGTAATTCCTATAGAGATTTCTCTGATAGCCTTTTCCACTGTTCCTAGTCTAAATTAGGTGGCACTTCCCATGTACTTTCGTACACTATATATCTGCCTTTCTCATACCAGGTTTTAAATAATTATAGGTATAATTAACTCTCCATACTATGAATTTTTAGAGCTGTTTACTTTATCATGTATATTCTATCTAGAATATTTTTTAAAATATTGAATTAGCTCAAATAAGATACCTTGTAGGTAAAATGATCTTGCTATGATATGTTGTAATGTCTATATCTTTATTCCTTCCTGCTAAAACAAAAACAAAATCTATTTCCTTTTTTCTCAGAATTGCTCTGGAAATACTCTTTAGCTATCTTTCCTGCTTTTACAGGTGAAATTTCAGGAAGTATTAGTAGTTTGAAAATGATTTTTAATTGATAGTTTTTTCTTATTTTTTCCTATAATCTCTCTTTTTTTGGGGGGGGTGGTGGATTTGTTGGGGGAAGATAGTGAAGGTACTTTTGGATATATTAAAGCATACCAAATCAATACTAGCCTAATTAAATTTAGTGTTTGTCAAGTACTTAAATCTAAACCTCCAGTTGTAACCTAGTCTTAACATACATTATTGTTTCATTCAATCTTTACAAAAACCATATGATACAGGTTTCACTATAGTCATATACTAAAATATTATATGAATTTTGTTACTTCAGTTTTGCTTTGTTATTTATGAAATTCAATCTCCATATTTTCTTTTATTTTTTTTAGTTCATTAATTTCCTTGTCACTTATATCCAACTATTAAACCTAACCATTGTTTACTTAATCTGAGGTATTTTATTTTTTTACTTCTTAATATCATCTGATTGTATTATAAAATTTCTAATTCTTTGTTGAAAATTTTCAGCTTGGCTTTTAAATTCTTGACCATATTAGCCTGTTGTTTTAAAATATTTGTCTAATATATCTGATATCTTAAACACTCTATGAATCTGATGTTACCAAATTATTTTATTTTTTTGCTTAGTATTTTAAATAAGAATAGGACATTTTCTATAATATAGAATTATAGAGGTAATTTGAAGTACTACATTATATTTTCTTCCCACATAGACAATTTACTGAAATAAAATAGGGTAAGAAGAGGGGCTTAACCAAATGAGAACCTGTGCTGATGTGATGCTGAACTTTAGAGCTTGTGAGGGCTATTCTATTTTCCTGTCACTTTAGAGTGTAGCTCTATAGAAATCACAGCTATGGCATTTGGCGTGTATAGGAGCCTCGCAAATTGCCAGACCTGATGCCCAACTTCTGACCCTTAGACCTTGTGTCTACCAACCTTTTGATTTAGCTTCTAAACCCCCTGTCAATTCTTAATTAGCAAAGGCCTCAAAATGAAAAAAAGATAATTTCCATCTCATGCCTCTGGGGATCCCTCCTCTCAGCAATCCATGGCTCCCCAAGTCATTTCTGCCTTCGTAACTTTCTAATAATCTCACACAGATCAACTTATTTTCATATTTTTCCTATATTTTTAGTTATTCATACAGGTATAATTGTCCAAAACAGCAAATATTGACCACTAGTTAAGATGTACTTTTCTGAATGTTGTTATTATGTAAACAAATACAAGAGCATTCCTATATAATTACATAAGAAAATAATTAACATTTTAAGTTTATTATTAAAACAGGAGTTGCTTCTTTTCTTGAATTTAAAATTCTCCAGAAGTTAAATCTAGTTAACTTGAAGCAAAATAATAGAATATAATGTATTATCTATTTAGTCCCTGTTAAAATGTGGCAGGTCCTGAACATAATAAATGAGTTAATATTTGAATAGTTACTATGAGCCAGATACTGTTATAACCTCCACATTTAATTTTTTCTCTTTACCTGAGTAGCAATTCATTTACCTAGTGTATCCAGTATATCCATGTCAGAACTGAATCTATGAAGGTTGGGCACTATGTAAAACATCAAGCCACTTGTAAGTTGTAAAACTAGTACCAACAGTTTGAATTAGCTCTAGATTCCAGGCTTTTTTTTTTTTTTTACATTTTATTTTTATTTTATTTTTATACCATTTTTTTATTGTTTTAAGTATTACAAATAGTAGTACATATGTCTCCTTTTTTTTCCCCCATTGATCTCCCCCCGACCTCCTCTACCCCCAGTACATGCCTTCACAGGCCTGCCCTCCCCCCCGCCCCAGTGTCTTATATCCATTGGTTGTGCTTATATGCATGCGTACAAGTCCTTCGGTTGGTCTCTTACAGCCCCCCTCGCCCAACCTCCCCTCTCTTCCCAATGTAGTTTGACAGTCTGTTCAATGCTTCTTTGCCTCTGTATCTTTTTCCCACTATTTCTTTCCTTTAAAAAGTTTTGCCTTTGCAGACTAGAAATAAACATATAATAACAAAACAAGACAAAACAAAAAAAATGTTTGAGTCCCAATTTCAATGTCCAACAGTTCTGAGTCCCCGTTTCAATGTCTAACAGTTCCTTATGTGTACATGTCAGCAATGATATCTGGATGGTGGGCACATGGTGGCAATGCAGGTCCGACCCTCTCTGGTTTGGTCCTAGGTAACCTGCAGCGGTGCACAGCTGCTGACTGCTAGCATGGCAAGGCGTTGTCAGCGTCTTCCATCTCTGGACTGTTTTTTCCTCTTGTCTTCGTGGTTGGAGCACACCTGTCAATTCCTCTCTGTTGCAGGAATCCATCTGGTCTTGGGGTTGTTTTCTGAAAATATACAAATATATTCTCAACCACAAGTTAATAAAGGAATCTTTTCTATATAATTGATTTGGGATCCTTTTTATTTTTGTTCAAATGATTTTCCTTTGTCTTATTTAGACACCATGTGTGTCTGAAGGAGGTCTCCTGCCCCCATGGCTGCTTCGCGCTTCCCACACCCAGCTCAGATCAGGACCCAGGCAACAGAAAGAGACTTGGCCCAGCTCACATCGAGATACAGGTGACAGACAGAGACTTGGCCCAGCTCAGATCGGGGCCCAGGTAACAGACAAGAGACTTGGCCGAGAGCAGTTGCCCTATATCTAAATTCAGCCTAGCATCTGGAATGCTCAGGGCCCACTCAAGAATGCAAATAATCCTTCCCACTAATATTTACAGGGTAAACTAAGATTGTTGATAGAGTATTGAATTTGACAGTAAAATGGTAATCGAGTTTTCAGATTAATTTAAATAGGCTAATTGAAATAAGTGAATATTCAAGTAAAGTTAATTGTACTGGACAAAAAGCTGTTCTTAAAGTAATAACTAAAATTTCTATTGGTAGTTCATCTCATGGTAAAATTCCTGAATATGCAATGAACCTAAAGCAGTCATATGTGTGGGCAAAAAAAAAAAAAATTTAAATTTAAAGTTATCAAGACTGCATTATAAAATTTACAAAAACCTCCATTAATAAAAAAAAGGGGGGGAGATAGTAGGGCAATATCATGTAAGGAAAAATATCCTATAAGTAAATTACATCTAGAAAATTTTCACTTTACCAAATTAAGTTTCATTTGCAATGCTAACAGCAAGACGGCCATTAAAAACAGGCTTTTAACTTTTTCATGATTTTGTTTCAACTGAGATCATTTAGAAGTGGGTTAAGACTATAAATTTATCCCATTCTTTAAAAATACATGTTATCTAGTAAGGATCTTCAAGTGAATGAAAATGCCATACAATCCATTCACTTCTAATCCTCTGCCAACTCAGAGAGCTCAATATTATAAATTTCAATTTAGAGTTGAGAAATGTTTGCTTAAATGTATATTTTCAGGTGCCACCTCAGAATTACCTAACCAGATTCTTTGGCAGTGTGGTCTAGGAATTTGAATTTTTAATAGAGTTGATTTATATGCACATTCAAGTTTAAGGAATAGTGTACATGATAAATGTTTTTAAACAAAAATCTGTCATTTTATACACTTTATTCTCTTAAAATTAAACCATAATTGGAAGGTAGAAATAAATCTCCATATGACTCTATGTAAAACAAGCAGCTCTTACTGATTTTTCCACTGTAATATTTACAGGCAGTTACTCAACCTGCTTTTTATGAATCCAAAGGATTTATTGAAATATAACATTCAGCCTTTCTAAAAGAGTTAAGCTATTGATTTTCTCAGAATTATTTCATAATCTTTGGATGCTTAAAATTCTTAAAATCAAGATTTTGAAAGCTTAGGTTCTATAAAGCACCCACAATATCAAATTAATCAAATTAACCCAAACTTTAAAAAATTATTGGTGGAGAAATTTTACCTGGGAGAATCTAATAATGACCAAATTTTGCTTTGTAGTTATAAAAAGTTATAGAGGTATTTGTAACTCTGGAAAACTGTAATGTAGGGCAAGATTCAGGACAATCATCTGAGAACCATTTGAATTTATAAACTGATTTTAATCAGTTATCCTAATTGTGAAGCTATCAATATGTTTTAGTGATGGTATAGAATTTTTTTTCTTAGACGAATGCTTTTCCTTATCTGGAACTTATAATATGTATTATTAATATTGCTTTGCCTTCTTGGGAAACATTTTCAATACACTCTGGTGTAAGAGAAACTTCTTTTACAAATTTAATAATCTAATAATTTTACAAGTTTCTTATTAAAGATAAACTTTTATACCCCATGGTCCCAAAGTTTTCAAAAGTTAAAGTGTATTAAAATAAAAACTGTTCAAATTTATAGTAGAATTTAATCATAGCCCAAATTTCCATCCTTAGCTCTAATAATGTTATATCTAAATGCTGTATATTTCAATTATACAATATTGTAAGATGTCTCATAAGAGCTAAGATTGATTCTGCCATTGTTAAGTTCTGATCTTAAAACTAAGTTTCATATATATAAAAGAAGTATTTTCAATGAAGATTTACCAAACATACTCTACATACTGTACAGCTAGAAAATTAATTTATTGTAAAAAGAAAGAAAAAAAAAGCATCATGATGGCAAGCCTTAGAATTGCCTTGAAAAGGACAATTTTAGTTATGTTTAACTCTGTCCTCTTATAACCCAGGACACAAACTCAAGGACTCATGCTACCCTGTAAAAATGTGCCAACACATTTACAATTTGGATATCCATTTACACAAAATATGCACCCTGCAATTCTACCCCCAGAAGCCACAAATTTCCAGAAGACACCTATTACAAAAATCTGTGAATCAAGAAGGTGATCTTAGGTTTAGGTTCCAGACAACTTCCTCCTAAGATATTTAGTTGATCATTATACTTATGTTTTTGTTTGTCTCCTTTTCCTTCCCTTGCCCTTGACATATTTTCATTTTGTTATTTTTTAGTCACTAGACTGTAAAAATTGCAACTATAATTGTTTTCTCTCCTTTTTCAACTTTTTCCCTCTTTGAACTTTTTGGTATCTCTGGTTAACCATTCCCAAACTGCTGAAATAACTGCCATACTTTCCAATAGTGGACTGCATCCACTCCCCTCCTGTAGTAATTGGGTGAATTAGAGGCCCTGCATTTAACTATCAGGACTAATTTTTCCTTACCATAAGTGAACTCAGGACATTAGAGAATTAGACAAAGGGTTAATAATATAAGCTATAACAAAATTATTTTCTTATAAAACTGTCAATTTAATGCCACTGAGGATGTTTATTTGTCTTCTATAGTAAAACTAACTTATTTAGAGAGTAATTAGAACCAATCTTATTTTTTTGTCTTATACTTCATTATAGTTTTTAGACTATAATTTTGTGATCAGCTGGTTCTAAAATGTTTACCTCATCAAAACATGGCATATACTTTACATGGTTTTTTGCCTTTCAAGAATCTAAAGAAATTCCCAATTTGTTCATATGTTATTAGGAGCTTAATGTGGTGATTTACCAATGGACTTTACTAATTATGCAAGGCCTTTTGGTTAGACCAGCGGTTCTCAACCTGTGGGTCACGACCCCCTTGGAGGTCAAATGACCCTTTCACAGAGGTTGCCTAAGACCATCAGAAAACACAGATATTTACATTATGATTCATAACAGTAGCAAAATTACAGTTATGAAGTAGCAATGAAAATAATTTTATGGTTGGGGGTCACCACAACATGAGGAACAATATTAAAGGGTCGTGGTGTTAGGAAGGTTGAGAACCACTGGGTTAGACAAAAATGTGGCCTATTAATTTATTCCTAATTATTGTTCTATTGAAATACCTCAAGTTTTATATGCCCAACAATACCATATGTCTGTCCAATAAAAAGCTGGGAAAATACTTTAAAAAAAAATAAACCAATCAAGCATTCAATTAGAGCAGTGGTTGGCAAACTCATTAGTCAACAGAGCCAAACATCAACAGTACAACGATTGAAATGTCTTTTGAGAGGCAAATTTTTTAAACTTAAACTTCTTCTAACTCCACTTCTTCAAAATAGACTCGCCCAGGTCATGGTATTTTGTGGAAGAGCCACACTCAAGGGGCCAAAGAGCCACATGTGGCTCGCGAGCCATGGTTTGCCAACCACTGAATTAGGGTAAAGGCTTTTTGGTTATTAAAATTTGGCCAAACTAACATATGATATTAATTCTTTTAGTTGGCTTACCCCAAATCACAACCAACCAAACAAAAAAATTAAACTAGAAGTTTCCTAATGATACTTGAGTTGTCTTTGATTGTATAAATAAGTCTTGACTTCCTCTGTTGTCTGATACACAGTTGCTTAATCAAATTTTCTGTGCTGATTCTGAGGTGTCATCCAGCTGATGGTGTGTCAAAAAGCGAAGCAGCCTTCATGGTCATTTTGGATCCTCTGAGAACTGGGTTTGACCCAAAGAAAAGACAAGAATTAGTATGAAGGGAATGTGTTATTCTTGCTTAACTAGTGGAAATGCTAACAGGTGAATACCAGTAGCTGTTACTGAGAGGTGAACATTTTACAGTTGAAACAGCATGTTCAAGAAATGCCCATGAACCCTCGCTGGTGGACACTGGTTAGAGGATTATCCTGTGCACTAAATGTTTGTAGATTCCATTCCATCCTGGGGGCAACTGATCAATGTTTATCTCTTTCTCTTCCTTCCCCTTCCTCTCTCTCTCTTGAATCAATGAAAAACATATCCACATATTAAAAAGAAAATAAGGAAAGGAAAGAGAAGGGAGGAAGGGAGGAAGGGAGGAAGGGAGGAAGAGAGGAAGGGAGGAAGGGAGGGAGAAGGAGAGAAAGAGAAAGAGAAAGAAAAGAAGGATGAAGACCTGCAGATCATTGAAACTGTTTTTCCTAATACTGTGTCAATCTACTTTAAGGAAGACTGTTATCCCTGATGGTTTTCAGCCAGTGTGCCTAAAAACAATAAATTAAAACAAAATGAAAAGCAACATCTCATTGTTCCTCATAATGGTTTATAAACACTGTTTTGCCTTTGTTCAGTTATTACTAATTGTTTTCATTTTTTAAAATTCTTTATTGTTGAAAGTATTACATATGTCTCTTTTTTCTCCCATTGACCTCTCCCTGGCCATTCCCACCCCCCAGTGCATGCCCTCACCCTCCTACTGTCTGTGTCCATTGATTATGCTTATATGCATGCATACAAGTCCTTTGGTTGAACTCTTACCCCCATCCCCCGCCTTGCCTTCTCATTGAGGCTCAATGGTCTGTCCAATGTTTCTGTCTCTGTTGTACATGAATAAATTCAATCTACTTTTTACTAAACAATACTGTTATTCTTTGAAAAGTTAGATCTGAAATTGTCTAGAGTTAATATGCAATTCAGAAGGTAGAGGAAACATTTAAAAAACACCAGGAAAAAAACATGAAAAATCTAAATATTAGATTTGACTTTGGGGGTGGGCATGCAATGCAATATACAGATCTTATTACATAGAAACCCACACTTGAAACCTCTATGATCATGTTGACCAATATCACCCCAATAAATCTAATTTTAAAAAAAATGTGGAACATTCTAAAAGACAATTGACTTGGCTTTTGCAACAATCAAATTTATAAAATAAAAACAATGAAGGCAGCACTGTTCAAATTCAAGAGACTTATCTATACTAATAAAAGGTTAATATGCTAATTAGACCACATGTCTTCTGGACATCCTTCTGGACAAAGCCACAGTGGTGGGGGCCAAGGCAGAGATGGTTAGGGCCTATCAGGCCAGCAGGGGAGGGCAGGTAGGGGCCACCAGGCCAGCAGGAAGAGGTGGTTAGGGGCTATCAGACAGGCAGGCAGGCAGAGTGGTTAGGGGCAATCAGGCAGGCAGGCAGGTGAGAGGTTAGGATCCAGGAGTCCTAGATTGAAAGGGGGCTGTCCACCTGTGGTTTAGGCCTGATCCCTGTGGCAGTCAGACATCCCCTGAGGGGTCCCGGATTGGAGAGGGTTCAGGCTGGGCTGAGAGACACATCCCTCCCCCCGGCATGAATTTCATGCACCAGGCCTCTAGTCATGTTTATAATGACCAAATGTAATGTGGCTTCCTTATATGGATCCTGACTTAAGGAAACCTATATGAAATCATTACTGGGACAATCAGGGAAACATAATTATGATTTGGATATCAAACAGTAGCCAAAAACGTGTTGTTAATTTTAAGTGCTTTGATAACCATTACATTTTGGTTACATATATGTAAGCAAAAGCTTTGTTTTGCTTCTTCTGCTCTTGACTATTTTTGAGAATATTCTTATTTTAACTAAAATATGTATCTATTAGGTTTATAGATATATAATGGTGTTCTTCTTAAAATTATTCATTAGCTCTCTGCAAATTATAGAGACTAAATTTCCATTTAAGAGCCTTTATGAACCAGAAGTTCTTACTTTTCTAAGTTTGCCACTCTTCCTTTTATACCCAATTTACTTGAAGTTTAATAAACATTAATTATATAGCACAACCTTTTCTCATGTATAGATTGTACTCTTCATCTGACATGCCTTTATCTGCTGTTTAAAAACACACTGACACTTTAAGAGCAGGCATGAGGATTATTATAGTCTTGCTTGGCCGAAGTACATGAAAAGATGCTCTGCTCAACATCACTAATCATGAGGGATTGCAAATCAAAACCCCTTCACAACCCTGGCCGGGTAGCTTGGAAGGGAAATGGCCTATGCCTAGATAGTTGGACATTCACTGTTGATGTAGAAAAAGAGAATGCTAGGTAATAATTAGACAAAAATAAAAAAAATGTTTAGTTAAAAACTTTAGATTGAGTGAGACATATATGATAATCAGCTGAAGAAATCAGTAGAAATAATTAATGCCCCTCCTCTTTGGGCACAATTTGTATTTACATATATTAACACAATTAGCAAACCCTTAATCTACTAAGATTATGTTTATCTAAAATATTTGTTTTATTTCCAATTCGACAGCCATTCGCTTCTTTGTATTCCCATAGCCTTACGTTTGCCACAGGATACCTTGTTTATTCATTTTCTTCTCTTTTATGAGATTATAATTAATTTGAAGGTCTGAGTAATGTTTTATGATGATTTATGACCTTGCACCCAGGACAATATCTGGCTTTCTGTACATACTAAGTAGGAACTTGGGAAATTTATTTTTAATTAAGAAATTATTGAGAGGAGAGTAACAGTATAAATAATGCATATACAAACTTCAGGCAATATCTGGCTTTATTAGAGTGTTATTTTTCAGTAAAGAAATTGGTTAAAATATTTTTATGTGCACTTCTCCAAATCGGAGTGACTTTGCTATTCTCTTAAAAATAACCAACCCTGTACTGTTTCTGAACACTGATCCTGGTTTGTATGCATATTTTATTTCATAAGAAGTTCAAAAGCACAGTCATTACTATACACCAATTCCTGGTTTCCATTTCAAAGGCGTTGATAATGTTTAAATCTTTGAATTGTAAGATTTCCTTAGGGGATTGGAAAATATTCTTATGATGACTTCTTGATCTCTTCTTGCATCCTCAAGCAAAGACCAAAAAGGAAATTGAATAGAAATGAAACCTACCAGCAACAGTACTTTTCTTTATTGATGTTGGATAACATGTTAAACAGAATTGAATAGGACCTAAGATTCATGTCCAGTTCACTGTTAGGCTCAAAACTGAAATTAGCATAAACATCTATTTCAAATGAATCAGACACCACCAATTTTAAAGGCTACAAAAATTTCAAGAAAAGTGCTTGTATTTTTTTATCCAGAGAACCTTTGGAAGGACATGTCTTTATTGATACAAACTAGTTACGAAATAGTTATTTGTAAAATGTCAACAAAATAAGTTTTTCAAAGTAATTTATAATAAACAGAAAAAAGAGGAGTTTAAATAAGCGGGGCATTATCCTTTGGGATTTTCAAGGCTTATATGACAATACAGGAATCATGTGATACAGGAAAACTTTTTGAAAGAGGGAAACTGAGGTACATGGAGAATAAATAACTTGTTCAAGTGAATAAATAGTGGGCCTGAGTTTCAAATCAAGCATTCATGCTTTAGATCTAGTCTTCTGAATTATATATAATAATAAAAGCATACTATGCTAATTAGACCAGACATCCTTCGGAGTCCTTCTGGACTAGGCTGGGACTGCGAGGAAAGCCCGGGACCAGGGTGTCAGAGGGAAGCTGGTACTGGCAGCCAGTGGAAGGCCTACTCTTGCACAGATTTCTTGCATCAAACTTCTAGTTACTTTATATAACCCAGACTGTCGGTTAACCTCCATAATTGTGAAGAAAATCCACAAAACCCAATTAACTGTTTACCTTGGGAAGGATATAAAAAGAATCCTAACTTACTTTAATTATGGTAGCCATGAACCAATCTCATGTCAGATAATGTTAATATGCCCAATTATATTTACTTGTCGCTTTTTCACTATCATTCAAATTCTATTCAAATTTCAATATGTAATTTAAATGCTACACTTCCTTTTCTTAATTTCTTTATTGATTAAGGTATTGCATATGTGTCCTTATTCCCCTTACCCCCACCTTCCATTCATGCCCCACCCCCCTGTTTTCTGAGTCCACTGATTAGGCTTATATGCATGCATATAAGTCCTTTGGTTGATCTCTCTTCCTTACCCCCACTGTCCCCCACCTTCCCTGAGGTTTGATGGTCTGATTGATGTTTCTCTGTCTCTGGATCTATTTTTGTTCATCAGTTTATGTAGTTCATTATATTCCACAAATGAGTGAGATCATGTGATATTTATCTTTCTTTGCCTGGCTCATTTCACTTAACACAATGCTCTCCATCTCCATCCATGTTGTTGCAAATGGTAAGAACTCCTTCTTTTTTACCGCAGCATAGTATTCCATTGTATAGATGTACCACAGTTTTTTTAATCCACTCATCTGCTGATGGGTACTTAGGCTGTTTCCAAATCTTAGCTATGGTGAATTGTGCTGCTATGAACATAGGGGTGCATATATCCTTTCTGATTCGTGTTTCTAGTTTCTAGGGATATATTCCTCTCCATAACTTTACTAGGAAATATAGTACCTTCAACATGATTAAAAAAGGGAATGGGGTTTAAAAATCCAAATTTTGACGCTTCAACTTGCTAAAAATATAAACTTACTCTTGGCCCCCCTGAGTCTTGATTTCTTCATCTTTAAATTAAGGTTTATAATCTTAGCAGATAAGACTATTAAATATGATAGTTTACACAAAGTATACAACTCAGAGTCTAAACAACATAAGAACTCCCTTAATTAATCTGAGAGTCAGAAGACTCAATTCTTGTTTTTGTCATTGCTCATAGTACTTGGCACTCCCATGTATTTTATATTCTTTGCCTTCAATCCTTTATTACTTCAGTCAACATTTATTGGATCTTTATGATGTACATGACACTGTTACAAATTAGGAAATACTTGTATTTGGTTGAGATAAGGACCATAGCCATTAGATATGTATGTAATTGTATCCTGTCTTAATGTCTAGATTCAGTTCAAATGAACAGTTAACCAAAATGTATTATCAGGCTAACAATATAAAGTGAAGAAGTTAAAACAATTGGAAAATAAAATAACAAGGAAGAATAAGCTTGATATAGAGGCTACAAACTGAAAATCTGTATCCTTAAATAGATACTAGAGGCCTGATGCATGGAGATTCCTGCAAGAGTAGGCCTTCCTTCCCCCGCTGCCAGCACCAGCTTCCCTCCGGACCCCGATCCCTGGGCTGGCTTCCCTCCAGTCTGAGGGAACCATGCCAGGCTTCATCACGAAGGACATCTGGAATGATGTCTGGAAGATACCTGGTCTAATTAGCATATTGCCCTTTTTTTAATTATAGATACTTTTAAATATCTTATGTCAGGTTGCTATAACAACATATCCTAGATTGTGTGGCTAAAACTATTTATCAGTTTTAGAAGCTGGAGTCTAAGATTGAGGTGTCAGCAAATTCAGTTCTTGGTGAGGGCTCTTTGGCTTTTAAATGACATTTTTCCCCTAAGTGCCCACACGGCCTTCCCTTGTCGTGAACTCATGGAAAGAGAGAGCTTGCGTGTCTCTTATTATTATTCCATCATGAGATTACTAGTCTCATGACTCAATAACACCCTAATTACTCTCCCAAAGCTTCTCCTCCAAATACCATCACATTAGGAATTAGGGCTTAAACATATGATTCTGGGGCGGAACCAAAACATTCAGTCCATAACATCAAGAATATCAGTGATAGTTCTAGATGCTGACCAAAGAAGGAAATCCAATCACTTATACATTTGTGGCTATTTAAAATACATGAAACAAAAACAAAAAGTGTCCAGTATTGATTTTCATTTTGACTGAAGCTAAATACCTTTTGTGCTCACTCATAAAAAGAATAAAACAGTATGTAGTGAAAAATGACCTCCAAAACATCACTACAGTCAGTATAATGACAAGTTTCATTAGCTAATTTCTTAAAGTATCCTTAAAATAAGTTAGGAACATAATGCATGATGAGAGTTTAATAATTGCAATTCTATGCTGAACCAGTCTTTGACCTTAGGTAAATTACTTTCTTTTCAGTGACCCATCTGTCTCTTCTTTAAAAGCAAGAAATTGAATAAAAAGGTTCCTGAAAATATGGCATTATGCCACTACTTTCGAACCATTTTAGCCATGGAATCATCTCTTAAAAATACATCTGATTCTTATGACAGAGAAACAGATGAACACAGAGAGAGAGATGCAGGGCTGGTCTGGCTGTGATTGGAGTGGAAGTACCAGAATTCAGCTTCTCCCAATATCCACAGTTCTACAGAGCTGTGCTAGTTCTACTAAATACTCAGGACTGCAAGGCATGTCTGGAAAATAATCATAATGTCAGAAGCACAGAGGCATTGAAATCAGCCATTCCCAGGTTCAAATTCTGAATTTAACTCTCATCCACCCTGTGGGGGCAGGCCCAGGCCCTGTGATGCCTCACACAATCTGGGAACTTCTCTTTTAAGACAGAATACAGAACCATAAATACCAAAGTAGGAATAAGAGTAATCTCTTGAAAGTGGCTGTGAGAATTAAATTAGACAATGTTTGTAAATCAGCTAACAACGGGATAAGAAAAGCAATGTGTATTAACTATATTATATTTTCACCATGATTTTGTCAAAGAACAATTGTACCAAAAGTTAAATAGGCAAGGAAGAGTTCATTTAAGACTATTGAAACAGGAAAGAGGAACTGAATTTAATTCTACTGAAGCTAAAGACAGGAGAGTTATTAAGCACTGCGCTCAGCTAGTGGAAAAGTATTAGTGGACAAGAGGAGGAGGTTGGTCAATGTTATCATGTCATTTGTGTTGGTTAGTTAGCACTTATCAAAATTAGGCTCCTACCTCCAAAAGAGTGTGGAGGATAATATTAATGATATATCACTAAATAATTTATAAATTATGAGTAATAATAGTATATTATTTTTTAATACCAGTAAAGTAGGGCCAGAATATGTTATGGACAGCATGAGCATTGACAAATTTCTAGGAACATTAAGATTTCTGAAATATTTATGTTAATGATGTTTTACCCATACAAATAACCTAGGGAAGTTTAAACTTCTTTTTATTTGACAGAGCTTTTAGTGCAACTCAATATATCAAGTTAACCTAATGATTTTAATACCTCTCTTTCTACAAGGTAAAATAACATTTTTAAATTTTAATTGTTGTTGTTATTTTCCTGAGACCCTTTGAGAATTCCAAAGTTAGTTTGAGATTTTTTAAAAACTTCATTTTGGGGAGTGCAAAATATCAAAAATTACAAAAAATGTCAAAAGATTTAGACACAGCTAAAAATGATGATGGGTCACTAAGAAATAATACTTGGATACCAGATTAGCCAGTGTCAAAAAATTTAGGAGCAAATATAGGTAGTGTTTAATTGAAACAATGATTCTATTTCTTTTAAAGTTGAGATGTGGTTCAATTAAATAATAAAATACCTGATAAAGTCAACAGGACGTTATTCTGATAAAACACACAATCTATACCCTTGCAAAAACTTAGAAGGGAAATATGAATCTTTTTACAATCTCTTATAAAGAGTAAATTAATGATCCAAGCAAATGCCATTTTAACAGAGGGAAAACCAAACTCTAGTTTTGCATCAGTACAGTATTGATATTGAAGGTCATTTTAGAGAATAATTTAATCTATTTGATCTTAACTAGCTTTAAATGCAAACAAAAATATTCCATTGCTGCAAACTTATTACCCTTTTATTCAGGTTTTGTCCTACATTTACGTTCTTCTCATTCAGAAACAACCACTAACATTAAGATATTACTCTTTTTACCTTAGCAAAAATACATCCTATGCGCCTCATATATTTTGTATACAAAGTTGTTCCTATCTGCCCTAGTTATTTCCAGTAGTTTCATTTGGATATAGTGATTATAATTTAACTAATCATAGTTTATATTTTGCAAATAAATAAAAAATAGATAATTATGAATAAAATCAAATCAGTATTCTGTAGCAGACTAGTAAAGTTTTTGACTATACCATCATGATTTTTAAAAATATGTTCTTATTTATTTTAGAGAGATTGGGGGAACCATGCCAGGTCCCCTGATAGTCAAGGCTGGTGGGGGCACAGAGGCAGATATAGATATAGATATAGATATAGATATAGATATAGATATAGATATTTGATTTTTTACAGAGAGGAAGGGAGAGGGACAGAGGGTTAGAAACATTGATGAGAGAGAAACATCGATAAGCTGCCTCCTGCACATCCTGGGGATGTGCCCACAACCAAGGTACATGTACTTGACCAGAATCGAACCTGGGACCCTTCAGTCCATAGGCCAATGGTCTATCCACTGAGCCAAACAGGTCAGGGCGAGGCCTTGTTATCTATACACCAGAATGGCCTAAGGTCGCTCTGGGCATGAGCCTAAAAGGAATGTTCAAGGACTCTGAGCCTGGGAATCCTAATCAGGGCAAGATACCACGAGCAGGTGCAAGGACACACAGTACACTGTGCCTTTCAGTAGCAAATACGATTAATGTCACTGTTGGCATGAAGCCTTCTTTGTCTAAATAGTGTAAAAGTAGGTTACTGACCAGCTAGTTGGCTGGAGTTGACTGAGGATGGAGTGTGTGAAGAAGTCTGTTAGAGAGAGCAGCTAGGCAGGAGAGACAGGAGAAGCTGCTGAGCCAGAGAGCTCAGGTACCATTATGATGTGAGGGTGTGAGTCTAGGAGGCAGCATGCAGCTGCTCAGATAATAACTGTGGGTATCGAGACTGGTGCTATGTTATGGGAAAGAGATATGCATTCACTAGCCGGTGTCTGGAGGCTGTATGGACTTTGCTGTCAGGACTGTTCTTGTCTAATGGCTATATGGCCACTGGCTTCAGCAATACTCATTCTTATATACCTACAACTTCTCCATCTCCTTCTCCATCTCCCAAGACATCCTGCCATGATCTGCCCAGATTCAGAACAACTCAGAGCACCAGAGATCATGCAGAACTCCTGCTGTATGCTCTGACAGAGATACATTGGTGCAAAAGAGAAAACAGGGCAGAAAAATGCACTCAATCTAAATAGCAACTGGAGAAAAAAAAAATAGAAAGCAGGAGGAGGGCTTAAGAGAGCTTTGAGACAACATGAATTGAAGTACCATATGTATGATAGGGGTGCCAGAAGGACAACGAGAGGAGCAAGGATTAGAAAACCTATTTGAAGAAATAATGACAGAAAACTTCCCTGATTTGGAGAAGAAAAAAGTCACACAAACACAGAGAGTCCCAAACAAGATAAACCCAAAAGACTTACACTAAGACATTATAATTACAAAAGCAAACTTTAATGACAAAGATAATCTTAAAGGCTGCAAGGGAGGGTCAAAGAGTTACCTACAATGGATCTCCCATTAGATTATTAAATGATTTCTCGACAATAACACATCAGGCCAGAAGACAATAGAATGAAGTATATGAAGAGAGGCAAAACAAGGGACTGAACCCAAAAATACTCTATCCAACAAGGCTATCATTCAAAATTGAAGGGGAAATCAGGAGCTTCACAGAAAAAACAAAAACAAAACAAAAAAAACTAAGGGAGTTTATCACTACTAAGACAGTAAGGCAAAAAAATGCTAAAGGGACTATTGTAAAAAAAAGAAAAATAAAGGGAAGAAGGAACACAGGCATAGAGGATAAAAATGGCTGCAAATAAGTAACTATCAATAACAACCTTAAACGTAAGTTGATTAAATGCTCTAATCAAAAAGACACTGGGTGGCTCAATGGATACCAAAACATGACCCATATATATGCTGTATACAAGAGACCCTCCACAGAATGAGAGACTCACACTGAATGAAAGTAAAGGGATAGAAAAATATATTTTAGTCAAATGGAAAAGAAATAAAGCTGGGGTAGCAATACTTATATCTGACAAAATAGACCTCAGAGTGAAGGCCATAACAATAGACAAGGAAAGCCACTTCATAACACTAAAGGGATCAACACAACAAGAAGATATAACTCTGGTAAACATATATGCACCCAGTGCAGGAGCACCCAAATACATAAAAAAAACCCAAAAACTTCTGGAAGATATCAAGGGAGAGAGATTGATAGCAATAAAATCATAGTAGGGGGCTTTAATACCCCATTCACATCACTGGATAAATCCTCTATACAAAAAATCAACAAAGAAACAGCAATCCTAAACGACTCACTAAATCAAATAGACTTAATCAACATCTTCAGAGCATTTCACCCCCCAAAGCTATGGAATATACATTCTTCTAAAATGCACATGGGACATTTTCAAAGACAGACCACACATTGAGACACAGGCAAAGTCTCTTCAAATTCAAGAAGACTGAAATCATATCAAGCATCTTCTCAGACCACAATGGCATAATATTAGAAAACAACTACTATAAAAAAAATAAAATAATCAAACATTTGGAGGTTAAATAGCATGTAATTAAACAATAATTGGGTTACCAAAGAGATCAAAGAAGAAATTAAGAACATTCTGGAAACAAATAACAATGGAAGCACAACAATCCAAAATCTATGGGACACAGTGAAAGCGATCCTTAGAGGAACATTCATAGAATTATAGGCCTACCTCAAAAAAACAAAACAAACAAACAAAACAAAACAAAACAAAACAAAACGAAAACCTGGTAATAAATTATCTAACTCTAAAACTTAAAGAATTAGAAAAAAAGAAACAAGAAAAGCCCAGAGTGAGCAGAAGGAAGGAAATAATAAAGATCAGAGTGGAAATAAATGACATAGATACAAAAACAAATGAACAAACAAACAAAACAATGAAAAAAATGAAAGCAAAAGCTTATTCTTTGAAAGGATAAACAAGACTAATGAACCTCTAGCCAGCCAGTCTCACCAAGAAGAAAAGAGAGGACAAAAAAAAAAATCAGAAATGAAAGAGGCAAAGGCAAAGTAACAACTGACCCCACAGAATACAAAGGATTGTGAAAAAATACTATGAACAACTCTATTACAACAAACTGGACAACCTAGAAGAAATGGTCATATTCCTAGAAAAAGACAATCTTCTAAAACTCAACCTGGAAGAATCAAAAACTCTAAATAGGCCAATAGCTATGGCAAAAATAGAAGCAGTAATCAAAAATACTTCCATAAAACAAAAGACCTGGGCTGGACGGCTTTACAGGGCAGTTTTACTAACCATTCAAAGAAGAACTAAAACCTACACTCCTCAGAATATTCCAAAAAATTCAAGAGGAAGGAAAACTTCCAAGCTTTTTCTACAAAGCCAGCATTACCATAATCCCAAAACCAGATAAAGACATTACAAAGAAAGATTCTTACTTTGTTGTTGGTGTTTGCCGATTTAATTACAATGTGCCTTGGCATTGTCTTTTGGGGTTCATTTTGCTTTGAACTCTGTGAGCTTCTTGGATTTGTGTGGGTTTTTCTTCCCTATATCAAGGAAGTTTTCTGTCATTATTTCTTCAAACAAGTTTTCTATTTCTTGCTCAATTTCCTTTCCTTCTTGAACCCGTATTATGCAGATGTTGTTTTGTTTCGTGTTGTCCCAGAGTTCACTTAGGCTCTCCTCCTGCTTTAAAATTTTTTTTCTAGAAGCTGCTCAACTGGGTATTTTTTCCTTCCTTGTCTTCTAGCTCACTGATGCAGTCCTCTGCTTATTCTAGTCTACTCATGATGCTTTCTATTGAGTTCTTTACAGCAGCGATGTCATTTTTCATTTTTTCCTGGTTCTTTACATACATTGTCGAATGTGTCTTCCATTCTTTTCAGCCACCTTATGACCATTTCTCTGAATTCTTTCTCTGACAGGTTGCATGCCTCTATTTAGTTTATTTTCTTTTCTGGTGATGCCTGTTTTTCTTTCATATGCAGGCTTTTTCTTTGTCTCCCCATGGTCTTTCTTCTCCGGGTGTTTGGTTATGTAGTTCTCTCTCTCCAGCTCTGTCTCCTCCGCCAATTCGGGCTGAGTTCCACTCATTTCAGCTGCTCACTCTATTTGCTCCGGGACAAGGCTCAGGACACGTCCATCTATTCAGCTACCATTTTATGTCTTTCTAGTCAGCTCAAGGTATTATTTTAAGGCATCATTGCAGCTGCTCTCAAGGAAAGCTGTCCCCAGAGTGGAAGATGTTGCGGCTGGAACTGGGGTTCTCACAGGGCTGCTCTGGATACCTCAGCCACAGGCATGGCCTGGCTCTCCTTGGGCTTCCACGTGCTAGCCCGTGAGCGTCCGATATCCTTTCTTGATAACAACTCTCAGCAAAGAGGAAATACAGGGATCATACCTCATCATAATAAAAGCCTTATATAACAAACCTATAGCCAACATCATACTCAATGGGCAAAAACTTAAAAATTTTCCCCTAAGTACAGGAACAAGACAGGGATGCCCACTCTCACCACTCCTGTTCAACACAGTACTGGAAGTGCTAGCCATAGTGATCAGACAAGAAGAAAAACTAAAAGGCAGCCAAGTTGGAAAAGAATCATTAAAACATTCATTATTCACAGATGACATGATATTGTACATGAAAACCCGAAAGACTCCCTCAAAAAACTAATGAGGCTTAATAAATAAATTCGACAATGTAGCAGGATACAAAATTAACACCCAGAAAATTATGTTTTTTTAAACACCAATAATGAACTCACAGAAAGAGATACTTAAAAACCAGTACCATTTACCATTGCAACAAAAATTAAGATAACTAGTAATAAACTTAACTAAGGAGGTAAAGACCCAAATTCGGAAAACTACAGCACATTGAAAAAAGAGATAAAGGAAGACATAAACAAATGGGAGAATATACTGTGTTCATGGATTGGTAGAACCAACAGCATTAAAATGTCAATACTACCCAAAACAATGTATAGATTCAATGCACTCCCCACTAAAATTCCAATGGCATATTTCACAGACTTAGAACAAACTCTCCAAAAATTCATTTGGAAAAAAAAGGACCCTGAATAGCCACAGAAATTCTGAGAAAGAAGAACAAAGTTGGAGGGATCACATTACCAGATATCAAGCTATATTACCAAGACACTGTTCTCAAAACTGCCGTTACTGGCATAAAAACAGACATATAGACCAATGGAACAGGACAGAGAACCCAGAAATTGACCTAAGCCATTATGCTCAATTGATATTTGACAAAGGAGGCAAGAGCATACAATGGAGTCAAAATAGTCTCTTCAATAAATGGTGTTAGGAAAATTGGACAGATACATGCAAAAAAATAAAACTAGACCACCAACTTATACCATAGACAAAAATAAACTCAAAATGGATAAAGGACTGAAACTTAAGATAGGAAACCATAAAAATCTTAGAAGAATCATTAGGCAGCAAAATATCAGACATATGTCTTAGCAATATCTTTACTGATACAGCTCCTAGGAAAATGGAAACTAAGGGGAAAATAAACAAATGGGACTACATCAAAATAAAAAGCTTCTGCACAGCAAAAGAAACCATCAATAAAACAACAAGAAATCCCACTACATAGGAGAACATGTTTGAGAATATTATATGAGATAATGTCTAATCTCTAAAATTTATAGGGAACTCATACATCTTAACAAAAGGAAGATAAACTATCCAATAAAAAAATGGGCAAAGGACCTAAATACACACTTTTTGAAAGAGGACATACAAAAGGCCAAGAGACATATGAAAACATGCTCAAAGTCACTAATAATCCGAGAGATGCAAATCAAAACGACAATGAGGTACCACCTCACACCTGTCAGAATGGCAACCATCAACAAATCAACAAACAACAAGAGAGGATGTGGAAAAAAAGGAACCCTCCTTCACTGCTGGTGGGAATGCAGACTGGAACAGCCACTGTGGAGAACAGTATGGAATTTCCTCAAAAAACTAAAAATGGAACTCCCATTTGCCCCAGTGTTCTCACTTCTAGGAATACTAGAGGCCTGATGCATGAAATTCATGCAAGAGTAGGCCTTCCTTCCCCTGGCTGCTGGCACTGGAACCTGGGACCTGAGCTTCCCTCCGGCAGCTGGCAGGCATCCAGGACCTGGGCTTCGTTCTGGCCCACCTTTGTCCAGAAGGGCATCTGGTCTAATTAGCATATTACCCTTTTATTATTATAGATATGCCAAGAAATCAGAAACAGGAATCAGAAAGGATATATGCATCCCTATGGTCATAGCAGCACAATGTACAATAGCTAAGTTTTAGAAACAGCCTAAATGCCCATCAGCAGATGAGTCAATTAAAAAACAGTGGTACTTCTACACAATGGAATACTACATTTCTGTAAAAAAGAAAGAACTCTTACCATTTGCAGCAGCCTGGATGGACATGGAGAGCATTATGCTAAGCGAAATAAGCCAGTCAGAGAAAGATAAATATCTCATGATCTCACTCATTTATGAAATATAATGAACAATGTAAACTGATGAACAAATTAGATCCAGAGACACAGAGGCATCAAACTGACTATCTAATCTCAGTGGGAAGGCAGGGGAGGCGGGAAGTGGTAAGAGATCAACCAAAGGACTTGTTTGTACGCATATAAGCATAACCAATAGACACAAACACTAAGGGGGTTGAGAGCATATGCTGGGCAGTGGGAATGGCTGGGGAGAGGTCAGTGGGGGAAAAAGGAGGTATATGTAACACTTTAAATAATAAAGAATTAAAAAAAAGAAAAAAACTGCATGTTCTATTTCTTAGTGAAATACACAATGCAAGTCATTGTTGATACAAAATACAGTTGACAGGTTAATGATCACTAAAAATACTCCACTCTGAAAAAATATCTCTCTATATATCTGTACACATTATATATTTATTTAGCATTTCTATAATATTTTAAAGGACTAAAAATATGATGGAACAAGGAAACCTGACAGAATGTGTCATGCTGAAGTTTATTTGAATTTTATATTGATGAATTATTTCTAGGTCATGGCAATTTTTTGTATCAATAAAAAAATGCCATCTATTATGTGCAAATAATGAGTAAAGCTCAACCTGCCTTTGAATTATTTTTGAAAATCTTAGAGAATGTCCATAAACTCCTGAAACACAGCAAATCATAAAATACTTCTGAAACTAAAGTAGCAACATTGAACTTTTATTAGTTATTTTGTATTTTTATGCTACATACAGAATATCAAATATTTCCAATTTTATTACTTTTAAATAAATATGTCCAAAATATTTTTATGACCATGTATTGATATCTGGGAAGAATTGACAAGTATTAGTACATTAGTATAAAAATAGCCACTAAAACTTATCATACATAGGAGAAATGTGCAATTACTAGATCACTGTAAACAGTAGAGAGGGCCAGACTGAATATAGTCAACTGCAGGCTTTCCCATGAGACTGTGATATTATCTAAGCTGCTATTCTGGATTTCTTTACCTCATAGCCTTAGAACAGAGGATGTTTAGAGGCTTTTCTGATGGATAAGAGAGTGTTTCCCTAAAGATTTTTTTCACCTCTGCTTGGAAATTTGTTGTGATATATACTGCTAAAGCTAAGGGTCTATATTCTATTTACTTATGTTTGCTACACACATAAATAAGTAATTCATCTTTCGGTATCACTGATCCAAATTAATTTTTGATATGGGTACTTGTTTTAGTTGGAGATCTCCCTAACTTTTTTGACATCTTTCCCAATGTTGTCTGATAACAATGATCAAAACATGTATTCAGTCTGTGTGTATTTGGCAATTGGGTGTATTAGAGATGCAGGAAACAAAAATTAGTATGTTAACTCATGTCCATGATTTACTAGTATATGCTTTAAAGCTTTGTTTTTCATAGTTGCATTAGGGATTAATTTTTGTAAATCTCCTACATATTTATCCCGTGCTATTGGGGTGTAAAGATAGCTTGATTACCATAATACATGCTATTGAAAAGGAAAGGTACCATTGGCAAAATTACTTCAATAATTGAAACCAACTGGAAAATAAAAAAAATTTTTTTTTTCATTGAATGTAAGTTTTTCTACATTATCTGTATTTAATTTTATTATACCCCAGCTAAGGCAATACTTTCTAAGGATGTTTAATACTTGGACATGCCCTTACATCCTGAAAAACGGGGATGAAATGCAGACAAGAATCAGCAATGCCATATTATACAAGACTACAGGCCCAGTGCATGCATTTGTGCACTGGAGGGGTCCCTTGGTGTGGCCTGCGGGGATCAGGCCAAAATCAGCAGTCCAACATCCTCTGAGGGATGTAGTGGTACGAGAAGCAGCAGGTGGCCAGGGAGGAGCCCGAACCTGAGCCGGGCGCCACACTGCTCCCACTCATCCTGGCCCCACGGTACTGCCACTGCTGCCGCTTGGTAGGCTCGCTGCCTTTTCGCTGTGGTCTCCACCTGCCTGTCCTAGGGTGATACCAGTGCACCCATGACCAAGAAGTGACTGTGGGCTCACGCCCAATCAGTCCAGATGCCAGTCGCAATCCCAGTCCAGGTCTGGATGGGGGGGGCACACATAGGGTGAGTGTCAGTGGGAGAGGCTCACGTCGCTGCAGCTGTGCTCACCAGCCATGAGCCTGGCATTTGACACCTGTTGGTCAGCTGAGAGGCACTCTTGCTGTGGGAGCACACTGACTACCAGGGGGCAGCGCCTGTGTTGAGCATATGCCCCCTGGTGGTCAGTGTGCACCATAGTGCCCAGTTGAACGGTCACTTAGGCTTTTTTATATATAGATTGTAAAAATTCTAAGGGTGGCTTGTTAAATATTTCACTGAGTTTCTGATAGGCCATTAGCTATTTTTTATTTAGATTCAAACAGAATATAAAGAGTATGATGTTCTGAAAAGAACATTATTATTGACTTGATGTAGTATGTTAAATAACTTTTCCAAGATATTTAAACTGTTGGAAACTGCTTCCTCATGAGTAAAATGGAAATACTAATACATATATCATAGCATTGCTGTATTAAAATTATATTAAAATGCTTGAGAAATTCATAGCAATCTTTCAATAAATGTGAGCACAGTGGAATAATATAGAAATTTATCACACCACAGTCAGAACTCAGTTTTGAACCAATTGAATAACAGACACAAATGCAAACTGGTGAGCAACAAATTAGCTGTGTTCTTAGTGAGTCTGAATTAGAAACTAACTCAGCAAAAGTATGTAGTATTTAATCCTATATAATAAAAAGCTAATATGCAAATCAACTGAATGGCCAACAACTGGTTGCTATGACATGCTCAATGCAGGAGCTGCCCCCTGGTGGTCAGTGTGCTCCCACAGGGGGAGCGCTGCTCAGCCAGAAGTGCTCAGCCAGGCTCACAGCTGGCAAGTGCAGCGGCAGTGGCGGGAGCCTCTCCCGCTTCCATGATAGCACTAAGGATGTCTGCCTGCCAGCTTAGGCCGCTCCCTGTGCCATCAGTCAGACATCCCCCTAGGGCTCCCAGACTGCGAGAGGGCAGAGACCGGGCTGAGCAACCCTCTCCCCCTCCCCCCCCCCCCCCGGCACTGAGTACACAAGTTTCGTGTACCAGGCCTCTAGTATACTACATAACTAGCCCTATGAATTCAACTTCAAGCCACTTCTACTTCTAAGTCTGGACATTTGGGTTCACCTGTGAGGACAGTTAAGGTCTGCCAAATTAGACCAGGGACAAAGAGCTGATTGAGTATGCTTGTGGCCTCTAACATACTATGACAAAAGGACACTAGCACATATCAAATTTTGTTCAATATTAATCAAGTAAATTTATTTTATAGGGAGTATTGTTCTTGTAGGGATATTCATATTAGCATAAAAACAGACACACAGATCAATGAAGCAAAATAGAGAGCCCCAAAATAAACCCACTCATGTATAATCAATTATTTTATGACAAGAGCCAAGAATATATAATAAGAAAAGTGTCTCCTCAATTAATGGTGCTGGAAACTTGACAATCACATGCAAAAGAATAAAACTGAACCATTTTCTTATACTACACCCAAAAAATGACTCAAAGTGAAAAGATACATGAAAGTTAAGATCTGAAACCGTAACACTCCCAGAAGAAAACATAGATGGTAAGCTCCTGACATCAGCCTTGGTAATGATTTTTTTAATCTGACACAAAAAGTGAAAGCAGAAAAAGTAAAAACAAACAAATGGGACTAAAACTAAAAAGTTTCTGAACAGATGGCTCTACGTGACTGTCCTAGGGTGATACCGGTGCGCCCATGACCAAGAAGTGACCATGGGCTCACGCTCATTCAGTCCAGATGCCAGTCCCAATCCCAGGACAGGTCTGGATGCGGGAGGGACACACAAGGGGAGTGTCAGTGGGAGAGGCTCATGCCTCTGCAGCTGCACTCACCCTAGCTGGTTTGGTTCAGTAGATAGAGTGTTAGCCTGTGGACTGAAGGGTCCCAGGTTCAATTCCAGCCAAGGGTACATACCTGGGTTGCAGGCTCAATCGCCAGTGTGGGGCGTGCAGGAGGCAGCCAATCAATGATTCTCTCTCATCATTGATGTTTCTAGTTCTCTCTCCCTCTCCCTTCCTCTCTAAAATCAATAAAAATATATTTCAAAAAAATGAAAGAGCAACATACTCGATAAGGGAAAATATTCACAAATTATGTATAAGGGATTAAAATTCAAAATATATACATAACTCATACAACTCAATAGCAAAATAAAAAGAAAAAAAGACACAAAAACAATTCATTTTAACAGTGAACAGAAGATCTACATAGATGTTTTTCCAAAGAAAACATACAATCGACAACAGGTACATGATAAGTCCTTAAATCACTGATCATCAGGGAAATGCATATCAAACCATAATGAGACATTTCCTCACACCTGTTAGAAGTATTATTAAAAAGCAAGTGAGATGTAAGTGCCAATGAGGATATCGAGAAAGAACACTTGTGCACAGTTATTGAGAATGTGTTATTGGTGCTGCCACTATAGAAAACACTATGGAGCTTCCTCAAAAAATAATAACAGAACTACCCTATGATTCAGTAATTCCACTTCTGGGTATTTATCCTAAACAATAAACAAAAATACTAACTTGAAAATATATGTGTATCCCTATGTTCACTGCAGCATTACTTACAATATGAAAAAACAACAAAAACTTATGTGTTCACCAATGGATGAATGGATAAAGAAAATGTACACACACACACACAGACCCTTGACTATTATTCATCCATAAAAGAATAAACTCTTGCCATTTGCAACAACATGGATGGACTTTGAATGCATCATGCCAAGTGAATTAAGTCAGACAGAGATAAATACCATATGATCTCCCTTATGTGTGCAATCTTAAAACAACAACAATAAAACACATTCACAGATACGGAGTACAGATTGGTGGTTGCCAAAAGTAGGGGGTAAATGGTCAAAGAAATGGGTGAACGGGGTCAAAATATACAAACTTCCAGTTATAAAATAAGTGATGGGGATGCGATATAAAGCATAGTGATTATCCTATATAATAAAAGGCCAGTGACTGTAGAGGGCTGCCTGGGAAGGCACATGGGCATTTCTTTAAATTGTTGTCAGCTGAGCCCGAGGCGATTGGCAGAGCCACGTCTGGGTTACACCCTCCCCAAGAAGGTGGGGGGTGTTATCAGTACTGACTTTTTACCTTTGTCCAGGCGTCCACCTAGCGGACTTTGATATGTAAATCCAGGCAAGCACCAGGAATGCTAGGGCCTACTCAAGAATGCAAATAAGCTCCTTTAATCCTAAGTTTTGGTGTTACTTCCTGGTATTTGGGGTATAAAATAAACTTGCTTCGTGGGCTCGAGGTCCCTGCCTCTCCATCAGAGAGGATGGCTTCCCACCTGGCTCCCAGCTTTGTTTCTATCTTCGTGTCTGGTCTCTTTCTTTTATTTCTCAATCCCTGGCCGCCTCCACTTAGAACCAGTTCCCCATCTCTCTTTCCGTGCTGGACGTGGAAAAGGGAGATCCCCGCCATATCTGGCCCCCACCGCAGCTGGCCCCGCAAGTGACCATAACAGCATAACAACCAGAATGATGAATGGACCAGTCGCTATGAGGTGCATTGACCATCTCTTGGTCCCTCACCCAATCCGGCAGGCTCCGATGGCTGGATGGCCAATGGGGAACCACAGGAAACCGGGCTGGCAGACTGCAGGGCAGGACTGGGGACTGGTGAGTGGGCAGCAGGCAGACCACATGGTCCCTCACCCCCGCCTGCGCAGGCTCCAATCGATCCTCAGTTTCTTCTGAAAGGAACATGGCGCCTCCACTGCAAAGCCTCTCAGGACATGTACTCACCGCTATGAAAGGCTCCAGAGTGGAGACTTGAACAAGGACTTCAGTGCCTGCAGTGACCCTCACCCTTCAGTGCTGGGGACTGGATGGAGAACATTAGTTTTAAAGCACAAATACCCTTTTCAGGAAACTTGCTCGCCACCACCCTACTCCACAGCCACTGCCAGATTTGCAAGAAAGTGCGCATGCTCCTCCCTGCGGGATGGGCGGGGCCGGAGCCTGCGCTGAGTGGTTCTGTGATGGGGGCGGGGCCAAGCCAGGCTGATAGGCCAGTGCAGGGGCAGAGGGAGGCAGGGGCAGAGGGAGGCAGGGGCAGAGGGAGGCAGGGGCAGAGGGAGGCAGGGGCAGAGGGAGGCAGGGGCAGAGGGAGGCAGGGGCAGAGGGAGGCAGGGGCAGAGGGAGGGCCAGGAAGGAACAAGGGGGCAGCCCTGGTTCCCTGCACCTCCTCCCACAGGCATAGCCCTTCCTGGTTGAGTTTCCCACGTCCTTGTTAGAGTTTTGGCTGGTGAAACGACTGTGAAAGGATTCACAAAATGAGAAGAGACAGATGCAGAGAGAAGGCGTTTATTTTACTTCTTTAAAGGGAGCAAAGGGCCAGGTGCCCTTTGATGGCACAAGGCACCTAAGACAGTGGGCTGTTTGTTTGATCGCCTGAGGAACCTGGGTGGCAGTGGTGGGGCTGGACTGGGGACATGCGAGCGGGTGGAAGATGTCCCTGATCACAGGCTAGGCCTAGGGACCCTACCCGCACAAGATAATGTGCGCTGGGCCTTTAGTAGTTAATAATACTGTATTGAATATTTTAAAGTTGCTAAGGAAGTAGATCTTAAAATTTTATCATCACGAGCAAAAAATTACAACTATGTTAGGTGGCAGATGTTAACTAGACTTACTGTGGTGATCATATTTCAATGTATATTAATATTTAATTATTACAATGCATACCTGAAACTAATATAATGTGATGTGCCAACTATACCTTCATTTAAAAAAACTTCACCAGAGAACTCCATAATATAAATTTTCAATGAGGAATTATGTCCCAAAGAGCAACTAAACTCCACTCTGCTATAGTTCATGTTCATTATCAGAGAGTTATATCAGATTTAGGGAACTGAAGTTCACTAACTTCACCTGTTGAATAGATTGATTCCTTTTTGAGCCATATAAATAAGGGTTTGACTTTGAGTCTACTATTGAGCACAGATGTGGCCCTGAGCAATTTAAATCAACTTTAATCTCTGCTCTTTTAATTAATATTGAGATAAAGATGCCTTGATATGTTTTGATTATTATTTGAAATAGACATAAAACATAGGTATATTTTTTAGGTGCTGAGAAATCTGCGTGGTAAATATTCCTTAATCATTCTTTTTTTTACTGTTTGTAAAACAATTGGGATAAAATAATAAAAACACAAACTACAAAAAATAGGATGCTTAACTTATATAACCAATGAACATATGCATTTGTCCAGAGAGCCCCAGACTTCTCATAGAATGCCCACTTTTTGAAAGACAGTAGAAATGGCTCTTATGTCTCCCATTAACACAACTTTGCCAACATTTCTCATGTTGTGTCAAGTTATTGTTTTAAGTATAGTTTAGAAAAAAAAATGGATTCTATGGTGAAATACCACCATAGTAACTATCATATAATTCCTAATTTTGGATTTTATCATTCACAAATAACTCCCTACTTATGTATTAACTCAGTAATATAAGCTATCAGCTGTTATAGCAAACCTGAATACACTCTTAGAATACAAAATCATCATTTTCCATTTTTAATTCACATTAAAATGCAGTGTTGAAGAGTATGGAGCTTGGAGTAAATGACCTGGGTTTTTATTATTATTTTAATACTTTGTATCTCTTTAGTTTTAAAAACAAAATTTACACACTTCACCATAAAAGACAGGGTGGGGACGCCTACCTGGCCATGTAACTTTAGGACATTATAAAAATCCAATTCTTATTCAATGAATGAGTGAATGTATTTCATGAATAACTGTGAAACAACTATTCTCTATGTGTGTGTGTTTTGTTTTTTCAGGGATAGCTTCAAGCATAATCATAATATGTTTGTGTAGGTATTTATGAAGTGTGACAGAATTTTCCATCTCATAGTGATGATATATGGAGATAACAAGTTTCATAGAAAAAAGTCTTTGTTTCTAGCCTCTAATAAAGTATTCAATACATCTCCGCCATTGTTCACTTTCAATATTAGTTTTCTTTTAATATAACAGTAGCACTGGTTCAATTACAAAAGTGCCTTTTTAATATAGCAAATATGTTTTATTTCTCTAGGTATCATAATATAGAGACATAAATAATGTTGGCATTAATACAAACATTTATTGAGCCTCACTATAGGCAATGCTTATATGTGACAGGTGCTTAACAGTGATGGATTTGATCCCACAGGAAGTTAATTAAGTTATTCAGGCACTGGGTTTTTATTTGGAAAGTTTCCCTAAAGGTCTCCTGTAATAGCTAATTGTTCTTCTATTTTGTATTACTTGACAGCTATGGCTGATGTTTATTCTGCACCTGGTTTCCCACCACATGTATCATAATTATAATTCTTGTGACTTATAGCAAATATTTTTAATTGCTAGTAGGATAAGATAACATTCTTATGAGGAGATAACTCCTTGTTTCTCAGAGAAATAAAAATGTAAGTTATTTCTACATTAACAGTTTAGGAGTAGAGTAAAATACCATAGATATATCTAACAATTGGGGGTTAAAAAGTCGATTTAAATTCTCCAATAAGTCAAATGTAATACTAAAACATAAAGACAACATTTTCCCCTAGCTAACAAGGAAGCTCATAGGGACCAGAATATTTCAGATTTCAATTCTTTTTACATTCTGGATGTAACTTTGTTTAAAATGAAGTCTTTTATCCTATTGGCCAATGTTGGCAATTCACTTGTATGTTACATAAATAGTGTAGAGCACTGAAACAAATGTCCAGGCAAATAGATACTGAAATGAGTTCTTCCCTCAACACCTATGCCAGCTGCAGCACTGAATATCCACTTAACACAAACATTCAACGCCACAAGTCAAGTGCAGAATGCTGAGTTCTATAAAGCTGCTTCCCTGGTCTCCTCCATTTAGGGGAAAGCTGTTGACTTTTTAAAATATATATATTTTTAAATTTAAAAGCTATAACCAAGGCATGGAGATGTACTCTATATTGATCCAGTTAATAGTCACATTTTATTTTATTAATATACTAGAGGCTCAGTGCTCAACATTTGTGCACTCTGGGTAGGTGGGGAGGGGGTCCCCCCTCAGTCCAGGCTATGACCTTTCACAGTCTGTGAGCCCTCCTGGGGAGTGGATCTAAGCCACCAGTCAGACATCCTTAGCGCTGCCAAGGAGGTGGGAGAAGCTCCTGCCACGGCCACTGTGATCGCCAGCCTTGAGCCTGGCTCTCGGCTTCTAGCTGAGCAGCAGTCCTCTTGTGGGAGAGCACTGACCACGAGGGGCAGCTCCTGCATTAAGTGTCTGCCCCCTGGTGGTTAGTGTGTGTTATAGCGACCTGTCATTCCAACGTTTGGTTGATTTGCATATTAGCCTTTTATCATATAGGATTTGTTGGTATTTCTATTGGGTTTAATTGTGAATTGAGTAGGAAAATGAGAACTAATTATTCTACATAATAGTAACTTTTAGCATTTACTATCATTATATTTATTATTTTTGCTATAATACAATGGTTAAATTTCATTTTAGGTCATTATAACTGTAGTTCTAAAGACCTCTCACTTTCTACAATGTTCTTTTAAATTTAAAGCAGCATTCTGATTCAACATAGTCAAATTATATTGTACTCCTAAAATGATCTTACCTTACTTTTGATATTTTTTTTTTAGTTAATCTCAATATTATGCTTCTTGAATTATAAAATTTAGTGCTAGAGTTGACTTTCCATATGGAATGGTGGCATCATGTATTCATATCAGGGATTTTTTTAGTATAATCAGATAGCATCTCTCCATCGACATTTACCTGGATTTCTTAATAGAGTGTAACCCAGAAATGCATGAAATGGCAATGTGGTGTGGAAATAGCACGTCAGTACACTTGGACCTTTTCTCTTCTGTCCCTATTTGGATATCTCTCTGGGTGATCTCATCCCTGGAATTAAATGCAAGAATTAACCCATGTGCTGACAAAACTTTAATTTATATCATGAGTCCACATTTTGCTCCCAAAACCCAGACTTCAATGGAAGCTTCATATTCACTGTTTTCTACTCACATGTCTATTGGACATTTCAAACTCTGTGTGGCCAATCTGAATGCCTGCTTTCTTTGCCAGGCTTTCTCCGCTTTTGATGTGTCTCATTTCAGACAATGGCAATACCTCCAGTTGCTTAGGCTGAAATTGGTATCATCTGTGGCTCCATTCTTTCACACTGCTCATTCAGTCTCAGAAAACAAAACAAACCCAGCTTGCTCAAACTTTAAAATTCTCTTAACCAGGAACTGACATTTTCAGCACTTCCACTGCTACCACTAACTTTCCCATAGGGACTACTGAAATCACCTTCAAAGAGATTTCCCTGTTTCTACCAGTGTTCCTACCTCCTATTTATATACCAGTCAAATGACCTTTTGAAATGCAAGTCATGGGTGTCGCTCTTTCACTCAAAATCCTGAAGTGGCTCTCCATTTAACTTAGCTTTATGTTGCTTACAGGACCCTACCCACAAGGCCCTGCTTTCATACCACCTCTCCCTTCCTCTCCCCTGTGTACAAACATAGCTTCCTGGTGCCCATGGCACATACCAGGCTGGGCATGCCTAAGGGACTTTGCCCAGCTATTCCCTCTGCATGGGCCACTCTTTTCACAGATATTAATATGGTCAACAGTCCCATCTCTCTCTCTTTTTTTTCTTTTTTCTGAGAGGTGTACCCTTATTGCCCTGTTTAATAATGACACATTCCCATACCTCTCTCCTCCATATTCCTTCTTTCTTGACTAGTTTACATACTTTTAATCCTTACCTGGCTTTTTTCATAGCACACATCACCCTCCGGTTTTCCATTATACCTATTTTCATCTTCCTTTGTCTATTTCCACTAAAATAGAACTTACTAAAATTCACCTACATAACATTAGATATGACTGTGTTTTGTTCTGATACATTCATGCCTAGTCAAGTGTGTGGCAGCTTGCAGGTGTACAGTGAGTATATATTTTAAACAAATGAATAAATTCCCAATTTATCTCAAATTACGCAGCCAATAATTAGCCTACAGCTAAATATTATACTCCACATTAGTTCATGGCATTAAGTCACTACTTTAACATTCCCAGTTTGCGCAAAAAATAAGAATGCTTTAGATACCCTGAAAATTCAAGTCTAGTGTACATCTTGCTACCTATTCATATTGAATTGTATTTTTTACTCTCTGCAAAAGCAAAGGTCCAATTGTCTCATATATTCATCGCAGTCATAGTCAAAGTTTATTCTTGACAGGATTTTTCTTGAGAGGACTTTTCCTTTTAAGTCTTTTTTGTATATTATATGTATCTTCCCTCTAATTGCTCCAAATAATTGTATATCTTATCTACTCGTTAATATTTTTTTTTGTTTTACTGTTTTAATTCCTTGTAGAATCTGAAAGAATGACTTATCTTTCTAAGCTTACCTATCTTCTATAGCCATGTTAACTTACAATTCAACAAAAATAATCAGTTTATAAATGTGAATGACATTTTAAAATAATTATTCTAAATTATGAGTGAGAAAACATCTAGTTTGAACCCAGTAGAATCAATTTTTAACATCACATTCTCAACATTTGGATGTGATTCCCTGACTCATTCTGTGTTAAAAATATGGCCTGGAGTGCTGTTATGGAAGACAAAGTACTGGTGTCAGTGGCATCCTTGCAGAATGTCATTATACGCAGCAGCTATGACACAATGAAAGTGCGCCTGGCAGTAAACCATGAGCCGTATCAATTATATTTGAAACTAAAGTATTTCCAGTAATAAAATATATTAGTTTGCAGCGTAAGTTATTGAAATCTTTGGAAGAAAAGGTTTCCCTACTCTGGTGCACCTCAGGAATTTTTGTATTCCTGCAAGCCTATTTGCTTCATGTTTTAAATATTTTGTTAAAATGATGGCTGTGCTGACAGTTATCTTTCTTCTTTGCTTAAGAGTTTCCAGGTAATGGATATGAGGTTCCTAACTAACATTTCACACTAGGATTTCATTTGCGGACAAGTATCTGTCAGATATGACTCTAATAAGACACTCAAATAGAGATGTCTTCCAAGTGGTAACCAATACCTCCAGGTGGTGCAACTTTCAAACAAGTAATTTCCATCTTAATTGTCTAAAGATAAGTTTTAACATCTTCATGAAACTGATGGTTACATTCTGCAAAGGAAAATACATTTTTATCTCACTATGGATTTCTGAAACAAAAATCTAATGTGCTAGTATGCAACAAATCTTAGTACTTTTTAGCAATATTAATTTTGAACCAGCATCTTGCTAATGAACACCATAGTTTTCAAGGTGAACTTTTGATGGTGAGTTTTATATAATCATTTACTGGTTAAATTTTAAGTTAAATGGGCAGATTTTTATTAACCTAATTACCTTATTAAAATATTTTATATTAATATCTATGTATTAGAGGCCCGGTGCACAAATTCATGCATGAGCGGGGCCCCTCGGCCTGGTTGGCGATCGGGGCCATCATCGCCCAGTCCCTCTCAGGGAGATGGAGGCCTGCTGGCCAGGGGGAGAAGCACAAGAGTTTGGCTGGCCGGCTGAGGAGGAGGAGCTGATTGGGGCCGTCCGGCCGGGGGAAGGACCACAGGAGGTTGGCCAGCTGGCCACAGGAGGTTGGCTGGCCACGGGAGGTTGGCTGGCCATGGGAGGTTGGCTGTGGGAGTGCACTGACCACCAGGAGGCAGCTCCTGTGTTGAGCATCTGCCCCCTGGTGATCAGTGCACATCATAACAACTGGTCAAGTAGTTGTTCGATCGCTCAGTCATTGGGTCACTTAGGCTTTTATATATATAGGCTAAAGTGGGGAGGGTCTTATAATGAAGCCTGGTTGGGTAAATTATGACATGGTCACTGGGTGTTGGTCAATGCAGTGTTTTTCATGGCTTTCAAATTTTCTCCAAATGTGCCCATTTTGTGACTCAAATCTTTACCCCGCTTATTCTTGTTGCACAGTATGTATATAATGAATACAATTATTGAAATAATAAACAAGCTCCTACCTCTATCTGTATCTATGAACAAACTTTATTCACCACTTCTTCTATATCTTCTATACCAATAAATTAAAGCTTCCTCATGAGAAATGACTTGATATAAATAAGAACATTTAGCACACTAAGTCTTTGATATGAAATGTGGCTAAAATATCTAAAAAAATAAATTTGTTTATTATTTATTTATTTAGTGTTAATCCTCACCCGAGGATATTTTTTCCATTGCTTTTTAAAGAGAGTGGAAGGGAGAAGGAGGGACACACACACACACACACACACACACACACCCATGTTAGATACACATCTAAATGGGATCGGTTGCCATCTGCACACTCCCCGACCCAAGGAGGAGATGAACTTGCACCCAGGTATGAGCCCCTGACTGGGAATTGATCCTAGACGCTTCTGTGCACAGGATGATACTCTAATCCCTGAGCAATACTGGCCAGGGCTAAAAGACACATTTTTTAATGATTGAGGCTTTTTTCCTTATTGATCGAGGATGATGTAACAAGTGACTGTAAGTATAACATTTGTTATTACTATAGAATTTGAAACACTGCCCTCCTGATATCTCTATGATGGAACAACATACAAACAGTAAAACCAGAAAATAACACACACTAGGTCCATCACAATAATCCTGCCGGGCATGGTATCTGATTACATGTGATATTTCTGGATGCAACATAGAATTAGGAAAGGAGAGGGTTTTTTTTTTCTTTTCCTGTGCAGGAGAGTAAAAGTTCTAAGATTATATAACCAAAAGCAGGCCTAGAGCAAACAAACAAAATAGCTCTAGGGTTGTACAAACCAGTGTGAGGGAATACTCCATGTTTCAGGTCCAGAGAATGAGGAGTGATAAACAAAAGCAGTGATGCCACAGATGGTGGGGACAGCCCAGGCATGGCCACTGTCTTTCTGTTCCTCCACTCTCAGCTAGGATAGGGGAATGCATCCAAAGAGCACAAGGGGAAAATTCTAGGAAGCCTAAGGAAACAACAGTGCCCTATGGATTTGGATCACATCATTGATAATTTAACAAGACGAAAGAATATATTCAGCCTCCTTTCTGCCTCTGCTATTCCTTAGTTCATACTTAACATTTTCAATCAGATTCACCATGAAAGCTGACATAATGGACTCCAAAGCTCCTCAATGCACTATTTAAAAATAATTTTTAGTAGTAACTTTTTCTACTTTTTTCCTTGAAAGACATTTGTTCTTTTTATAGAATAATGTGTTATGTCTAAGTATATAAAGTAAACAAAAATGATAAATATTTCAATTTCATGGTATAGTTATGGCACTTTGTATATTTATTTTGTGTTATATAATATTTTGCATATTAGTATCTGACTATATAATTAGGCACTACTTATTCTGCAGATATTTATTTAGCTCTTTGGATATGCCAGGCATTGCTCTTGATACCAAAAATACAGCATTGATGAGACAAATGTTCTGCTCTCATGGAATTCATATTTCAATACTTGAGACACAGGCAATAAACAGTAAATAAATGAATTCACCAAAACAGATTGCAAATTGAATAAAACTCTGGGAAGGAGAAAGATAGCAGTGGGCCCTGGGGCCAGGAGTTTCATGTTGGCTTTGCTGAGGAAGGTCTCTTGAGAGTGTGACATAGTGCAGAGATGTAAATATGGGGAGCACCATATTATTAACATTTTAATTGTTTTGCAGTATTCCTTTGTATTTATAGAAAGTAATATTTAGCTAGACCCTTATTGTTTAAATTTCAGGTTAACTTTTCTATCATGTAAATGGACTATAGTCAGCATATCTAGTATAAGACATTCACATTTCTAATATTTTCCTAAGACTAGACATGTAAGTGTAGAATTACTATGTCAAAGTTTAATATTTATAATGATTGAATAACCAATGTTGGTCTGCTCTTTGGAATGCATGCAATTATATTGTTTCTAGAGATATATATTATTCAACTTCTTATATGAAAGTTAATATTGTTTATTACTTTTTTATTTTTTCTAATGCAAAATAAAAAGAAACTTTGTTCTTTTAACTGTTATTTTCCTGAATAGTAATGTAGATGAGTAGGCAGAGCAATTTTTTGTTTCTCTGTTTCTAGCTTCCGTTCAGGTGTTCAAGTGACAATAGATTGATGAATTATTTCACTCTGATTCTTTACTTTCACCCTTATGCTTACTTACTCCCAGTAGCCTCTCATTATTACACAAGTAGTTTAAAAACTGTTTTTCTGCAGCAAAAATAAGTTCTGAAAACAAAAGTTTATGCCTTGAGGGTAAAAATAAATAAGTTCGGAGATCTAATGTAGCTGAAGTGACTCAAAGATAAGGATCTTACCACCAGTCTGCCCATGTACTCAAATGGGTCCCCTTAAACATTTTTAAATGGTCCACAGGAAAAAGGCCTACACTTCTTAGATTCCCCATGTTTTGCTATATTTAATATATTATTTGTTACCTTTTGTCTCCTAAACTCTAGCCATAGACATAGCAATTATCCCATATATGTCATAATCTGACTTTTTTGCCTTTTCCAGCCTTTTCTTTCTATAGAGAATGCATTCTCCCTACATGTTCTACTTCAACTCCAAAACTACTATCAATTGCTCAAACCTTAATGCAATATGCTTGCTCTCAACGCCCTTCTAAGCTGGGTCATACATCTTGCCCCATTGTCATGGTCCACCACATCCTCAGCATACCTCTATCACCAGGAACCTCTGTTTGTCTCTTACACTAAATTCCTTGAGAAAGTAAAAGACTTCTTACTTTTATTACATTAGTTTTTAAAATTTAGTGGATGACCTGGAAATTATTCTTAAATAAATGGAAATAGGAAAGGTCTATACTTTCTACTCATTCTGACATCTTCCTAGAATCCTCAACATTTAAACAATTCATCTCTCACATCAATGCTTGATTATCTTTAGAACAAAATTCAATCATGTTATTTAGTGCTAAAAAACATTAAATATTTCCCTGTTGCCTGCCAAGCTAAATCAAAATGTCACAACTTGATTCTAAAATCTTCTACTCCAGTCTGATGTTTTAGTCCGGGGTAGAGACAGCCTGCCAACAAAATCTGCAGACTTCTTAGCATAGCTTACCACTATTTTCGCAATATCTGCCAATAGTAATTGCACTGTAAAGGACTTGCACCAGTATTCATAACGCTTACCTGCCTTAATTGCCATCCATGATCCTTCCCAAATTGGGAGTGGGTAGGAGGTAAAACTCTACTGTATTTGAGCTATTATATGACTTTGTAATTCTCTTATAGTACTAGTTATAGACTGTCTTATTTTTTGGTCTGAAATGTCTTTTTTTTTTGTTTTAAATTTAATTGTTAATATTGATTCCATTACAGATGTTCCCATCCCCTCTTCTCTTCCCACTTCTACCCAGCCTTCATCCCTCTTCCCTCTGACCATCACCACACTGTTGTCTGTGTCTATGGGTTATACATATATGTTCTTTTAAAATATTGTTTGTTTTGTTACATACACTTGAAGATTATTTTTTCTATGTCTCACAATATCATGTTTATATTTCGGTCACAATAATTCCATGTACTATCAATAATTCCATGTACTATTCACCTTTGGGGCCTCAGCGGTTAGTATAATACCTGATATAATAGATTTTCACTAACTGTTCTATATATACATATATATATATGTATACATATATATATACATATACATATATATATATACATATATATATATATAGTTATTAAGCTGGACACAAGCATAGCTTTTTGATAAAGAAAAGTTCTTACTGCACCCAGTACAATATTTTAAATATAGTAGGTGATCCATATGTTTATGCAACTGAATTAACACACTTGACCTAGGAATGAGAATATAATACAAGTCATTACTAGATATGTTTAATATTTATTTTCTAATTTAGCTCTCTGAATAAGTATTCTTGTACTACTGTACTCACCTCTGAAACTTTCATTACTTAACTTCATACATGTTAACCATAGCTGGTTGCCATTTATACATCAAGAAGGTAAACGTTTTGTTAAGTCATATTTCTATATTGATCAAAAATTAATATTAAATAGTGTATCTCTTTTCCTTATTATTTTAGAATGCTAAAAACTCCTAGATGAACCTGGAATATTACATAGTTTCAGGAAATAAAGAAGTGAGTGAAAATAAAATCGGGACACACAAATGAAACAAAAGCCAATTAGAAGAAATATTCCACTGTACAAATGAGTACAACTTAAACTAAAAATGTTTTTCTTAATCATAGTATTAGATTAGAAAACATAAAATAAACATTCATGAGTACATGTGGATATGAATACATAATTCAATCAGTAAATATGTGAAGAAGAGGTAGCTTTTCATTAAATAAAAATTTAAACTAACATATGTAGAAGGAGTTAAGGATATCCAAAATCATCATTAGGCAAATACCAGAGTCATAATTTTTCCAGGAACAGTCTAGCAATAGATGCTAAAATCAGTGGGTACGAATAAGTTTAGAGATTAATGTACAGCATGATGATGATAGTTAAAAAGACATATTAAATAACTGGAAATTTTCTGAGACAATAGAATTCAGGTGTTCTCACCCTGCTACCCACACAAAAAATTGTGAAAATATCAATAGGCATGTTAATTCAATGGACCATAATAATTATTTCCCTTTGTATATCAAACCATTATGTTGTATACTTTAAATATTGGAAAAATTTGAATAGAAAGAGGATATTAAAATAATTTCAATATTTTGTCTCAAGATTCTTATCAATTGCAAAATAAATAAAAAATAGAAACATTGCAGTAGTGAAATCTGGCAGACTTTAGCTTAATCAAGTTATCAAGAATAACACCATAAGTAATAAGACATACTGACATCTTGAATACCCATATGATGTATGAGAATTATACAGAAGCATTTATAAGATACTAGGGGCCTGGTGCATGAAAATTCGTGCACTGGAGGGGTGGGTCTCTCAGCCCAATCTGCCCCCTTTCACAGTCCAGGAGCCCTCAGGGGTGGGAGGCGACACCCCTATCACACCTCTGCTGCTGCCACTGCCAGCAGTGCAAGCCTCGGCTGGCCCTGGTTACCTGAGCCTTGGGCAGCCCTGGGCGGCTGGGCAGCCGCCATCCAAGGTTTGCCTGCACCTCAGGCTGGCCCTGGGTGGCTGGGGGGCTGAGGGGATTTGGGGAGTCCAGAGGCAGGTGCACGGAACGACTGGACCTGCCTGGGGGCAGGCCTGGCTGTGCCACGTGCCTGCCAACCCAGCGGGGCTGAGGGGACTGGGCACTGCTATCTTGTGGCTATAGGCACCACCATCTTTGTGAGGGCATGATGGTGAATTAGCATATTCCCTCTTTATTAGATAGGATTCTTGCCAAAAATGCATAACATTCATCTGACCATAGAAAAGAAAACCATCTGGCTGCCTCATATTGAGAGACATTCTATAAAATAACTGTCCATTGTCATCAAAAGTATCAAGGAGAATTATGAAGGACAAGGAAAGATTTAGAAACTTTCACAAACCACAGAAAACTAAAAATAAATAAGTAAAGGCAACATGAGATTTTTCATTGGATTCTGGAACAAAAAAAGGTAATTAGGAGGAAATCTCATAAAATTAAATAAACTCTATAACTCATTTGATATTATACAAATGTTAATATGCTAGAGTTGATAATTATACTGTGCTTATGTATATTGTTAACATTAGGAGAAGATGGAAAAAGAATGTATGTGAACTCTCTATTATTTTTGTAAATATTCAGCATGTTTAAAATAATTTCAAAATAAAAAATTCCAAAAGTACTTGAGGTACACTTTCTTTATGTTGATAACAGTCCATCAACTCATTTGGTAAAATATGTCATAAAATCACATGACATTTTCTGTCTATCTGCAAGATACTTACATAAAATTCATTTTTACCCAAGTATAATTTATTAAGAAATGCATTGATATTAAATTACATGTAAATTTTAAAAACAGTTACTTTAGATTTGATCATGTTTTATATCAGTATTTTTAAATAGATAAAAGTGATGATAAAACTAAAAATCACCAATTAGAAAATTCATCATTTGGGGGAGGTTTTATTCTCAATAAGCAAATATTTTTTTATGTTATGCACAGTTTGTTGCTTTTTGTGTGTGTGGCATTGTGTTAGCAGGACAGGGATCTGTTTGGCATGCTTTATTGTTATGTATGAAACTAATAAACATATCATCCAATGTACACTAACCTTGTGCTACCATCTGTTTATGGAAAGACATTTCAATAAGATAAATCATTCTTTGTATTAGTAGTACATGTAAAATAAGGGTTCATTAAAATAATGATACATAATACAGCAAGTGAGATCAAATCAGAATCTTAGAACTATAGCAATTTGAAATATTATACCTACAAGAAAAAAATCCCAACGTTACTAGAATTTTATTAAATACAAGACTGTTGATTCTACTGAGCACACTCTTCACAGATGGCACACGCTTAGCTACAATTTCTACAATGTATTGCCCTAGGACAGATGTTCTACAAACAATTTATTCCCTTGTGATTTGCTATTTTATTTGTGCAGAACTATCCAAAAGAGACAAAGGCCAAAATTCCCTAATCTTTTGACCTTATACATTGGTCACCTGACTAATATTGAAGCCATAATCCTAAAAATTCCCAAATTTAAAGACAGGAAGATAGAAAACTCTGTAAGTACACCAGATAACTAATAGTATAGCTATATTATTTGCAATTCAAAATTAAACAACAACAATTGCCAAAGTATACTGCAAGTACAGATGCAAATACACAATCATTTCACTGATTAGTTATCCTCATTACTATTTACAAAAAAATAAATGAATTCCCTGTTATTTCCTAAATTAGTACCTTGTCCTTTTATATATTTTAATGAAAATACTGGCTTATTTCTTTCATATTTTCAGGAATATAAACTAAAAGCTATTGTCAAAAAATGTCAACCACCTGGTAAAGGACGTTTTACCCCATCACTTACTTACACTGATGTTCAGCAATTGAATTAAGCCACCATAATAATGCATATTGTTTCCATTTATATGTGGGTATAGAAGAAAGGTGACCTTTTGAAATGTATAACTTTCACTAAGTAAAAATTTATATTAATTTTCGTAACTTTTCCTGTTACATTTTGCGCTGCTCTCCTGTCGCACTGTCCACTGGAGATGGAGAGTAAAAACATGTTGGTATGGATTGCCTTTGTACTCAGGTCTAGAGACAGAAGATATGCAAGAACCATTTCTCCACAGGTGGTAACTTATGGGACTGATTCCCCATAGAAGGGAGGGGGCGGGAAAGGGAAAGGAAAATATGTAAATCAGGCACTAAACTACATTTATTGAGGAGCATGTGAGACTAAAATTCTACTTATTAGGGAATGATTTGATTTTACCTCTTTTATACAAAATTAGGATAAATTATGCTTGAGAATGTAATAAAGAATTAAGGTAGTGCCATCATATTTGAGAACAGATGTTCTAATGTATATAACTCATTCTTCTATGCAAAGTACCTAAGGGTAGCCTATTGAACATATTTGTGATTTCTTTTTTTATAACCAAAATACAAGCACTCAACATCACTGGCATCTGTAGTATACTCACAGAAAACACATCAACTCACCATACCCCTTCTGCCTTTAGAATTTGAAACAGTAAAATTCTTCTGTTTGAATCTGTTAGAGTACCACATTTTCACTCCGATCTCCATGGCAATTGATTTTATAAAATATATTCTACACATTATCCAATATTCATGGATTTTTATGTTTGCAGGTTCATAGAGATCATCTGGTCACAATGGCACATTTCTAGTAAAAGTTAGACTGGGTTATTAATTGCATACTTCCTTTGCTGAAGTATGAAGAGAAAATACTCCTGGGATATTTTTCATTTCATTCATGTCATGTTCAAGTCTAGAGTGGAGGCTAATTCCGTTCATTCTCCTCAGTGGAAAATCAGGCTGCCCTTCGAAAGCTTCCTAAGAGTTCATTAACGTATCAAAGCTTGAAAGTACACTGAGGGTCAGTTTTTAATTTCTAATGGTTTTAATTTTTAAAAGTCAAGGACCTACTTCGATGTTACTCTTTAAGAAAATTGTTGGTAGAGAGTTCAATCTGTTTCATTTGTGACCCCATCATTTGGCTATTTTATGATCCTCTTGGTATTTAATGTGTTTTATATTCATAGTTATGACCCAAGCAACAGAGTATAATATGAAATTTTATTTTAGAAAGTAGTCAGAGTTTCAAATAGTTCATGTTTTTATTTATTTCAGGATTGATGCATTTACTGATGAAATTACTAATCCCTAAAATCTGTAAGCAATAATATATGATTGAGTTTTGTGGATACTCATTCAAAGAAAAAAAATGGACAATTTCATGTTATGTATCTCTTTCTTTATCTCCATGTAAGTGTGTTCACAAATAAAAGTACAAAACTTAATCATCACCAGTAAATAATCATAAGAAATCCAAAGAAGAAAATTTTGAGTGTGATATATAAGCAAGCCAGGAATGTTTGGTGGTTCAAAGGTTTTAATGCCACTCGATTAGAAAACATTTTCAGTTTGGACAACATTCAAACGGGTAAAAGTTGAAGATATTAGAATTACTTAACCTGAGAAAGAGAAGAAAAGACGTTATAATTATCTCTAAATACTTTCAGTCAGGTTAGATGAAATTATAGCACATAAAATCTACCTGAACATTCTCAATAGCTTGAAAACTACAACTTATTTTCCATGCTACTAGCCAATCTCAGGTAAGAAGCAGTTTCCTCTGGTATGCTCTCTCTCAGAGACTCATAATATATTTTTCATCATGTGTAATGTTATCATCATCATGACCATGGATGGAAAATATGGCAAATCATGCACCAGATACTCATGGTGTCTGCCCAGTAGCTTATGTCCTCTCACATTTTATATCACCTTATGCCTCAACAGTTTTCTAACTCACTTTTATAGATTGAACCAGTTTACAGATGAGGAATCTGAGAGAAGAGGTAGAAGGATATCTCCAAGATTACCAGTGAAACTGGTAAAGGAGAGAGAACAAGGGCTGAAAAATTGAATGATACTCAACAGAAACATCCTATATCATATGACATCTGTCATGAGCTCATGAAGAAACTGGTTTGCAACTACAATAATACTAGAGGCCCAGTGCACAAAACCCATACACTGAAGGGGGTGTCCCTCAGCCTAGCCTGCGCCCTCTCACAGTCCGGGACCCCTCAGGGGGCAGCTCCTGCATTGGTGTCTGCCCCTTGGTGGTCAGTGTGCATCACAGCGGCTGGTCGTTTCACTGTTTGGTCAATTTGCATATTAGGGTTTTATTGTATAAGATAAGCAAGCATAGATGTGCCCTTTAAGTCCTCAGAGTGCTGTTGTATCTCCTTTGTACTCTCAAACCCAAGCAATGATACATCTTAGTGATAGGAAGTACTAATGAAAGAAAAGGGAGTTACTAATACACAGTAAAAAATAAATAAAAATACAAAATTAACAAATGAACAAACAAACAAAAACCCCACAAACATTTCCCAAAGGCAAAATTCAAAGCTTATAAGAAAGATAAATATCACATGATCTCATTCATTTGTGGAATATAATGAACAACATAAACTGATGAACAAAAACAGATCCAGAGACAGAAAAGCATCGATCAGACAGTCAAACCTCAGAGGGAAGGTAGGGGAGGGTGGGGGTAAGGAGGACAGATCAACCAAAGGACTTGTATGCATGCATATGAGCCTAACCAATGGACACAGACACCAGGGGTGTGAGGGCATGAGGGGAAGTGGGGGCAATGGGAGGATAAGGACACATATGTAATACCTTAATCAATAAAGACATTTAAAAAAAAAAGAAACTGTGTTGATTGCTATGGTGTGAAAATGCATATGTGAGTTTTGAAGTGAGGAACAGGACTTTGCCTCAATAACACTAGGGTCATATATCCAGTTATAATAACAATTTAGGTAACTCCCAAGCAAATACCTGTTATTCACATTTTTTTTAAATGGGCCTATGACTGCCATATATTGAAATTACTATTGAAGCAGTTTTCCGGTAATTATTACCCTGACAGAGATTTGCTAAGTTTAAAGATCCTGCTGTCAACCTCGGAACAACAGGGGGTGGAATAATAAGTGATATTTATGAAGGGAATCAATAGAATCCCTTTGATGAATTATTTATTTTCAAAAAGAATAGAAAAGATGCTCGAAGTTTTCCCATAAAGGTCTTCATTTTTATTCTTAGTTAAGTTTACCTAAATGCATTATAAAATAAGATTAAGAAAATATAGATAAAACTGAACTAAAGAACTGCTTCTCTGAGAGAATGCAAACACAAATATTTACTTTATTCCTAAGAAGATATCTTCATAAATGAACACTGGTGTGGGTGTGGGTGTTTATTTATTTTTTACCTCACTACAAATAAGTATCTATGACATGTAAGTTGCTCACCAAATGTGAGCACTGTTCTAAGTGTTGTGCATACACTGTATAATTTAATCTTCACACTAACTCTATGAGGCAGTGTCTGACTATTCTCAGTTTAAGAATATGGAGGCTAAGGAACAAAGCTGATCAAGATCACACAATAAAGGAAGGAGTGTGTACTGGCCCCAGGCTTCTATGTGTCTACCCAGAACACTAGCTTCAGGCACCACACTTAATTTTAGCACATAGATTCTGAGACACAGACTATGCCTGGTGCCAGCTATTGTGATACATCATAAGATCTTTACCTTAAAATATCTTCTTAAAACCCTCTTAAGCATCATCACACAACCAGTACATTTTGGAACTAGGATAAAATTCTAATCACACTGTAATAGAGTTTGACTCACTTTTTATGTTTAACTGATGGCTTTTACTAGTAGTTCCCACTTCTCTCCATTGCCCACTAGATTCACATCTGGGTAAAATGACAAGAGGCTTCATGTCTAGGCCCCAATCCTCCCTTGTACTTGTAGAAACTCCCTTGGACTAGTAAAAAAAAAAGCAAACTATGCAAGACCTGGGCCTTGTCCAACTCCGCCCGATAACCACAATAAACACTTCTATTTCGTTGCTCAAGCCATTCCAGACTGGCTTGGGTACCAGTCCTCCCATCCCCAGGAAATCGCTCTACATGGTAACAAAACTTTTTAACCCTCTTGATGGATGGGTGGCATCAGTAGTAAAGATTTTCAAACCAGTTTTGGGTGAAGAATTGGGTCAGTCCTCTGCCAAGCTATCTCCAATACTTAACTAATATCCACATCACAAGAGCCAAGTAGTAATCGTTTTCGCTGTATCATTATGAAATTAACAAGCACAGATCATGGTATACTCATTTCTCCTGATGTACTAGACACACATATTAGCCATTAAGAGGTACAACTTTCTCTCCTTTTAATAAATTAATATATTGTTAAAATTTAACTATATATATATTAATTGTAGAACTATATAACTGTATAAATTTATATAATTGTATGTAATAAAATTTATTTTAGTTATATAATTACCATGTAATACAAATTTATGAAAATTACTGATAGTAAGTAAAATTTCTCCAGAGTAGAAAATGAGATAATTTTATTATGTTATGGCAGTTACTAAAAAAAAAAAAAAAAGAAAAGTTATTTTTAATTATCTATTAAATTAAACAAAAAAAGTGAAGACAGACACAGAACGGACTGATGGCTATCAGAGGGAAGGGGGTGGGGGCTGGTAATAAGAGTGAAGGGATTAGGGATTAAGAAAAAAAAAAAAAGGAAAGGTTCATGGACACAGACAGCAGTATGGTGATTGCCAGAGGAAAGGCGCACTGGGGAAGGCAGAAGAAGGTAAAGGGGTTGGTAAATGGTAATAGAAGGAGACTAGACTTGGGGTGGTAAACAACACAATACAATAAGTGAAGTGTTATGTATTATATGACGTATTATGGAATTGTATACCTGAAACCTATATAATTTTAGTAACGAATGTTACTCCAATAAATTCAATAAAAAATAATTTAAGAAAAAGTAGTTTTGAGCCAGTAATTCCACTTCTGTGTACATACTAAAAAGATTGAAAGCAGGGACTCAGAGTTGCACACCATTTTCATAGCAACTTAGTCACACTGACCAACAGCTAGAAACAACCCAATATCCATCAATGGTGTGGATAAGTGGATAAATAAAAGTGGTATACACATACAAAGGAATATTTTTTGGCCTTGAATAGAAATGAAATTCTGACACACACTACTAACCTTAAAGAGATTATATTAAGTCACATAAGGTGGACAAAAAGGGATGCATTTTATGTCATACTGGAGGGCTGGTGCACAAAATTTGTGCCCAGCTTGCACCCTCTCCAATCCAGGATCCCTCGTGATCGGGCCTAAACCAGCAGTCGGACATCCCTCTCACAATCCTGGACCGCTGGCTCCTAATCTCTCACCTGGCTGCCTGCCTGTTGCCCCTAACTGCTTCTGCATGCTGGCCTGATCACCCTTATCTGCTCCCCCTGCCAACCTGGTCACACCCAACTGCCCCCCACTACTGGCCAGGTCGCTCCCAGCTGCCCCCTCCCTGCCAACCTAGTCACTCCTAACTGTCCCTCCTGCTGGCTTAGTCACCCCTTACTGCCGCCCCTGCTGACCTTGGTCACCCCCAACTGACCCCCTCTGCCAGCCTGGTCGCACCTAACTGCCCCACCCTGCCAGCCTAATCACCCCCAACTTCCCCCTCTACAGGACTGGTTGCCCCCAACTGCACTACTCACTTGCTGGCCTGGTCGGCTCTTACTCTCCCCCTGCCAGCCTGGTCACCCTCAACTGCCCACCTCTGCTGGCCTGTCGCCCCTAACTGGCCCTCTGCCAGCCTGGGTGCCCCTGACTGCCCCCCCCCTTGCCGGTCAAGTCACCCCCAACTGCCCTCCCTGTTGGCCTGGTTGTCCGTCACATCTTCCCCACCAGCCTGGTCACCCCATGCAGTCTTCTTGATCAGTCGTTTGGTCGTCCCTCACTAACCCTACTGCCGGCCTGGTCACCACACGCAGCCTGCTGTTCAGTTGTTTGGTCAACCCTCACTAAACCCCTGCCAGCCTGGTCATAGGCAGCCATCTTGTGGGGGCATGAGGTTTAATTTTCATATTACCTCTTTATTATATAGGATGTATTTACCACAATATCCCAATGCAACCAAGGTTAGCAAATATTTTTATTTGAATTTGTAATGCCTTCCACATCTTATACAACCTAAGCAAGATCATTGTCCCAAATGAACACTAAATTGAGTGGCTTGCTGAAATTTTGATATTTTTTCCTTTTAGGGAGGCTTTAGGTCTAATAGGGTTTGTGAGTAAAGAAATACTCTTCATACTGATTCATAGACTATTACTGTCAGTATTGACTTTGAAATAATAAAAGTAACTACATTTACATTTTCCTTCCTTATTTCCTTCCACAACATATTTTAAGGTAGTACATAAGAACAAGACAAAAAACAATATATTATACTTAGGAGTTAAATCTTATTAGAGTTATGCTTCCACTAATACAGATTTTGATAGTTTCCAAATAATATATTAAATATCATAAACATAATGAGCCCATTCTTTCCCTAAATCTGATTTACTTTTCCCATCTTACCTAATAACAGACAAACATGTAAATTGACCATACCTCCGCTATGCCACCAGCCAGTCAGGAGTGATATGTAAATTAACCCAACAAAGATGACAGTTAATTTGCGTACTCAGCTGCCAAGTGACGGGCAGGAGGCTTGCATCGTCGCCATGGCAATGATGCAGGCATTCTGCCCCACCCCGAGTCTCTCAGGGCCTCTGGCAGCATGGGAAGGAGGGGCCGGAGTGTAAAGAGGCAGCTCCCAGAGCAAAAAGAGGCGGCTCAGGGGCCTGAGCAGTAAGGGGCTGGGCCGGAGTGGAAAGGCAGTGCCAGCAGCCAGGGCAAGGAAAGCCCATTCTAGCATGAATCTTTGTACATTGGGCTTCTAGTTCTACTATAAGCCTTATAATCAGTATATACTAAGAGGAACAAACTGTTCTCTATTTATATATATATAGCAGATCAAGCCCTATATATGATCCACAGAACAATATAAATGTTGGATAAAATTAAATAAATCTTATTTCTTATATACATAAGTGGTAGTTAATGCATCCTCCTCTCTCTCTCATATATATATATATATATATATATATATATATATATATATATATGAGTAATATTCAAATTGGTCAGGACGCCCTCACAGTAATGACCAAACAGCAGGCTGTGTGGGGCGACCAGGCCAGCAGGGGTGCAGTGAGGGGCAACTAGGCCGGCAGCGGGAGAAGTTGGAGGCAACCAGACTGGCAGGGGGTGGCAGTTGGGGGTGACTAGGCCAGCAGGGGGGGCAGTTAGGGGTGATAAGGCTGGCAGGGGGGGCAGTTAGTGACAATCAGACAGGCAGGCAGGTGAGCAGTTAGGAGCCAGCAGTCCCAGATTGTAAGAGGGATGTCCTGGATTAGAGAGGGTGCAGGCTGGACTGAGGGCACCCCCCACATGCATGAATTTTGTGCACCGGGCCTCCTCTAGTGTGTGTGTGTGTGTGTGTGTGTGTGTGTGTGTGTGTGTATATATATATATATACCAGAGGAAGGGCAGGGAATTGAATACAATTTGACTTTTGTCTTTATAATTTTAAAGAGACTAATATAGATCTTTATGCAGTTTCTTAAAATATGAACAAAACCAGTAAGTGGTATTGGGTGGGTAGGCAGGGAAGACCTTGAGGTCACAATTTTTTTTTTTCAGAGAAAACCTGACCACAACATAATAATAGCAGTTTTTTTTCATTGTTTGTTGTTTGTTGCTTGTTTTTTGTTTTAGCTCTGCACTTACTCCAATTCAGTAAAAATTAATATTTTAATAAAGAGCTTTGAGGTCATCTCTGTAACCTGGGGCTGGCTCTGATTACTTCCACATACTCATCTCAATTACTTTAAATTAGGAGGGGAAACCCTCTGGTAACTTTAGCATCCATCCACTCCTTTCAGTAAACAGACTGCTTGCAGAGCACAAATGAAAGACATTTATGATGTTACTAGAGACCTGGTACACGAGATTTATGCACTGGAGGCAGGGGTCCCTCAGTCCAGCCTGTGCCCTCTTGCAGTCCAGGACCCCTTAGGGGATGTCCGCCTGCCAGCTTAGGCCCGATACCCCTGAGGATTGGGCCTAAGCCAGCAGTCAGACATCCTTCTAGCAGTCTGGGGCTCTTGTCATCTGGAACCCTTTGTTCCTTACTGCCTGCTGCAGCAGAGGTGGGAGAGGCTCTCACCACCACTGCTGTGCTTGCCAGCTGTGAGTCCAGCTCGCTGCTCCTTAATACTGCCTCAGAGGCAGGAGCAGTTCCTGCTGCCGCCACTGGGCTCACCCAGCTTCTGGCTGAGTGGCACTCCCTCTCTAGGAGCATACTGACCACCAGGGGGGGCAGATCCTGTTGGTCAGTGCATGTCATAACGACCGGTCATTCTGCTGTTCAGTCAATTTGCATTATTACACTTTTATTATCAATAATAATAAAAGCACAATATGCTAATTAGACTGGGCGTCCTTCTGGATGAAGATGGGGGTGCGAGGGAAGCCTGGGTCCCGAGTGCCTGCCGGCAGCAGGAGGGAAGCCCAGGTCCTGGGTGCCAGAGGGAAGGTGGTGCCAGCAACCGGGGAAAGGAAGGTCTACTTGTGCACAAATTTCATGCATTGGGCCTCTAGTATAGGATAAATTCCATTGTAGTGTGACATATTACAATAGGGCTTTGGGGTCTGTAAAACTGAAATAAGAAAAGATTAGAGACAGAAGCCATGCATTTTTTTAAATAGTACATTTGAAGAACACAAAACCCACTATCATCTCTTCCAACAAATACTCAGTTAACTCTTCTGTGTTTCTAAGAAGACAATCTCGACCATTTGAAATTATGGTACTATGCCTCAAATTGCTTATTTCTATTGAAAAGGAATTTTCTTTGTGTGACATGTTTAATTATAGCATAGTAGTACATAAACACATTACTGTATAATCTGAAATTTTAGTAATTTTTTCTGTACAATTAAAGTGTTTGTATCAGGGCCAATATGACAGTGTTTGAGTGTTATATTGGAAAACTCATAATTTTATCTTATAAAGAACAGACTTTTAGTGTTTCATAAGTATTTAGTCAGAAAGAGTTCAAAACAGTCTATTGTTCAATAACTGTTTCATGTTTCTAAGAGTCACCTACAGTGGTCTCAGAAATATTCTATGTTCATAACTGTGGTGGCCTTATTTGTTTGATGAGAAATAGCACAATCTATCAAGCTAGAGAAACGGCTTTGAAAATACATCGTGAAAGAAAGAAACATCTTTGATAGTTTCTCAAAATAAAATGCTTATATTTTAATTAGAGGCCCAGTGCATGAGATTCGTACATGCAGGGGGGTCCTTCAGCCCGGCCTGCACCCTCTGACAGTACAGGAGCCCTCTGGGTTGTCCAACTGATGGCTTAGGCTCCCTCCCCACAGAAGGGACCTGCCACTGCCACTATGCTCGCCAGCCTTCTGGTTAAGTGGCATTGAGCATCTGCCCCTGGTGGTCAGTGTGCATCATAGTGACTGGTCATTCAGCCGTTTGGTTGAGTTGCATATTAGCTTTTTATTATATAGGATTATATATAATAAATTATATAATCAACAAATACAGATGGCTAGAATTAAAGTATCAGACAATTTTCTTTCAATAATTATAGTCTCAAACTTTTTAAAAAGTGATACCAACCTATTCTGTAGGAATTTTCTTGGATGACTAGAGGTCCTATATAGAGGGGTCACATTTTCTAATTCCAATAGGCAGAAGAGGGTATGTTAAGATGGTAGGTAGACAACAAAAGGGAAGGAAGGTAAAGAGACAAAGGGGGAGGAAGAAGGGGAGGAGAGACACAAGGGACTGTAATGGAGGTTTAGGTATCATTTGTAATAACTAGCTAAGGTAACCTATCTTAACATAAAACAACAATGTAGTTTTAAGTAATCATTTTCTTATTGTTATTTTAAGACATGAATTTTTAGCATGCTAGCAATTAAGAAGGTATTTATCTCCCTTTTGAAGCTTACCCTAGATAATCTATCCTAGTCAATGCAACTGTTTGAAAGTGTGGGCGTGTTGTTTTTTTTTTTTTAATTTTTAAACCTATAAATCATCCTTCATTCTTTGACATGGTTAGCCATGCATCACTTTCAGTTATATTAGAAACAAAAATAAGGAGAAAAATAAAACAAACAAACAAACACAAAACAAGAGTTAAGAGACAACTGTAGTTTCATACAAAAGAATTAACTGGGAATAAAGACTAATATTACACCACTGATGTGGGATTTTTGGACTGGAACACGGATTGTTTCCCTGGACAGGATGGTTCCCCGGATTCTTTTTCTGTTGGAGTCCAAGAATGAATCCACAGACGGAAGGTGGTATAGCAAAGCTGGAGATTTATTGAAGAACAAGTAGACTCCCACGTGGGGAGGGGGTAAGAGTCCCACCGAGTTCCTTTTTTTCCTGGTTTATCAAGGCTGCAGTTCCTGTATCCTGATATCCCCTCTGATTGGTCAATATTCTCTTTAGAATTGGTTACTATAGTAACTCCTGAGCTCAATGGTCAAACTTCACATGGGACAAGTGAGGCCCTCATCCCTTATTTTCCTCCTATTCCCTCTGAGCTTTCTTCCTCCTTCTTTATTTTGTAAATATAGATCTTTTGCTACTCCCAGTTCCCTTGTCTTATGGAAATGTAACTGCACCTGGCTCCCTTGTGTTATGGAAATGTACCACAGCTCAGTAACCCTGTGTGTTTTCCACGGGGCTCTTTAATTTCTAAAATTTCCTAAACCTGCTTATATCCCACTAAAATTCCTTTTTCAACACCAAGAGTTAAATACCTAACCTGACCCATGCCCCGTGTTTTCTTGGCCCAACAATTCAATGAAAAGATGAGTAGTTAACAAATATTATTTTTATTTTGCAATCTGTCGTTTTTTATCTTCACATGTCCACATATCAACCATTAAATAAGGCAGGCAGAGCAGGTATAACAAAGTTATAACTTTAAGAAGGTGATATAAAAGCACAGAATGGAGAAAAATCAAATACTCAAAGTATATAATGTTCTAATCCAAATCCTATATTGTTAAAGTTGATAAAATTAAGCCAAACAGTTTGAATTATACAAATATAACCAAAACCCTCCTTGTATTCACCATACTTTCCCTTTCATTCCCATTTCTACTTTTTAATTTGTTCTGTTGTTAAAAAACAACAACAACAACAACAAAAAAAACTATCTTTCTCTTTCCTTCCTTTCCCTTCCAAAGCAGGTTTTGTTGAAGAATTCAGTTGAAAACCATTTGCATACAAAATGCCATAACCCCAGAATTATGTTTTCTTTTTCTGATCCTCACCTCAGGATATGTTTTTTATTGTTATTTAGAAAGAGATGAAGGGAGAGAGACCAGAGAGAGAGAAACATCGATTGTTGCCTCCCATACATGCCCCCACTAGGAATCTAACCAGCAACGTTTTGGTGCACAGGATGACTCTCCAAACAAATGAATCACCTGGCAAGGGCATAATTGTGTTTTCTTTTCCCTTAATTTCGACTGGGCATGAGCCATGAACCCAATATCAAGATAAAAAGACTTGAGGGTAATATCTTTTATATGCTAAGAATGCATCTACTAAATAAGATGAGCTGGATTTGTTCCTAAAGACTGATGCTGTTTAATCTTCTATTGAATAAACTAATGTCTCCAAGTATAACATTTCAAGATGTTCTGTGAGCTTAAAAATCTATCAACTAATGACCAACCATTAAAAAGACATACAATCTGTGCATAATATTAATTAATCCAGTATTGCTGTGTGTTTTTTTCCAGCTTATATGCATGCATCACTTTTTATATAATAAAAAGAGGCAAGGCTTTTAATATAATGTCATTATTATAGTAGGTAAATACTATTGAAAAAAGATTAAGTTTCTATTTTTATAGTTTATACATCAGTGATTCTAAACTTCAGTCAAAAAGACAAAGGAAATTAGCATGTAAGCAACATTTAGAGTCCCCTGTGTATACAAGGAAGATAACACTAATTTTTAAATTTCTTCAGTAATAGTAGTGCCAAATCTATATAGGTTGTGGTTTGGAGACTTTTATATACATTTCATGAAATATGTGTTAATGCATATATAAATTTGTGATTGTGATATTAATATACAAGTTAACTACAACATGAAATCATAATAAGTATTTATAAAGCTATACTTAAATAAATTGTTCTCAGCAAAGATTTTTCCCCCCAAATTATACACAGGGTAATTAGAAAGCAAAATTAAATCCACCTTTTCTTTTTTCCCCATGATTTGTTCTTTTTAGTACATTTGTTGCCTCATTGCATCTCATCTACTTTATAACAAAATGAACAATCTTAGAGTTATTTTTTAGTATCATACAGAATTTTTGTATTAGCACAAAGTAGAGTTTTGAGTACAACAAAAGACAGAAGCAACTAAAACTTAGGTATATTAATGACTGACATTCTTTGGCAATAATGGGACTATCCTCTTAGTCATTCAAGCTGAAAGTCTCAGATGATTCCTTCATTAACACTGTTCATACTCAGTTTTTCCCCTCAATTATACCACCAACACCAACTGAATTAGTTCCAAATTTTCAATTCCCACCGCTTTTATTTCACTCACATTACTGCTCTATGCTACTATTAGACCATAAGCCTCTGTGGTGGGAATTCATACCAGGAAAGTCATCAAGAGGTATAAGTAAGTGCCCTGACTGGTTTGGCTCAGTGGATAGAGTGTCGGCCTGAGAATTCAAGGGTCTGGGTTCGATTCCGGTCGAGGGCATGTACCTGGGTTGCGGGCACACACCTGGTGGGGGGTGTGCAGGAGGCAGCTGATCGATGTTTCTCTCTCATCGATGTTTCTGACTCTCTATCCCTCTCCCTCTCTGTAAAAAAAAAAAAAAAAAAAAAATCAATCCTATCTCTTAAAGAGGGAGTAAGATAATTGACCATCACTCCATCACAAAGATGGCTGCACCCACAGCTGAGGCCAAGTTCCCATAAGGAGCCTTAATGAGCAATCAGCAGGGACCTGATGCTCTGCCCTCCCCCACCCCCCTGGGGTTTGACAGGAGACCTCAGGCCACGACCCCCACCAGGTGGGGCTTGACAGGGGACTTCAGGCCTGCTCCCCACCCAGCGGGGCTTGACAGGAAGCTCAAGGTGCACCCCCAGTGCTGGGTCAGGGGAACTCAGGCCACACCCCCTGCCTGGCGGGGCTTAACAGGGGACCTGAGGCTGCACCCCATGCTGGTGGGGCTTGACAGGGGACCTGAGGCTGCACCCCATGCTGATGGGGCTTGACAGGGGACTTGAGATTGTGCCCCCTCCCGGTTCCAGGCCAGGGGACTTGAGGCTACGTCCCCTAGCCGGTGGGGCTTGACAAGGGTGGGACTGGCCGAGTCTGGATCTAGCCCAATGGGGGGGCGGCTGGCTGGGTCTGGGTCTCACATGATTTTGAGGCACATGTGGGAGGGCAGGGACTTGACTCTGGGTCCCATGGTGTGCCCCAGACTCTGACAGGAGGAAGGTTTTCATATACATTTTACTAATTTTCTTTCATCTCTGACACTTCTTTATAGAGAAAGGGTAAATAGCAATGTTAAATTATTTCCTCTAATTAATTTCCTTTTAATGTGCATGAATTTCATGCACTGGGCCACTAGTAAAATATAAAAAGAGGTATAAGTAAGTTACAGATGCGTTTTGCTAAGTTGTTGTGTATCCTGTTATCTAAATGTGCATCCTGTAAAGTTTAATGAGTGTCCAGTTAGCTTGAATATGTTCAGATGTGTCCTGATAAGATAATAAATACCACCTGTTCATTGAATAGGCACAAAGCAAAAGTAGGAAAAAGTTGAACCCTTCATTTAATGACCCCTAAGATATGGAGGATAGCAGGAATTGTTATAACAGAGAATGCGTCTGTGAGGCCCAGCTCTTGTATCATAAGGTTAGTAAACTATGGAATCATGTTCTAAGCAATATTTGATGTAAATGGTGACTCTGTAACATGTGTAGATCAACAGAAAGGAGCAGTCCCTTACAAGCTTTAAATGAATCTTCTTTGGGCCAATTTTTCTCCCCTTAGTGAACCCTACACACAGTTGGTGATTGGTGATTGGGTTTATTTGCTGCCATTGGTAACCAAAGAACTTATATGCATATATGCATAACCCCTGGACACTGACAATAGTGTGGTAAATGCTTGGGGGTGGGGGTGCAGGTGGAGGGGGTCAATGGGGGAAAAAAGGATATCTGTAACACTTTCAACAATAAAGATTATTTTTTTAAAAAAAAGAAATGAAATGATAAACAAGATATGGTCTCTACTTTGAGGCATATAGAAATGAATGGTGAGTATGCACATAAATAATCATAATGCAAAGTGACGTGTTCTGTGACATAACTATGCACCAAGATATTTAAATATGGATAACTGATTTGATCTTATTCTTTAAGGTCATAGAATATAGAAGAAAATCATCCATCAAAAAACATAAAAAGGGCAATTCATCATCATCATAACAACCATTTTTACTTTAACAACAACACAATGCAGGGGTGGTAAATATATTGGAAATTATAAAAAAATGTATGCTAAACATTAGACAGTATTCAAGGAAAACAGATGAATTCAATGTGTCTAGAGCTTGGGTAACAAATATATAAAAAGCAAGGATACCCTGAATATTGGTAGAGTGATATCATTACAGATTAATGTGTAGAATATTATGAACAATTATATATATATTAAATGGCAACATTGGCAGTGATAAAGAGAATACAGAGTTGTGCAGAGATATTGAAAGCAAATAAATGGCCGAGGGGTGTCTAGTAATAACTATGATGTGAAGTATAAGAATAAATAAAAGATAATTGATATGATAATTTTTGGAATAATTATTAGGATTGTGATACTTAGGACACATGAGAGAAAGTATTCTCCAGTTTGATAGTGAGTTGTCAAAAGTGGAGGTTAGGTAAATATAAATTATAAGCTCCATTTTAGAAAATACAGATTAAAATATTGGGAGTGCAAGAGGAAGTATGGAAGTTGGGAACACATTTAAGAATATCAGAATATGAACATAAGAAGCTAATGATACATTTATTTACACAATGGGATATTACTCAGCCATAAAAAAAGAAAAGTTTACCTTTTGTGACAGAGTGGAAGGACCTAGAGAGCATTATGCTAAGTGAAGTATGCTTGTCAGAGAAAGACAAATACCATGTGACTTCACTTATATATGGAATCTAGTGAACAAAATAAACTGATAAACAAAACAGAAACAGATTCATAGATACAGAGAACAGACTGACAGCTAATCAGAGGGAAGGAGGATCTGGGGCTGGGTGAAAAAGATGAAGGGATTAAGCAAAAAACAACAAACAGACAAACAAACCAACAAAACCTCACAGACACACACAACAGTATAGTGATTACCAGAGTGGAAGGAGACATGACTTGCAGTGGTGTGATACAATATACATCTGAAATCTATATAATTTTATTAAACAATGTTACCTAGATAATTTCTATAAAAAATTTAAATTTAAGACTATAAAAAAATAAGCTAATGATATGCAGTATTGGCATGGCCCTATTCATGGTTAAGTATGAAGTCAGAGCAAAACATACTTACGAACTGATAAGACGGGGGTAGGGGAGCTAAGGAGAGAGAAGGAGAAGGAGGGAGAGAGAAAGAGATAGAGAGCTATGTTTTCAAACATGTTTGTATTAGTTTCTTATTAATTTAACTAGAGGCCAAGTGCACGAATTTGTGCACCAGTGGGGTCCCTCAGCCTGGCCTGCAAGGATTGGGCTGAAACTGGCTCTCTGACATTCCCTGGGGGGTCCCGGATTGCAAGAGGGCAGTTCTCAGATGACGCACCCTGAAATTGGGCTCTCTCCTTTCTGGTTCCAGGTGTGTCACCCGAGAACAGCTACTGCCAAGTCACCGCAGCTCAGCAGCTTCTGCGTTGAGTGTCTGCCCCCTGAAGGTCAGTGCGCATCATAGCTACTGGTTGAACAGTTGGCCAATCACTTAGGCTTTTATATATATAGATAACAAATTATGGTAAAAAATAGTGGCTTAAAACAACACAAATTTATCAACTTACAGTTCTTGAGGTCAGAATTCCAACATTCATCTCAAGGTGTCAGCAGTTTCTATCCTTTCTGGAGATTTAGGGGGAAATCCATGTTCTCGCTTTGTCTAACTTCTAGTGGCAAACTGCATTCTTTGGTTGTGCCCCTTCCATCTTTAGAGACAGCAATAGCCAGCTTAGCCTTTCCCACAGTGCATTACTCTGATACTGAGTTTTCTACATTCTCTTTCTACATTTAAGGAACATTTACTCTTATTGGGTCCACCTGGTTAATCCAGGCCACTCCCCCTAATTTAACGTCAGTTTATTTGCAAACCAGAATGCCACCTGTAACCTTAGTTTTCTTCTGCCATTCGAAATAACATATTGATAGGTCCTAAAGATTAGAATGTAGATATCTTTGGGGATGATCATTATTCTGCCTATCACCAAAACAATGGTATCATTGTCAAAACTAAGAAATTAACATAGGCATATTACTTATTAACTAAAATCCAGAATTTGTTTGCATTTCACCAGTATTCCCACTATTGATCTGTGGTGGTTAAGCCAGTAACCTGCTCATAATTGTCTGGTTTGAAATGTTGTGTAAAATAAATCTCAAGTCATAATCATGGCTATTCACAATTCCCATCTCTGACAAAGCATCCTGCAAGGCAATATCTCACCATACTGATGCTCATGATATCCTGGGAGCACACAGAAAGCCTACCCAATATTCTCCTATTTTAAAATGTAACAATTTTGAATAATGGTTAACTTGAAATTTTCTTTTTATTGTTTAACCTTTCTTTGACATTAGGAATCACTTCTCAACATTTTTACTCTTCCACTCTAACACATTTTGTGGGGAAAGAGGTCTGGATTACTCATTAGCTGCCTAACAAGTCTTTGTATTTCTATGATTATTATTTGTACTAGAGGTCCAGTGCATGAAATTCCTGTATGGGTGGGGTCCCTAAGCCTGGCTGGCGGTCAGGGATGATCGGGGCCTTCTGGCTGCTGGCTGGGGCCTTCCTTTGTTCCACGCCACACCCTAGTGGTTAGCACACATCACAGCGAACAGTGGAAATCCTGGTCTCCTGGCCAAACTCCCAAGGGGACAATTTGCATATTGGACTTTATATATAGATAGATAGTTTTTAGGTGCCAGTCATTGTCTAAGCATTTTGGATTAAATAAATTGTTTCCAACAACTCTCTGAGCTATATAGCATAATTATCTTCATTCTACAGATGACAAAATGAGGCACAGGGAAGTAGCTGAGATGCCGAAGGCTACATGATCATTTACATGCAGAGCAAGGCATCCTACCCTACTGGGTTGCTTTTGAATCACCCGATGCACTCCGCTGTGTCATGTTGTCTCTGATGCAGACATGGAAAAAAAATGAATAACTTTTTCTATATATATTGTTCTATCTTAGGCCATTTCTACCATGAGATTTGGGTCAGTGAAACTTTGGACATTTCTAAATTCTACCCACATTCCTTTTAACAACTGAAATCTTTGTTTTACCCAATTACTTTCACCCAATTCAGCCTCTTTTTATTTTTTTCTCTTGATTAATGCAAATGTAAAGTAGTTTCTGATGTGTCTTTCTGCATCTAATTCTTATGTCTAATTCAAGCTACTTGTCTCTGCTCCATGCCTTTTGTCTCCCTCTTAAGCTTGCCATTTGCATAAATCAAATATTCTACTTTCATTTTACATTTATTCATGTGTCCATTAGCCAAATTCTCTCTATCTGAAAGGAATGTTTTGCAGGTTCCATTGCATTGAATAGTTGGATAGTGAGTAGCTGGAAATCCAGAAGCATCTGTCAAATCATCCTCATATATATGGGTCAATCCTCCCTTCTGAAATGCCTGCTGCCTTTTGAGACTTCTAAAGGGAATAAGAGCTACACCAATAACACCAGTCTACTGTTTTGTTTTGTTCTTGTCCTCAGCTGAGGATATGTTTATTGATTTAGAGAGAGAGAGAGAGAGACATTGGTTGGTTGCCTCCCATACAGGCCCTGACCAGGGATCCAACCCACAATCTAGTCTTGTGCCCTGACCAGAAATCGAACCCACTGCCCTTCCAGTGTAAGGCTCTATGCTCCAACCACTGAGACAACCAGCCAAGACCACTTTTAACGTAACAAAAAATAGGTATTTTGTATTGCTTAGCGTATAAAAACAAGAACTTCTGTTAATATAAGCAGGTGTGTTTTTCCCCAACATTTTCTGAGGCAGCACCTTGAAATCCTTTTGCAGTTTGGTGCACATCTGGGAGAATGCTTCACACAAGGTAGTCCTTTGCTAAATATAAGCATCATGCTACAAAAATACCATCAACTTATGACTAGTACTATCTCCTTGAACAGTTATATTTATAATCAGACTTTACTATATTTTGCTGATAATACATTTCACGAAATGGCACATAACAAGAAACAGTTATAACATTACAAAGACAGACTTTCGTGACTCACTGACACAGTTTCCATTCCTCTGAATTATAACCTATGAAGAAATTAAATCTCAATCATCTTGAAAAGTTTAAAAAGTTCTAAAAGAAGACACATTTTCTCAGGTATAGGCAGAAAAAGTTTAATTCAGTTTGCTGAATGAATGTATTGGTGGAAATGATGGTTAATGTAAGGACCTATTATCTATACTAATAATTTATACTAAGAAAAGGGTAATATGCTAATTAGACCGGGTGACCGGCCATCTTCCAGATGTCCAACTTCCATCCAGACAAAGCCACAGTGGTGGAGGCCAAGGCAGAGGAGGTTAGGAGCAATCAGGCCAGCAGGGGAGGGCAATGAGGGTGATCAGGTCAGATGGGCAGGGCAGTTGGGGGCCATCAGGCCAACAGGGCAGGGCAGTTGGGAGCCATCAGGCTGGCAGGGGAGGGCAGTTGGGGGCAATCAGGTTGGCAGGGGAGCAATTAGGTGGCGATCAAGCTGCCAGAGGTGATTGGGGTGATCAGGCTGGCAGGCAGGTGAGTGGTTAGGAGCCAGTGGTCCCGGATTGTGAGAGGGATATCAGACTGCTGGTTTAGGCCCGGTCCCACAGGGATTCAAGCTACTTGTCTCTGCTCCATGCCTTTTGTCTCCCTCTTAAGCTTTCCATTTGCATAAATCAGGGATCCCTGATCCCACAGGGATCGGGCCTAAACCAGCAGTCTGACATCCCCCAAGGGGTCCCAGATAGGAGAGGTTGCAGGCGGGGCTGAGGGACACCACCCCCTGTGCACACATTTTGTACACCTGGCCTTTAGTAACTATAAAAAGTAAATCGTATACTACTTTGGGAGGATGTTTAAAAATCTGTGTGTGTTTTGGGGAAAAAAATCTAATGCACATTACAGTAGAAAGGATCTATTTTGATTTTTCTGAAAGGAAATAATTATTTTCATTCAGGCCTTAACTGTATTGTGGTTATTGGCTTGATTTTATCCTCATCACGACAAGATAATTCTTCTGCTCATTAAGTAGAATTGTTCTTAGCACTTAATATCCAAGCTCATAATCCCTGCAAGCATTCTGTTGCAGCAATATTAGATTTCTTGACAGTATCAGACAGGCCTTCCTAATAGAGCATCAAAATACATTACATAGAATGTGTTCATGTTAAGTAAGTCTTTTACATTTGAAAGCTACTTTACCTCCTAAAGTGATAAAATGTATCACAATATTACTATAAAATATATCTAATAGTGAATATATTTCTTAACACTTAGAAGAAATCTGTGACATTTTTCTCCCAAACAGCCTTTAAGGGGCCCATTGTATTCAAGACAGTTTCACTAAAATTCAGTATGGCAGTTCACCAAGGCTCCTATAAATAAAAGCTGGGGAAAAATAATCACAAAACCTGTCTAGAGTCTGAGCCAGTCAGATAAAAGATATCAACAAAATATGGCTCAGACAAATTAATTTTGCCATGCCCATTACATATTTGCACACTTTTTTCTTAGAATCCACTTTTCTTTTTAGTTATTTTTATTTAATTTGTTATTAATTTTATGGTGATATTGATTAATAAAATTTATTATATCTTAAGTGTACATTTGTATGATCCATGACCTGATATTGCATTCTGTGCCCACCACCCAAAGTCATATAATCTTCCCTTACCATATACTTGGCACCCTTTACTACCCTCCACCTCTCATTCCCTCTGGTAACCACCATACTGGTGTCTGTGTCTATGAGTTTCAGTTTTATATCTCACATATGAGTAAATCATATAGTTCTTAGCTTTTTCTGACTTATTTTGCTTAGCATAATGGTCTCAAGGTCCATCTGAGATAGAAAAATTGGGCTAGGTAGACAATCAGGGGCAGAGACCATGTGAAGGTAGGGAGAAAGGAAGTCAGATGGAGACAAACAAAGGACCTAGAACAAACTAGGTGGGAACCCAACTGGGCAGGGAAAACTTGACCCTTGACCGGCCAGGTGGGAACAGTGATGTCACTTAGGACCTGAAGTGTCAGTCTTCAACCAGGTATTCCCACAGGAGGAAACTTGAACTTAGATATAATTGGATATTGCTAGAATTCCTTGAAGGGACAAATCAGGAGCTAGCAGAGTGTATGAATATCCCCTAGACAAAGAGCTTAAATGGTAATCCTTTTGGGGCCCCCTTCCCTTATAGCAGGAAGTCCTTATATCCCTCCCAAGCTTTGTTTTCCTCGCAATATATTTTGTTTTTTCCCCAGCATTTTTGTCTGCAAACCCATTTTTTGGTTTTTCGAGACAAAGAACTCAGACCTGAACATATTTTGGGTTTCATTTTTCATATTTTGGGTTTCATTTTTCATTTTTGGATTTCACATCCATGTTGTTGCAAGTGGTGCTGTTTCATCCTTTCTTATGGCTGAGTAGTATTCCATAGTATATATGTACCACATCTTCTTTATCCAATAATCTATATTTGGTTATTTCCATGTTGTGGCCACGGTGAATAATGCTGCAGTCAACATATAGGTGCTTATATCTTTGAGAATAAATTTTTTTTTTAATTTTTTAGATAGATAGCCAGAAGAAGGACTGGCTCATATGGTTACTCGATTCTTATTTTTTTTAGGAATTCCATACTGTTTTCTATAGTGGCTGTACCAGTTTACATTACCATCTACAGTGAATGAAAGTTTCTTTTTTGCCACAATCTAAGAGACATCTGCAGTCCCATGTTCATTGCAGCATTACTCACAATAGCCAAGATATAGAAACAGCCTAAGTATTTGTCAACAAATAAATGAATAAAAAAATATGTGAAATACATATACAATAAAATATTATTCAGCCATGAGAAAGAAGGAAATCCTGTCATCTGTGGCAACATGAATATCCCTTGTGGATATAATGCTAAGTGGGATAAGCCAGACAGAGAATGACAAGTACTGCATAGTATCACATGTGTGGAATCCAAAAAATAAAAAGTCAAACACATAGAAATAGCAAGTGCAAAAAGTGTGCAAAAGTTGTTTCCTGGAGCTAAGGAGTGGGGGAAATAGGGAGAGATGGGGAAAAGAGTACAGACTTCACCTAATAAAATGACTTAGGTCTGAGGTTCTAAGGTATGACATGATGACTACGGTTGATAATACTGTTGTATAATTACAATTTTCTAAGAGAGTAGAACTTAAATGTTCTCACATACACACAAAGATACATATGTGGGGTGATGATAGATGTATTCATTTGCTAGATGGGGGCATTATTTTATAATGTATACATATATCAAATCATTGCAAGGTACACTTAAATGTCTTACAATTTTATTTGTCAATTATCTCAGTGAAGCCATAGAAATCTTTAAAAATATTGAAAATGTTCAAGCACAGTGAAAATAAAAACAAAAATTAAGCAGGTATGTTTATTTCCCTCATCCTTTTTAACTTAAAACGATTTTTACAATAGAATTTATAAGGAAAATATTTTTAAATATTCAGTTTTGGTTAATGTCCAAACAAAGTCTATCTTAGATGTATTATACTTAATAACTTCTGCCATACATATTTGTTTACAAGTATTTTTGGAACAAGGAAAAGAGACAAGATAAGGTAGATAGAATCTCTACTCTAGAGGCCCTATATTGTAGGAAAAGCAAAAGCAAAGATTGATCAAATTAAAAGGCAAAATAAAACAAACATAAAACTCGGTAGAAAAATAGAAAATTGCATTAAGTGAAAAGGAAGCAAGTACTGCAAAAAGGGAGGCATGACATCACTGGGATTATTTCGGTTATCTCCAAAAGGTCAGAAGGAAATAGGCCAAAATCCAAAAATCTATTCCAAGTAAAGGGAATGACAAGACCTTGTGCTGGGTGTGGGTTGGCAGTTTCTAGAAAGGGACAGTGAGTACTGTGGCCACAGCAGAGTGAGAAAGGAAGGGTAAGCCACCAGCAATGAAATTTGAGACAAAAGCTGGAGCTGGGTCACTAGGCCATGTTAAGTAATTTGGAATGTATTCAAAATCTAATGGAAAGCTATTATTAGATTTTAGGAGGATGACCAACATGATGTATATTACTTTTTTTTTTTTTTTTGTAAGCATTCTCTAACAAAGAATCAACTGGAAAGTCACTGGAGAAAGCAGTTAAGAAGTGATGGCAATAGTCCAAAAATTGATGAGGCTTAAACAAGAGTAGTATCTGCAGAGATGAGAGAAGCAGAATGAGTCAGAATATATTGTGGAGTCAGAAAGGATGGGATTTGCCATTGAACTGGATGTGAGGGTCAGAGAGTGGAGTAAAGTATGACTCTTACTCCTGAATTTGGTATTTTATTTTCCTTCACTAAGGCAAAACTTGATGAGAACCAGTTTTTGGTCAAGATGAGAACTTCATTATGAAAATATTAAATTTGAAATAGCCCAGAGCCATTGAGAAGATAAATCAAGTAAACTTGCATTGCGGGTTTGGGATTCACAGGATTGGTCTGGAAGGAGTGCATTTAAGTTATGAACATATAACTGTATCATATACAGGGTGATTTTGGGGGGGAGAGGTAAAAAAGGAGAGCACTGGGGCAATTTAATATTTAAAGAATAAGTAGGGGGTGGAAAATATTTAGGAATGTAGACCCAAACTAATAACCTTTATTCTTTGGGAAAAGGTGGGATCATGTAACATCACTACAGCAGTGAAGGCCATATTTCCATAGTTAATTGAGAATTCAAATAAAGGTAAGAATAGAAAATGTCTGTTGTATTTGGCAATAAGAAATCATTGATGAAGTTTATAAGAAGTAATCATGAAGCAATCATAAATTGGTGTACGCTATTTTTGTTATAGAAATCTTATAAAAACATATAAAGTCATATAAAAAATATGGTTCAGCCTAACATGCAAGGGGCAGCTGGTCAATGATTCTCTCTCATCACTGATGTTTCTCTCTCTCTCCCTCTCTCTTTCTTTCTGAATTCAATAAAAATATATTTTTTAAAAACATGAAAATAAAAACAATGGTTCATAGCTAATTACCCAGTAATTTCTTTATGGATATTATCAAGGAAAAAATTTTCAGAAATATAGATTTTTAATTATTTCTACTATACAAGATGTAACAAATACCTAATTTCCAATAAGAAGATACTGTTTTAAAATGCACAATATTATGTATAGTTGTGATTTTTTAAACAATAAATGATTTCGCTTAAAATAATATTTGACTTACAGTTTTTTGTTTTTTTTAAATTACAGGCCACAAATGACCTTTAAACTACAAATATGTGTAAATATAGTTCTCTACCCATCAATTATTTTCTTATTGACAGAATTTTATTGCTTTATGTTCATAAAATTTTAAATGCATGGGTTTAATTCAATTGAAATATTAACTTTTTTTGTGGTTGAAGATATACTAGTTTTATTGAGAGTATTTTAAGTGTACTCAAATAGTGTTTCCTTATTTTGGTTTCTTGGTTGTAAAGCCCTGAATATACTTCTACTTAACTTTCATTAACTCAGCTATTAAATTTTTCAACATTGTTGTATTTCTTGACTGATATTTTCTAAGAATTTGTTAAGATATTTAGTTATTATGTATCTATATTACTATTTACTTACAGCTCTGAGAGTTGTTGCCTGTTATAGCTGAGCAATGAGGGTTGTGTGTGTGGGTGCATGAATATAAACCTTTTTAATTGTATATAACATCCTTTTTGTCTTATGTCACTGCATCATTTTATATTGTTTGATGATAAAATTACTTCCCTACTTTTTTTTGCTTTATGCTTTCTTGCATAACTTTTCAACTCCTTAGTTTTTCCCCATTTTTTTATGTGTTTTCTTCATTATGTTTCTTATGGACAACTTGATGGCTTTGTGACTGTGTGTATGTGTGACTTCTTTCTTGATGTGATGGTATAATCTCATATCAATTTATTGTAATGATTGCAATATAATATTATTCCCTCATATATCCTTTCTGTGAGCAATATATTATTTTTGCCTTTCTTTTTTCTTTCCTGGTTTCATTGGATGGGTTCACTCTTCTATTGCTTTGAAGATCAGGCATACTGTTCTTATCTTGCTTGTAGTAGTCCTAACATCCTGAAACTCATTCTTATGTTTACACTAGAGGCCCAGTGCACGAAATTCATGCACTGGTAGGATCCCTAGTGGCTGCTGGCTGCCAGCCGTGGCATCCCTCCCTTCCCCTGGCCAGCCCTGCCCCCTGGTTGAATTCCCAGACAACTCCCAGTCAAGGGAACAATTTGTATGCTACACTTTTATTACATAGGACATCTCTGTGAAGTATTTAAATTTATAAAATAAATATAGATATAGTGAAATGAAGCTACTTCAAAACACTTTACCTCCTTGTTTACGTATTCTGTCTCTGCCATCATTGCTGTCACGTTACTATTGTCTGGAATTTCAATTTTTGGAATATAATATATTATTTAGGGACTTAGACTCTTATGGAAAACAATATTTTATCAAGCTATTTACATATTACTTTTCCTCATCTAGACCTTTATCTCAATTTTCTTTCCTTGAAGGAATATACATTTCCAAAGTAGGCTAATCTTTGGTCTGAGATTGCATGGGACAGACCTAGTTTACCTTTTTAACAGTACTATTATAATATTAATTGGTCAATTAATAATTATTTATAATTTATTAAAATTTATGCTGGGAAGTGTCACATCATAGTTTGATGATAAATTATATGATTGCCTTATATAAGAATTTTCAAAGAGAACAATAAATCAAGTATTTTGAGACCTAGTATTTTTCAGAATAATTTCCCCTTTCAACTAAATGAGGCTTCTACTGGCTATAAAGAGTCGGTCTGATGTTTAGCTCACTTGGCATTTTGAAAATTTTATTTCAAAGTGTTCCTCCACTTGTCAATGATGATGTTGAAGTTATTTGTCAACCTAAACTTAGTTCTTTTGTATGAGAACTGATATTCTTTCAGTAATATTTTTAAAAAATTTTATAATACAAAGTTTCAATTAAATGTGCTCAATAATGAGCTCATCCCTCATTTTTTAAACAGCTTTATTAAAATATAATTGTTACACAAAACTACAAGTATTTAATGTTTAAAATTTTATGGATGTGAACATATGCATTCATTTGTGAAACCATCAGGCAATCAAAGTAATAAAGATATTCCTCACTTTTTGCCATTTGTTTGTGTGTGTGAGTGTGTGTATTGTTTGTTAAGAAGACTTAACTTGAGATTCACCCTCTTAAAACAAAATTTAAGTGTACAATACGGTGTTGATTGTTGTCACTGTGTAGTACAAATTATCTTTAGATCTTATTTATTTTAAATAACTGAAACTATAATTGCTAAAAACAAATTTCCATTTTTCCCTCATCTTAGTCCCTGGTAATCATCATTCTTTACTTATATGAGTTTAATTATTTTAGCCACATAATTTAAATAGAATTATTCAGTATTTGTCATTCTGTGACTAACTTAATTCATTTAATACAATATCCTCAACATTCATCCATATTGTTCCATATGAGGATTTCCTTCTTTTTTAAAGCTGAATAATATTTCATTGATGTATATACCACATTTTCTTTATCCATTCATATATCTGCAAACATTTAGATTGTTTCCATATATTCGCTGCTGCAAATAATGCTGAAATAAACATGAAGGTGCATATACTAGTATATATTTTTAAGTCAGTGGTTTTATTTTCCTTCTGATAAATTCTCAGAAGTAGAATTTCTGGATCATATAATAGTTTAGTTTTCAAATTTTTAAAGGAGCTTCATAGTGTTTTCCACAGTGGCTGTGCCATTTTACATTCCTACTGTTACAGAATTTACCAGGTGATCAAAAAATACACAGAAGTGCACGGAGATACAGGAAAAACCCATTTATTTCCAGATGTTTCACATGTACTAGTACAGTGACTCAAGGGGGTCAGTTTTCCAAATCCTGAGTCTGCCAATATGGAGGAATCTTTCTCTTTATACCTTTGGTTTCTTTGTCCCCCATATATGGATCAGACTTCCGGATCTTTCACAGGCTTTGAAAAAGCCCTGTGTGTTGGGATAGGGGATATGAGACCACACCTAAAGGCCTGGCCTGGTGCCAGCGCTGATAACTCCCTCCAGGGGTTGTGTATTGTTCATGGTTTATGGCCTCTGTAAAATGGGAGTATTTAGGTAAACAGAGCAGATTATTAAGGAAAGGGCAATGATTAGACTGTAGGCTAACAGGAATGTACTGATTAACTAGATACAGAGTCAGGCTGCTGGTCTCCCCCCAAAAAATATCATATTTTCCTCATCTTTACCAACAAGGGACAAGGGTTCTGAATTCTCCACATTGTCAACAACACATACCTCTCTTGCTTTTTTTAAATAGCCACCCTAACAGCTGTAAGGTAGTATTGCATTATGATTTTTATTTTAATTTACTGAATAATAGGTGATATTGAGCATTTTGTCATATACGTATTGGCCATTTGTATTACTTCTTTGGAGAAGTGTTCATTCAGGTCCTTAGATCATTTATAATTATTTTTTGTTTGTTGGTTTTGTTTTTTGCCATTGAATTGTAGGTGTTTATTTTGTATTTTTGATATAAATTTTTAATCAGATATATAGTTTGTAAATATTTCCTCCCATTCTGTAGGTTGTCTTTTCACTTTGTTGATTGCTTCCTTTTCTGGGGCACAACCAAATGTGGTGGGCGCCAGGACAGATACCACAAATTCCTTCATTATCATGTTAATTGTTCCTGTACCCACCTAAGTATGTGTCCATCATTTCACTTTTTGTCCAATCCCAGGGTTTTTTTCCGGCTTTGCTTTATCCCACCTCCTTAATCTATCACCAATGAATTTCATGTAACCCACCTATGTCCCTCCTTTGATTGCAATGTATAAATACACATGTAACCTGCCATTCTCAGGAGCATTATCTCAATTCGTTGAGTTTCTGTTTCCTGGCATATGTCGACAGTTTGGCTCAAATAAACTCACAAAAATTCTTTACAGGTTCCAATGTTTTTTTTACGTTAACAAGAGTTATATTTTATATAAGTGAAGTATCTATATAAAATTTTGAAAATATTTCTGCATCGAAGGTTTGTCTTTTCTCCCATTTGCTTATAGTTTTATATCATTGGTCTAAGTCAGTATAGAATCGTGTATATTTATTTTATACTTTGGGTTATAACTGAAATACTAACTCACTTAATTTTTTTTAAACAAGTTGTTTCAGTTCTGGCTATTGGTGGTTCTATCATATTACTATCCTTGCATGTTTTCTTTATGAACACTTCATAACATTATGGAAATAAAGGATATTGCAGGCTCATTCTATATATTTCTTGTTTCAGCCATTTGACAAAAAAAAATCTTAGTTCCTTTTATTGGAGAATGATATTAAAAGCAAGATCTAGGGACTAGGTGTGCTCATTGCTAATGGGATATCATTTCTTATAGACATTATTAGCTGCCAGAACAAGGAAATATACTTTGTGTATATGATATGTAAATATAATATATAATTTTTATATTTAACCATGTGTATAATGGGCTAATTAAGAGTTTAAACTGACCAACACTGGTCCATTACTGCAGACCTAGTCCTTTCTCCTTGATTATTTGTACTCTCCATCAGTGAGAAATCTGATACCCATCATCTGCCATCCATTCCTTAACTGTTCAATTCTACTAAACATGCACATGGTGTTGTGACTGTTCGCCCATACCCCTAATGGAAACAACTTTACCAACCAGAGAACAGTGCTTATATAAAGTTCATTGAGTCTTTCATCAGAATCCATTCATTTCCCCTACTTCTTCAGTGTGGTTGTTTCACACAATTATAATAGAGTTAAATTATCTTGTCACATTCTGTGAAGGATCCCTTAGTTTGCTATTTTTTATTTGTATGTATCAAATTTTTATTAATTTTTTCTATAAAGTTCTATGGACTTTAACAAATGCATCACTTCATTTATTCACCATTACTATGTTATACAAAATATTTTCACTACCCTAAAAAGTTTCCTGTATTTCATTGTTCAAATTATTTTTTAATCTTTTTAACAAGTACACAATAGTACAGGGACATAAATGCAAAAAGTATTTAGGGAGGAGTTTATAGAAGGGTTTTACATAAAAGGATTATTGGAAATAATACTGATCAAATAGGTTGCAGTCCAATTCCCTTAGAAAACCAATCAAATTCCTTTTAGAATTTATTCTTATGGATTTGGGAGCTATTAAAGTTTTGGAAAGTACATTCTTCAGTCTATAAAACCTTTAGGATAGACTTAGTCTAAATTCCCCAAATATACAAAGCCTCTGAATAATATAATTAAATACTGACAGGAATCTGGAATTGTATTTCTTTCTGAAGAAGATAACAATGAGTCATTCTCCTGTGAATTTCTAACATTCTTAAATCATTATAGATAAATATCACATTTTTGTGATGTTTTCATTTACAATTCTGTCAATTAGCGCTGTTCAGAAAAGCACTAAATTGTCTCCAAGTGACTTAGAAGAGTTAATGTTTCCCTAAATGCTTAATTTGCTACTCAAGATTGACAGAGACTCAGAGACAAATACCAATAGCATTTCATAACACTGAAACAAAGTGAAAAAGAATCTAAGCATTTCCTGTCATCTCTTCAGGGCATTATTTCCATCTACTGTTCACCTGCTCTAATTATCCTGGCAGCTCACTGAAATTACATTTTTTTCTGCTGCTAACAAGATGAGCCAGATTTTTTCCAGTGCCAAAGACACAGCATCATCAACAAAATAGTCTTGATGATACCCTAGTGGCTTCAAAGTGTTAATCCATCTCACTGGATGCTTATCTGGGTTCTAAGGAATGGCATGCTCCAGGGAGAATTTGGCTCAATGAGAGATGGCTTTAGCACACAGGCAACAGCACTGTTCAATTTCCTTCTCTTATATTTAGATTAGGTAAACATTGGCTAAGATTTTGAAGCAAACATAGCCCCATGCCTGCTGTTCATGTTGGTCTCTTTTCAGGTCAATTAGTGCCTCCGAAATTCTTAAAGCAGGTGCTAATCTGGTACTTAAGATGCTAGGACATTCGGCACAGTTTATCTGTAAAGGGAAGTTGGAAATACTTTGTATTAAGAGTTTAACAGGATAGATGAATACACAAACATATTTCTCTTATTAGCCTTAAATTGTTTTTATGAGAAATATATTAAAAATTAAACTATACCTTAGAACCAGCTTAAGCAGCTTCCCTCTTGAACAGAAAACACAGGACTAGCACATCTTGGTTTGCTTCTCCATTTTAATTTTTTTTATTTCTAATTTAATTTTTAATTTATTAACACCTGTGAAGTGGCGAGTAAAACCCAGTGTTTTCTCCAATATGGATTCTACCTTTTGCATTTTAGAAGAGTTCTCTGTGAACAAATCTGTATTTCAGAGATAATTTTGAAAGAAAAAAGGAAAGAAAAACACTGCATGAATAACTAATTGCACTTCATTTGCATGCAATGATCCACTAACTATCCATGGAAAATGTACTAAAGATTGGTGTTGAATAGAAGACTACAACATAGGCCATGGAAGTCTGGCATTAAAAATCTAGGAGGGGAGATATAAACAAATTATAGTACCCTGTGAGATCCCCAGGCAGCTGTTATAATATGCAAGGGAATAATACGAGGGAACAATCAATTCTGTCAGGGTTTATATGCTAGATGAGCTTTCTGAAGAGATTATACCTGAGCTAGATTAGGAAATGTGAAATTTGAGTTTTTAAGAGTATAAGAGGAAAAAGACAGTCTGGACAGAAGAAGAAAAAATTCAAAAACAGGAAGAAAGTGTCACTTGCCTGGAGAAAATAAAAGCTATAGAGTGCTATTGGCATAAAGTCAGGAAGACAGCTCAACAATCTGGGAATTGAGACTAGAAATTTAAAGGCTAAACAATGACATGACTCACATAACATTTAACCAGCTTGTTTTTCCTGTGAGTCAGCTGTTCCCATAATTCAGCAAGCAAGTATAACCGTAGAGAGTGTGTTAAAAATCCAAATCCTGGAAATCACATCCCCCAAATCCTCACAGAGGTCTGGTTAAAATCCACCATTCTGAATCTGTGTCAGGCCTTATAGATTATTTTACAGGTTATTTTAAGACATACCATTGTTTGATAAACAGGTTAGTAAATGATGAAGACAGCAATATATATATTGCACAGAGGATGATAGAAGCTAAAATAAAGGAGACCAATAAAATTTGTTAATTTGTTCACTTAACATGTATTGAATATTAAGTATGTCCCAACATCTGTTCTGGATATCGTGTGTGTGTGTGTGTGTGTGTGTGTGTGTGTGTGTGTGTAAATGAGATAGGTAGCTTTTCAAAGTCCACACAGCTTTTTACCTCTCAGATCTCTCACTGTGGTCTATGTATGCCCTTACAAGGAAATGCTTGTACAGCTATTTTTTATGCATTCTAGTCCTCATGAGGTGCCAAAAGCTGAACAATGAGAATGAAATGGAGCCATGAAAGCAGGAATAATAGGAATTCACGCCTTGTTACTGGGAAAGGAGTCTAAGAGAATGGTTTAGAAGTTCTGTGAACGCTTCTGGTTGAACTGGCAATTGGTAAGTACAAATAACAAATAAATAAAGAACAAGATTGATCAGATAAGTTAGTTGAAGACAATAAAAAGTGCAGTTTTGGGTGCTTATGGGGATCATATATATGTAACCATTTGTTTTCTTTACAATTGAGAATTAAACACTCTTACTCTGAGAGGTTACAGGAGCTTGTCACCAGGGAAAATGGGCGAAGTCGAGAGAAAAGAATTTCAAGAACTCATTTGTGGGAGCAGTTTAAGAATAATAGAGAGATTTTTCAGGTGAAAATAAATAATATGCCACTGGGGATGTAGAGGGTGTGTAGGCTCTAGTAGCAACTGCTCTGAGGTCCTTGCTAATCCTCCATTTATTTTCCTGGTTTGGGGAACAAGCAGGTTGCTTTTCAGGCTGTCCAACCTGTTTTCTCGGTTTTCCCGGGACTGTACTGGGCCCTTCCTCTATCTGATCCCTTTCCTGTATCTTCAGGTGGGTATGCTGGTGCCTCCCCCTATCCAATCCCTTTCCTGAATCTTCCAGTTTTTGTGCTCTTATACTATCTGGCTGTTTTCCTGGATTTTCCAGGCCAGCCTCCTCCTCTTTGTGGTCTCCATTTTGACTCCTATTGAGCATGCCTCATAATTCTGCCTCATCTCTCCCTCTTTACCTCTCCCTCTGATCATCAGGGTGAACAGGCTGGTTGTTCCCTAGGGACATTTGAAAGCAGGTCTTTCCTGGCTGTTGAGGATGAAGGTCTCTTTGGCTAATGGAGTGGTCCCTGGGGATTCTGGGGAGCTGTCATTCCCTGACTTAATTAAGTTTATCCAGCTTTCTCTCCTCTCTTTTGTTAATACCTAACTAGCTGCCAATTAACACAGGCATATTCATTGCTATCAATTAATTGAGCACAGACCATAGATTTCTAATGATAGTCTTTGTTTTTCCTTCTAGTGAGAAAATATACCAGTTCTGTTTTTATTACTATAAATGATTTCAGAAATTATTTTTTATGAATTAATAAATTATAAACTTACAAAACATTTTTTTTTTATTTTTATGCTAGGTCAGTGGTCTGCAAACTCATTAATCAACAGAGCCAAATATCAACAGTACAACGACTGAAATTTCTTTTGAGAGCTAAATTTTTTAAACTTAAATTTCTTCTAACTTCACTTCTTCAAAATAGACTCGCCCAGGCCGTGGTATTTTGTGGAAGAGCCACACTCAAGGGGCCAAAGAGCCACATGTGGCTCCCGAGCCGCAGTTTTCCAACCACTGTGCTAGGTGTATCAGTTAATAATTCGGATTTTTTTCAATAGATGAAGTTACACATATGTTGATATACATGCAATTTGATATGTATGCTATTTTATTGTATTGAGAGCAAACTTAAAAATTTCATGTGTCAAATTTGCTGAAGATGTTAACATCACAGATATTTTTACGCTTAAAAATGTCAAATTTCGTGCCCCAAAAAAGAGCATTTGCAGGAAGTTTTAATTCATTACTTTATTTTGAAGAAAAAGTTATTGTATACTTTAGGAAGCTTATGGTGAACATATTCAATCTCAAGATACTTGTGAACACTGGTTTAAACACTTTAAAAGTGATGATTTCTATGTGAAAGACAAAGAACGTCCAGGTCAACCGAAAAAGTTTGAAGACCAACAATGACAAGCATTATTGGATGAAGATGCATGTCAAACTCAAAAATAACTTACAGAAAGATTAAATGTTGCTCAGCAAACAATTTCCAATTGTTTACAAGCAATGGGAAAGATTTTCAAGGAAGAAAAATGTGTGCCACATCAACTGAACAAAAGGCAAATGGAAAACTGAAAAGTCATCAGGAAAATGTTGCTTCAATGGCATGAAAGTCTTTTTTGCACCGAATTGTGACTGGTGATGAAAAGTGGATTTATTTTGAGAATCCTAAATGCACAAATCATGGGTTGATCTAGGACAACTATCAACATCGACTGCAAGGGCAAATCGCTTTGGAAAGAAGACAATGCTCCGCATTTGGTAGGATCAGGAAAGTGTGGTGTATTATCAGCTTCTAAAACCAGGTGAAACCGTTAGTACTGATCGCTACCAGCAACAAATAATCAATTTGAACCATGCTTTGATCGTGAAATGACCAGAATGTGCCAGAAGACATGGCAAAGTAATTTTGCTTCATGATGACACACCATCACACACTTCAAAACCAGTTAAAGACATGTTAAGAGATTTTGTCTGGGAAGTATTAACCCACCAGCCGTATTCACCAGACCTTGCTCCTTCAGATTACCACTTCTTCCTATTGATGGCAAACACACTTTCTTTTTTTTTTATCTTTATTGTTCAGATTATTGCAGATGCTCCTCTTTTTTCCCTCCATAGCTCCCCTCCACCAGGTTCCCACCCCACCCCAGACCCTTGTCCCCCCTCCCCACTCTACTAATCCATAGGTGTAAGATTTTTGTCCAATCTCTTCCCACATCCACCACACCACTTTCCCCACAAGAATTGTCAGTCCACTCCCTTTCTATGCCCCCAATTCTACTAAATTCACCAGTTTATTCTGTTCATCAGATTTTTTATTCATTTGATTTTTAGATTCACTTTTTGATAAGTATGTATTTTTTGTCACTTAGTTGTTCATCATTTTTTATCCTTATCTTTTTCTTCTTCTCCTTCTTCTTCTTCTTCTTCTTCTTCTTCTTCTTCTTCTTCTTCTTCTTCTTCTTCTTCTTCTTCTTCTTCAAGAATACCCTTCAGCATTTCCGATAATACTGGTTTGGTGGTGATGAACTCCTTTAGCTTTTTCTTGTCTATGAAGCTCTTTGACCTTCAATTCTAAATGATAGCTTTGCTGGATAGAGTAATCTTGGTTGTAGGTTCTTGCTATTCATCACTTTAATATTTCTTGCTACTCCCTTCTGGCCTGCATAGTTTCTGATCAGAAATAATCTGACAGTCGTATGGGTGCTCCCTTGTAGGTAACTAACTGTTTTTCTCTTGCTGCTTTTAAGATTCTCTCTTTGTCTTTTGCTCTTGACATTTTAATTAAGATGTGTCTTGGTGTGGTCCTCTTTGGATTCCTCTTGTTTGGGGTTCTTGTGTTTCCTGGACTTGTAAGTCTATTTCTTTCACCAGGTAATTGAAGTTTTTTGTCATTATTTCTTCAAATAGGTTTTCAATATCTTGCTCTCTCTCTTCTTCAGGCACTCCCATAATTTGGATGTTGGTACTCTTGAGGTTGTCCCAGAGGCTCCTTACACTATTTTCATATTTTTGGATTCTTTTTTCTTTTTGCTCTTCTGGTTGGGTGTTTTTTGTTTCCTTGTACTTCAAATCTTTGGTTTGATTCTTGGGGTCCTCTAGTCTACTGTTGAATTTCTATATACTATTCATTATTTCAGACAGTGTATGCTTAATTTCTGACTGGTCCTTTTCCATTATTTTGGCATTCTCACTAAGATCCTTAAAGGTCTCACTAAGTTTCTAGGAGGTTTCTATAAGATATTTGGAAAAGCTTATAACTGTGGTTTTGAACTCTATATCCAGTATTTTGCTTTCTTCCATTTGTGACCTGTTTCTTTGTCTCTGCATTTTGGCTGCTTCCCTGTGTTGATAGAGTGGCCTTGTGTGGTAGGTGTCCTATAGGGCCCAGTGGCTCAACTTCCCCAATCACCTGAGGTGGACACTCTTGGTGCACCCCTTTGTGGGCTGTGTGCACAGTCTTGTTGTAGTTAAGCCTTGATTGCTGTTGGTATCACTGGGAGGAATTGACCTCCAGGCCAATTGGGTGTGAGGACCAACTATGTCTACAATGGAAGAGCTGCTACGCAGGAGACACCCTTATGGGGTAAGACTTGCTTCAGTGGGGCTCTGGTGCTCACTGAGTCTGAGGATGTGTCACATGGATGTAAAGAGTTGTAATCTGGTATGGTCTCACATTAACCATTGGGTACTGGATCTTGGACCTCCAAGGAGGTGCAAAGTCAGCCACTTCCTGGGCCACCCAGCAGGAGCTAAGAGAGATCTGTAGATTCTTCCTCTTTGTATCAGGTTTTCAAGTGCCCAGACAAGGCCTAGCTGTGAAGCAAGGTAGGCTGCTGCTGCCAGGCCTTGGGTCTTCTTTTGGTAGCTTTGGGGCTCCCTGACCCCGCTACTGCATGTTTGACAGGTTTTAGGCTGAGAAAGGATAGGCCATTCATATGCAAAAGCTGCTTGGGTGAGGTTGTAAATTGGTTGGGGTGGGGTCTCAGGGTATCACCAAAGCAGAGCCAACTGCAATGGCTGCCAGTTAGCCCTGCACCAGAGAGGTCCTGGTGCAGGAACAGTGACTGTTGCCAGTACTCCATCTGAGAGAAAGCCGCCCTCGTGTTCTGGCCCGATGCCAGACAGTCCAGTTTCTCCCCGTATATGTCTGGGTCCCCAGAGTCTCACCCAGAACTGGAGTTCAGAGCAATCAGGAGCTTGTATCTCCCTCCTGATTAAGAAAAGCAATGCGCCTGATTGCCAGCCTGTTCTGCATGTGCCTCTGCACCTCTTACCAGTCTCAAAGTGCTTTCTTCTTTATTTCCTGTTGTAGGACTTCCACTCAGCCAGCTTTCCCACAGTTCCGGATGATAGTTGTTCTGTCTTTTACTTGTAATTTTGATGTGGTTGTGAGAGGCAGCATGTACAGGTGTTTACCTATGCTGCCATCTTGGTTCTCTGGCACACGCACTTTCTGAGCAGCACTTCAAAATATACCAAGAAATGGAAAATTGGGTCTCTGAATGGTTTGCCTCAAAACAAGAAAAGTTCTATTGGGACAGTATCCACAAATTACTTGAAAGAGGGGAGAAATGTGTAGCTAGCAATGGACATTACTTTGAATAGAGCACTTTTGATGTTTCTCTTGAAATTATCGTGTTTTCTTTGATTACAAAATCGGACGTTATTAACCAGGACACCTAGTACTTTCCAGTTCACTTGAGCCTAAATGAGAACTGAAGGGTGGTCGTGGTCCTGAACATTGCTTCCGCGGTACTGCCTCAGCCACTCTCCCACATCAGCATGTCACCCAGCATAGCTTATGGCCTCTCCCTGCCTTCACTGACCAGTTACTCTTTCCCTTTTCTCATCCTTTAAATCTAGCAGATAAAATGGGAAGCTTTTCCAAGGAATCAATGGTATTGTAACAAATGAAAGTAATAATTAATGAACATAATTTTAGGGACTCAAGAATACCAATTTTGGAAGCTAACTGGGGTAAAGATAAGCAGAGAAAAGGAAATTTTCTGGACCTACATGTAAAACACTGCAAAATTTCACAATATGCCTTGTTTTTTTAATTTAATTTATTTTTATTGTTGGCAGTATTACAGATGTTCCCCTACCCCCCCCCCCCTTTGCTCCCTTCTACCCACCCCACCCCAGTCCTTCACCACCCTATTGTCTGTATCCATGGGCTATGCATAGAATTTATGGGAAGAGACTTCTCACATTCAAACTGTAGGCATTGATCATAAGCTTCTCTTATAAGAAGTAGTAGTTCTTAGGTTTTTAATCTTGGTTACTGAAACTCACTCATTTGTAAAGAGAATGAAATATTCTATTGCTTTATAGTTATTTTTATAATTCTGTACTTGTTGCATAATTGAAATAGGCTTATATTTAGATATATAGATTTAGATATCTAGATCTAGAGAAAAGATTTGCAAAACTACCAAACTTTAAATCATTGCATTATGGAGTTCTTGGCCTTCCAAGGATGTACACACCTTCTATTTTCCTGGTGCTTTCTGCATCATTTGTGAGACTTTATATTTTTATTTAATTGCCCTTTATTCTGGCAGAAAAACTAGATTATTTTTACTTGGATATAATAATACTTGCTTAATAGCAGTTAATATTTATTGAATATTTTCTGTGAACTAAATGTTCTAATTTCTAAGTGACTAATACACATTAGTTCTCTTCCTGCTATCCTATATAACAAAAGCCTAATATGCTAAGTATCCAGTCGTCTGGTCATCCATTCAACCAATCAAAACATAATATGCTAATGATATGCTAAGGCCACTCAACCACTCGCTATGATGGGCACTGATCACCAAGGGGGCAGATGCTCCGACTGGTAGGTTAACTTGCTGCTGGGGTCCAGCCGCAAGTGAGATGGTCTGACCATGCCCTGAAGCTCTCCCATGGTCCCTCCCTGGCTGGCCAATCTCCTGCATTCCTCCTGGCCCCAATCATGCATCAGTGGGGTCCCTCGGCCTGCCCTGAGCCCTCTCTCAATCCAGGCTAAGGGACCCCCCCCAAGTGCACGAATTTCGTGCACCAGGCCTCTAGTAAATAACATAAAGAAATAGGCACTATTATCAACTCTCAGTTATAGGCAGAAACCTAAAATTGAAGTGGCTGCTTTTCATTGGCATTACTTCTGAAGCTTCACAGATTATTTCACTGTTAATTTACCACTCCTCCAACTGCTTTCTAATTTGTAAAGGTTTGTTGACATTCCTTATCTGCTGTTACCTTGTCATTCACTCTATACTTGTGTTACCAGAGAAAAATGTGCCTTGTCTTCCCTTGCTGCTAGTTGGAGTGGGGTCCTTGGGGTACTGCTGAAATAAGCATTTCTGAAGGCCCCTACAGGAGGATGAGCTATGGTAGAAAGCTTTATTTCCATGGAATTACACCCTTGGGTTTGAAAAGTCCCATTTCCCTTAGTCCAGTCATAAAAGAAGTGTAGCTGGGGTTTCAATAGAGCTAAAAGCAAAGCCAGGATCCAGAGTTTCTTTTCCATATTGGACACAGGTCCAGTATAGCATCAGGCTAGTTGCATCCATTAGTCCACTGCATGTGGGGGTCTGCATGGCCGTTTGCCACACTGGAGAATGCCAGGAAGCCAAGTGTGAGCCCTGAGCCAAATGTACTAAAAGCAACCAAGAGTATGAGAGTATGGACTTCTTTGTTCAGGAAATGATGTATTCCAAAATCTTTACACACTTGCAGTGGCCACACCCATTCTGACCAACCATTTGTTTTCTCAGTTGTGACAGACAAACAAGTATCTTCCCTATGTCATCCCAACTTTACTGGGCATGTGTCTACTTTCCCTCTGTGGTTCCCTCCCCCGGGGTTTTGCAGGGAGCATGCCTATAATGTCTTGCCTTCCCTTTTCTCCATTCCTGTTATTAAATAACTAGTTAATTACAATGGTATCACTTGTATATGATTATGTCTTTACTCCAATTGCGGTGGATAGAAAACTTTATTGTTTTTAGTTATTTTTTTTTCAGGCATGCCTTTACAATGGTGACAGTGATTATGAATTTGCTTAAAGGATTTTGTACCAGGCTTCTCAAGAACCGGAAGTTACTAGAGTCTTGCTTCCAGCCAGATTCCTGCCTTAACCAAATGGCCTTTGGATAAAGGAGGTTTTATTTCCATTAAAGAATGAACTGATATTGGTTAGATGGAGAAGCTTTGAGAGAGATATGATGAGGACAGATGTGTTCAGGTACAAGAATATCGATGGAAGAATTGAAGAGTTCAGATGCAAAAAATAATCATTAGGTTATTGTGAAGGAAATAAAAACAATAAACTAGGATGGGGGCATGACTCCTCACATTGATTTTGTTTTGATTTAATTTTTTTTTTTCATAAGCTCACCTTGGAAGAATGATAGTGAAATAAGCTAGAGAACATTGGAGAATAAATAGTATATTACCCTAGCTAAAGAGTTTTTGCAATGAAGCATATGCATCTTGGAATCAAACCACTAATGAGAATTCACCCGAAGACCTTAAGAAGGCAGCTGTTAAAATTAATGACAGTGGATATAATAATTTAGATTTGTAAAATGAGAGTTTACAACCTAGAATATGCATACATATTTTTGCTTGTCTTAAAGAGAAATTTTTAAATTTCCTCTCAGACTATCAAACTAAGATTTATCTTATTTGTATGTTAGATTATTTTTATACCCACAATATATGAGTGATTAGATATCTTAGCTATAACCCATTGGTCTCATATGACTATGTACCATTACCATTGCCTTTCCAGTTACTCTTTCTCAATGCAGCTTACCAAGAATATTTTTCCTCTGTTTTGTGTGTGTGTGTTTTTCCCATTACCTCAACCAATTAGGTTTTAACTAAATTAATTTCATAGGAAGTTTACCTGTTTGTGGTTTTTTTTCCTTTCACTTTCCTGAATTTTTCATATGTGTGATTTTTTTTCCTTCAATCATTTGAAAATCTAAATATTATTTTGTTTCTCTTAGTGGATAACTTTAATTTCATATCAATTTTTACATATTTATAATTATATAAACTCTCTTCTGATTAAGAATGGTTACTTAACATCCCTTTGTTCCACTGAAACTTCTGTTTTATTTTGTATTATTAATGAAGTCATTAGATTTTATTAAGATCTTTGACAAACTTTATGATCAACAAATCAGACAGAGCCTCTGCCTTCATTTTATTTAGACTTTAATATAAGAGAGAGACTATTTACATGTATTTTTTAAAAAGCATTGTAAATTTTTATGTCTGTGGAAGGGAATAAATAATGAGGTGTGATAAAGTAAATAGGGTGACCGAATTTAGATGTTTCTCATAAATGTATCTATTAAAGTGAGTTAAAAGTAAATTTTAGCACATTGTATACTACTGGCATATTAATTATATTCTTAACTCTTATTCTAAATCTGAGTAGAATAAATAATTTTAATGCTACTTTCATTACATTTATTTTGGCTCCACCATTTATCTGCTTAATTTTGACAATAAACACTATTACTAAAAACTTGTTAACTCCCAAGGTTTCTTAAGTTTATTTAGCCAGAGGGATTGCAACCTAAGTACAGTGTTAAAAACAATTCACTTGGGCATCTTCTGTCATATCAGTGAGCAATTCCTGAAAGCAGAGAAGTTGGCTGGCTCTGCACTGCTAGGCACATTCCCACTGGATGTCCGCTGTCATCTGAGGCTCTGTGGTGTGGAGCCCAGCTGGGAAGTGCCACTCTGACTAAAATGATATTTGGCAGTAATACATGCTGAGGCCTAACTATTTGGGAGAAACTAGGTTAAGGTGGCTAACTTGCTCCTTTGTGCTCAGCAGGAAACAGTAGTAATATGTCTTCAGGTTTAACCAAAGATCACCATCTAAACTCTCTTCCGAGTACTATAACCCTCTCTCAGATAATGATTGAAATATTAAAAAACCCTCCACAATTTACATCGAATCAGTTGTGTCTACTATAAGGAATAACCAATATGATAATGAAGGGGAAATAATAGGGAGATCCCTAATCTGAAGCTTTTTCCAAAAAGACTTTTTATTCCTCACCTACCTTGTGTGAAATCTCATCATGGGCGACCTCATATTTGTGATAATATTTAATCTTCAAAAATTAAATCCTCATAGGTTAAGAATCATTACCTTTTTAAAATGCAACAAACGGTAGCATAATATGAAAAAAGTTAGCATGGGAATTAAGGAACATGGTTCCAGTCATAAGTCTGCTACTTAGTAGCTGTGCAATAATGGGCAATTGACCTGAAGCTCCTTAGTCACTTGAAAAATATGGCTAGGAGTATCTGAATCACAAGAATTTTTGAAGATTAAATATTATCACAAATATCAGGCCTCCCATGATGAGATTTCGCACAAGGTAGGTATTTAGTGCATTTTAGTTGCCTTCTTTTCTGGGTATCTTAGTGAAGAGTTGCATGATTTTAACTTCCTGGATGTCTGTTTTTCCATTTAAAATTAAAGGGTGAATTAAACATTTTCTACTTTAGAATTCTTAGTTCTTAATAAGGAAAAGCTTCTAACAGAGTTGACCATTTATTAAGGGAACTGCCTCAAAAAGTAATTAATGCCCCATCCCTGTAACTTCATCAACAGAAGACATTAAATATAGAGTTCCACTTAGAGAAAAGTTTGTAAATTGATAGACTATAGATGCATTGTATTTGAACTGTATGGTTACTTTTTTAAAAAGTAGGTCATACTTACACAATTTGTGATTTCAAAATTAAAAAGAGAACCAAGGTTTTTTAGTTTCTCTTCACAAATAGTAGCACCAGATTTACTTGTTCTATTAAAATGAATGGCAACATTCAGCTGGAGTAGGGTCATTTGTCTATAATTTTTTGTGTAATAATTTTTTTTCTTTATTGATTAAGGTATTACATATGTGTCCTTATCCCCCCATTGCCATAGCCCCCTCCCCCTCGCTCATGCCCTCACCCCCCTGAGTAGATCTATAATTTTCCAGAAACCTCATTAGTTCTCATGGTGTCTTCAAATCTTACTCTTTTATGTGACCTGTCTGCATCCAATAGAAATGTAAATTTGTTACCACCAGTCTAAAGATTTAGGGAGAAGATCTAAAAATTTGACTCCAAATTTCCATTCTGCATAAGAACTTTTAAAATATTGCTTGTGACAATAACATCAAATAATTATTTCAAAATGTTAGATTACTTAAAAACATTTAAAGGTGTACTTATCTATAACTTGGTCATATTAAAGTTATTTTATAGTTTTTGGGGTTTTTTAGGACATGAAATGTCAATTGAGAGAATACTGACACCTAATAGCTACATAATCTAAAGATAAAATATATTGGCAACATTTTCTTCAAGTGCAGATATTGAACTTTCAAACTTAAGTTTTTGAAATGAAAGAAAACATCGGCCATAATGTATACATTTTTAAATTTGTACATATCCACGAATGTAGCTCCTCTAAATTTCCTGTCTCAACATTTAGAAATAATGTTATGTTCTTCCAAACTTCCACACTAATGAAACTTTCTATTTCCATGATTTCCATTCTTCAGGGATTCGTTTTTGAATCTCGATAACAAATCAAATGGTTTGTTCTTCATAGAGGAAGGTCTTATAACGTTTATATTGTGTGTTTTTTAATGTAAATTACACCTGGTATAGTTAATCACTCTATTGAGATGAAGAATGTAAATATTGCATTCCTCTGGGTTATTTCTTCCAGATGAAGGAACTTTCCCCTTTGAACTAGTTTCTGGTGGGAATCATTTAATGAGAAAATAGTTTAACAAAATAAGTAAATACTGCACATGTATTTATTGGACCTAAGTAAAAGAAAATTATTCAGCTACTTTCAAGTTATATGGATTTTACCAAGTTTATCAAAGACTACCTCATACTCACTATTTCATTTCATTAATTTAATTTCCATATTTATTTAGGAAATTACTCAAGAACTATAGTTACTGAGGAAGTAGTCAGGTATTTAGCAATCACCAAGAAGCTTTGATGATTCATTTTCATATTATAACTCTGTGGGATTTTCATACTCAACTAATTGCATTGCACATTTGATGATTCAACTGCCAATTCCAGTGATACAGTTGAGCACTTTGAAGTTACAGTTGCTGAGTTTTAAACTGCATTACAGGTTGTGTGGTTAAATTTTTCTGATTAGGTTGCCTGCCTTAATAATTGAGCTCTAGATATAGTACAATTTATTAATCATGCCTTAGTCATTATTGACAGAAGTTGAATGTTTAACTAGATTTTTTCATGTTGTAATCTCATTGTCTTACATTTGAAGTTAATGTAAATTTTAGAAAGAATTTTCAGTGCCAAATTCTTAGCATGCCTTATATTGACTATTTTGTAAAATGGAATTATTTTATAGTTATAAATATAACATATAACATTAATTAAATTAACTTGTAAAATAAAATAAAATTGTTTTATCATTATAAAACAAATGTATTTATTTAAGTACGTTTTTGTGATACTTTTAATCTTCTATTTTCTTAACTCCCAAATACATTTTATAATTGTCAACATACTATAAAATGTATCTTTCCTATGGATATGAAATAGATAATTTGTACATACCATGTATGAAATAGATAAGTGATAGTATGTATGAATTATCTATTTTATTATTATAGGTGTATATCAGTATATATATATGTGTGTGTGTGTGTATATATATATATATATATATATATATATATATATATATACACACACACACATAATTGATTTGTGATATACATTCACTCAGTTATGATATTGGATAATATTATAGCGAAGTGTTTCTCCAAAGAAATAAATAAATAAATTTCAGTCATCCAGTATTATACTCAATTACCTTACTCATAAATCATTTTGCTCAAAGTTGGCTTAGGATATAAGTTTTCAGTTATGCATAACGAAAAGTTCTAGACATCTGTTCTACAACATCGTACTTATAGTTAAAAATACTATACTGAACACTTAAAACTTTGTTAAGACAATAGATCTCATGTTATGCCTTTTGTGTTTTTTGTTTTGCCACAATAAAAATATTAAAGATAAACTCTAAGAATTTCAGAGGGAACGAGTGTGTGTGTGAGGGGGAAATTAACCAAAGAACTCATATGCATATGTGCGTACGCATGGACATAGACAATAGTGATAGATAATAGTGCACTGAAGGCCTGGGCGGGGGAGGGGGCGGTGTTGCAAGGGTGGAGAAGGACGGAGAGGTTCAATGAGCAGGAAAAGGGGGACATCTGTAATACTTTTAACAATAACAATAAATAAAATTAAAACAAAAGAAATCAGAAAAAAGAAAAAGGAAGAAAGAATAAACACCACTTAATTGTAACTACATTACCATAGAAATAGTAACACTCTCACTCAACTAATATTTTGGAGCATTTTCTATGTCAGAGATGCTCAGGCTGGCAAAAGTTACAGACGGAATAACAGTCATGTGATAGTTTTATAAGTGGAATATGCACACATAGTTTCAGGAGTAGGAGTGTAAGGCAGGTTAAGAATTGATCTAGAGGTAGGGAGTAATAAACAGAATAATTGGAATTTACAAGGCTTAAGGGAGAAAGGGCCTTCCAAATAAAGAAAACAGCATGAGAGAAGGCAATGATGCCAAGGATTGTGGCAAATATGGGACCATCATGCTGCAAACAAATTGTTGCTTTCCTATGTTTTCTTTCTTTAAAAAAAATGATTTCAGAGAGGGGGGGGGAGAGAGAGAGAGAGAGATTGATATGAGATAGAAGCATCAATCGGTTGTCTCCCCTATACACCCCTAGCGAAATCCAACCCACAACCTAGGTATGTGCCCTAATCAGAATGGAACCCACAACCTTTTGGTGTACAGGATGCCATTCCAACAAACTTCACCTCAGGGACAGGGTGCTTCCCTATTCTTAAATTATACAGTGACTCCTATGGAACCCAATAAGTTCTACTCTTTGTTAATAGGTATTTTCTCTCTAAAAATAGGTTTTTATATTATGACATAACTCAACTGACTAGTAAACATATCCAATACTTTAAAATAATAGAGTGCTTTGCAATTTTCAAAAAGCCTACATTTGTTCTAAAACTAAGTGAAGTGTGAAAGGTATCTTAATTTCAGAAGTAGACACAGTCATAAGTGATCTGTTCAACCACATAAGTCTAGTAAGTGACCAAGATTTGACACTTTAAAAAGACTGTGTTAGCCTGGGGAATACATGATATAGTAGAAACTAGAAGAAGTGAAATTAGATGATTCCAGTGTAGAGTCCAAGCTTTACTACTTACATGGTGCATAATCTCTAGTTACTTAAACATCTCTGAGTTTGCCTTCTTATCTGTGAATTGATGGCAGCCACTGAGAGAATTAAAGGAAAACATATTTTTAGTCACTTGGCACATGTAGAGACCCAATTAGTAGTATTTCCATTCGTGCACCAGTGGGGTCCCTTGGCCTGGCCTGTGGGGACTGGGCCAAAACCAGCAGTTCAACATCCCTCAAGGGGTCCCGAATTGCAAGAGGGCACAGGCCAGACCAAGGGACCCCACCCGTGTACAACTGGAGTCAGGAAGGGATTGCGGAAAGGCTCCAGGGCGTGTCTGGCCATCTCACCCAGTCCCAATCAGCCAGACCTCAGCAGCAAGCTAACCTACCAGTTGGAGCATCTGCCCCCTGGTGGTCAGTGCACATCAATCAAGACTTAACTACAACAGTCGAATGGTTGCTTAAGCTTTTATATATATATACACTAGGGGCACAGTGCATGAATTTGTGCATATTGAAAGGGAATTAATTAGAAAAAATATTTTAATATCACTATTTGCCCTTTCTCTCACAGCATCAAGCCCCTACCGGCATCCACAGGGACAGAGTTTCAAGTCCTCGCCCACCCATGCATGCCTTGCCACTCACATAGCCCTGCCCACCTGCATGTGCCTGCCGCACACACAGCCTCCTGGTGATTGGTCATTATAGCGTGATGGCGTGACGGCATGATGACCACAGACTTTTTATGATATAGGATAGATTAATCACAAAAAATATGTATTGCTAAGAAACCAAGATAGTGGCATAGGTAAACACCTAAACTGCTGCCTCGCACAACAATATCAAAACTACAACTAAAAGACAAAACGGACACCATCCAGAACCACAGGAAAGATGACTGAGTGGAAATTCTACAACTAGAAGAAAAGAGGAAAGCACAATGAGACTCAGAGAAGCTGCAAAAGGCTAAGGTATGGAGACTCGCACGTGGAGAGGATGGGCGGCTGTGTGCACGGGCGGCTGACTTTCTAAAGCAGGAGGGAGATGAAAGCTCCCGATTGCACTGAACTCCAGTCCCGGGCGAGATGCTGGGAAACCAGAATCATTTGGGGGGAATCTGGACTGTCAGGAAAAGAGAAAACACACTGAGACTCAGGAGCTGTGGAAGGCAGAGGTCCGGAGGCACATGCCCGCAGAGAGGACTGACTGCTGAATGCACAGGTGGCTGAGTGGGCAGCTGACTTTCTAAAGAGGGAGGGAGAAGGAAGCGCCTGACTGCACTGAACTCCAGTTCTGGGCAAGTTTCTGGGAACCCTGACTCATTTGGGGAGAAACTGGACTATCTGGCAACAGGCGAAACTCAAGGGCAGCTTTCTCTCAGAGGTGCTTGCAGTGATTACCAAGGGACACTGAGACCCAGGGGCCACATAGGGCAGGGCTGATGGGAAACCAAGGCTGTCTGCTCCACCTGAAACTCTGCCCCATCCAAGCTGAGCACAGAGGCTTTTGCAATTTTGCAAGTCTTGTCTCATAAGGGTGTCTCCAGCACAGAAGTTCTCCCAGCGTAGACACAGCTGATCCTCACAACAAATTGGCCTGGAGGTAAATTCCTCCAGTGATACCAACAACAATCAAGACTTAACTACAACAAGGCTGTACACACAGTCCACAAAGGGGTACACCAAGAGTGTCCACCTCAGGTAACTGGGGAGGCTGAGCCACTGTGCCCTAGAGGACACCTACCACACAAAGCTACTCTGCCAATTCAGAGAAGCAGCGAAAATGCACAGACAAAGAAACAGATCACAAATGAAAGAAATGGAGAAAAGCAAATGACTGGATATAGAGTTCAAAACCACAGTTATAAGGTTTTTCAAGAATTTCCTAGAAAAGGCCAATAAATTTAGCGAGACCCTCGAGGATATGAAAAAGGACCAACTAGATATTAAACATACACTGACTAAAATAAAAAAAATATTATACAGACCTAACAACAAACTAGAGGATTGCAAGAATCAAGTCAAAGATTTGAAATACAAAGAAGCAAAAAACACTCAGCCAGAAAAGAAAAAAGAATCCAAAAATATGAAGATAGTATAAGGAGCCTCTGGGAAAACCTCAAGCATGACAACAACAGAATTATGGGGGTGCCAGAAGAAGGGAGAGAACAAGATACTGAAAACCTATTTGAAGAAATAATGAATGAAAACTTCCCCCACCTGGTGAAAGAAATAGACTTACAACTTCAGGAAATGCACAGAATCCCAAACAAAAAGAATACAAAGAGGACCACACCAAGACACATCATAATTAAAATGCCAAGAGCAAAAGACAAAGAGAGAATATTAAAAGCAACAAGAGAAAAACAATTAATTACCTACAAGGGAGCACCCATATGACTGTCAGCTGATTTCTCAACGGAAACTATGCAGGCCAGAAGGGAGTGGCAAGAAATATTCAAAGTGATGAATAGCAAGAACTTACAGCCAAGATTACTCTACCCAGAAAAGCTATCATTCAGAATTGAAGATCAGATAAAGAGCTTCACAGATAAGGAAAAGCTAAAGGAGTTCATCACCACCAAACCAGTATTATATGAAATGCTGAATGGTATTCTTTAAGAAGAGGAAGAAGAAGAAAAAGGTAAAGATAAAAATTATGAACAACAAAAACATGTCTATCAACAAGTGAATCTAAAAATCAAGTGAATAAAAAATCTGATTAACAGAATAAACTGGTGAATATAATAGAATCAGGGACATAGAAAGGGAGTGGACTGACAATTCTCAGGGGGAAAAGGGTGTGGGGGGTGTGGGAAAAGAGTGGACAAATATCATACACCTATGGATGAGGACAGTGGGGGGGGAGGTAAGGGCAGAGGGTGGGATGGGAACTGTTTGGGGCAAACTATGGGGGGAAAAAGAGAAACAATTGTAATAATCTGAACAAGATTTATTAAATAAAATAAATAAATACAAATGTATCCCGCCATTCTCCCAAGCATTATCTCAATTCCTTGAGGTTCTGCTTCCTGGCATATGTTGAGAGTTTGGCTCAAAAAAAAAAAAAAAAAAAAAAAAGTATTGCTAATTGTTTCTCCTTTTGTTTATAAGCAATCAGGCACTTATCAGAGAATAAAAACACCAGATAATGAAAACAACAGTTTTATTTCAAAGTAACCAATAATTTCACTCAAATAGTTAATAAAAAAATATTTCATATTAATAACAGATTATGAGAATAGTAACCAGAAATCTTACCTAATCTTCTTGGATATTTAACTTCATGTCATGGGCTTTAAATATCCTTAATAGAAGTAACTATTTAGACATTTTTGGTACTTAACAACGTATATACTTGCATAATATTCAGGGCAATCAGTGTATACAAATATAACTACTAATATATTCATTTTAATCAGTAAAATATGCACAAGTCTAACAGTTGAAATATTCAGCTTAGGTAGTAAACAGTATGATGCAGCTGGTTCTATAAAAATAAAATATGACTATGACATAAAGGGAATTTATAAAATGTTTAAATCTCAAAACTGCTGTCCAAATTTTCATCAACTATATTATTTGATAAATATGTTAATCAGAAGCAAATCAGAGCAATTAACAGTTTGTTGGGTTTTACTTCAGTTTCAATGGCATCTCCTTTATCAAATGAAGCAATGTATATTTGTAAAATCAAAGACAAAAACAAAATAAAAGAGAGAGAAATTAGAACAAAACACTCCAAAATGTTAAATTTTAGGATATATTTCTGTTCTGTGTGTATTATCTTTCTGGGCAACAAACCTAATGGCATATGTTGGTGAATTACTATCATAAAACCAATTATTATCTTTTCATAGCTCCCCTTCTCTGGGTAAAGCCATGCAAATTTTGGCTGTTAATGTTGGGTATGTGAAATAAATCAATTTAACATTTTTAGTGTTAATAAGATTTGAATTTAGATCATTTCTTGAACCCAAGCTTATAAAACTTATAAATCTAGAGATTGAATTACTAATATACAGTTATAAAACTTTAACTGGCAATATGCTGTCACAGAGGGAAAATCCTTTATCCTGGTATATTCAGATAAAAAGTGTATTTACTACTCCATTTGGATTAAATAGTTTCTTTTATTAAAATATTTTATTGTTCTTCTCTCTCTCCCCTTTGGCTTATAATTGCAAGTGTCTCCGTTTGACTTTAAAAACTACCTATTCTTTTGAATTGTGGACGAAAGGGGCCACATGCTGACCTGACAAGCTCAGGGAGGCCTGCATGGCAGTCATGCAAACTCAGAGACCTAAAGTAACCACAAAAGATGGTCTGAAATTAAACTAAATGCAGTTATGGTGGGTAGTAACATCCTAGGCCAGTATCTTCACTGACAAGATCAACCTCACCTTAGCTGAGCCTATCTGTCTTTTTACATCTATGATAACATATCCTTTGAAATGTCTGGGTAACTTGTAACTTCCCTTTTTCTGGAGCCCCTGGGGCACAACCAAATGTGGTGGGTGCCAGGACAGATACCACAAATTCCTTTATTATCATATTAATTGTTCCTGCACCCACCTAAGTATGTGTCCATCATTTCACTTTTTATCCAATCCCAAGGGTTTCCCGTCCCTCTCCCCTCCCCCGCTTTGCTTTATCCCACTTCCTTAATCTATCACCAATGAATTTCATGTAACCCACCTATGTACCTCCTTTGATTGCAATGTATAAATACAAATGTAACCCACCATTCTCAGGAACATTATCTCAATTCGTTGAGGTTCTGCTTTCTGACATTTTGACAGTTTGACTCAAACTCACAAAAATTCTTTACAGGTTTCAATGTTGTTTTTTTTATGTTAACAGTATTGACTCATGAAATATCTGCATATCAATCCACTAAAAGTTTTCTCATTTCTTTCATTCTTATCTTAACCATTGAAGCACTTATATAATATCATCTATCTCTTGGAAAGCTTGACTGTCATAGTTGAATACTGTGATCTATAGATCACAAATTCATACCAATCTCCTGGTAAGAAGAAAGTAGACAGGTAAAAACTATATTTAAATTTTTTTGTGATTAAGGTTGTGGTTATTTAGGGGATGAACTATTTAGATTTTGCCAATCAGATGCACTTTCGTGGAACTTGGATTTCTTACTGGTTTTTCACTGAGAAGCACGGGGAGTGGGAAATCCACTTTGCCGTTATGGATTATGGTAGACACAATGTTGTTTAGAAGCCAGGAGCTAAGGGAGCGCCTTCCAGATTTGTGAAGAGGTGCAAAGTTGGGAAGCAGTGTTTACTATGGCAAACTTAACATTCTGCTTGATTTTGGTAAAGGCAGCAACTCCTTCAATGGCCAAGTCCTGTGAATGGCTTGAGTATTTTTTTCTTGGAGTTTCAGACTATTATATGTTGATTCAGCCCTGCAGAACATCCTGAAAATGTGCTGCAACCGTAAATTCCCTTTTATTTAAACTAGTCAGAGTAAATTTGACTATCTTAAATAGGGAATACTGATAAAGATAGTAATTAGTACACAGAAGTAGCTAGGCACACTAATCTTGTTAATCTAAGTGTGATTCTGTTCTAGCAGCTGGGAGTTTGTTAGACATAATAGATATCAGGCCACACACCAGGCCTTCTGATTCAGAACTTGCATTTTAACACCTTCCCCACTTGATCTACTAGTATATGCCCATTCAAGTTTTAGCCTAAAAAATAAATGAATAAATAAATATCACAACAAAAAGCCAGAAAAAATGTTTTGGCTTGGTGGGGGTAAGCAGGGGGTAGATGGCAAGGACTCAAGCATTGATGGCTAGAAAATGTCTACTGCACACTAGGAAGTGGCAGAATAGTCAGTCAAATTGTTGCCTGCTGTAAGTTGGAAGGCAGACCATGTGCTAAGGCTGTTAGGGAAATTTAAAAAAAATTAATGACATTAGGATGTTGTCTGTTTCCTGTACCTTCAGAAAAATCCCAAATAAAGGGACATTATAAAAAAACAACAACAGAGAGAATCCAAGATGGCGGCATAGGTAAACACCTAAACTGCTGCCTCGCGCAACAATTTCAAAAATTCAACTAAAAGACAAAACGTCTATCACCCAGAACCACGGGAAAGCTGGCTGAGTGGAAGTTCTACAACTAGAAGGAAAGAGAAAAGAGCATCGAGACTTGCACGAGCGCTGAAAAGCTGAGGTACGGAGGCGCGTGATCCGGGCTGGCGGCGGGCGTTGCTTTTTTCAACCCAAAGGGAGACAAGCCCCCGATCACTCTGAAATCCAGTTTCTGGGGAGACGCGGGGGACCCAAACTCCTACGGGGAGAAGCTGGACTGTCTGCCAGTGAGGGGGGCTTACTTGCAGAGCTGCGCGCAGGAATAATTGTTTACGGCACTGGGGCACAGGACTCGGGGACGCCCTTGGGGACACAGAGCCGGCTAACTAGCAGCCATTGCTGTTTGCCACGCCCTAGCCTAGTGACACCCTGAGGCCCCACCCCGCACAACCTACAAACCCACCCAAGCTCCAAGCAGCAGCGTTAGCAGAAGAAAGCCCCGCCCTATCGCAGCTTAACCTAGCAAACTTGCAGCCTGGGTCAGACAGCTCCAAAACCTCCAAACCCCAAGCAAAGAGGAGAAAGCTGTAGCTCTCACTGTAGCTCCTGCTGGATGGCCTCAGACAGTAGCTGACCTGCACCCCATTGGAGATCCAGAAGCCAGTGTACCTAGTGGTCAGAGTGAGACACCAGATTTCAACTCCTCACATCCATAAGTGACACATTCAAAGGCAGACTCAGTGAGCACCAAAGCCCCACTGAAACAAGTCCTGCCCCATAAGTGTGTCTTCAGCGCAGCAGTTCTTCCATTATAGACACAGTGAGTGCTCACAGCTAATTGGCCTGGAGGTCAATTCCTCCCAGTATACCAACAGCAATTAAGGCTTTAACTGCACCAAGTCTTTGCACTCAGCCCACAAAGGGGTGTACCAAGAGTGTCCACATCAGGTGATTGGGGAGGCTGAGCTACTGCCCCCTATAGGTCACCTACCACACAAAGCTACTCCATCAACACAGGGAAGCAGCCAAAATGAGGAGACAAAGAAACATGTCACGAATGAAAGAAACGGAGGAAAGCAAACTACTGGATGACATAGAGTTCAGAACCACATTTATAAGGTTACTCAAGAATCTTCTTAAAACCGCTGAGAAACTTGATGAGACCTTCAAGGAGCTTAATGAGAATGCCAAAAAAATGGAAAAGGATCAGTCAGAAATGAAGCATACACTGTCTGAAATAAAGAATATACAGAAACTCAACTGTAGATCAACGTACCCCAAGAATCAAACCAAAGATCTGAAATATGTGGAAACAAAAAACATCCAACCAGAAAAACAAAAAGAAAAAAGAATCCAAAAATATGAAGATAGTGTAAGGAGCCTCTGGGACAACTTCAAGCGAACCAACATCCGAATTTTTGGGGTGCCAGAAGAAGGGAGAGAGCAAAATACTGAAAACCTATTAGAAGAAATAATGACAGAAAACTTTCCCTACCTGGTGAAAGAAATAGACTTACAAGTTCAGGAAGTGCACAGAACCCCATACAAGAGGAACCCAAAGAGGACCACACCAAGACACATCATAATTAAAATGCCAAGGGCAAAAGACAAAGAGAGAATATTAAAAGCAGCAAGAGAAAAACAGTTAATTACCTACAAGGGAGTACCCATACGACTGTCAGCTGATTTCTCAACAGAAACTATGCAGGCCAGAAGGGAGTGGCAAGAAATATTCAAAGTGATGAACAGCAAGAACCTACAGCCAAGATTACTCTACCCAGCAAAGCTATCATTCAGAGTCGAAGGTCAGATAAAGAGCTTCACAGACAAGAAAAAGCTAAAGGAGTTCATCGCCACCAAACCAGGATTACATGAAATGCTGAAGGGTATTCTTTAAGGAGAGGAAGAAGAAGAAGAAGGTAAAGATAAAAATTATGAACAACAAAATGACATCAAATACATACCTACCAACAAGTGAATCTAAAAATCAAGTGAATAAAAAATCTGAAGAACAGAATGGACTGGTGAATATAATAGAATCAGGGACATAGAAAGGGAGTGAACTGACGATTCTCAGGGGAAGCAGGTGTGAGGGGTGCGGGAAGAGATTGGACAAAAATCTTACTCCTATGGATGAAGACAGTGGCGGGGGTAAGGGCATGGGGTGGGGTGGGGAATCAGGTGGAGGGGAGCTATGGGGGAAAAAATAGAGGAACACCTGTAATAATCTGAACAATAAAGATTTATTAAAAAAAAAAAAAACAACAACACATAAAAACTAGGGATATTTTGTCTTAAGCAGAGATGGAAGAGTACACAGCTACAAAAGTGCCCAAAAGTTACATGATTTGGATAATAGCAGCCAATTGCAGCTAAACTCTAAAGTACTGAAGCCGTAAGGAAAAGTGGCTGAAGAACTGCGCCTAAGTAGAAGTCAAGACTATAGGCACAGTTGTATTTTGCTGTTGGGTTTGTACTTGCTTTATGAAAGCTGCCATCCATTTGAAGAGAATGATAGTGATAAGAGCACAGATATAACATCTAAAAGATGAGAGTATTTAGGCTTCAAGTCTTGGATGGTGGTAATTTTCCTCTGGAATTGATTGGAGCCAATAAGAAGGAACTCTTGAGTTTTTGAGGTATCAACGAAATTACATTGCCAAAGAGACGTGTATAGAATTAGCAGAACTCTAAAAGCAATGTCTAAACTGTCCAAACCTGTATTTCCAGGAAGCATATACATTAGGAACTCTACTTCAGATGTGACCACAGAAAACAATGGTCAAGAAATAACTTCCAGGAAAGCAAAGCCAAGAAACAAAAGACAGGAGAGTCCTTTTTCAGAGAAAAGGCAGTCCTTCAGAGAGCTTAATCAGACTGCTGGACAGGCTCAGTATCTCACTCTGGTGTTACATCCCTGCTTAGCAGGATCTTATCCACAATTACTGGTGAATTTCCAAATCTTTGTTTCCAAATGAAAGTTTGTATTATAATTATTACTTTTCTTGTCTAAAATTATGTATTGGATATATGAGGATAGATAGTGTTTAGTTTATTAGTTGCTGATGTCTGCGTGTCACACACTCCACATCGATACTTCATAGGGAGGATTGCACGGCACCCAGGTTTATGAAGTTTGTTCTGAGGGAGATTTGGAGAAATGATGCCCTGGGTTCCACTGATATTGTAAGTGGGTTCTCTGTTGGGTATATGTGTATAGGTGAAATACAAAGGTGTAGAGGTTGCCACAGAACCTCAATCCAAACAGGAAAGTGGGAGAAGATGATTATGGTCTTGCTTTTTCAAGGAAACATCCTCAATGTCCCTCTTTGGATCATGTTCCCGCCTTAACCAGAAGTTGCTCACATGGCCACATTTACCATAAAGAAGGCTGCTGCTTCTGCTTTTTTGCTTAAGAAATGGTTTTTCTGAATGAAATTAGTTTCTAATAGCCTCTGTGCCAGTTTTCCCCTTTATTATAAAGTCTTTTCAATAATTTTTAGTAAAAAAATAAATTAGTTCCTTTACACTTTTTAAATCTTCCTTCCTTTTGTAACATATTTATACCAAACACACATTCACAAAAGTGTCTTAGACTAACTATTCTTTCATTACTGCTCTTTCATTTGTTGTGTTCTTGCTTCCCAAAAATGACTCTATAGGTAATACTCCCTCAAAATCACCACCAACAGTTTCCCAAATCAGATGGTCTTCATCCTGATTTCTCTTTAGACACTCTGGCATGGTAGGCCCCATGCTCTTTGGCACCATCAGATTCCTTGACTGCTTTCCTATCCTATATGACAAAACCCTAATATGCAAATTGACTGAATGGGGGAATGACCAGCGGAACGACCAGTTGCTATGATGTGCACTACCACTAAGAGGCAGATGCTCAATGCAGGAGCTGCCCCCTGGTGGTCAGTGGTGGTGGCCAGAAGCCAGGCTCATGGCTGGCTAGTGCAGTAGTGGTGACTGGAGCCTCTCCCGCCTCCGCTGAAGGCGGGTGGTAAAAAGCAAGAGGTCCCAGACTGCACAAGCCCCAGACTGTGAGAGGGATGTCCACCTGTCAGCTTAGGCCCGATCCCCATGTGGACATCCCTTAAGGGATCCAGGGGAACTGCGAGAGGGTACAGGCCGGGCTGAGGGATCCTCCTTCTCCCCTCCCCCGCAGTGAATTTCATGCACTGGGCCTGTAGTTTGAAATAATAAATATTCTGAGTCAATGGAAGGAAAGCTAGAGTATTATTTGCACAAATTTTATGTATAAAAATATATCAGTTAATATGGAAAAATGCAGAATCCCACATGGAATTTCAGCTACTTACACAATACTTACACTAGAAGCCTGATGCACAAAGATTCATGCAAGAATGCACCTTCCTTCACCTGGCTGCCAGCACTGCCTTCGCTCTGGCCAGAGCTGCCTTTTTGCTCCACCTGGAGCCAACTTTCCACTCTGGTCCAGTGCCACCTTTCTGCCTTCCCATGCTGCCCAGAGGCCCTGAGCAGCTGGGGTGATGTGGAATGCCTGCGTTGTCACCATAGCAAGCATCCCGCCCCGCCCCCGGCTGCTTGGTGCCTGTGTATGCAAGTTAACCCACCATCTTTGTTGGGTTAATTTGCATACTCACTCCTTATTGGCTGGTGGGTGTCACAAAGGTACGGTCAATTAGCATGTTGCTCTTTTATTAGTGTAGATGTGTAGTTCACTTATAGAATCAAGTGACCCAGAGGTAGAATGTCTTTTGTTCCCTTATTTTCATATCAACACTTTTCACATGTAAGATCATGGAGAAAATAAAAATACAATAAGACAGACACATAGAAAGCTTTATTTCTAGTAGCAAAGTATGAGTATGGGAGACTGATGTCTAGAAGAGATATACATTATAGGCACTTAGTTTGTTCACAAAAATAAACATAGTAGGTGTGTGTGGGGATGCAGGGAAGAAATCACTTGGTTATCAGACATAGATAGCCTAAAGATAACATGATAGCACAGGATTTTAAGAAATGAAATGGTATTTTTTTAAATAAGACTCTTTTAATGTAACTTTGAAGATGGAGTGAATTAGTGTCCTATTGGAGTGAGAGAAAACAATTAGATGATAATAGTCATAAAATAAACAAGACATAAGGACCTTATTCTAGCCCTAAAACAGCAGGTATAGAAAAGAGGGAACATGTTTTAGAGTAGCTAGGAAGGTAAAACATCATAATTTGTTCATAAAGTGGATTTGAGAGTATAGAGAAAAGCAACTATCTAGGATGCCTCAGATTTCTGGTTCATAATTGAATGGCTAGCAGTGTCTTTAATTTTGTTTACTGAGAAAGATTAGGTTTATTTAAAATAAGTTTTACTTGAAGTATATAAAGGCATTATGGAAATAGTGTTTACTTTGAAAATAGGGCTTATATTTTGGTTTGGCTCTTCTTCCTAAATGGGAACCCTAAGCAACTTAGTTTCACCTCTTACACTGTATGATGTGGAGAAGAAATTTGATAACATAATTATACACACGTTGGACAGTGCCTGGTACATAGTAGGTGCTTCACAAGTAATAGGTGATGAGAAAAACTATCATCATCACCATAATGGGATTTTCATGGAATGTGAAAATACTTGTTTGGGTTTGAAAACAATTTCTGTGTTGGGAGTCATTTTGTATTCTACAGAAGATTAACATATTCAGGATCTGGAAATATTAACTTTACTGCTGCATATGCAAAGGTGATCAATGCCCTAGCAATTGTGAACATGAATGCAATAAAAATATGATTTAGTCATGAGAAGTTCCCCCAAAATAGTTCATCATTCTATATAAGAAAATAGACCTAACCTCAGCATCTTTTATTTAAACTGGTTTTAAAATGAAAGAAAGCAGACTGCTATTCATCACTTTTTTGCATGTGATTCATTCTAGATTCAGATCTTTCCAAATTTTCTTCTGAATTAGTTTGTTAATTCCAATAATTAAGACTCTCAATCTGAGATCCAAATCAAACATATTGGGTCAGTTGAGTAGCATTTGCTCTTCAGATGCACCTAACTGTTAAAAATGTACTTAGAGATCATATTAGGAAAGTATATCTCATTTTCAAGGCAATGTTAGAGAGACAATGAAAACACTTTATAAAGTTCATATTTAAAGCCAAAATGTAAAGTACCAGTGGCCAATTAAAGAAAAAGTATTCCATTTATTTTTTCAAAGAGCTGTATTTTCATAGACCAGGTAGATTTAAGAAGAGTACAGTAGAAGAGTACAAGAGAGGGAATTCTTCATTCAAAAGATTTAGGTTTAGATATACTTTCAATGGCATTTTAACAGCATCTCAGACCTCACAATTATTGTAAAATTTCTTCCCTTTCTTCTCATCTATACCAAAGAGATTGCATCCTTCTTTCTCCATTTTTATTTTGTATTGGTTTCTCTTTTCTATCTGCAAATGACTCAGAAGCCTGTGTTTACAGGTCAGCCTTCTTCCCTGAGCTACAGGCACATAGCTACTTGCAACTAGCTATCTCCACACCTGTATGTCTAGGCACATCTTTATGGTCTAAGCACCTTCTCATAAATCACTTAGGCAGTGCATGATACAACCTGCTTCATCCAGCAGCACCAGAAACTTTGTGTTCATCTTAGAGAACTCCTCCTGTCTCAGGACCACCGATTATTGACCAAGCACATTGACGACTTCCACAGCATTTTCAAAGTATGGACAATTCCAGGTCCTTTCCTTTTACCCAGCCAAGCTTTTTTCCTGCCTCTATTATTAGTCTTCTGCCATTCACCTCTCTAGAAATATATCTCCTGAACTCGACATACATTTTTAAATACATACATATGGATTAGGTAATCTCTTACTTAAAAACACAGCAATGGCACATAAATGCCTAGAAGGATACAATCTTAAACATATCCCACAGAGATTCCCATGATCTGGCCATTGCCTGCTTCTACCTTTTCATATCTTGGCAAAAGTCCTTCTTATTTTGCTATTCCAAACTATGTAAATTTCTCCAGTCATTCTGATTCTGTCAAACTCCTTAATTTTTCTTGCCTCTAACATGTTGCTGGTATCTTAACTTCTAACCCAACCCTTTCAGTAAAACTTCTCATTCTCTTACCTTTATCAATCATATCTCATATGTCCTTTTCCATAACCTCTTATTGTATTTTTATTTGATAATATACTTTTCTTGCCCTACCACAATGGATACCCTTATGTTAATAGGCTGCTAAATGAACCCTGGTCCCAGCATCTACTGATAATAATAATTATAGCAATCAGTACCACTTATTAAGTATCTACAATGCATCAGGAAATGTGGAGGAAGTCTAACTACATTGGCTCCTCGTTCCATTACACATAGTAAATGAAGCAAGTAGAGGTTCAATAAAGTAGCTTAAACTCCTTCATTGAATGAGTATCAGTACCAGAATTTGAATAGAGGCATACTGGCTCCGGAACCTATTCTGCCTCTCTTGCTAAGGTCTAATTAAATGATTAATGATTAGATGACTGAAGTATCTGAACACCCTTGGTTTTGTGCAAGAATTGATGACTTTTATTCAGAATGCACTGAAGTGTCAGAAGTTGCAGGTTATTGTGATGTTTGAGTCAATTTTTATGAATTACTTAGAACAGTCTTTAGTACATAGTACATGGTCAGTAAATGTGTTCTACTATCATATCTAACAGTTTTTTAGAACCTCCTATAAGCTGGGTACTTTAATAACTACTTTACATAGATAATCTATTTTTATCCTTATAGCAACTTTGAAAGATTTACATTATTTGCTCCTATTCTTCAGAGAGAACACAGAAGATTAAAACTTAAGAGATTATCAAATTTCAAACATTTATTAGTATTAGAAGTAAGTTATTAAAAAAGGTCTATCAGTCTGTAAAATGTATGTATCCTGTAGTACAGATTATTCACTAATAATATGTGAGCAAACCTTCAGCTTAAATGCTAATTATATACAGGGTGGGGCAAAGTGGGTTTACATTCGTTAGTACAAGAAACACAGTTTATTATTGTCTTATTATTTATTCACTATGGTATTATTCTCAATAGGAACAACTATAAACCTACTTTTGCCCCACCCTGTATATGATAAATGCATAAATGTTTCCTATTTAAAATTTCATAATGTGTCCTTTGCTGTATCATTTAATTATGAGAAAAGTTTCATATTTTATGCTTCAAGGTAAATGCTTATCAAATATGCTAACTATAATAAGATACTGTTACTTTTCTCTTTAAAATACTTATTTTTTTTCTTATCCACGTGTGAAAATGATTATTGAGATACATTGGAATTTTTCAAATAGAAAAAAATAACATGAAAAATATTCAAAATTGAGAGTAAGTCTTTTTGCATAATTTCATTTTTCTGTTAACTATCTTATCTTTGAATATTATTTTAAAACTCTGTAGGGTTTATTAAATGGAACACACAGAACTCCAGTTTCTATTTCCAGACTTAGATACCCCTCAACTGCTGTCATCATGCTGTAAATTGAATGTTTGTGTGAAGATGATAGCATTATCAACAGCAAGAGCAAAAACATTATTCTCAACTTCTTGATTTTGGTCTTTTCTTTTTTTGGATGTTCCTAAAGCTGGTTATAGCTTTTTTCTCACTCTCTTTTTACTTAATTTTGGCTTTTGACTTACTATCTGACAACTTCATTTTGCTGTGTCACTGCCTGTTACTATAATATGTTTATCTTCCATAACTTCAAACACTGTAGCAGTCTCTCTAGCATCATGCATAAGGGAATATATATTTTTAAAATCTATAATAATAAAACTGTAATATGCAAATCGACCAAACAAATGAACAGCAGAATGACCATCCAGACGACCTTCTGGATGGCCACACTATAACATGCACTGGTGCCAGGCCAGCCAAGGCAGGTGTGATGCAATTGGTCAGGGGGCCCTGCCATCACCCCATGATCACCCCACAGAAGGAGGCCCAGCCACAGGCTGGTGGGGTGATTGTTGGGGAGAGCTCCACGACTGCCCCAAAGAGGGAGACCTAGGACACCCTCTGCATGGTGATCGATTACGGAGCCCTGGATGGGTGGGCAGGGCCTCCTTCTGCTGGGCGATTGATTGTGGAGCCCCCTCATTGATCACCCCAAAGAAGGAAGCCCAGGCTACCAGGCCAGTGGTGCTATGGCCAGTGGGCAGGGCTTCCCTCTGTGGGGCAATGGATCTGGGAACTCCGTGATCAATCGCCCCACAGAGGGAGGCCCAGGCCACAGGCCAGCAATGCTGTGGTGGGTGTGTGGGGCCAGCCAGCAATCGCTCCTCAGAGGGAGGTCCAGACCAGCCAAGCAATTGCACCCCATGCCTGTCGCCTGCAGAGGGAGGCAACTGGTGGTAGGAGAGGGGGGCAGTGCTGCACAGATGGCAAGCAGTGGCAGCAGCAAGGGTGGGGTCAGCTGCCAGCAACCGGGGGAAGGAAAGCCCTGATAGGCCCTGATCGCTGGCCAGGCCTAAGAACCCTACCCAAGGGGTCCCGAGTTGTGAGAGGGCGCAGGCTGGGCTGAGGGGACAAAATCCCCCCACCCCCCATGCATGAATTTTGGGCACCAGGCCTCTAGTCCCATATAATAAAGAGCTAATATGCTAATTAGACCAAAAAACAGAACGACCATCAGGATGAACTTCCAGACAAAGCTGAGAGGGCTGGCCGAGGCTGTGAGGGCAGGCAGAGGCAGCTGATCCTCTGAGGGCCGAGCCCATTGCACAAATTTTGTGCATTGGGCCTCTAGTATAATTATAAAGACAAATGAATATGGCAAATTAACTCTAAAGAATAAAATCCTTTTGATATATATTCATCATTTTAAACAGCTGCTAACATGCCAACAGATAACAGCAATGCAACAGGGAAAGTAAAATCTGTAGGAAGTGAAATAATAGGATAAAGAATTCTGGCCAGAGGATAGAGTAGGAAGCCTCAAGAATACTTCTCTCCACAGAGGCCACAATATGTCTGATGCCACTATTTTGGGACTCTGGAGACTACTGATGATATGCAACTTCCAGAGGAAGGCTTAAAAATAAATTGCAATTTATCTCAGTAAATTTTATGGCTGAACTAAAAACAAACGAACAAAAACAAACAAACAACAACCAAAAACGTGGACAACAAGGCCCAGGTAACTTACCTGGTTGGCACTACTTTATAAATTTTGCTGCACACAATTGGTAGGAAAATTAAGCATATCTGTGTGACTTCTCAGGGAGAGAACACTGGAAAGCTTGCACCTGGTTTTACTGGACTTCACCCCCTGTACCTCTTTTCTTTAAAGATTTCAGTTTGTATTATTTTACTGTAATAAACCATGACCAAGATACAACAGTTTTTTTCAAGTCTTTTGATTTCAGGTGATCCACTGAGTGTGTGGATGATCTCAGTGACTCCTAAGACAATAGGATTTGAATATTGATAGGTTCTTTTTTTTATGACACTACGCAAGTAGCATAACTCTCAACTTTAAATGCACAATTCGTCCTCAAATAATTTATCTCCTCTCGTGCTTCCTGCTTTTTTTAGTCCATGTGGGAAGTGAGTCTAAAAAAGTCTAGCTGGCAAATCTTTTTCTCTCCTCCTCAATGTAGCAGGGTAGGTGAGTTGATCAAAACCTGTCTCCTCACACTGATATGTTTCCTTCCTTTCTTTGTCAAACTTATCCCTTGGGACATTTTGTATCTGTGTGTAGATAAAAGGTTTTCCTTATGCTTGAAGCAAATATCACACATACACACCAATCAGGCTTTTATCAGAGCTGAGTACTGGAAGATAAAGGGTCCTTGGAGAGGGAGTAGAAAAGTATTTTTATTCTATTCACTATTTTCCCCTCATATGTATAGCTCATTGGTAACCACAAGAAAAAGATGAGTAATTTTCAGAGTAATACTTTGTCCTGAGTTCCTTGGAATGATCTTCAAATAATACCAAGCACTAAATAATTTTCTAAGTGGCAGTGTGTTCAAATATGTCTTAAGTCTTGCAATGTGGAAGAATAGTGCTAATTAGTGCTAATTAACTGAGATAGATATGTCAAATAGTGAAAGCGCTCAGTAGTTCCCTTTTACTTTATTGGCCTTGAAAACTAGTGAATTGAGTGATCATGGTTTCCTTTCCTCTGCAGATAGTGACTACATGGGCCAGACAATTATTCTCTTTCTACTTCACTTTTTCCATCTGCTTGGTAATAATGTTGACTTCAGAGAAATGCTATGACTAATGCTGCTATATTTTATAAAATTATTTCTTCCTGTTAGCCTGAATTTAGTTGTTGCTCCTCTTTTTGATGATAAATTTTCTTAAAATAGGTACAAGACCCAGAAGCAGCATGTATTGGTAATTTTGTGGGAAACTATTTCAATGTTGTTCTGTAGGTCTTTATGTTAAATAACAGGCCCAAATGGTCACACATACAGCAACAAATGTAGTAGTTCATAAGTGACAGTATATGTGTGACTGTTTCTTCTGTGTGGATGCCATGATCTATTTGGAATGCACTTGTCTGAAAACAATAATAAGCACAAACTTGATCCTACTTTTTATTAATAATAAGAAATTATTTCTAGAAAAGCAAAATTAATATCAGTAAGTCTCAACAGTTAAAGATTATGAGTCAGATATAGATCAATGGAATAGAATAAAGAACCCAGAAATTGACCCAAACCACTATGCCCAATTAATATTCAACAAAGGAGGCAAGAACATACAATGGAATCAAGACAGTCTCTTCAATAAATGGTGTTGGGAAAATTGGACAGATATATGCAAAAAAATGAAACTAGACCACCAACCTACACCATACACAAAAATAAACTCAAAATGGATAAAGGACTTAAACATGACTGGAAACCATAAAAATACTAGAGGAATCCACAGGCAGCAAATCTCAAACATATGCCGAAGGAACTTTTTCACTGATACTGCTCCTAGGGCAATGGAAACTAAAGAGAAAATAAACAAATGGAACTACATAAAAATAAAAAGCTTTTGCATAGCAAAAGAAACTATCAACAAAACAACAAGAAAACCCACTGCATGGGAGAACATATTTGCCAATGTTATCACTGATAAGAGTTTAATCTCCAACATTTACAGGGAACTCATACAACTCAACAAAAGGAAGATAAACAATCCAATCAAGAAATGGGCAATGGACCTAAATAGAAACTTTTTGAAAGAAGACAGAAGGAAGGCCAAGAGACATATGAAAACATGTTCAAAGTCCCTAATTATCTAAGAGATGCAAATCAAAACGACAATGCAGTACCATCTCACACCTGTCAGAAAGACTATCACCAATAAAGGACAAATGTTGGCAAGGATGCAGAGAAAAGGAACCCTGGTGCATTGCTGGTGGGAATGCAGACTGGTGCAGCCACTGTGGAGAACAGTATGGAGTTTCCTCAAAAATCTAAAAATGGAACTCCCATATGACCCAATAATCCCACTTCTAGGAATATATCAGAAGAAGCTAGAAACATCAATCAGAAAGGATATATGCACCTCTATGTTCATAGCAGCACAATTCACCATAGCTAAGATTTGGAAACAGCCCAAATGTCCATCAGCAGATGAGTGGATTAGAAAACTGTGGTACATCTACACAATGGAATACTACGCTGTGCTAAAAAAGAAGGAATTCCTACCATTTGCAACAAAATGGATGGAACTGGAGAGCATTATGCTAAGTGAAATAAGCCAGTCAGAGAAAGATAAGTATCACATGATCTCACTCATTTGTGGAATACAATGAACAACATAAACTGATGAACAAAAACAGTACCAGAGACAGAAACATTGATCAGACCATCAAACCTCAGAGGAAAGGTAAGGGAGGGTGGGGGTAAGGGGAGAGATCAACCAAAGGACTTGTATGCATGCATATGGGCCTAACCAATGGACACAAACAACACGGGGGTGAGGGCATGAGTGGGGGGGATGGAGGGGTAATGGGGGAATAAGGATACATATGTAACACCTTAATCAATAAAGAAATTTACAATAAATAAATAAATAAATAAAACTGGGGAAAAAACGATTATGAGTCAGGTGGGATCAGGCAGTTTAGGTTAAGGACTCCGGGGAGGGAAGATGGTAGATAAGAAGGAAATAAACCAGATGGTCAGGATGTGAGCAAGATAGGCAGAATGTACAAGTTAACTTTAGAGCTGCCCTTCTCCCTGAACCCAAGAGCAGGAACTAAAAGCAGAGAGATGAGGGCAAAAAAGGAGATTGGCAGGTATTTTTTTTTTTGAAAGAGCCAAGAGAGGGCAAGAAAGAAAAAATAAATCCCTAGATGAGTGAGCTTCTGTGGCAACCCTTTCTGAGACCTCTTACAAACCGAGGACTTTGTCACTTTTGCTGTAATAAATTTTGCTTCCCTTTTGCTTACCCCTCATTTGTTCATGAATTCATTCATCAATTTCTGGAGATAACAAACCCAACAGCTCACACTGGTTTCTCAATTATTTCCTATAAATTCTAATTTACAACAGTGTTAATGTAACTTTCTCCTAAAAATAATATTAATTAATTAGAGAATTAGATCCCTTATTTTAAAACAGTTGAGGTATAATTGATTATAGAAAAACTGGAACTATTTGATGAGTTTATAATTTGATGAGCGATATAATTTGATGAGTTTAAAGATATGCATATACCCTAAAACTATCATGCAAATCAAATATAAACATATCCATTGCCACCATGTGCCCACCATCCAGATATCACTGCTGACATGTACAAATAAGGAACTGTTGGACATTGAAATTGGGACTCAAACATTTTTTTGTTTTCTCTTGTTGTGTTATTATATGTTTATTTCCAGTCTGCAAAGGCAAAACTTTTTAAAGGAAAGAAATGGTGGGAAAAAGATACAGAGGCAAAGAAGCATTGAACAGACTGTCAAACTACATTGGGAAGACAGGGGTGGTTGGGCGAGGAGGGCTGTAAGAGACCAACCGAAGGACTTGTACGCATGCATATAAGCACAACCAATGGATATAAGACACTAGGGTGGGGGGAGGGGGAGGGTGGGCAGGTGAAGGCATGTCCTGGGGGGTAGGGGAGGTCGGGGGGAGATCAAAGGGGAAAAAAAAAAAGGAGACATATGTACTACTATTTGTAATACTTAAAACAATAAAAATAAAATAAAATTAAAAAAAAATATATAAACATATCCAAACTTCAAAATATTTTCTCCTAATCCTTTGTTTTGTGTGTGTTTTATTTTACTTTTGTGGTAAGAACATTTAACAATTGAATTATTGTATCTATTATGCTTGTTTTCGCTATTTATATTAAACAGGTTAAGCTCTTGAATTTGAAACGCTTCAAGTTATAAATCAAAACCAGTGTGTCTATGGTCTTGTGGTGATACCTGTTTTGTGGTTTTCATCATTAACATAGCAATAGTTGTAACAATTTTGAGCATTACTTTTGTGCTTATTATCAAAACATACTTTCTTAACAACATATGAAGCAGTAACTCTGTTTATTTATAGTTTACAATGACAAACCAGAGAACAACAGTATGTAACTCGGAAGTAACAGAAATGGGATGCTTAGACCACAAGCACTTATTTCAGAAGTAGCGCTCTGAATTGCTTCCCATGCTTTCTTCCTATTTAATGTCAGATTCTATGCCTCTTTACTACTTATGAGTGTCTAATGTATTTTTAGATCAAATCTGTAGTTTATTCATATTTTACAAAACATTAACATTACTAATCAACTTAGTTGATTATGCATTCATTATTTTTATGCTCAATGAAGAATGAGTATCCAATACTGAGCAAAAGCCTAACCTTAGTTAAAAGGGTTTTTTTGCAAATTGATTAATTATATATTCTATCGTATCCTATTTATTATATTTCCTTTAACAATGTAATGAAGTATAAACAAAAGTAACTGCTAAGAATTGGGTGTTCATTACATTCTAAGCACTGTTATCTCTATTAATCTATTTAATTCTATTAATAGCTCTGTTGGTAGGTACTATTATTTATTCCAGCTCATAGATGAGAATAATGAAGAACAGAGAGGTTAAACAAATTACCAAAGGTCAGTTGGCTAACAAAACGAAGAGGCAAGGTTTGAATTCAGTATCTGTAACAGTAGAGTCCGTCTTTTGTAACCTTCTTAATGCTTATAAAGAAAGATCACGATACAAATGAAAGTCAAGGAACTGAAGAAAACAAGAATATATTGGAAATCACTGTTTAAATATTATATTGGAAAGAAAAATGCCCAATAACAGAATACCATCCCGTTTAGATTCTAAAGAAATACCTCCTGTAACTTTGTGGAAAATGTTCATTTTTCATTTGCTTAGTGCTATATTTCAAAGTGATTAATCCTTTGGTTTAATAATACATTTAAAATGTATTTAATTAGAAAGTTTGTTTTTATGAAATAAGATATACTTTATAAGGAGATCATTTGTATATATATTATATAAAAACAACTTTAAAATGCATAGAATGTGTGAATAATAATAAAAATGTTTACACCTAAAGCATCTGGGACCTTTTTGAGTGTCTTGAATTATTTCTCAAAATTTTAATTATAACTTTCAGTTAAGCACTATATTTATGGGAATCCATTTTCTTAGTATTCTTAAAATTCTGTGATTTTATAATGGATATATTAAACTTTAATACTTAAATTTGGGAATAATGGAACTAATTATCTAACATTGACAACTGATTTATCATTTGTGTTCCCTCTGTATATTTTGATGCCAGTGAGAAACAGAAGGAGAAACTAACCAATTAAAATATTTCAAAGGAGTTGACATATTTCAATTTAGTATGTACTGCCTGTCAGAGAATAGGTTTGATTTAAAATGTTGATATCTAATTTGCATGATAAAGTGAAAATAAGTTCTTACTAGTTCTCTCATAGTGCAATGATTTTTCTCTCTACATAGATTTTTTTGGGGAAATATCAGTAATTCTGAATTCTGGAGCTTCTTTTTTTATGACACTGCTTATAATAAGGAGAGAAAAGGCTAAATACTCATGTATACATCTAAAGCTGTTTTTATTCATGTAGACCTTTCATTAAATGTTTCATAGATATTACATACAATTACAGGGTTAACTAAGAAAAATGCAATTTCTTTTTTTAAATATAAGTAATACTATAAAAATGAACTGTTAAGTTAATATATTTATTATGCTATTTCAAATTATAAGGATGAGAAGTTGGTAATGCACAGAGCTGGGAGTTTTTTGAATGTTTATGTTCTAAGGAATCTCTCTTACACACACACACACACACACACACACACACACACACACACGCACATATATAGGTCTATTTAAACATACACCCAAGCTCAAATGTACACATTCATTCTTTCACTCATCCATTCAAAAAGTATTTGAGTCTCTAATATGCCAACACTAGTGATAGGTCCTAGGAAGTATCATAAACAAAACAGGCATGTGTGTGTTCCCTTTGAGGTAAGGGTACAGAGAAAACAGTTAAATGAAAAACTATAGTTTAATAAGTATTACATATGTATAGTACTAGCCTCAGTAGTAGGTGCTGATTAAAAGTTTTCTTGAAAAGTGACATTTGAAAGCAGACAGATTTAATTAAGTGAAGAGGAAGGCAGAAAGTACTCCAGACAGAGTGAACACAGTACTAGTAATATCTCATGGTAAAGGAAGGTATCATGACATTTTGTAGAAATTGAAAGAAACACATACAAACAAGACAGGAGAGAAAGACAAGGAAAATAATATTATGAATGGGCTTTAAGACTAAGGTTAAGGAGTTAGGACTATATTTATAAAATAATGGTAAACCATTTAAGGAATAAGATAGGTGACAAGATCAGAATTTTTAATAAATTAAAAATTATTTTATAATTTTAATTTAAAAATTTAATAAATTAAAAATTAATTTCAACTATAGATGAGAATGGGTTGGAGAAAGGAAGTATGGATGCTGGAGTCTGTTGACTGATTTCAGTCATTTAAAGGAGTGATGAAGATAATTCTGATTAAAATGGTATTAGTGGAGAAGCATATAAATGAAAATATTTTAGAACTATCAAAGGAGGAGATTTGTAAGAATTGAGTGACACCTTATATGGATGGATCACATGGGTACATTTGAGAGTAATCTCTAGTTTTTAGATTGAGGAAATAGATAAATAATGTGAAAATCACTGGCAGAAGGAAAACACCAAAAGATCAGGTAGAATTAATGAGTGGAAATTTTTACATGTTAGTTGAAATATGTATGTATATAAGGAGCTACTAATGAAATTGAAATATAATGATAGCTGACATATATGGCAACTTATTATATAATAAATTCTGGCTGAATTTAATACCCTAATAAAGCAATCACAAATTATTCAACTTTCCCAAATCATATACATTTATTTTGAATCAACATATTTCAAAACAGATAAATTAAATCAGCTTTTAATTATATTTATCAAATCCTTTAATATAATTGTGTACATGACTATTGTCTACAACCACTAAAAATGACAGATGATTTAAGGAAGTGGTTATGTATTAATTTATTTTAAACTATCTTAGAAAGTGAATGAAAGTATGAACTGTAGGTTATAAACTGGTTCATCATGGTAATGGTGGTATCTATTTGTTTGAGTATTTCAAACAATATTTTACCCAGAGAATCATCCTTCTTTGCTCTTTTGCCAATCCCCTATCTTTACTTTTATTGCCTCTCCCTTACCTATTCCACTTCCCAAAGCTCACCTTAAGCCTACAAAGAATTTCCCATTATTTCATTTTCCCAATTAACCCCATTCTTCCCAGTTAGAACAAATTTAAATCCAGTTTTAAGAGTCTAGGTTGGTTGAATAAGATTAAAATAAAAGAAAGCAGTGAAATCCATGAGGATAATCCTTCCATAGATTTTTATTATGCATTTATTTCAATACTTTAACTGGTCTGAAATTAATATCAATTATTCAATTTTTGCTCTAAAATATTACTTGATAGAATTTTTTTCTTGAGCCAGAGAGCCTTAAAACACATCAAATTTTATAAAAACTTTTTCCTATGTGTTTATAATTTTCAAGAGGAAAAGAAAACAATAAATATGTCAAAACTTCTATTTCAATAATTATTTGTCTAGGTCAAAGGCAGAATATGCAATATAAAAATTTTGAAATTGATAAATGCAACTTCTGCATTGTAATTGATACCTATAGGGTAGAATGTAAGAAAATAACATACGGAAATTATTTATTTTAAACAAAAATTATAGTTGACTATAAAAATAGTTGCTGCAAAACAAAAACAAGTAGTTGTTAAAAAAATCAAACTATCAATTAAAGAAGAGATTATTTGAAGATAGAGCCAGATAAAAGTATTTGAATCAGCTCATAATTAGCTCCTCAAAAATCTCAAGAATAATATTGAATCAAACAATAACTTTTCAACACAAAGCATCTGAGAAAATGCTTGTGAATCTTACATCTAAAAATTATTTAGAATATAGAAAAAAACTTACAACTCAATTAATAAAAAGAAAAATATCCAAATTAAAGTATAGGCAAGGATTTGAATAGGTACTTCTTTAAAAATATATCAAATGGTAAAGAAGCACAGGAAAAGATGTTCAATATAATTAGTCTGCAGGGAATTGCACATTAAATTGCAAATTTATTTGCATAATAAAATACCACTTTATACCCACTTGGATGACTATAATAACAAAGACAGACAATAACAAGTATTATTAAACCTATGGAGAAATTGGAACTCTCATACATGGCTGGAATATAAAATGCTGCAGTCACTTTGAGAAAACAATTAAATTGTAAACATGGAGTTACCATATAACCCAGCAATTTCATTCCTAGGTATAACTGAAGAGAATTGAAAATATCTGTGCATGCCAAAAACTGTGCACAAATATTCACAGCAGTATTATTTATAATAGCCAGGAGTGGAAATGATTCATATGTCCATCAACTGATGAATAGATTGAAATATATGATACACTCATACAGTGGAATATTATTTTTAAATGCAAAGGAATGAAGCAGTGGCATAAGCTATGATATGGGAAAACCTTGAAAACACCACACTAAGAGCAAGCAGTGATCATGTATATATTTTGCATGATTATATTTATATGAAATGCCCATAATGGGCAAATCTCTAGAGATAGAGAGTAAGTTGTATTTGTCATGGTCAAGGGAAGAGAAAGAGGAGTGACTGTTAATGGACACAGGGTTGTTTGTTTGTTTGTTATGGCAATGGAAAGATTCTAAAGCTACTAAATTGTACTCTTAAATGGCTGACTTTTATGAAGCTTTTTTTTTTTCTTTTTAATGAAGCTTTTAATGGGAAAAAAAGAAATAAAATAGCTTTTATAAATTTTGGAATTTTTTTTCACCAAAATCCATTCCTCATTGAATGACAAAACCAATGGCCTCAGTTTTAACAATCAGACCTTAAGATAAATTATTAAATTTTGTGTATTTTAGTGTCACATTATTTTTATTTTTGGTCAGGTGATATATTTTAACTGCACTAACCCAGTTATATTAGGAAGTAAATATATAGCTAATGTAATTTTAGATATTGTGGTTAATAACAAAATTTGCATGTTGAATTTTGAAACAATTAATTTAAAAATATATTTGAGACATTATATTTATTATAAAATAGATAATATTCTGGCACAAGATATGTTCTTTTAAAAAATATAAATCATAAAACTTATTATCATTTTTCTCCAAGTACTAGTAACTTTATTCTGTGTTTCCTACTGTGGCTTTTGAGGCACTTGATTATAAGATTATTCTCTCTATAACTAGTAAATTGATTTTCTATCACTGAACTCTTTAAAGTAACTGGTTCTTTAATTTCTGATAGTAGACTACCCAACAAATTGAATCTGCTCTTAATTTTCTCCTCTCAGTTTTTCTAAATATCAATGAGTAGCATGAATCTGGAACTCATTACATTAACTCTAAAGAAATGTGTCTGTGAGAGAATAATAGGCAAATAGTTTGAAAATGTGAATGTCAAAATTAGCTAATGCAGTATCATTTGACTTAGTGGCTGTCTGGCATATAGGACAAGGTTGTGTTTTATCTCTGTTACTTTATGCTGTTCTGGTCACTGCTGAGGGATGTTATTCAGTTTAATATTTTAAAATTAAGACTTTCACTTTTATTTTTAAAATATTTTTATTTATTTCATAGAGAAAGGGAGAGCAGGAGACAGAAACATCAATGATGAGAGAGAATCATTGATGAGCCTGAAACCTGGGCATGTGCCCTTGACCAGGATTGAACCTGGGAACCTTCAGTATGCAGACCAACGCTATATCCACTGAGCCAAACTGGCTAGGGCAAGATTTTCACTTTTAAATCACATAAAAGTCACTGATTTTTTTTTTTCCTTTTCTATTATAACATAAATGTCTCTGGAGACATAAGCAAAGGAAAACCGCAAAGGGTTTCTGGCAATCTTGAGGATTACTCTAGTTAAAATTTATTTACTAAAGAAAAAAGAATATGTAAATGTGTATATGTATATGTATATATATATATATATATATATATATACACACACACACACACACGTATACATATAACATGTATATATAAACAATAAAATTACAATTATCTCTGAAATAAGTTGGCATCAACTTTCAAAGAGTAGTGAAAAATTTTTCTTCACTATATTTAGCTTAAACATGCAGAATTTTTGTCCACTAGAGAATGGATTTATCTCACTTGCCAACCATTAAAATATACTCAATCCAATCCAGAGAGAGTTGCCTGCCCTCCCTATGATTTGAGTAGACACAATGTGAAGTATAGAAGTGAATGGTTGACTTTATCAAGAGGCCCTAGCTGGTTTGGCTCAGTGGATAGAGCATCAGCCTGTGGACTGGAGGGCCCCGGGTTCGATTCTGGTCAAGGGAACATGCTCAGGTTGTGGGCTCAATCCCCAGGGGGGTATGTGCAGGAGGCATCCCATCAATGATTCTCTCTCATCATTGATGTTTCCATCTCTATCTCCCTCTCCCTTCCTCTCTGAAATCAATAAAAATATTTTTTAAAAAAATAAAGCTTACCAAGGGAATTCAGGGAGTACAAAATAATGAGTTTAAAAACAAACAAAAAACCTGAACTATCAAAGAAAGAAATGCACTCTAGAGCCTAATCCTATATAATAAAAGTCTAATATGCAAAACAACCAAACTGCAGAACAACTGGCAGATCCATCGGTTGCTATGATGCACACTGACCACCAGCTGGCAGATGCTCAATGCAAGAGCTGCCCCCAGCCTATAGGCTCCAGGCAGGTGCCAGCAGGGCCCCCCATTACCCTACCGGTTGCCCCACAGATCAGCCCTGATCGCTGGCCAGGCCTAGGGACCCTACCCATGCACAAATTTCATGCACTGGGCCTCTAGTCCTATGTAATAAAACCCTAATATGCAAATTGGCCAATTGGAGGAACGACTGGCAGAAGGACCGGTCACTATGATGGCACTGACCATGAGGGAGCAGACACTCAATGCAGGACCTTCCCCCTAGTGGTCAGTGCACTCCCAAAGGGTGATTGCAGCTCAGTCAGAGCCTGGGCTCATGGCTGGCTAGCACAGCAACAGTGGCAAGAGCCTCTCCCACCTCCACGGCAGGCGGGCGGTAAGGAGTGTGGGGTCCTGGACTATAAGAGCTCTGGACTGTGAGTAGGATGTCTGACTGCCAGTTTAGGCTTGATCCCCCTGGAATCCCACGGGGATCGGGCCTAAGCTGGCAGGCAAAAATCCCCTGAGGGGTCCCAGACTGTGAGAAGGTGCAGGCTGGGCTGAGGAACACCCCACCCCCACCCCTCCATGCCCCAATGCACATATTTTGTACAGTGGGCCTCTAGCAGTAAAATAAAATAGTTGTCTATTTCAGAGAAAACTAAAAAAAAAAAAAAAAGAGAGAGAGAGAGATTACTTTAGTTTTGCATCCATGATACACTGTAAAAATATATGACCTTGCACACTGGTGTGGCTAAGTGGTTGAGTGTTGACCTATGAACCAGGAGGTCATGGTTTGATTCCCAGTCAGGGCATACTCCCAGATTGTGAGCTCAATCCTTAGAAAGGGGCATGCAGGAGGCAGCTGATCAGTGATTTTTCTATCATCATGGATGTCTCTATCTCTCTCTCCCTCTCCCATTTTCTCTGAAATTAATAAAAATATATTTAAAAATATGACCTTTATGTAATCATGTAACAAAATTATCAAGGAAAAAATGTGATGCCAGAGACCTGAAATCAAAGTTAGATGTAGGGTAATCACACCCACATTAGATCAATCAGTCACAGCATTCATTCAAATAAGTTTAAGACAGTAAAATGTAAATGCAAAAAAGAAAACTATAAACTTTAATTTAGATTATTTTAAATGTAAACCTACAATAGATAAAACATTTCTAAGCATAATTCTGTGAAGAAAGATTGATATTTTCAAATATATAGAAATGAAAACGTGTCCACATCATATGAAATGATAGAAAAATCTGACATATAAACTACTGAAGATACTTGAAATATCTGTGGCAATAAAGATAAAATATTTTAACTTATCATATATATATATAACACACATACATATATATATACACACACACACATACATACATATATACACATACATATATATGTATATACATATATACACATATATATGTATATATATATATTTAAAGCTAATATGCTAATTGTCCGACTGTTCGACCAGTAGCTATGACGAACACTGACCACCAGGGGGCAGACGCTCAACACACAGGCATGGAAACATGGAACAGACTGATGAATCTCAGGGGGAAGGGTGGAGGGGGAAGGGGGGAAAGAGATTAACCAAATATCTTATATGCATACTAGAGGCCCAGTGCATGGATTTGTGCACCTGTGGGGTCCCTCAGCCTGGCCTGCACCCTCTCCCAATCTGGGACCCCTCAGGGGATGCCAGACTGCTGATTTCAGCCCAAGCTCTGCAGGCCAGACCGAGGGACCCCACGGGTGCACAAATCTAGGCCTCTAGTGATCTTATAAATGAAAGTGTCTGTAGCACAGATAGTTTGTATAAATTTGAGGGTAGGCAGGATTTTAAAAGATTGTAAAACTGAGACTTCAAAGCTCCATTCCTCAGAGCCCAAATTCAGTTTTAATTATTTCTTCACTATACAGTTTTTCCCTTTTTTATTTTATATTTTCTACTTCATTTGACTCTCTAACTAAATCAAATGCTGATGGTACTGCAATGTGTACTAAATATCAATACATATCTTTTCAATCATTAGAATAACCTCTGGATTTTCAACTTAGTGCAATTCATCCCTCTGTGAGATCTTCTGTTCCATTTGCATATAGAATAATACAACAAGAGATTACAGTTAGAATTAACAAATGTTAGCCATTCTTCACAACTGGTGAGCGCATATTTAAATTTAATTATTCAGGGTCAAAGCATCATTTCTTTATTTTTAGTTTGATTTTATTTAATTTCCTTTATTCCTACACTTCTATATTTTTCAACATTGAAGTAAAGATTTAAAGATAACACTGATGATGCGGACACCATTCTTTTGTAAAGTACATCTTAATGTGCCTTTTTTTTCAGTTAATCACATTAATTATATGCTGTAGGACTAAAGTAAAGTGAGGTTTTTGTACGGTGTGAGACAGTCAGAATGAGAATATCTGTTCCTTATTTTATTTTAAGAAAATAATTATTGAATGCAAATGGTTTTGTGTTTTATGCTGCCTAATGATGTTGGCTTATAAAACTGTTCAAATGAAGTGTCTTCTTAAAAATGGAGCTACCTCAGCCTAGCCAGTGTGGCTCAGTTAGGTGAGTGTCATCCTGTGCACCGAAAATTTGCCAGTTTGATTCCAGAACAGGGCACATGCCCTGGTTTCAGGCTCAATCCCTGGTAGAGGGCATGCAAGAGTCAGCCAATAGTTGTTTCACTCTCACACGGATGTTTCTCTCTCTCTCTCTCTCTCTCTCTCTCTCTCTCTCTCTCGCTCTCGCTCTCGCTCTCGCTCTCGCTCTCGCTCTCGCTCTCGCTCTCTCTTCCTCTCTCTCGCTCTCGCTCTCGCTCTCTCTTCCTCTCTCTCTTTCTCTTCTGCTCTCTTTCTCTCTCTCTTGTTCTCTTTATCCTATCTCCTTATCCTTTCCTCTCTCTCTAAAAATCCATGCAAATATACACTGAGTGGCCAGATTATTATGATCTCTGAACGCATAATAATCTGGCCACTCAGTGTACTTCTCTTTTTTTTAATTTTATTTTTTTTATTGTTTGAAGTATTACAAATAGTAATACATATGTCTCCTTTTTCCCCCCATTGACCTCCCCCTGGCCTCCCCTACCCCCCAGTACATGCCTTCACCCCCCCCCCCAGTGTCTTGTATCCATTGGTTATGCTTATATGCATGCGTACAAGTCCTTCAGTTGATCTCTTACAGAAACCCCTACCCCCAAGTCCCCTGCCTTCCCGCTGTAGTTTGACAGTCTGTTCAATGCTTCTTTGCCTCTGTATCTACTTTTCCCCCATTTCTTTCCTTTAAAAAATATTGCCTTTGCAGACTAGAAATAAGCCATATAATAATAAAAAAAATGTTTGAGTCCCAATTTCAGTGTCCAACAGTTCTGAGTCCCTGTTTCAATGTCAAACAGTTCCTTACGTGTACATGTCAGCAATGATATCTGGATGGTGGGCACATGGTGGCAATGCAGGTCCGACCCTCTCTGGTTTGGTCCTAAGCAACCTGCAGCAATGCACAGCTGCTGACTGCTCATGTGGCAAGGCATCATCAGCGTCTTCCATCTCTGGACTGTTTCTCCTCTTGTCTTCGTGGTTGGAGCAGACCTGTCAATTCCTCTCTGTTGCAGGAATCCACATGGTCTTGGAGTTGTTTTCTGAAAATATACAAACATATTCTTGACCACAAGTTAATAAAGGAATCTTTTCTATATAATTGATTTGGGATCCTTTTTATTTTTGCCCAAACGATTTTCCTTTGTCTCATTTAGACCCCATGTGTGTTTTTCATGGGTGTCTTGCTATTAGCATTACAAATGAAAATTAATTTGGTAAAGTAAAAATTTTCTAGATGTAATTTACTTATAGGATATTTTTCCTTACATGATATTACCCTATTATCCCTCCCCCCTTTTTTTTTGATTAATGGAGGCTTTTGTAAATTTTATAATGCAGTGTTGATAACTTTAAATTTTAATTTTTTTTGGCCCCAAAATGTGACTGCTTTAGGTTCATTGCATGTTCAGGAATTTTACCGTGAGATGAACTACCAATAGAAATTTTAGTTATTACTTTAGGAACAGCTTCTGTTGAGTACCTCATTTATTTGATATCAAGGATACTGTAAATCGTTCACCTGATCAGTTTTTCCCTTTGCACTGGCTGATAGAAAGCTCAGGGAAAATAGGTGGTTGATCTCCAGCAAAAGTCTAGAATACTTTTGTTACCCATTGAAGATACAAATACACTGAGTGGCCAGATTATTATGCGTTCAGAGATCATAATAATCTGGCCATTCGGTGTATATTTTAAATAGCCCTATTTCAAACTAATAGTTTCAAAACAAGTCCATTTCAATTATTCTTTGAAAGGTTCAATGTCAAATACATCATTTTATTCAGACACTTAAAAAAACTTTGCTCCTCATACACTCTCCTGCACTTCCTGCCCATGTAGGTGCAAGATGATGGCTTGGCTTTCTCGATCTCATTCCATCTCCCTGTCCTAGAAGGAGGGAAGATAAAAATCTGTGCTTCTCATCCTTTGTTACCAGGGTTGTGAGAGTGAAGTAGGTTGCATCTTTCAGGCCATATTATAAGATTAAAAAGACTTCATCTTGAATGAACCAGCAGATTTTGGCAGAATAGAGGTCTGACAGTGGCAGGACCAGCTAGTCTCCAGTTTTGTGGGTGTGGCACCCTCTGGTTGCTTAATGGTGATGGTCAAAGCAGTAACATTTCCCTAAATCTGGATTTCAGCTGCAGTGGTGTGACCTACATTCAAAAAGCCTATGATAGTTTCTTCTTTTTTTCCTTTTTATTGACTTTATTGGGGTGACACTGGTTAACAAAATCATACAGGTTTCAAGTGGACAATTCCACAACACAGCATCTGTACACTGTATTGTGTGTTCACCACCCTAAGTCAAGTCTCCTTCCTTCTGCAATAATCCTCCCTATGCCCTCTTCTACCTCCACCCACACCACCTTACCCTCTCCTCCTCCCATCACCCTATTGTTTTTGTGTTTATGAGTTTTTTCTCTGAACTGCTAGTCCTCTAATTCTTTAATAACTTTAAACACATTATTATTAGTATTACTACTATTATTATTTTATTTAGTATACTAACTGGTTTCTGTACTTCATATGCTCTTGATTAAACAAATTGTAAAATTTTGCTTTTGGCAATGTGAGATTTTTTGTTTCTGAGAAAGTTTATATGCATAAAATACTATCCAGAATTACTTGGTGTGTTTTTTTAATCACTTCACTAAAATCAGAAGTTCCAAAGGCCTACTGATTTTTAATTCTTGATCTCTTATTTGTAGATTTTAAATTTTACTTAGAGTAAAAAAAATCACTACTGGAAAAAATGTTTATTGTTTATCTCAAATTTAATAGAATTACCCTTAAACCATCGATTACTTAACTGCATTTATTTGTTTAATGTTTTTAAATGTATTTTCAATAACTTCAATTTATTTTGAAAACAAATCTTCCAGATACTTAATAACCTCTTAGAAATAATACATTAATGAGAATATATTGATAAGAACAGTAAGAATATTTGTCCATATTCCAATATTTATAAATATAAATCCTTCTAAATGGCAATCATAAACAATCATTTTCAAACAATAGACTGAGGTCCATGTAATAAACTGGGTTAATTTGATCATCCCTATTTTTAATTTTAACTCAGACCAGATTTGAAAACAAACAAACAACAACAATAAAAAACACTAAACCTCAGGTACCAAGAAAAATAATTCTCTCTAGGAAGTTAAGTTTACTTGTTAGTTATTGGGATTTTAAGCAAAATAGGAGATACAGAAGCTAAGGGCTATAATCTCATAGTAGATTAGGTATGCTAAGAATAGGCTCACTGGTATTCTATTTATTTACTTATTTCTTTTTTTCTCTAGACATCAGTTGAGTCCAAGTCTGCATCTTTGAGATGGACTGATTTCACAGCTCATGTCCTATGCTCTTAAGTCATACCCTTATGTGATTCTTTCTTTAACAACATGACTGAAGCCTACATATTTTTAGCTCTCTAATGACATTTAATGGTTTGAAGAGGGTTTCATTACCTTTACCTTTCCCCAAACCCCTTTCCTTCCTTGAACCTTTTAATAGAGGTAGTTGTCCAAACATTAAACAATGGGATAGCAACCCCTTATGCTTGCCATTGAGCCTGCCTTCTACCCCACCTCTTGGCTCCCCAGAAATAAAATTCTCCACAGATTGAATTTCCTACAAGGGCACACAAGGATAATTAGAGAAGCAGAGTGTGGACACTAGACATTTACCAAAGGTGATTTCTAGCATTGATGCCTAATTTTGGAATAAAAGAGAAAGCAATATTAAATAAAATATTTTTTTGGGTTACATGTACCTAATGAATGGTTTAAAATATTTCCTTATGTTTTGATAAATTCCTTTTCCTTCAGTTGATTATGCAATTCCTCATCAATTTATCAGTGCTATATTTTTTAGAATATCTAACCTTTTTTTCTCTCTCTAGGCAATATGAAAAATTTATTAGAATGAGAAATGGATATTTTTGACAACCATTCAGTGTTCATGAGAAGGAATGCATCTCTTAGAATGTTAAAATCTTCTAAGAATAAGATAATAAGCTAAAACTGGGGATGGTAGTCATTATTGGCTGATCTGCCTCTTTCATGTTCCCTGATAATGTCACCTAAAACTTTATAAATGCAGATTAGATGATGGCAGGATATTTAAACTAGAATAGCTTTAAAAATATAAGAATAGGAGAAAAGATTTTTGCTTTATCATATTTTGTTCTTAGTACTCATTTTTAGTTGGGCTACAGATGGTTTGCAGCCTATTTCCATAATGCCTTCAGGCCTCATGACATCAATTGCAACTTCCAAGAATGTGTGAACTATTCTGGTCCCTAAACTTGGATATCTTGAGTGCTCATAGGATATTGAATGAGAGTAAGGAAAACGGTTGCCCAAGTAACTGTTAACAGAAGCATACATGCTAATCCTATATAATAAAAGTTTAATATGCTGATTGTCCGGTTGCGGGTCATCTGTTCAACCAATTAAAGCGTAATATGTTAATGATATGCTAAGGTTGCTCAACTGCTCACTATGACGTGCACTGAGCACCAGGGGGCAGACAGCCAACTGGTTGACCAGTCGCTATGACGTGCACTGACCACCAGGAAGCAGACACTCTAACCAGTAGGTTAGCTTGCTGCTGGGATCCAGCCAATCAGGACTGAGCGAGACTGGCTGGACATACCCTGGAGCCCTCCTGTGGTCCCTCCCTGGTTGGCCAATATCCCACATCCCTCCCTAGCCCTGATCATGCACCAGTGGGATTCCTTGGCCTGGCCTGCACCCTCTCACAATTGGGGATCCCTCAAGGGATGTCAGAGAGTGCCAGTTTCAGCCCGATCCTGCAGGCCAGGCCAAGGGACCCCACTGGTGCACAAATTTGTGCACTGGGCCTCGAGTGTATATATAAATGCTCTGCATTCCTAAAGTCATATCTTTAATCAATCATTTTCAAGCAAGCCTTTAAGAGCTGTAAAAATATTCCAATCTCCTCAAGAACTAAATAATTTACTGATGTAGAAGAAGTAAAATGAAGTAAGCATACTTTCTCATGTGCACACTTTAACACAAACATTACACTGAAAACATAAATGTAAAAATAAGCTTTATTAGTCTGGGTTCTCTAGCTGAGATATCTGCAGTTGCCAAGCTGGAGACCAGAACAGACAATGGAATAACTTCAACCAAATGTGAGGTCTTGAGAACCCAGAGAGCCATTGGTATAAATTCCAGTCTAAGTCCAAGGCATGAGAAGACTGATGTTCAAGCTCAAGCATAGGCATAGAGAGCAAATTCTCCCTAACTCAGCCTTTTTTGTTCTTTATAGGCCTCTAAAGGATTTTGACGAGGCCCCCATATTGGAGAAGGTGATCTGCTTTATTCAGTGTATGTATTCAAATACTAATCTCATCTAGAAACACCCTCACTGACACACTCAGAATCATCTTTAACCAAATATCTGGGCACACTGGGATTCAGTCAAAATCATACATAAAATTAACTATCACCAGTCTTTTTGTTGTTGTTGTTATTAATCCTCACCCAAGAATATTTTTCCATTGACTTTTTTTTTAGAGAGAGTGGAACAGATAGGGAGAGACATAGAGAGGGGAATATTGATGTAAGAGAGACACATTGATTGGTTGCCTCCCGCACGTGCCCTGACCAGGGCTGGGGATCCAGTCTGAAAACTGCCCTTGACTGGGACTAAACCCATGACTCTTTACTCCATGGGCTAACACTCTATCCACTGAGCCAAACAAGTCTTAATGGTACCTCCAACACAGTTAAGCATTGTATCATCAATTTACTACTGTCCATTTCATAGATCATATTGATATCAATGTAAATCTACTCCACCACAATTCTCTTTCTCTAACTATTATACTCTTACTAGACGCCTGGTGCATGAATTCGTGCTCAGGTGCAGTCCGGCCAGTCATACCTGATCAGGGTGTTGGGGGCTGATTGGGGGCCGGGCTGGCTGAGGAGAGGGGTCACGGGTGATTGGCAGCTGACCCCACCCCCGACCGGGGTGTTGTTGGCCAATCGGAGCCTGGACCAGGCTGATTGGCTGCCAGTGTGCATCATAGCCACCAGTCATTCTGGTCGTTCCACCGTTCCAGTTACTGAGCTTTTATATACAGACTAGTGGCCCAGTGCATGAATTCGTGCACATGGAAAGGAAATTAATTAGAAGGTGGCCAGTGGGGCAGGACTGGGTGAGACGGGTTGGACATGACCTGGAGCCACCCTCCCTTGGTCCCTGCTTGGCCGGCCACACCTGGGGTGGCACTGTGGCTTGAAAGGTATCTGCAGAGTGAGTGGGGTCCTTCCGGCAGGTGGGGTCCCTCAGCTTATCCTGCAGGGGTCAGGCCAAAACCAGCTCTCCGACATCTCCTGAGGTGTCCAAGAATGCGAGAGGGCACTCTGCAAAGTTGCTGTCATACAGGGTGTGGAACACAAATGCAAGTGTGCAGTAAACCAGATTCGGGGCCAACAGTGCCCCAACCACAACATAACCCATGGCTGAAGGTGAAATTGCATGGCCCCAAGAGGATTTAGGCTCCCTCCTCTCTGGTTTTGGGGTGCATCATCTGAGAACCACTGCTGCCAAGTCACTGCAGCTCGGCAGCTCCTGCATTGAGCACCTGACCCTCGGTGGTCAGTGCGCTTCATAGCGATCAGTCAGAAGGAGGGACACTTAGCATGTTAACCTTTTATATAGATAGATAGATAGTTAGAAAATTAAGCAAAAGGGGAATGTCTGGCCAGCCTGTCCCCATCACGGATTAAGCTACTTTCCCCCATCACTATTCCCATTTTTATTTGAGACCTCCAGAGGGAGAAGCACTCAAATAGACTTTTTTTTTTTTTTTTTTTTTTTTTGCGGAACTCAAGGGCTGCTTTCTCTCAGAGGTGCTTAAAATAGACTTTTGCTTGTTCTTTTGCTCTGTTTGTATGGCTGGCTACTTGTATCTAAAACAGGTGAATTAAGCCTAGGGCTGCCATGAAAGTATCATTTTTGAAGTTGAAAAGAGAAGGGCCCTGGTTAAGGCTGTCAAACAGGCAAAGTTTATTTTGGAGATATTGGCCACCCTATCCTCCAGAATAGAGCCATAGAGATAGTATATATGTTTTAAAGCCCCAAAGGCAGCTTCAAATAACAGCTCTTTCAATTTTTAGCTTGCTTAAGTAACATAACCTCTCTGAACTGCATTTTTTCCATTCCATAAAATTCTTGCAGGGTTTATATGAAATTAAATGAGACTGTGGGTGTGAAATGCCAAGAATCAGGTTGAATAGTGGTGAAACATGACAAAGAGAACAGTGTTGAAGTGATAAAGGTACGAAGATTTGCAATCTGCTCCCTCTCTCCTTTTTATTTTTTTCCTTCCCAGGATTATCTCTCTAATCATTCTCCTCCCTTAATTTCCCAATGTCATATATTTTTGATACTGTTTTCTGGAAGTCACAAATGACTGCATACATCTATAATTGTACAGAATAAATAAATTATGTGTCAAGAAGAGGAAAAAGTACGTTGAATAACATCCTGGAAATACAAATCTCAATTTATAGTAAAATGTTTATCTTGATAATGTTAGGAGAAAACCAAACCATGAAGGTATTGAAGAAACATGCAATTCATAGTACACAACATTGTTGTTATTGAGACCTTGATAGAAATGTGAAATCTAATTTCACCCCAGATTTCTAAATTAGAATGTGTCTTTTAATCAGATCCCCAAGTGATTAATGTTCACAGTAGAGTGCTGAAACACACTGATGTAGAACCTTTTACACAATGTGAGGATGCTTATGCAGAAGTTTCTTTCCCTGGGAATACGTGAGATGTGGCATCGCCTTTCCCTGTAGTACCGACATTATGTTCAGCAGAATATGTTGTGATTTTTGTTGTTGTTGTTGTTAGACTGATTCATCTCATTTCTACCTAAAACACATGGTTTTCTGAGAGTCACAGCTCCAGTGTAGAATGGAAGGGTCAGTCACAACTCCCAGGCCTGGGAAATTCTTGGGTCCTTCTGTTGATTTTTCTCTATTTCCTGTCTAACATATATATTTTTTATAAATATGCTGAAAAGTTCCACAGCAGTCTTGCCTTCTGCTACTTGTTCTAATAATCAATCTCTTACCAGTAGCTTGTAACTGGTAAATTTAAGTTGTGAGTTATTCTAATTTCACTGTTATAATTAGTGGGATGGCATAATCCTTTCTTAAAATAACATTACAATCAGTAAACAAGTCTCAGAAATGTTCTAGAATTAGGCATATATCTGCATATTGAAGAAGACATCACATTTTGTCAACTGCACCGACTAGTCAAACGAACTAATGCTCTGCTCCAAATAGAAGTGGTCATTAAGCTAAATTTTAGTTTGATGGTCAAGTACAAAGATTATTTCAGATAGAATTTTTTAAACCTTATTCTCTTGACTCTGCTTCTAGAATTAATTTCCATTGAAACCAATTGTCTGAGTAGTGAGCATAGGTTAAATGGAGCTCTTCAGATGAATTCTGATTACTGTTTAGTTTAGATTTGCAGTAATTGAGGACTGGCACAAAGTAAATTTAAATAATAATCAGGAAATTGGTACATGGTTAAAGAAATAAATAGGAATGATTAAAATACTTGTAATAAAATATTACATGACTTATTAGTTTAATTGGGTTTCTTTGTGATTTTTCTAAAGGATTATAATCATCTGTACATTTTTAATTTTTATTGTATAAAATATATTCAGATGTTTTTTAATTTATCTATAAAAATTGGGCCATTAAAAGATAAGTTAAGCTATAAACCTGTGCCTATTTTAATGTAAATATTTTATTGATATGTTCTTTGGAAAGTTATCTAAGTAATTTTTATTTATTATTGGCAAACATTCATAGTAAAATACATTCTATTTAATCTGATACATACATAACATTTGAAATCTAACAAAAGAAGGGAAAAGTTCACATATAAGAGGTATCCATGGCACATTAATAAGAGTATGAATTTATAAGGGAAGCCTTCTAACTAAGAAATTTAAAGAAACATTTGAGTAAAACTTTATTATTATACATATTATTTTAGCCCATTTTACCCAAGAGACACTGGATATCAGAACCACCTATATTACTGAGTAGCTTAGTGGCAAAATAGATAAAATGCAGCTGTTTTCTTTTTCTTCAAGAAAATAACCTTAATAATGTCAAAGTCTACAGAAGAATAACATTACAAGTCTCAAATTGTATTTAAAAGAGAACCTGGTAATTTTTCTTACCAAGTAGTTGTATATACTCTTTCCTATCTATGCAGTTGCATTTTGCATACATAGAGAAGTATGTGGAAATGTTAGTGGTTTAAACAACTTGAACAGATGTCATTACACTGCATTATTTTGTATTTCATCATTATAATATAACTAGAGGCCTGATGAAAGGAATTTGTGCAAGGGACTTGGCCCTCGCATCCCCGGCTGCCTTAGCAGCCCTGGCAGCATCAGCTTCATCAGGAAGGTCATCCGGATGGTCGTTCTGCTGTTAGGTCTAATTAGCATGTTAGCTCTTTATTATATAGGATTGATTCTACATATACCCACACCTGCACCTCCCCATACACATAACTGAACCTAACAAATTTAAGTGGAAATTTCAGCATGAGAATAAATTTTTAAAACTGGCTAACATGCTGAGTCTGAATCCTTCCTAAGAGCTTATTTATATCACACATATTTAGAAAAAATGATATTCTGGTTCAATGCAATATGGAACATGAAATCAATTAAACAGGTATTTTATTTTTTAATATGGCACGTTATTTTTCATTTTATGCTGTCAAATAATCTTTTATCAATGGGCTATTTAAATGACCATTGTTTGCCCACAGGACATTTAAACATAAAGTACTATTTTTCTTAAATATGTAACACTGTTCATCATAATTATGTCATTGCCTATTCTATATACATACACACACATCTTCCTTCCTCTTAGGACATATGACATAATTTATAGGATTTTATTTTATTTTTTATTATTATGACAGCAGAAATTTGAAATATTTTTATCGACTAATAAAAACATTCTTTATCAAACTACCATCTGCTAGCTTGTCAATTTCATTTTACCTATGCAAAATGAAATATACACTTAATACGTATAAAATACTTACAAAATATTCACAAAAAGAATCAATTTTGTCACAGAATAATTACCTTTTTACCCCTTTTTTTCATTGTTGTCTACAACAGTATTCCCACCTAGGGACTTGAAAGAAACACATTTATGTATGAGTGCTGCTTCCCTTTCCTCTATGTGGTGTAGAACTGTTGAAATTTTGCTACAGTACAGTATTTTCATACAAATCTAATATAGGTTAAATCTCTATGGTCTCTTATGTCCCATTAAGCAAATTTGGTTGCTTCTCTACTAACCTGAACAATTTATTTTATACAAATTTTGGGGTTTAACATGCTAAAATAAACATTTCCATTAACAAACGTTTTATTTGATGACCATTTAGTTTTAAATGTGTGTGAATATTCACAAATAAGTTTAACATAGTTTATGAGTTTTTTCCCCCTATAAATTACACTTGTAGAATAATCATTAGTAAATTGCAAAAATAAATGAGCTGAAAACAAAATTTTGGGTAGTTGTATTTTGAATATTTTTTTGTTTGTTTTTACTTCATGTTTTTCTTTTCCTTTTTTTCATGTTTTGTTCAAAAATATTTAGGATTTTTTTTAGCATAACTACATTTTTACAGTAATTGTTTAATTGTTTTTTTGGGGGAAAGTATGTTAATCCTCTACATCAATGTGGAAGTGCAGACATTATCCAATTTAAACCAAAAAAAAAAAAAAAAAGGGAAGAAAGCAGACCATTTAGAAAATAAATGTAAGTGATGATGCTTTTATAAACTGAAGTATATTTCCTCACTAATATATTAACCTATTTGTAAAGTTCATAATTATGTTTTGGAAGATTTTAAAAATTACTTTAGGTTTATATATATATTAATTTCTTTATTGATTAAGGTATTACATATGTGTCCTCATCCCCCTATTAGCCCCCCAAAACCCCCCTTGTAGATTCTCAGCATCATTTAAAGTTTTAAGTAATATAAGAATCATATTAAAACTTTAATTGCGTTATGTATCTGCTTTCTAATATATCTTTGGCAGCATTATGGAAGAATACTTTTAGATCATAACTACTATTTTAATAGAACTAAAGTCTTAAAGTAGTTTTTAAAATTTATCAGAAATTATAAAATTAATTCTATAATTTGGGTGATAAAAAATAAATAATCCTAAAAACTAAAATAATCTTAATTTGTCAAAACGTGCCTGTAATTCAATCACAAAGCAATAAATAGCTATAGTTTAAAATGTAAAATGCTCCTACATGCCTGTAAGCTTCAAAAAGGAGTGACACTAATGAAATAATTTGGAAACACCCTTGAAAATAAAACAATGCTATTGTGTTTTAAAATTGGTCTTTTGAATTCATAGTCACTAAAAATGATCTAAATTTTGAAATGTAAAGAAAATAATCGAGACCTAACTGGTTTGGCAAAGTGGATAGAGTGTTGGCCTGTGGACTGAAATGTCCCAGGTTCAATTCCGGTCAAGGGCATGTACTTTGGTTGCGGGCACATCCCCAGTAGGAGGTGTGCAGGAGGCAGCTGATCAATACTTCTCTCTCATCGATGTTTCTAACTCTCTATTCCTCTCCCTTCCTCTCTGTAAAAAATCAATAAAATATATTTTAAAAGATAATTGAAACAGCATCTAAACTACTGCATCTTTTCTTGCAATAGACTACATTCTTTAAAAAGACAGTCTTTTCATATGGCTGGCATGGCTCAGTGTTTGAGGTCAACCTATGAACCAGGAGGTCATGCTTTGATTCCTAGTTAGGGCACATGCCTGGGTTGCGGTCTCGATCCCCAGTAGGGTCATGTAGGAGGTAGCCAATCGATGATTCTCTTTCATCATTGATGTTTCCATCTCTCTCCCCCTCTCCCTTCCTCTCTTGAATCAATAAAAATATATTTAAAAATAAATTTAAAAATAGTCTTTTCAAGCAATTCCTATTTATACATCATCATATATTGAGGATTAACCTCCTCTTACTTCTACATTGGGACATATTTTGTATATTCTTAATTTTTCCTAAGCATCACAAGCATATGGTTGTAAGATACTGTGTATGAGCATGCATTCTGAGAAAGTGGTGTAGTGTTTTTGTGGCGATGTTATTGTCACATTTATGTTCATTGCAAATGGGGGCCAGAGAGGATAAGCAATAAAGCCTACCAAAGACACCAACTTCAAACTGCCATCAAATGCTAAAGAACCAGGGGGTACAGAAATATGTTCCCTAAATTATATAGGAGTCACATTTAATATTAAATGGAGGAGCCTTAATTTAGAGATGGATAATGAGCTGAGTATGGAGTTGAGCACCAAGGTGGTTATTTCTCTCTTTCCATTTCCCATTTCCTGTTGAGAGACAGTGTGGTCTTAGAGGTACTATGATTCGTATTATGGAATCATGAATTTAGAATTAAACCCAACTTGCTTTAATTCATAACTACCTAATTATTAACTGGGTGATAATACTGCTCTGATTTTAATTTTTCTTATCACAAAAATAGCACAGTTTTTGTGTGCTGCAAATCGAATGATGGATTTGCAACCAGCTGGTAGAGAGTGCATTGAATTCACTGTTTCTACATTTCCCTAAATTAATACTTTACAAAGGATAGTAAACTTGTGTGGGAACCACTTCAGGTCCTCAGATAGTCAAGGGAGTACAGAGGCCTTATTATCAATACACCAGGATGGCTAAAGGCCACTCTGAGCATGAGTCTACTTGGGATGTCTAAGGACTCTGAGCCTGGGAATCCTAATCAGGTCAAGATACCAAGTGGGTGCAAGGACACACGGTGCACTGTGCCCTTCTGTAACCCAAATGATTGATGTCACTGTTGGCAACCAGCCTTCTCTGTCTCTGGAGTAATATACAGGTTCCTGGCCAGAGAGAGGCTAGAGAAGTCAGAGCAGAGAGAGCAGCTGAGCAGAGAGAGGGTGGGAGACAGAGAAGGAGAGCTGAGAGCTGATACTGCTACGATGTAAGGCTAAGAACCCATAGAGAGAGCTCAGATATAATCACCATGCTAGCCAGAGAGTGTGCTGGTCAAGGAAGACAGGAGAATCTGCTGAGCCAGAGAGCGTACTAGTAGGTGCCCCTACAATGAGAGGCAGTGAGAGGGGGTACAGAGACGAATGCTGCTTCGGGGGAAAGATGTATATGTTAACCAGCTGGTTCCTGGCTGCTTGCCTGTATGGGCTTTGCTGTAAAGAACCGTCTTGTCTGATGGCTATGTGACCACTGTCTTTTGCAATAAAATTTCATTCACCCAGAACCTCTCATGGCTTCTCCGTCTGCCTTGTCACTGATAATTGACCTGCATGCTCTGAAAGAAGGAACTTGGACTAAGTTCCCAACAGTTAGTGCAGTGGGTAGGGTTCAAGGAGGAACCAGCCCTGACATAGCGGGGAAGAATTTAGAAGAATATATGGATCAGAAAGATTCAGAGCAGCGGAGCTGAGCAGTGCTCCTGCTGCCTTTGATAACTTGTATTGGAATTGGTATCACAAAGTAATTTACCAGAAGGCTAATATTTTTCTACATACGCATTTTACTTGGTAACATATACCAGTTAATATTTAAATGAAGTTCTAATTTCTCTTCTTATAGTAATATTTTAAAAATTTTTTGGATGTATATACCCTTGATAATAACTATAAAATATCTAATTCAATATCTAAGCTAAGTCTTGTTCTTACTATTATTTTTCTAATGAGAAACTGATACTAGGGATTAAACATGCCCCAATTCACAGAACGTGGTAGCAATAAAATTCGAAGACAAGTGAAACACATGTTTTTAGCACTAGGTATAAGTATTCAACAAGTGAAACTGGAAAAAAAAGTGTTCTTCTAATTACTGTGGGAATACAAAATATTATGAAGATTTTCCATAGCAACCTGCCAGAACATATTATTTTCTATTACCGCATTAAAGTACTTCCTCAAATCTTGCTTCCATTTGTCAGTGACAGCATTGCTTCTATCTCAGTGATGGTCATATAAATAAAAATCTTTGCGACAAGGAAAATTATGTCTGCTACAAATATCCTCATAAGCCAGAATAAACGCCATCTCATCTACTCTGATTTAGTTTTTACTTTTACTAGAGGATCTGTTGCCTTGATCATACGCCTTGACACTGTCCCTGCTATTAATATCCAGCTAATTATTTTTATTACTTTTAATTATAAACATACTACATGCTTTTGCCACGTAGATATTGAGATATCATAAGTCAAACTGATCTGATAAACATGGAATAAAATGTAAAATCTATTGCTCACCACATCCCATTCCATTTCTCAGAAATAATTTGTGTTATTCTTTTTTATAGTGAATACAAACACTTTCCATAGGTAACACATCTCTATCCTTCTTGCTGGCAATTAAGAAAACTAAGCCTAAATTGTAAGAAGTACTGCATACAACTCTCATTAATTTTAAGTGGCCATCTTCAGTGTCCAGCCTTAAGTATCAAAATCTTTCAAAAGACACCAAATTGCAAAAGAGCAAAAGAACAATTCATCTTCCCTTCCCCTCTCTCTCTCTCTCTCCCTCGCTCTCTCTCTCTCTCTCTCGCTCTCTCTCCCTCGCTCTCTCTCTCTCTCTCCCTCTCTCCCTCTCTCTCTCTCTCTCTCTCTCTCTCTCTCTCTCCCCTCTCTCTCTCTCTCTCTCTCTCTCTCTCTCTCTCTCTCTCTCTCTCTCTCTCTCTCTCTCCTCACCTTGCAACATGCTGGTGATAGAAGGGATTTGCCTTGATTTATAGTTTTGAAAAGCAGTGCTTGAGAAACAAGACACCAGTATCAATAGTTCAGCAATTAGTATAAAAATAAACACCAAAGAAAAAAGGAACTAGGAAAACAAAATATTAGAAGACAAAGATGAATGGCCAAAAAAATGGTCAGCATTTAAGCTCCCTTTTTAAAATTATAAGCTGATTTTTAAGTATGTTTTTATAGATTACAACTTAAAAAATGGGTACTATCTAGTCTCCCTTCTTGAGTTTGCTGGAGTGGAGCAGCCCTGAGGAGAAAAGAGACTGCTGATAACACAGCTAGGTGACAAATCACAAAGATCAGCCTCAGTTTCCCATTGAATTGGATTTGATAAGGTAATGTTTTCATTGTTGTTTTTTTCTCTCTCAGTATATTATGGGATGTAATAAAATAATAGATACACAAGACAAATAGATATTATCAGCAACTTCCCGTGTTCCATAATATCCTGTATGCTGAGGACTTCTGTCTGCTGTTTTCCTCTTCCATAACAGGCTACTCCACTGTTTTATTTCATTTTGTTTTATGTCCTTTGATTCTACCATAGGTGAGATTTGAAGGGCAAAATGAGAAACAGTACTTAGGTGGTCTACTATCTTGATGAGAGAAACTGGTTTCTGATTATTTCCTTGTATTTTAATCATCCACCTTGTTTTGTCCTGTGTTTTTTCTTATGTCTTTAAATTGTTTAGCTACTAGATGCTGAAATATTAGAATTGCTATTGGATTAATATGATAATAATTATTTGTTATTATTTATTAGACATTTTTTTCATTCTTGATTGCTTTGCTGATTTCTAGAACTTCACAATTCCCTTAACCCTAACCCCTCAATTCTTTCACAGTTCAAATTGTTGAATACCTTAGAATTCTGTCAAGCATTTTTTTCTAATTTATTCCGATGATGTATTTTGCTGTCAAAATTGTGCTAGCACTCATAATCCAAGGGCTGAAAACTACAAAAAAAAAAAAAAGAAAGAAACACATTAATCTCTGAGGTGAATATGGTTTAATTACTGCTCCGAATTGGTGAAAAAGGATTTAAATGATTTATATTTTAAATATTATTGTATTATGGAAATATTTTGAGTTATTACATAGTGTTAATAATTTTCCAGTAACTGGAGAGTTTATGAACTGCCTGGTCACATGATAAACTGGAAAGCTGAGTCATTCAATAATTGAAGAACATTATTACAATGCACAGCATGTATGAATCACTTTCTTACAATGAGACTTGGAACACAGCCTGTAGTTAAAGGCACACTCTAATTTTTTAAATCATAAATTGCAGTTACATTAATATATAGCTTCTTATACCATTTAGCAGTGGCCTGATCAGACTAGACAGGCTACTTTCTGGGAACTAATGTTATATTGTTCATTGAACATACTACAAACTTTATTGGATTTGACAAATAACATCAACACTTTTACCCCTTAATATACAGGGTGTCCCAAAAAAATGTATACACACTTTAACAGCTGATATCTCAAGTTTTAAAATTAAATGTATTTTAATAATCACTGCCTTTATAATTATTCACAGTGTTTGTAAACATTTTTGGGGGACACCCTAGATTTATAATTAAAATGATATAGTAAAAATGTACAGAATAATTTAATAAACATTTTATTTGAACCCACCCATATACCAACCACAACTGTAGATATTAGCTCTTTTAGAATGAATGGCAAAATATTTCCTTGTCCTCCTAGAAAAGGACGTAGAATCTTGCAGGAGATAAACACACATAAGTGACTACAATATAACAGCCATGATAAATAGTGCAATAGACTCCAGTATAAGAAATGATAGGGCTTTTTTTGCTAAAACACAAAGCAAGCAAGGAAGGAAAATTTATTTCAGTCTGACATGAGACCCAAATTGTGCCCAGGAACAAAAGAAACTGCAGAGTTGGATTCCAGAAATGCAACTCAGGGAATATCTGAGGAACATGTAATAGTTAGCATTCTTCTAAATATAAGTAGCAAAAAGTAAGTTGGGCTACTCTCAATTTAAAGAGGAATTTGTTGGGACATCCTGGGGCATCTCACAGAACTCAACAACAGGAATCATCTAGGTATCTGAAAAGAGTTGGACTCCGGAATTCACATGTCAACATATCTCTCATTCCCTCTCTGGTTTCTGCTTATCTTCGTGAGAATACTCATTAATTTTCCCTTTTCAAAAGTGCAACTTTCTTTTTCTGTTTCACCTGGCCAAACCTGGATATAGACAGTTTCTTGTTTCTGTATGTTAAGGGTTTCAGCTACTGTGAGAAATACTGGATTTCTTCTCTGGTTCTATTTCGCAACATTTCCAGGAAGAGAATGATTGGCACAATTGACCATCTCAGGTCCTGTGACCTGGTTAGAGGTTGTAAGTCTTGCTCCATTGCTAGTAATACAGGACCAGCTACAATCAAGTAAGTAAAAGGAAATGGTCATTTTCTAGGATTTGAATGCTTGAGGCAATAGTGTAGATATATACCTGAAGAGGATGGATAAGTTTGGTTAATAATCCTGGAAATGGCTAGCTCTGATGTTTGTTATCTGGTGATTACTCAGGAGTCAATTTTATTATATAGATTCATAATCTATGAATATTAATAACCATCAATTTTCACTATGTTGTGGGACAAATTCCAGGGATAAGCCCTAGCAAAAATAAATGAAGATATTAACACCCAACCACTGTATAATTTTCAGAGCCACATTTCAGTATTAGAGAGGAAATAGGGAACCTGGCAAAAGTACTGAAAAGAATTATCCAAAATATGGAAAGGGGCATGTCATTGAATGCCATGATATTACATTTTATCGACTTTATCCTATTTATTGGACTCTCCTTTCTTCTCCTTTGCCCAATTATTTCTGAGAAAAGCAGAAGAGTGTTTCATTTAAAAAGGTGAGCTGTGTAAATACAGGCTTCCTGTAGTCTAATTGTAGCTTCTACAAATAGAAATATTGACTCTGAGGTGATAACCTCTTCAATCTTTAAGTTTCAACTGCAAATCCTACAATAAATGAGATCATTCAAGAAAATTACTTATTATAATTCTTGACACAGAGTAAATGCTCAATAAATACTAGCTGCTGCCAGTATAAATCTATGATTTCTATTTGGCCCATTTATTATTTTACATCTCCTCTATGGATAATAAACAGATTCAAATATATCTCATATGCGTGTAATTGCTAAATCAATATGTCTAGTTGGTAATTCAAACCAAATCTTCTGATTAATGCCTGCTAGATGTGTAGTGCAGAGACTAGGAGGAAAATTGGTAATCCAACAGACAGAATCCCAGCCATTCACTAACTCACATTTTACTAGTGCAATTTACTGTGTAATTCATTCATCATTCATTCATACTTTTATTCATTTAACAATTACTCGCTTAGCAAATGTATCCACTCACTGATTTAGAAAGTGAGAAACACCTGCTAGACAACACAGATATGGGCTCTGCCTTTATGACATTTACAATTTTTATGAACAACAACACACAATCAGCACACTAATAAAAGTAACAGGATATTTTCAGAAGGGCTTCTGTTGTGTCAATATTGAAGCTAACAAATAAAAACAGGACTGGAGTTTCAAATGAACACCACATTTTTTAGTTCATATAGCTGCTGGTGTACTAGTCGTTGGGTCACTCAGCTAACTGCCTCATAGTTATATGGAAATATACCAGAAACCACCCAAATACCATCAGTATCTAAGAAGAGTTCTGAAAGAAGAGAGTTCTTTCTCACACTGTACCAACTAGACATTCTCCTACGGAACCACTCATATATATATATGGTTTATTCTTAAAAAAAGAGAAGACTAACGTATCACTTGCCAGATACATGTTTATTCAACCACAAAAACCACCCTTGTGCTGCAATCAGTACACAGAGTTTTGTGAGAGCTTCCTTGGCAGAGTTTTCTCTCCACCTAATATTATGACATATTCACCTTTGACTTTCTTTCTTACATTATAGTGTGGAAGAGTGGTATACTTGACATGTGTTCCATTAAGTTTGTGGATATTTTATTGCAGACTTTGTAGCCACCGCTGGTTATAGAAACATCTGAAAGTAAGAGGTTTTTTTAGGGGAATGTTACCAGAAGAGTTTGAAGAGACCATGGAGTAATACGCCTTAAAAACAATGGGGTTACATCATTCCATACTAGAGTTCATGGTTCTTCAGAGAGCATGTTAGATAACTCTGCTTATTCCCTTGGCTCCAGTAGATAATCAAATAAATTAGCAGGGCTTGAGTCATGAGGAATACCCTGGCAGGAGAACTGAGACAGATCAATCAGAAAATTATGGTAGAAGTTGAGGAAAGAGATGATTGAAACTTAGGGTAGTAGCAATGGGTGCAGAGAGAAATTGATGAACTTGACATATATTTTTTAAGTTCTGTCTGAATTTACTGGTAGGCTGGATGAACTACAGGGAGGGTTTAAAGATGATTTGTGAGTTTTGGACTTGAACAACAGAGACAGCTGTGCTAATTTCAGGAACACTGGCAGATTAATAAACCTAGGTAGAGAGAATAATTTGTTCCATTGAAGTCATGTTCAATCTTAAATGACAAGAAGAGATCAAATAAGCAATTATGAGAGTTAAATTCAGAAGGTAAGTGGAGTGTTTGGACTTTAAAGGAGCAGGACTAATCCTCTCAAGAGGGGAGACTAAGATAATAATTTAGGACAAATATTGGCTTTGAGATAAGAATTTGAGAGTGTTCTTTCCTGCATATTTATATTTTCTCAAGCAATCTGAGAGGAAAGAAGTATAGCAGTTGGATATTAAGGAAAGAGCTAAGGGTATAGCAGTTGGATATTAAGGAAAGAGCTAAGGGTTTCCCAAGTGGGAAATTATTACACTAGAGAGATATGTTACATTTCTAGGCAGCATCAAGTTCCTACTTGAGGTCTGAGGTCATGAATTTTAAGTAAAACCAGTCAAACTTTGTCTTTAAGGAAAAAAGTCAAACTTTGTCTTGGGTAAGAATCTGTTCTGTCAGAAAAAAAAAATATTTTATTTATTTTTTTAAATGCTGCTATAAGAGTGAGGCAAAATAGCCTCTCCCCAGATGATTTCCTACACAAGTCTGCTAAGTTAATTTATAGATTGAGTACATTTCATGTTAAATACATTATACTCAATGAAAAAATATATATAATTTCTGGTGACAGATGAAGTTTACTAATTTGATGGTCATCACAACCTCATAGTTAAAGGTTATGTTCAGAGGTTATTAAACATTAGAGGCCTGATGCATGGCTTTGTGCACTGGTGGGGTCCCTCCACCTGGCCTGCACCATCTCACAATCCGGGATCCCCTGAGGGATGTCAGATAGCTGGTTTTGGCCCAATCCCTGCAGGCCCGATCCCCGCAAGCCCAATCCAGAAAGGAGGGAGCCCAATCCTGTGCATTGCACATCTGTCCCCTGGTGGTCAGTGCATGTCATAGCAACCAGTCATTTGATTGCTTAGGTTTTTATATATACATAGATGAATTTTATTATTAAAACTGTGCTTTGGACACCTAAATTAGCAAATATCATTTACTTGATTTTAATATGGAAATATAAATTACAATTGCATTAGATGAGGAGCCTTGAGGGAAATATAATCTTATTGTCACAATTTCTTCTCATCAAGTTAAGGAGGAGAAGTCTAGACAATTTTGATATTTCAGCAATATTATAAATAAAGTGATAAGGTAGTCTCAGCCCTTTTTTAAGCTTAATGCATGATTGGCTTCCTGGATTATGCTAATGTCAATCTGGTTAAGATGAAACTAGACTTCCCAGACTTTCTCTTCCAAGTTAAAATGACAAAAACAAACAAACAAAAACAAACAAACAAAAAAAAACTTTGTGTGATATTTGAAAGGCAAAACCAAAACAGTGTCTATTATAGCATTCTATGAAGGAGGTACTTATGTTCAGATATGGTGACAGACAGAGTTGTGCCCCAGTCATTCTCTTTTACATTAAGCTTGTCTTTCAAACTGCTAGTGCAATTGACCAATAGTCACCCCATCACTAGGTGGTGGAGCTACAGAGGTGCCTGCTACACAGAAGACCCTTTTCTTGAGCATCCCTCCCATGATCCCCTTGGACTTGTTTTACTTTTTTCAATTATCTCTGAAAATTTTCCTGCTTTTACTTCTCAGTCCTTCAAGCAGAATTTTTATTAACTCTGGCTCAAATCTTCTGATTTCCCTTCTGGACCTTCATGTCCATAGCCCTCCCCACTTTTGTGTAAGGTTTAATTTCTATACTAAATTTCTTACTATAGAAGTACTCATTATGACTCTGGTTTTCTCACTAAGCTAGACAAATACAGTCTTTTTGAGTTACAACATTTCTCTTTTTAATATTCAAGGTATAATTTCTGTGTTACACATAAGTAAAGACTCAAGTACTGTCGTGGGCCTCCAATTGTTTATGCAAAAAAATACCTTTTAGAGTTGTGATCAATGCCCCATGCAGGAAGACAAAGTGCTTCCTTTGAAAGTAGCAGCTCTTACATTGGTTGTGGCAGATACCGATTTTCAGGAAAAGATATTAAAACAACTTTCTCCTAAAACTTACTTCAAATCAGGCAGGTAGAGAGTTTATGGCCATAAATATGTGGCATGTATTTATTTGCCTGTAGTTAAGATTGTGATATCAGTTTTAAATGTTCCAAGAGGGTCCAGGCAGTAGTTTATACTGAATATTAGTATATTAGTGAATTTGGGGTAATAGTTTGTCACCATTCCATGATAATAACTGTAAACTAGAATGGAAGCATGAGAAAAAGGCCCTAGAAGTAATTTTTTTAAATTATTTTAATGGTTTAGACCTATTTAAAGAATGAAAATAGAAAGAACATTAGAGATAAGCAAACATTGGAAATGCATGAAATTCCTGAGCACATTAAGAAGAAAAAAGTTAGCCCAGCTGGCATAGTTTCGTGGTTGAGTGTTGATCTATGAACCAGGAGGTCATGGTTCAAATCTTGGTCAGGGCACATGCCTGGATTGCGGGCTTGATCCCCAGCGTGGGGTGTGCAGGAGTGGGCCAATCAATGATTCTCTCTCATCATTGATGGTTCTATCTCTCTCTCCCTCTCCCTTCCTCTCTGAAATCAATAAAAATATATGTATTTTTTTAAAAAAGATGGAAAAAGTTAGTTGATATTAATAAATTGAAATTAAGATCAAATTTTTAATTAATTCATAGTTGTATTATTTTATCACCTTCCTTTTGTCTCCTTTCCTCTTCCTAGCTATCTCATAGGCACCCACTCTTGTCATTGTAAAAATATTTTGAGGTAGATGAGTGGATTAATGCTGCTCTTATGAAATTTGTAGGCTTGGAGACAGGTGAGAAGACTAAAAAATAAAATAAAATTTTCATTGGGCTAAAATCTAATTCTGTTTATGATTTTTTTTTTTTTTACTCAACATTGAGTTTCTGAAATCTATCAATTTGTATACATTATTTTGTTTTTATTTCTGCATAGTAATACATTATGTACATTTAGTATTCTTTACTTATGATGACCATTTTGATAAAGATGGTAGTCACCTCCAATAACTTTCTGATATGTAAAAATGTATAATATAAGTTACAACTCCATTAGATGAGAAGCTTTGAGAGATGTATAATTTTATGGACATAATTGTTCTGGTTATAAATATTTTCTTCTCATCAAGTTGTGGAAGCACTTCAAAGGGAAGAAAAGAGGTCTGGGGTCCATGTGATGCTGCTTCAGAATTCAAGTGCTCATTCAGATGGCACTGCTTACCTCAGCTGGTCCGAGGCACCAGAGTGGGACTTGGACGTTATCGATGAAAGCACTCGGAAGCCTGCGTCACCTGAGACGTGCTACCCGGGCAGGATTGAAAGGAAGTTCTGCTCTGATACCCACTATTAGTGTGAATTCTTTTAATAAAATCTCTTACACTGTTTTTCCTTGGAATACTTTTTTTCAGTAGCAATTTTACATTTGTTGCAGTGATTCTAAGAAACTATAAGTTTTATGATGGCACAGACAATGTGTTTTGTTTTATTTATCATCTAGCTTAGACTAATAGAGTGATAAACAACCCAAAAACTTATTAGCTTAAAAAAATAAATATTTATCTTTCACTCACGTTAATGCCCTTTGCAGGTCGAATTTGACTTTGTTCCAAGTCTTTATTTCTGAACCCAAGCTAAAGAAGCAACCTCTGCCTGTGATTATCCAGACACATGATGAATGGAAAAATAGAAATAGCAGAATCTCATACTGGCTTGTACATCTCTTGCTCAGAAGTGGCACATGTCATCCACACTCACATTTCATTGGTAAAAGTTAAGCACAGGACCAACCTGAGTTCAATAGGAAGTAAAATACTCCCACAAGGATAGGGCTGATATAGAGGAGAAGGGAATCTTTGATGATACCATCTAACAGACTCTGTCCTCATTTAAATATTTAGTTTTTCCCTATAAACACAGAAAGTACGGATTTTACCTTTGGTGGACAATTCAAAAGGCCCATTTAGGATCTGATATTTTTCACATATGATCTGAATGTGGTTTCTCTTGACACAGATGGACTGATTAACTTAGGTTGATCACCTATGTTTGGGTCCCAACTTGCTTGGTTTGTAATAGTTGCACAATAACAATTCACAAAATAAGGCAAAGAAGTAGAGGAAGTGTTATATAATGTAAGCATTATAGAAACTCAAATAATAAGATCAACTAAAATTGTTATTTAAGGAAAGCCTGAAAAGGTAGGATATGAGATGGAAAGATAGTAACATTTCCAAAAAAAATGGAGAAGAGGAATAAAGAAATCATTTAACATTGTAAGTATCAGGCAAGCTTGATAAGGAATCTGAAGGAAAACAATGTGTCTTTTCATAAAACAATCATAGTTTATAAGAGCTGATACAAATTTCAAAATTTTATACAGGAAAAAGCATTTTTAAAATATTTTTAAATAGATTTAAATATTCTTTATCTGATGCATACTCTTTTTTGATGTAGGATAACTTAACTGAAACTGAGGTTGCTCATGTTTCCCTCAGAATCTTTGTTCTCACATCAAACACATAGAAGAATCTTCTCGTTAAAAATGACACTGGCAAAAGCAAACTTACAAACAGAGCATTCTGGCTTTACCCTCTGCTCAGTGATTTATGATTGTGTACTTAAGGTGTCTACCCAAAGCATTAAAATGATTAAAGGTTGTGCAATCACAAAACTAAGAAGTTAAAAGAATGATAAAAGAATTATAGAAGGGAAATAATAGAATTTAATTTTATTACTACATTGACTGTCCCTGAATTTTAGCTCAATTCTTTGTCTTCCTGATTTTTTTGTCTACAAACCTAAATTAAGCAATTCTCTGTAAATTAAATTCTTCCTCACCTAAGGAAAAAAATGTTGAATGTACCACATGCAATTGTATACATAGCTTTTAAACTTTAATTCTTTTTTTAAAAAATATATAGTTTTATTGATTTCAGAGAGTAAGGGAGAGGGAGAGAGAGATAGAAACATCAATGGTGAGACATAATTACCGGCCATCTGCCTCCTGCACACCACCTACTGGGGATGTGGCCTGAAACCCCTGCATGTGGCCTGACCAGGAAATGAACCATGACCTCCTGGTTCATAGGTTGGCATTCGACCACTGAATACACCAGCCTGGAATAAGCTTTGATTCTTTATGCCTCTCCTGTGAACAGTAATTAAGCAGACATAATGAAGCAACATCAATAAGTACTTCACTGAATTATTTGTATGCTTTGTGTTTATTGGTGTATTTCCTTTATCTCATTCAGCATTCAATAAACATATTAGGAGTTTGCTATGAGTATCTCCTCTTGCTGGGTGTTGAGTTTTTTATTGAGAAACATGAAAATGGAATAAATTTCATACATGCAGTGTTCTGCCTATGCCATGCAGTAGATAATGAGACTTTGCAATTCAATCCTTCATGTGCTCCAGTTTTCTTATTTGCATATACTGGGATATTAACAAACCTATCTCTGATAGTTGTTAGTTTAAAAAATGAACAAATGAATGTTTGCATGAAATAGCACTCAAATGTTAGCTTTTATTAATATTGTTAGAAAATTACAATGTAGTGTGATTGATGTAATATTAGTAAATATCAATCTGTGTGGACTATGAAAGAGGGCTTAACTCTCCTGTAGAATGAGCATTCCTAGAAGGAGATTTTGAGGTAACGATTGAAGGAGTGAGGATTAACCTGAATGTCAGAGCAGAAAACCAGCAGTCCAGGAAGAGAACAGTTTTTGCCAGAGAATAACACATTTTGAAAATTACATGTCATTGTGCATATTTGAAACCAAAGCTTCAAGGGGAAAGCTTCTGTAAATGATACTAGAAAATATTTCTCAGGACCTGATCAAAAAGAACTATTTCAGGTTAAGTTTTCTTGTTTGTTTGTTGTTTTTTTACCACAGCTTTTATTATTTTACCAGTACACAGAGGATGCCACATTATAGAATAACCATGTATGGTATTGTGGAAAGTGGGTATCAAGAATAAACATTTTAAGACAATAATTTAGGATTTTATTATAAGCATCTTACTAAGAATAAGATGACCTTATACTAATGTGGAAAACATGCATTTGAGTGAGAGGAAATATATATGAAGGAGATTTTGGAAATAGTATTAATGGCAGGGGTAATTATGACAAAATAATGACTTATTAAAGAATAGCAGAAGGACAGATTTCCCCCCTAATTCTAAAGCAACCAAAGATGAGGGGAACTAGAAAAGTGTGGCATCATGACAGCCAGGGAAAGCAGAGAGTATTAAAATGCAGAGAGTCATTAGCTATGCAATATTCTACTGAGTACCAAAGAAAAAGGATCAAACAAATAGAAACTGGTATATAGAATTCTGAAGGTGTGACAGTAGTAACAACCTTTCCTAGAGATGTTCCAGGGAGGTAATCATAACCAAAACATTACATTACATTTAAATATAAATGGGAAGTGGTGATCATAACCAAAACATTCAATTACATTTAAATATAAATGGGAAGTGGTGACCTGACTCTCTCCCTCTCTCTCTCTCTCTCTCTCTCTCTCTCTCTCTCTCTCTCTCTCTATATATATATATATATATATATATATATATATATATATAATCTGTGTATATGTATGTACTAGTATATATAGGGCATCCCAAAAAATGTATACATACTTTAACAGCTGATAACTCACTTAATTTTGAAAATGACCTGTATGCTAATGAACAGTGATTTTAAAATTATTTATATATCCTCAGACTTTATTCTGGCAAACATATGTGTATGTGTATATTTTTAAAATAAATGTCCAAGAAGAATAGGTGGCCATTAATAGAGTGGGGCTCCTGAGGCCAAAAAGAGAGATAGGTTCAACTGGTTTCAAAAATCTTGTGTGCTGCTTGTTAATTTTTTTTTTCTTGGCAATGTTTTATTGGGAATGGTAGTGTGCAGAGGAGGAAAGGAAATGTAGGTTGTCCTGATCAGCAATTAGATTTTTAAGGCTCAGAGGTCAGAAAGAGAAAAAGTTAAGAGTCTTTTCAAGAATGTCATGAGGTTTTGGCCTTGGTAAGGAAGTAATGGTAAGAGGGAATTGACAGCCTGGCATAAAAATAATTTGGTTATAAGGTTAATGATCTCAATGAAGGGAAGGATCATTTTGTCTTCATAAAAATAAAATGGAGCAAGAAGGTGGAAAATTTGAGTTTACCTTTTTAGAGGTGGAGTTTACATTTTTACAGTCTGAAGAGATAACCAGATCTCTCAATATATCCATAGAAATAGGTTTCAATGGAGTGAAGGTGAAACACATTGACATCTAATGGTAAATTAACTCTATTTTCTGTCTTCATATTATAACCTAGTTTTACCTTAATTAATATCAGCTCATTTGACCTACTCTTTCATAATCTTCCCAGAACCATAACACAAGTAAGTAAAAAAATGGTCTAAATTCAAAGTTGGCATCAATTGAGAATAATGAGGAATATATGAATCCTGAGTGCTAACCATATTAGCCATATTTAGTAAGTCATTGACTTCTCTTAGCTTCAATTACTTTAATTTTAAAAATTGTGGTAATCAATATGCTATTATTGTAAGAGTAAAGTTTTATACCATGTCAAAGCACTATGTATCTGATTTCAATGTTTACAACTATTTATTATTATTATTATCATCATCATCAGTATTATTCATAGTTGGAGTATCCATACAAAATAAACACAGATGTTCAAAATATAAACTGAGACTAATCAGATATAATTAATTTCTCCTTCACCCAGGAAATGTGAATGTACTAAAAATTATTAACAGATTATCAGAGGACAAAACTTGAACTGTTACCTTTTGCAATCTGTCTACATACTAATGAAAGCTTGTTCTTCATCTTATAAAAATCTAAAACAAATATATGTAAAATTGTGTTGTATTGGAAATATTTTAATAAAGAATGAATGATCATTGGTCTTGTTTGGGCAAGCACAGTGAAAAGCACTTTATTATCATAACTGAGAACAGTTTGGAATTGTGTTTTGCTGCAGGTAATAGAAATGTGATCTCCAGTGACTCTTCACATAAGGAAATATCCTTACAAAGGTAAACATCCCAGAGCTACACAGTGTCTCCAAGGGACCAAGTTCCTCCTCCCATTCCACTTCACCATCTTCAGCAAGTCCCCTTATGGTTCCAAGTAGTGTGCTTATGACTTAATGTTTGCAACACATGCCAAACTAAATACAAGGATAAATAATCAACAGATAGAATTAAGGAATGCTTTTTTTTCCAGAAATGTCAGCTGAAAATTCATTAGCTATAACTGTGTCAGGGCAGGACTAACCCACAGAGGAGGCTGAGAAATGTAGTTTTCCAATTGGTCAGTTTATTACCTTAAACAAAATGGGGACGTTGGTAATAAGATGTAGATATTGAGTTTGCAATCAACAGGGTCAGACACAATAAATGCGTACATATTTTGAATTTATGAGGATACTAAAAAAGAAAAGTATATGAAATATTCTACATAATCATTGAATTGCAAATCTACTTAAAAGCCTTATAATTATAGAGTGGTATTTAATCAATTTGGAATAGTAATTAGTTAAATACATATTAGTGCACTATTTAATATAATATTTTGAATAAAGTAATGTTTTTAAGTATAAAAGGTATATTTGTGTGTTTATCATATTTTAAACTTCTAATCCAAAGGTTTAGTTCCTCTGCAAATACTGTTATCTTATATTACTTGCCTTTTAATATACCTTTTCTTTTTAGTGTATGATGTGTTTTCAATGCTGAAATCTATAAAATGAATGTTTCATTTGTTACTGAAATATTTCAGTGATTACTCATGGTAATGGATAACAAAGTGGTTGCAGCCTCAAATTGACCTTAGAAAATGTTTACAGTCTAATATTGTCAGATTATTTTAGTAAATACTGGTGGTTTCTGACAACTAGGACAAATAGTGGATATATACAACCTTGCCAATCTCGCCAACATATTACAATAAAATTAAGCCTCCGACTGGATTCTGATAAGCATACAAGTATTATTACCAAGCAATACAAAACTAACTATGTAACTTATTCCATAACATTGATGCTTGATCTTTTCTAAGCACTTATGCAAGCACCTTGAAACTTCCAGTTCACTCTAAGGCAGCTAAAATGATAAATTGATGGCAGGATCAACCAGGCTTCCACTTGGATAAAGCGTCTTTGGTTAAGAAAGAGATTGAGAGAGATGTGGTGAATGTAGTATACAATCTTCATAGACATCTACATATCATGAACATCACTTATGTTCCCCCAAATAAAAATAAAAATTTTCATCATGTTAATTATGAGACTTTCATTTTATACCTTTAGTAATGTATAATGAGCTTATATAAGAGCTCTGCAGTATGAATCCTTGATTAAGGGCTTCAAATGTTAATTAACCACCTTTAAATTGTGTATTTTTAATTAGGGTCCTACAAATGTTATCTAACCATCTCAAGGTGTATATTAATATTAATTCTCTCTCTCTCATTCATCCATACACATATACCACTTATTCTATATACTGAGTGTATTTTAAATTTCATATGTTTGATCACAGGTCAATTGACCATTGTACTGGACAGCAACTCAGGATTGGAGGGAGGACATAGCCAGTGTTCAAAAGGCCCTGAAGCACCAGCTGACCACATGAGCTCAAGAATGTCTGAGAAAAAAAGCAGTAACACATTGACAGTGACCAAGCTATGTGAAAGCTCAGACCAGCCATGTTTCCTGACACCAGTCAGCATCCTAAAGTCTCACTTGTGGGTCAGAAAATATTCTCGCCTCCTAGGACTTGGACTTTTAAGACAGTTTGTTGTTTGCAGTCTGAAGTGCCATGAATTGGCTACCAGATGCCTTCCTAATTCTCTTGCAAGCTTCATGAAAATTTGTCATGTCTGTTTTATAATCTGTGGTTTTACCTTACAGGCATTTTCAGGTTTAATGTGATTTCTGTAATTTCAATGTGCCATTGTATTCTGCAACAAGTAATTGAAAGAATAATAAAATCTGTTTGTTCACTGCTGGTGGGAATGCAGATTGGTGTAGCCACTATGGAAAACAGTATGGACATTCCTAAAAAAATTAAATATGGAATTGCCACTTGACCTAGTGATACCACTTCTAGAAATATATCCTAAGAAGCCCAAAACATCATTCAGAAAGAATATGTATACACCTATGTTCATAGTAGCATAACTTACAATAGCTAAGGTCTGGAAATAGCCCAAGTGGTCATCGGTAGGTAAATGGATAAAAAGGATGTGGTACATTTACACCATGGAATACCATGTAGCTGTAAAAAGAAAGAATTTCTTACCCTTTGAGACAGCATGAGGGATCTGGAGAGTATTATGCTAAGTGAAATAAGCCAGTCAGAGAAAGACAAGTATCACATGATCTCACTCATAAAGAACAAAATAAACTGATGAGCAAATAGACCCAGAAACATAGAAACATGAAACAAAAGGAAGGCAGGGGTGGGTGGTGGATGGGAAGAGCTTAACCAAATAATTTATATGCATACTAGAGGCCTGGTACATGAAATTGTGCACAAGAGGATCCCTCAGCCTGGCCTGCACCCTCTCGCAATCTGGGACCCCTTGGCAGATGTCTGACTACCAGTTTAGGCCCGATCCCACAGGGCCTAAACTGGCAGTCGGACATTCCTCTCCCAATCCAGGACAGCTGGCTCCTAACCACTCACCTGTCTGCCTGCCTCATCACCCCTAAGCACTTCAGCCTTCCTGCCTGATTGCCCCTAACTACTCTGCTTGCCTGCTTGATCACCCCTAACTGCTCGCCTTCCTGATCTCCCCTAACCACCTCTGTCTTGGCCCCCACTGCTGCGGCTTCATCTGGAAGGATGTCGGGAATGATATCCGGAAGGCTGTTCGGCTGTCTGGTCTAATTTGCATATTAACCTTTTATTATTAAAGATAATACATAACCCATGGACACAGACAATAGTGTGGTGAAGACCTGGGACAGGGGGCCAGTGCTGGCTAGAAGGGGTCAATGGTGAAAAAAAGGAGACATCTGTAATACTTTCAACAATAAAGATAAATTTTTTAAAATTTATGGGCTTTTGAATTTTGGCTTGTAAAGCCAATACAATTACTTTATATTTATACTTGAAAGTTAAACTTCATATTTGGAACTCATATAGCAATAATTTTGAACTCGGCAGTACTAATATATAAATATATCACAAGCCATAAAAAAATAAGCAATGTAAAATATTACATGAATATTTTTGTTGTTTTACCATATGTGTCCTTGATAAAAATATAATTGGTTACTTAGACAAGTACTGATCATATGCCATAAACTGACAATACAAAAACTATTTTCACTCAGTTAAAAGCTTGCTGTGTGTTGCATTGTAATTTTTACTGACAATGAAAATTCAACGTATTTTATAATAATTACTTATCCCATTAAAATTTCAAATAGAAACATTTAGTATAATTAAATCTGATTGTTATAGCTACCATCCACAAAGAGCTGACATTAGGGTTAACATATTAGAAACAAAATCCCTCAAAATACCTAACATCTTTTAATATTCAGTATGTGTTGCAAACTCTCAGAATGATAATAATGCTACTTTACATTTCACATTATATAATATTTAGCAGTTAAAGTAGTTATTTGGACCAAAGTTACAGAAGCAAGCACTTTTTTTTATTTTAACAAGCACAATTTTTAAAAAATCTATTACTCAAATATCACCTTCACCTCTCTAGCAGGTGGTCAACTCTCCCTTTGTAGTGTTAAATTTTGCAGCCTCATTTATTAATCTGGTTAGTTGCCAACTTAAAGCTCTCGATTGCTACTCAGTTTATTGAAGGTGACAGCACAGATTTTTTAGAAGTTCTGTTTTGTAATTATTTGTTTATCTTTGAACATTTGGCTCACTAATTTCTTCAAAGTATATACTTCCTCAGAATAGTCTAGGAGGGGCATATTCAAGTTACTGCAAGCTGTAACCAGTGGTTCTATTAGAAGCCATGCTCACTGTCCTCTGCCCTCAGACTATATATCTTTCTAGTTAAATAATTCAAACTTTCTGGCTTCAAATGAGTTGTTTCCCAGAGTCCAGAATCTAGCTTTGATTTTGACTTTAAGTGAGTGCTTTCTTCATGGAATTGCCTGAAATCCCTTTTTATGTCTTGACACTGTGGTCATTCCAGTTAATTTCAAAGAGACTCCTTAGCCCTCATTAAGTGACCTGACCTTTAATTTTTTGAGTCATTTGACCCTAGGAATATATCCTAAGAAACCTGAAATACCAATCAGAAAGAGTATACTAGTATGCACCTTTACCTGGTATGTTCATAGCAGCACAATGTATAATAGCTAAGATTTGGAACCAGCCCAAGAGCTCATCAGCAGATAAGTGGATTAAAAACAGTGGTACATCTACACAATGAAATAGTGTGCTGCTGTGAAAAAGAAGGAACACTTACCATTCACAACAGCATGGATGGACCTGCTAAGCCAGTGAGAGAAAGATAAGTATGCATAATTTCACTCATGCATTGAATCTAATGAACAAAATAAACTGATGAACAAAATAGATCCAGAGACATAGAATCATGAACAGACTGATGAATTTCAGAAAGAAGATGGGGGTGGGAGTGGGGTGGAGGGGTAGAGATTAACTGGGGAATTTATATTCATATATGCATAGAGCATGGATACAGACAATAGTGTAGCAAAGGCTTGGGAGGGGTGGATGCAGGGAGGAGGAAGTCAATGGGGAAAAAAACACACAAAAAAAGGGGACATCTGTATTACTTTCAACAATAAAAATAAGTTTAAAACAATAAATGTCTTGATCAAAATAGGCACTGAGGTAAGTAAGAAAGATTAATTTACTCAACATTTGTTTTAATTTTTTTTTTTAATTTCTAGAGACAAATGCAAATATTCATTCAATTTGTTTCTCAACCTCTATATGTATTTGAAGAACCCAGGGAGCTTGTGAGAAAGACATATGCTCAGGTCCCATCCCAGGTTTACTGAATCCAAATCTGCATTTTAAGCAGATTACCAGGTCATTCATATGCACATTAGAATTTGAAAATCAATGGCTTAGAGGTAATTTTTATTTTTCTACAGAATCAAATAAAGAATACTTGATCATGCACTATGATTTTTCAGACATCTAATATTACATGTGTATGCATTTTCCAGATGACCTTTTCTTATTGAACATTGGAAATCCACTAATATTTTTAAGACTTAAGACAATGATTATGCTATTAAAAATCTAAGGAAGAGACTTTACTGTTATAATAAAAGAAAAAATGTCAATAAATTTAATTGTCAAACTAAATATATATATTCTATTTAATAAAATAGTAATATTCAAATTGACCATACCTCAACTACACCCACAAGCCATGCCCACCAGCCACGCCCACCAGCCAATCAGGAGGGAATATGCAAATAAACCCAACCAAGATGGCTGCAGCCACTGAGAGCAGGAGGGAGGCTTGGGTTTCCCTGGCAATGGAGGAAGCCAAGCTTCCCACCTGCCCTTGCTGGCCCAGGCCTCCATTCAATGTTACAAAGTTTCAATTATAGAAGATAAATAAATCCCAGATCCCAGGGCCTCTGCTTGGGTTGCGGGGGTGGGGTGCGGGGGGTGGCATATGTCCGTCTTGCAAACCACCACAGGTCCTTCGCCCAGGCCGCCCCATACCCCAAGGGAACCCCCACCCTGAGCCGGGACACCCTTCAGGGCAAACCAACTGGCCCCCACCCCTGCACCAGGCCTCTATCCTTATCTAATAAAAGAGTAATATGCAGATAGACCATCACTCCAACACACAAGATGGCTGTCCCCATGTGGTCAAAGATCCTGCCCCCATGTGGACACAAGATGGCCACCACAAGATGGCCAGCAGGGGAGGGCAGTTGGGAGGAACCACGCCTGCAAGGGAGGGCAGTTAGGGGTGACCAGGCCTGCAGGGGAGGGCAGTTAGGGGTGACCAGGCCGGCATGGGAGGGCAATTAGGGGAAAATAGGCTGGCAGGGGAGCAGTTAAGCATCAATCAGGCTGGCAGGGAGTGGTTAGGAGGTGATCAGGCTGGCAGGAAGAAGTGGTTAGGGGCAATCAGGAAGGCAAGCAGGTGAGCAGTTGGGAGCCAGCAGTCCTGGATTGTGAGAGGGTTGTCTGACTGCCCATTTAGGCCCGATCCCACTGGGAAGTCGGACATCCCTCAAGGGATCCCAGATTGGAGAGGGTGCAGGTTGGGCTGAGGGACACCCCACCCCACCCCCGTGCACGAATTTTGTGCACAGAGCCTCTAGTTTATATATAATTTTATCACACTGAATCATAATTAGATATAATTATAAGTCTCCTGCAGACTTGGTCATAAATTACATTAAGAGTTATGTGGCCTGGCTGGTGTGGCTCAGCGGTTGAGTGTCTATATATTTATTTTTTAAAAATATATATCCATAAATATTTGCTAACAGAAAGTAGTGAGAAGTTATTAGTATTTCCCTCCATCCAAATACTTATCAAAAAGAGTATGCCTTCTTTACTTATCTAGCAGTAAATACCATAACTTGTTATATGGAAAATTAATGTTATAAATTTATTCAGTCTTTAATTTAATAATGATTAACTTCATACCATGACCAGGGCTTGTGTTTGGTGCTAATAAACTAAATGTGATACAGTCTTCCCTCAGAAATTTCACCATTTTTGGTAGAACTGATAGGGTAGGCAGTTAGACAGAAATGAGCAAAGCAGGATTGGTAGGCCAAGTAGGGGATGTCACCAGGGTGAAAAGTTCTGTGTTTCTAGAAAGCAGTAAACTAGAGAAAACAAATAATAAATGCTAGAATTTACCCCCAGGATGACCTTTCCTCTCCTACCATGTTGCTAGTCATGTAGTTCAGAATTCTTTCATATTGCTAGTCACGTGGTAGACTCCCTTGGAGGAGGAACAAGTGGGTCAGAGAATAGCCTCAGACAACTTCCATACCTGCTCTTGCAAAACTACTGCCTTAAGCATTAAGCCCTCAGAACAATGAGGTTCTTACCCATATCAAACAGTCTCAGAAACAAAGCCTTGGGTTTCTTGACCACAAAAACAGAGTTTTACTCTAACTGGAGATAATATCTGGATCTCGGTTGTGTTGTAGCTCCAGGCCCAGAAAAAGAGCAAAACCAGAGGAAGCGATGCCATGGCTGACATCTTTGCTTTCTTTCTCCTAAGCTCCAAGGGTCCTTCTTTTGCCTCTGTAACTTCTTTCCTGAGTCCACACAGTCAAGTTGGCTCGCTTTTTCTACCTCTGTGACTTTCAAAATAAATATCTTGTGCCTGATCTTGGCTCTGAATTTTTTCTTAGCTGAACTCAAGAACCAAGGTCTAACTTTGCAATTAGCAAAAGCAGAAATGATTCCTCTGTAGATAGGGGTTCAGAGTATGTCACCAAAAAAAATGTATTCTTTCGCAAATTTGATTATTTTGAATTAACAGTACTTGAGAAAACAGCCAGTGCAAAAAAGAACAATCTGACCCATCTTTGTCTCCCTGAAAGTAAGAGACAAAGTGTCCTTCACTTGGATGTCCAAGTGAAGGACATCCTCCCTATACCAGCAGAGTAGAAGTAAGTCATCCTTATCATCAGAGATAAGGAATTAAGCGTCAAGAAGTCTTTATAAACAAAAATTTGTTACTTCTTCAACAATTTACTTCCCCAATCCCCAAACCATTTGGTCTTGTCAATTATTGAGAAATGTATGGCTTCTTTATCTGAAATATAAAGGCTTCTTGCTTTGGTCACTTCTTTGAGTGTCACATTTTTATGGGGGTCCAATATATAAAAATTAAATTTGCTATTTTCCTATTAATCCATCGTGTATAATTTAATTGTTAAAGCAGACAAATAATCTATAAGGGTAGAGGGAAATAGTTTTTCTATCTTACACTTCAGTAGAGACAAATGAACACTAGGTATATAAATATAAACAGAATAGTATAGGAACAAATAATAGAAGACCCCATTGCCTGCTACATAAGGCCGGTATTCATAGACAAGAAAACTTGAGCTAGATATTCCTGAAGGAACAAAATATGCTAGTTAAAATACTACATGGAGCATGGAATGCATATTCAGGTAGAGGGACAACATGTACAAAATTACTAGGTGAACTGGTTAATAACAGCGGATTTTGTAATCAAAGAAAACATGATAATTTCAAGAGAAACATAAAAAGTGCTTTATTCAAAGTAATGTCCATCCCTAGCTATACCGTCTTTCAGGTAATTTGTGGATATCGTCCCAATAGAACCTTTCTTGTTTTGAGGCAAACCATTCAGAGACTCAATTTTGCACTTCTTCGTATGTTTTGAAGTGCTGCTCAGAAAGTACTTGTGCCATGGATCAGAACAAGTGGTAATCTGAAGGAGCAACATCTGGTGAATACAGCAGGTGGGTTAATACTTCCCAGGCAAGATCTTTTAACGTGTCTTTAACTGGTTTGAAGTGTGTCATGGTGTGTCATGATGAAGCAAAATTATTTTGCCTTGTCTTCTGGCCCATTCTGGTCATTTTACAATCAAAGCATGGTTCAAATTGATTATTTGTTGTTGGTAGTGATCAGTATTAACGGTTTCACCTGGTTTTAGAAGCTCATAATACACCACACCTTCCTGATCCCACTAAACACAGAGCATTGTCTTCTTTCCGATGTTGATGATTGACCTGGATTAACCCATGATTTTGTACATTTGGGATTCTCAAAATAAATCCACTTTTCATTGACAGTCACAATTCAATGCACAAAAGACTTTCTTTTATGCTGTTGAAGCAACATTTTACTGATGACTTTTCGGTTTTCCACTTGTCTTTCGTTCAGTTGATGTAGCACCCATTTTCCTTCCTTTAAAATCTTTCCCATTGCTTGTAAACCATTGGAAATTGTTTGCTGAGCAACGTTTAATCTTTCTGCAAGTTGTTTTTGAGTTTGACATGCATCTTCATCTAATAATGCTTGTCATTGTTGGTCTTCAAACTTTTTCGGTTAACTTGGGCATCTTTGTCTTTCACATCGAAATCATCACTTTTAAAGCATTTAAACCAGTGTTCACAAGTATCTTGAGATACAGCATGTTCACCATAAGCTTCCTGAAGTATATTCAGCAGCACTTTTCTTCAAAATAAAGTAATGAATTAAAACTTCCTGCAAATGCTTTTTTTTGGCACGAAATTCCACGTTTTTAAGTGTAAAAATATCTATGATGTTAACACCTTCAGCAAATTTGACATTTGAAGTTTTGAAGCTTGCTGTCAAGACAACAAAATAGCATACATATCAAATCGCATACATATCAACATATGTGTAACTCCATCTATTGAAAAAAGTCTGCATTATTAACCAATACACCTAGTATACTGCTGTGTAAAGGCAATATTCATGGCAGTGAGGATGTTTTTGTACCTGAAAAAGATACAGTAGGAAACAAAGCTTGCAAAAAACTAGTGGGGAGGGAAGCAATTATATTTTATATTATTTACCATGCTAAGTGTTGTGCTCAAATGACAAAGTGTATTTCCCTTTTCACTTTAGGCAGAAACTCTATTTTCCCAAATTTTGATCTAGGAAGATTCCTGTTTTTGTTTACTTTGAGATCATACAACCTGTGTAGTTAAAAAAAGAATGACTAATTTATTCAGCAGGGATTTTAGTAAAGCATTTGGTTCTACCTTGCCCCTCCTAAGAATGAGCATAAGGATTCTTTTGTCGGGGCTTCTTTTATGGAAGTAGGTCCATTTCAGTATAGTAGTTCCCCTTACCCATCCATGAGGGAAACATTCCAAGACCTCCAGTGCATGCTTGAAACCATGGAGAGTACTGAACCCTACATTCACTATCTTTTCTCCTATACATAAATACCTATGGTAAGCTTTAATTTATAGATTAGGTAGTTTCACAAATAGAAGATTCACTCTTACCATAGATATTAGCAACTTCAGCGCACAATTTTTTTTTCTGCCCTCTTTAATTTGGGAATGTCACCTTTTTACTTAAAGAAACTACTTTATCACTTCTCATAGGCATAGCCAAACTGCCAGCATCACTACTCTTGTGCTTTGGTGCTAGTATTAAACAAAATAAGGGCTACTTGAACACAAGCCTTTCCATACTATAACAGTCCATCTATAACCGGGAAAGCTATTAAGTGGCTAGTATGCAGGGAGCATATACAGTGTAGATACACTAGACAAAGGGATTAACATCCCAGGCTGGACAGAGTTAGATGGTGGGAGAGTACATCATGCTACTCAGAATGGCATGTGATTTAAAACGTATGACTTGTTCATTTCTGGAATGTTTACTTAATGTTTTCAGAACTTATTTGACCAAAGGTAACTGGAACTGGGGGTTGGAGTTGGGAAACTGTACCTGTTTTGCTCTGTTCTGTGGAGTCAGGTTTCTTGAGAAGGAATTCACTCACTCATCTTGCCATTCTCCTATTTTGCTCCCCCCCCCCCCACCTGTTATTGGATAAAAGATAGTTACCACAACTACTCCCATTTCATCTCCTATTCTTTTGCCACGTTTATTGATATATGTTGTTAGAATAATCCAAGTTATGTGACTAATGAAGGGACATATTTCCCATATTTCACCAAGATTTGTAAAAACTGTACTTGGACCATGGAAAGAGCAGAAGAAATTAACTAAAATAATAATAAAATGAAGGAAGCTGAAATTTTAACTCAGACACTTATCAGCTACATGATTCTAGGCAAAACTCTTAAAGTTTCTGAGCCAGATAGTCTTTACTTGAAAATTGTGGATAGTGATACCTGACCCACAAGATTGGTTTCAAGAACTCAATTGGATTATATAGTTGGAAATTAGGTTATTCATAAACATTGTAGACCATGGAAAAGTAGCTATTTCTTTATCCCATACTTAGTACTAACAATTTGTGAAGATATTTGATTTAAACAATTTTACTTAAAAGAACAGAAATTATAATAAAATATTTTGTCTCAGTGACTAGGAATTTGGCAATGCGGTCAGAACACTGTCCATGTGATTGCAGAGCAAGGGACTAGTTTTGGGACCTCACATAAGTCTCTTCATCCATTGGAGTCACAATACCATCATTTATAAAGGTAGATAACAAAAATTTACCTACCTCATTATGTTTTTCTTTGGATTAAGTAATAATGTATGTATGTAAAGCATGGAACTAGTAATCTGTTAATGTCTGATATATAACAATATTAGCTAATAATAAGAAAGTGGATAGGAAAGTAATTGGGAATGTGTGCTCATTAAAAGAGGATTACTTGTGAAATGAGAGAACAAGTTTAATAAATGTCAGAACATAATCAAGCATTAAGAAATGTTGGTGAGAGCCCACTGTGACACATATTAAGAGAGCTGAGTGTTCATATTTCTCCTTTTCATCCTTAATATCTGATCACTAAGTAAGGCACATAGTAGGCTTATTTTTTTTTAATTAATTTTTTATGGCTAGAAACAAACTCACTTGACCTCAGGATCAATCCCTTTACAGAACAGACATTTCTATTGTGACAAAGTCTCTCTTCCATCTTACCCAAACTAGTCACATCCTACACTGAGCTATGTTGAATGTAAAAATGACTGAGGGGAAAAATAAAACAATGAGGATTTTTTTTTTACATACTTTCATGATGGTACACATGTGCTTAACTATGTGATGCAGGAACTTGAACTGTATATACTTAAAAATCCTTACAATTAATTAATTAATTAATTAATTAATGTACTAAGTAATATCAGATACAAATTCATACTTGTATTTTTTTTTTTCTTCTCTGAGGGGAAGTGTTTTTTGACAGTATAAAAGCAAGGGTGATTTGTAGCACTAACCTTGAGCATGTATAAATAACTTGCAAAGATGATTTATGGCTAACTAAACTCTAATATGAATAAATAACATATTTGCTTTAATTGTATAGAGTTATCTCACTGACTACACAAACCAAGTTCAACCCAATATTTATGAACCATGAAAAAAACCATGGAGGGTCATTTGCAAAATCTTTGTAAGATTACACTTCCAAAATCAGAAACATTGTTATAAAATATATGTTGGAAGATATATAAACTTATTTTCCCAAAATATTACTTTAAAAAATGAAACCATACACAAACAGGTATATTAAAATCACTATTCTCTGATAGATCATTCTCATTTATGTATTACATATGTATTTTTTAAAATTGCACTGACATTATTACATTAAAATGCATGGAGCTTTAATTTTTGTTTATTACACAAATAATATCTGAAGTAAAATTGTCAATGGAAGCCGAAACCGTGGATAGAGCGTGGGCCTGCGGACTGAGAGGTCCTGGGTTCGGTTCTGGTCAAGGGCATGTAACTTGGTTGCGCACACATCCCTGGTAGGGGGTGGCAGGAGACAGCTAATCAATGTTTCTCTCTTACCGATGTTTCTAGCTCTCTATCTCTCTTCCTTCCTCTCTGTAAAAAATCAATAAAATACAACATGAGGGGATGTTGGGAGGCCTCTTCCAGCCTCGGAGGTCTAGGTTCCACACTCATGCTGAGATAGGTGGCTGAGGTTTTTGCTCTTGGTTTTATTGAGGGATTTTTTGGCTGTCAGAGAGCAGTGTTCTAAAAGTTTTCTGTCTTGTTAAGCTGGGTTTTTTTGTTTGTTTTGTTTTGTTTTGTTTTTCTCCTAGTCTTGTTTTGAAAGGGCAGGTTATTGTTGGGGCTTTAATTATGCATACGCATTGACATTGCTGGGCCATTAGTTTCTTCAGCTCCTTATCTAGAGTACAAAGTGAAAAGAAATCAGAAATCAGAGAAATGCAACATATATAATGTGTTGCAATGAGGAAAAAAATATCATTTTTCCTGAGGAAAAGAAGAGGGAACTCATTTTCATGTCATTCCTTAGGGCCCAAGGTCCCTAAATAGTCTACTATTTCTCTTCACACCTCCATCTTTTTATGTTTGTTTTATGTACAATGTCCAGGGTTTGTAGTAGCACAAAAAATAGGGAAAAGTAGATCTATTCCATCTTCTCTGACACATAAATCATATGTAAGTTTTAAGAATAGGTCTCTATCACTTTATATAATAGTGCTCATAAATGTTATCAGATTTCTAGGTTTAATAAATCAATTTTCTGACTTATTCACTATTCTAGAAAATTTGTGAGATACTAAAATAAGCCAAATTAAGTTATACAGTGGTTAATTGTATTTTTTACCTTTATGTTAATTTTTTAAAGTATTTCACATTTGTGTATTTATTTGTTTCAATTAGTAACTAAGAAGAGTTTATGATTACTTTAGAGGTATATTTTTTGTAGAAATTATAGAAATGACTAGATTGTGTACTATTTTTTGCTTTTTTCAGTTATTTACAATTAGTTAATTACCAGCCTTAGGAAAAATGAAGGTCATAAAATTTATTTCCTTAAAAATTAACTATAAGATATATTTAAACATACAATGCCATTGGTGAGATATTTATACTAAGAAAAGGGTAATATGCTAATTAGACCAGACATCTTCCAGACGTCCTTCCGGACTTCCTTCTAGACAAACTCATGGTGGCAGGGCCGAGGCAGAGGCAGTTAGGGGCAATCAGGCCAGCAAGGGAAAGCAGTTAGGGGCAATCAGGCAGGCAAGAAGAGGTGGTGAGGGGTGATCAGGCAGGCAGGGGAGCAGTTAGGGGCATTAGGCAGGCAAGCAGAGTGGTTAGGGGTGATCAGGCAGGCAGGTGAGAAGTTAGGAGCATCAGGCAGGCAAGCAGAGTGGTTAGGGGCAATCAGGCAGGCAGGTGAGCAATTAGGAGCCAGCAGTCCTGGATTGCAAGAAGGATGTCTGACTGCCAGTTTAGGCCCGATCCCCAAAGGGTCCTGGATAGGAGAGCGTGCAGATCAGGTTGAGGGACACCTCCCTTCCATGAATTTTGTGCACCAGTCCCCTAGTCCTATATAATAAAAGCCTAATATGCAAATTGTCCCCTCAACTGTAGTTCCATTGGTAGTTCGACTGCTTGACCAGTCACTATGATGTGCACTGACCACCAGGGAGCAGACACTCTGACCGATAGGTTAGCTTGCTCGGGCGCTGGTGGGCTGGACTGAAAAGTGAGGTGTGAGGTGAGAGCCATCAGGAAGCTCCCAGGGTTTAGCCCAAGCCCCAGGATGCAGGGGCAGGGGGAGCTAGGAGGAACCAGGGGGCATGGGAGGTTGCTATGCATGATCCTAGAGATGTGGACTGCACAGCCCTCCACAGACTGTGGCGTTCTCAGTGAACAATTTACAATCTTCAGAGCTGCTTCTTTTTATTTGTTAAGTTTCACTAACTACTCCAGGAGAGTGGGTAGCACCATTACAGGGGCCTGCCTGAGGCCAAGGGGCAGCCTCGGGCTCCCGGGGAGGCAGCAGAGACGGGGGCAGGGCTGAGTCTGAGAAACTGAGTTCAAAACTTGAAAGGAAGTGGGAGGCAACAATGAGGAGACAGCTGCACAGGGGCCTAGAAAAGCTACTGGGGAGACAAAACCAAGATGGCGGCATAGGTAAACACCTAAACTGCTGCCTTGAACAACAATTTCAAAACTACAACTAAAAGACAAAATGGACATCATCCAGAACCACAGGAAGGCTGGTTGAGTGGAAATTCTATAACTAGAAGGAAAGAGAAAAGCACACTGAGACACAGCGGAGCTGTAGAAGGCAGATGCACAGGGACGTGCGCGTGGAGAGGACTGGCAACTGAGCACGCTGCTGGCTTTCTCAAGCAGGAGGGAGATAAAAGCTCCCAACTGCATGGAACTCCAGTTACGGCTAACACTCTGGGGATCCAGACTCATTCGGGGAGAAACTGGACTGTCTGGTAGTGGGCAAAACTAGAGGGCTACTTTCTCACAGAAGTACTTGCAGTGATTACTGCGGGACACTGAGACCCAGGGGCCTCTTAGGGTAGGGCTGATAAGAAGCCAAGTCTGTCTGCTCCTCTCTGAGACTCCGCCCCATCCAAGCCAAGCACAGAAACTTTTGCAAGTCTTGTCTCATAAGGATGTATCCAGCACAGAAGTTCTCCCAGTGTAGACACAGCTGATCCTCACAGTGAACTGGCCTGGAGGTCAATTCCTCCCAGTGATACCAACAACAATCAAGGGTTAACTACAACAAGACTGTGCTCACAGCCCACAAAGGGGTGCACCAAGAGTGTCCACCTCAGGTAACTGGGGAGGCTGAGTTACTGTGCCCTATAGGACACCTAGCACACAAAACCACTCTATCAACTCAGGGAAGCAGCCAAGATGTGGCAACAAACAAACAGGTCACAAATGAAAGAAATGGAGGAAAACAAATGACTAGATATAGAGTTCAAAACCACAGTTATAAAGTTTTTCAAGAATTTTCTAGAAAAGGCTAATAAATTTAGCGAGATCCTCGAGGATATGAAAAAGATCAACTAGAAATTAAGCATACACTGACTGAAATAAAAAATAATATACAGAGATCCAACAGCAGACTAGAGGATTGCAAGAATCAAGTCAAAGATTTGAAATATGAAGAAGCAAAAAACACCCAACTGGAAAAGCAGAAAGAAAAAATAATCCAAAAATATGAAGATAGTGTAAGGAGCCTCTGGGACAACCTCAAGTGTACCAACATCAGAATTATGGGGGTGCCAGAAGAGAGAGAGCAAGATACTGAAAACATATTTGAAGAAATAATGACTGAAAACTTCCCCCACCTGGTGAAAGAAATAGACCTACAAGTCCAGGAAGCACAGAGAACCCCAAACAAAAGGAATCCAAAGAGGACCACACCAAGACACATCATAATTAAAAACCAAGAGCAAAAGACAAAGAGAGAATATTAAAAGCAGTGAGAGAAAACCAGTAAGTTACCTACAAGGGAGCACCCATATGATTGTCAGCTGATTTCTCAACAGAAACTATGCAGGCCAGATGGAGTGGTAAGAAATATTCCAAGTGATGAATAGTAAGAACCTACAACCAAGATTACTCTACTGAGCAAAACTATCATTCAGAATTGAAGGTCAAATAAAGAGCTTCACAGATAAGAAAAAGCTAAAGGAGTTCATCACCACCAAACCAGTATAATATGAAATGCTGAAAGGTATTCTTTAAGAAGAGGAAGAAGAAAAAAGTAAAGATAAAAATTATGAATAACAAATTCATGTCTATCAACAAGTAAATCTAAAAATCAAGTGAAAAAAATATCTGATGAACAGAATAAACTGGTAATATAATAGAATCAGGGGCATAGAAAGGGAGTGGACTGATAATTCTCAGGGGGGAAAGGGTGTGGGGGGGAGGGAAGAGACTGAACAAAAATTGTACACCTATGGAAGAGGACATTGGGGGGGGGGGGTAAAGGCAAAGGGTGGGGTGGGAACCGGGTGGAGGGGAGCTATGGGGGGCAGAAAAGAGGAACAATTGTTATAATTTGAACAATAAAGACTTATTAGAAACAAAAAAGAAAAGCTGCTAGGTGGGGGCAGCCGAGGAATCCAGTGCCTCTCGCACATGACAGGCTCCATGGCCCTCCCTCCTCCTCCCCATGACCCATTACCCCAGTTCTCTTCCTAGGCCCCACCTGGGCTTGCCCCGCACAGCCCCACATGCACTGCCTGGCCCACACCACCTCACCTGACCCACACAGCCCCACCCTGCCCCGCATAGTCTTTGGGGAGCTCAAGCCCTGGAGGAGAAAGGGGAAGGCTGCAGACAGGATATCACAGGAGGAGGGGCAGAGCAGGGCCCACCAAGTTAGATGTAGGGGAGGGAGGGAGAGACCCCAGAGGACTGGGGACAGAGATGGGTGGGGAAGGATCACCATGTGGAAGTATTTCCCTTGCTTGAAGTAGAAATCCTTACCCCATTTTATAGACCCCAGCATAGTGTGTGTGTGTGTGTGTGTGTGTGTGTGTGTGTGTGTGTGTGTGTGTGTGGTTGGAGGGGGCTTGGCCAAGACAAAAGAGAGTATGAGGGGACTGGATGGATGGAGAGCAGCAATGTTTGATTCATGGCCTATTTATTTTTATTTTTGTTGATATGTTTTTATTGATTTCAGGGAGGAAGGCAGAGGGAGAGAGAGATAGAAACATCAATGATGAAAGATAATCTTTCTGCTGCTTCCCACACGCCCCCTACTGAGGATTGAGCCCACAACCCAGGAATGTGCCCTTGACCAGAATCAAACCCAGAACCCTTCAGTCCACAGGCCATGGCTCTATCCACTGAGCAAAACCATCTAGGGCAACCCATGGGCTATTTAAAACTGCTGCAGTAGGCTGAGCAGGGGTCTACCATGATGGTGTTACCTGATAATGAGGGTGTCTCTCCTTATGTTGGGGTAATCAGAACTGCAGCGAAGTAAAGACACACCCATGGAATCAGCAAAGAGTTTCCATGTACACAATGCAATTTAGTTCCTGTGGCAGCTGAAGAGGGTGAGCAGAGCCTTGGAAGGACATGAGGTCTCCAAGACCAGGGGCTGGAAGGAAAGTGCATGCCAAGCATTCCGCACCATGAGTTACAATCCTATCTAATAAAAGGGTAATATGCAAATTGACCGCCACTCCAACACACAAGATGGCCACCCCCATGTGGACACAAGATGGCCAGCAGGGGAGGGAAGTTGGAAGGGACAAGGCCTGCAAGGGAGGCTAGTTGGGGGCAATCAGGCCTGCTGGGGAGGGCAGTTAGGGGTGACCGGGCCAGCAGGGGAGAGCAGTTGGGGGGAACTAGGCTGGAATGGGAGGGCACTTAGGGGCAATCGGGCTGGCAGGGAAGCAGTTAGGCATCGATAAGCCTGGCAGGTGAGTGGTTAGGGGGTTATCAGAGTGTCAGGCAGAAGCAGTTAGGGGCAATCAGGCAGACAGGCAGGTGTGCGGTTGGGAACCAGCAGTCCTGGATTGTGAGAGGGTGGGATCAGGCCTACATGGGCAGTCGGGCATCCTTTGAGGGGTCCCAGATTGGAGATAGTGCAGGCTGGGTGAGGGATTACCCACCCCCCTGCATGAATTTCATGCATTGGGCCTCTAGTTTATATATATCAAAGCCTAATATACTAAGTGTCCAACTGAGTGGTTGACTGACTGGTTGCTATGATGTGCGCTGACCACCAGGGGACAGATGCTCCAGTGGGTAGGTTAGCTTGATGCTGGGGTCCAGCCAATCGGGACTGGTTGAGATGGGGCTGGACACATCCTGGAGCTCTCCCATTGTCCCTCCTTCTTTCCCTCCTCAGCCACCAGCTCCAATCAGCACCAATCAGGACTGGGCGAGATGGCCCTGATCAGCCCCGATCGCTGGCCAGTGCATGAATTTCATGCACTGGGCCTCTAGTTTAATATAATAAACTGCCATTACATGTTATACAACTTCAAGAAAATGTAGTTGTAGAAGGTCACCATTAAAATTGAACACAGCTACAACTTTCTTCCTCAAAACAAAGAAGATGATTCTTACTTTCCTATTCTTGTACTTTTTCATAGATATAGGTCATGTCAAATCTTGACTACAATAATGTGACTGCAATGACACTTCAACAGCCTACCTCTATTCTGTTTTTTTTTATAGTTAAATAGGAATGCTAATTAAATAGGAAACTTCCTTTCAGAGAAATGTATGACTTAAAATTGTGCTTTTGCTTATTTAATTGGGAGCATATCCAGAGATTTCTAGCTCATCTTTGTAGTAAAAGAAAAATGCATCATACACAATGTGTTACACTGAGGGGAAAAAAATCATTTTCCCCCAAGGAAAGAAAGATGTTTTCATTCTTTTAATTCCTAAGTAATTATGTATCTACTCATCTAAGTTAATTGATAGTCATATAAAAATAGTTTGTTATGACAGAAATCAGAGCAGCAAGCACATTAGCTTGAAAGGTCTTTGCATCTATCACCAGTTTTTTGTCATTGCTTCAGAAGAATTCAAAAAGTGGAAAGGAATTGCCCTCCAGGGTTGTGTTTACTGTTGTCAGGCCTGGAAGTAACATGTTAGATGTGGGAGTATTCTCAGGCATTGTGATTAATTGAAGGGTGGCTTTTTACAACAGACTTCACAGAATCAGAATCATGTGTGGGGTGTTCATAAAATAACTTAGCTTCTCTTGCCTTTTATACACCATGCTAGCACATTTCAAAGTTCTGCAATAGACAAATTAGAATGAAATATAGTCTTTAGTATAAACTATATTTTATAATTTTATAAACCATATATGTATAATTATATAGTTACATAATATATATTAATTACATATGTGTGTATACACACAGACACCTCTAAAAATAACTAATTTTCCATGGTTATCAGAGTTTGTAAGAAAATCAAGCTTTCTTGTGACTCCAAAGTATTTCATAATGTCCAAGCTTTGATTAATTAAACCAGCAAACTTGAGCAGATATCAGTTGGAATAAAGTATATAGGAAAAAATAGTTGGATTACCTATATTCCAAAACTGTTAACTAAATATAATTATGTCTGAGTGTTATATTAACCCAAAAGGGGCTTGTTTCTTTAAAAAATGTTCCTGAAGCCCCTCAAACACCATCATATTAGTAATTTATATGATGAATGATAATATAGAATTGGGTAGGAAATAAATTTCATTTGTGATATTGAAGGAAAGCTTATGGATCAACTACAAAAATGAAGCTGCTAAAATATATACATAATATTTTAAGTATTTAATATGCTAGTGATTTTATTAAACAATTTTTAAATCCTCATCCAAGGATATATTTTTACTAGAGACCTGGTGCACAAAATTTGTGCACAAGGGGGGGTCCCCTTCAGCCCAGCCTGCACCCTCTCCAAACCGGGACCCCTAGGGGGATGTCAGACTGCTGGTTTAGGCCCGATCCCGGCAGTCTGACATCCCTCTCATAATCCTGAACCACTGTCTCCTAATTGCTCACCTGCCTACCTAACAGGTCACCCCTAACTGCCCCCTCCCCTGTCCGCCTGGTCGTCCCACGCAGCCTGCTCTTCAGTCCTTTGGTCATCCCTCACTAAGCCCCTGCCAGCCTGGTCTCCCCACGCAGCCTGCTATTCAGTCCTTTGGTCATCCCTCACTAACCCCCCTGCCGGCCTGGTCGCCCACGCAGCCTGCTGTTCAGTCCTTTGGTCGTCTGTCACTAACCCCCCTGCCAGCCTGGTTGTAGGCAGCCATCTTGTGAGGACTTGACAGTCAATTTGCATATTACCTCTTTATTATATAAGATTGATTTGAGAGAGACAGAGAGAGAGAGAGAGGAAGGAAGAGAGAGAGAGAAACATTGATGTGAGAGAGACACATCAATCAGTTGTCAGATCAGAGATTGAATCCAAAACCCAGGTGTATGCACTGACCAGGAACCCACAACCTTTTGGTGTATGGGAGGATGCTCCAACCAACTGAGTCACCAAGCCAGGTCTTACTAAACATTTTTGAAAAAAACTTTCTAATTTAAAGCAGAGAACCTGGTACCAGTGAAAGGAAGGATGTGACAAAAGAGGTTAAGATTAGTTTTGGAAAGCAATTTCAAGGAAATGCTTTCATACATAATATTTTAAATTTAATACATAAAATAAATATTTATACTATCTGGTATAATAATTCCCCTTTTTAAAAAAATAATTGATTTTAGATAAGAGAGGAGAGAGATAGAGAAATAAGAGAGAAAGAGAGAGAGAGAGATATTTGTTGTTACACTTATTCATGCATCCATTGCTTGATTCTTTTTTGTGCCCTTGCCCAGGATGGAACCTGTAACCTTTGTGTATGGGGACGACACTCTAACCAACTGAGCTTCCAAGTCAGGGTTATTCCCCTTTCCATTAAATAATGTGCCTGTTCTGCCTATTCATAACAATGCAAGCTTTTTATATTATATTTACAAAGTAAGTTACACTCTTTATTTTTTAGTTTCAAAGCTTTATATAGAAGGTCATACCATTTTTTCAGTCAAAATTGGCACATTAGCAATTGTTTTAAAAATGAAGAGCAGTCCATCTGGTATGGCTCAGTTGGTTGGTCATCATCCCTGCACCAAGAGGTCACCAGTTTGACTCCTGATCAGGGCATATGCCCAGGTTGGGTGCTCCATCTCCAATAGGGGGTGTGAAAGAGGCAGCCAATAGATGTTTCTCTCTCTCTCTCCCTCTCCCTTCTTCTCTTTCTAAAAAATCAATAAAACATATTTTTTAAAAATGAAGAGCAAATTTTAATATAACATATGCTAACTGTGCTCTATGATTGGCATTTTTAAGTATGTTATTTCAAATACAGTTCATAACAATCTATTGAAGTTTTCATTATCGTTTTACAGATCCATTTGAAGTGCTGGTAGGTGAAACAATTTTCCCACACTGGCATAGCTTTTAATGTCAAATTTCAAATCTTGATTTCAGTTCTTTGCTCAACATGTTTTAAATTCTAATAATCTATGAAAAATATTATGAGAAGAACCTTATAAAGACTAATCATCTCCAAATCGGTTTTCTACTATTTCTCTTTCTGTGATGATGCTTATAACTACAGGTATGATATTTCATCATCTAAAGGCTGCAGACAATAGCCAAGTTATATACAGAAGTGTATCTGAAGCAGAATCTGCATTTCTGGGTCTCTGACACTGCATTGCGCCCTCAAGGTGACTAAATGGAAATGGAACTGCAGAGGACCTGTTTGAGGCATGCAAGTACCAGCAGACCGCCTAGCATTCTTTTCTCTGCATATCTCCTGTGGGCCCTCAAAAAACAAAGTTTAGGGTTGAAGGATTAGCCTCAGCAGATCCACTTATTTGATTAGTGTCCTGCCTGCTCTGCTTTCACTGAGGTTCATTGATCAAGATGATTGCATTCTCTGTCCTTTGCTGGGCAAGTCAGGCACAGGAAAGGGATCATTTGCTGAGATGTGAGTCCTTAGGGCAGGCCCATGTCTTTGAAGGCACAGTCAATGGGCTAGTTCACTGTGATATTCAGTAATAAAAATAATAAAATGAGTCAAATGGCCCCTCTGTTAGAAGGAAATTTCACTCACTCTGATTCCCAGCCTGTAAAGTTGGACTTTGGCATAGCTAGTGAACTGTATTTGATGATGGAATAGTCTACCCAAAGAGGAGATAGATGATCCATAGCTTGGAGAATTTTAAAGAGAAATGAATACAGTCTAACAAAGAAAATAAGAAAAACAAAAACAAAAAAAACTTGTGCTGAGTGTAGCGAAATGTGTGTTTGTGGCTTGGATTTTATCCTCTCTAATTCAACTCTGCTGTATTTAAACTCTAAAGGAAAAACAAATTTTTATCTTTTCAAGATATGGAAGAAATACATCAACTTGGGTTATAGTAGAGTATATGCATATTATAAATTTTATATATCTCACACTGAAATATATTATTCAAATCTGATCAGGTTTAAATGTGTTGTTAAAATAAGGAGTTAGTGTATTTAATAGAAAATGTTGAAATATGAGATGTTTATTTTCCCAATGGAAACTAAAAGCATATTCTGAATTTGTGGAGAGACATGCCAACGCCTAAGGCAATGAGCAGTCGGGAGATTTTTTCTCAGAGATCTTATGTGAGTTCACAGTACATCAGAACAAAGAAGTCCTTAATTCATTTCGTTTGTTACAAGTGAAAATTTGCATTTAATGAAATCAGTAAAATTTAAATTAAGATACACTGTGTTAACAAGAATAAAAATTAGTTCAATTACAAATTATTCTTTTCTTTTTCACATTTTTGTAGCACAATGGATCCCCCTTGACAACATTCCTTAACTTATAGCACTGACAGGTTTCTGCAAAACCTGATTTAAAATGCTCTTAATATGTCTGCCTCAATCTCCTATAGTAAAACAATTTTATATAATTAGAGCCACAAATGAATAATTAATGATAATATAATGAAACTTATGTTTCACTACATAAATGCTTTCCAAGCACATTAATGGTATAAACAGCATTTCTTGTGGGATCTAATTTGAAAGAAAGCAGTATTTTTGAGGTCTTTATTGCATAATGAATAAATACATTTTAACTATAAGTATTCCTTTGTCTCTATTAACTCTAGTAAGACTTCTACTTGGTTACATCTTATTTACCAAATAGGTCAGGATGAAATTAAACTGCATTTGTTTTTCAGAAATGGCTTTTTTGTATTCTCTTATTTAAAACCAATTACTTCTCCTCAGATTTATTTATACTGGTCATATACTATATATGTCTGAACATATTGCTTCTCTAAGAATATGATGCTCTTCCAAAATATGAACTTAATTGTTGTATATTTTCTGCTATAACCTTTATCAATGTTAAAGAAAATCTTTAGATCTTGGAGCATGCCTCGGAACCTGCCTATTTTAGATGGACATATTAAGGTAATAGATATTTGGATATGAGGTTTTTTAAATGTGTGTAGACATATTTTCCCAATCTGTCACGATGTTTTCTGTTTCCCAAACCTCAGTTCCCTCTCTGTTAGGGAGAGTTCACTTTAAACCAGTATCTTCCTCAAATTCCATATAACTTTAAAATATTTTTCTCTTTTATGATTTTTCTTTTTGCTTGAGAATTTAATTCACCTAGATTTTATCTAAAGTACTAAAAGACATATAGATTAAAGGTTATGTTTTAAAATTGTATTACAGAGCCCACGCCGTGTGGCTCAGTTGGTTAAGCATACTCCCCATGTATCCCGAAAGGTCACTGGTTCAATTCTAGGTCAGGGTGCATGTCCAGGTTGCTGATTCCATCTCAGGTGGGGGTGCATTTGGGAGGCAGCCAAACTCTCTCTCTCTTTCTCTCTCTCTCAAATCAATTAAAATCATTTTAAAAAAGAATTATTATAGAGAAGTTTTAACTTCACAGCAAAATTGGAAGGAAGGCACCGAGATTTTTCATATACTCCCTGCCCCGACATGTACATAGCCTTTTCTATTATTAACGTCTCCAACCAGAGTGATACATCTATTGCAACTGATGAACCTACATTGACATATCATAATCACCCAAAGTCCATAGTTGACGTACGGATTCACTGTTAGTGTCATACATTCCATTGATTTGTACAAACATATAATGACACGTATCCTCTGTTACTGCATCATACGGAATAATTTCACTGCCCTAAAAACTCCTCTGTTCTCCCTGACTCCTGTCTCCACAGTTTTGCTTTTTCCGGAAGGTCATGTAGTTGAAATTATACAGAATGTAGCCTTTTCAGATTGGCTTCTTTCCTTTAATAATGTGTATTTCAGGCTCCTCCAAGTTATTTCATGGCTATTGACAGCTCATTGTTTTTTTTTATCACTGAATAATATTCCATTGTCTGAATGTACCACGATTTATCTGTTCACCTACTAAAGAAAATATTATTTGTTTTCAAGTTTTAAAGATATAAAGCTGCTGTACACATCCATGTGCTGGTGTGTGTGTGTGTGTGTGTGTGTGTGTGTGTGTGTGTGTGTGGTGTGTGTGTGTGTGTGTGTTTGTGAACATTAGTTTTAAGCTCCTTTGGTCAAATACCATGGAACACAATGCTGGATTATATAGTCAGAATAAGATTGGTTTATAAATAAACCACCACATGGTCTTCTGAAGTAGCTGTACCATATTTCATTCCCGTGCATGAATTACAGTTTGTTGTTATTCCACATCCTCAGTGGCATTTGGCGTTGTCAGTGTTCTGAATTTTGGCCATTCTAATAGTAGTATATGCGCAGTTGTATGATATTGCTGTTTGAATTTGCATTTCCCTGATGACATATGGTATAAAGAATATTTTCATATGCTTAATTACCATCTGTATATTTTTTGTGAGGTGTTTTTAAAGTCTATTTGTTTGCCACTTGTGCTTTTGGTATCTAATATAATAAACTGTTGTATGATGCAACATACTTCTATGTTTTCTGCTGAGAGTTTTACAGTTTTTGTTATTATATTTTGGTCTGTGACTAATTTTAAAATTGTTTGTATATAGTATGAGGTAGGGGACCAACCTCATCCTTATGTGTGGATATCCAGTTTTCTCAGCACCAGTTTGTTGGGAAAAAAATAAATTCTTCTTTGCACTCTTGCTGCAAATCAATTGACCATGAATATAAGAGTTTATTTCTGAACTATCGTTTCCATCTTATTGACCTATGGTCCAATCCTTATGCTAATACCACACTCTCTTAATTACCGTTGCTTTGTAGTAAACTTTGAAATCAGAAAATGAATCATCTAATTTTGTTATTTTCAATATTGTTTGGTTATTCTCAACATTGTTTTTGCCTTTTGCATTTCCAGAGGAACTTCAGCATCAGTTTCCCAATTTCTTTAAGAAGCCACCTGGGATTATGTTAGGAAAAGCACTGAGTGAATTCATAAGTCAATTTGAGCAATATAACAATATTAAGCCTTTCAGTGCATGACCTTGAGCTATCTTTCCATTTAATTCTATTTTTTCTAATTTTGTTAAAATATATATTGTAGTTTTTGTTTTATAAATAATGTGGTTCTTTTATAAAATTTATTCTTAATTATTTTATTGTTTTAATGTTTATAAATGGGGTTGTTGTCTTAATTTCATATTCAGACTGTTCACTATTATTATATAAGATATATTTATTTTGTATATTAATCTTTTATCTTGCAATACTACTGAACTCAAGTTCTAATAGTTATTTTATGGGATCCCAGTTGTTTTCTATATACCAGATCATGTCATCTGCAAATAGAGAGAGTTTCACGTCATTGTTTCTAATCTACATGCCTTTAGTTTCTTCTTTTTGCCTAATAATGCAGGACAGAAGCTCCAGCCAGATGTTGAATGGAAGTAGTGAGAATGGACAAACTTGTTTTGTTCCTGATCTTAGGGGGAAAGCTGTCAATCTTTCACCATTTACTTATAATGTTAACTGGATTTTTCATAGATGCCCATATTCAGTGAGCTTCCTCAAAAAAATAAAAATTGAACTGCCTTTTGACCCAGTGATCCCACTTCTGGACATACATTTTAAGAATCCCAAAACACTGATTCAAAAGAATATATGCACCCCTATGTTCATAGCAGTGTTATTTGCAATAGTCAAGATCTGCTAACAGCCCAGTTGTCTATCAGGAGATGAATGGATAGAAGATCTGTGGTACATTTATACTTTGGAATACCATCCTATATAATAAAAAGCTAATATGCAAATCACCCCAACGGCAGAACAACTGGTCACTATGACACACACTGACCACCAGGGGACAGGTGCTCAATGCAGGAGCTGCCCTTGGTGATCAGTGCTCCCACAAGGGGAGCTCCACTCAGTCAGAAGGCGGGCTCATGGCTGGTGAGCGCAGCAGCGGTGGTGGGAGCCATGGGGAGTGGGCCTAAGTTGGCGTTGGCAGTTGGACATCTCCCAAGGGGTCCTGGACTGTGAGAGAGTGCAGGCTGGGCTGAGGGACCCTCCCATCCCTCCACCCCCTTGTGCACGAATGTCATGCACTGGGCCTCTAGTGCAGCTCTAAAAAAGAAGGAACTCTTACCCTTAGTGGCAGCATGTAGCATGGAGGCACCTGGAAAGTATTATGTTGAGTGAAATAAGCCAGTCAGGGAAAGACAAGTATCACATGATCTCACTTATATGTGCAATCTAATGAACAAAAATAAACTGACAAACAAAATTGAACCAGAGGCATGGATACATGGAACAGACTAACAGCTGTCAGAAGGGAGGAAGGTGAAGATGACTGGATGAAAGAGGGTAAAGAGATTAGTCAAAGAACAGATATACATAACCTATAAACACAGACAACAGTGTGGTAATGGCCAGAGGAAAGAGGGGCAGGGACTCGTGAATATGAACAAAGGGGGGAATGGGAATATCTGTAATAGTATCAACAATGAAAAGAAGATATATTTTTAAAAAGTTATTGGACTTTGCCAGATACTTTCCCTGTGTCTATTGAGATGACCATATGGGTTTTGCCTTCTATTATGTTAATACTAGAGGCCCAGTGCACAGAATTCATGCACTGGTAGGGTCTCTAGTGGCTGCCAGCTGCCGGCCGGGTACTCCCTCCCTTCCTCCAGCTGCCTGCTCCTCACTGCTGCTGCTGGTCACTGCATGCAGGGCCTGATTGCCCCGCTGATTACACATCCAGCCCCCGCTGCTGCCCAGCTCCCAGGCACCAAGGGAGCCTGGTGAGTGCCCTGTACCCTCACTACTGCTGTTGTTTGCTGCCTGTGCATCCCTGATGGCCCCACCAATCACCCCACCGCTGTCTGGCTCCCAGATGCTGAGGGAGAAGGGTGGTGGCCCTGCCCCCCACTGCTGCTGCTCGTTGTTGAGCGATCAGATCAGTGGGGAGATGGGCCCCTGCCCAGTGACCAGTGGCTCACACCCACCTTGGCCTAGTGCAGCCCACTCACCTGCTCCACCATCCCCCAATCCTGTTCTTGTCGGAGCCCGTTGGGCCCTGCAGCGCCCCCACTGCCGCCCACTACCAGCACTGCATCGCCATCATCCGCCATGTTCAGTGCCACCTCCTGGTGTTCAGCACATGTCATAACAAGCTGTCAAACTCCTGGCAGAACTCGCTGTCAAGGGGACAATTTGTTTATTAGGCTTTTATTATATTGGATGATGTGTTGTATTTATTCATAAATTACCGTTTTTAATGTTTTGTTGTTGTTGCTGTTAATCCTCATGCAAGGATATTTTCTCCATTGATTTTATGGACAGTGAAAATAGGGGGAAAGACAGAGGGAGAGAAACATTGACCTAGAGAGAGACACATTGATTGATTGGTTGCCTCCCACTCGCACCCTTATCAGGGCCAGGAATCAAGTCTGCAACTGAGGTACATGCCCTTGATTGGAATTGAACCTTCGACCCTTCAGTATGAAAGCCAACGCTCTATCCACTGAGCTAAACCAGTTAGGGCCTTTAGTATTTATTTATTTATTTATTTATTTATTTATTTATTTATTTTGTAATTCTCACCCAAGGATATGCTTTTTTTCATTGATTCTGGAGAGGAAGAGAGAAGGGGAGAGAGAAACATCAATCAGTTGCCTCCCATTCATTCCCAGACCAGATTGAACCTGCAACCTGGTTATGTGCCCTGACCAAGAATAGAACACATAACCCTTCAGTGCATGAGACACTGATCAGCTGGGCCGTAGTGGTCAGGGCCATAAATTACTGTTTTCGAGTGCCTTTTTTTTCCCTCCTCACTCTCTGTGTTGATTGGATTGTGCTACAGACTAAGATGAACTCTAAACTGGCTGATTATAATTGTTTAAGTTCTACAATTTGCATGTGCAACTCACAGTGCCTACACTTACGGGAATGCAATATTAGTACAGCAGCAAATTAGGCCTTGAGTCCAAACCATGTTTTCCGTTTTTTTGTTACTGGAAATAAAGAGCGTATTTTTAGCTCTTGCTGATTGTTCTGTCTGTTCCTCCTTTGCTTTAAAATCTGAGAAGAGAAATTGGCTCTTTTCAAAATTTTATGAATCAGATATGTTCAGTTGCTACTAAGAACCTAAGGTATGACCTTATTTTTCCCAATTTCAGTAATAATTTGGTCAAGTAAAATATCGTCACAACTTAAATATGATCCTCAAATATCACCTACTTAAAATTGCCATTCAAGTAATAGCCACAGGGCATAAATATGATTAATTTGAAGGATTGCTTATTCTAATCTAACCGAAAGTAAATCTTGATGTTATCTCAAGCATTTCTATATTTTTTTGAGAACAGACATTTTGTCATTAGTAAAACAGGACAGACTGACAGATCTCAGAGGGGAGAAGGGTAGGGAGGACCAGAAGAGATCAGCCAAAGAATATATATGCATATATGCATAGCTTATGGACATAGACAATAATATGATGAAGGCCTAGGAGGGGCGGGGACAGGGTGGAGGGAGGCAAAAGGCAAGGAAGAGGAATGAGAAACATCTGTAATACAGTCAACAATAAAACAATTTTAAAAACTTACATTAACCCAGAACCAGATGTTAGTACGATACTATATTTAATGTGAATTTTAGTCCTATTAATTTTATAGTTTTCATTAAATAATTATTTATAAACCTCTATTCATTTTATATTTTTGTAATAAATTTATAAGTAAGATATTTTAAACTTATGTCCCATGTTTATAGATATTAGGTAAAAATACAATTTGGAACAAATCAGAATTATGCAAGATTTATGTTTTCTCTTTGCCAGTTTCATACATTAGTCAAATTTGATAATTTTTGCTCTGAATAATCTAGATTACTTGCATATCTCTGGACTGATCTCACTCCTTAGTACTTTTTACTATCTTTGTTATTCCTTACTTAGATTGCCAACAGGATTCCTTGTCTTTCTTTTGGGTAAAGGACAAAAGCTACAGTCCAGTTGCCTACCAATCTTTATCATTCACCCGTTATGTGTGTGTTTGTGTGTGTGCAGGTGCACACTCGCAATTTTTGCTTTTTAATCTGTGTTTCTATTGTATATTTCAACTTTTATATCACTTTAGCAACACTTTCATTTATTGTGCTAACTTATCTTCCTTATGTTAAGATTTCCTCGAGAAAACAAAATACAGCTCAGTCGGCTCTTATCCTCCCTTTCCAGCTTACTATTTGGCTCTGAGCACTTTTTCTTGATTGTAAATGGAACTGAGTAAACATGTGACTCATGCTGTTTTAAACCAAGTGCTGTGGCAGGGCATTTTGAGTTGTTGCTTTTCATATGTTAAGAAATATTTAGAAACTCCTCTTTTGAACAGGTTTGTAAAGTATATTCCTCTTTAGAACACAGTACACATCTTATTTTAAATAGTCAGGTTTGTTAGGTAGGAAGTTAGACATGAGTGGCTGGTGTGGGGCTTGCCCTGGGGTCCTGACAGGAGTGCAACAACATTGCATTCATACCACTCTCTATGGGCAGCCCAGCCAATCACCAGCAGGCAGGTTCAGAGCCAACCAGTTCTTGGTGCAACCTCAGAAGAAAAAGACATGACCTCAATGCCAATGTGACCTTACTAGGGCCCTGGGCTAATTATAATAAAATTTGCATTTAGGTTTTGAATCCCTCCTCTACCCCCCCTCCCATGGGTTTTTCTGTATACATTATGGGTAAGGACATGCCCAGAAGAAAGATTGTTTCTGCCAGTCATCCCTGAAGGCAAATCAAAGGCTCCACCCAGAAAATCCCTCTTTTAAACTCAAGAGTTGGGGGCCTCTCATTCTCTCTCTCTCCGTTCCCTTTCCCTTCCCCTTCTCCACAGGCACTTATCCCCCAACCTCTAAGGGACCCCATGATATCTGCAACCAGGAGAGCAATACCAGGCTAACCCCCTGAAACTGTCCCCAAGGCCCCTTTTCTCTGACTTCCCACTGAGCTAAAGCAGCCCGGCCATTGTTTCTCTCTAGAAAAGCTAGCTCCTCCTTTGGACTGTATCTTCAATAAACCCCATGGTGCTTTACTTTTGTTTCTGTTGACCTTAAAATCTTTTCTGTGTCAAAGAAAAGAACCGAGGTTCCAGTCAGTAACCCTATTCGGTAACAGGGTTTATCATGAGGCGTTAATGCCCTTTTATAAGCTAGAAAGTGCTATGATCCAAAACCAAAACTATATTTATTACTTTTTATACTATGCATTTTAATTTTGGAAAGGTTTACTATTAATGCCCATTGTAATAACAGAAATTGCAATTTCTATTTTATAGATAATTTAGTGATTTCAATTTTCTTACTACAATTCAGCTTATTCCCCAAGTGACAGAACGCTATTTTAAAGTAAATTAGCATTCCTGCTAATGAAGTCTACATTATTCACACAACAATGTAATCAATAAACACATATTGATCTCCTCTTATGTGCCAGCCAATAAGATAACTACTAAATACAAAAATAAAAGCTATATTCTTTATGCCTCAGAAAAACAAAACAAAAAAACCCCACAAATAAATACCTGATATTAAGGTTTCAATTGGGAACATGCAGATGGAACAAAAGTCATAATTTCAGTTCTAACAGAGCCTGAGCAAGGATATCTTATTGTTGTTGTTTTTTTGTTTTTGTTTGTTTGTTTTAACCTGAAATAGACTGGAGGATCTGAAAGAATTAAGTCAAGAGCCAGGATGAAGAGCACTGAAGACAATGAAAGAACAAGTGCAAAGACACCGAATTGAGATGGAGAGTAGGAAGCTGGAAGGACTGTACGTGGTTCCCAGTCTCTACCTGAGCTACAAAGTGCTCTTGGTAAGACAGTGAACACTGGCAAAGGAGAATTAGTACTCTAGGCTTAACAATGTCTCCCCAAAAGATCCGCCTACCCTCATTCTTGGAACCTCGCCTTTGCAGAGGTGATTAAGTTAAGGATCTTGGGATGAAAAAAATTTGGATTATCTGGTCACTCTCTAAATATAATCACACATACCTTCCTAATAGTGAGGCAGAGAGAAAGTCAACCTGCACAGAGAAGAGGAAAATGGCAATATGGTCACTGTGGCAGACATTGGAGTAATGCAACCACTAGCCAAGGAATGGCTGAGGCTGCCGGGCAAGCAATGGGTTCCCGAGAGCTTGCAGAGGAAGCACAGCTCTGCAGTCTGCACCTTGAGATCAGTCCAGCAGAGCTGGTTTTGGATGTCTGGCTTCCAAAACTCTAAGATAATAAATATCTGTTACTTTAAGCAATAACATTCTTGCTAATTTATTAGGCAGACCCAGAAAAAAAAAAAAAAACACAACAAAACAATACAGAAAACAGTTGGTAAGGGCCAATTCAGGTGGGGGTTTGCATGATAAGCTAAGTAATTTATACTGTAACCTCTGATTGATGAAAACAGTTTTCAAAAATAGATAATTTATAATAATAAAAATTGAATATATAAATAAAAAACCTTCAATTTAATGCAAGTATGTAATCCTATTTATTAAAAGTCAGGTAATTTTTAAAATATTAATCATTCTATCTACCTATAAGTATATATATATTTATTATTATTATTATTATCCTCACCCAAGGATGTTTATTGATTTTACAGAGAAAGGAAGGGAAAGAGAGACAGAGAGATGAGAGAAACACCAGTCCCTTGCCTCCTGTACACACTCTGACTGGGGATCAAACCCACAATCTAGATATGTGCCCTGGCCAGAAATCAAACCCTTTTTGGCATACGGAACAACATTGCAACCAGCTGAGCCACTGGCTAGGGCTATATTAATTATTTTTTATGTTTCTTCTGTGCTTTGTTTCACTGAAAAGTAATTGAATCTTAACTCAGTTGGCCATTTTTCCTTTTGAAATTTTATCAAATCTAACCATATGCCACAGGAAAATGTAAATATACATAAAAGATTTCACACAAATGTATAGGCCTTACAAAACCTGCTAAGACAAAATCATTTATACCATGGGAATTCACAGAAAATTTGGGTAAGACAGGCTTTAAAACAATCAATCCCTGTTAAAACTTACAAATTCAACTATGTAACCTTTTCAGAATTTATTTTTTAATTCTTAGCAAAAGTGAACAAAGAGCAGAAAAAGAAGAGCACTGCATCATTTGCTGATAGTGAGTGAAAGTGAGAAGTAACTCAGTTTTATTCCCCTTCTGTCTAACCAACAGCAAGACTTGGGAGAAGTTACTTCCAAGTTTTCTGTTTCAGATTTTCATTTGTACATTTCTGTAACTGCAGTTCATTTGTACATTTCTGCAACTACAGTTCTTTTCTATCCATTTTAAGAACACTGTCTGATGTTGACATATAAACTTCTTTCCTAAAAGTATATAGGCTTTGTGGATCATTGGACATAATCTTTGTTCCTGCTAATCAGGTGGCTAACTCTACCTTAGTGTGCCATAGATATTGAAAATCTCTTTCATGGACACAGACTCTGCTACAGTATCAATGGTCATTGATCTTGAAAATAGCCTTCTTGAAACAGAACAAAATATACAAACAAAGCTGACTGAAATGTGCAAAATGTTCAGCACTATCTGTCTGATTAATTGAAATAACTCAGGAGATCAGTGGGCTACAAATGGTATAACTGGGAATTCAAAACAGAAGAGCATTCATTTACTATTCACTACATGTCTGCATTCTCAGATTTTCCTGTACACTATGTTTATCTGAACCGGAAAGGATGCATTAGAGGGCATAGGCGGTATAGGCTACATTTGTTTATACAGTGCTTAGCATAGGGCAGTGGCTAACATGACATTTAATATATGTTTTGATCATATTTCATGAATTTGAATTGTCCTAGTTTCCTTCACATTATTTAAAATGTAACAACACTGCAATTGCAGCGATCTTTCTGAGTTTCAAATATTTATTTTGAGAAGACAAAATATTATACATCAAGAACCACAATTTTAATGTATTTATAAACTCACTGCACTTCCTTAAATTATGTATCCTTATGTAAACTTTGGTGTTACTTTAGCTGTGGCAATCAAATATAGCACAATTTTATAACTATTTATATAATTAAATCATGTTGTCATTATATATATGACAGTGTCCATATGTCAGGAATATATATATATATTTTTTTTTGCTGTATACCATATAATGGTTCTAGTGAATTACATACCATATGTGCTTAGATATTAATTAATAAAACTTCTATATTTGGTAATGTTTCAATAAACTGTGCCAAAATAGCCTAAATTAAGTTAATATGTATGTTATTTCTTTAAAAAATAATGATGTTTGTGCCTATTTTAATACAATGTTTTCATAATTTATACAAATTTAATTTTGTAAGCCAACTAATATCCTAAATGCATTAATCAAACATAATATATAAATAATAAAAAAATATAGCTAGCTCATGTAGTAAGGAAATAATTGCTTTCCATTAATCATTTGAATGCAATTTCTATAAATTAAAATTTTCAATTTTCAATGAGTACATTCAAACATATAACTATACTAGAGGCACAGTGCACAAAATTGGTGCACGGGGGGTGGGTCCCCTCAGCCCAGCCTACACCCTCTCCAATCTGGGACCCCTCGGGGGATGTCCAACTGCTGGTTTAGGCCCGATTCTGTGGGACATCCTTCTCACAATCCAGGACCACTAGCTCCTAACTGCTCACCTATCTGCCTGCCTGATCTCACCTAACTGCCCCTCCCCGCTATCTTGGTCACCCCCAACCACCCCCCTGCAGGCATAGTTACTCCCAACTGCCCCCCTCCCCCTGCCAGCCTGGTCACCCCCAACTTCCCCCCCTTCCAACCTGGTCGCCCCTCACTGTCCCCCCCACCAGTCTGGCCACCCCCAACTACATCCCCTGCAGGTCTGGTAGCCCATGCAGCCTGCTGCTCACTCGTTTGGTTGCCCCTCACTAACCCCCTGCCAGCCTGATCACTCCATACATCCTGTTCGGTCGTCAGTTCTCTGTTTCAGATATGATGGTCACTTAGCCTTTTATATATATAGATAGCTATAATTACATTATGAACACATTGAAATGAATAAAATCATTAGACAAAATTGATTGAATGAGAATCATTTACCATTTTAAAGATATTACTATTTAATATTGATGTTATTATTTCACCCATTTAACAAATTAAGACCCAGGTAAAGAAAAGTTATGTAATTACCCACCACACAATGGAAACTTTCTAACCCAACCATTGCTAGTGACAGTGAAGACTCCAGCTTCTGGGATTCATTTCCTATTACAGCAGACTATATATATATATATATATATATATATATATATATATATATATAGTCTGCTGTAATATATATATATATATATATATAGTCTGCTGTAATAGGAAATGAATCATATATATATATATATATATATATATATATATATATGAATCAAGTATAAATAATTCATTCAAGGGTATTGGCAATTCTGATTCTTTGTACAACAATGCACTGCATACACCTTAGAAACCAATCACTCCTTTGAACCAAGTGAATATATAAATCAGCAAGCAAAGAGAAGTTTTTAAAGCTTATTCCAAGAAGAACTTCAACAACTTAACAAGTTGTAACAAGCAAGAACAGTACATGGATCTGTTTGCCGAGCAGCAGAGGAGACAGCTTTGTTCAGCTTTACACTTTGAGCTGACCTGTGGCTTGATAGGCAATCACAGTACAGGTTCTGCAAACTACAGCATTGGTCACAAAGCACACCACACACACACACACACACACACACACACGCACACACACACACACACACACACAGTCTCCCTTGACATCCTTCTCTTTCACTGGAGCTGAACATGCAGGCAGTTAAAAATGACAGTGTCAAATAGGGAAGATGGACGCATCATCTATTCTAGACATATGCGCATGGTTATTTAACAGATTGAAGATTCAGAAAAAAAGAGAAATCTGAGAACATTAAATTTTGTGGCAAAGTCTCTGATTATCAGACTAAATCAATTGTTTAAAAAATTAGCATAGTAGAATTTGGGTAGTGGAAATGCTACTGTAAGATGCTATTGTACTCAATATCCTAATATATAAAGAGCCAAGGTCCATCACGACCTAAATGTCCAGATGGACAACCGCACACTAGCCTAGGGTCCTGGCTGGCACAGCGGAAGTGAGTCCTGGTCCCAGAAGGCGCAGTGGAAGTGAGTCTTGGGTCCCGGCCAGCGCGGCAAGAGTTAGTCCTGGGGCCCAGTGGCCCACAGCGGAAGTCAGTCCTGGGTCCCAGCTGCCTGCAGTGCAGCAGCGGGAGGGAGCTCTGGGAACGCCTCTGGGTCCCTCCCCCTGGCCTACAGGCACAGGGAACCAAAGCCATGCTGCAATGGGACTGGACCCTATCCAAGGGGTCCCAGATTGTGAGAGTGTGCAGGCTGGGCTGAGAGACCCCCCTGAGTGCACTAATTTGTGCACTTGGCCTCTAGTCCTATATAATAAAAGGCCAGCCACCATAAGCATAAGGATCGGAAGGACCAGAGACAGACCCACCATGGCCCCTCACTGGGCTGGCTCCACCCTCAAGCAAGTGGTTAGGGGTGATCAGGCAGGCAGACAGCCCTTTGCAGGGCTGACCCTGCCCCCCAGGAAAGAAAGAGGGAGGCCCAGGCCACCCAAGGCAACTCTGTGGCAGGTGTGTGTCCGGCAGTGATCGTCCCACAGAAGAAGGCCCAGGCCAGCCAAGCCATCGCATCCCAAGCCTGTCACCTGCAGAGGGAGGTCAACAGTGGCAGGGGAGAGGGGGACAGCACTGCACAGGTGGCAAGCAATGGCAACAGCGGGCGGAGGGAACAGCTACCTACAGCTGGGGAAGGAAAGCTCCAATAGGCCCTGATCTCAGGAGTCCAGATTATGAGAGGGTGCAGGCCAGGCTGAGGGACCCCCCTGAGTGCACGAATTTTCATGTACCAGGCCTCTAGTTGGATCATAAGAATGATGTCTGTTCTTTTAAAGCTGCACAAGGTCTTGGGCCTGAGAATAAAAAAAACAAGTGGCCAGGTAGCTAAATTATGACCAGGTGATCAGAAGGAACACTGAATAAGTTGACCACAAAAATATCACCACCCCTGATTTTATCTCCCTTCTAATTGACTTCTTAAACTACTGACCCACCTGCACAGGTGCTCAAGGTTTTACTGCTACCTGGCCTTCTTATGGTGGTGGTAACAAGTAGTCTGCCATCTTGCCCACAGACAGGCCAAACATAGTTACCAGGCAAACAGCAACACTGAAATGGGAATTTCCACAGCCTTCCTTTTACAAAAAGCCTTGTCCAAGCCCATTTTGTCCCCAGCTTATAAAAGCAGCCAAGCAGAGCCCCCACCCACCTGCACCCAGTCAGTTCAGAGGAATTTTTCTTTCCTCTGTGTGCCTCCTTTGTGCATAAGCTTAATAAATTCTGTCTGGAAATTTCTCTGGGGTTTCCTCTGGATTTCTATCTTGGGGAAATCAAGAACCCTAATGCTGGCAACATTTATGTTTTACAACAACACAACGCAAACTTCCCACTTAATAGGAAATAAGCTCTGCCTTGCAGATATTGAAATTGATTCATTGCTTTTGATCATTCTCCCTTCTGAAACCTTGTACACTTGTTATCTTTATATCCCATATTTACTATTTTGATTACTAAACCAGCTATATTATACTACCTTTAACTTGAAGGGACACCGCATTAAAAATAAAATAGATTGCAGGTACTGTACTGTTAAAAATCTTTAAGCATGAAATAGTGCTGGTGATTAATTAAATCACAATTTGAGATGGTAGAACAAGACAATAATTATAATTTGTGAAGATTATTTTTGGAACTTTAACATATGAGAGGCACTCCTTGCTCAAAGAGAGTGATGGCTTTTATTAGGATGTTTGTAAGAAAGTGTTAGGTGACTGGCTTAAAATTTGTACTGTATGTATCCATGTGATACCATTGTGTCCATCTCAATTATTTGAACTATTACAAATTCTAAAAATGGGTTATTGCTGCTTTCAAAAATATTCAGACTCCAACATTGTGTTTTGTGTTTTACAAAATTTGTGTTTATTTTAAAACTTTAAATAACAATGTAACAAGTTATTATATAAATTTGTAATAGTTTAAACTTAATTGATTAGTTAAAATTAAAATTCTGTAATTAAAGTATTCTTTTAGAAAGATGAAGTCAGAATTCTAATTCCACCAGCAATCTGTGACCCCTTTTAAGACCATTTACTCTCTCTGAACTCAATATAACAAATGACAATGTCCTACTCAATGATGTCTGAAATATCTAAAATTTTACTTTGCCTTATTAAAAATACTAGAGGCCCAGTGCACCAAATTCATGCATGGGAGGGTGCTTCTCCTCAGCTCAGCCTGCACCCTCTCCAATCCGGGATGCCTTGGGGATATACGACTGATGGTTTAGGCCTGATCCCGGGGATGGGGCCTAAACCATCAGTTGGACATCCCACTCACAATCCGAGACCACTGGCTCCTTATTGCTCACCTGCCTGCCTGCCTGATTGCACCTAACTGCCCCCCGCCAGCCTGATCACCCCTAATTGCCTCTGCCTGCCAGCCTAATCGCTCCTAACTACCCCCTGCCAGCCTGGTTGCCCCCAACTGCTCCCCCCCTGCTGACCTGATCACCCCCAATTGCCCCCGCACTGACCTGGTTGCCCCTCACTGTCAGGCTGGTCTCCCCACGCACCCTGGCAGCCTGGTCTCCCCACACAGCCTGCTGTTCTTCATTTGGCCATTCCTCACTAACCCCCCTGCTCATCTTGTTGCCCCATGCAGCCTGCTGTTCTATTGTTACTGTGAGGGTGTCCTAACCAATTTGCATATTACCCTTTTATAAGTATAGATGCTTTCTAGAAGCACAATTTATGCACCATGTAGAATTTCTTGTTCTAAATAATGAGAAGCTACACTAAAGACCTACATGTGTTGATTTATCTCACAAAAATACTGAGGTCAATTTTTCATGTAAAATGGGCACTTGGCCTTACAGAAACCTCTGATGAATAGAAAATATAGGCTCATCTGTGAGGAAATATTTTCTGTACTTATTAAAATATAGAAAAAATTCTGCAGTTGGTAGGCTTTGTTTATACATTTTATTCAGTTTCATATATTATGACACACAAAAACACTATTGTCATATAAAATTACCTTAATGTATGAAATTTTTAATGTATAGATTGTGTCTCTACTTTTAAGAAGAGTGATATAATGTAGTTTATTCTCACTACTAGTAGTAATAAAAAAATGAACAGCTCATAAACAAATATTTTATTTAAATATTTGTCTTCATTCTGTGAATAAAACTTTCTTTAAATTAAATTTAATAATAGAATTTATGCAGAAATGGGATGCATACCACTACCTGGGTGAAAGGCAGATATTTATTTTGCCTTTGTGAGTGTAAGACAAGCTGATTCTAATATAGATTTAAAAATTAATTGAGAAAAAAATGTTAAAAATTTATATAAAAATAAGTAGATTGAAATATCTTTAGGAAGTCATGAAAGCAAGACTCATTTATTAAACAAGACTCAAAAAGTCATAAAGCACCAAGAAAATTAATTAATTTGGCCACATTAAAATGCACAGATTCTGCCTGGCCAGGGTTGCTCAATGGTTGAGCATCGACCTATGAATCAGGAGGTCACAGTTTCAATTTCTGGTCAGGGCAGATGCCAGGTTGTGAGCTTGTCCCCAGTGTGGGTGTACAGGAGGCAGCTAATCAATGATTCCCTCTGTTCATTGATGTTTCCATCTCTCTCTCCTGTAACTATTTTCTCTCTTTTCCTCATCCAGCGCGGCTAGAGACCAGGTCCAATTCCTGAGTAGAAGTAGCTTGGGATTGAGAAATAAAAGAAAGAGACAAGACACAGAGATAGAAAGAAAAGCTGGGGCCGGGTGGACTGCTGCCCTCTTCTGATGGAGACACAGTGACCCAGAGCCGATCAGTGTGTTTATTTTATACCCCCAATTACCAGGAAGTTTCACCAAAAGGTCAAGACAAAGGAGATTATTTGCATTCTTGAGTAGGCCCTGAGCATTCCTGGTGCTAGGCTGGATTTAGATATCAAAACCCACTTCCCCACACCATGGGCTGAAATGAAGGTCAAGCTGACAACACCCTTGTTCTTTTGGCAAGATGTGTTCCCAGGGCATGGCTTTGCCAAAGCCACTGGATTCAGCTGACAATAATTAAAGAATGCCAATGTACTTCCCAGGACACCCTCTACATCTCCCCCATTTTTCATTTTTAAATGTAGCTTGTGGACATCTAGTTGGAACCTTCGGACTTGAGATCGCAGGAGTTTGCTGATGACTGAAAAAAAGCAGGATAAGATTAGGAGTACACAAAGGAATTCCATTAGGTACCAGGTGGTGTTTTTTAACATATTCCATGGATTAAATTCTTTTAAATCATCCAGCAATTCTTTTGCCAGTTTTGCCGGAGATGTAATTTCATCATGACTATTCTGAATAGCTTGCACGTGTGTGTAGCCGCACTAGGTCTATACTGATATTATTATGATGCCATATCCCCTGTAGGTGCATCTTGATTTTATTCCAATCCCATGGAAAACTGTTATAGTGGGCTGATGTCACACAAATATATGTAAAAGCAGCATGGCATTGCAGCTGCTGTCTAATCTTGATACTTTTGAATTGATTACCTAGTCCTATCACTGCAGCTTCAAAAGCATTTAGCTTTGTTTTTAGCCTTTTGTCTATATCTTTTTGATCATGAAATGTAGTTGAGGTGCTCTGAGCCAATTCATTGACAAATTTTGCATTCTGGATGCTTTGGGTCAAAGCAAGAGAAGCAGTCAGAGCAGATGCAATAACAGTAACTAGGGTAACATTACCAAAAATAATAAGTCCCAAAGCACGCTTTTCCCGGGACAGTTGATTGTGCAATTCCTGCAATGCCTGGAGGCTCGCATCATAATACCATTTTCCTGTTATGTTGGTAGGAAGCATAATAAAAGAAGGTTGCTTTAAAATTAATATATCTTCATTCAGGTTATACCTGGAAACACAGCTGGTAAGGTTACAGTAATGGCATTGGACAGCATAATGGGTTTCCAATCTGGTGATATTCACATTTCCAGTCACCAATACATATGGGGGCTGGACATAGGCTCATAAGCCATAGCAAGGGCTCTATGTGCATGCTCCTTTAGTATTAGCTAAGGAAGAGCCAGTAAAATTAAGAAAGGCAGCAGAAGCGGCAAAACACCACAGATCTTTCTGTAAATTTCCTGTTTTCGTGGTTAGGGCATTACCTACAAAACCTCCTGGTGACATAGGCTCGTGATAGGGATATTTAACATTAAGTCTGTGGGACCAATCCAATACATACAAGTCAGAGCCAGAAATATTATGTCTCACTGGTACAGGATTGGTGCAATCTTGCCATTGATGAAATGCTCCCAACTCAGTAGTGGTGCTATTAGGACAGGAGGGGAGTGGGGGATGCTTATCAGACAGTCATTGGGTGGCCTTAGGAAATCCTAGTTTAGTAACTGTCTGAACATATTTTCTCATATCCCAGGGGCCTTCAATGTTAACAATGTTTGTGCCTCCATAGGACGTCTTATTTTCTTGGCCAAGCTGCAAACATCCTGAAGTCCCCCTTTTTGATAAACAAATAGGGAGCTCCCCACTAAAACCATTATAAGTATAATCACCTTGGGAAGAAGGAGTTCTATGCTTGTCAGAGCTACCCCCGACCATATTAGTGTTGTTAGCAAACACTGGACCAGGACATTCTCTGGTCCAGGTGGCTGGATTGATCATAGGAGGATCTGGAACATAAGTCCAGTGAGTTTCTGCTGCAGCCATACTTACCTGGCAGCTGACAAGTGCCATCATAGCAAGAAAAAGGTTGGAGGGGGTTACCTGAACCCCCTGTTCTTTCATCACTTGCTGAGCATTGGTGGTCAGCTTCTTCAGTTGACCCCATATTGGCACCTCAGTCCCTTGCGTAGCCTTCAGTTTTCTTCTTCTTCCGCTTTACTGTCATTGGGGCAACTCTCAGTCCTTTTGAGTGAAGGGACAAGAAGCTTCTCTGGGTCCATTGTGGTGACGCATGTAACATTCTGGCACCCAAATTGGCTGCGTTGCTCCTTCTGGAAAGATATAAAACACAACTTCTTCCTCACATTATTACTGAATCTGATAAAACTTTTGTCTGGTTTGTGCTTCCTTCCACCTAGCTAACTCGGTGGAGGTTATTGTACAGGAGGCCTGATGCCTTTCGGCTGCTGTATAATCCTCTGCATCACAATTCAAAAATTTTAAAATATAAAGAGCATGACTGAGTTTGTTTTGAGGTGACACATAACATCCATCTCCCCCTTTTTGTTTTAGTAATTGCATTTTAAGAGTATGATTGGCTCTTTCCATTATTGAGTGACATCCATTTTGCCAGATTTGATTAGGTTTAAGTCCTCAGGGATTTACCCCTAAAGTTGGCATAGGGAGGTGGATAACACACTGAGGCCATTGCTTCCAATAAAACATGGAAATTGTTTTCAAATAACATTTTGAAGGCTGAAAAATAAATGAAAAAGTTCCTCTGAATTAGTGTGCCCTACAGTAGCTGTTTCAATAATTTTGGCCATACTTGCCACATAAGCACTATCACTATAGGTTGATGGGCTCTGTAGCAAAATCTGTTAAGGCATAAATAAGAGCTAGTATTTCTACTGAAATATAAGGGGTTGAAGGACCTTTGCTCCCCTGATGCAGTAGATCCAGCCTTTCCAGAACTGGATCCATCTGTAAAAATGATTAATGCCTAAGGTAATTTTAATTTTTGCACAGAAATATGACTGTTTTGGATTCATTGCATGTTAGGCAATTTTACTATGAGATGAACTATCAATAAAATTTTTAGTTAATACTTCAGAAACAGGTTTTTTTTTTGTCCAGTACAATTAAATTTTCTTGAATATTCACTTATTTCAAGTAGCCAATTTTAAATAAGGTTTATTTTTTAATTTCACTTGTAAACTTCTACAGTTAGTCTTTAAATAACTTTAACATAAACTTTACCAGGGAGGCAAAAAAATTATTTACTTCAGTTTATGAGGCCAAATATATTAACTTTCAATTACAATCCTTACAACATTTGAAGGAAATCTCTTTATTTCCTTCCAGAATAATTTTCAGGCTACAGAAAGTTTCACTTAAGAATCTTTGTCTTTAAGCCAATAATAAGTACTGGGTCATGTGTCCGAGTAGCCATATCACAAGAACTTTTACATTAAAGTTGACTACTAATTTACTGTCAGATTTAATCCTTTAACAACAAATCTTAGTTTACACTGTAAATATCAGTGAAAGAGATTTCAAAATTTTCAAATTTCTCCTTTTTATTAAGCTAGAATTTTATTTTTAAAGAGTATCCTCTTTGGCTTATTTGCATATACAGAGGGATTATGGGAGGTATCAGTAACTTTCTTAGAAGACTTAATCAAATTGCTTACATAGACATTGGTGTATTCAAAGGAAGGGGGTTGGTCTTTGCTGTTTCAAAATGGCAGCCCCCATGGGATCAGCAAGCCATGAGGCCAACATGGAGGCTGCCAAATATATTTCAGTCATCTGTTCTTAGATTTTACTTGGATTCAATTACTTATAAAAACATTGGCTTCTCATGTAACTTAATTTATATGAGACCTTGATTATATTTTAAAAGCTAATTTATAAAGTAATTTAAGTAGGTATTTTTATTAAAAAAGCAAAGCAAGCAAATTTAGTAAACTTATAGGTCTGATCCACAAAGCACAAACACTGCCCCACAACCAACCTATTTAAAATGCAGGTGGCTATGGGCTTTTTGTTACTTTAAATTCTGTCTTAAATTTTTGCTATTGGATTTTAAGAAATATTTTGCCCTCCTTAAAGGCCAAAACCTTCATAACATTTAATATATGTATATAAGTAAAATATATTGATTAATTTTTTTTATAAAGCTTTTCATACAATTTCAAGGATCAATTGGTTTAATTAAAAAATATTTCTTTTAAGAGAGAACAGACTTTTGAAAACATTTCAGGGCCCATGAAATGTCCAAAAGTTATTCTCAAAGTCTTGAAATAACTTGGATATATATATATATATATATATATATATATATATATATACATATATATATATGATTTAAAGATTATATACTGAAATTATCTTAAAGAATATCAATTACATTTAAACTGGTTCACAAAAGTAATCCTCTTTTTTAATTAGACCAATAACTAACATATTTTGAATTCCTAATTATCAGAGAAAACACAAAAATTATTTTCTCAAAAATAAATTGCTATACTCTAGGCATTTAGTTACCACAATTATATAATTTCTCCCAATTCAATCTGAACCTTAAACTTTCAGAGCTTCAAATTTTAGGTAGCAAGTTAAATACTTAGCATTTCTCAAATCATTTTTACAGATACATTTTACATTTTTAAAGATACATTTCAAATAAAATATAAGGCATATTCAATTAATAGATTAAATTCTATCCTCTAGACTTTATACAAGGCATACTCAGATCAACATTTCAGTATTATATCATTTCAATATATTTAGATATAAGTTTTTATCATTTGATTTAGTAAACTTCAAAGTTTTTAAGTTTCCAGCTGACAGGCCTGGCTCAGAAGCTTGACTTTTATTTTTCCCAGGTCAAATCTGCCATCTTTAAGCATGACAAAGATGAGACCTTATAAAATGGCTTTCTCTGGGAGTGGGTGTCCATATTGGATCGCCATGTGTCTCCCTTTCCCCACCTCTTTCTTGCTTTGGGGGAAAATCCAGTGATGGTCTGGCGTCCACTGTTTTTATTTTCATTTTTATTTCAATTTTTATTTATTTTTATTTTTTAAGGAAAAAAAAAGATTTTTTAAGGAAAAAAAAGATTTTTTAAGATAAAGAATCAATGGCAGTTGCTGAGAAATTCCTTTAATCCTTTCTACGTGGTTCAGCCTAATACAAGTAGTTTGAGCCTCCAACAAAATGAAATATGAAGTCACTTTCAGCCAAGTGCCAGCATCTAGCCATAAAGGCTGGGCAGCTGCAAGCAAAACCTTTCTTATCCCACTCATAGTGATGCTTGTCCTGCTCTGCCTAAAAAAATCTAGCTCCTGCTCATAATTATGAGATAAATCTTTATTAGGTGGGCTTTTGACTGTGGTTGCAAGAGCGACATGTGGAGGCAGAGGAGGCACAGAGGGGGGAGGTGGTATTATTAGAGATTCGCACCCCTCCACTGTAGGCTGTAAGGCCGTGGCCGCATCCCGCTTAGACATTCTTAAACTCTCCTGTGCTGGATCAAGGCCATCACGAATTAAAGTAGGAATAAGAATCTTCTCTGGACCTTCTGCTATGTATCAGTCACACAACTGCTTTCTGACCTTTTCCCAAGTTTCATCAACAAAACTTAAGAAATCAAGAATCTGACTATGTTTAACAGAGCATCCTTGAGCTTTGAGCATAGTTTTAAACATTTGAGAATTACCCATGTTTTACACCCACTTAATACAACTTGCAACAATCTGCTCCTTACCTTATTGTATGGTGCGCACACTTCTTGGAGCGACACCCTTGCCTCTTGTTTCTGTACTCAGCCAGACCACGTGGGTGCCAGATATAACTATTTTCTCTCTTTTCCTCATCCAGCGCGGCTAGAGACCAGGTCCAATTCCTGAGTAGAAGTAGCTTGGGATTGAGAAATAAAAGAAAGAGACAAGACACAGAGACAGAAAGAAAAGCTGGGGTCAGGTGGACCGCTGCACTCTTCTGATGGAGAGACATTGACACAGAGCCAATGTAGCGTGTTTATTTTATACCCCCAATTACCAGGAAGTTTCACCAAAAGGTCAAGACAAAGGAGATTATTTACATTTTTGAGTAGGCCCTGAGCATTCCTGGTGCTAGGCTGGATTTAGATATCAAAACCCACTTCCCCACACCATGGGCTGAAATGAAGGTCAAGCTGACAACACCCTTGTTCTTTTGGTAACATGTGTTCCCAGGGCATGACTTTGTCAAAGCCACTGGGTTCAGCTGACAATAATTAACGAATGCCCATGCACCTTCCCAGGGGACCCTCTACACTCTCCCTCTTCCTTCCTCTCTGAAATTTATGTGTGTGTGTGTGTGTGTGTGTGTGTGTGTGTGTGTGTGTGTGTGTGTGTATAAAGCTTCCATGCAGAAAAAAAATATCAACAAAATGAAAAGAGAGCCTATTACAAGGGAGAACATATTTACCAATGATATATATCCTATAAGAGGTTAATATATATGGAACTCATACAACTTAACAAGAGGGACTCAAATAATCCAGTTTTAAAAAGTGGGCAAAAGACCTAAATAGACATGTCTCCAAAGTAGATATACTGAAGGCCATGATACATATGAAAAAATGCTCAATGTTACTAATCATCCAAGAGATGCAAATTAAAACGACAATGAGGTATCACCTAACACCTGTCAGAATGGCTGTCATCAACAAATCAACAAAATGACAAGTGCTGGAGAGGATATGGAAAAAAAGGAACCTTCATGCACTGCTGGTAGGAATGCAGACTGGTACAGCCACTGTGGAGAACAGAATGGAGTTTCCTCAAAAAATTAAAAATGTAACTCCCCTTTGACCAGTGATACCACTTCTAGGAATATATCCTAAAAAACCAGAAACACCAATCAGAAAGAACATATGCACCCCTATCTTCATAGTAGCACAATTTACAATAGGTAAGATTTGGAAAGAGCCCAAGTGCCTATCAGTACACAAGTGGATAAAAAAGCTGGCACATTTATACCATGGAATACTGTGCAGCAGTTAAAAAGAAGAATCCCTTATCCTTTGAGACAGCAGAGTACTATGCTAAGTGAAAAAAAGCCAGTCAGAGAAAGACAAGTATCACATGATCTCATGCATATGTGGAATCTAATGAATAAAACAAAAAAACTGATGAAAAAAATAGATCCAGAGATATAGAAACATGAACAGACTGATGAATTTCAGAGGGAAAGTGGGGGTTGGGGAGTGGGTTTGGAAATGATTACCTGGGGAACTTATATCCATATATGGATAGCCCATGGACACGGACAATACAGTGGTGAAGACCTGGGAAGGGTGGGTACAGGGTGTTGGGGTTCAGTGGAAAAAAAGCACAAAGGGGACATCTGTAATACTTTCAATAATAAAGAAAAAAAATGTTCACCCAATTTTTTTGCAAAATTAAGAAAACTGAATATATATATATATACTTAATATATTTTTATTTATTTCAGAGAGGAAGGGAGAGGGAGAGAGAGATAGAAACATCAATGATGAGAGAGAATCATTGATCGCCTGCCTCCTGCATGCCCCCTACTAGGGATCGAGCCCACAACCTGGGCATGTGCCCTTGACAGAAATCAAATCTGGGACCCCTCAGGCCGACACTCTATCAATTGAGCCAAACCAGCTAGAGCTGAATATATTTTTAATCTTATTGAAGTTTTTAAATGTGTTATATAAGGAAATTATTTCATTTTGCTTATATTCAACTGGATATCCAATTATGCAGACTACATTGATTGATAATCATCATTTTTACTTTAACTACTACTGATATTTTTGTCATATCTTTTACTTTTTCTCTCACACACAGTCAAAGGCATACACATGCAGATCTTTCATCTAGGATGTATTATTAATTTTTACATATACATATACATGTACACATACATATACATATACATATACATAGGATGTATTATATGTATAAATTCTATCATTACATTTAATTTAAAGAAAGTTTTATTCACAGAAAGAAGACAGATATTTAAATAAAATATTTATTTAAAACCTGTTTTTTTTTCTATTATTGCTAGTAATAAGAATTAACACACAGTTACACATGTACACACAGCGATATATCTCTTTAGATTTTTCTAATCTACTGATACATTGTTTCTATTTTTCTCAGCTATCACTTGTCAATATTGTACTATTTCTTATAATTCTTTATTTTGTGTAAGACCAGCTTTCATCCTTTAACCACCTCCAAATTTCCCAAAGTTTTACTCTTACAAAGAATATTATAATCAAACTAGAGGCCTGGTGCATGAATTTGTGTACAGGGTATCCAGCCGGACCTCCTCGATTGGGGTCAATCCAGGCTGGGTCGGCCGGGGGAGGGGCTGAGGGAGGTTGGCCACTGGCCTTGCTCCAGATCGGGGTGGTGGTGCCAATCAGGGTCATAGTGCGTGTCAAAGCAATCAATTTTCTGGTCGTTTCAGGGTTCTGGTGGCTTGGCTTTTATATATATAGATTATTGAGATGTGTTAATGGTTTTATAAGAATTGTGATGATAGCTGTGCATACATTGTTTTGTTATTTTGACTTATTGTCTACAGCATCAATAAGCTATAATTTACATACCTTAAAATAAATAAAGCCACATCAATAACAGAGTCCCCTCTGGCAATTAAGCTATATCTCTGCATTTCTTTGCAGCAAAATCTTTGAAAGAGAAGTCCATAATTATTTTTCTTCTCTTCTGTTTTTTAGAAATTTGGATTCACTCCAATAAACCATTTACACAAAGAAACTGATTGAAGGAGACTTTGTCAAGGATATCATTCACCTGGAAATTATTACATCTTATGGTTAATGCTCACTCCTCATATAATTATACCTATGAGCATTATTTGATACAATTGATCTCTCTTTCCTTCCTGAAATCTTGTTTTTTCCTAGTTTCTAGAACATCACGCTCTGTGTGTTTTTTGTTGTTGTTGTTGTTGTTTTTTTCTCTGTCTCACTAGTTAGTCCTTTCCAGTTTCCTTTTCTATATTCTTTTTATATCCATGACCTCTATGTTTCAGAGTATTTTAAAGCATAATCTTAAACCTCTTCTCATTTCTTTCGATCTCAAGGCTTTAAACACCACCTATAAATTAACAATTTTCCACTTTACAGTTTTATTAAACTTCCCTTGAATTCCAGACTCATTCATCAAAGTGCCTACTAGAACCTGTATTTGGATATCTAATAAGCATCTCATCTTAAACCTGATACATTGCCTCACTGTAAAGAAACAGATTCTCTTTAAATTTTATTCAATGCAATAAGTGGAGAATTCATAATTTTAGTGACATAGATATAGCCAGTTCTCTTTGCCTCCATTGCAAATAAAGACACTGGTGCTGGAAGCTAATTCCAGCAGGGCATGATAAATGCAAGAAGTCCTCAAAAGGTTGATGGGCTTCTGTATTCAGCAGGGCTGAATCATATTGCCTGTTGGAATAGCTGAAAGCATTTCCCCAAACCTGAAAAGATGCATATATTATTGCCTGTTGCCAGATAGCTGAGGGCATTTCAATCTACGTGTTATCACCTGCTGCTGGCCAAACAGCTGAGCAGTCAAAGGCAGTTCCTCTAACCTGACAATGCCTACTGTATACCAAACCTTGCCTTTGATATGTATATCTGCTTTGCCTTAAGGCAATCTGTGTTAATAAAAGTCTAGGGGTCCAGAGATTCAGAGAACTTGGTTACTGAAGCTAGGTCTCCTCTAGCTCCCCCATGTATTCCAAATTTATATTTCTAGTCTCTTTATTAATTTACATGCAGCCCCTTCTCTGGATTTCTGAACCCTTCTAGATGCTGAGAAACACCCTGGCACACTGGAAAGTTAGCTTTTAGAGTCACTTAGTTTCTATTACATAGCAGAAGATATGACTCTTTAAAATATTAGTGATCATTAAATCTGATTATATATTTATTTGTCTTGAGATTTCTCATATCTCCAAGCATCTGAGACACCTATGATTTATTCAATAGAATGCTCAATATTTTTCATCTTGTGTTCTGCATTTAATTTTGTTATCCTTTACCCTGATGTTATAAATTAAAAAAGAAATCCCCTTAGAAAAGGAAGTACTTAGCCTTTCAAAATGTTCTGTTTATGAATGCAGTGATCCTCATGTATCTATGGAAGCTGTTTTTAAACATTTGGGGATTAATTGGATATAAAAATTTGTCACTTGTATGCACCATAGGCATATCAAATACAAATAAGCAAATACTGATAATTATGAAGAACTCTAATTGCTTCTATAACAACTGTATAAATGAACATTAACTCTTAGGATGGTATGAAGATGGAATGAGAAGGATGCTTTTTGGCCTGTCTATAACTTTATGCCTCCTTAAAATACTGACATGGATTCTATGAAATGACCTTTCTCCTTGATAAGAAAGTATTAGGGAATTTTTATAAAATGTACATAAAGGGGTATATTTTTTAAAAAATCTTCACATGTTGACCACAAGGTGATAAAATACATTAAAATTAGTCCTAGCTCAATCCTCAGTATGACTGGAATGTGTAAAGAGATAACGTCACATAACAAAGTAGGGAAAACCCCATCTATAAATTTCTGTCATTTGCCTGGGCTCTTTTTTTTAAAAAAAATATTTTTATTGATGTTAAAGAGGAAGGGAGAGGGAAAGAGAGTTAGAAACATCAATGTTGAGAGAGAATCATTGATTGGCTGCCTTCTCCACCTCCCCACACTGGGGATCAAGTCTGCAACTGGGCCATGTGCCCCTGAATCTAACCGGAGATCCTTCATTCCATAGATTGATGCTCTATCCACGGAGCTAACCAGTTAGGGCTGCCTCAGCTCTTTGAAAATTTAATGAGTTCCCTTCTGGGACTACAAAATATTTCCCAATCAAATTGATATAACTTTGCTTAGTTCTTAAAAAAGTAATTTAGATTCTAGTTTCTGAAATTTAAAAAATAAAAATAAAATAAAAACTTTTATTTGCTTAAGTAAATCAAAGTAAGGGAATTTGCAAATTTTCTAAAGAAAATAATTTTAGCTTCAAATGCTATAAAAGAGCAATCTCTTTTTAAAAGTTTCAGACACTTATCTTTGCTTAACTACATGTGGGGGGAAGACACCCTTTTTTCAAATAAGATAATATTCACATATTCTGTGGATTGGAATGAGATATTTAGGGGTTATTATTCAATCTTGTACAATCCTGCCCGTTGTTTTAAATGATCACAACTATGTAATTTAGTTATTATTTAGGGTTCTACAGATATACAAAACCAATAGGAGAGAGAGTGGGAGGGAAGGACAGAGGGGAAGAGGGGGAGAGAAAGAGAGAGAATTATTTTAAGGAATTGACTCATGAGATTATGGTAATTAGAGTGGTCAAAATCTTCAAGCCAGACTAACAGTCTGGACACCCATGGAAGAGTTTATGTTGCTATTCAAATGTGAAGGCAATCTAGAGGCATATTTTTCTCTTCTTTAGGAGATCTCAGGAGAGCATTATGCTAAGCAAAATAATCCAGTCAGAGAAAGATAAGTATCACATGATCTCACTGATATGTGGAATCTAATGAACAACATAAACTGATGGACAAAATTAGATTCAGAGACATTGAATCATCGAACAGATTGTCAAACTTCAGAGGGAATGCAGGGGAGGGTGGGAGGGTGGGAAGAGATAAACCAGTGAACTTGTATGCATATATGCATAACCCATTGGACAAAGACAACAGGATAGTGAGGGTTTGGGATGGGGTGTCGGGGCAAGCTGGGAGAGGTCAATTGGGGGGAAATGGGGACATATGTAATATTTCCAAAAATAAAAATTAAAAAGAAAAGAAAAAGAAAAAAAGAATGACAAGTAGTCTCTGCAAGCTGGAAAAGGCAAGAAATAGATTCACTCCTAGGACCCCCAGAAAAAAAGCAGCCTTGCTGATGCCTTGATTTCAGCCAAAACTCATTTTGGACTTCAGGCTTCAGGTCTCCAGGATAATAAATTTATGTTGTTCAAGCAAAAAAAAAAAAAAAAAAAAAAAAAAAAAAGCCTTTCAACTGATTGAGGCTAGGCTCACCACATTATGGAAGGTAATCTGATTTACCCAACGCCTACACTAGCATTTATATGTTAATCTCATCTAAAACATATAGGAGCAGAGATATCTAGACAGGTTTTTGAACAAATACCTGGGTACTGTCGCCTAGCCAAGTTGACATATAAAATTAAGCATCACAATTTAACTCCATAATTTTGAGATAAATTCTTTGTTCAAATCTACCTGTTTTCTTTGGTTAGCCCTTCTATCCATTTATGTCATTTTATAATGTGAAATTAAGTAGTTGAAAAAAAGACATATGACATATATAACTCAAAATATTTACTCTCGGTCTTTATACCAAAAATAATAATAATAATAATAATAATCATTTTTAGGACTCCTGCCCCAAAGGCCTGTTTGGAAAAGAGAATGAAGGATCCTTGAAGAGAGAAGGGGAAACAGTCTTATTTTTCAGCCTGTGAATTGATCCCTAGCAATGGCTTTGCTTATTCACCTTTGTTCACATAGAATCTCCCAGTAACTGTTAGTGATTGAGGCTGTGGCATGGTCTATTATCTTTTCTCTTCCAGATTCCTATCCATAGGCAGAATACTGGCGAAACTTAAGTTATGTTACTCACTCAGGTTACAGGGATAAAATCCAAATCCATCAGAGTCTAAGGAGGATTAAAATGTCTGGTATGGCATATCTAGTCTAACTATCTTGCCATAGTGTGTCTTCCACAAATTGGTACCTTCTGACCAAAATATTTGGGCATTCCTTTATATATATATTCACCTCCTCATCTTTAGAATCATGTTCCAGGTGTCTCACTAATTTTCCCACTTTCCAATGGCATATGGCCAATACCAGTATTCCTAAAAAATGGGACTTCAGTCCCATAGTAAAATCTAATTTCTCAGAGGAGTGAAGTCCAAGGTAGACTATAGGAAAAACCTAGAATAATCTCAATTTTATATGTTAAGAAAACCTCAAATTTCTTAATACAGTGGATGTTTATGAAATTTGTGCTAAAATAAATTTCCAGATTGCAAGTTTATGATGCTTTTTATTCTATTTCATCAATTTAGTATGCTTTCTTAGAAATAACAACATTTAATTCTCACCACCTCTCAAACATCAGTTTCTCTCCTAAATCACAATTGTATTTTACTGTTCTCCAGTGGTTTTAGAGCATGGGTCTGAGCAATGACAGCCCTTTAAGCCAGAAGTCTAATAATAATGTAGTCAAAAAGGAAGATGATTTTAACTTAAAACAACAATTTAATCTGTGGTACACCTGGGAATTTGTCCTACCTAAAACCAAAAATATCAAAAAGGCCTCCAAATGTACTTCATAAAAATGGGATTTCTCTAGGAAGGTTTTAAGAGGGGAGAAAAAACAAACAAATTTGCTGCTAAATCTTTTATTATTTTTTTTGAATGTAGGAAGTCATGAATATTTTTGGAAAGAAAGCACTGGGTTAACAAATATGTAAGATCCCTCTCAAAATATTTCCTCATTGTGCCTCTTTCAAACTCTGAGGCTGGTAAGATGATTCATCTACTCCCTAGCTTTCTGTCTTTCTCTCCTGCTACCTCTTTCCCCTACTCTCATTCTTCTTCCATGTCCTCATTCTGCCCCTCCTCTGCTCAAAATAGTTAAGGCATCTCTGCTCTTCAAGAACTAAACCTCCTGACTATTGCCTCTTCTTATTGCAGCCCTGTGGGAATCATTGTCTTTCTCCTTTCTGTTGGTCATTTCTTTTGAGATGTTGCTATTGGAATTTTAGAGATTAAGTCAGATATTCTGTTTTATAGGTAAACACTACAAGCCTTTTAATTGTATAAATTTTATTTTAAAGTGTATTTGGAGATTAAAGTTAACAACAAAACTATGGAAAGGTACAGTGATTTCCCACATAACCCTTGCCCCACACATGCATAACCTCTCTAATAATAACATCACCCACCAAAGTGGTACATTTGTTATAATCAATGAACTTACATTAATACATCATAATTATCCAAACTACATAGTTTGAACTAGGGTTCATTCTTGGTGTTGTACATTCTATCAGTTTGGATAAATGTAGTAACCAGTATAGTATCATACACAGTGTTTTTACTACCCTAAAAATTCTCTGTGTTCCATCAATTTATTTCCTACTCACCACCAAATCTTTAGCAACCACTGATTTTTCTGGAGACATTGGAATCACTTAAAATACTATGAAACCTAGAATGCTATCCTTTCAATTACAAAATCATTATTATTTAAAATGAATAATGACAAAAGTCATTTTGAAATGATTTTTTGAGGGGGAGTATAGTCAAAATTTAAGTGTGTAACCAAGCAACTATCTAATGTATTGACATATACTTGTATTTTATCATTAGCTGGAAATGTTTTATTTTCTTTTGTTTTCTTTTATATTTATTGGCGTTCTATAGAATCTTATACATATTATTCATTATTTTGCAAATATGATTTAATTAGGAACAATTTTATTTCAAATATTATGAAAAAATTGTAAATCATTATGTTACCCTACATTTTAGATCTGCTGAAGGTTTAACATTTAATCTATAGAAAAGCAAACTTGATGTTTTCACAAATAAGTAATGAATGTATTTTGATTTACCTCTAATTAAAGTCAAAGCTATAGACAAATATTTCACATGTACCTTGTTCATGTGTTATTACTAGTATCAAAAGTTTCTACAAAGAATCTATACAGAGAAGTATATACAATGAAAAGGTTAGATTTCTCCACTAAATTTTTTATAGCTGTATAAAAAATACTATATCAAGTTGACAGTGAACATTTTATTTTAGTTGTTTTGCACTTTGTTGATCTGGAAGCTGATACTTCAGCATCCTAGAATGAGTTACTTTCCTGTTAATAACACAATCTAATATTTGTCACATAATACATTTACATCATTTCTACCTTTGCAAAAACAGTGTTTATTACAAAATAGTAAAGCTTTCCAAGTGTAGAGTATATTATGAGATTTGCTGAATACATTAACTGCCTTGCAAATGACATAAGAAATGTCACATTTTATGAATCAGAGTTAACAAGATCTAAAAAATGGTATGCCACAATTTTCACAGTGCATTATAAGAATATTCTATCTGTGTATATTGCAGGTATTTATGATTAAATTTTAAAGCTTCAGCAAAGAATCTCTTTCTAGCAAGTTTTAGAAGTGATTTTCCCAAGACTACTCTAAATAGAAATATATAAGAGGTTTCTTTATGCTTTGCATGAGTGGATGCTAAGAATTATCAAGAAATATATTTTGCCTGAAGTGTACCACTTTCTTAATTTTTAGAACATCTTGATCCTTCATTTCCAGATGAAGTATTTATTACATACTAGAAGCCCGGTGCATGAAATTCATGCACGGGTAGGGTCCCTAGGCCTGGCTGGCAATCAGGGCCGATCAGGGCCTTCTGGCTGCAGACCAGGGCCTATCTTCATTCTGCGCTGCCCCTTGGTGGTCAATCAAACTCCCGGTCGAACTCCTGAGGTGGCACTTTTCATATTAGCCTTGTATATATATATATATATATATATATATATATATATATGGATTGTTATTTATTACAAAAACAGTCACAATTGCCTGAGGTGTCCCTAATGTATTTATCTATATTGAAAATGTTATGCATCCTCAATATTCCATAAATATAAAGCACATAAAACCCATTAGAATTTTATTTCTATAAATTAGCTTTTCAAGGACATTTTATGTTGGTTTTGATTATCTTATTTTGAAAAACCATGTCTGAGTGAGAAATGTATTATGTAACCTAACCACAATATTTTTCTTCAATTTCCTTAATTTATTCAACTAAAATTAATTAATAACAAGAGCAAAACCTGTATTTCATGAAAAATTATTCCCTACATGATATCCCTTGTTTAAAACCAAAAATATTTTCATAAGAGAAAGAAGATAATAGAAGTAAAAAGCAGTTGACTGATAATATGAATTGATCCCACAGAAGCTTAAGGAAAGTATACTTTATATAGTTAATACTTACTTAGGTAATTAATTTACTTTGTTTTCTTCCTGTACTACTATACTTACTTTATAATGTATTCTGGATCATCTATATCTTTATACTCTATCCAAAATAATCAAATTTGTGTATGTTTGGTAGCTAATATGTTATTAAGATGATAAAAGTGCACTAAGGAAATAATGATGATTACTATGGCATTCCATATACATGCTAAAGACTAACTTTATCTTATGTTTAAAAAAAAACCCTGTTTCATCAGAGCATCTGGAATCTCTTTAGAAATAGAAATGTATTGCCCATAACCTGTTTCATTATAGCATCTGGAATCTCTTTAGAAATAGAAATGTATTGCCCATTGTTGAAGCTAAACAAAGCACTTTGCTAATAGGCTATTATGTTAAAATGTCTTAATTTTAAATTTAAATCATTAAGATTATTGTACTGTTTTTAAATGCTATCTGACAATGCTTATAAATGTGCACTTAGAAATCAGAGGCACTGATTAAACAAACTAGACTGTGAGTTAACTATTCAGACCTGTCTACATAATTTAGGGGTCATTGTGAATGCTGCTCTTAACAATAACAAGAACATTCCTATCTGTGCTATTTGTCTTAAAACCTCTGTTAATGCTTATAATATATCTTGTCCCATGCCTCATCATCTTTCTGGTAAAGGGTGGAAAGTATTAATATTAATGCAATTACTAAAATTTCCTGGTTCTTATAGGTCAGCTTACAAAACAGTTACCTCAATATAAAATCTGAGTTAGGTCTGAGAGGTCCTGTGGCATGTTTATGTGTCATGATCCACATCTCTTATTTGCGCCGACCTCATCTCTGCTGTGTGTATGTCAATTATTATTGGGGTGCCATCAGGCCTTGTGAACACCTTGATATGGCTATTGATGTCATATAAATGGTAATGCCATTTCAAAAACTGAAACTGTGTACTTTGAATAGCAGCATGAAAGCCCCATTTTTTTTCCATCATCAAACAACCTGGACCATCCTATGAACAGACTTCTAATTTATGTTGTAGAATGAATTAGAATATCAGAAAATGCCCTGATAATTAGCAATCATCATCTTTATTTTATTTCTTCTTTCTCTACCTTTATCCTTTCTGTTTTCCCCTCCCTCATTTCCTTGCTTCTTTTCTTCATCCTTTCTTCCTTTCTTTCCTTTTAATTTTGAAATATTATTGTTCCTGTGTATGTTGCTATCAGAACTCTTGCTCCCTCTGGCTTCAATACTCCCAGTTTCACAGTTTTCTTTTCTAAACCCTGAACGGATTTTTGCCAAAAAGCATGTTTTGAATTAACAGTTTATTCTGTCACATTTTACTTACATCACAGAACATAATGCTGTTATGAAAACTACATGTTTTGTATTAAAAATATAAGCCAATGAAGAAAATGTTAAAGAGAAAAAAAGTAATCTGGAGGTCAGGTAAAATGATTGTTAAAAATTGATCTGTGGATTTAGCAAGTTTTAGGTTATTGGCAACAAAATGCTCATATGTGCGTGCATATGTGAATGTGCTTTAACCTGAAAGAAATAACTTCAATTGAAATGTGAAAAAATGATACAGTTGAATTTGGGGAAAAAAAAGTTGAGAGGGAAAGGAAGGGATAGAAGCAGAGAGACAGATAGAGATGTAGGAATTGAATTATCACAGTAATATGAATAGAAAAGAGAGAGTAGGTTCTATGCCAAGAAGAAAAGATGGTCATAAGTAGGAAGGAAGATGTTTATCTTTAGTTACAGGAAAAAAAAAAAGAAGAGAATATGGTTATTGATGTTTGCAATTTAGTTGATTTTTTTTCTCACTAAAAAGAGAATGCTACTCAGTAAAGGAGGAAATGTGGTTATCCAAAGCAATGAAGATTGTGGAAGGTATTTAATAAACTTGGGGAGAGAGGAGAAGGTACAGGCCTTTTAGAATAAGTGATTATATAATAGATTATGAAACACCAATATGTTTACTGGGCAACTTTAAGGACTCACTTGAAATTACTGGTCATGGAAGTAAAGTGAGACAAGTTAATCTTTTTGTCTTCTATCCCTATGTAAGCATAGAGTCATATAAGTTGAGAAATGTATTTAAACAAGATAGGGGATTTTCCAAGTTACTAGAAAGAAATAGAAGGCACTTAATTTGGAACAATATACAATGGACTTGTTATAAAATATTAACAAAGGATGTAAACTATATAAATATTAAAATGTAGAAATGGAATGAACTAAGATGGTGATGTAGGTAAACATGGTATTCCAATCCTCCATTACCATATCAAAATTACAACCAAGATACAGAACAACCATCATTCAGAACTACCTGAAATCTGGTTGAATGGAAGCCCTACAACTAGAGAATTAAAGAATGAACTGCATTGAGACTGGTAGGAGGGGGGAGGCATGGGAAAGGCCAGTCCAACACCCACATGTAGCATGTGTTTAATTGGGAGGAAAATCTTGGCTGTGGAGGCCTCCCATGAGGAGCAAGAAGTCCCAGTCCCACACCAGAACCATCAGCCCAGGGTTCCAGTGATGGGAAGAGAAGTTATTATAATTTAGGGTTGTGAAAAACCAATGGGCCTGCTGGAGATCCTGGAAGTTCCTCTTAAAGGGCCCATGTGCAGACTTACTCCAACTCATTCCCTCTGAGCTCCAGTGATGGGTCAGCGGCTTGAAAGGATCCAGGGACATACGGGGAGGAACTAAATTTCCTGGCATCAGGGCAAGAACTGGAAGGCAGCTTTCTGCCAGACAAAAGTGTTGGCAGAGGTCACTATTCCTCTGCTGAGACCTACCTCGTCCCCCAGAGGTGACTGGCAGGTACCATATCTGAGTGGCAATCAATCTAGCCCACACAGTTTGACCCACCCTGGTGATTCCCTGAGACCCCACACCACCCAATTTGCAGGTCCACCTAAGCTATTTTCAGTGGCTTTTCCATATGAATAGCCCAAAATCTCTCAGACAAGTAGCAGCTGGCCTCAGCATCATGACCCATACCTCTTGATAAATGACCTCAGGCCCAACACTAGCAGCAGCTTGCCAAGGTTTAAAGATTGGCCTCTCCTGGTCACCTCCAAGCCCAGCAAAAGTAGCAGCCATCTTCAGATTGTTAAGTAGTTCATGCTGGGTGGCCCCAGGTAGGCACAGACAGTGGCTGCCTTTGCACCTCCTGGGAAACTCCAGAGCCAGTGCACCTTGTGGAAAGCTTCAGACCATACCAGATCACAACTGTATCATATCCATGAGTGACACATTCAAGGGGTAGGTTCACAATGAAGCAAGTCCTGCCCTATAGGGGTGTCTCTTGCACAGCAGCTCTTCCACTGTAGTCACAGCTGGTCCTCACAGCCACTTGGTCTGGGGTTCAATTCCTCCTAGTCATACCAATACCAATCAAGGCTCAACTACAACAAGATAATGCACACAGCCCATCAAGAGGTGCACCTAGAGTGTCCAACTCAGGTAACTGGGGAGATTGAGCCACTGGGCTATACAGGCACCTGCTACAGGATGCCACTCTATCAATTCCAGGAGACATAGCAGCTCTACCTAATACATAGAAACAAACACAAGGAAGCATACAAAATGTGGAGACAAAAAAACATGTCACAAATGAAAGAACAGAAGAAATATCCAGAAAACGACCTAACTGAAATGGAAGCAAGAAAACTACTAGAGACAGAGTTCAAAACAATGATTATAAGGATGCTTAAGGGTCTTAATGAGAGCTTCAAGGAACCTAGTGAGAATTTTAAGAAACTTAGTGAGAACATCAAAGACATGAAAAGGTAGCTGTCAGAAATGAAGGATACACTAACTGAAATGAAGAATACTTTACAGGAAAGTAACAGTACAACAGAGGAGGTCAAGAATCAAATAAGCAATTTGGAATATGAGGAAGCAAAAAAACACCCAATCAGAAGAGCAAAAAGAAAAAATAATTTAAAAATATAAAGATAATGTAAGGAGCCTCTGGAACAACTTTAAGCATACCAACATTCACATCATGGGTGCCAGAAGGGGTAGAGAGGGAGCAAGAAATTAAAAAGAAATAGACTTACAGTCCAGGAAGCACAGGGTCCCAAACAAGAGGAAACCAAAGAGACCCACATCAAGACACATCATAATTAATATGCCAAGGGTTAAAGACAAAGAGAAAAACCTTACAAAGCAGCAAAAGAAAAGCAGTTAGTTACCTACAAGGGAGCGCCCATACAACTGTCAGCTGATTTCAAAACAGAAACTTTGAAGGCCAGAAGGGAGTGTCAAGAAATCTAATGAGCAAAATAAATTGATGAATAGATTAGCACCCTGGGATGGGGCAAGATCCAGGTGGAGGTAGGCAATGGGAGGGGAAAGGTGGGGGTTATCTGTAATACTCTCAATAAAAGAGATTTTTAAAATAAATTTAAAAATTTAGAATGAAGAGGGTTAAAATTAGTGAACAGTGCGATTAAATAATTTTAGTTTCTTGTTTGGGGGTAGAAATCTAAGGATTATTTTATTTGCAGTACTCTGTGGAGCAGGGTAGAAATATATTGAAATCAAAATAAAAGAAAGTTTGATGCAATTCACAATATTACCACTTTGGAAATGAATACCTAATGTCAGATAAAAGGCAAAATTATTGATTGATGAGTTCAATAAATGGGGTTCAAGAGTATTCAAAGGTGGGACATCTATATGGATATTGACATCAGCCAGATACATGATAAGAATGGTGTTATCTCTAACAGAGAGCTAGAAGTTAAAATACTGACTAAATGAAGACCATGAACTGCAGAGTTCATAGGTGACTATAATAACGAGGCATATTGAGTACTATGATCTGCTGACATATGACTCAATGACTGAAATGTCTAATGGACAAAGAGAGAAAAAACTTATTTGAAAGCAGCAAGGAGGACATATTGCATTTCTTGACTTAATGATATGAAAAGTGTGGAGAGAAAGTAGCTAAGAGTTTTTAAAACAAGAGAAGTGATTTTTCTAAGGAGAGAGCCCATTTTTAATTAGATCAAGAGGGGAAAAAAGACATTTAGTACAGTTTCATAATATAGGTTATTTTTCAGTCAAATAAGCATATTGTATAGATTTCAGTATAGAAGAGGGATATAGGGTCATAAAGAAGGAAGATAATGCAGACCTTGATGGATGTTTGAGTGCATTAGAGGACCGGTGACCTGAAAGTCTTAAACTTCATGTGGTAATTTACATAATCCAAAATGAAGGACAAAAATGTAATGAGGCTGGTGTTCTTAAAGCTGAAAAATTTGCCCTAGCAGGCTGGTTTGGCTCAGTGGATAGAATGTTGGCCTGCGAACTGAAAGGTCCCAGGTTTGAATCCAGTCAAGGGCACATGCCCGGGTTGTGGGCTCAATCCCTAGTGGGGGACTTGCAGGAGGCAGCCAATCCATGATTCTCTCTTATCATGGATGTTTCTATCTCTTTCTCCCTCTTTCTTCCTCTCTGAAATCAATAAAAATATATTTTTAAAAAACTGAAAAATTTGGTAAATTGTAAATATAGTGATACTGGGTGACATGTGAGTCTTGTCAAGAGAGCCCTTAGTCCTGAAGCCTCTATTGACTCCTTGCTTGTAGATATGTGATGGCCAAAGAAGTAGTAAAGGGAGTTAATCTGGAAATATCAGGGTCCTAGTGACATCCACTAATAGAGAGGATGAAGCCAGCTGATGTGGTAGCCTTACACATATAATCTATAAAAGTGGAAAAGAACATAACTAATGCATTCAACCTCTGACTTGATAACTTTCCAGTGACAATTTTCATACTAAACATCATAAAAATTCAAAAAAGGAGGAGAGCAAGTATGAAAAGCTTCTGTCAGAAGTTGCTCTAAATGGGAGCAAAGAAAATAGAATAAGAGCTGGAGATACATGTTATTCATTTATGTGAATATAATCTCACCAAGCTAATGAAATATATAATTCAAATTATTTTTCATAAGAGAGAGAGTGACCATTGTTGAATTTGCTAACCAATAAAAAACAACTGAGTGCAAACCTTGAAATTCCTCTATGAGGTCAATTATTTGAAGTAAATATAAAGGGCACCAGAGAATGTGCTAAATAACTAGGTTTCTTGGTACAGAACAGAAGAGATAAAAGACGACTAAAAACATGTGAGTACGTGTGTCTGAATCTCAAATCATTTCTTCAGTTGACAACTTTGGGAAAGAAGGAACAAAGCAAAACTATAAAAATAACGATTTAAAGACAGACACTCTGTGGGTTATGTATGTGTTTGTGTATCTGCTGGTTTTGTATGTGACCAATAAAGTTTTATCCTCTATGTAATTAATGGATCATTCAGCTGTCCTTGACCTTGGAGATGGGCAGTGTATGTACTAGATTTTTGCCTCCATGTGGTGGGAAAATACACTCTGTTGTGATAGTTGTTTCCGTCACTATGGATTTTTGGTGAGTTTTCTACCTTAAGAGCAACACTCATCTTGTATGAAACACCACAATTTGTTTATTTAACAGATACATTCAAGAACTTACTATGATTATCAATTGCCCAAAATAATCCAAAGCTTAAAATATGCATAATTTTACTTAACTAAAATCAGTTATATTTTTATATTCTCATATTGCACACTGATATGGCTATTTCTTCTGCCCTCTGCTGATAGGATCTGCTTACATGAATACAAAGCTTGTTGTCTCTTTTGTTACCAGTTAAGTTAGAAAAAGAATTTTTATTTTCTATTAAAGCTAAACCATGCAAATTTATTTTATTTTTAATAATTATATAAATTTTATATAAAATTGAGGTGTCTAGAGAATCGCAATTATGAAGAAAACCATAATTGGGTTAAATATATTTTCTACTCTTTTCTCATACCTAGCAAACATTAAAAGCTCTATAAATGAGGTCACAATGATACTTTCAAATCACTTTTTGTAATTTGGTAATCAGACATATGTTTTAAAATCGAGATACAATAGTAAAAAGAAGGTAATAGATTAAGGCAATATTTTGTGCTTGTCATGTAGACTGGGTAGATTGTAATTTATAATCTATTGGATTTCAGGTTTCTAATCTTGAACTAAGAAACAAAATGAAAGATGAAATATGGCATGCAAGCTCTTTTGTCTATATAGTAGACACCTTGAGTGATTTTTATAAAAAGAGGTATTTTGTTCTCTATGTACTTTATGTTTGTTCTCTTATTTACAGTTATTTTTCAGTTCTATATCTTATTTAGCCTTCATTTTTTTTTGGTGGTAACTTGGTAGAATATTTTTCTGCCATTAAATAAAAATAAAGAACCTTTTACTCTATAAAAAATAGCACTTTTCTTACAAGGATGGTGCCTCCAGCAAAATATAAGTCTGTATTTTGAGGATATGTTTTTTAAAAAAATACTCTCTAATGTTCAAAAGACCTTGTTTTAGTATGCTCATGTGTTTTAAAGTGACTTATAAATTTTTCTGTAAAGTTGAAAATAAAGCTAAATGTATAAATAAATTTCTATCAAGATTTCAGTAGTAGCCCTTTTAGCATACAAATATGATTTTAAATCCCAATTCGGCAAGTATCTATGCCTTTATTCTTTGACAAGTTATTTTTTTCTCTATCCCTCAATGTTCTCCTTGATAAAACAGAGATGATGATGTCTACCCCAGTGAACTGTTATAACAATTTCATTAAATTATACAAGTAAATTGTATGTGATAGATTTAGCTATATTATGAGCATTTTAGAAATATAGTCACTTTATTAACAAAAAGAATAGATGGTAAATCAGGGCAAGGTAATCTTAAAAAGCCAAGACAGGATTAGACATATAACATGTGGCATAAAAGTTATATATCCATATTGCCTACTCAGTTATATTGGAATGAATTTGTATTTAAAATTACTTCTTGAGAAAAATACAAGAAAAATTATATCAAACACAATATTATTTTAATAAAATATCCAGCATGAGTAAGATTAGCCTTTTCTTAAGCAGAGAGATTGACTTTACAACCCAACTGCTAAGAAGATGGATTATTTTTTGATGACATGACAAGTGTGAAACACCACAAATTTGTTTATTTACTAGTAACATATATTCTTAAGAACTTACTATGTGTTAGGCATTAGGTCATGTAGTGTATACAGTATATATTGGGTAATGAAACAGGCATAATCTATTCCCTTATAACATTTAGTTTGATGGAACTCGGGATATAGAGATAAATAAAAATGAATTTAATTAAAATTAATATAAGTTCCCTGATTAAAAGTGGAAGAGGTTAAGGTAGAGATTAATAGAATGAGAGAGCACAGGGTTTCTTAGAGTATTCAAGGTAGACAGAGGTCATATGACATATATATAATCAAAGGATGAGGAAAAGCAGGTCATCTATAGAAAGAAAAATGGGAACAGTGAATACAAAGATCTAAAATAGATGATTTTGGGTGCTTTAGGCATTGAAAGCAAATCAATTTTCTGTGGTATATTAAAGAAGAAAGTCATTTGAAAATATGCTGGAAAGGTAAGGAGAGAAATCATGCAGTGCCTTGCACACCTTGTTAAGAAATTTGCATTTTAGAAGCTCCAGTGGTGCAACTGGTTAGCGCGCGGTACTTATAAGAAATTTGCATTTTATTTCCAGGGTCATGGAAAGTCATTGATTAGTTTTAATCAGCAAAATAAGATTAGATTTATCTTCTGCAAGGATCACTTTGACTACTACATGAAAGATAGTTTTAATATCTGTACTATGCTTTGAAAATACTTAGATATTATTTTTATTGTTCACACTATATGTCTGCATCCTTCCCGCCACACACACACACTTTGCTCACCTCCACCCAGCCCTAGGCCACCCTTCCCTCTGGCCAACCTCACACTGTTGTCTGTATCTATGGGTTATGCATGTATGTTCTTTGGCTAACCCCTTCACCTTCTTTCATCCAACCTCTCCCCCCCACTCCCTTCTGACAGCTGTCAGTCTGTTCCATAAATCCATGACTCTGTTTCTATTTTGTTCATCAGATTATTTTTTTCATTAGTACCCATGTATAAGTGAGATTATATGGCATTTGCTTTTCTCTGACTGGCTTACTTTAATTCACATAACAGTCTCCAGGTCCATTCATGCTTTTGCGAAATGTAAGAGTCCCTTATTTTTACAGCTGCATAATATTCCTTACCATCATAATTTTATCCACTCATATACTGATGGGCACTTGGGCTGTTTCCAGATCTTGGCTACTGTAAATAACACTTCTATGAACACAGGAGCGCATATATTCTTTCTGAGTAGTGTTTCAGGATTCTTTAGATATATTCCTAGAAGTGGGATCACTTGGTCAAAAGGCAGTTCCCCCATTTTTGTTGTTGTTTTGTTTTAGGAAACTCCATACTTTTTTCCCACAGTGGTTGCAATAGTCTGTATTCTCATGAGGGTTCCCTTTTCTCACATCCTTGCTAGCACTTCTTGTTTCTTGATGGTAGCCATTCTGGCAGGTGTGAGGTAATATCTCATTATGATTTTAATTTGTATCTCTCTGATGATTAGTGATGTTGAACATTTTTTTTCATATGTCTATTGGCCATCTATATGTCCTGTTTGGAGAAGTGTCTATTCAGGTCCTTTGCCCATTTTTAGTTAGATTATTTGTCTTCCTGGTGTTGAGTTGTATAAGTTCTTTTCATATTTTGGAAATGAACCCCTTATTAGATGTATCATTGGCAAATATGCTCTCCCATAAAGTCAGTTCCCTTTTCTTTTTATTGCTTTCTTTTGTTGTGCAGAAGCTTTTTAGTTTTATGTAGTACCATTTGTTTATTTTTTTCCTTTGTTTCCATTTCCTTAGTAGATATAGTAGCAAAAATATTGCTATTGATATTTTACTGCCCATGTTTTTATGGTTTCACAAACTATATTTAATTTTTTATCCTTTTTGAGCTTATGCTTTCTTGTGTATGATGGCAGTTGGTGGTCTAGTTTCATTTTTATTAATTTTCCTTCATTGATTAAGGTATTACATATGTGTCCTTATCCCCTCATTGCTCCCCCACCCCCCACTCGTGCCCTGACCCCCCTGGTGTCTGTGTACATTGGTTAGGTTTATATATGTGCATACAAGTCCTTTGGTTAATCTCTTACCCCTTACCCCAACTTTCCCCTATCTCCCCTCTGCGGTTTGATGGTCTGATGAATGCTTCTCGTTTTTGTTCATCAGTTTATGTTGTTCATTATATTCCACAAATGAGTGAGATCATGTGGTATTTATTTTTCTCTGACTGGCTTATTTCACTTAGCATAATGCTCTCCAGGTCTATCCATGCTGTTGCAAATGGTAGGAGTTCCTTCTTTTTTACTGCAGCACAGTATTCCATTGTGTAGATGTATCACAGTTTTTTAAGCCACTCATCTGCTGATGGGCATTTAGGCTATTTCCAAAACTTAGCTATTGTAAAATATGCTGCTATGAACATAGGGGTGCTATACCCTTTCTGATTGGTATTTCTAGTTTCTTGGGATATATTCCTAGAAGAGGGATCACTGGCTCAAATGGGAGTTTCATTTTTAGTTTTTTGAGGAAACTCCATACTGTTCTCCACAGTGGCTGCACCAGTCTGCATTCCCACCAGCAGTGCACCAGGGTTTCTTTTTCTCCACATCCTCACCAACATTTGTCATTTGTTGATTTGTTGGTGTTAGCCATTCTGACAGGTGTGAGATGGTACTGCATTGTTCATTTGATTTGCATCTCTCGGATGATTAGTGACTTTGAGCATGTTTTAATATGTCTCTTGGCCTTCCTTATGTTTTCTTTAGAAAAATATCTATTTAGGTCCTTTGCCCATTTTTTTGATTGGGATCTTTATCTTCCTTTTGTTAAGTTGTATGTGTTCCCAGTAAATGTTGGAGATTAAACCCTTACTGGTGATAACCTTGGCAAATATGTTCTCCCATGCAGTGGGCTTTTTTTGTTTTGTTGATGGTTTCTTTTGCTGTACAAAAGCTTTTTATTTTGATGTAGTTCCATTTGTTTATTTTCTCTTTAGTTTCCATTCCTCTAAGAGCAGTATCGGTGAAGAAATTGCTTGGGCATATGTCTGAGATTTTGCTGCCTGCGGATTCTTCAAATATTTTTATGGCTTCCCATCTTAAGTTTAAGTCTTTTATCCATTTTGAGTTTATTTTTGTGTATGGTGTAAGTTGGTGGTCTAGTTTCATTTTTTTGCATGTATCTGTCCAATTTTCCCAACACCATTTATTGAAGAGACTGTCTTCACTCCATTGTATGTTCATGCCTCTTTTGTCAAATATTAATTGGGCATAGGGGTTTGGGTCGATTTCTGGGTTCTCTATTCTATTCCATTGATCTATATGTCTATTCTTGTGCCAGTACCAGGCAGTTTTGAGAACAGTGGCTTTGTAATACAGCTTGATATCTGGTATTGAGATTCCTCCTACTTTGTTCTTCGTTCTCAAGGATGGTACAATATTCACAAATCAATAAACATGATACATCACATAAACAAATTGAGAGATAAAAATCACATAGTCATATCAATTGATGCAGAAAAAGCATTTAACAAAATCCAACACCCTTTCCTGTACCCAATACATGAGTTCCTAAGTATATAAATAATATCTTGGTGGACTTTATTGGAGATATCAAGAGCAAAACAGTCATAGTAGGATTTAACTCCCAACTGTCATCAATGGATAGATCTATCATAGGAAAAATAAAACAAAATAAAATAAAATAAAATAAAATAAAACACACACACACACACACACACACACAAAAAAAAACAATCAACAAGGAAACAGCAACCTTAAATGATACACTAGATCAGATTAATTAATTGATGATTTCAGAAGATTTCACCCTAAAGCTGCAGAATGTACCTTATTCTCAAGTTCACATGGAACATTCTCAAAGATAAACTACATGTTAGGACACAAATAAGTCTTAACAAATTCAAGAATATACTTAGATGCTGACAAAATGATTCGTGAGTGTGTGTGTATGTGTGTAAACTAACATCACACTACAAAACAGGCTGAGTATTGGTTTGTTGAAAACTTTAGTGGCTAAATCAGTAATTCCCAATCCTGGAAGGGCTGGTTAACATCTTAAATACAGTAATCAGGAGTCTATACTGTAAGGTCATTCTGCCTAGCCCTTCGGGTCAAGTGAAGCTATCTAAGTCTACAGCAGATCATTGTTTTTAATAATCTTTTTTTAATTTAAATAATTTTTTAAACTGTAAAACACTTTGATCATTTAAAAATTACATTTCATGAAATAAGCCAGTCATAGAAAGATATATATCATATGATCTCACTCATTTGTGGAATATAATGAACAACATAAACTGATGAACAAAAATAGATACAGAGATATAGAAGCATCCAACAGATCATCACATCTCAGAGGGAAGACAGGGGAGGGGGGAGGGTAAGAGATCAACCAAAGGACTTATATGCATGCATATAAGCATAACCAATGGACACAGACAGTAGGGGGCTGAAGGCACGTGCTGGGTGTGGGGGGGGGGGGGGTAGGAGCAGATGGGGAAAGGTCAATGGGGAAAAAAGGAGACATATGTAATACTTACAACAATAAAAAAATTAAAAATAGAACTATCATATGACCCAGTAATCCACTTCTGGGTATTTATCTGAAGAAAATAAAAATACTAATTCAAACCAGAGACATTGAAACATGGAACAGACTGACAAATCTCAGAGGTAAGTGGGGAGGGGGTACAGGGAGAGATTAACTAATGATCTTATATGCATACAAGAATTACCTATAGACACAGAAAATAGGGTGGTGAAGACCTGGGGTGGGGCGGGAACTGAGTGAAGGGGAGTAATGGTGGGAAAATAGGAGGACATCTTTAATACTCTCAACAATAAAGATTTAAAAAATAAATAAAATTACATTTCAGATTTATTCCAGAAATTTAAGCAATAATTTTTCTTTATTAAAACCAGATTCTCAGACTATATAAAAACTTCAAGAGAAAAGCACACTGCCAAGCTCATTCTATGAAGCCAGAATTACCCTAATCCCAAAACCAGATAAAGGCACTAAAAGAAAGAGAATTACAGGCCAATATCCCTGATGAACATAGATGCTAAAATCCTCAACAAAATTCTAGCAAATTGAATCCAGCATTACATTAGAGAGATCATACACCATGACCAAGTGAGATTAATTTCCAGATGCAAGGATGGTACAATATCCACAAATCAATAAACATGATACATCGCATAAACAAACTGAGAGTCAAAAATCACATACTCATATCAGTTGATGCAGAAAAGGCATTTGACAAAATCCAATACCCTTTCCTGATAAAAACCCTCAGCAAAGTGGGAATAGAGAGGCCATACCTCAACATAATAAAAGCCTTATGTGACAGACCTATAGCCAACATCATACTCAATGGGCAAAAACTAAAACCCTTTTCCCTAAGTAAAGGAACAATACAGGGCTGCCCACTTTCCCCACTCCTGTTCTACATAAGATTGGAAGTGCTAGCCATAGCGATCAGACAAGAAGAAGACATAAAAGGCATCCAAATTGGAAAAGAAGTAAAATTGTCATTATTTGCAGATGACATGATATTGTACTTAGAAAACCCTAAGGTCTCCATCAAAAAAATCTACTAGAACTAATAAATGAATTCAGCAATGTAGTAGGATACAAAATTAACATCCAGAAGCTATAGCTTTTTTATGCACCAACTAGAGGCCTGGTGCATGAAATTCATGCACGAGGGTGGGAGGGGAGGTACCCTCAGCCCAGCCTGCACCCTCTCCAATCCAGGACCCCATGGGGGATGTCCGAATGCCAGGAAGCAGTGGGACATCCCCCTCACAAACCTGGACTGCTGGCTCCTAATTGCTCACTTACCTGCCTGCCTGGTCGCCCCTAACTGCCTCCCCCCACAAGCCTGATCGCTCTCACTGCCTCTGCGTGCCAGCCTGGTCACCCCCAACTGCTCCCTTTGCCAGCCTAGTTGCCCCTCACTGCCTCCTACCAGCCTAATCACCCCCCAACTTCCCCCCCTCCTGGACAGGTCACCCCCAACTGCACCCCCCATGCCAGCCTGATCACCCCTAACTGACCCCCCCCATCCCTCACCAGCCTGGTCGCCTCTTCCTGCCCCCCTTACCAGCCTGGTCACCCCCAACTGCCCCTCTCTACTGGCCTGTTGACCCTTAACTGCCCCCTGCCAACCTGGTTGCCCCAAATGTCCCCCCTGCTGGCCTGGTCTCCCCCAATTTCCCCCTGCTATGCCGGCCTGGTCACCTTATGAAGCCTGCTTATTCAGTCATTTTGTTGTTCCTCAATAACTCCCCTGTTGGCCTGACTGCCCTAAGCAGCCTGCTTGTTCAGTCATTTGATCGTCCTTCACTATCCCCCCTGTTGGCCTGGCTGTAGGCAGCTATCTTGTGCGGGATTGAGGGTCAATTTGCATTTTACCTCTTTATTTTATAGGATAATAAACTCACAGAAAGAGAAAAAAAATATTTATCATTGCAACAAAAAATTAAGATACCTAGGAATACATTTATCCAAGGAGGTAAAGGACCTGTACTCAGAAAATTACAGGACACTGAAAAAAGCGATAGAGGAAGACACAAACAAGTGGAAGAATATACTGTGTTCATGGATTGGTAGAATCAACATCATTAAAATGTCCATACTACCCAAAGAAATCTATAGATTTTAATGCACTCCCCATTAAAATACCAATGGCATACTTCAAAGACCTAGAACAAACTTTCCAAAATTTTATTTGGAATAAAAAAAGACCCAGAATAGCCACAGCAATCTTGAGAAAGAAGAACAAAGTTGGAGGTATCACAATACCAGATATCAAGCTATACTACAAAGCCACTATTCTCAAAACTGCCTGGTACTGGCAGAAGAACAGACATATAGACCGATAGAACAGACTAGAGAGCCCAGAGACTGACCCAAGCCATTATGATCAATTAATATTTGACAAAGGAGAAAAGAGCATAACTGGAGTCAAGACAGTCTCTTCAATAAATAGTGCTGGGAAAATGGGACAGATACATGCAAAAAAATGAAACTAGATCACCAACTTACACCATACACAGAAATAAACTCAAAATGGCTAAAGGACTTAAATGTAAGACGGGAAACCATAAAAATTCTAGAAGACTCTATAGGCAGTAAAATATCAGACATATGTTGTAGCAATATCTTTACCAATACAGCTCCTAAGGCAAAGGAGACTAAGGAGAAAATAAACAAATGGGAATACATCAAAATAAAAAGCTTCTGCACAGAAAAAAAACACAAAACAAACAAAAAAAAATCAACAAAACAATAAGAAAGCCCACTGCATGGGAGAACATACTGTATTTGCTAATGCTATCTCAGATAAGGGTTTAATCTCCAACATTTACAGGAACTCATACCACTTAACAAAAGGAAGATAAAAAATCCAATCAAAAGATAGGAAAAGGACCTAAATAGACTATTTTCAAAAGAGAACATACAGAAAGCCGAGAGACATATGAAAACATACTCAAATTCACTAATCATCCTAGAGATGCAAATCAAAACAACAACCAGGTACCATCACACACCTGTCAGAATGGCTATCATCAACAAATCAATAAATAACAAGTGCTGGTGAGGATGTGGAGAAAAAGGGACCTTCGTGCACTGCTGGTGGGAATGCAGACTGGTGCAGCCACTGTGGAGAAAAGTATGGCATTGCCTCAAAAATTAACAATGGAATGCCCACTTGATCCAGTAACCCCACTTCTAGGAATATACCCCAAGGATATATGCACCTCTATGTTCATAACAGCACAATTTACCATAGCTAAGATTTGGAAACAGCCTAAGTGCCCATCAGCAGATGAGTGGCTTAAAAAACTGTGGTACATCTACACAATGGAATATTACACTGCTGCAAAAAAGAAAAAATTCTTACCATTTGCAACAGCATGGATATAACTGGACAGCATTATGCCAAGCGAAATAAGCCAGTCAGAGAAAGATAACTATCGCATGATCTCACTCATTTATGGAATATAATGAACAACATAAACTGATGAGAAAAAATAGAACCAGAGACATAGAAGCATTGAATAGACTGTCCATCCTGTGAGAGAAGGCTGGGGGTGACGAGATCAACCAAAGGACTTGTATGCATGCACAGACGAGAGGTGGGGGAGGGGGAAGACTTTTGCTGGGGCATGGGGGCCGCTGGGAGACGTCAATGGGGAAAAAGACTTAGGTAATACTTTAAACAATAAAGAATTTAAATAAATAAAATGGGAAAAAAACACAGCTGCATTTTAAAATAATTACTTGACAGAATTTAAAATATTTACTTATATTCATTAATTAAAATGTCCATTTATTTTCCTCACAGAATTCTAGAAAGATGTAATATTTTTAGTTGGATTGTTTATTGAACATCTTGTTATGCTGTTCTGCCATAAGAGAGTATATGCAAAATCAAACTTTTTTTAAGTGTTAACATTTTTTCTCCTTTTATTTAAGATTGCAAGCAGGAAAAGATAAATTCAAATATGCTTCTGATATCAACATTTTATCTTTAGTAAAAAAATACATATAATAACAGTTAATTTTGTGTTTAATTTATGTATATTTTGATGATTTCAGAGAGGAAGAGAGAGGGAGAGATAGAAACTTCAATGATGAGAGAGAATCATTGATAAGCTGCCTCCTGCATGCCCCCTCCTGGGGATGGAGCCTGCAACCGGGGCATGTGCCTTTGACTGGAATTGAACCTGGGATACCTCAGTCTGCAGTCCAAAGCTTTATCCACTGAGCCAAACCAGCAAGGAAACATGTTTTAAAGATTTTTCAGATTGATAGGTAAATAACTTTATTTATATTTTCTTAAAAATACTGATCACTGTAAATCTATATACATTATTTCTTGAGCCAATATACCACCTTTTGAAAGAGTCATTCTTATTGATTCATCACTGGCATGTACTTTCAGATTTAGATATAGGATAAATAACATACTCACTAATCCATGAATGTGCTTTCTTCTGATCTGTACTTCCCAGAAGTCCAACCTTAGCCCTTGAAGATTTTGCAGTCCTCTATCTTCTCCAATACCCAGACTAAGAGACTAAGGCCACATCTATGAGCAGCTGTGCTTATCTGCCATCAGAATTTATTCATTTATTTTTGCCTATTCTTGCTTTTGTGTCTGTTTGCCAATGAACCTTTGTAGTAGTTATGTTCTTTGGTGGCAGTGGGTATATAAACATGAGAAAAAAATAAAGATATATTTAGAAATATAATCTACTATTGAAACGAGGTGCACACTTCACTAACCTCTTGGGAGCATGGCCAGGAACAAGCAGTATTGATCCTCATGTCTGGTGCTCTACATGTCTGCATCTCATAGTTTCTTTGAGCTGTTGAAGAATGAAGGCTTCTATGGTTTGCCTAATGTGAGTAAAACAATAGCATGGCACCAACTATACATAAAGCCCTTTGAGTAATTTGCTGGCGGGAATGTTTAGTGCAGATAGTTAAAAATAACCTCCCTTGCATGATCACTGGATAGGGTCAAGCTCATATGTGAAAAGCAAGGCACGGCCAAAGCCTGACCGACTTAGGTGGTCCAAGAAATAATGGGACCAGTCTAGGCTGAAAAAGGTACACGTATAGATAGTGAAAAGAAGAATAAGAAAGAGTTGCCAGCACCCTTATGATCCTTGTACCAGGCAGCGACACTAAAAGAACAAGGTCCAGATGACTACATTAAAAATTGTAATATACTCTGTTAGTGTGGATCCAATTCTACTCTGCAGCTAAGTTGTTCCATCTTCTACAGCTCTACTGTGAGAGGGGCAAGACTGGAAGCCCCTTACCTCATCAGAATCTGGGAGTCAAAGCAAATGATGAGAGCCTCCACAGAAAGATATGGAGGTGAGTGAGAGGAGGCCCCATAGCAGCTCTTTATAAGCCTCCCATTCTCCGTGTTCTTTCTGGAACACAATGATCATAAAGCATTCTTCCAAGACCTATTTAGATGTGAACAAAGTCAGGAGGGTGCCACTGTGGCACTTTACCCTTAGAGACAGCAGCTGGACTGGAGTCTTATGGATAAGCAATGTAAGAAGTCTGATCTAACAACAGCTCAAGACATTTCAACAGTGTTTCTCTCGATGGTCCTTCTTTGAGCCTACTTTCCAGCCCCACAAGGCTATTCCTTCCAAGCCCATCCACCTTACAATATTATCCAAAGGCCTCTTAGCTTCTGTCTCCCTTGCCATCTTATCATAAAGTTTCCCTTGTTTGTATCAGAATAGACCCTGATAGCTCTCTAGAAAAAATAATAAAGATCCATTGAAACTAAAAAATGGCAACAAAAAACCTTATGGCATTAGCAACTTTTTAAAATTGATACAATTCCTTTACAGTCTTTAAAGAAAACCTAAAGGGGAAAGTTATGTTAGCCTTTCCCTATTCTCCAAAATTTGTATCACACTTACTGCACTGGACAGAGCGGGGGTGGGGGGGGGGGGGTGGTGGTTAGAAAGGAAGAAAAAAGAAGAAAGGAAAGACAAGAGGAAATTACTTATCAGTATGTTCAAGTATGTGGTATTAGTGTACTCTTCCTCATACAGAATTTACTGATGTATTGGATGGCATCAGATGATGGATGACGTTATGAGGGAGAGAAAAAAATCAGGGAAGAATTCACCTTTCAGATTTAAACATTGACTGGGATGTCAAGTACAGTATAGAGAATATAGCCAATGATATTATAACAATTATGTATGATGTCATTTGGGTATGAGACTTACTGGAGTGAGTGCTTTGTAAGCTGTATAAGGGTCCAAACACTATGCTATACACCTGAAACTAATGTAACATTGTATGTCAACTGTAATTAAAAATAAATTCTAAAACTTATTTTAAAAAAGGAAAAAAAAACATTAAATTTATTTCCTCATCACTCATTCATGCAAGGATGAATGAATTTATTTCTTCTTCGCTAGATGCTAAGCTCTTTTGTAGATATTAGGGAGACTAGAGTGAATCAGACAGAAATTCAGAATAACAAAAGTACAGAAAGAACAACTTTAGGAGTCAGAGGTTTCAGAAGTTCATTTTGTGGTCCTAAGAATCAACACATCCAAAGGATTTAAGATTAGAAGTCGGATATGTGTGACTGCCCAGGAGATGGAATAATTACTTTGGCTCTGTTATTTTGCTTCTAGACCTTTAACTCAGTCAAACATAAATGACTTAAAGAGATAAGGGCAGGAGGTGGATATCCTCAGGCAATTTGCTAAATTATTTGTTCCAAGCTTATTTTTCTCATGACTCTGCAATTTTGGCTGTTCTAAAATTGATCTTTTTTTTTTTAAGCCACTTGGATCAGGCTTTTAGAGTTAATATTTTTGATATTTAAAACTCTGCTTTCCGTAAAAAACTACATCTTGAATTGTTCTCACCTTAATGAATCATGATTTGACAGGTCTTTGCCCTGGAACTCTCTTCTTAATGTGAGTGGAATTCAGAAAGCTTAGGTGCTCAGCCCTATTGAAAAAGCAATTATCAAAGAGAGGTGTTGCTCTGATTCCATATTTATATCTGCTAGTGATTCCTCTGATTTCTTATTTACACGTTCCTTCTCCAGTGATTCTCAACAGGAGGCACAGAAATTTTACTGTAAATCCTTATAGTGATAAGTGTGCTCTAAAAGCATTTAGTGGGCAAAGTCCAGGGAGGTTAAGTGTCTTGAAATGATAGAGGTATATTCAATAAAGAATGCTCTCACCCCTCAAATTCCAGTACCATTGTAAAACATAAGTGGTATGCTATGTTCTCGTTTAAGTAATTCTATCTTTTGTTTCCTTAATAGCTCCCCCTTCTCTGGATTGCACTGACCCAAGGTTTTTGGTAACTTTTCTGAGAGCTGTAATTATCTTTAATCACTTGAGGTGCAATCATATAGAAGACCACACCTTCCTCCTGGATTTATTTAGTGTTAACACTTTAGAAAGAATGGCTCATATGAACTTAGTACTGCACCAAGTACTACATCCAGACACAGTCCTTGCCAGCAGCTGTTCACACTATCGTGGGAACGACATGATCCATCAATGATACCCGTGTCATAATCACAGCAAAACAGCTTATAATAAGTTTAAAGCCCTTTATAAATGCCTTTCCAGTCCCCATACATGCCAATGCTTAAGATCTACTCTTCAGGAGAAGGTACTCAGAGTTGTCAATATTTCAAAATCATACATTGCACAAAAATATCTAGGCATGTGTCTTCTTTGGAAAATAAAGGAAACACAAAAACAACAATGGTGGATCTGCAATACAGGCCCAGCTTTACCTCTGGGCAACAACTACCAGAGATGAATTTCATCTCTCTCTTTTAGATAAGCGTGAGTCTCCAGTTTGTGACAGTTCTCTTATATCTAGCTTCATTCACATGTGTCATCTACCTAATTGCTGGAGACATTGGAATGTATACCTGCTCTAGATCAGGAATGACAACATACTTTTAAATATTAGTCAGTACTTTTGATTGATATATTTCTTTATCATTGCATATAAAATTTACATTTTAAACTGAGTCAATACGAGTCAATACTGCTTGATTTCACAGTTTTGGAAATGGAGAAAAGGGAATTGGCCCATTTGTCTGAGGTCATAGAAGTGTAATTGAACAGATTTTTATCCCAAATCTGTCTGCTTCCAGAATCTACATCTTGCCACCAATCTGCTTTCATTATTACATGTGCATTGACTTATGTTTTTTTGAGATATCATAAACATCTGGCAAATCAAAACTTCCGATCTTTAGGTGACTCTGATGACTAAAATTAATTTCTTGATACAATACAGAAAACCCAAATCTCTTACTAAAATTAGCTTTACAAAAGTTATTTGATTTGTAATTATTTTAAATCTATATGTGTTTCATAAGAGAATAAACTTAGCATTCTATGATTTTCCCCCATTAGGCATAATGATGCCACTTACTCCCTTTCTTCATTCAACAAATACCGAACACCCACAGTTCATTAGGCACTGTCCTAGACACTGAGAGAAGAACATTGAACAAAATCCTCAAAGAAGTTAACTACCAGTAGTGGAAATAGACAATGATAAAACATAGAACCTAAATATAGGATGAAATGCCAGCTAGTGATAGAACCAAATAAAGCATGGTCGTGATGGGGTGGTCTGTCTTTACAAAGTGTGGTCTGGGCAGGACTCTAAGATCAGGTGACATTTCAAAAGAGACCCAGATGGAACAAAATTTAAAAAGACATGTAATCCTAAAAAGAGACACTTTAAGTAGTGGTACTAGACTTCCTTGAAATGGAAATGTGCTTAGGTGTTGGAACAAGTGTCAAAAGTTCAGTGTGGCTGGAGGGGCAGAATAATAAGAATTCAAATCAGCAAGACCACCTGTGAGCAAAATGTGTGCTCTTGGTGCAGGATGGAAGCTTCTTTTTCACTCCTGGCATTTCCTATTGAGGGAGATACTGGCTCCCTACTCCCCTCTCTGCTCTCTGTCCCATGAGCCACAGGAGAGTAAGAACGGTTTTTCTGATGTATTCATTTAGAAGACTATTGTGTGCATGCACTGGTTATATGCCCCTCTCTCCGTTTCTTTCTTGGGAAATAGTCTCTCTGCAGCGTGCCTTTTTTATGTCTCCCTTCCAGGACTAAATGGGGGAAGGTCTGCCTAAGCAAGATGTGGACAGGAGGAAGATACTTTTAGAGAATGAGCACAAATACCAATGCCAAGACTCCTCTTAGCTTTTCATTTTATGTGTGATGAGAAATCAATGTAGCTTTCATTTTTTAAATGTCAGTTTAACCAAAATTATTGAAACCCCAAAAAATTTCTAGAAAGAAACTTAGAAGCATGCTGAGTAGAGAGGCACAAATGTGAAAAGATGGGAATTCTCTGATTTGGCTACCACATAATATCTTGGGAAAGGATTAAAAAGGATATTTTCTTTGAAATAAGACTGTCACGGTCTCTCTAAAATGCATTATAGTGTTGGGCACCAGTTCTGCCTAACATTTTTGTTGTTGTTAATCCTCATCACAGGAGATTTTTCCCATTGATTTTTAGAGAGAGTGAAAGGGAGGGGGAGAGACACAGAGAGAGAAACATTGATGTGAGAACTGTGAGAGACCCATCAATTGGTTGCCTCTTGCTCACACCCCAACCCTGCCAGGGATTGAGCCTGCAGCTGAGCTACCTGCCCTTGATTGGAATTAAACCCGAGACCCTCAGTCCGAGAGCCAATGCTCTAACCACTGAGAAAATTGGCTAGGGCCTAACTTTTACTTGTAATGATTTTTTTTTTCTTCTTTAAAGCTTTAAAGAAAGTGTTCTCTTTAGAGAAAGAAAAATACCAAAAGTTCAGGGGCATAGAATACCCTCTCCCTGCTACATAAAATATCATTTCTGTTAGTTACCTGCGAGATGCCGAACAGAGTTCCAAACTGTTTAGGAGTTCATTACCTCATGAACTGAATATAGCTTCCCCATGTATCCAGCTCAACTAGCATTCTAAGCATGAGGAAGGTAAAAATCTTGTCCATTATGTTTTCAACAATAAACCCAGAACTTAGTACTATGTCTGGAGTATTTAACACATTGTTGCTAGATGAATCAATATTATTGTGTGTTTGTGTGAGAAAGAAATCTGGTTTAGCATCTGTTTCATTGTCTTAATATAATGCATGTATCATAATCTGCATTTGGAAATGAGTGGCTGAATTTTATGTTTAAGCTGTAAATTTTGCATATACAATATTAATATTTTATATATTTTAGAGGGCTGTGTGGGTATATTAATTTTTGACAAACAGCAATTTCCATGCACATTTAGAACATACATTTTGGAAAAATATCTCCCTTAGTGCTGCTTGAAGACATTTCATTTGCTGGCAATAGGAAGCCAGTTCCCACAGCACCTTTAACCCAGATTCTTTGTTATAAACACAAAAGCAGATATGTGTTAACAGTAATTCACACACACATACACACAATGTCAATTAAATATCTTAGAAGACAAACATAAAGACATGTCTTAGCAGTAAAAATACATGTAAATTAAGTTTGAAAGCAACAGACCATGTTGCAAGCTGTAGTCTATTTCGGGGAGCCTTTTTTTTTCCCCTCCCAGCGGTGAATTTACGATATTATTGCCACCCAACATTTTCACATTTAATTTTACAAGTTACCTTTGCTTTATCAATGCATAGACTCTGGATAAAACCTGCTTTTCAAGATCCAGGAAAAAAATACAAGTAATTTCCTGCAACTTGTTTTGCTTCCCTATTTGTTAATATCTGTTTGCTTCTATACATTTGTTCAGGTTTTAATTATTATTTACTTTAAAAATTCAACCTACAACATAATGAATTATTTTCTCTTTAAACCCTTCTCCCATCCCTCTGCTATACTATGAGCTTGCACAAGTTATTGTCAGAGTCGTAGTCACAAAAGTATTCTTTTATCTTATCTCCCACATCCCCAGAATCTTTGTGGAAGCCAAAATAAGTTGATTGAATTTAATGATCTGTGAAACAAGAAAACAAACAAAATTAAATAATGTTATATTGGTGCTAATAAAATGAAAATAATAACTAAACATTTATACAACAAATAAAAATTGCAGATTGTAATGTTAAAAAATCAAAATAATTAAATTCTCTATGTGTTAGTCATGCCATGCATGTATATAATCATTAGAGGCTCGGTGCACAGATTCATGCACCGATGGATTCCATCAGCTGGCCTGTGGGGATCAGTGGACCTCTGCGCCGCCACCGCCTGGCCATACCCACCAGCTCCTTGGGCTCCAGCCCACTGTCCATGTCAATCCCGCATAGCACAATTAGTGGGTGAAGTGGCAGGCAGCCAGGGAGGAGCCCAAGCCCGGGCTGGGTGCCACATCACTCCTGCTCATCCTGGTCCTATTGCTCCTCCTGCCACCACTGCTAGGGCACGCAGAGGGAGTGTCAGGGGGCGAGGCTCGTGCTACCACAGCTGCGCTTGCTAGCCATCAGTCCATCATCTGGTGCCTGTCTGTCAGCTGAACGATGCTTCCACTGTGGGAGTGCACTGACAACTGGGGGTAGCTCCTGCATTGAGCGCCTGCCCCCTGGTGGTCAGTGCACATCATGGCTACCAGCTGGTCATTTGGTCAACTGTTCATAACAGTCACTTAGGCTTTTATATATATACTAGAGGCCTGGTGAACGAAATTCGTGCATGGGGGGGGGGGGTGGTTCCCTTAGCCCGGCCTGCACCCTCTCCAATCCGGGACCCCTTGGGGGATGTCTGACTGCCGATTTATGTCCAACTGCCGGTTTAGGCCTGATCCCACATCCCTCTCGCAATCCGGGACTGCTGGCTACTAACTGCTCACCTGCTTGCCTGCCTGATCACCCCTAACCACCTCTGCCTCAGCCCCTGCCACCATGGCTTTGTCTGGAGGAACTTCTGGTCTAATAAGCATATTACCCTTTTATTAGTATAGTTGGTTACTGAGAAGTGTATTCTGGGGAACATGGGGAAGGGGCCCTATGACTTAGAGATCAGGGACTTGACAGGAAGCTGGGAGGTCCGGTTTCACTCAGCAGAGGACAGGCCTTTGATCATGGGCGAGGCCCGGACTGTGTTTAGGTCTGAGGAGTCTCCCTCCTCCAGGCACCACTTGCTCAGTGGCCTCCCACACACATCCCGACCCAGGTTCAAACCTACAACATTTCAGTGTACGGGACGAAGCTCCAACCAATGGAGCCACCCAGTCAGGGCAGTTATTCTTGGCTTTTATTTATTTTATTTTTTTTATTAAATCTTTATTGTTGAATGGTTTACATAGGTCCTCTTTCCCCCCATTAACCTTTTCCAGCCTACTACCCCCCCCCCCAGACCCTCACCACCCCATTGTCTGTGTCCAGGGGTGATGCATATATGCACACAAGGTCATTGGTTGATCTCTTCCCACCCACCCACCCTCCCCCGCCTTTCCTCTGAGGTTCCACAGTCTGTTCTTGCATCTGTGTCTCTGGGTCTATTTTTGTTCATCTCAGTGTATTTGGCTCATTAGGTGTTAAAAGTGCTCTGCTTGTGATCCCCTGGGTTTTCTAACAATGCGGTCATATCACGTACAAATCTTTTTTCTTTTTCCAAATGTACTTGTGGACACATTGGGAATATAGATACCAGAAACAGAAGTCTGTGAATAAGTTGGAAATAGGATGCTTTTTCTTTCATGACGTTGTGTACATGATCCTATGCTCCCGCTGTGTTGAGAACACCGAGTACTGTGGCTGCAGGGAGGCGCTCATTGGCACCTCATCCACATAGAGCCATAGCCTCCCTCTCCATCAGCCGCAGCTCCCAGGACAGATGCATGCACCCCTCAGCAGAGGTGGGGACACTTGGCCACCTCCCGCAGGCTTGCCCCCTGTCATCGCCTGGTGGGTCCCACCTTCCGCATATCACCCTCTTGTTCCTACTCCCAGGCCTTTCCATGTGCTTCCTCTCACCCAGCCCCCTCCTCCTCCCGTCATGTCCAGAGCCCCAGGTGCTGTCCCTGCAAGGTCTGTGACATTCGCTACTGGACCATTTCATCTTATTCTCCCACTAGAGGCCCAGTGCACAAAATTCATACACAGGGGTGTGTTCCTCAGCCCAGCCTGCACACTCTCTAATCTGGGATCCCTTGAGGGATGTCTGACTGGCCTCTCACAATCCAGGATTGCTGGCTCCCAACTGTTTGCCTGCCTGCCTTCCTGATTTCCCCTAACCGCTTCTGCCTGCCAGCCTGATCACCCCCTAACCACTCCCCTGCCAGCCTGATTGATGCCTAACTGCTCCCCTGCCAGCCTGTTTGCCCTTAAATGCCCTCCCCTGCAGGCCTGGTCACCCCTAACTGCTCACCTTTACAGGCCTGGTCACCCCTAACTGCCCACCCTTACAGGCCTGGTCACCCCCAACTTCCCTCCTCTGCTGGCCTGGTCACTCCTAACTGCCTTCCCCTGCAGGCTTGATCACCCCCAACTGCCCTCCCTTGCAGGCCTGGTCCCTCCCAACTGCCCTCCCATCTTGTGGCCATCTTGTGGTGGCCATCTTGTGTCCACATGGGGGTAGGATCTTTGACCACATGGGGGCAGTCATCTTGTGTGTTGGAGTGATGGTCAATTTGCATATTACTCTTTTATTTGATAGGATGGCATCCAGTGTTTCTTCTGCCTTGTTAACTTGGTTTGAATCTAAACAGAAATGGCTCCATCTTCTATTCTTTATTGTGTCCTTTCCACCCCTAAGTTAATGTCGTGTCCTTTGTGTGTGGCTATGAGATGTCTGTGACTGAGCTGGGAAACCTTTCATGTTTCTCTTTCCTTTTCTTTCATCTCAGGATAACTGAGCTCTGTGGTTTATGTAGGACCAAGGGCTCTGGGAATACAATGCTGAGCCCTGTGAACTCATTTTATTCTTTACTGTATTATTTGATTCTTGGGGTTGAATTAAACATGAAAAAAGAGGAAGACATACCCTTAGAAATACAACCTGAGTTATTGCCCGGAGATTTCTGTGGGAGTTGACACTGAGGCATGAGACACATGTGTTTATTGGTCAGTTTCCTCAACAATGGAACAAAGGTTGAACCTGCCCCGCGGATCCTTTGGTAGGTTGGCTATGATGCATCCAGAGGGATTAAGTGGGGGCTAGGAGAGTAAGATTGGAAGTCAACAGACACTTGTTTCCTTTACCCAGACAGAGTTTGCACAAAAGAGAGTTTTATTAGTTGTGGAAATGGTGCCAAGCCTGGAGTCATAGGAAAGCTAGTGCAAAAGACCTGGCTACCCCACGGCTATCATAACACCCAGAAGGGCTATGCCTGTGGGAGGAGGTGCAGGGAACCAGGGCTGCCCCCTTGCTCCTGTCTCTCCCTCCCTCCTTCCCTTCATGCCTGCACTGGCCTGGCCACCTCTAACTTAACTGGACACCTTGTATTTTTATTAGCTAAATTCTAACATCCTTGCTCCCGAAGTCTCTGGGGCCTAATCTTATATTTCAAATGCATGCTTTTTTATTTATATCAAATTGAAATAAATATACTGGTTTCAGAATTTACGAATGTGCCTTCATAGAGGAATCTTCCGCAATTCATAAGTACCACATTGGAAATGAAAAAGAAGAAGGAATCAGAGTCTTACCATGGAAAATATTCACACCTATCCCTGAGGTGTGAATATTGGGAACAGTAGGAGTGTAAAATAATACAGTTAACAAAATCAGCCCATAAGAAAATGAATGAAATGGTACAGCTTTGGCCCTCGGCACATGCCTAGGTTGTGGTGTTTCTCTCTCTCTCTCTTTTCTCTAAAAATCAGTAAAACGTATCCTCGGGTGATGATTAAAAAAACAAAAAAGCTACAGCTTTGTACATAAAGCCTGTAACATATTTTCTGCAATCTTAATCAACAGGAAAAATATTGTGTACTACCTGTCTACTTTTCTTTCAAAAGAACCACACGTTCTTTATTTATAATGAAATCATGAAATCACATTGGCCCCATGTCCTAATGCATGAAAAAATAAATGCGCATGCCATCAATGTGGCTATTAAGTAAGGACGTTTCCCCCAGCAGATTTCTCTTCTTTGTTTTGTTTGTTATGCATGAACAAATATGTCTTTGTGTACTGAACTGGCACAGCCAGAGATTATAGCTAAACCTTTGTGTGTGTGTGTGTTGGCAGTACAACCATTGTGAAGACTGGAAGCTACAATTTGTTTGCATCTCTTTTTCATTTTGATTTTTTTCCTCTCTTTTTAAGGTTACTTCACTAGTAACAAGAACGATAATGACAGAGGGAAAGAGCTTGAATGAGACTGCATGATTGCCTTTCCAACTAAAATGAGTAGAAAATGAAAACACTTTAAATTAAGTGTCTCAAATAAACATTTAATTTAGGGTAAGATAGTAAATGCATATATACCATTATATCAAATATTGAAAGAACATTGAAGAGTTGAAAGACTCATTTGTGGGAAAATAAATGTAGCTCTAAAAGTGAGTTGCTGAGAGTAAATATGTAAAACCACATCTAAGCACCATGCAATTAATGTAAATTCATACTAAAAAAAAAAAAAAAAGGAAAACATGATGCGATTTTTGAGAATTACATATTTGAACAAGAAACTGTTTCATTTTTCATCAAACACAAGCTTAGCTGTGCACCAGATGCTCTTTAATAAGCTGTAGATTGAAAGCAAACTGGAAGGTTATACATTAGGAAAAATAGATGCATTATTTCCTTTATGTCTTTCTTGAAATATCCCTTTTTTAACTCTTTGACATCCTTAAATACCTGTCTCTCTAATTTTTAAGACTTTATTTTTTTATTCTCTTATTTTTTCTTAATAACTCTTGTTTTTTATTGTCCCCGCCACAGTTCTCGTGTTTTAGGACATTAATATTTGCTTATGTTCCTTGTCCATTATTTCATATCAATCTCAACTCACTCCATTGGAATATTTATTTCTAGCCACATACTTTACTGTTGTCATGCTATCTGGGCACTATAAATATTTGTGTAGCTACTGAAAATTATCTCACTAACAGAAAAAAAAGACAATTTTATATTCCTAGTACAAACAAAAATAGTGTTGTAATGACAACTCTCTAATGAGACTACTTTGTAAATCAGAAAACATTTAATACAGTTATATAATAACTAGAGGCCCAGTGCACAAAATTTGTGCATGGGGGTGTCTCCTCAGCCTAGCCTTCACCCTCTCCAATCCAGGACCCCTCAGGGGATGTCTGACTGCCAGTTTAGGCCTGGGCATCGGACCTAAACCTGCAGTCAGACATCCCTCTCACAATCTGGGACCGCTGGCTCCTAACTGCTCACCTGCCTACCTGTCTGATCGCCCCTAACTGCCCCTCCGCCAGCCTGATCACCCGTAATCACCTCTGCCTGGCAGCCTGATCATCCCTAACTGACACCCCCATGTCATCCTGGTCAACTCTCACTGCCCCCCCTGCCAGCCTGGTCACCCCCAACTGCCTCCCCTGATGGCCTGGTCATCCCATGCAGCCTGCTTGTTCAGTTGTTTGGTCGTCCCTCACTAACCCCCCTGCCAGCCTGGTCACCCCACGCAGCCTGCTGTTCAGTCATTTGGTCATCCCTCACTAACCCCCTTCTCAGCCTTGTTGCCCCATGCAGCCTGTGTTTGGTCCTCAGTCCAGTTGTTTCAATCATGACGGCCCCTGGCTTTTTATATATTAGGATAGTTGTTTTTATTATAATTATTTTGGAAATGTTGATGTGACATTACACATGACTAGACTAACCTTCTAAAAGTTATAGTATGTAACTCTACCTATAAAATTATCCTATATAATAAAGAGGTAATATGCAAATTGACCATCAGTTCAACACACAAGATGGCTACCCCCATGTGGTCAAAGATGGCCGCCCCCATGTGGACACAAGATGGTTGGTAGGGAGGGCAGTTGGGAAGGACCAGGCTGGTAGGGAAGGGCAGTTGGGGGCAACCAGGCCTGCAGGGGAGGGCAGTTGGGGGCAACCAGGCTGGCAGGGGAGGGAAGTTAGGGGCGACCAGGCTGGCAAGGGAGGGCAGTTGGGGGTGACCAGGCTGGCAGGGCAGGGAAGTTAGGGACAATCAGGCCTTCAGGGGAGTTAGGCGTCCATCAGGCTGGCAGGGGAGTGGTTAGGGGGTGATCAGGCTGGCAGGCAGAAGTGGTTAGGAGCCAGCAGTCCTGCATTGTGAGAGGGATGTCCGACTGTCCTCAAGGGGTCCAAGATTGAAGAGAGTGCAGGCTGGGCTGAGGGACACACACCCCTGTACGAATTTTGTGCACCTGGCCTCTAGTATATACTATATAGTGATAACTCTATAAAATGATTTTACTTATATATGTATAGAACAATTAAATTAAAATATAGTTATCAATAAATGAAATAGCAAATGCCCTAGTAAATAATAAGGTTATCAACATGTTAAGCATTTTCTTCTTCTCTTAATAGTGCTATTTTTACCAAATTGGGAGGAGGTGATATTAATAGATAATTTTACTAGAATAAACATGTGAGCTATCCTAACTACTTCTAGAGCCAAAAGACATTAGCAAAATAAGAATTTCAAGTGTTTTGTATCCACTGCCAAATGTTTTCTTTGCCAATATCAGTTATATTGTTTTCTGCTGATTCAGCATTCAAAAGATCAATTAAAGTTAAGAAATTAAATTTAAAATGACTTCAGTTTTCTGATCTGATGTTTAAAAGAGAGATCTTCAGTTACTTTTTGCCTATTTTACATAAACTCCTCAGACAGAATATGATTTATTTTACTCCTAAATCCTCCCATGTACATTTTGATATTTTGCTTATATGTGATTAAAGTTCCTTTCAAATTTTCTTTAGATTTAATGGTTTGCAATAGAATTCAAATAATCCATTAAATTGATTTTTATTCCTTATAATAAAATAGAAATTAAACTCTAATTATGAAGTCTAGATCAAAGCCTATTCTGTAATTTAACTCACTGATTTATTCTTTATTTTTCCCAAATGTTATATCATCTCTATATCAAGCAATCTATAATAATAAAAGCGTAATATGCTAATTAGACTACACAGCCAAAAGACCTTCAGGACGTTCTTCCGGATGACCTTCCAGATGAAGCCAGGGCTGCAAGGGCCGTGGCTGCAAGGGCTGAGCCCCTTGCACAAATTTCATGCATCAGGCCTCTAGGAAAAATATAAACAACCCTAGCCAGTCTGGCTCAGTGGGTAGAGTGGTGGTCTACAGACCAAAGGGTCCCAAGTTCAATTCCAGTCAAGGGCACATGCCTGGGTTGCAGGCTTGATCCCCAGTTGGGGCCATGCAGGAGGCAGCCAATCAATGATTCTCTCTCATCATTGATGTTTCTATCGCTCTCCCTCTCCCTTCCTCTCTGAAGTCAATAAAAATATATGAAAAAATATATATATAAACAAATCCAATGTACTGAAGGTCATGTTAATGGTAATTAGGTTATCATAGTACCATAGTTTTCACCTCACTTCAAACAATAATGTGAACTTTCTACTCTGACTACGTAATTTTCCCCAGCTAAATTTTATTATTGATGTGGAGCAAATTTCATTTCATTTAAATTTATAAAAAAGTCATAGGGTTTATTTAAAAACCTTGTTAGCAAGCTGGACCTACTTTTTTTTCTACTGAAAATATTTGGTAATCTGTGATGGTCTCTTTTATGTTTCTTTGTATTTTATTTAGACTTGTTTTGATTGCACACTATAACATAACCATATCAATTAAAAAGGCTAATTTTTCTTCGAAAGCATGTTAACACATTGAAGATCCACTCCCTGACTACCTTAATTACAAGACCAAAATAATCTTGCACACATACCGTTTAGTAACATTTTAGGGTAAAATCCACAGGCCACGTAGGAAGATCATGTTATCTACTTCTAAAGTTTAGTAGAAGTAAATTTATGTCAGAGATAGTCATAGCCCTGTGATCTGATGATACCAGAGTTTGGAGAGAAAAAGAATCAAGGAATTATTTCAGTAAACTAGTCAATAGTCTATCAAAATTTTTAGTCTACATGTAATAGCATCAGGTATCATATTGTAGAAAAAGAAGGTGATTGTTATGGTCAAAATGTTTGTGATCGCCCAAATTTACGTGTTGAATTCTAACGCCCAAAGATGATTCTATTAAGAAGTATGGCCTCTGGGGGTGCTTTGGTCATGAGGGTGGAGCCTTCATGAATAGGATTAATGTTTTTATAAAAGAGACCTTACAGAGCTCCCTCACTGCTCACACCATTGAGGACATAGTGTGAAGGCTCTGGCTAAGAACCAGGAGGATGGCCGAGACCATGCTTGCACCTTGATTTTGGACTTTCAGCCTCCAGAACTCTGAAAAAGAAATATGTTGTTTATAAGCTACTCAATCTGTGGTATTTTTTTAGTAGCGGCCAAATGGACTAAGAGATCAAGTCACATTTCTCATTTTGAAAAAGTTTGCACTTCAAAGAATACATGCACACTTGCTCTATGACCTCACTCTTTGCTTTTTCTTCACTTCATGATACAGATATTTTTAAAAGACAAAATATCTGACATCACTATTGATATAAATATCAAATAGTACTTTCTAATATGATAAGGCAGATATGTTTCTGGCCTTATGTCTTATTTTCCCAACCAGTTGCCCTAACACCGTGGTTTCTGGACAATTGTGAAACATGTTTATCATGGACACTCTCCTTCCTGTACTCCTGCAGTCAGTCTCTATATTCCTTTATATGATTCCTGTGGTGATGATATTTTCCATAGCACTCGCATTACTTATGACACTGACAAGGGCTCTAATCTATATCAAGCTTCTCTGCTTGTAGACAGGTAAGAAAACAGCTGAGGCAAAACCCTGGGACATAGTCTGTAAAATGAAGCAGGAGATATTCAGAGTCACATGCTAAGAAGTTCTATTCTCTGTGCTGTCTTGTTAAAATTGATTTCTTAGCCAATTTTTTTCCTTGTAGACCAAGTTTTCAGAAATCAGCAGCTGGGACCCAATGCATCTGCATGGCAGGACAAAGATTTTATCTCTCTTACAGCAGAACAGCTCCAGACCCCCACCAGCGTGATACATGTCTCCAGACGGAAGGAAAGCCTTTCTTTAAGCACTTACTCACAGAAGTATTGCTTTGAGATTTTATTGTATATTTTATTTTTTTTATTTAAAAAAACTCACATAATTATTTCTACATTTATATCTGAAAAGAGGCTGTTAGTAATCATTATTTTATTCTAGGGTAAAAGCATTATACTGATAAATATTAGAAATAGGATCTAGCCTGGCTGGCCTCCATCAGTGGTTGAATGTTGACCTATGAACCAGGAGGTCATGATTAGATTTCTGGTCAGGGCACATGCCTGGGTTGCGGACTTGATCCCCAGTAGAAGGTAGGCAGGAGGCAGCTCATCAATGATTATCTCTCATCATTGATGTTTATATCTCTCTCTCCTTCTCCCTTCCTTTCTGATATCAATATGTACATACATACACACACGTGTGTGTGTGTGTGTATTTTTTTTAAAGAAACATCTAGAACCCCACATCACATGTTGGCAACAGCATTAACCCAAGCTCCTCTGGGATTATTTCCCACCAATGGACACCAGGTATCAGAACTAGGAATTGATCTCCCAGGAGTCTCTGAAAATAAAAATATGCATTTCTCAGTGACCGCATGACTTTTAGGCTGTTCACATCCCTACTAGTAGGGAAGTGTACAGATTTTCCTTTGGATGCAAAGACATTTCACTTATGTAATTGGAAGTCGATCACTAGCACACAGGGACTACCTTCTAGTCAGTAGAGGCTCTTGCAACTGTAGTGCCATCCTCAAACCAGAATGTGGGCAGTGAGACTTAACTAGGATTAAGATTCTCTGGGTACACCTTTAGAGGTACTCTTGGGCCCAAATAACAAATGGGCATTGATAGATCTAATTTTAAGGAATTTTGGGCCAACAGAATATAGCATATCATAATCTACAGATGACTGGATGTATTTGAAAACTTTAAGTTGTTATCACACCTTAAGCATAATAATATAGTATATACAAACTACCTACTTGACAAATAGTTGATTGTTTTACTCTATATTTACCTTTTCACTAGAACACCAGTGCTTTCTAATGCACTAGATATAGTGAGATAGCCCATGTTGAATCAGCCCACAGCCTACTTTCATTGGAATATTTTTACTTAACAGGCTATTGGTATTACAGCTAGGTCTGTGACCTGATACTAGTAAAAGTCCTGTTGGTTTTTGCAGCAAAAGATAGTGATAAAAATATAATGAATATAAGTAAGTATAAAAACTGTGTATTTTTGTACCAAATCACCTGCTCATATAACATCCACAAGTCCTTTTGAGCAATACTTTCAAAATATATCTAGACTCCCCATACTTACTACCCACTCCACCGCTACCATTCTCCTCAGGAACATAGTTGCCACTTGCCTTTATTTCTCCAGTAGCCACCTAGCTGGTCTCTGGTTCCATTTTTGTCATCCTTCTTCAGTTCTCAATATAGCAACAAGGTTAATTCTTTAAAAACTTAAACCAGAATACGGCAAACACTCTTCTGTTTAAATGCCCATTTTCACTGAGAATTTAAGCCAAACAGTTTACAACTAAATGTCTATGCAATTCTATGCAATCTGGTTTCTGACCTCATTTCCACTTCTCTTACGCCTACATTTCTGCTCTAACTAGACTGTCTTGCTGTTGTAAATTGTCTCTCCTTAGACACTTGACCTCACAAGTCCCTCGCTTAAAATCTTTTCCCTTAGATAATTATATGACTAATCGCCTAACCTCCTTCAAATTTTGCTCAAATGTAAGCTTCTTTATGAGACACACTGACACTTTTTCATCATTTCTGATCGCTACTAACTTCCTCTATTTTTTCTTAGAAGCTTACAAACTCTAACAAATTAGGTAACTAGCTTTATTGTATATATCCACCTACTGTAATATAAGTTAAAAGTGTCTATTTGTACACTATGTTCCCAATCTCAACGTACAATTTATAACTAGCTAATAATTCCATATGAAACAGTCTGTGGTCTTCAATGTCTGTGCTGCATAGAAGAGTTATATTTGTAGAGTTCCAGGTTAGGCTCTGAACACACTTTTTGGAAGAATTATTGGTGAGTAAAATTATTTGGTTTTATGTTTTTATGAGGACAATAAAATACATCAGGGGCATTATGTACCAAATAGGATTTTGTGGAGAGAAATTAAAACTAAATCATCTCATGTAATGACAATAATATGGAAAACTTTTTTCAAAAAAAATTTATATTAATGTTCAATAAAAGTCCATAAAATGACGCCAGCATCAATTTGGAGGAGAATTATGTAGGAACATGATATTTTATTACAGAAGAAAAGTGATGGCTGTGAGAACAGAACTGCTGCACGTACATACATTCTTTCATAGTATTTATTTATTTATTTATTTATTTATTCATTTATTCCTTATTTATTTTCAGACATTAGATACCCCCCCACACACACACACACACATACGCACACACAAACTGTAGTATTTAATCTTGATCATCACAGGTCATAGCGGTGTTTGGCATATTTTTGAGCCAAATGCTGATTTGCTTTCTACAATTGGTTGGAGGATTGTTGTTTCTTTCTGCTATGTGGGAAGCAGACAAGGGTTGCTTGAGGAAAGTCATTGGTTCTTCATAGATATAACAGAGAAGAGCTTTCAGGATTCATTTCCCTGAAAAGCTGTACAAACCCAACACAGGAACTTACTCTCTAACCAGTAAAAATGACCATAGAGATTATTTTAAAGAAGGTTCTCTATAGAAGTGAAGATGAATTTGGTGGAGACATTTTATCAAAGAAAGGGGTAAAATTAAAACTTTTTGTTGTTGTTGTAATCTAGAAAAGGTACCATATTCACAAATAATTATTAAGAATTTATTATCAGAAAAATATATGAGCTAATTTCATCTGATTACTTTACTGACAATTGTGCATTGTATTTTTATCTTTTTATAGAAAATATTTGATTTTGTGCTAATCTATGCCTTTGAAAATTCTTTATATGTCATTATTATTCCAGATTTACTTGTATTATATTGCTCATTATTTAGAACTTGTTTTAGACTGAGCATTGGAGACCGAAAGGAAAAAGTACATAATTCCTGGCCTCAAGAATGTAGGGATCAGTGAAACAGGAACAGTAGAAATAATACAGTATGATAAGAGTGTGAATATACATCCACGAGTGGACTATAGAGCTACATTCAACATGCAGAAGAGAGAAGTAGTGTTTGAAAGTGGGGAAGGAAGATGTGCCAATTGGAGAAAAACACATGCAAAGTCACTGTGTGATAACTTAAATATATCACATCCCATCTTTGTTGCTGTTGTTATTTGTCATCCTTAACCAACTGAACTAATTGGGGGTCAACAATATGACATTCATTTATGAAATCCTAGTTCATCACAGTGATTGGCTTTGGCCTATATTAGTTGTTCATTAAGTGATTATAGAAATGTTAAACTGGCAAAAGATAAAGCACCTGATAAATGTTGAGGTACCCGGGATCTTCTGGTGCATGCTGTTTGAGCAATGGTGCATCATGGTGATGCTAATAATAAGTGTTAGAGAGAAGTCCCCTTTTTCTTTCTGAATTTACAGTGATGAGGACTTAACTATGAACCAGTATAACTATGAGCCTATAAGTTAAATGATTTTTCTGTCTAATCTCATCTAAATTTATAATTTGTGCCATGAGGTAGGTGTTAATGCTATCTAACTTTTACAGATAAAACAAAAATTGAACCTTAAAGAAATTAAATGACCTGTGAGGGTCATGCACACAAAATGTGGGCATAAATAAAAAGGAAAAACACAAATACTGATCTCCTAACTATAACACTATCTACCTGCACTTTTTTCTCCCTTTATAAAATCATTTTTTTTTTAGCATGGTCTTGATTTTTGTTAGGCTTTTATTGTGCAAAAATATTGTTCTTTTAATTTTATCTGATAATTACTTTTACTTTAGGATGCATGGAGCAATTTATAAATGGCCTCAAATATTTGCCATAGTGAGTTTGTGTAACAAAATAACTGCTATATAAACTAAAAAAATATTATTATAACTTGTGAGGAATTTGACATCTGTATCTTATGTATTATGTACAAGAGAATGTACCTATTAATTTATATTTTACCTATGTCATAATTGAGGAAACTGTAGAAAGATAGTTGTGAATTTCTCAATGGTAAAGTAAGAAAATAATATAAGGTGGCTATAGAAAAACAATGAAATACAGTACATAATTTATTGTAATATTTACTTCATAATAGTACCATGGAGTAAGAATTTGTTTAAGATATTTTCTTTGGACTCAGTTTTTCTTTTCTTCTATTCATTCTCATTTGGGAAAATATGCTTACCTTCTATACCACCTGTACATTGAGTTTCTAGTGTTTATTGAGCCCATAGTCGCTGACAATTCCATATTAAATTCTCAAATTTGATAGTTTCAAAATTAGATTAGATGTATTTCTTATGAGCATTCAGTCATTCAGCCATCAGGGAGTAAAGGTCATGAAATACAAATACTATTGCTGAGGAAATATTCCTTGTGTGAAGGAGGAAGTTCCCCCTAAAAATATAAGCTGGACTTATATGACTTTTCACTATATTACATCCTTTGATGCAGTATACACATCTGTTGGTTTTTTTTTTTGGCAAATATACAATTCTGATGATAAATATTTATAAAAAAATATAACTGTTTTCAGGAAAATGTCAAGAATATGCCATCCATTTTTGTGAGGCACTTTAAAACCTGATTAAACTATTACATTCACAAGTTATAATATGAAGACACTCTTCTCTAAGACATGACACTAAGATTTTCACATCTCCATTAGTGCATTTTCATTTTCATAAAAGTATGACATTTTTATTCTTTGGTATTTGTATATTTCCAAAAGGCTCAAAATGATCATTTTAAAATACTAAAATTTAGCTTCCATTTAGAATTGAGAAGGTACAAAGAAATAAATTTTATATTGTAGATTTGCCCATGGTCTAAAACATGCAATATTTTCTGTTTTAAATGAAAAATAATGTGCATAATAATATCAGTATCAAGGCTATGTATTTGACTTTTTTAGACTGTCATTCTGGCTACCATAATATATTTCCCATGTGGATGATCTCTCTGGCTCAGATCTTTTTTAAGGTCACTTATGAAAAAGTAATTCAGAGTAAATTCTGTGTGTGTGTTTGTGTGTGTATAAAATGTATATAGGTTGTGATACGATTTTTATCTTGCTTTGAATGAGTGCTCTGAGTTTTGTTGGTTTTGATAGTGGTTTGTTTTATTTTTCATTTTCATTTTTCTTTGATTTAACCCTCTCCCTAATTTTGGCTAACTAAAATTGTGATTAATTACAAGGCAATTTTCTTTGGAAGTAGGAGGCAATTTGCTATAAGCCAATAATATTTCTGATTGGTCTAGCTCAGGTCAGACGTCCATCCTTTTTATCCATCAGCTATTGTCAGGAAGGCAGGTGATCAACATTATGATTGTTAGGGACCAATACTGTGAAAAAGCTGAATGCTTTTCATTGAAGAATGGATGGGCACAAATTTCAGTATATAAATCCATTCAAAATTTCAATACTTTATGCAACAAATCAGTATAACTATTGATTAAATGTGCAAGTGAAATATGTAACTGCATTTCCAATGAAGAATTTAGCAAGAAAACTGTAACTTTTTATTTTATGTTATCATTTTCCACTTTTTTTCTTGCAGATGAAAAATCAGCGAGAAGTTATTGAGGACTCTGAAAAGTTATTGATCATTTAAAAGGGATTTTCAATATACTTTGTGGAATCAAAGGACAAATGGAGGAATAAAATTGATGAAGATGCTGACAATAGGGCTGAATTAGGAAAAAAATCATGGCTGTTTGGGGACAATATAGAAGAAAACATGGTAGAAGATTCTGAGAAAACTCAAAAATATCAGTGTGATCACTTCTGCATCCTTGGAATTTTTAAAGTTCAGTCTTTGAAGTCAGCAAAACTACTTCTTTTTTACTCCTTTCTCATTCATTTCCTCTCTTCTATAATTTTTCTTTTGTCAAAAGAAGTACTTTTGTTTATTGATTACATAGAGTACATGAACCCACAGTGTCCACTGTGGAAAGCTCTATGTCTAACACCTATATTTTGGCCAAAAGAACAATAAAATAATGTCTTTGCTCCCTTTTTCCTTTCTTTGAAGGCAATGCACACTGCAGGTTGAGTGATAACTCAACACACTTTCCATCAGTCTGTGCAGTTACTGTGTACTATCTTTCACTATCCTTTGGCCATCTTTCCATTTATTTATATAAAAGTAGTATTAATTATATGTAACCTCCTACTTAATAAATTATGGTGCAATGATATAAAATAATTGTATATGACTTGTAAAAATAATGAAAGAGTCCTGTACATACTAACAAAAAATAAAAACCAGGATATACTGTCCAATAAAAATAAAACATAGTATTTTGCACTTATTTTACTACTTGAGGGTTGGATTTTTGAATCCATGAAGTAAATTTTTAAAATAACCAATTGGTGTAATATTTTCAACAATAAAGAAAAAAAACAATTTATTATAGTTCTTGTAAAAGTTGTGCAATTTTCTATAAAATATATTGAAAATCATACACAGTGATATTGCTATTTTTTGGGAAATAAATAAAAATAAAATTTAAAAGTAGACTTTTAGTGATTTGAAATTTTTATTATATTTATATGTTTCAGGTTACAATAATATAAAATATATACAGCACAATATGAATGAAATTCTTAAAAACATAGCCATATAATTAATTTATAACCACATGTTTTGAATTGCTATATGAAACATTTCAAAGGATTTTATGAATAAAAATAAAGGCCTGGTGCACGACATTTGTATGCTGGGGAGAGGGGTCCCTCAGCCCAGCCTGTGCCCTCTCGCAGTCCAGGACCCCTCAGGGGATGTCTGACTGCTGGCTTAGGCCTGCTTCCCACTGCACTTGCCAGCTGTGAGCCTGGCTTCTGGCTGAGCTGTGGGAGCACACTGATCACTAGGGGGCAGCTCCTGCATTGCATGTCTGCCCCCTGGGGTCAGTGCGCATCATAGCAACCAGTTGTTCTGTGGTTTTGGCCTATTTGCATATTAGTCTATTATTATACACTAGAGGCCCGGTGCACGGAATTCGTGCACAGAGGGGGTGTGTCCCTCAGCCCAGCCTGCACCCGCTCCAATCTGGGACTCCTTGAGGAATGTCCGACTGCCCGGTAGGATCGGGCCTAAACAGGCAGTAGGACAACCCTCTCACAATCCAGGATTGCTGGCTCCCAACTACTTGCCTGCCTGCCTTCCTGATTGCCCCTAACTGCTTCTACCTGCCAGCCTGATCACTCCCTAACCACTCCCCTGCCAGCCTGATTGATGCCTAACTGTTCCCTGCCAGCCTGTTTGCCCCTAAATGCCCTCCCCATATAGGCCTGGTCACCCCTAACTGCTCTCCTCTGCAGGCCTGGGTCCCCCCCAACTGCCCTTCCCTGCAGGCCCAGTCGCCCCCAACTTTCCTCCTCTGTCAGCCTGGTCACCCCCAACTGCCCTCCCTTGCAGGCCTGGTCCCTCCTAACTGCCCTCCCCTGATGGCCATCTTGTGGTGGCCATCTTGTGTCCACGTGGGGGCAGGATCTTTGACCACATGGGGGCAGTCATCTTGTGTGTTGGAGTGATGGTCAATTTGCATATTACTCTTTTATTAGATAGGAGGCTAGAACTGTAAGAGTAAAATATCATAAAAATAATTTGTATGTGAATTGTGCTCCATTAATATTTTGGTTTATTCTTCCATTATCATAATCACTTTATGTTGTCTAACTATTTTGCATTTTCCTTAGTGAGAGCACTAGAACTTCAACTATTACCTTGTTCCTTGGGAATATAGATTATGTCATTTGGAATAATACTTGTGATTTATCTAGTTTGGCATTCTCTGTTCTAAAAATAAATTTTTGAGTTCATTCTTTCCTCTATAAATTCTATGATTTAGAATTTATAAAAAAGACTAGAGATTTAACTTAGGCAAGAGTATACAATTGCATACGACATTTACCCTCTCATGCCCAAAGGCAGTGGGATGGAATTTAGGTCTTTTTTTTTTTCATTTATGTATTATACACAAGCTAATTCAATGTTCAAATGATAAAACCACAGCAAGCCTGAGAAATTCCATTGTTTAATCAGCCAGCTCGTTCAGTAAAAGAAAAAAAAAGAGAGATTCTAGTAAATATTATTGTTAGTATACTATGTTTTCTTTAATAGTTTTAATAGCATTAATAAGCAGAATTTGAAAACATATATGTAATACTCACTAGCAAATTTCCCATGAGTTATAATATAAAATTAATGTTGTCTTACTAAGGAGCTTTGAATCCACTGATCAGTTTCATATATTCTTGCCCATTTCCTGAAGAAAAATAGCCTTTTATTTCTGAACTAGAGGCCCAGTGCACAAATTTGTGAACCAGTGGGGTCCCTCGGCCTGGCCTGTGGGATCAGGTCGAAACTGGCTCTCTGACATCCCCTGAGGGATCCTGGATTGTGAGAGGGTGCAGGACAGGCCAAGGGACCCCACTGGTGCACGTTGGGGGCCAGGGAGGGATGTGAGAGGTTGGTCAGCCAGGGAGCGATCGTGAGAGGGCTCCAGGTTGTGTCTGGCCCATCTCACTCAGTCCCAATTAGCTAGACCCCAGCAGCAAGCTAATCTACCAGTCAGAGTGTCTGCCTCCTGGTGGCCAGTGCACATCATAGCAAGTGGTTGAGTAGTCTTAGCATATAACTAGTACATTATTATTTGATTGGTTGACTTGACGACTGGACAACCGGATGACCGGACACTTAGCATATTAGGCTTTTATTATATAGGTTGTTTTAAAGTCTTCTAGCAATCAATAATGTGACTAACTGTAGAGTAATATCCTAACCTGATAGTAATATCACAGAGGACTGAAAAATAGATACAATAAGGAAGGTGGCATCCTTAAACCTGAAATTGACCCAGTGAGACTGTTAGCTCAACTTTTCTGAGAAATGTATATTTTTGCCTAGTTATTTAGAGAACTAAAATGATTGGTTACTGTAAAATACTTCTGACAGGGTTAAAGAATCCCCTCTTCTAAAGGAAAGAAGGGTTTAAAAGTTTCCTCAGAGACAAACATCTAGTGAGTTGAAGAGTCAGTTTTGAACTCAAGCATTTGGGCTTGGAGCCTATACTCTTGCTAGTTATGTCATCTAGCCTTTTGATGAAGAGTGTTCCTCTAGAGAAAATCCAGTTTCAAAGGTAGAAGGCAATGCTATCAATTCTCTGGAGACTTTGAGGGAAGCTGAGAGCTAAATGGAAGCTTTGATGCTACTAAAAAAGCATTATCTTATTTAGACTAGATCAAGTTTTGACAGTGCTGAACTGTAAAATTGTGTCTATTGTGATGTCTGGAATGAGAGAGCCACTCCAAGAGAATAACATGCATTCTACAAAATCAGAAGGATATATTGGAGAAAGAGGAAAAAGAAACAAAGGAATGTGAATGTGATCTAATGTACTATACTGGGAAGGGTTCTCAAAGTAGGGAAACCTCTATCTATGATTCTCTGCCTATAAAGAAAACACAGCATTTTAGATCAGATACTTGGCAGAGATCTTATTCTTTTGAGGATAAAAGTAAAATGTTGGTGCTGTGTATTGATTAAATATCAAATCCACTTGTTTATGACTGAAGTAAAGCTATTTTAATCTACTTGTTTATGATAAAGAGAAAAAAGTTGCTTTAATATAAGTATGAATTGTGTCAGGACAGCATCATTCTACATCTGTTGTTGCTGATAAGCAGTCAGCAGTTCAACTGTGGAGGGGCCCTGCTGGGACTCATTGATAAAAACATGTTAAGATGCAACTATATAGACAAGGGAACATTTAGACTATAGATACTGAGAATGTGTGAAAAGTATTTGTTTTGGTTTGGGCTTCTTGAGATCTCCAAAAACCATTGCGGCATTAGCTGCTACCTTGGTAAGGGCTACTTTCTTATAGGCATTGGTAAAATACTGCACAGCTGCCCCAGGAAGGAAGGCAGGTTGCCTGCCAACACCAGTATTATTGTTCCCTAGCAACGTGCGCTAGGAGCTGGAGACTTTTACTTTTGCTCTGGCAGCTAAAAATCAGCTCTCAGTTCCTCTCCTCTCCTCTGTGTGCCTTCTCATATAAAAAGGTACACCTCCTATTAAATTTGAACATTATTTTCCTTCATTTCCCCTTTTTTTGGAGAATACTGTGATTAATTTTTTGTTTGTTTGAAGTATGTTATTTCTTTTTTTTAATATTTTTATTGTTTAAAGTATTACATATAGTAGTACACATATCTCCTTTTTTTCCCCCCATTCACCTTCCCCCAGTCTCCTCTACTGCCTGTCGCATGCCCTCATCCCACTCCCCACCAGTGTCTTGTGTCCATTGGTGTACTTATATGCAAGCATACAAGTCCTTTGGTTGATCTATTTACCTCCCTCCCCATCACTCCCCAGCCTTCCTGCTGTAATTTGACAGTCTGTTGGGTGCCTTACTGCCTCTGTATCTATCTTTTTATTCATCAGGTTATAATGTTCTTTATTTTACATAAATGAGTAAGATCATGTGATATTTTCTTTCATTGCCTGGCTTATTTCACTTAACATAATGCTCCTCAGGTCCATCTATGCTGCTGCAAATGGTAAGAATTCCTTCTTTTTTATAGCAGAGTAGTATTCTATTGTGTAGATGTACTATAGTTTTCTTACCCACTCATTTGCTGATGGACATTTAGGCTGTTTCCAAATCTTAGCTATAGTGAATTGTGCTGCTATGAACATAGGGGTGCATATATCCTTTCTGATTGGTGTTTCTAGTTTCTTGGGATATATTCCTAGAAGTGGGATTACTGGGTCAAATGGGAGTTCCATTTTTAGTTTTCTGAGGAAACTCCATACTGTTCTCCACAGTGGCTGCACCAGTCTGCATTCCCACCAGTAGTGCAAAAGAGTTCCTTTATCTCCACATCCTCGCCAGCACTTGTCCTTTGTTGATTTGTTGATGATAGCCATGCTGACAGGTGTGAGATGGTACCTCATTGTTGTTTTGATTTGCGTCTCTCGGATAATTAGTAACTGAGCATGTTTTCATATGTCTTTTGGCTTTCCTTCTGTCTTCTTTCGAAAAGTGTCTATTTAGGCCCGTTGCCCATTTTTTATTGGATCATTTATCTTCCTTTTATTAAGTTGTATGAGTTCCCTGTAGATGTTGGAGATTAAACCTTTATCAGTGATAACATTTGCAAATATGTTCTCCCATACAGTGGGCTTTCTTGTTGTTTTGTTGATGGTTTCTTTTGCTGTACAAAAGTTTTTTTTTATTTTGATGTAGTTCCATTTGTTTATTTTCTCTTTAGCTTCCATTGTCCTAGGAGCAGTATCAGTGAAGAAATTGCATTGGCATATGTCTGAGATTTCTCTGCCTGTGGATTCCTCTAAGTATTTTTATGGTTTCCTGTCTTATGTTTAAGTCCTGTATCCATTTTGAGTTTATTTTTGTTTATGGTGAAAGGTGGTGGTATAGTTTCATTTTTTCACATGCATCTGTCCAATTTTCCCAACAACATTTACTGAAGAGACTGTCTTGATTCCATTGTATGTTCATGCCTCCTTTGTCAAATATTAATTGAGCATAGTGGTTTTGGTCGATACCTGGATTCTCTATTCTATTCCATTGGTCTATATGTCTATTCTTGTGCCAGTCCCAGGCTGTTCTGAGAACAGTGCCTTTGTAATACAGCTTGAAATCTGGTATTGAGATCCCACCTACTTTGTTCTTCTTTCTCAGGATTGCTGCAGCTATTCGGGGTCTTTTTTATTCCAGATGAATTTTTGGAGAGTTTTTTTTAGGTCTGTGAAATATGTCATTGGTATTTTAATGGGGAGTGCATTGAATCTATAGATTGCTTTGGGTAGTATGGACATTTTAATGATGTTGATTCTACCAATCCATGAACATGGTATGTTCTTCCATCTGTTTATGTCTTCCTCTATCTCTTTTTTCAGTGCTCTGTAGTTTTCCGAGTATAGGGTTTTTGCCTCCTTAGTAAAGTTTATTTCTAGGTATTTTAATTTTCTTGGTGCAATGGTAAATGGGATTGCTTTTTTAATCTCTCTTTTTATACGTTCACTATTGGTGTATAGAAATGCCATAGATTTCTTAGCATTAATTTTGTATCCTGCTACATTGCCGAATTCATTTATTAAGTCTAATGATTTTCTGATGGAGTATTTCAGGTTTTTTATGTACAATATTATGTCATTTTTAAATAAGGACAGCTTTACTTCTTCTTTTCCAATTTTGATGCCTTTTATTTCTTCTTGTCTAATCGCAATGGCTAATACTTCCAGTACTACGTCAAACAGGAGTGGGGAGAGTGGGCATCCCTGTCTTGTTCCTGTTCTTAGGGGAAATAGTTTCGGGTTTTGCCCATTGAGGATGATGTTAGCTGTGGGTTTATCATATATGACTTTTATTATGTTCAGGTATGATCCTTCTATTTCCACCTTGTTGAGAGTTTTTATCCAGAAAGGGTGTTGGATTTCCTCAAATGCTTTTTCTGCATCAATTGATATGGCTATGTGATTTTTATCTCTCAATTTGTTAATATGATGCATCATGTTTTTTGATTTGTGGATATTGTACCATCCTTGCATTCCTGGGATAAAGTCTACTTGGTCATAGTGTATGATCTTTCTGATATACTGCTGGATTCGATTGGCTAGAATTTTGTTGAGGATTTTAGCATGTATGTTCAAGAGGGATATTAGCCTGTAATTCTCTTCATTGTGTTGTCTTTATCTGGTTTGGGTATTAGGGTGATGCTGGCTTCATAGAAGGAGTTTGGAAGTGTTCCTTCCTCTTGAATTTTTTGGAATAGTCTGAGGAGAATAGGTTTTAGTTCTTCCTTGAATGCTTGCTAAAACTCCCCTGTGAAGCCGTCTGGCCCCAGACTTTTGTTTGCTGGAAGCTTTTTGATGACTGCTTCAATTTCTTCCATAGTTATTGGCCTATTGAGATGTTTAGATTCTTCCCGATTGAGTTTTGGAAGGTTATATTTTTCTAGAAATATGTCCATTTCCTCCAGGTGGTCCAGTTTGTTGGAATACAGTTGTTCATAGTATTTTTTTAACAATCCTTTGTATTTCTATGGGGTCTGTTATTTCTCCTCTTTCATTTCTGATTTTGTTTTTTTTGGGTTCTCTTTCTTTCCTTCTTGGTGAGCCTGGCTAGAGGTTCATCATTCTTGTTTATCCTTTCAAAGAACCACCTCTTGGTATTTTGTATCTTTTGTATTGCTTTTTGGTCTCAATGTCATTTATCTCCACTCTGATCTTTATTATTTCCTTCCTTCTGCTTACACTGGGCTTTTCTTGTTGCTCTCTTTCTAACTCTTTGAGTTGTAGGGTTAGGTAATTTATTACCATTGATTCTTGTTTTTTGCAGTATGCTTGTAGAGCTATGAACTTCCCTCCCAAGATTGCTTTCGCTGTGTCCCATAGATTTTGTATTGTTCTGTTTTCATTGTCGTTTCTTGTCATGATGTTTTTTTATTTCTTCTGTGATCTCTCTGGTAACCCAGTCATTGTTTAATAGCATGCTGTTTAGTCTCCATGTGTTTGATTTTTTAGATTGTTTTTATTGTAGTTGATTTACAGTTTTATGCCACTGTTATCTGAGAAGATGCTTGATATGATTTCTATCTTCTTGAATTTGAGGAGACTTTGCCTATGACCCAACATATGGTCTATCTTTGAAAATGAGCCATGTGCACTTGAGAAGAATGTATATTCTGTGGTTTTGGGGTGAAATGTTCTGAAGATGTCAATTAATTCTATCTGGTCTAGTAAATCATTTAGTATTGATATTTCTTTGCTGATTTTTTGTTTAGAGGATTTGTCCAATGGTGATAGTGGGGTATTAAAGTCTCCTACTATGATTATATTGCTGTCAATCTCTCCCTTGATATCCTCCAGGAGTTTTATGTCTTTTTTTTAATGTATTTGGGTGCTCCTGTATTGGGTGCATATATGTTTATCAGGTTAATTCTTCTTGTTGGATTGCTCCCTTAAGTATTATGAAGTGGCCTTCCTTATCTCTTGTTATGTCCTTCACTTTGAGATCTAATTTGTCAGATATAAGTATTGCTACCCCAGCTTTTTTTTCATTTCTATTTGCCTGAATAATCTTTTTCCATCCCTTCACTATCAGTCTATGTGGGTCTTTTTGCCTGAGGTGGGTTTCTTGTAGACAGCAGATATATGGGTTGTGTTTTCTTATCCATTGCATTACCCTATGTTTTAATTGGGGTATTTAATCCATTTACATTTAAAGTTATTATTGATAGGTACTTATTTGTTGCCATTTTTATTCTTTACCCCTGTGTTCCTTCTTTGCTTCCTATTTCTTTTTTTTTTTCTTCTTCTTTTTTTTTTTTTTTTTTTTTTTTTACAGCACACCCTTTAGCATTTCTTGCATTGCTGGTTTGGTGGTAATAAATTCCCTTAGTCCTTTTTTGTCTGTGAAGCTCCTGATTTCACCCTCAATTTTGATTGATAGCCTTGCTGGGTACAGTATTCTTGGATTCATACCCTTTCTTTGTATGACTTTGTATATTTCATTCCTTTCCCTTCTTGCCTGATGAGTTTCTGTTGAGAAATCAGTTGCTAGTCTGATGGGGGTTCCTTTGTAGGTAACTTTCTGTCTCTCTGGCCACCTTTAAGATTCTTACTTTGTCATTGGCGTTTGCCAATTTAATTATAATGTGCCTTGACGTTGGTCTTTTGGGGTTCTTTTTGCTTTGTACTCTGTGAGCTTCTTGGATTTGTGTGTGTTTTTTTTCTTCCCTATATCAGGGAAGTCTTCTGTCATTATTTCTTCATACAGATTTTCTATTCCTTGTTCAGTTTCCTCTTTTTTCTGGGACACCTATTATGCAGCTGTTGTTTTGTTTCATATTGTCCCAAAGTTCCCTTAGGCTCTCCTGCTTTTTAATTTTTTTTTCTAGAAGCTGCTCTACTTGTGTATTTTTTCCTACCTTGTCTTATAGCTCACTGACGTGGTCTTCTGCTTCTTCTAGTCTACTCTTGATGCTTTCTATTGAGTTCTTTACAGCAGCTATGTCATTTTTCATTTCTTCTTGGTTCTTCTTCATTTCCTCTTGGTTCTTACTCATATTGTGGAATTTGTCTTTCATTCTTTTCAGCCACCTTATGTCCATTTCTCTGAATTCTTTCTCTGTCAGGTTGCTTGCCTCCATTTCATTTACTTTCTTTTCTGGTGATGCATGCTTTTCTTTCATGCAGGCTGTTCCTTTGTCTCCCCATGGTCTCTCTTCTCTGGGTGTCTGGTTATGTAGTTTTCTCTCTCCTGGAGCCTGCTCCTTTGAGTGAGTCCCTAAAGTGTGTCTCCAGGAAGCGTCTCTGAAGCCAGGCTCCTACCAGTTAAAAATGGAGTATGTTCTTTTTTTATTTGGCTTATCAGGAGATATTATCCTGTATGCTGTTGGTTTTTAAAATTTTTATTATTTTCACTGCAAAGCTCTGCTAAATAATTTGCTGGCAAATACAAAATCAGTAACTTACTGTAACATCTGTTGCCTCCCCAAAAACAAAATTGTTGCTATATTACAGGGAAAGACAAATTTCATTCAAATTCTTTTAAAATGGCAGTGAAGAATTTGAATATTGTGCTCTTTTTAATTGATTAGATACAACATGATCCTTTATTTATATTGATTGTTCTTTTTTATTGAGCAGGGTATAAGGGTGATTTCTTTCCTGAGTTCTTGTCCAGATGGAGTCGAAGAATGGAGCCCAGACACAAGGTGGTAAGTGAGAAGTACAAAAACTTTATTGCAAGCAGATTGTACCTCTAACACTAAATTTAAGTTTCTAATTGTAAGACTCTGTGTCTTCTGGCTAAGGAGAGACAGAAGGGTCCCCTAAAAAGGGTGGCTACTGCTCTCTTTGTCTTGATGCATTATAAAAGCTGTAGCTATTTGCTCTTCATGACCATTTCTAACTGGATCCGTTCCCCACTTAGGACCCCCATGCTTTCCTCATTGGTCACTCTGCAAAGGCCAAAGCCCAAGTGGTGCCTCCCTCTTTCTTTTCCCTTATTTTGCAACATTCCTCTATCCTCTGTGAAAATATATTTCCTTTTTCCCAATATCCTGTGTCTTTTCTTTGTCCTTCACATATCCATCTTATCTGTTCAAGTTGGAGTTACTTTTGATCTATGTTATGGTACCTAACAACTTTATGCTGCCAAGCCTTGAGACGGAAACTGCTGGCTTCTCATCTCAAAGAGTAAACTGGCTTCCTTTTGTTTATTTTTTCTTTGCCAGAGATGTTTTATTACCCCTGTAGCTCTTGCCGCTGCTCAGGCCAGAGATACCTCTGTCCTTGCTTTATGGCTGGTTTAATTGTTCAGGCCTAGATGCCTCTATCCTCCCTGGACTCCCTCCCTTTCTGTCTTAAGCCAGTTAGTTAACCCTTTTCAACATACTAGCCATCATCCAGCCAATGGCATTATGTACTAATGTGTACTAAAGTAACAGAAATGGTTGGGCTGATGTTGCTCAGTGGTTGAGCATCAGCCCATGAACCAGGAGGTCATGATTCAATTCCTTGTTAGAGCACATGCCTGGGTTGCAGGCTCCTCAATCCCCAATAGAGGGCATGCAGAAGAAAGCAATCTATCATTCTCTCTCATCATTGATGTTTCTATCATTCTCTCCCTCACGTTTCCTCTCTCTGAAATTAATAAAAACATATTTTTAAAGTAGTAGAAATTATGTGTCTGTGTTATACCCAGAATTTGCCATATAATAGGAGGTATACTCCCATCTCCTCATTTCTTCACCCCATATAAATGTGTATATTCCCACAGAACTTTCCTATCCTGACCCTCCTAAATTATGCCCTTAACTTCATTTCTTACAAAATGCATCAGCCTCCTAAAATGAGGGACCTGAATATATCTTAATTCTAAAAGTAACCTTCTCTATTCACGGGGACTCATTTCTATTGGAAAAGATTGAAGAAGGCATTTACTGATAAGAAAATTTCTTCAGTTTCATTAATTGCCCCATACTGTTAGGTCAGTTTTCCCTGCTTAACTTGGTAAATTGCATGCCTTGTAGATTTTGAAAGTTTGTTGTGTTATGAAAGACTATGTCTATAATAGCCTTAGGTACATTAGATTCCAATGTCTTATATAACCTCTGGATTAGATGCGTTAAAGATTATGAACAAAAATAAAGAATATAGTAGGATAAATATTAAATAATAAATTTAATTTTAAGCATACTATGATTGAGCTGTAATGAGCTATCTGTGTAGAAGGTGTCCCATAAGTACTTACAGAAATGCAGTTAGAGCTCAGAAGAGAGAGAGAATGTCGAGAAAAACATAAATCAGAATCATCAGCTTAAATATTTTGTCTCAAGGTAGAGGATTTACCTGATTATCTAAAGCTCACATTGTCTATTGTTTTTTGGAATGGCCAGTAAATAACATTCCTTTTTCTATTCAATTTATGAATAAATAGATAAATAAAATAGCAGACTCAGCAGACAAAACAGCAAGAGATCATTTTTATGACTGGTAAAGCTACATGGAAAGACACAGCTTGATTTAAGTGTCAAATGAGCCTGAGGTCTCCCTAAATACACCAAAGTCTGCACACAATGCCCCATGCAAGGAAAATGCAGACTCTGCAAAAAAAATACACTTCTATGTTTTCTGTCGATTTAGTTGGAGCAGAAAAGGAGAATGGACTGAATTTTCTGAGTCCATGTGTATTCCTCAATTCACTCATTTCAGAAATGCAGACCAATGGCTGTCATCCCTTCTCTTAGGATGGTAATTAACTGCTTTATATTATTTTGAGAAATGGTTGGGGGAAAAGGAAGAAACCAGAATCTTATGGAAGGTTGTATAAATTTTAGAGCCAAAAATCTCTGTAATGGCTCAGAAAAGTAATTCAATTAATTAAATAAACACCAAAATCATACGTGACTCAGGATTGAAGGTTTCCCAATTTATTTGCAGCCAAATCGTCCTTTAAAGTCTGTTATACATTCTGTAATGAAATAAAATGACATCATGAAAATTGCTGAATTAATAAAAGAAATTCCAATCACATAGTCAAGCTATCTATTAAGATGTTTCCTAGAAAAGAAATACATGTAAAAACAAAAACAAAAAACAAAATTGTCTTACAGGTTAAAGTTCAAAAATATTAAATTGGCAAATAGTTAATCTGACATAAATCTACTAGTATCTTACATTTGTCTGTCAATGATACCAAAAAAAGAGAAATCATCCCAATTTCTTATATAGTTTAGTTTAAATGGAAGAGCTTTTCAAAACTCATGTAGAATTAGAGATCATTCAATAGCTTTTGTCTTTGAGTTTCTTACCCCAAAATTGTGCTTCCTACAGGAGCTCACAAATTGAATTAATTTGGGATCTGGGCAGGGTGAAAAGATGGCAGCTGGTAGAAGGGAGGTGAGGGAGAGGAAGTGAGTGAGTGAGGGTATGAAAGGAGAGTGTGTAGATGTGCATGGTGTGTGTGAGTGAGTGAGGGAAAGTTAAATCTCGCAGGAGCAGCAGGGGCTGGAAGAAAGGCTCTCCTTAACAAGGAGAGACTACCATCGCTGCGGGCACTCCCCAGATGAGGGACTCCAGCACGGAGCCCACGCCATCTTGAAGGGGAGAAAGGCCTTTTTTAGGAACTCATCAGCACCACCAACCAGACAGGCCTTGGAACTGCCCCACAACCCAGCAGCCACTCCAGCCAAAATCCTGCTGCCCCACCCACAGACCCGGGGACCCTGAGACCTCCACCTCCAAAGGTGCACCGCTGGGCAGCAGTAAGTGCAACCTCCCCCTCGCCAGCAGCAGAACTCCAGATTCCCAAGTATTCTGATTCACGTCTTTCCAGTGGATTCCCACATTTCCAGCTGTGCCGGGCACTCCACTCCTTAGGCAGTGCGTGGGGGCCACTCAGAACCCCCAAGGGTGTGATTCTGCACAGACAAGAGCCTGCATCCCCACAGTAGAAATACTGAATTTCCTCTTTCTGGATAACTGCCCACATACACCCCAGCAGCACAACCACGGTGCCAGGACCCCGCAGAGTGCATCTGAACTCTGCGCCCACAGAGGCAAAGTTCCAACAGGCAGGCACCCTGAGCCCATCTACCCGCAGGGCGCTAGTGGGAGCCACTGTGAGCTCTCCCTGGGTGCGATCTTGAACAAGATCCAGAGAGCAGGCCCTCTGAGCCCCATCACCCCAAAAGATGGTTCCTGGGTACCACTGTGAATCCCTGCTGGGCACGTGTGATTTCAATTAAGGGTGCAAGACAACAAAAATTGGGACACTCAATGCGGCTGACTTCTAGACACAGCAATTGTGCCTCTCAAGCTCACAGGCCCACATCAAGAGAACCCAAATAGCTCAAGTAGGGAGCTACACTAGATTAACAAGCCCAGGAGAACTGAGAGATTACTCCAGTAGCACCATCCCCAAAAGAACCTGGGTAGCAAAGCAATTGGATCTACAATTAAAACATTACAGAAAAACATGGCAAGACAAAAAAGCAATCCCCAAAGGAAAGAAAAACAGGAACCACCAGAAAGGGAGTTAAATGAATTTGAGGCTAGCAGCTTATCAGAGTTAGAATTCAGAGTAATGGTTTAAGGATGTTTAAAGGGATGGATGACAAATACACACAACTCAATGACAAATACACACAACTCAATGAGAACTATAAGGAGCTGAATGAGAATGTCACCAACATGAAAAGAAACCAAGAGGAGATGAAGAATGACATAGCTGCAATAAAGAACACAATGGAAGGCTTAAATAGTAGACTAGAAGAGGCTGAGGACCTCATCAGCGAATTAGAAGACAAGGTAGGAAAAAACACACAAACACAGCAGCTACTGGGAATAAGACTTAAAAAGCAGGAGGAGAACCTAAGGGAGCTTTGGGACAACACAAAACGAAACAACATTCGCTTAGGGACACCAGAAGGAGAGGAAGAGAAGCAAGGAATAGAAAACCTGTTTGAAGAAATAATGACAGAAAACGTCCCTGATATTGGCAAGGAAAAAACTATGCAAGTCCAAGAAGTACATAGAGTCCCAAACAAGTTGAACCCCAAAAGACCGACACCAAGACACATCATAATTAGACTGGCGAACACCAATGACAAAGTAAGAATCTTAAAGGCTGCCAGAGAGAGACAAAAAGTTACTTACAAGGGGTCTCCTATCAGAATATCAACTTATTTCTCAACAGAAGTACACCAGGCCAAAAGGAAATGGAATGAAATATACAAAGCAATGCAAAGCAAGGGACTGAATCCAAGGATACTATACCTGGTGAGGCTATCATTCAAAATTGAAGGTGGAATTAGGAGCTTCACAGACAAAAAAGGGCAAAGAGTGTTTATCACTACCAAGCCAGCAATGCAAGAAATGATAAAATGACTGCTGTAAAAGAACAAAGAGAAAGGCAAGAAGAAACACAAACACTAAGGAAAAATATGACAACAAACATGTACTTGTCAATAATAACATTAAATGATATGGATTAAATGCACCAATCAAAAGACATAGGGTAGATGAATGGATAAGAAAACATGACCCATATATTTGCTGTCTACAAGAGACCCACCTCAGAGCAAAGGATTCACACAGACTGAGAGTAAAGAAATGGAAAAACATTTTTCAGGCAAATGGAAATGAGAAAAAAGCTGGGGTTGTGGTAATTATATCTGATAAATTAGACCTCAAAGTAAAGGCCATAATAAGAGATAAGGAAGGCCACTACATAATACTAAAGGGAGCGATTCAACAAGAAGATATAACTCTGGTAAACATATATGTACCTAATGCAGGAGCACCCAAATACATAAAAAATCTCCTGGAAGATATCAAGGGAGAGATTGACAACAATACCACCATAGTAGGAGACTTTAATACACCACTGACATCACTGGATAAATCCTCTAGACAAAAAAATCAGCAAAAAAACAGTAATTCGAAATGACACACTAGATCAGATGGACCTAATTGACATCTTCAAAGCATTTCACCCCAAAGCCACAGAATATACGTTCTTCTCAAATGCACATGGAACATTTTCAAAAATAGACCACATATTGGGTCACAAGCAAAGTCTCCCCAAATTCAAAAAGATTGAAATCATATCAAGCATTTTCTCAGACCACAATGGTATAATATTAGAAATAAACTACAATAAAAACATTCCAAAAAATTAAAACACTTGGAAGCTGAATAACATGCTACTAAACAATGACTGGGTTATCAAAGAGATCAAAGAAGAAATTAAAAAACATCCTGGGGACTAATGACAATAAAAACACAACATTGCAAATCTTATGGGACACAATGAAAGCAGTCCTGAGAGAGAAGTTTATAGCTCCACAGGCCTACCTCAAAAAACAAGAAATAATGGTAATAAAGCAACTAACTCAACAACTCAAAGAATTAGAAAGAGAGCAACAAGAAAATCCCACAGTGAGCAGAAGGAAGGAAATAATAAAGATCAGAGCAGAAACGAATGACATAGAGACCAAAAAAACAATACAAAAGATCAATGAAACCAAAAGCTGGATCTTCGAAAGGATAAACAAGATTGATGAACTTCTAGCCAGGCTCACCAAGAAGCAAAGAGAGAGGACCCTAAAATAAAGACTTAATCTCCAGCATCTACAGGGAACATATACAACTTAATAAAAGGAAGATAAATGATACCATAAAAAAATAGGCAATGGACCTAAATAGACACTTTTCGAAAGAAGACAGAAGGGATGCCAAGAGACATATGAAAACCTGCTCACAGTCACTAATCATCAGAGAGATGCAAATCCAAACAACAATGAGGTACCATCTCACACCTGTCAGAATGGCTATTATCAACAAATCAACAAACAACAAGTGTTGGCGAGGATGCAGAGAAAAAGGAACTCTTTTGCACTGGTGCAGCCACTGTGGAGAACAGTTTGGAGCTTCCTCAAAAAACTAAAGATGGAACTCCCATTTGACCCAGTGATCCCACTTCTAGGAATATATCCCAAGAATCTAGAAACACGAATCAGAAAGGATATATGCACCCCTATGTTCATACCAGCACAATTCACCATATCTAAGATTTGGAAACAGCCTAAATGCCCATCAGCGGATGAATGGATTAAAAAACTGTGGTATAGCTATACAATGGAATACTATGCTGCGGTAAAAAAGAAGGAGTTCCTACCATTTGCAACAATATGGATGGAGATGGAGAATATTATATTGAGTGAAATAAGCCAGGCAGAGAAAGATAAATATCACATGATCTTGCTCATTTGTGGAATATAATGAACGGCATAGACTGATGAACAAGAACAGATCCAGAGGTTGAGAAACAGCGATCAGAACATCAAACCTCAGGTAAGGTAGGGGAGGGTGGGGGTAAGGTGGAGAGATCAACCATGGGACTTGTATGCATGCATATGAACCTAATCAATAGACACAGACAACAAGGGGGCAGGGCACAAGTGGGGAGTGGGGGTTATGGGGAAATAAGGACACATATGTAAAAAATAAATATTAAAAAAATTAATTAAAAAATAAAATACTAAATCTAATCAATACTAGTGGTCACCATAACCTTAAGAGGATTTTTTTCATGTGACAAAAATTTTTAAATGAAACTCTCTGTAGCCTGAAAATTATTTTGGAAGGAAACAAAGAGAAGTTTCCTTCAAAAGTCATAAGGATTGTAATTGAAAGTCAATATATTTGGCCTCTTGAACTAAAGTAAGTAATTTGTGTTTTGGCCTCCCTGACAAAGTTTATATAAAGCTACAAAAAAAAAATTGATAGCCAGTTTGAAATGGAATTGCCAGGGCCTAGGGCAAAGAATATCCTTACATGATATTATTCTACAATGTCATTACAATTTTAGATATTTTACAACAGCATATTGTACAATTATCCCAGACAAACTTACAAACTAATTCTTTGAATGGTTGGCAGAAATTAAAAAAAAAAAAAAAGGACATGAAAGGATTTAATCCCTTTGAGAAGGAATTAAGGCACTGGGGAGGCACTTGAGCATCCTATGTTGGCCCCTCTTGCCTTTTGTGCCAAGAGGGACCCTCTTCTCACAATCCAATTGCCCTCAGATGTTACCTAAGCTTTCTTTTCATGCTGAGGTTGACGCCTCGTGGGGGCTGGTACCATGGATCTGTCTCTCACCCAATTGTGTGAGCAGGGCCCTCACTGGAGAAGAAACCCGAGTTCCCCAAGATATATGATCAGCACTGGGACCCCGCCAGCAGGCCAGGGGTTCCCAAGGCAGGTGTTGGGTGTGGAGGGCATAGGTTACAAAGGAGACAGAACTGAACCTCACACCACCCTGCTTGGCCCCGGAGGATGGCTGGTTAGCCAGAGACGGGTAAGATTCCTCAAGGAAGGAACAACCTAAGACAGGCACAGTCGCAGAGGGGCCATCTGGAGAGAACTTGGGGGGGCAACAGAAGTGAGGCACAGACCCTCACCCCCCCAATATTGCAGGGGCTTGAACCCTCACCCCTTCTGAAGGAGGTCTCCTGCCCCCATGACTGCTTCGCGCTTCCCATACCCAGCTCAGATCGGGACCCAGGCAACAGAAAGAGACTTGGCCCAGTTCACATCAAGATACAGGTGACAGACAGAGACTTGGCCCAGCTCAGATCGGGACCCAGGTAACAGACAAGAGACTTGGCTGACAGCAGCTGCCCTATATCTAAATTCAGCCTAGCATCAAGAATGCTCAGGGTCCACTCAAGAATGCAAATAATCCTTCCCACTAATATTTACACGGTAAACTAAGATTGTTGATAGAGTATTAAATTTGACAGTAAAATAGTAATCAAGTTTTCAGATTAATTTAAATAGGCTAATTGAAATAAGTGAATATTCAAGTAAATTTAATTGTAATGGACAAAAAGCTGTTCCTAAAGTAATAACTAAAATTTCTATTGATAGTTCATCTCATGGTAAAATTCCTGAATATGCAATGAACCTAAAGCAGTCATATGTTTGGGAAAAAGAAATTAAATTTAAAGTTATCAAGACTGCATTATAAAATTTACAAAATCCTCCATTAATAAAAAAAAGGGGGGACATAGTAGGGTAATATCATGTAAGGAAAAATATCCTATAACTAAATTACATCTAGAAAATTTTTACTTTACAAAATTAATTTTCATTTGTAATGCTAACAGCAAGACACACATGAAAAACACACATGGTGTCTAGATAAGACAAAGGAAAATCTTTTGGGCAAAAATAAAAAGGATCCCAAATCAATTATATAGAAAAGATTCCTTTATTAACTTGTGGTCGAGAATATGTTTGTATATTTTCAGAAAAAAACTCCAAGACCATGTGGATTCCTGCAACAGAGAGGAATTGACAGGTGTGCTCCAACCACAAAGACAAGAGGAAAAACAGTCCAGAGATGGAAGATGCTGATGATGCCTTGCCACACGAGCAGTCAGCATCTGCGCACCACTGCAAGTTGCCTACAACCAAACCAGAGAGGGTCAGACCTGCATTGCCACCATGTGCCCACCATCCAGATATCATTGCTGACATGTACACATAAGGAACTGTTCCACATTGAAACTGGGACTCAGAACTGTTGGACACTGAAATTTGGACTCAAACATTTTTTTTGTTTGTTTTGTTTTGTTATTATATGTTTATTTCTAGTCTGCAGAGGCAAAACTTTTTAAAGGAAAAAAATGGTGGGAAAAAGATACAGAGGCAAAGAAGCATTGAACAGACTGTCAAACTACATTGGGAAGACAGGGGAGGTTGGGCGAGGGGGGCTGTAAGAAACCAACTGAAGGACTTGTAAGCATGCATATAAGCACAACCAATAGACACAAGACACTGGGAGGGGGGGAGGGGGGGCAGGTGAAGGCCTGTACTGGGGGGGGGAGGAGAGGGCGGGGGAGCGGTCAATGGGGAAAAAAAAGGAGACATATGTACTACTATTTGTAATACTTAAAACAATAAAAAAATAAATTTAAAAAAAAGGTTAGGAAAAAAAAAACTCTCAGCAAGGTGGGAATAGAAGGATCATACCTCAACATAATAAAAGCCATATATGACAAACCTATAGCCAGCATCATACTCAATGGGCAAAAACTAAAACCATTTCTCCTAAGAACAGGAACAAGACAGGGATGCCCACTCTCATCACTCCTGTTCAACATAGTGCTGCAAGTACTAGCCATTGTGATCAGACAAGAAGAAGAAATAAAAGGCATTCAAATTGGAAAAGAAGAAGTAAAACTGCCATTATTCGCAGATGACATGATACTGTACATAGAAAACCCTAAAGACTCCATCAAAAAATTATTAGACTTAATAAATGAATTTGGCAATGTAGCAGGATACAAAATTAATGCCAAGAAATCTTTGGCATTTCTATACACCAATAGTGAACGTACAGAAAGAGAGACTAAAATAGCAATCCCATTTACCATTGCACCAAAAAAATTAAGATACCCAGGAATAAACTTAACTAAGGAGGTAAAATACCTATACGCGGAAAACTACAGGACACTGGAAAAAGAGATAGAGGAAGACATAAACAGATGGAAGAACATACCATGTTCATGGATTGGTAAAATCAACATCATTAAAATGTCCATACTACCCAAAGCAATCTATAAATTCAATGCACTTCCCATTAAAATACCAATGGCACATTTCACAGACCTAGAGCGAACCTTCAAAAAATTCATCTGGAATAAAAAAAAGATCCCAAATAGCTGCAGCAATCTTGAGAAAAAAGAACATAGTAGGGGGGTTATCTCAATACCATATTTCAAGCTGTATTACAAAGCCATTGTTTTTAAAACAGCCTGGTACTTGCACAAGAACAGACATATATTTCAATGGAATAGAATAGAGAACCTAAAAATCGACTCAAACCTCTATGCCCAATTAATATTTGACAAAGGAGGCATGAACATACAATGGAGTCAAGACAGTCTCTTCAACAAATGGTGTTGGGAAAATTGGACAGATACATGCAAAAAAATGAAACTAGATCACCACCTTTCACCATACACAAAAATAAACTCAAAATGGATAAAGGACTTAAACATAAGATGGGAAACCATAAAAATACTAGAGGAATGCACAGGCATAAAAATCTCAGACATATGCCGAATGAACTTCTTCACTGATACTGCTCCTAGGGCAATGGAAACTAAAGATAAAATAAACAAATGGGACTACATCAAAATAAAAAGCTTTTGCACAGCAAAAGAAACCATCAATAAAACAACAAGAAAGCCCACTGCATGGGAGAACATATTTGCCAATGATATCAACGAAAAGGGTTTAATCTCCAACATTTATAGAGAACTCATACAACTTAACAAAAAGATAAACAACCCAATCAAAAAATGGGCAACTGATCTAAATAGACACTTTTCAAAAGAAGACAGAAGGAAGGCCAAGAGACATATGAAAACATGCTCAAAGTCACTAATCATCAGAGAGATGCAAATAAAAACAACAATGCGGTACCATCTTACATCTGTCAGAATGGCTATCATCAACAAATCAACAAACGACAAGTGTTGGAGAGGATGTGGATAAAAAGGAACTCTTGTGCACTGCTGGTGGGAATGCAGACTGGTGCAGCCACTGTGGAGAACAGTATGGAGCTTCCTCAAAAAAATAAAAATGGAACTCCCATTTCACCCAGTAATCCCACTTCTAGGAATATATCCCAAGAAAATTGAAATGCGAATCAGAAAGGATATGTGAACCCCTGTGTTCATAGCAGCACAATTCACCATATCTAAGATTTGGAAACAACCAAAATGCCGAACAGCATATGAGTGGATTAAAAAACTGTGGTACATCTATACAATGGAATACTACGCTGTTTTAAAAAAGGAGTTCATACCATTTGCAACAACATGGATGAAGATGGAGAGCATTATGCTAAGTGAAATAGGCCAGGCAGAGAAAGATAAATATCACATGATCTCACTCATTTGTGGAATATAATGAATGGCATAGACTGATGAACAAGAACAGATCCAGAGACTGAGAAACGTCGATCAGAACCTCATACTTCAGGGAAGGAGGTGGCCGGTGGGAGTAAGGGGGAGAGATCAACTAAGGGACTTGTGTGCATGCATATGAGCCTCATCAATGGACACAGACAACAGGGGGATGGGGCATGATTGGTGGGTGGGGGGTAATGGGAGAATAAGGACACATATGTAAAATAGTAATAATAATAATAAAGATAATAGAAAAATAAAAATAGAAAAAAATCGTGAGTTAACCAGAACCCCAAGAACACTTGAGTACGTCTTTCTTGCCATGCTAGCAGTCATCAGCTGTACGGTAATATTACCTGGGGAAAATGGGGAAGTATTTTTGACTTATGTTCCTGATGCTTCATGGGTAAGAGCCCTCACATGGGCTGATCCCCTGCCTAATGTAGTCACCCATAATACTAAACACCTTGGTCATCCAGGAGGACCATGGGTGGGGTAAGGAAGTATAATTACACAGGCGTCGCCACCCAGCTTCCCTTTTGTATGACACAAAATCAAACCACTGCTCCTTTGTGTGTAAAATTAAAGAGAGGTTTCTGGCTTGTGTGGACACCAAAGGAAGGGACTATCACTACTTCCTCCTGGGAGAGATGCAGAAAATGTAACTAAGACCTTGTCTATACAAAAAGAAACTGATAACCAGTTTGAAATGAAATTGCCATGGCCTAGAGCAAAGAATATCCTTACATGATGTTATTCTACAATCTCATTATAATTTTTCCCAGATTTGTAATACCCCCATTACCTATAATAGTACCTCACACCCTTGGGAATCAATAAAAAATCATCTTTTTTGGTGCTTGGAGATTAAGGTAACACATCTCTTGATATTTTAGAATTACAACAGCATAATGTACAATTATCCCAAACAAACTTACAAACTAATTCTTTGAATGTCTGACAGCAATTTAAAAAGGACATGAAAGGATTTAATCCCTTCCACTGTGTAGAGGGCCCCCTGGGAAGACACCTGAGCATTCTATATTGGCCCCTCTTGCCCTTTTGGCCAAGAGGGACCCTCTTCTCACAATCCAATTGCCCACAGCTGTTGCCTGAGCTTTCTGTTCATGCTGAGGTTGACGCCTCGTGGTGGCTGGTACCATGGATCTGTCTCTCACCCAGTGGGGTGAGCTGGGCCCTCCCTGGAGAAGAAACCTGGGTTCCCCAAGATATGTGATTAATGCCGGGTACCCGCCAGCAGGCGAGGGGATCCCAAGGCAGGTGCTGGGTGTAGAGGTCATGGGGGCATAGGCTACGAAGACAGAACTAAACCTCACACCACCCTGCTTGGCCCCGGATGATGGCTGGTTAGCCAGAGATGGGTAAGACTTCTCAGGGAAGGAACAACCTAAGACAGGCACAGTCGCAGAGGGGCCATCAGGAGAGAATTTGGGGGTCAACAGAGGTGGGGCACAGACCCTCACCCCCCAACTTTGCAGGGGCCTGAACCCTCACCCCTTCTGAGGGAGGTCTCCTGCCCCCATGGTTGCTTCACTTCCCAGGCCCAGCTCAAATCGGGATCCAGGTAACAGACAGAGACTTGGCCGACAGCAGCTACCCTCTCACTGCAACAAGACTTGTTTGAGTTGTCTTGTACCCACGGTGTGGGGAAGTGGGTTTTTTATATCTAAATCCAACCTAACACCAGGAATGCTCAGGGCCTACTCAAGAAGGCAAATAATCCTTTCCACTAATATTTACAGGGTAAAATAATATTGTTGTTAGAGTATTGGATTTGACAGTAAAATAATAGTCAAGTTCTCAGACTAATTTAAATTGGCTAAGTGAAATAAGCAAATATTCTAGAAAAAATAATGGTACTGGACAAAAAGCTGTTCCTAAAGTGTTAACTAAAAATTGTATTGGTAGTTAATCTCATGGTAAAATTGCGTAAAATGTAATGAACCTAAAACAGTCATATTTTAGAGCAAAAAATTAAAATTTAAAAGCTATCAAGACTACATTATAAAATTTCCAAAAGGCTCCTAATATTTAAATCACAAAAGGGGGGATAGTAGAAGAATGTCATGTAAGGAAAAATATCCTGTAAGTAAATTACATCTAGAAAATTTTTACTTTAGAAAATTAACTTTCATTTGTAATGCTAACAGCAAGACACCCATGAAAAACACACATGGTGTCAAAACAAGCCAAAGGAAAATCGTTTGGGCAAAAAATGACAAAGGATCCCAAGTCAAATTTATAGAAAAGACTCCTTTATTAACTTTTGGTTGAGAATATGTTTGTATATTTTCAGAAAATACCTCCAAGACCATGTGGATTCCTGCAAGAGAGAGAAATTGACAGGACTGCTCCAGCCATGAAGACAGAAGAGAAACAGTCCAGAGAAGGAAGATGCTGATGCCTTGCCATACTAGCAGTCAGCAGCTGTGCATCTCTGTAGGTTGACCAGGACCAAACCAGAGAGGGTCGGACCTGCATTACCACCATTTGTCCACCATCCAGAACTGAAATATCATTGCTGACATGTACACATAAGGAACTGTTTGACATTGAAATTGGGACTCAAAAGAACTGTTGGCCCAGAAAGAAACTCACTACAGACTGATTCATTTGCCTCCCAGCATAACCATTATTGCTTGTCTCATTTTCAGTTCTTATAAGTGCATTTCTAGTATCACATGGTCTCACCCATCTAGGGAAAATAATTAACAACATAAACTAATGAAGAAAAACAGACCCGGAGACAGGGAAACATCAATCAGACTGTCAAACCTCAGAGGGAAGGTAGGGGAGGGTGGGGGTAAAGGTGAGAGATCAACCAAAGGACTTGTATGCATGCATATAAGCCTAACCAGTGGTCATGGACAACAGGGGGATGGGGGCATGCGTGGGGAGAGGTTTGGGATGGGAATGGGGGGATGAGGACAAATATGTGATACCTTAATCAATAAAAAATTATTTTAAAAAATTGAATGAATTTGGAGTCTAGTTTTTTATTTCATGCAATTCAAATAGTTCAAAGAATTAATACAACACACAAGATTTTTTCAGCATTAATTGGTTCAATTAAATCATTTAAGTCAGTCTCTAAATTATGTATTTTAGGAAAAATTATATTCTAAAAACATAGTGTTACAAAGACCTTTTTAAAAAAATGTCACTAAAATTTCACAAAACACTATGGTTCAGCAATCTAACTGTTAACAACCTCAGGAGTTAGGTCTTGGAACTTGAGTTCAGCTAAGATTGAATTCAGAGCCAAGAACTTGGATCGAAGAAGTTTATTTAGAAAGTCACAGAAATAATAGAAGTGAGTCATCTGGGTTGCATGGACTCAGGCAACAAGTCACAAAGGCAGAAGAAGAGTCCATGGAGCTTAGGAGACAGGAAACAAAGGCTTGTGCCTGAGAGAAGAAGGAGAAAGGCTCTAGGGTACTCCAGAGAGAGCATGTCTGGTGAAAGAAGGGGGTGGGGAAAGGCATGGGAGACAGAGAGAGAGAGAGAGAGAGAGAGAGAGAGAGAGAGAGAGAGAGAGAGAGAGAAATATGAGAGAGAGAGAAATATGAGAGAGAGAGAGAGAAATATGAGAGAGAAAGAAATATGAGAGAGAGAGAAATATGAGAGAGAGAGAAAGAATTAATGAGAGAGAGAGAACCTGGGTTCTTTGTTGTAAGGATTTTTATATGTTTTCCAAAGGCAGAGATTTTAGGGGAGGATCTCAACAGAATATTCATCAACTTTCCAGGTGTGGTCTTTACTGATTGGTTGGTGCTAGGGTAGGGGTCATTAGTCAGCACATCTGGTCTTGTTGTCAGCCATGGCATCTCTTCATCTGGTTTGGCTGCTTTACTGAGCCTGGGTCTGAGACACAGCTGAGGCCTAAATGTTATCTCTAGTTTGACCAAAACTCTGTCTCTGTACTCAACAGATCTATGGACAAAAGGTAGTAGGTGAAAAGTACAGAAACTTTATTGCAAGCAAAGACTACCTCTAAAACCTTAATTCTAAGTCTAAATCTCTGTCCCTCTTGGTACAGGGGGGCAGAGGGACCACCTAAGAAAGGTGTTCGCTGCTTTCTTTGTTTGAAGTCTTATATATTCTGGAGACCATCCTTTTCTACCGTGGGACATTTGCCCTGTAATCAGCTCCCATGACTCCCACATCCACTTTTCCTCCTTTGGTCATCTGATCTGTTTAGGTTGGAGCCACTTTTGATTTATCTTGTGGTTTTCTCCCAGTTGTGCTGGCAGAGATATTTTATCTTATAGCCCTCCCAGCTGCTCAGGTCAGAGCTACTTTTGGTCTAACTTATGGTCCCTTTAACTGCTCAGGCCAGAGATATCCCTGTCCTTGGTTTATAGCTGTTTTAATTGCTCAGGCCAGAAATATTTCCATCTGCCTGTGGCATTTCTCTATCCTCTGTACAAGTAAGATAAGTAGCCTGGCATCATTAGTCCCCATCTATGTATTGCTCTCCATGGACCCTCCTCATTCCCTAAACCTTCCTAATTAAGCTAGCTAGCTAATCCTTTCAGTTGTCTCATGCCTGTTCTATCATAACCACTTCCCACAGAGCTTCCCACAGTAATAACTGCTGATAGTTTTACCAAATATTTTGCCTCATATTGCCAATTCATTTTAATTTAGGTTTTGGTATGGCAGAAACCTGCCCTAATTTATAATTCTTATTAATCCATCCATATTAAGAATAACAAAAATATTCATATATTCAGATGGAAAAGACCAAGAGGATTGGATGTACTAATATGTGAAGCAGCTGTGTTTCTGAAATTTTTATTTTATACACTTAAACTATGTTATTAAACTTCACAATTTTGTTATTTCCATATCTTCCTACTGAATTGAAAGTTATAACAGGAAATTAATGACAGTCTCAAGCAATGTTTTTACTTTAAAGCCTATTTTATTTATTAGGTTACCTATACTAACTTTCCTTTGGTTTAATGTCAGTATTTTCTTGGTATAACTATTTTTCTGCCTTTCACTGCTTTTCTTTGTAATTTAAGCAGATTTGCTACAGACAGCATACAACTTTGGTTTTGAATTCAGGTGACATGTTAACCTTTCACTTAAAAAATGTTCTATATATTAATGTATAAGTTTGTGGTTTTACTTTGTGTTTTCTATTTGTCCATATCTTTCTATGCCATTTTTTTTCATTGTAGATCCAAATAACCAACCTCAAGAGGAACTAATTTTAGTCTTACACCATCACTAAAATAGGCAGAAAATGAGGAAAAACAAAACAGCAGCATCTGGCTGTTTTCAAAAAAGAATTGGCTTTATTTGAACAGAGAAGCTATTATGTTCTCCTCATAAACAAAAGCAGTTCCAGAGAATGTCAACATTGTATAAAGTCACTTTGTAAATGTGATGCACAAGACAGAAGACCATAGTAATACATACAGAACTGAAAATAGCAACTCTGGGTATATAACAACTAGTTTTTGTTCCTTTTGTACTTAAAATATAGATGGCAAAATTCTTGTTCCTTTAACTTTATCACCAGAATATATATATTAGATTTTACATATATATGTTACAAGGAGAAAATGAATGGCAGGATGGGACAGATGTTGCCCACAGGTACAAACTTGCAACAAGCAGTAAATAAGTTTTAGAGATATAATGTACAGTATAGTGAATCTACTAGGAGATGACAATGTCATGTAATAATCATAAAATTTCCTAGTAGACTATGACTTAATTATCCCAACCATTAAAAAGAAATATTCATGTAATGTGATAAACAGGCCAATTATTGCTACAATGACAATCATTACAGTATATAAATTTATCAAATCAACCTGTCATGCACCTTAAATTTACACAAAGTTGTATGTCAAATATATTTCAAGTAAAGCAAAACACACAAAAACCTTAGTGTTATTTTGGCATAGTGCATCACTGGTTTTAATTTTTTTCTCATTGATTGATTAGGGAGAGAGAGGAAGAAAAGAGAGAGAGAGAAACATTGATTTGTTGTTCCATGTATTTAAGCATTCTTTGGTTGCTTCTTGTATGTGCCTTGGGAAGAGACCAAATATTGACACATCTGGATGATGCTTTAACCAACCAGGGCCCATGAATCACAGGTTTTAGATGAAAGCTTCTAGGCTGTCTCTCATCTCAGTTTTGGAGTTGAAGCTGTTTTGACTTTTTATTTTTATTTTTTGTTTTTTTTTTTACTTTTTTTGTCATCCTTTACAAAGACTGAAAAATTTTATTCTTTCTACTATTATTTTCTTTAATTGGGAATATATGTTTTTACTCTTCTAATAATTTCTTTAGAAATTTGAATATGTATGTGTTTTAAAGTCTGAATGTGATGCATACTTTATATTACAGTTAATATGTTTTAAAGACATACTATTATTAAGATACTAGAGGCCCGGTGCACGAATTCATGCACAGGTGGAATCCCTCAGCCTGGCCTGCAGGGGATCAGGCTAAACCGGCTCTCTGCCATCCCCCTAGGGGTCCCAAAGTGTGAGAGGGCACTCTGCAAAGTTGCTGTCACTTGGCCACTCTTGCACTGAGCGTCTGCCCCTAGTGGTCAGTGTACCTCATAGCTACCGGCTGGTCGTTTAGGCATATATATATATATATATATATATATATATATATATATATATATACACACACACACACACACACACACACACACACACACACATATATATATATAGATTAGGGCTAATTTAATTTATTTTAGCCCACTTATTTAGATATTTTCTCATATTTAATGCATTTAATAATTAGATATACTTACTGGTAACTTTTACTCATTTTTATTTATTAAAATATCTATATATATAAAAGCCTAAGTGACTGTTATGGCCGGTCGACCGGTTGACTGGTTGCTATGACGTGCACTGACCACCACGGGGCAGACGCTTAATGCAGGAGCTGCCCCCTGGTGATCAGTGTGCTCCCATAGTGCGAGTTCTGCCGGGCTCATGGCTGGCGAGTGTAGCTGGGGTGGTGCCAGCCTCTCCTGCCTCCGCGGCAGCACTACCAAGCTGTGGTGGCTGTGACAGGCGCAGCGGGGCCAGATTGAGCAGGAGTGGCATGGTGCTGGCAAGGGTTCGGCTCCTCCCCAGCTGCCTGCCACTTGCACATTACTACATTCCTTGGGGGATGTCAACTGCCAGTTTTGGGCCAGGCCTGTGGGGTTCGGGCCGAAACCAGCAGGCCAACGTCCCCCATGGGGTCCCAAATTGCAAGAAGGTGCAGGCCAGGATGAGGCACCTCACAGGTGCACAAATCCATGCACTGGGTCTTTGTTAAATTGTAAGTTGAAAGTGATTTTGTTTCCATAGATTTTTATCAAGTATTTCCTGGCTTCTTCTGCTCTTTTTATGAAAAACAACCTATTAATCTACTAGTAATTGCTATTTCCTTCCAGGTAACCTGTTCTTTCTTTCTGAGTACTTAAACGATCTCCTAATTGTTTTAGGTATTCATCAGATTTACATAGGAGTTGACTTGTTTTCTTTCTAATCTTGCTTGTTAATTGTTGTGCTTTCTGAATATGAGGATTGGTCCTATTCACCACTTGAGAAAAATTTTAGATATCATCTCTTTAAATATTATCTTTCATTCATTCTCTTTCTTTTTTGCATTCTGAAAGGCCAAAAGGAAGTTTTCACATTATCAGTATGGCCCTTACTCTTTTAATATATACTTCCCCCTAATGCTTTGTTTTCTAGTTAATATTATTTCAGCAGCATCAATTTTGCTTTGAAAAATCTGTTATATTTTTTTGTTTATCAAACTTTATGGTTTTTTTCTAAACTTATTGATCAATTTTGCTAATCTTTTATTATTTTTCCCAATTTTCCAAACTCTACTGTCAAGGCTGATCCACCTTTATGCTTGCTATAATTTTAGTCTGGCTTAACTAGTATTGGTGAGTGATGAACTTTATATAAACTTAATGCACTGTAACTTGTTAGCTCCATCTCATGAACTTTGCTTAATCCCTTGTGTTTAACTACAGTCTTTCTAGTTATTGCAATATTTAACACGGTTTGTTATTTTTCAAGGAACCCTCCACAGTAACTTTTCGTGTTCTCTTCCTCTGTCAACAATCATATTTCCAAGGTCTCAGCACATCAACCTGAGCTCACCCATAGCTTTCTCAAAGCATTTCCAGCTTAGTCTTTGAACATTTCTCTACTGCAACAATTTCCTTCCTTATTAAAATATGCTTTTTTAAAATCAGATTTCTTATTATCTAAGTCAAATTATGTTTTTAATTTTGCTTCTCTTTATACCTTATTAGATAAAATATAAATATATTTTTCATTTCATCTCTATTTTCTTCTAATATTTTTAGTATGATATTATAGGGCCTCCCTCCCTATAGAAAGGGGCATCAGTAATGGTGGGTACTTTTTAATTAGTAATTTGATAATTTTTAAATTTTTATTTATTTTTTTATATTTATCAGAGTGACATTGGTTAATAAAATCTATAGTCTTCAAGTGTACAGTTCTGATAGGTCATCTATATATTGCATTGTGTGTCCACCACCCAAAGTAAAATCTTTACCCTTTATTATCTCCCCACACCTCTTCCCTCTGGTAACAACCATACATTGTCTGTATCTATGAGTTTTTGTTTGTTTGTTTGTTGTATTTGTTAATCTGTTGTTTTCAGTTACATATCCCACATATGAGTTGAAATCATATGGTACTTGACTTTTCCTGTCTGGCTTGTTTTGTTTAGTATGATAGTCTCAAGATCCATTCATGTCTCAAATGACAGTATTTTGTTATTTTTTATGGCTGAGTAGTATTCCATTGTAAAACCAAAAATATAGATGAGGCACTATCAAACAAAACAAAAAAAAAAACACACACAAAAAAAAAACAAACAAATATGGCAATAAAACAAAAAGTCAACCAACAGAATAGAAGAAAATATTTGCAAACAACAGGGGTTAATATCCAAAATATATAAAAAATTCATACGACAGGGATGCCCACTCTATGACAATAACAAAAAAGAATCCAACTAAAAAATGGACAGAGGACTTGAACTGACACTTCTCCCAAGAAGAAATACAAATGGCCAACCGATACATAAAAAGATGGTCAACTTCATTAGATGTAAAGGAAATGTGAATAAAAACTACAGTGAGATAGCATCACACACCTGTTAGAAAAGCTGTTGTTCAGATGACAAATACTAACAAGTGTTGGAGAGGCTGTGAAGAAAAAGAACCCTCATTCACAGCTGATGAGAATGTAAACTGGAATAGCCACAAAGGAAAAAAGCATGGAAGTTCCTCTAAAAACTAAGAGTAGAGTTACCAACTAAGAGAAGAGCAATCCCTGATCTGAATATCTACCCAAAATATTTGAAAACATTTATTCACAAAGATATATACATCCCTCTATTCATGGCAACATTATTTATGGTGGCCAAGACATGGAAATAAGCAAAGTATTCAATAGACAATTGGATAAAGATGTGGTACATATATACAATGAAATGTAGTAATTTTAAAAGCAAATGTTATTTTCATTATAATTTGCTGGGATAAGGAAGTGATATCTTGTAGCTGCCTGATATCTTACTCTTTTTAAATCTATTATTTACTACTTTTTTTCATTTGAATTGAATAAGAGTTGTCTATGACTAATGATTACAGTACTTTTCAAAAAAGGCGAAATATATCAAAAATATTATGATAATAAAGATAAACTTTATAAATTTATATCTCTTGCTTTAAGTTTTATTATTTTCTTAAGGTACATTAAGATTAAAACAAGTAATTTTAAGCATCTGTTCCAGCAAACAAAAGTCCGGGGCCAGACGGCTTCACAGAGGAGTTTTACCAAACATTCAAGGAAGAACTAAAACCTATCCCCCTCAGACTATTCCAAAAAATTCAAGAGGAAGGAACACTTCCAAGCTCATTATATGAAGCCAGCATCACCCTAATACCAAAACCAGATAAAGACAACATAATGAAGAGAATTACAGGCTAATATCCCTCTTGAACATACATGCTAAAATCCTCAACAAAATTCTAGCAAATCGTATTCAGCAGTACATAAGAAAGATCATACACCATGACCAACCAGGATTTATCCCAGGAATGCAAGGATGGTACAATATCTGCAAATCAATAAACATGATACATCACATAAATTGAGAGATAAAAACCACATAGTCATGTCAATTGATGCAGAAAAAGCATTTGACAAAACCCAACACCCTTTCTTGATAAAAACTCGCAGCAAGGTGGGAATAGAAGGATCATACCTCAACATAATAAAAGCCATATATGACAAACCCACAGCCAACATCATACTCAATGGGCAAAAACTAAAACCATTTCCCCTAAGAATAGGCACAAGACAGGGACCCACTCTCACCACTCCTGTTCGACATAGTACTGGAAGTATTAGCCATTGCAATTAGACAAGAAAAAGAAATAAAAGGCATCCAAGTTGGAAAAGAAGAAGTAAAACTGTCCTTATTCGCAGATGACATGATAATGTACATAAAAAAATGGAAAGACTCCATCAAAAAAATTATTAGACTTAATAAATGAATTTAGCAATGTAGCGGGATACAAAATTAATGGCAAGAAATCTATGGCATTTCTATACACCAATAGTGAATGTACAGAAAGTGAGACTAAAAAAGCAATCCCATTTACCATCGCACCAAAAAAATTAAGATACCTAGGAATAAACTTAACTAAGGAGGTAAAATACCTATACGCGGAAAACTACAGAACACTGGAAAAAGAGATAGAGGAAGACATAAACAGATGGAAGAACATACCATGTTCATGGATTGGTAGAATCAACATCATTAAAATGTCTATACTACCCAAAGCAATCTACAGATTCAATGCACTTCCCATTAAAATACCAACGGCATATTTCACAGACCTAGAAAGAACTCTCCAAAAATTCCTTTGGAATAGAAAAAGACCCCAAATAGCTGCAGCAATCCTGAGAAAGAAGAACAAAGTAGGTGGGATCTCAATACCAGATTTCAAGCTGTATTACAAAGCCACTGTCCTCAAAACGTTCTGGTACTGACACAAAAACAAACATATATAATAGAATAGAGAACCCAGAAATTGACCCAAACCACTATGCTCAATTAATATTTGACAAAGGAGGCATGAACATACAATGGAGTCAGGACAGTCTCTTCAATAAATGGTATTGGAAGATTGGACAGACACATGCAAAAAAATGAAATTAGATCACCAACTTACACCATACACAAAAATAAACTCAAAATGGATACAGGACTTAAACATAAGACAGGAAACCATAAAAATACTAGAGGAATCCACAGGCAGCGAAATCTCAGACATATGCTGAAGTACTTTCTTCACTAATACCACTCCTAGGGCAATGAAAACTAAAGATAAAATAAACAAATGGGACTACATCAAAATAAAAAGCTTTTGCACAGCAAAAGAAACCATCAACAAAACAACAAGAAAGCCCACTGTATGGGAGAACATATTTTCCAATGTTATCACTAATAAAGGTTTAATCTCCAACATCTACAGGGAACTCATACAACTTAATAAAAGGAAGATAAATGATCCAATAAAAAAATGGGCAACAGACCTAAATAGATATTTTTTGAGAAAAGACAGAAGGAAAGCCAAGAGACATATGAAAAAATGCTCAAAGTCACTAATTATCCAAGAGATGCAAATCAAAACAACAATGCGATACCATCTCACACCTGTCAGAATGGCTATCATCAACAAATCAACAAATGACAAGTGCTGGAGAGGATGTGGAGAAAAAGGAACCCTCGTGCACTGCTGGTGGAGAATGCAGACTGGTGCAGCCACTGTGGAGAACAGTATGGAGTTTCCTCAGAAAACTAAAAATGGAGATTCCATTTGACCCAGTAATCCCACTTCTAGGAATATATCCCAAGAAATTAGAAACATGAATCAGAAAGGATATATGCACCCTTATGTTCATAGCAGCACAATTCACCATAGCAAACATTTGGAAGCAGCCTAAATGCCCATCAGCAGATGAGTGGATTAGAAAACTACGGTACATCTACACAATGGTATATTACGCTGATATAAAAAATAAGGAACTTTTACCATTTGCAGCAGCATGGATGGACCTAGAGAGCATTATGTTAAGTGAAATAAGCCAGGCAATGAAAGAAAAATACCACATGATCTCACTCATTTATGGAAAATAAAGAACATTATAACCTGATGAACAAAAAGGTAGATATAGAGGCAGTAAAGCATCGAACAGACTGTCAAATTACAGAGGGAAGGCTGGGTAGTGTTGGGAAGGTGAGAAAGAGTTCAACCGAAGGACATGTGTACATGCATATAAGCACAACCAATGAACCCAAGACACTGCGGGGTGGGATGAGGGCATGCGACAGGGAGTAAGGGAGGCTGAGGAAAGGTCAAAGGGGAAAAAAAGGAGATATATGTAGTGCTATTTGTAATAATTTAAACAATAAAATTTTAAAAAATTTAAGCATCTGTTAAAAGAGACACTGAGGTATATTAAATATTTTTAAAATTTGAGCAAAAATGAATTCAAATTGGACAGAATGCAATCTAACAGGTTGAAAGGAGCTCTGAGAGCTCCACAAAATGAAAAACTTTTATTGATAGAAGAAAGGAGGAACAGGAAAGTTATACTAGGCTAAAAGCAGGTTAATTATTTTAGGGCTATTTGCAGGATTTTCTGCACTGAATTATGTTTGCATCTTAGATTGAAGTTTTGCTAATCTATGAAGATAAATGGAATTTTTTAATTGCTTCTAAAATTGTGTGTGCAGATATATATGTCTGTATAAGAGATATAGATATATCTCATACAAACATTATATATATATACATACATACATATATACATACACACACACACACACACATATATACATATATACATACTAGAGACCCAGTGCACGACATTTGTGCACTGGGATGGGGGGTCCCTCAGGCCAGCCTGCGCCCTCTTGCAGTCTGGGACCCTTCAGGGGATAGTCAGTAGGCAGACATCCCCCGAGGGGTCCTTAACGCTGTCTTGGAGGCGGGAGAGGCTCCCACCACCGCTGCTGCACTCACCAGCTGTGAGCCCAGCTTCTGGCTGAGCAGCGCTCTCCCTGTGGGAGTGCACTGACCACCAGGGGACAGCTCCTGCATTGAGCGTCTACCCCCTGGTGGTCAGTGCATGTCATAGTAACCAGTTGTTCTGCAGTTTGATCAATTTGCCTATTAGCCTTTTATTACATAGGATGTATGTATACACACACACACACACACACACACACATATATTTATATATTTATATGTATACATATAGATGTTTATATAAAGGTGATCCCTTTAGATAGTGACAATATAAAAGAGACATTTAGCAAAAGTAATGTTATGACACTACTTTTAACATATTTTAACCAGATTTTTAATGCCTTTAAGATGATCAGAATTCGCATGATAATCCTAAAAGCAGAGTCATTTGGACAGTTTTCTTCCTATCTCATTTTAACTTCAAGTCTTTAAACAATAAATTGGGGGAAATGTGTTCAATAGATATTTTAAAATAAGCCTTATTGTATTTATTAATGAGGATTTCATACAAATTGACAAACTATAATCTCTTATGAGCAAAACAAATAGACAATTTCACATATTGATAAGCATAAAAACAATGGTTAGCATTATTAACTAAACAAAAAAATGCTAACACAAAATTGTGAATGGTCATTTATCAAATTTTGTCTTTTTAATGAAAACATTCAAGGATAGCCAGGGTAAAGAAAACATTGTCATACATACTGGGCCTCTAATATATCTATAATAATAAAAGGGTAATATGCTAATTCAACCAGATGTCTTCCGGACATCATTCCAGACGTCCTACCTGATAAAGCTGGGGCCAGAGGGAAGCCAACCTGGGTCCAGAGTGCCTGTGGTGGCCTGATGGAAGCCAGCCCTGGTCCTGGGTACCTGCTGGCAGCTGGAAGAGGGAAACGCAGGTCCCGGTTGCCAGAGGGCAGCCAGTGCCAGCATCCAGGGGAAGGAAAGCCTACTGTTGCATGAATTTGTGTGCATAGGGTCTCTATTGTATCCATAAAAGGGCAAAGGTAAATACAGACATTCAAAGTAAAGAGATGCTGTGTCAAGTTGGTGAAATCTAGATGGGACTTATTAAGAATCAACTTAAATAAATTTTGAGGAATTTTATTTCTTTTTATAATATTTAAAAATAATTAGGTAGAGAAAAAATATAAGCTCTTCAAAGTGACCAATAAATTCTTTTAATAGTAGGATTATGGTTAAGTATACATAGTTGGATTTCTGAATTTCTAAAATGACTTCATATTACTTTATATTACAGTGAATTATTTTAAAATCTAATTATACTTGTTTAAAAATTTTTTAAATAAAGTGGTTCTAAAAATTAAATACCTTTTTACTTCTTATTACTCTGTTCAGAGTTCTTTTTAATTATTTTATTTAGGTTTATATGTATTTACATTTTATTTATATGTTGTTAATTATTTTTAATTAACATATTTTTGACTAACTACATTTGAATAAATGATTTAACTTTTAAAAAAATCTACCCCGCACCCATTCACCTGTTATCATTTATAATATATATATTGAAACAGATTAATGATAATGATTTACTGTATTTGTAAATATAGAGCTCAGTTATGATCTGCCAACAAATTATCGCTTGTAGGTAAACCATTTTAAATGTGTATTATTGGTTTTGTTTACTCATCAGTGATTTTTCCTCCAACTCTCTGCCAGAAGTAATATCACCTTCTGAAATAATTTAATGCGTTAGGTCAACAAAAGTTTCAAGAGTGTGTGTGTGTGTGTGTGTGTGTGTGTGTGTGTGTGTGTGAGAGAGAGAGAGAGAGAGAGAGAGAGAGAGAGAGAGAGAGAGAGAGAGAGAGAGATGCTTCATCCAGTATAGCTGATTGGTTGATGAATACAGAGCTGGTATTGTGAGATCTATGATTTTCATGTTTCCTATTTTAATTGCCTCACGTTAGTGACACTTTCTGATAAAATGGGCAAAGGAGGGGAAAAAATTGTTACCCAAATATCTAGAAAAGTCTTCCTTTTTTATGACTCTTCTACACATCTATTTCATACTCTATTCTCTCTCCTTCAATTACCCTATCCCTACTCTCAGATCATAATCTTGATTCATACATCATTAAGAAGATTGAAACAATTAGGAGATAACTTTCAGGAAATGTATTTTTTTAATACGTTTTTATTGATTTGAGAGAGAGAGGAAGGGAGAGGGATAGAAACACCAATTGGTGTGCAGGACCCACAACCTTGGCATGTGCCTTAACCAGGACTCCAACCAGTAACCTTTTGGGTTGATGCTCAACCACTTAACCACACCAGCTGGGCTCAGGACATTTCTTTGAGACTACATCTATCATCCTGAGTATCAGCTCACATATTATTGATTTTTTTTTCATTACTAAAGGTGTATTGTCTGTGTTCCAAACAGAAGCTGAACACTCCATAGTGCCTATTATGCCTTAAATCCCATTCCATCTCAGGTTCTTAAAGATATTGCTCCATCTATTCTCCCATCTTTTTTTTTTTATCATCATCATTTCTTTCTCTCTTTCATGCTCTCTTCTGGACCATTTTTTGTCAGCATCCAAGCATGCTATTATCTCTCCAATCTGAAAGAAAAATTGTCATGATCTCACTCTTCTTTCAGCTACTATCTCATTTTTCTTCTACTCTTAACAGCAAAACTTTGTTATAGTTTTTAAAAAATGATTTATATCAACCTATTCTCTTTTAACCCTCTCCAATTAGGTTTCTGCACCTAGTGCTTCGAGTGTACCATTTGATAAACTTCCTTTATCAAATCAACAATGACTTCTTGTTATCAGATGCAATGAATTTACTTCAATATTCCTTTACTTGGTTAACACTATCATTTGACACGGGAGATTATTCTCTTCCTCTAATACTTTCTTCACTTGTTATTACATTCTTAGAATCTAGTTTTTCTACTACTTATCTGGTGACTCCTTTAGCTGTCATAGTAAATGTGCTACAACTTATGTCTAAAAATGCTTTAACACTTCTGCTGGGTTTTTATTTCACTGAGACTTTACTCAAAGTCTTCATTATGATCATACACACAGGGTGAGGCAAAAGTCGGTTTATAGTTGTTCATATGGAAAATAATACAAAAACTAGTAAGTGGTAATACAAGAATAAACTCTGTTTCATGTACTCCTAACTGTAAACCTATTTTTGCCCCACCCTGGATAAGCCATAACTTCCACTTCTGTCCTTAGTTTTCTAATCTCTTGTCTTAATCCTCTTTTTATTATTGTAAGTACATTGATTTTTTTTCCTGTACCTTTAATATGCTATGTATATTATAATTTCAAGATTTTTGCTCCATGTAGAACTCCTTGGAATGCTCTTATCCAGGAACTTTGTTGACTAGATCGCTCCCTTTATTACTTTATTCAGTAACCCACTCTCAGGGGGACCTTCTCCAGATAGCCTCTATCAAAAGTCAATACTCTTCTACCATATTTATACTTTATATTCCTTTAGCCTACTTTATTTGTTCTCCTCAACACTTATCAAGGTCTAAAATTCTCTATTTCTTATTTATTTATTTTATTCATCTCCACTATTGAAATGTAAGCTACATTAAAATAAAATTTATTTTATAATATATATTTCTCCTTAGTACTTAGAACAATACCTGAAACATAATAGGTATTCAATAATACTTGCAAGGTTAAATAAATGAATGAGTAAATTAGATTAATAGGTTACTTCTATATACGTTATACTTATAGATTAGGGAAAAAACATCAAAATTTTGAAGAAAGCACTTAACTACCTTTTAATTTATTGTATTGGTGTGAAGAAGCAAAATATGTCTTTTTCTCCCTGATATAAGGATTTTCTTCTAAATTTTGGATGATTTTAGGGCTTCAATCCTAAAATATTTTGTATCAGTGTAGGTTTTTCTTTGTTTATCCATTGACTGCCCCTTAGTGATGGCCAATTTCAATCAAGAAACAACTGTCTTTTAACACTGATAACTAAAATACAATTTCTTAAAGATGTCCTCCCCTGTCAGTTCCTCTACTCCCTGTTTCTAGAACTCTTCTTAACAAATCCACGTGGTATAAAGCCAGCACTCACTTGTTTTCTCTTTTTCTTATACTTTCTCATCTATTTTCACTTTGTTTATAGTTTTGTTCTCTAATATGACATTTTCTTAACTTTATGTCCCAATACTTATCACATATATGTCTTTAGGCATTCTCTGAATATTTTACTTTATATAGACTTTAGAATAAATCAAGTATCATTACTCTTTTTTTTTTTAGTATATTGTGTGATAGTTGTGCTTTTTAAAAAGATCTTTTCTACTCCATACATTGTCTGTTTTCACAGTGATTCTTCATTGTGTCAGTCTTGCATATTAGATTTCCTCAATTGTCAAGTGATTCCTGGTTCTATGTCCATAGTTGAGAATTAAGAACTTGAAAATCCATTAGAATCTCTGTGAAATTAGGCAGGGCTTTGGATAGAAACATTTCTATAAGATTAATCTGGCTGGGCCACTGACTAAAAATCTCTGAAAATCTTTATCTTATTAGTTACCTAAAGAGAAAATTTTTTTGTCTTTTCCAGGCAAGGATGAGGATGTCTTAACCTCCTAAGGGGAGCTGAGCACACAGATGCTGGGCCCTCTCAATTTTCAATGTGCAGGTTTCCACTCAGATCTCTGCTTTCATCATGTATTACGACCATCAGTTATGTTTATTGCCTCCAACAGGATGCCTTTGCAAACTCTCCAGAGAGTAAACCTCTAGCCTGGATGCACCAAACAAGGAAATTTTAGCTCCAGTTATATCCACACTGTCAATATTAGCTGTACTACAATCCCTGTGGCTTTCTGGGATACTGTTGTGCAGTTGGGTTTGTTCCTAGGCATTTTTTCTGCCAGTTTAAGTCTCAGTTTTTTAGTCTGATAAATCAGTTACCACTTGTGCACTTATCACCAGCTGCCAGCATTTTGTTTATGTTGCTTTTTCTCCCAACTCTGACCTTGTGAGCAAAATTATGAATTTTTATCCCCAACATTTCACTCTGACTTTTATCACTTTTCTCTTATAGTACTGGAATTTCAGGAAGCAGTAGATAAAACATATATATAATCAGCTACATTTTACCAACTGTTTATATTACTAATAATCAGGAGACAAAATCCCCACCCCCACTCAAAAGAAAGCCGTGGTCTGTAAAAGAAAGTGTAGGTAGTTGAAAATTGTATTTTAGAATCTGAGTTTAAATAATTAAATTTGCATTGTAATATACACTAAGTGGCCAGATTATTATGATCTCTGAATGCATAATAATCTGGCCACTCAGTGTATATCCTATATAATAAAAGCCTAGGTGGTGTCACACCCTCATGCAATGTCATCACAAGATAGCCACCCTCACATTGTCACAAGATGGCTGGCAGGGGAGGGCAGTTGGGGGCGAGATCAGCCTGGCAGGGGAGGGCAGTTGTGGACAACCAGGCTGGCAGGGGAGGGCAGTTGGGGGTGTTTAGGCTGGCAGGGTAGCAGTTAGGCATCAATCAGGCTGGCAGGGGAGTGATCAGGCAGGCAGGCAGGTGAGTGGTTAGGAGCCAGCCAGCAGTCCCAGTTTTTGAGAGGTATGTCCACAGGGATCAGGTTTAAAATGGCAGTCAGACATCTCCTAAAGGGTCCCAGATTGGAGAGCGTGCAGGCCGGCCTGAGGGACCCCTTATCCCATGCACGAATTTCATGCACTGGGCCCCTAGTGTGTGTATACACATACACACACACACACACACACACACACACACACATGCACGCGCACACACACACACACATACACACACACATGCATGGGTGGGGTCCGGCCTGCCTGGCCAGGGGAGAGGACATGGACAGTTGGCTGGCCTGCCTGCTGGTTGAACTCCTGGTCAAGGGGACAATTTGCATATTAACCTTTTATTATATAGGATATACACTGAGTGGCCAGATTATTATGCGTTCAGAAATCATAATAATCTAGCCACTCAGTGTATATTATTTATATTTGAACAAATGATAGTGTCCTCTTTTTAAGGCATTATGGTAAATTTATGGAAATGTTTTACATTTTATTTAGCTAATATAAAACAAAACAACCACAAAACCAATAAAACCTACAAATAAACAAAAACCTTAGTCTGGTTTATTTTTTAAAATCTTTATTATTGAGAGTATTATAGATATCTCCCATTTTTTCCCCATTGTCCTTCTACACCTGGTTCCTGCACCACCCCAGGCCTTCACCATCCTATTGTCTGTGCCCATAGGTAATTCATATATGCATATAACATCTTTGATTAATGTCTTCCCACCCCAACTTCTCCCTTCCCTCTGTCTGTTCTATGTCTATCTGCCTCTAGTTCTATTTTATTCCTTAGTTTATTATGTTCATTAGATTCCTTGTTCATTTATTTTTATTTTTAGATTACATTATTGATAGATCTGTACTTATTGTCATTTTATTGTTCATATTTTTATCTGTTTCTTCTTCTTCTTCTTCTTCTTCTTCTTCTTCTTCTTCTTCTTCTTCTTCTTCTTCTTCTTCTTCTTCTTCCTCTTTTTAAAGAATACCCTTCAACATTTCATGTAATGCAGGTTTGGTCATGATGAACTCCTTTAGTGTTTTCTTTTCTGAGAAGTTCTTTATCTGGCCTTTAATTCTAAATGATAGCTTTGCTGGGTAGAGTAATCTTGATTGTAGCTCCTTTCTGTTCGTTACTTTGAATATTTCTTGCCACTCTTTTCAGGCCTACATAGTTTCTGTTGAGAAATTTGCTAACAGTCCTATGGGCACTCCCCTATAGGTAACTAACTGTTTTTCTCATGCTGCTTTTAAGATTCTCTCTTTGTCTTTAACCCTTGGAATTTTAATTATGATGTGCCTTGGTGTGGGCTTCTTTGGGTTTCTCTTATTTGGGACTCTTTATGCTTTCTGGACTTATACGTCTATTTATTTCAACATGTAGGAGAAGTTTTCAGTCATTATTTATTCAAATAGGTTTTCAATATCTTGTTTTTTCTCTTCTCCTTTTGGCACCCCCATAATGTGAATGTTGGTATGTTTGAAGTTGTCCTGGAGGCTCCTTACACTATCTTAATACTTTTGGCTTCTTTTTTTTCTTTTTGTTCTTCTGGGTGTTTTTTGCTTCCTCAGATTGCAAATCATTAATTTGATTCTTGGAATCTCAACTCTACTGTTGAGTCCTTATAAATTATTCTTTATTTCAGTTATTGCATGCTGAATTTCTGGTTGGTCCTTTTTCATATCTTTGAAATTCTCACTAAGATACTTGAAAGTCTCACTAGGTCCCTAGAAGTTCTCACTAGGAACTTAAGATCTCATTAAGATCCTTGAACAACATTATAACCATTGTATCTAGAACTCTGTATCTAGTAGTTTTCTTGCTTCTATTTCATTTAGCTCTTTTTCTGGATATTGCTTCTGTTCTTTCATTTGTGATATGATTCTTTGTCTCTGCATTTTGGCTTCTTCCCTGTGTTTATTACTATGTATTGAGTAGAGCTGCTATGTCTCCTAGAATTGATAGAGTGGCCTTGTGGAATAGGTGTCCTGTAGAGACCAGTGGCTCAGTCTCCCCAGTCACCTGAGCTGGGCACTCTAGGTGTACCTCTGTGGTCTGTGTGCATAGTCTTATTGTAGTTGAGTCTTGATTGCTGTTGGCATCACTGGGAGGAATTGACCTCTTGACCAGTTGGCTGTGAGAACCAGCTGTGACCACAATGGAAGAGCTCCTTGGCAGGAGATACTCCTATGGAGCTGGACTTGCTTCAGTGGGTTTTTGATGATCCCTGAGTGTGCCCCTTGAGTGTGTCCCTTGTGTATGTGGAGAGTTGTAATCTGGTATGGTTTGAAACTGCCTATTGTGTGCACTGGCTCTGGGGCATTCTGGGAGGTGCAAAGTTGGACACTGTCTGTGCCCTGCCTGGGGCCACTTGTCAGGAGCTACAAAGTGATCTTCAGATGTATGCTATTTGCATTGGGCTTGGAAGTGCCCAGGCAAGGTCAAGCTGTGAAGCAAGGCAGAATGATGCTAGTGCCAGGTCTTGGGCCTTTTTTAAAATATATGTATGGGGCACGCTGAGTCCAGCTGCTACTTGTTTGAGAGATTTTAGGAAAGTCTGAAGCCTGAGCCAGGAAAGGCCATTCATAAGGAAAAGCCACTGCAAACAGCTTGAGTGGGGCTGTAAATTGGGTGGAATGGGGTCTCAGGGTATCACCAGGGCAGAGCATAGAGTGTGATCCATGCTGATGGAAACTCAGATATGGCTGCCAGTCAGCTCTGCAATGAGGGGGGGTCCCAGCATAGGAACAATGACCCCTGTGAGCACCCGTGTCTGGGAGAAAGCCACCCCTGAATTCCTGTCCCAATGCCAGATAACCCAGTTCCTTCACATAGGTCCCTGGACTCCCCCACCCCCAAAGTCACTGCTTCAGTACTGGAACTTAGAGGGAATGAGTCTGGGTAAGTCTGTGCACCAGCTCTTTAAGAGGAACTGCCTGGGTCTGGAGCAGCCTCCATGTCACTTAGCCACAATCCCTGATGTTTTTTACAGCCTGAAGTTACAGGGACTTCTCTTCCCAGTTCTGGAACCCTGGGGTTGGGGTCTGTTGTGGACCTGGGACCCCTTGCTCCTCACTGGAAGCCTCCACAGTGGGGATATCCCTCCCTATTAAAACCATGCCACTTATGGGTGTCAAACTAGACTGTCACTCATCCATCTCTCCTACCAGTCTCCTTGTGCTTTCTTCTTTACTTCTCTAGTTATAGGACTTCCATTTAGTCAGATTTCAGGTGGATCTGAATGATTGTTATTCTGTAATTTAGTCTTAATTTTGATGTTGTGGGAGGCAGTGAGTATCGGCGTTTACCAGTGCTGCCATCTTGATTCTCCCTGTCTAGTATGGTTTAGCATTAATAACATAATAGGAAAAAAATGGAAGCTGATAATTTAGGAAAAATTTTGGAAAATAATTTTTACTTGTTTCCCACATAGCAAACATGGGCCTTCATTTTATATTGTATGATTTTTTTTCCTTCCCTACTCAAAGAGTGAAATTAACGCCTACTTTATGGTACACTCAGTTATGGTATAAACTTACATAGTGTTTCATTTTGTAGCTTGGCTTTAATTTTGGGAATCAGTCCCATTAATGCATTAATGACAAGGCAGAATTCAAAATTTTAATTCAGTGCCAAATGTTCTGACTGTGTTAAACCTAAGTTGGCAAATGACTTCCTTTATTAACTGGGAAAAATCTTTAACTGTTTTAATGAATGTCCATATGTAGCTGTGTAAAATTTCTTACCTCTAACCAAATTTGAATGCTGTTAGTGATAAGGACTTGGATTTAAATGACATCATCAGAAGAAAATTATGTTCTTTTACTTCTATATCACATAGTGCCAAAATGTATTTTCAGATGTAATAGTTCAGCTTACTATTTGTGCTACATTAATACCATTATGAACAATGAAAGAAACAAAAATGTAAAGAAAGAAGAAAAAAGAACTCCAATGTCATGTTTTATATGAATTGTTATATGTCTTCATCATAGAAAAACTCAGTTCAAGGTCCATTGACACAAAGTCATTTTTATTTTGTCTTTAAAAAAAATACTTCCCGGATCAGTGTAGCTCAGTGGTTGAGCATTGACCTACAAACCAGGAAGTATTGGTTCACTTCCTGGTTAGGGCACATGCCCAGGTTGAGGGCTCGATCCCCATGTGGCGCATGCCGGAGGCAGTGGATCAATGATTCTCTCTCATCACTGATGTTCCTCTCTTCTCTCTCCCTCTTCCTTTCTGAAATCAATAAAAATATATATTTTTTATAAAACACGATTCTGTAATTGGCATATAATATGTGCTAGTTTATCCTATCTAATAAAAGAGTAATATGCAAATTGACCATCACACCAAGACACAAGATGGCCGCCCCCATGTGGCCAAAGATGGCTGTCCCCATGTGGACACAAGATGGCCGCTATAAGATGGCTGGCAGGGGAGGGCAGTTGTGGGCAGTTGGGGGTGACCAGGCCAGCAGAGAAAGGCAGTTGGGGGGGACCCAGCCCTGCAGGGGTAGGCAGTTGTGGGGTGACCAGGCCTGCAGGGGAGGGCAGTTAGGGGCAATCGGGCTGGCCAGGGAGTAGTTAGGTGTCGTTAGTAGATCAGGCTGCCAGTGGAGTGATTAGGGTGTGATCAGGCTGGCAGGCAGAAGCGTTTAGGGGCAATCAGGCAGAGGCAGGCAAGCAGTTGGGAGCTAGCAGTCCTGGATTGTGAGAGGGATGTCTGACCATCCATTTAGGCTCGATCCCACCGAGGGGTCCCAGATTGGAGAGGGTGCAGGCTGGGTTGAGGGCCAACACCCCCGCCCCCCCCCCCCGTATGTGAATTTCGTGCACTGGGCCTCTAGTTGAAAGATAAAGTTAGGCTCATAAAAATGAATAATTTTCCCAAGATTATATGAATAAAATATGGCTAGATTTGTATTGGATTAAAATTGTTTTTGATTAGTCCAAGGTTTTTTAGTAATATGTGAATAACCCTTATTACATATTTTAATGTAGACATCCTATATCCCTTAATTTGTAATATATGAAAGATAAGCTATGCTTTTAAAACCTTGAATATTCCCCAGGTACCTAAATATTCATATTTACATGATTACCATTTTGATTTTTAATTATATAAGCTTTAATCACCAGCACATTAAGCATTTAAAATAGGAAACACTTTTAAGTGTTAAAAAATGTACAATTTTTTAACCTAGTGGTTTTAAAAATGTCATTGAACCATGTACTTTAAGTTTTATTTTCCTCTGCTGAACATCTGCATTATTGCTATTGTTGAGTAGCTTAAAACTCACAGTAAAAACAATTTCCTACTAGCAAAGTGACTACATTTATTTTCATTCTTTTTTTCTGTTTTAATACCTATGGTAGCCGTGACACAACCAGGCTCCAGCAGAGGCTGCAACCTGGAGTTAGTCACATTTTCTGTTGTAAAAACAGCTACCTTAGGATCAAAAAGAAACAGCCCAGCCTTGGATTCTGATTTCTGTGCATTTCTCCTGTTGAGAGGTATCTTTACCAAATAGCTGTGGCTCATAAGGGAACTGGGGGAAATACAGGACATTCACTTTAACACAAGCACTTAGCCTGATGCCCTTGACTAGCTCTGAATGACTGAAGAGTCACCAAATGGAGGAACTTTGCAATGTGAGTTATTAGGGAGGCTCCAGAGAAGAGCACCAAGGACAGAAACCATTTCGGTTTTACTGAAGTCCTTGCTTAGCTTCAAAATACTTTCCATCGTCTGGGTGAAAAATAGTTCAGAGTGAGTCAAGGAGAGGAGAGCCAGTAAGCAAACACAGACTAAAAGGCTCAGTAAAGCCTTCCCAAGGTAGACTGGGATAGAAAACCTAATACGTGTGCCAATATGGCCCTTCAAGTCTCAGTGAAAAAAATATTTAACTTAGCTCAGCAATTCCATCAGTAGTGTGTGTTTGTGTTTTTTCTGAAATAAATGCAGTGGAGTCCATCAAACATTCTTCAAAAGACAGAACTGGCACGTTTTTATAAAACTTCATTTTGCAGGTGGATTTAAAAAGGATGAACAGGAGTTGGCGGTAATCCTCCTATGCTGCCATAAAATGCATAAACAGGTAAAGGGAAAACACTTCAGTGTGTGATTAAAATGGAATCATTGCTGCTGTCTTGATTATTTAATGACTTGTACAACACAAATTATTTTAACTGATTCACATTTGGTTACTTTTGAAATTCTAATTCATAGCTTTGGATTAGAGAGACTGAGAAGACTTTATTATACTGGCTTTGCTTTATTTCTACCCTTTCTTGTTGTCATCTTTCATATGTATATTAGAGGCCCAGTGCATGAAATTCATGCACTGGGGAGGTGTCCTTCAGCCCAGCCTGCACCCTCTCCAATCTGGGACCCCTCAGCGGATGTTCCCTGCAGGATCGGGCCAAAACCGGCAGTCAGATATCCCTCTCACAATCCAGGGCTGCTGGCTCCTAACTGCTCGCCTGCCTGCCTTCCTGATTGCTCCTAACCACTTCTGCCTGCCAGTGATCACCCCCTAACCACTCCCCTGCTGGCCTGATTGATGCCTAACTGCTCCCCTGCTGGCCTGGTCACCCCCAACTGCCTTCCCCTGGTGGCATAGTCACCCTGGTGGAAGCCGCATGGAGCAGCAGCCAGGACCCACACCCCTCAGCAGAGCTGAGGGAACTCCGGGGAAGCCGTGTGGAGAAGCAGCGGGGACCTGCACCCCGGCTGGACTGAGGGAACTCCAGACAGATGCATAGAGCAGCCGGCCCGTGCACCTGCCCCGCCCCCTCTGTGTGCACTGCCGTTTCTGAAGGCATTACAGTGTAAGGTTTAATTTGCATATTACCTCTTTATTATGTAGGATATAATTATGTTTTTTCCAAAACTTTTCCTCCTTTTCTCACCATTTTTTTATCTGAACAATACAAAATATTGAAACAGTGTTGGCATTGACTTAATTGGTCAAACTATTTACCTTCAATATCCATTTTATTTTTTCATGACCTATTAAATTTCCAAAATTTATTTTTATTGTTTGACCCTATTACAAATATCCCCATTTTCCCCAACTTTGCCCACCTCCACCCAGCCCCCAACCCGCCTTCCCTCTGGCCATCACCACACAGTTGTCTGTGTCTAAATTGAGGAATAAAATTTATAGACATCAAGAATCAGTTACAAATAACTGATTCAAAGACTCTTATTGTCAAGGCTACAACCACAAATGTTTTAATGGGGAGCAGAGTTTGTTACCCTAAAATTTGCTTTTTTTGAATATAGATTATTTTAAGCTGGTTAGTTTTGAGAAACAAAAGCCTCGGGAGAAACCTTTGATCTTCCTCCTAATTGCCTAAAACGGTGGTCGGCAAACCGCGGCTCTCGAGCCACATGCGGCTCTTTGGCCCCATGAGTGTGGCTCTTCCACAAAATATCATGTGCGGGCACTCACGTACAGTGCAATTGAAACTTGGTGACCCATGTGCAGAATAGACTCGGTTTTCGGCCTGGGCGAGTCTATTTTGAAGAAGTGACGTTAGAAGAAGTGGGGGTGTTGGTTGATCCGGCAACAGGAGACGCAGCGCAGGGGAGGCACATGTGATTCATGCACGAGTTGAGTGAGCCAGGCAGTCAGCAGTCTCATGTGCAGTGGTTAGTGCTAGTCGCATCTGCAAATCACACGCGGGTGACAAAAGTACCTATTCGAAGCGTAAAGTTACCTGTATTTTCCCAACCAGCTGCCAATCCTACAGGTATTTTTGTCATCAATTTAAGAATTGTAATTATTTTGTGTTGGTGGCTTTATTATTATAAAGTGAAACTTTTTCTTTTTTAGGTGCCCTGTTAGACATGGCTACAAAGAAGAAGCAAAGAAAAACGGAAGACGAAAACCGTGAATTTAAAGTTGAATGGACCAAGACTTTCACATTTATTCAAAACTTAAATGGCCTTCCGACCTGTCTTATTTGTCAGGAAAAATTGGCACATAACAAGAAATCAAATTTGGAGAGACACTTTACAACTAAAGACGTGTCATTGAGTACTAAATATCCTGTCGGTGATACAAGGAAGAAAGCAGTTAAGGAACTTCAGAAGAGTCAAGAAAAATCAAGTTCTGTATTTAATTACTGGATGCAATCTCCCAACAATGTTAATATTGCAAGTTTTGTGGTTGGTCAAGGGATTGCTAAGAGAGGAAAACCGTATACTGACGGTGAATACATAAAAAGTTGCTTTATAAATGCATCTGAAGAGCTGTTTCAGGATTTTAAGAACAAAGCAGATATTCTAAAAAAATTAAAGAGTTACCATTGTATGCTAGAACAGTGAAAGATAGAACAGTCAAAATGTCTTCGAATATAACCGACCAGCAAGTCGAAGATCTTAAATTGGTTTCAGCTTTATCAATAGCAGTTGATCAGTCTTGTGACATAAATGATACAGCACAAGTTTCACTTTTTGTACGATTTATTTCATCCACAGGTCCTAAAGAAGAACTTTCAGGATTATTGCCATTCAAAGGTCAAACACGTGGAGAGGATATAGCAAATGCTGTAATTGAGTGCATTGAAAAACATCATATTCCACTCGATAAAATTGTCTCAATTTCAACAGATGGGGCAGAAAATATGACTGGCGTAATAAACGAGTTTGTTGCTATTTTGAAAGAAAAAATTAATCATGAGATACTTACTTACCATTGCATCATTCATCAAGAAGCGCTTTGTGCACAGACATTTCCAGAAGAAATCTGCAAAGTTATGGAATTGCTGATTAACATTATCAACTCCATTATAGCTAAAGCTCTTAATCATCACCAATTTAAAGAGTTTTTAGTTGAAATGGAGAGTGAGTACGCAGATCTTCTGCTGCATAACAAGGTACGTTGGTTATCAAGAGGAAACGTTTTGAAACGTTTCACTTCCTTATTAACAGAAATTAAAGCATCTCTCCTTGAGAAGGGTGTTCACTATCCATAACTAACGAATGATCAGTGGATCCCAAAATTTTATTTCATGGTAGAGGTTACTCTCATCTAAATCAGCTTAATCGTAAACTACAGGGGAAAGGAAACACGATTTTTTCGATGTTAGAAGAAGTTATTTCATTCGAAAACAAATTCTCTTTTTGCTCAAGATTTTGAAAGAGAAACTTTGATTCACTTTCCAAGCCTGTTGAAACATTGCCAAGAAAATAATTCTGATATTGACATTTGCTATTTCAAAACAACACTTTTAAATATGAGGGAAGCTTTTCTCAACAGGTTTCAGGAATTCAGAAACAGCAAAGCGACGTTAGCCTTTGTTAAAAATCCTCTTAATGCTACTGTAACAGAATTAAATTTTTCTCCCTTTAATATTAACATTGGCAACTTTGAAATGCAATTGCTGGATTTAAAAAACAAAGAATTGTGCAGCTCAAAATTTGAACGTCTTTGTGCTGACATAGAAATATTGGAGAAAAACAAATGTGAACTTAGTTCACAGCACAAGTGGCCTGCTTTGAAAGACCTGGAGAAGGAAGATATGTTGATTTTTAACACCTGGAATAGTGTTCCTGACTCAGATAATCAACTGAAAAAACTAGCGTTTGCTGTTCTTTCCTTATTTGGGTCTACATATTTATGCGAACAATCATTTTCAAGCATGAACCTTATCAAGAGTAAATTGAGAAGTCGTCTTATTGATGAGAACCTGGAATCATGCCTAAAATTAAAAACAACAACATACAAACCTGACTTACCCAAATTTTTCAAGGAGATGCAAAGCCATTGTTCACATTAGTATTTGTCAGTCGTTGTCGTGATTTAGTTTTATGGATATTGTAAGGTAAATTGTAAGGAATTTAATTTTATCAATAAATAATATCATTATTGAGTATGATGTCAAGTTTTTTCAACATACCTATACTTTAACTAAGGCTTAAAACTTTAAGTAAAGTTTATTAAGTTAATTTTAGGGAACGTTGTGGAGTGAAAGAAGACGTAGAGTCGAGGATTGAGAAAGGTATGTTGAGATGGTTTGGACATATAGAGGGGATGAACGAAAGGAGATAGACGAAACAAGTATACAAGACGAGTGTGGATGGGAGAGTTGGAAGGGGTCGACCTCAGCAAATGTACCTCAATCAGATTGAGGACGTTTTTAGCAAAGGCCAGCTTAGGAGTACCCTAGTTAAGTGAATAACAATGTACCTACCTATATAGTTTAAGTTTAAAAAATTTGGTTCTCAAAAGAAATTTCAATCGTTTTACTGTTGATATTTGTCTCTGTTGACTAATGAGTTTGCTGACCACTGGCTTAAAACATTTAGGTAGGTAGACAGCCTGCTCCAGGAAGGGGGCCATTGTCATAGATACCTAGAGTGTAATATGACCTAAGTGTGATAGTCAGGGAGGCTCTCTAGCAAGGCTCATTTGTTCAAAGTCTGCAATGTGTCTCATTGTTCAAGATGACTCACCAAACATGCATTTATTAAATATCTGTTTTCCTATCTCCATGTGAATAGCCTTCTTGCCCTTGAAATTTCAAACCATAAATCCTGCCCCTCCCGCTCCCCTTTTATCCTTAGTTCAAAACGGCACATTAACCTCAGTTGCCCAATTTGTTCTTGGGTCCCATGTTCTTAATAAATCCTGTATGTACATTAGTGAATAGAATATATTTTGGTCATTTCCTCCTACCATTCTGTCTCACATTAATTTGATCATTAGTCTAGCCAGCAGAACTTAGAAAGGTGAAAGGAAAATTTATTTTTCTGCCCCCAGTTTCTATTATAAATGTTTGCAACATCCCATAATTAACTATAATATTTATCTATTAACTATAAAGTTGTGCTTTATTGATGTAGCTTAATTCCAGTATTTCATACATTCTTGTTAGAGTAATATAGGTTATATTTCAATACCTCTTAAATTTCTGGGTGCTTGTTCCAGATCAATAAAATATTCTAGGCTAGAATTATTATAAATACCAGTTCTACTTCCTTTTGAGAGATAGGAAAGAAAATTCACAGTGTTTAATAAATCAGTGTTAATTATCCTCTGTAAATATGTCTATTTGTAATACATTGGAACAAAGTATTGGAAAGGCTCATTTCAAATGTTTATTATGATCAGAAAAATATCTTGCTCTTAGAAAGACTTTCAGCAAGACTCCAATGGAAAGAAAATATTGCCCTCTCACAGTTCTTTTAGTTATCATTTGATAAAGGGGGAAATGCCATGTTTTCCCTTGAGGTTTTCCATTGTTCTTATTGCTATTATTGATTGTTTTTTATGTTTCTGTGACTTGCTATTTTATGACTTTAGGCATGGTGACTCTTGTTAATTCCAAATAGTACTGCTTGGGTAAGGTGGCTGAACAAAGTGACTCAATGAAGTGAAAAATGTTCATGTCCTGTTTGATGCTTCTGAAATTTTCTGTGTCACATTGGACATATTTGCCCAAGGACATATATTCCCACTTTCAGTAAGTTGTTTTGCCATATCTGCCAACTGATTCTTCAGACACAATTCTCTTTATGGTGCTTTTTAAAAATGTTTTGCCAAGTTCAGTTGAATCTTGTTAAACAAACCTGTTACACTTTTTAATAGCAACCACCCAATTATTTTTTAAGAGTTAAAAAAACAAACAAAAAAAGACTAATATCTCAGTTGATGTATTCAGATGTTCTTAAGCAAAAGATCTGTACTTTCTTCATGACCATGTGAATTCACTCATCAAATTATTCCATTTGAAAAAACAAGTGCTATATCATAAGATTTTTCTTTCTTCTATTTAAAAAAATTATGCCTTAGAGATCTAAGTCAATTTTCTTTTAAGTTTTTAATCTTTAGCAAAATACAACTTTAATTCCTAAGATAAAGTGTTTTTTATTTATTATGCTTTTTTATTGATGTTATACATGTTTTATTATATAGGAGAAAGTATATTTTATATTTACTGCCTACTTAATAGCAGAAACTATGAATTATTTTAAGCATATATTCTCATAAAATGCTAAGGACATAATTATAGTATATCAGGTTATTTAATAATTAGGAATTGGAAATATTGAATATGTAAGCCAAATTTCCAAAGTCATAAATAACAGGGATAGATTTTTTTCAAGTTTACGTAATTGTCAAAATTATATTATTGTCTTGAGTTACTATTACTGTGGTGCAACACATATAAAACTGTGGATAAAAAAAGAGTTTCTTGGGAAAGTAGCTTCATAGAATTAGTTGATCACAGATTCTTAACTGGGTAGGTCATGGTGGGTAGTCACCCCCAAGACTATAACTTTTTAGTGAGAGGTTTTTAAGCCCTGTCTATTGTTCTTGTGCATATAGGTTAACACATCTTTGAAATACCAGAAGTAATACCCCCCATGTGACAACTCTCAAGAGAGCACATTGTCTTAAATATCCTGTAATCTGATCACTGCTTTGCTTTCTTACACCTTCATATAGTCTTCCTTACATTTCCTCCTTAATTTGTAATGCATACAACAAACTACAACATTGCCATTCTCCAGAGCATCTTAGATCTAACTTTTGGGCAATTGTCATCAGTTTTGGCTCAAATAAATCCATGCAATCTTTTTTCACCAGTTTGAACGTTTCTTATGTTGACAATACTGAGCATGAAATTATTATATAAGAACATTTCCTGAGCTCCAAGACTCAATGAAAGATAGATGCTTTGTGGTGATATTGAGAAGTGATGTTGTGCTTTCTAATGAAATACCTTTCTCAGCTTAGATAAAAATGAGAAACTCTTTTCATTGAAATCTCATTTCAACATATTCTTCTTGTGACAAATTACCACAAAGAAACACACACAAAAGTAAGCACAGAAAATAAAGCATTTGAACAAAACAGAATTCAATTTCCAAGGAAACAAAAAGTTAATCTAGGAATAATAATTAAAACAGATAGAGTGGATCCTCTTTTTTCATACATTCTGTATTTGAGAATTCCCCTTTTAGCTAAAGTTTCTATTTGATCTCCCAGATCAATACTTGTGATGCTTTTCTGATCAATTTGGGGACATGCACAGAGAGGCAAAACATTTGACTTTACTGACACACGTTCCTGGCTGATGTCCACAAGTGATGCCCCACCTTCTTATTTTAGCTCTCATACTATAAACTATCTTTTCTGTGTCTATTCAGTAACTGATTTTTTTTTCATTTTTGTGAAAAATGTTGATAATTTTACTATTTAAAAAGGCCTCAAACACAGTGCTGAAGTGTTGTCTAGTGTTTTCTTGAGGAAAAAATGGCTCTGATATGCCTTTTGGAGAAAACACCTTTTACATAAGCTTTATACAGGCATGAGTTATAGTGTATTGGCTGTTAGTTCAATGTTAATGAATCAATTATATATTAAACTAGAGGCCCTATGGATGAAAATTCATGCACTGGAGGTGGGGTCCCTCAGCCCAGCCTGCCCCTTTCACAGTCTGGGAGCCCTCAGGGGCAAGAGGTGACCTAGCAATCAGGGAAAGGCAACACCCCCATCACACCCCTGCCGCTGCCCCGGCAGGCAGCACAAGCCTCGGCCGACCCTGGTTACCTGAGCTTCAGGTGGCCCTGGGCACCTGGGAAGCTGCCATCCAAAGCTTGCCTGTGCCTTGGGCCAGCCTTGGGTGGCTACGGGGCTGAGAGGACTGGGCGCTGCCATCTTGTGGCTGTGGGTGCCTCCATCTTTGAGGGCATGGCAGTCAATTAGCATATTCTCTCCTTATTGGCTGTGGGCACCACCATCTTTGAGGGCATGGCAGTCAATTACAATATTCCCTCCTTATTGTCTGTGGGCGCCACCATCTTTGCAATGGCGTGACTGTCAATTAGCATATTCCCTCTTTATTAGATAGGATAAGGCAGTGGTCGGCAAACTCATTAGTCAACAGAGCCAAATATCAACAGTACAACGATTGAAATTTCTTTTGAGAGCCAAATTTTTTAAACTTAAACTCCTTCTAACACCACTTCTTCAAAATAGACGCACCCAGGCCATGGTATTTTGTGGAAGAGCCACACTCAAGGGAACAAAGAGCTGCATCTTGCTGACCACTGGGATAAGGTATCTTTAAAAGAAATACACATTAAACAAAGTTATGTATTGATATGCTAATAAACATGTTATGACCTGCCTGGCTGGTGTGGCTCAGTGGTTGAGTATCAACCTATGAACCAGGAGGTCACAGTTCAATTCCCGGTCAGGGCACATGCCAGAGTTTCAGGCTTAATCCCCAGTAAGGGGCGTGCAGGAGGCAGCTAATCAATGATTCTCTCTCGTTATTGATATTTCTATCTCTTACTCCCTCTCCTTTTCTCTCTGAAATCAATAAAAATATGTATTTCTTAAAAATGTTATGACCAGAAGCTTGAAGGGGCCTAATCCATATTTTTCCTAGGAACAATGGCAAGTGTTCTCTAATTCTTTTTTTTTTTTTTTTTGGCTGGTTTCATTTTTTTTACTTTTTGATTGAATTTATTGTGGGTGACAGTTAATAAAATTATATAGGTTTCAGGTGTACAATTCTATAACACATCATCTGTATGTTGTATTGTGTGTTCACCACCCCAAGTCAAGTCTCCTTCCACCACCATTTATTCCCCCTATACTCTTTTCTATATCACCCCACCTCCCTGCTGATTCAGTTTTTGCAGTGACTTTATAAAACGTAACTACTAGGAATAACAAAAAATTACTATAGTTGGCTTTTTTTTTTTTCAAAACTCAAGAGTAGATAAACCTAGGTTTAAATATACTAACAAAGACTATAACTGAGATTATGGATCTTCCCAGTCCCAAAACAAACACATTCTCTCAGTTGTAACAGAGTCTAGAGTAAGAAAACACCACCCTAGTGAAAAGGAAAGAAAAAGGTCAGCAGAATATAACTAAGTAAAATTTCAATTCAGATCAGTGACTTAATAATGATATCACGAACTTATACACTGTGTCTTCCCTTCTATTTTCTTTCCCCTTCATGCTCTATCCTCTCTGTCTCCCAGTATTAGTATTTATCAGAATTTGTTGATTATTTTTTATAATATTGGTTTTTTCCTTTGCACTTTCTCTGTCTTACTGTATATAAGCTAGCCTTTATTATTTCACACACAGATTATTGAAATAGCCTTTTTTCTTTAATATACAATTAAAATAGCATCCCTCATTCCATCTTAAATTATTTGTTATTGTGGGTAAGAAATGTAAACATCTTGAGTATGATTTTTGAGGCTATATAAACATGTCTAATATGTGCAGGTCTACACTTTGTAAAATGCTACTTTGTACTAGTACATGTTACCCATTTGATAAGAAACCCCAATGAGTAATCACTGCCTACAGAATGATCTCCAGATCTATAGAACAGGGTGTCAAGTACAGAGTTAATTGTGTTCTTGATGATGACAAACCAAATTCTTCAAATGCTTGCCTGCGCTCTCTGGAAACTCCTATGTTGTATCATTGGGGAACTGCCAGGAACCCATGGTTACCTAGAGGGGGCGCCCTATACTCACAATGTCAGGAACTAAATAAATAGTAGATATGTTTCAATATAATAGACTAGAAATATGGGTTCAAAGTAAAAATTTGTTTAAATAATCTGACCATGAAATATTAACAAAAACATAAGTCAAAATTGAAAATTTCGTTTTTTATCAGGAAATTTCATAGTTTATTTCATGTCTCATCTTGCAAACTGAGTCACTGCAAGTGAAAAACATATGCTGCCATGAAATTCACCAACCCCCAAGTCAAATAACCAGCAGAAGAGACGTATATTAAAAGCCCAGTTCCCATTGGCGGTGATTAGCCTGTTTGCTCATTTTTTTCCAGGTAGAGACAGAATATTGTGATTTATGATAGCCACATCTTACGTGAACTATTGCAATTTTTCCCCGTTTGATCTGTAAGGAAGCTGAGTTAAACCTGTATTCATTTTAAAAATTTGGAAACTCAGGTTTAGATGTGTTTGGTGACATCAGCAGTAAGAGGCAACTCAGCTCAATTGCTTCCACAGATTATGATGTACCAAGCTTGTTTTCAAAAGTAGTGAGTAGCATGTTTAGAAGCCTAGTGGTAAAATGAAAAAAAACATGACCTCAGACAATTTTACAGATCACACAGTGTCATGAAAAACATGTACTTGAATTGAACTTTTCTCACTCCTTGCTCTCAACAGCAGGCAGTATTATATTATTAAAAATGCAATCTGTATTGAATATTAAAACCTAATTTTCTTTATAATAAACACAAAATATGCATGCAGTGTTTTGCCTATAAATTTATTTTACATAGTTCTTAAAGGATTATAAGGCTTCATAATCCTGGTGCATTACTCAGCTGTTTGGTAACATCAAGGTTACTATTTCCTTTCCATGCTCAATGCAATTTTCAGTAAAAACATTAAATTTCTGATTTTTTTAAAGATGTTTCTTTTATGTGGTATAACAAGCTCATGCAAACAAATTTTTAAAAATTAAAATCAGTTATAATATTGTTCTGAGTATATTTTGCAAGAATGAATATAATTATTGTAAATATTGTAAATAAAGGCATAAAAATAAGAAACACTTCCAATTATATTACTAATTAGCATATGTATAACTTATAAACAATAATTAAAAGTCAGAGATAGCAAAATATGAAGATATGACCTTGGCTTTGGTTCTATTTGGTCAAAAATATTTTAAATGTTAATTTTTTGTTTCAAAATTATTTTGAAAGAAATTTCTATTAATATTTTATATTTTATACCATTTAAATTTCACCACAGGAATTTTATTTTTATTTAAATTGTGATTCTTCAATTGTGATTCTCTCATTTATCAAATAATTTGATCTCCCTATCTATATCTGTTTTTTTCCAAAATTAAAATCCTCCTTCTTTTTATTAGAGCTGTGCTCTATTCAACATGACAAGGTTATAATAGTTATTATTCACCATTAAACCAAATGGACCCTACTTCTGTATCACCTTTTATGATCTTATCACCGAAATCATGCAGTCTTACTCTTTTAGTGTAGGCAGTCATGAAGGTCCATCCTGACTCATGAGGAGAAGACATGGATTATTTTCCTTGATAAAATGGTGGTAAGAGCCTTATAGTACATGTGGGATGGGGAATAAAACCACTTTTGAAAAATACGTTTGCCTGCAACTGTCTTTCTACTAAATGGGACCATATTGATCAAATATAATGAAAGAAAGTTTTTCAAATGTTTTTTTTGTTGTTGTATATAGTTCTTTGTAACTAGCTGATGGACTATAGTATATTTTATTTCCTTGTTCTCTCATGGCATTTTTCGTTTCTGCAGGCCTGTAATTTTCAAACTTTTTGTATCATAGTGAATTAAATTAGAAGTTATTACATATTTGAATATTAAACATGATTATTTTAAAAACTATCAATCAGAATATAACTCCACAAAATTTTACTGTTCATGTGATTAAATCAATTCAGTCTCTAAGTTTTCAATGGTTTGCCATATTTAGGATAATCCATATTTCACTACAAACTGGTTTTTGACATTAATTATTTTGTATTCTTTTGACAGATGGGGTTACAGTATATACAAAAAACATATGATTATTAACATTAAATATACATAAATGTATTCTCTAACCAACCTCCTAAAGTGACACATTATTAAAATAAAGTACTGATAGACTAAACTAGTTCCCAAATATTGCCTAGTTAATTTATCGCAGAAAAAAAATGAATTGACCACCAATTGTGTTTACAGGATCTGTGCTGCATGCTACAACATAAATAATGTATAAAATACCCTTTCTTCTTTGCTTCCTTTCTTCCTTTCTCTTTTCCTTTCTTCCTTCCAATCCTTTCTTCCTCCTCCCTCTTTTTTCATTCTTTCCTTCTTAAATTCAACAAATACTCTCTACTTCATAGTATGTGCTAGGTATTCTTGACACTGAGGATATAACAATGCATTATATACACAACATTCCCTGTTCAAATAAAATGGAGTATATACATCTTGATGGGGGTACATACAAATTAATATATATATATATATATATATATATATATATATATATATATATATATATATATATATACTGGAGGCCTGGTGCATGAAAATTCATGCACTGGAGGGGGGTCCCTCAGCCCAGCCTACCCTCTCTCACAGTCCAGGAGCCTTCAGGGGCGGGAGCAACCTGGTGATCAGGGGAAGGAGATGCTCCATAACACTTCTGCATTGCCAGCAGTGCAAGCCTCGGGTGGGCCTGGGCATCTGGGCAGCCTCCATCTGAGGCTTGCCTGTGCCTTGGGTTGGCCCTGGGCAGCTGGGGGGCTGTGGGGACTGGGTGCTACCATCTTGTGGCTTTGGGCACTGCCATCTTTGAAGGCGTGACAGTCAATTAGCATATTCACTCCTTATTGGCCATGGGTGCAGCCATATTTATGATGGTGTGAGGGTCAATTAGCATATCCCCTCTTTATTAGATAGGATGGTGTCTCTCCAAAAAATTCCAATGGGTTAAATCTAAAAAAACAAAACATTGGAATTAATAATTATTCAAAGTGTGTATACATTTTGTGTGACATATGCACTGAGTGGCCAAATTATTATGATCTCTGAATGCATAATAATCTGGCCTCTTAGTGTATATCCTATATAATAAAAAGCTAATATGCGAATTTTCCCCTTGACCAGGTGTTCGACCAGCAGGCAGTCCAGCCAACCACCCATGTCCCCTCTCCCTGCCCAGGCTGGCCAGACCCCACCCATGCATGAATTCATGCACCAGGCCTCTAATGTGTGTGTGTGTGTGTGTGTGTGTGTGTGTGTGTGTGTGTGTGTGTGTGTATACTGAGTGGCCAGGTTATTATGTGTTCAAAGATCATAATAATCTGGCCACTCAGTGTGTATATATATTATAAAACAGAAGATGAGCATGAGGAGAACTAGAATATGGGGTGACAATGAGGATTTTAACTTTATGAAGCTCATGTTCTTGTGTGCACAAATGCATGGTGGATGATTTTTGAATGATATGGTTTGTGTAAGTATTTGTGGTTTGTCACATAAGCATTAAAAAAACACAAATTATGCAACTTTATATGTTATTTCACATTTCTTGGCCTTGGTTTATCTATAAAATAATATATCCCTTATAAGTCCATAATAAAATTTCATCTCAAAATGTTTGTGTAATTATAAAATAATTTTTTATTTGAGTTCTTAAAATGCAGTCTCAGGTATCAATCAATGTCTTCAATATTAGTTTTTATTGCAAAGTATCTTAATATAATCACCACTTTATGGTTTCAAAACTGCTATAGTAGCAAAGAATATGATCCTAATACAATCTTTTCTATTGTGAGCTAGAGAAAAAAATCATTCTGAATTTCTAATTGCATTTAATCCTAATATCTAAAATAATTTCATGAATATCAAACTAGTTCTTTTCTTAAGACAGTAGTAGACCATAATACTAAAAAAAATAAGTTTTTATTGTTACCTGTCTATTAGAGATTTTCTTATACTGTAAAAAGACAGTATTAAATATAATTTACTATGAACATGTCATGGGTAATAATTTATAAATACCTTTTATTTTTTTCCTTCAAATTTAGTTAGTGATTATATTCTCAAATATATGATTTGTTGCTCTGTGATATTTATGTGTTATTTATATATATCACATTAGTAATAAAACCTTAAAACAAAATATTAAAATAATACAAATAATGATATTTAAAAGAATAATTCTCAAATAATACATCCATGAAAGAAATAGTTTATCAGTGCTTCCTTTAAAGATCATAGTTGAAGAAGATAATAGAAATCAGATAACATATTTCCTTCTAGTTCTGCTGGTGGAACAAAATATTTAGGACAAGTCTTCTGTGAAACATTAAACAATCTTAGATAAGCTAGTCAAGATTTATTTTGGTAATTACATTATATTAACCATCTATTTGGTCTTGGATATCTTCATTGTGTTATACAAAATTGACTAAAGAGAAGGATTAGTTCACTGATTGCAGATGGATAAGTGATTGTTTGGAAACTTGAATCGCCAAAGAAAACAAATATTTGGAAAAATAACTAATGCATATAAGGACTTTATAAAATTTATGTACTATTCATTTATCAAACAATTCCATGCATGTCCATTTATTTACATTTATAAAATTAATTGAAATATGTATTTATATTTTAAAATTTATTTAAATTTTAAACCAATATACTTTGAGGCAAAGACTTTTGAAGAATTACAAATAGTTGTTTCATGTTCTCTAAGTTTAAGCCAGAGAAATATAGAAATATATATGGAAATTTTTCTTTTAAGATCTGAATTTTACGGTTGGGGTGAAGCATAATTATAGCAATTTTTAAATATAGTTGTATTGATTTCAGAGAGGAAGGAAGAGGGAGAGAGAGATAGAAACAGCAATGATGAGAGAGAATCATTGATCGGCTGCCTTCTGCATGCCCCTACTGGAGATCGAGCAGGAAACTTGGGCATGTGCCCTGACCTGCAATCAAACTGTGACCATCAGGTTCTTAGGTCAACATTCAACCACTGAGCAACACCAGCTGGGCTAATTACAGCAATTTTTAGCAAAGGGTTCCTTGAAGCTAGGAAGATTCAAGTTTTTTAAAAGTCACTTAATTTCTCTAAAACTTTGTTTTCTCATCTATAAAATGAGGAAAATAATCATAACTATTTCATAGTGTTATGGGGAGAAAATTGATGATTACAATGTCTAATATTTAATAACTACTTTAAAAGTGTTTTATAAGTCATGCTACTCTTGTTATCAGTCTGAGTGCTATTTAACCCAAAACAAATTTAAATTTAACATAGAATGTAATTTTCCTCTAAGAGGCAGAGAAAATGACCATCAAATGTTGAGATCTGAGCTGTTTTTCAAAATATAGCCAACCTAAGAGTCAATTGAAAATGTCATTTTACTTTAAACCCATGTTTGCAGTAATAATGACCATGTTTATATTGAAAGGAATTCTAGGGCCAAAATAGGCAGGTTTAGGAAATAAAGAAGGACTGTAGGGGAGGAATGCATATGTGAAGGACAGAGGTATCTCTGGCCTGAGCAATTAAAGCAATTATAAGGTAGATTAAAGCAGCCCTAACGTGAGCAGCTTGGAGACACAAAAAATGCTTATCTTACTTATACAAAGGATAGAGAAATACCACATGGATAAGTGGGGAGGAAGACATACATTCACAGAGGATAAAGAAAAATCACAGAATGATGGGAAAAAGGAAACATTTTCACAGAGAATAGAGGAATGTTTCAAGATAAGGGGAGAGAAAGAAGGGGGCACCATGTGGGCTTTGGCCTTTGAAATTGATACTATATAACAAAATAACCAAGGAAGAGAGAATGGGGACCCTACATTAATGAAAGGTCCAATTAGAAAAAGTCAGGTTCAAACAAAGAACTGCAGCATATATAAACCAAAGACAAAGGAAGACAAGGTGGGATTTTTTTTTTCCCCATTAGAGAGAGAACAGGCTTTTCCCATTTGAGTACCCCTGCCCAGGGGTCTCCTTTGGGAACACCTCTGCCCAGATGAAGTTTGTAAAAGCTCCCAATAAACTTCTACATTTTTATTAAATAAATATGTTAGTCTACAAATTTATTCTTCTTCTTTGTAGGACAAGAACTCACGAGAAGTCTATACCCCACATCCCACATTTCAATATGGTCTAGGAGTAAAACCAAAGATGACATTTATCTAGAAAAACATTAAACATATTTGGGAGGCCATTCTCTTCATCCATATGGTTTCTTGACCATCCTGTATATATTTTTATGTTGAAGGATAAAAAGAAAAGAAGAAAAGTTGAAAAGGAACAGAGAAGAGATGATTTTTCTTATGTATAGTCATGAATCACACTGATTCGGGAAGAAACAAACTGATATTTAGAGATGTGAGTAGAATCTACTGAATGAATTTTCACTTTAGAAAAAATCAGTAATTGAGTCTTTATTTTTTTCTTTCTTTCTCTGTGTGGAAGAGTTTTTCAACTTATCCAATGATTACTGTCTTAAAAAAAAAAGTAACTACACAAGCTCCATCCATCATTCTACTTGTAAAGAAAAGTTGGCCAAAGTTACTCTGACATAAACACCTTTGACTGACTGGTTACTGCTTTACATTGTTTCTAGGAAACAATGATAAAGGAGTAAAACAATGTAGGGATAGTTTGTTCAGTTTATAAACCTATGCAAATTATATAAATAGCAGTGTTTCTCAAAACTGTATTTATAAATCAACTGGAGCAACATTTGTTTTGGAACCCCAAAATGAGCATTTCTCACAAATTCCCAGGTGGTGCAGATGCTGTAGGTCTGAGAACCAACATTTTCAACACTGAGAATGTAGGAGATACTGCTGACAGGTGGAACCATGTTACTTGGAACCCCAGGACTTTTCCCATTCAAATCCTTAGAATGTGCATATTCTTATTTTATTGCCCTATTATTTTTTAAATAAATCTTTATTGTTCAGATTATTACAGGTGTTCCACTTTTATTTTTCCCCATAGCACCCCTCCACCTGATTCCCCACCCCACTCCATGCCCTTACCCCCCGCCACTGTCTTCATCCATAGGAGTAAGATTTTTGTCCAATCTCTTCCTGCACCCCTCACACCTGCTTCCCCTGAGAATCGTCAGTCCACTCCCTTTCTATGTCCCTGATTCTATTATATTCACCAGTCCATTCTGTTCTTCAGATTTTTTATTACTTGATTTTTAGATTCACTTGTTGGTAGGTATGTATTTGATGTCATTTTGTTGTTCATAATTTTTATCTTTACCTTTTTCTTCTTCTTCCTCTTCTTAAAGAATACCCTTCAGCATTTCATGTAATCCTGGTTTGGTGGCGATGAACTCCTTTAGCTTTTTCTTGTCTGTGAAGCTCTTTATCTGACCTTCAACTCTGAATGATAGCTTTGCTGGGTAGAGTAATCTTGGGTGTAGGTTCCTGCTGTTCATCACTTTGAATATTTCTTGCCACTCCCTTCTGGCCTGCATAGTTTCTGTTGAGAAATCAGCTGACAGTCATATGGGTACTCCCTTGTAGGTAATTAACTGTTTTTCTCTTGCTGCTTTTAATATTCTCTCTTTGTCTTTTGCCCTTGGCATTTTAATTATGATGTGTCTTGGTGTGGTCCTCTTTGGATTCCTCTTGTATGGGGTTCTGTGCGCTTCCTGAACTTGTAAGTCTATTTCTTTCACCAGGTAGGGAAAGTTTTCTGTCATTATTTCTTCTAATAGGTTTTCAATATTTTGCTCTCTCCCTTCTTCTGGCACCCCAAAAATTCGGATGTTGGTTCGCTTGAAGTTGTCCCAGAGGCTCCTTACACTATCTTCATATTTTTGGATTCTTTTTTCTTTTTGTTTTTCTGGTTGGATGTTTTTTGTTTCCACATATTTCAGATCTTTGGTTTGATTCTTGGGGTACGTTGATCTACAATTGAGTTTCTGTATATTCTTTATTTTAGACAGTGTATGCTTCATTTCTGACTGGTCCTTTTCCATTTTTTTGGCATTCTCATTAAGGTCCTTGAAGGTCTCACTAAGCTCCTCAGAAGTGTCATCAAGTTTCTCAGCGGTTTTTAGAAGATTCTTGAGTAACCTTATACATGTGGTTCTGAACTCTATGTCATCCAGTAGTTTACTTTCCTCCATTTCTTTCATTCGTGACATGTTTCTTTGTCTCTGCATTTTGGCTGCTTCCCTGTGTTGATGGAGTGGCTTTGTGTGGTAGGTGACCTATAGGGGGCAGTAGCTCAGCCTCCCCAATTACCTGATGTGGATGCTCTTGGTATACCCCTGTGTGGGCTGAGTGCAAAGTCTTGGTGTAGTTAAGCCTTAATTTCTGTTGGTACACTGGGAGGAATTGACCTCCAGGCCAATTAGCTGTGAGCACTCCCTGTGTCTATAATGGAAGAAGTGCTGCACTGAAGACACGCTTATGGGGCAGGACTTGTTTCAGTGGGGCTTTGGTGCTCACTGAGTATGCCTCTTGAATGTGTCACTTATGGATGTGAGGAGTTGAAATCTGGTGTCTCACACTGACCACTAGGTACACTGGCTTCTGGATCTCCAATGGGGTGCAGGTCAGCTACTGTCTGAGGCCACTCAGCAGGAGCTACAGTGAGAGCTGCAGTTTTCTCCTCTTTGCTTGGGGTTTGGAGGTTTTGGAGCTGTCTGACCCAGGCTGCAAGTTTGCTAGGTTAAGCTGCAATAGGGCAGGCCTTTCTTATGCTAACTCAGCTGCTTGGAGCGTGGGTGGGTTTGTAGGTTGTGCAGGGCGGGGCCTCAGGGTGTCACTAGGTTAGGGTGTGGCAAACAGCAATGGCTGCTAGTTAGCCGGCTCTGCGTTCCCAATGGCATCCGCGAGTCCCGTGCCCCAGTGCAGTAAACAATTATTCCTGCGTGCAGCTCTGCAAGCAAGCCACCCTCACTGGCAGTCCAGCTTCTCCCCAGAGACTGGATTTCAGAGTAATCAGGGGCTTGTCTCCGTTCGGGTTGAAAAAAGCAATGCACCCAGTCGGCCGCAGCCAGCCCAGATCACGCACCTCCATACCTCAGCTTTTCAGAGCTCATGCACGTCTCAAAGCCCTTTTCTCTTTCCTTCTAGTTGTAGAACTTCCACTCAGCCAGCTTTCCCGTGGTTCTGGGTGATAGACGTTTTGTCTTTTAGTTGCAGTTTAAATTGTTGTGGGAGGCAGCAGTTTAGGTGTTTACCTACACCGCCATCTTGGATTCTCCTCTGTCCTATTATTGTTTTTAATAGTTCACACATCTTTTTAGTTTTTATAATTCTTGATTTAAAATAAACTGTGGTCTAAAGTTGGTGACCTCCTGGGTGATTCTTGTTAAAGTGTATGATAAGTGAACCAACAAGTTGTAAGCACATAGCCAAGCAAGTGTATTTTTTAATTAATTAATTAATTAATTAATTAAAATATATTTTTATTGGTTTGAGAGGAAGAAAGAGATATTAACATCAATGATGAGAGATAATCATTATTGGCTGCCTTCTGCATGCCCCACACCAGGGATCCAGCATTTAACCCAGGCATACACCCTGACTGGGAATCAAACTGTGACCTCCTGGTTCATAATTGATTCTCAACCACTGAGCAATGCCTGTGGGCACCAAGTATATTTTAGAGTAAAAGATACATGTAGTTTTATCAAACACATTTTGGAATATTATTTAATAAATAGAGTAACTTGCAGAACTTTTAAACAATTCAAATGCACGTTTCCATTTTATTCTAAGAAAACCTGTGGTCGTGTTTTAAACCTTACTGATTAACAGAATTTGGAAGAGTCAATGATATAGCTGAGTTGGAATTTGAGAAAGGACCTTAAAAATGAGCACTTATGTCCCAAAAGAAGCTAGAGTTAATCTATATAATGAATGTTTGTTCACTGTTTCCAGACATTTCAATGCTAGATCTCCTGCCAAATAGGCATTTGACAGTAGGATTGTTTGGGCATTATTTCCTCTTATTTTAAGAAGAAAAAGCTAGGCTTAAAGTGATTAAGTCATTTGTCCAAGTTCCCAAAGCTATCAAGAACAAAGTCAGGATTCAAACCAAAGTTAGCTAATGGCCAGTCTGTTATTCTTTTAACAAATGTGCCTGAGGTTATCAAAAAGACTTTTGAAGCATTGATACCTTAAATTAGGCCTTTGTATCCTCCAATCTGATTATAATGAGGAATTTGGGGTTAAAGTTTATACTTGTTTTAGGTATTCTTAAAATTCTATCTTGTGACACTTCTTCATTTCTCTTAATTATTAACACCTTATTCTTTACCAGTGAATTTTAATTTTCTATCACTTTTATTTTATCCTGTATCAAATCTTTATACATTTAATATTGACAAGTAAATATTTATTTTAAATTTTGTCCTCACAAGCAATGTATAATAATAAATTTCTCTGAATTCTTGGTCTTCTTTTTTATTATTTATAATAGATGGTATTGACAAAGAAAACTTCTAATTTCAAACAATATAAAACTTTAAAATAAAATTCATCTTTTTATGTTTTATAATCCAGCAAGAACATTTTTGGAACATTGAAAGAAAATAACAATATTTTTCTAAGATTTCATTATCCCTCATATGAAATATATGTTTTATGTATCTCAAAATACAGTAATATGTGCCTTCTTTTATATTGCATTAACAGTAATTGAATCAGAAATATAAATATTAAAATTTTATCTATTTAAAAGTGATGAATTTCTCCCTTCATCTCACATTGTAAAGAGATTTATGCAGTGAAAAAGAAACTATAATGTAATGCAATATGACTCTACTTTTTTTTTGTACACAAGAGAATTGATTCAAGGATTGCATTCTCTGATGTGGAAAGGTAGAATATAACAGTCGTTTCCCTGCATATCTGAACCAGAGAATTAGAGTGCAGACAGAATAAGAAAATAATCTTGTGGTCATCAGCATTCAAAACCATTCAGGCTGACTTGTTTTTACATAATAATTGGAGTCGTGAACTTATGATAAAATAAGAGATAAATATATTGACTTTCATCCGTGGAAAATGTTGGCTTCTAATATAAAATGTTTCGAAGTATTGACTGTCTTTAAATGCCTGCTTTTCTCTAGCAGCAGCATTAGACCTGCCAGAAGTGTTTCGCAATGTGTTCTAATTGACAGCGTAAATGTGAGGCCCAGCCGCCACACTGCCCCTTATACTAACTATCCCATCTGGGCCGCTGTCCCTGCATAGAGAACCACTGATGGTTTCAATTATACCAGAGTCTTAAGTTCATTGGCTGGTTAGTTTCAAATGATCATGATCTCCTTTCCAAAGGTTCATTTTTCCCAATTTTTGTTAAGTTAAAAATTGTCAGAGAAAGAATTTGATGAAATTCTAGTATCTGGAAAAACAGAAATTATACAAGTCATCTTTTATTTGACACAGTCCACATACAATTCTATTTAATTAGGAAAGCATATTTTAAGAGACATACAATTATTTTTATTTTATCCATTCTATTTGTATATCTGTTTATGACTAAATAAGTAATTTTTAAGAAGCAAGGCAGCTTCCTGAAAGGTCAGTAAATCTTTAATTTTAGATTTACAGAATTATAGAAATAAAGATACTTTAAAATTTCCTATAGTATTAAGTCTTAAAATTTAAAATTTAAGCAGAAAGTTTGAAAAAATTATGAAAAACATTTTAAGATACATATTCTATTTGTAGTCCAGTTTTTTTATCCTATTCTATTAGTAATCATTTAAAAATATGTCTTTTCTAGGATTTTGTAATTTTCTTAGTTATTGCTACAATTAGGTATTGTAATTTTCTTAGTTATTGTTGTTAATAGGGAAAATCTCAACTGTGTATATGGGGAAGGAGTGGGTTATTTATTTATATAATATGATGAATTCTCCTTTATAAAACACAAGAAATATGCTTCTAGCGAAAGAAGCATATCAGAATCTAAATTTAGAGTGCCATCTAGTGATAAATAAGAATTCCATCAGTTGTAAAATTCAAGAAATGATATTAATGTTTGTATGTTAACTTCAATGTAGATTTCTCTGTTAATTCGGGCAATATGACTTAGAATATTCAATGTGAATATAGTAGATAACAAGATATTTTAATAAACTTTATTTAAATTGTAAATTTTTCAAACTTGAAAAAGTTTTAAAACTCATGCAATATGTCTATTGTTATTAACAGAGGAAGTATTTTCATGTAGATTAAGAACCAAATAGGACACACTAATGTTTGCATTAAAATAACTGCAGTTAATACTACTGACCATATTCAGAATCTCTTTGATACAGAAATGGTCTCCAACAAATGTTTGTTGATAGCTTAAATCAAAGAACAAATAAGGAAAAAATATGTTGAAATGTCAATGTAAAACAATAACATAGTTTTAAAACTAAAACTCTTTTATAAAATTTGTCAGATTTTTTTCTAAAGTATTAAACTGTACACTATTTCATTGAAATTAAATATAGTACTCCATGAAGAGAAAAGTAAGGAACATTAAAGTGGGTTGGCAAAGAAAAGGAAAAGATGAAAGGGGAAGTGAGAATGGAAGAAAGATTAAGGAAGAGAGCAGGAAAAGGCAGGGAGGGGAAGACAATTTTAATGATGATCTGCTATGTGCCAGCTCTTGTCACAGATGCTTTAACACCTATGGCTCCATTCTTTTCCACACCACAAAGCTCAATTTAGTAGGAGGGTAACTGAGACTTAGGTCAAGTAACCTGCTCATCTGTTTCAAAATTTAATTTTTCTATTTAATTTGTTGTTCTTTATAAATATAACTAGAGGGCCAGTGCACAAAATTTGTGGTCTTGGGGGGTCCCTCAACCCAACCAGCACCCTCTCACAGTCTGGGAGCCCTCAGGGGATTTCCGACTGAAAAGCCGTCAGTTGGACATCCTTAGTGCTGCCGCAGAGGCTCACTGACCACCAGGGGGCAGCTCCTGCATTGAGCATCTGCCACTAGTGGTCAGTGTGTGTCATAGCGACCAGTCATTCCACTGTTTGGTCGATTTGCATATTAGCCTTTTATTATATAAGGAGGATGAGTCTCATCCTCATAATCTGTACCATAAATGTTTTCACTATACTGTATCAATAGAGTATTGCAAATTATACTTATTTAGAGTCTAGATTAGATTCCAGAAGAGCTACATTCAGAACCTGAGTTTATTATTTATTTTTATGGGATTTTTGCAATTTATTAAAGCATTTGGGAAAAATAACAAAGATGCCAATTTTCAACCAGGTGTCCACTTCAGATCTGCTTTACCAGATTAAATTAATGTTTAAGTCCATTTACTATGATCTGGCTGACCTCATGTAGTTTAATGTTTATATTTGTCTATCGATAAACAAAATTATTCTTTTGCTCTAAATAAAAATCAATGAACCAACCACAGAAATAAAAATGCATGTGAACCATCCTGGAAAGTATCACTATGAATTCTCCTTCAAGCTACAGGATCCTCTGGTAAACAGTGCCCTCCCTTTTATTATATAGGTTATCCTATATAATAAAGAGCTAATATGCAAATTAGAATGAATAGCAGGACAACTGTCCGGACGACCTTCCAGAAGAAGCCGGGACTGCGAAGGCCAACCCCCTAGCATGAATTTTGTGCATCAGGCCTCTAGTCCTATAAAATAAAAGCCCAGCGACCGAATGGTGGAACAACCAGTCACTATGATGCACACTGACCACCAGGGGGCAGATGCTCAAAGCAGGAACTGCCCCCTGGTGGTCAGTGCACTCCCACAGTGGGAGCACCACTCAGCTGATGGGGATGAGCGGTGTTCCCACAGTGGGCTGATCCCCGCAGGCCACGCTGCCACCACCAGTGCATGAATCCCATGCACCAGACCTCTAGTTATATGACAAAAGAGCAGCAAGTTTTAGAATATTTGTATGGGTCTCAGGGACTCTGTAGTCCCTGAATCCCAACTGACCTAATAGCTATGTCTTATATTAATATTCTACCACAACCACTGATTTTAATACTTTCCAATTATGCTTATTCATGGATTCTGTCCAATGCAAGGAGGCATTTTCCTTAATCAAATTAATATTTAAAAATAACATGGAATTCATATTTAGTCCTAAATAAATAAGCTTCTCTAGAATAAGCTTCTCTTTTTATTTTTGAAGAGTTCATTTATCTGATCAGGTATCTGGAAGAAAAATATAGTTGATGCTTTCGGGGCAATTTCTTGAAGATATGAGATCTATTGTATGCCAGAAAAATGGCTTCAACTTCTATCAAGCCAAATAGCATTGTTCTAATATAGTATCAACTTCATTGTGATGATATTTCTATGGAGATTTGCCAATAACCTACTGTCATTGCAGGAAGTGGCTTTGGCTCATACATTTAGTCAGTGAGCAAGTCACAGGGGACATTTCAAAATGAGCAAGGCAGTCTCTGCATTCAAGGATATGGAGAATTTTCTGTAGAGTATTGCTTTGTTCATTTCACCTTTAGAAAAGGAAAAAAAGGAAGGTATGTTAAATATGTTTTGTTTTAGAATGTATTTTTTTCAGTAAATGAATCAGGGATAACTTTGCACTTGTCAGTGAAACCTAGCCTTGAGCATTTTTTTCCCTAGCAATAATTGTTATTTTTCAGTTTTTATTTGTAACTCTACTTTCATTTGGGAGAATAATTGCTTCCCAATTTGTATAACCTTGATAGAGTGCAAGTCTAGTTCCCTATCCTATAGGTCAGACTCCTGGGGGAGTTCCCAGAAGGTCCCTTGGGTGGATCAATTCTTGACAAACCCTTCCTTCTCCCAGGCTATACTTAATGTTTAGTCAATCAAATGTCCTAGCTAGGGTTCTAAAATTTTTACAGTGTAGCCCTGGAAAGAAAAATGAAATACTTAAGAGTTAATTCTTCCCAAGCAACAGATTCTGAGGAATCTTTCTGTGTCAATTGCATTATCATGACTGCTTGCTATACAGTGCTAATTATACAGTGCTAACATGAGATTTGAGACATAGGAATGATGCTTTTGAACTTCACCTTTAATCAGAAAATAACTCACTAGAACCTATGGAACCTTGCTTTGAATAATCTGCAGTGTGCCTGGAAGCAGGCAATATACCTAAGAGGATGAAGTGAATATTAACAGGAAAACCTTTTTTAGAGTGGTCTTAAAAAATATCTGGCAAATATTTCTGTCTCGCAGAATCCAGACATGATATGATTGTACTCCTTGGCCCCTTTAGAGTTGACTGGGGCCTTGTGACTAAGACTGAGTGTGAGCAAAAGAAATAAGTGCCATTTCTGGGACATAATATTTAATTGCTGATATAAGATCCTCCAAGACATTCTTTGCCTCTCACATTATAACCAGCAAAGCCAAATGGTAGCTGTTTTGTCAGTACAGGTTCCTTAGGGACTGTATTCAGCAGCAGTCCCTGACACATCTTTAAGGATGTGCTAACTGGGTGAGAAATAAGCTTTTGTGGTTTTGGCTACAGATATTTGGGGATTGGCATTTCAATAGAAAACATCATAACACATCATATCCTGACAAATACAATCTTCAGCTATCTTCACTATTAACATACATCAGGAGCTCAGCTGAGAAAGAGCTGAGCTGTCAGCTGTCAATTAAAACAAACAAAAATGACAGTAAGAGTCAAGCCTTTAATCACTATTTGTGGTAGTTTGAGCAAGAGGTTAAACCAGAGAAACACTGACTACCCCTCCTCCAGGTTCCCCTGTCAAGGGTCAGTTACAGCAGCCTAGTGATGGGGATGATATCACTGCTGACAAAGCTGTGAACAAAAGGTTTATGAACTGTGTTCTCCCTCCTACAGGTTTGTGAACCCAAGGATCAGAGGCAAGAGAGAGGGAATGCCTAGGAGTGGGAAAGTACTGAGTAGTTAGTTGAGTGGAGAAAAGTGTCTTCATGTCAAGCTTTTCCTCTCCTTTCTCTTGTTAAATTTCAGCAGAGGTGGCCTGGTGGAAGGCCCCAGATATAGAGGCCTCTGACTGAGACAATCAAGTTAGGAATGCAGGTTCACATGAGAGCATAGCAGGCTAGGGGGTCTGAGACCTTGACTCCCTTCAGAGACTGCAGTGCACTGGTGGGCACCAGGCCTGGTGTGGGGAGGGCAGCTTTCCTCTATGAAGCTGCCAGGTCAAAACTTAGTAATTGTCCGTAGTCAGGCCTGGAAAATCACAGGCAGAATTTTTGGCTAGGAGCTCAATTTCTCAATATACACTCACAAGAACAAGGATCTATTTGCTTTAACACTAGCAGTAGAGAACTAGTGGGTTCGTTGGTTTGTTTGTTTTTGTAATCAACCTATTTCAGTTATCTGTTATCTATGACTGTATAATAAACTAGTCCAAAATTTAGTGGCTTAAACAACCATTTTAATTTGTCCACAATTATAGGGTAAGGAATTTGGAAAGGGCTAAACTGAGTAGTTTATCTTTGATCTTTCGGTGTCAGCTGGAGTAGTGACTAGAGGATTCCCTAATGATTCTTCTCCATTCACACGTTTGTTGTTGTCTCTGTATTTGTTAGCCTCTCTCTCTCTCTCTGTCTCTCTCTGTCTCTCTCTCTCCCTCCCCCCCCCCATCCAATCCTATAGATAGGGTGTGTCATCTTCCAGAGCTTTTCCATGTGGCTAGGACTTCTAAGTTTTCTGAAGCCTTGGTGGTTACAGTACTTTCATGGTGTCTCGTGTCCCAGAGGCAGGAAGTAGAAGCTAACAGGTCAGTTAAGGAGTACACCTAGAAGCAACACAGCAGCACTTCTGTTTGTTTGTTTTTTCTCCTTAGTGCAGTCACAAAGTTCGCCCGGTGTTAAGTGGGTAGATAGTTAAACTCCACCTCTTGCTGGGGGAGTGGAAAATCACATTACAGCAGTTTATATGGAATGAGGGATGTTGTGTTTATCTTTGGAAACCAATCTGCCATGTATTCCATGTTGGTAAGTTTAGGAAGATTGGAATGCTAACTAGCTCAAAGAACTTCATAGGAAGGTATTTATATGTCCCAAGAGTAAAAAATATTTATAAATTACTATAATGTAACATATACTAATAATATGTTTAGTAAGAAGAAATAGGATAAGCCCAGCTGGTGTGGTTCCGTGGTTGAGCATTGACCAATGAACTAAGAGGTTCAATTCCAGGTCAGGGCACATGCCTGAGTTGTGGGCTCAACGCCCAGTTTGGGGCATGCAGGAGGCAGCTGATGAATGATTCTCTCTCATCATTGATGTTTCTATCTCTCTCTCCCTCTCCATTCCTCTCTGAAATCAATAAAAATATATTTAAAAAAATAAAATAGGTTGAAATGTTTATTTCTAAAGGAGGCTTTCGTTAGTTTTTTATCCCGGTTGTAACAAATTCCCACAAACTTAGAGGTCTATAACACCTCCTACTTTTTATTTCACAGATCTTTAGGTCAGAAGTTCAGGTGGGTTTAGCTGCTTCTTCTATTGTAGGTCATAGGAGACCAATAAAAAGAAGGTAATCACAGGTTGGGGTTCCCTACTGGAGGATGGGAAAGGGTCTATTTCCAAGGTTATTCAGGATGTTGGCCAATTTCAAAGTCCTTGTTTCCTTGCTGGCTGTTAGAGCAATTTTTTTCTCCTAAAAGCTGCACTTATTCTTTATTCTTTCCAAATCACCACTCCAGTAACAGAGAGTTGAGCCATTGTTATGCTTCCAATCCTCTGGATTATTCTTGTGCCATATCTCTCTAATGCCAGGTGGAATGTGCTTGCCTTTTAGGAGCTCAAGTGATTATAGTGCACCCACCCAGATAATCCAGAATAATCCTACTATTTTAAGGTCTGTAAACTTAATTACATTTGTAAAGCCCCTTTGCCATGTAAGGACATATTCTTAATGTTGCAGGGATTAGGATATGGCATATTCAGGGGGATATTCTGTCTACCACAGAAATAACAAAATGCATTTGATCTGTTTCTTAAAAGAGGAAAAGGATATTTCAGCTCTATGAAAGTTGAAGATATGGCAGAATGTGAACTGCTTGAATTTATGCTAAGAGTTTGAACTAAATCTGTTTTAACTAGTTATATCAATGGCATGGGGTCAGAAAATATTATCTTCTTTTGTGTTTTTGATAGGTACATTTGTTGCCAATGTGGAAGAAACTTGAGAGAAATAGTTAAAGACTTAAATATCAGGAGGAGATATTATGTACTATATTGTGGCTTACTGATAAGATTAAGAATAGAACAAGAGAATAATTTCAAGGAGATAGGAATAAAGGTATTTGATAATCAGCTTTTTCTTAGTTATGAATGAGTCTTTATTGATTTATAAAAATATTTGTAAGTTTATTTGGAAGAATAGGGCGGCATATATTTTTTGGTCAAAATTTGGTAAGCCATGGGGAAAAATACATTTGGTTAGAACTATACTGATTTTGAGTTTCAGTTAAGCTATCTGTAAGGGGACATCTTCATGGTAACCAGATGTATTAATAGGACAAAAGTTCAAGAGCCAGGTAAAATATACAGATTATTTGTAATTTTCTATTCCTTTGTTAATAATAAAAATAATAATTATGTTGATATTTAGAAAACCCTTATCTTTTAGGGTTTTTTTGTTTGTTTGTTTGTGTGTGTGTGTGTGTGTGTGTGTGTGTGTGTTTATTTATTTAGGTCAATGCCTCATTTTATTTATTTATTTATTTTTTTAATAAATCTTTGTTCAGATTATTACAATTGTTTCTCCTTTTTTCTCCCATAGCTCCCCTCCATCCGGTTCCCACCCCATCTTCTGCTCTTACCTCCCCAGCACTGTCCTCATCCATAGGTGTACGATTTTTGTCCAATCTCTTCCTGCACCTCCCCATACCCCTTTCCCTCTGAGAATTATCAGTCTACTCCCTTTCTATGCCCCTGAATCTATTATATTCACCCGATTATTCTGTTCCTCAGGTTTTTAATTCACTTGATTTTTAGGTTCACTTGTTGATAGATATGTATTTGTTGTTCATAACTTTTATCTTTACTTTTTTTTTTTCCTCTTCTTAAAGAATACCTTTCAGCATTTTGTATAATACTAGTTTGGTGGTGATGAGCTCCTTTAGCTTTTTCTTATCTGTGAAGCTCTTTATCTGACCTTCAATTCTGAATGATAGCTTTGCTGGGTAGAGTAATCTTGGTTGTAGGTTCTTGCTATTCATCACTTTGAAAATTTCTTGCCACTCCCATCTGGCCTGCCTAGTTTCTGTTGAGAAATCAACTGACAATTGTATGGGTGCTCCCTTGTAGGTAACTGTTTTTGTCTTGCTGCTTTTAATATTCTATCCTTGGCTTTTGCTCTTGGCATTTTAATTATGATGTGTCTTGGTGTGATCCACTTTGGATTCCTTTTGTTTGGGGTTCTGTGTGCTTCCTAGACTTGTATGTCTATTTCTTTCACCAGGTGGGAGAAGTTTTCAGTCATTATTTCTTCAAATAGGTTTTCAGTATCTTGGGCTCTTCTTCTGGCACCCCCATAACTCTGATGTTGGTAAGCTTGAAGTTGTCCCAGAGGCTTCTTACACTATCTTCAACTTTTTGAATTTTTTTTGCTTTTTGCTTTTTCAGTTGAGTGTTTTTTGCTTCTATGTATTTCAATTCTTTGACTTGATTCTTGTGTTCCTCTAGTCTATTGTTGGGTCTCTGTATAATATTTTTTATTTCAGTCAGTGTATGTTTAATTTCTAGTTGGTCCTTTTTCATATCCTCGAGGGTCTCGTTATATTTATCAGCCTTTTCTAGGATATTCTTGAAAAGCCTTATAACTATGGTTTTGAATTCTATATCCAGTCATTTGTTTTCCTCCATTTCTTTTGTTTGTGATCTGTTTCTTTGTCACCACATTTTCACTGCTTCCTTGAGTTGGTAGGGTAGCTTTGTGTGCTAGGTTTCCTATATTGCCCAGTGGATTGGCCTCCCCAGTTAACCTGAGGTGGACACTCTTGGTGCACCCCTTTGTGGACTGTGTGTACAGCCTTGTTGTAGTTAAGTCTTGATTGTTGTTGGTATCACTGGGAGGAATTGACCTCCAGGCCAGTTGGCTGTGAGGATCAGCTGTGTCTACACCGGGAGAAGTTTGGTGCTGGGGACAGCCTTATAGGATTAGTCTTGCCAAATTCCAAAGCCTCTGTGCTCAGGTTGGATGGGGTGGAGTCTCAGGGCGGAGCAGATGGGGTAGAGTCTCAGGGTGGAGCAGACAGTCTTGGCTTCCCCTCAGCCCTGCCCTTGCACGTGCATGCGTGCCTCCAGACCTCTGCCTTCCCCAGCTCCCGAGTCTCCGCCTGAGAGTCCAGCTTCCCCCCATAAGAGTGTAGGTCCCCAGGGCCTTGCCTGGAACTAGGGTTCAGTGCAGTCAGAACTGGGGTTCAGTGCAGTCAGGAGCTTCCAATTTCCTTGTACTAGGGAAAGCCTGTGGCAACCTTGTAGTCTTTGTGCACACTTGCGCTCACACCTTCAGCCCCCTGCCCGCCGGGGCTCTCCCGTGTCTCCCCCCGGTCTCTGAGTCTCCGAGTGCTTTTCTCTCTACTTGACAGTCCAGACTCCCCCTGTATGAGCCCGGGTCCATGGAGTTTCGCCCGGAACTGGGGTTCAGTGCAGTCGGAACTGGGGTTCAGTGCAGTCGGGGGCTTCCTTCCCCCTCCTGCCAGAGAAAGTCAGCCAGGCTCTCAGCTGCCCTTCCTCTCTGCACACACAAAGACCCTTTGCCATACCTCAACTCTTTGCCATTCCTCCAATTCTCCGTGAGCTTTTCTCTTTCCTTCTAGTTGTAGAATTTTCACTCAGCCATCTTTCCTGTGGTTCTGGATGGTGTCCATTCTGTCCTTTAGTTGTAGTTTTGAAATTGTTGTGTGAGGCAGCAGTTTAGGTGCTTACCTATGCTGTCATCTTGGTTTCTCTGAAAACCCTTATCTTTTAAAAGTCTATAAGAAACCTTGGAAATCATCTTTCTCTTTGTCTTAATCCATTCAGGCTGCCAAACAACAGAAATTTCTCACAGTTCTGCAGGCTGAGGAGTCCATGTGAAGGATGCCAAAATGGCCAGGTACATGCCTTCTTACTGGTTCATCACCGGAGTCTTTTCACTGTCCCTTCACATAGAGGAAGGGCCCAGGGATCTTTTAAAGAAATATAATCCCATTCATTTTTAAAAACTCTAAACCTAATTGCTTCCCCGAGACCCCAACTAATATTGTTACCTTTGGGGGTTAATATTTCAACATAAGAATTTTGAGGGTACACAGATATTAAGACCATGGCACTCTTTTTTTACTTAATTGGAAGATTTTAATAGTGGTTTATCAAAAGCACATGTTCTGAGTTTTATAGTTTATCTTTTTAAATTTGAAGCCCCTTCTTTAGTGGTGACTCAGATTCTAGCTATGAAATCAATGGTGTGTCTAGATGTCTTAATTTGCAGCATAAATGGGATTTGTCTAATACTTTATTCTTAAATGAATACAGCAATGTTGAAATGCCTGTGTGAGATAAAGTTAGATCCTTGGTAGGATTTAGGAGATAAGTAAAATATTAGAAAATGATATTTATATGTATAAATATGCACATACACCATCTCACTTTAAAATTGTGAAGAGGTGATAAGAAGAAAATTCACAGATTTAATGGAAAGACAAATTCACTTATGTGGTCAAGAGAATTTTACAGTAGGGAAATTTTTTTAACCCTTATGATACCCAACTGTTGTGTTCTGACATCGTGGTTACTCTGGCATAGATGCTCACAGATACTAAAGAAAGCTATTGAACTTTATTACTAATACTGCTGTTTTCATGTCCTGTTATTCTGTTTGTCTGTCTCCAAGTTTGTAGAATAATATTTTATGTCATTTCTATGAGGCCTTCCTTTGAGAAAAGTATACTGGATAGAAAAATGATCTCTGCCAAGAGCTGATAGATGATAGATAGATAGATATATAGATATAGATATAAGGGGAAATGTGTATATGGAAGTGAAGGTTTGAGCCATTATTAGACACACACACACACACAAAAAACAGAATTAAAATATGGGTTATCATGGGAATTTTTGTCATAGTGGGGGCATTTGTTTTATTTTTATTCTTGATTAGTTTTTTTAGTATATTTTATTGATTTTTTAAAGAGAGGAAGCAAGAGGGATAGAGAGTTAGGAACATCGATGAGAGAGAAACATCGATAAGTTGCCTCCTGCACATTCCCTACTGGGTATGTGCCTGCAACCAAGGTACATGCCCTTGCCTGGAATCGAACCTGGGACCCTTGAGTCCGCAGGCCAATGCTCTATCCACTAAGCCAAACCGGTCAGGGCTATTCTTAATTAGTTTTGATAAATTTTGGGTTTGTTTCTTGCTGGCTATTGTTTTGGAAAATAACTATTTTGAAATGTGAAGAACTTCAGAAAGAATATAAAGTTTATAAATAGTAATAAATCACTTGGTGTACATTATAAGTATCTAAGAAGTGAAATTAATATTTGTAAAATTGGGACTTCATAGATAAAACCAATAGGGGCCCAGCCCCGACAACATGGCTCAATGGTTGAGCTTTGACCTATGAACCAGGAGGTCATAGTTCCATTCCTGGTCAGGACACATGCCTGAGTTGCAGGATCCAACCCCAGTAGGGGGCATGCAGGAGGCAGCCTATCAATGATTCTCTCTCATCATTGATGTTCCTATCTCTCTCCCTTTCTCTTCTTCTATGAAATCAATAAAAATATATTTAAAAAAAACAAAAACAATAGGGGTCCATAAGAAATAACAATGTGGGGCATGATTTACTGATAAACAAGTTATTCTGACACTATTTGCTAAATGTCTTCAAATCCTTTGGATACTTAAAGCCATGGTCTATACTCTGGGAACTGCATGAGAAATATCATAATGTGCTTATATTGATTAATAGCAATTATTTAGTACAGAATAATTTCAATGTTGGACACATTACATGGCCTTCCTATATTTGGTATTACATAATGCTGACTAATTTGACTGATGATTTGCAATTATTAATTAAACATTGACTGATTCTAAATTCACATCCACTTCTTTTTTACATTTTATAATATTTGGGTCCATTTTTGCCCCATTTTCTGGGGAAAATAAGGTTAAAAATCAAGTGCCAATTTGCTAACTGGGTAATCCTGCTTTGTTCTCTTAGTCTTTGAATTAACTCCACTTATTTATTGAAGTATTTTCTTATTCTCCTGAAAAAATAAAAAAGAGATCAGAGGCAGGACTTATTGGAGTCATATGTCATATTTATGTAATAAATGTCACATTTGTATTATGAGAATTTATTTGGCTTACAAATGGATACAAACAATAATAGTGAAATACAGAGTAAAAACACATAAGCAGTATTGGCTATTATTTATGCTGAACAAAAATGTTAATCAGAAGTTAGGAAAAAATCAATATGTTACTTGGAAAACAGTAAAATACATTAAATCTCCTTTTGTATAGTTTGGCGGTAAAAATAAATTGCATAATAAAAAAAAAACATTTTCAAACACTTACCCACTTGCTAGCTACACTTATGCATGTACACAGGCACACAAATCAGTCACACATGTAAGATAACTAGTGCTTAAAGCTAGGATTTTATTTAATTCATAGAACATTTGAATTGGAGAAGGAGAAACCTTAAACATTACATCATCCAAGCCTGTTTTTTTATTGCCAAGGTCATAGAGTGAAATTGATTTAAACTAGAGTCAATTTGTCTTCCAAGTCCAGTTTCCTTTGTACTATAACACTTTGTCCCATATATCTAGAAAATTCAGAAAAATTGTAATAAAACCACATTTCTAAAACTCCAAAATTGTTTGAAGTAGTAATGCCTTCTCCCACCTTCTTGTGCCAGAAATTTGTTATTTGATTTTTGATCTCCAACATATTAGAGGCTTTGCTAAATGGCTCTTTCCAGCACTGAATCATCCAACACAAGAAAGTTTATATTTCCATCTAGTGTCCAAAGAACCTAGAATGAGTTTGGAAGCTAAAATGCATTTGGTGAGAGTGACTATTATTTATATAATATTTTTATTATAGACAAATATATCCATGTTAAATTTAGAGAGATGGGATTAGAAGAAAAATGTCTTTATATTCTATCTATTTCTATACTGATAACTACCAATACAAAATGCTGACTGGTATAGTAACTGAAAGCAAATGATGAATAACTTCAGGCTCTAATCATTTGAGAGTATTATACTTAAAACAAGTCTGATATAGGGCTATTAAGTATTTTTATTTCTTCATGATACATTTTTTAAAATAAATCTTTATTATTCAGATTATTACAGATGTTCCTCTTTTTCCCCCCCCCATAGCTCCCCTCTACCTGATTCCTTCCCCCATGCCCTTACCCCCTGCCACTGTCCTCATCCATAGGTGTAATATTTTTGTCCAATCTCTTCTTGCACCCCTCACACCCCCTTCACCCCAAGAATTGTCAGTCCACTCCCTTTTTATGCCCCTGATTCTATTATATTCACCAGTTTATTCTGTTCATCAGATTTTTTTTATTGACTTGATTTTTAGATACACTTGTTGATAGATATGTATTTGTTGTCACTTTGTTGTTCATAATTTTTATCTTTACCTTTTTCTTCTTCTTCCTCTTCTTAAAGAATACCCTTCAGCATTTCATATAATCCTGGTTTGATGGTGGTGAACCCCTTTAGCTTTTTCTTGTCTGTGAAGCTCTTTATTTGACCTTCAATTCTGAATGATAGCTTTGCTGGGTAGAGTAATCTTGGTTGTAGGTTCTTGCTTTTCATCACTTTGAATATTTCTTGCCACTCCCTTCTGGCCTGCATAGTTTCTGTTGAGAAATCAGCTGACAGTCGTATGGGTGCTCCCTTGTAGGTAACTAACTGTTTTTCTCTTGCTGCTTTCAAGATTCTCTTTGTCTTTTGCCTTTAGCATTTTAATTATTATGTGTCTTACTGTGGTCCTCTTTGGATTCTTTTTGCTTGAGGTTCTCTGTGCTTCCTGGACTTTTAAGTTTATTTCTTTCACCAGGTAGGGAAAGTTTTCTGTCATTACTTCTTCAAATAGGTTTTCAATATCATGCTCTCTCTCTTCTTCTGGCACCCCCATAATTCTGATGTTGGTACGCTTGAAGTTGTCCCAGAGGCTCCTTACACTATCTTCATATTTTTTTATTCTTTTTTCTTTTTCTTTTTCCAGTTGGGTATTTTTTCTTCCTCATATTTCAAATCTTTGGTTTGATTCTTGGGGTCCTCTAGTCTACTGTTGGATTTCTGTATATTATTCTTTATTTCAGACAGTATATACTTAATTTATGACTGGTCCTTTTCCATTTTTTTGGCATTCTCATTAAGATCCTTGAAAGTCTCACTAAGTTCCTCAGAAGTCTCACTAAGTTTCTTAGCGTTTTCTAGAAGATTCTTGAGTAACCTTATAACTGTGGTTTTGAACTCTATATCCAGTAGTTTGCTTCCCTCCATTTCTTTCATTTGTGACATGTTTCTTTATCTCCACATTTTAGCTGCTTCCCTGTGTTGATGGAGTGGCTTTGTGTGTAGGTGACCTATAGGACCCAGTGGCTCAGCCTCCCCAATCACCTAAGGTGGACACTCTTGGTGCACCCTTTTCTGGGCTGGGTGCACAGTCTTGTAGTTAAGCCTTGATTGCTGTTGGTACACTGGGAGGAATTTACCTTCAGGCCAATTGGCTGTGAGGATCAGCTGTGTCTATAATGGAAGAACTGCTGTGCTGGAGACACCCTTTTGGGGCAGGACTTGCTTCAGTGGGGCTTTGGTGCTCACTGAGTCTGCCTCTTGAGTGTGTCACTTATGGATGTGAAGAGTTGAAATCTGGTGTTGTCTCACACTGAACACTAGGTACACTGGCTCCTGGATCTTCAAGGAAGTGCAAGTCAGCTACTGTCTGAGGCCACTCAGCAGGAGCTACAGCAAGATCTGCAGATTTCTCCTCTTTGCTTAGGATTTGGAAGTTTTGGAGCTGACCCAGCTGTAATTTGTTAGGTTAAGCTGCGATAGGGCAGGCCACTCATATGCAAAAGCCACTGCACACAGTTTGGGTGGGTTTGTAAGTTGGGGGGGGCAGGGTCTCAGGGAATCACTAGGGTGTGGCAAAAGGTGATGGCTGTCAGTCAGCCCTCTCTGCGTCTCTGCATTTCCGCGTCCCCAAGTCCCATGCTCCAGTGCAGTAAACAATGATTCCTGCACGCACCTCTGCAAGAAAGCCACCCTCACTTTCCTACCCAATGCCAGACAGTCCAGTTTCTTCCCATTGGAGTCTGGGTCCCCAGAGTCTCGCTGGAAACTGGAATTCAGAGCAGGAAGGGGCTTGTGTTTCCCTCCCGCTTGAAAAAGACAATCGCATCCTCAGTTCCCAGCCCTCTCCACATATGTGCCTCCGTACCTCTGCTTTTCTGCAGCTCTGCACCTTCTACCCAGTCTCAATGCACTTTTTTCTTTCCTTCTAGTTGTAGAACTTCCATTCAGCTAGCTTTCCTGTGGTTCTGGGTGATAGTTGTTTTGTCTTTTAGTTGTAGTTTTGGTGTGGTTGTGAAAGGCAGCTCGTACAGGTGTATACCTTATGCCACCATCTTGGTTTCCTAACATGCCTTCATAATACATTTTGAAGTAAAGAAACTTACCTTAATGTTAGATGAGTTGTATTTACAATCATTCTATGATTTATTATTCACTTATTAATTAGTTTAGTCATCACATATTATTGAGAGCCTTCTATGTGCCTTACACTATTATAGGCTATTTCAGCTATTTGATTAAACTACTGAACTCTCTCCCATTGAGTATTATGTTTCTAAATCTTAGAAACTCAAACATACAGTCTTCATAAACTGAGTCAGACTTAAGTAAATCTGCAAATAAAGCATTTTTTTCAATTCCCTTAATTTTTCCAAAGGGGTATTCCATCTGGTATAGACAGGGAGTGTGATTTACATGTATGCCATTGTAGAGTTGAGGAGAATAGAGTGGAGAAGTTAAATATAAATACACTGGAGCCCATTTGCCTAGGTTCAAATTCTAGGTTTGCCTTTTACTAGTCATGTAACCTTGGCCAAATCACCTACTTCTTCATACTTAGTTGCTAATATGAAGATTAAGATAATAATATTGGCTTAATTGATATAAAGACAATTATAGAAGAACCTGGCACATGTTAGTGTTATTCCTAATGTAAATGTAATTTAGTCAAAAGAACTGCAATTAGTTACAATTTAGGCAAGGCAGGAGATAATGCTGGGCAGAAAAGAGAGACCAGATGATCTAGTATGTAATGAAAACATTATGTGACTATTGGACATAGGTGGTGGGAGCCTGTGAAACACTTTAATTTATAGCATTTCATAGAACTGAATGTTAATCTATTATACTTATAATTGTGTGGAAAATTGTTTGTGTGTATGTGTGTTTTAGTGGGGAGCACATTTTAGGCAGAAAAACTAGTCAAGAGTTTTTATTAGTCTAGATATAATTCATGAGAGCTTGAAAAGAAGTAATATATACTGACAGACTTGAGCCAGAGAATATATTAAAAAATTTATATGTATAGAGTAATTGAATATACCCTATTAGGTTTGGATTATCATTTTTTCTCATTATAAAAGAACAAAATGTAGCTTAGAGACTATTAGTCAGGGTTCTTCAGGGACGTACAGCCATAAGAGACATCTATTTATTTATCTATCTATCTTGCTATTTAGCTATCTATGTATCAAGACATTTTAAGTATTTGGCTCACATGATTATAAAGGCTGACAAGTTCCAATCTTTAATCAGGAGAGTTCCATGACAGCCAGTGGTACAGTTCCAGGGGGGCAACCAGTAGGCTTGAAAGTTAGAAAGAGCCAATGTTTCTATTAAGTCCCAAGTGCAAGGAAAAAAAAATCCCAGCTCAAAGCCAGTTATGTAGTCAGACAGAAGAAATTCTCTGTTAATCAACATTTTTATTCTATGCAGAACTTAAACTGATTGGATGAACCACATCAGGGAGGACCATAGGCTTTACTTAGTCTACTTATTTAAATGTTACTCTCATCTGCAAACTTCCACAAAAACATATGCAGAGCAACATTTTACTAAATATCTGGGCACCCTATGTCCCAGGCAAGTTCACCAATAAGATTGTCACATGATATTTAGAAGTTTTTCCAATATCATACAGTCTCTGTGGTAGAGCTCAGTTTTATACCCAAGTGTCTTTGACATGATAATTAGCTTCCTCTGTCATAATTGTTAATTTCTTCAAAATAAGAGTAGTTGGTTTTTATTTAATGATTTATTTTATGTGCAGATAAGAATAAAGATGTAGTCAAAGATGAATATATGACTCTCCAGAGTCAATGGTAGTGAGATTCAGGCAGAGGAACAGACTGAGTTAACTCAATGTTGAAAGAGATGATTGATTGACTGTGGCATAGGGTAATTCTTAGCTCCCTATCAGATGTCCAAAAGAGGATGTCAAGAATGCAGTTGAATATACATATGTGAAGTCCCAGGAGAGGTGAGAGCAAGATTTAGAGATTATGAGTTTAAGATGCACACAGACTAAAAAAACAAAACAAAGGGAGGGAAGAAAGGAGGGGTGGGGGGGGGGGGAGAGAGAGAGAAAATAAAGAATAATTAAAGAGGCACCAAGATAATCAAGGCAAAGGAACCTGTTAAGGAGCTAGAGATCAGTGGTCATTGATGGGACTATAGAATGAAACAGTCATAGAACGATGGAAATGCTTTCCATTTAATGTAATACTGTATCTGAAAGACTTTTAATTTCCTGAGAATATTGTGAATTCAGATATAGAAAAAAATAAATTGTTGAATTTTAAAATGTCAGCCCTAGAGATCCAAAACACTGGACTTAGAAAATATAGAATCCATTTTCTGTAATTTGCATAAGGGAAAGAGCAAGAATTTGAGGGGCAGTAGCATACACAGAGAAATTTGTTTTATATTGTTGTTATTACTGAAATGGATACATAAAAAAATCAAGAGACAATGAGTATCTAATAGAGATAGGAACCATTTCATAGAGCAATGTCTATGAGAACATTGAGCAATAAAATTATCAAAAGCATACACATCCTGAAATAGGTTAATAGGCCAAAGGGGCAAGATCTCAAAGGAGATACATTTCTAACTTTTGGATCTATTTTCTTCTATAAATAAAATAATTATGGTTTCATAGATAAAATTAAATCTGCATTAGGCTGCAAATCTTCAGGCTGTCCTTCTTATGGTGGCATTGAATATCTTGCCCATAGCATGCCTTGTACATTTTAATGTTATTTAACTTTTGGGAAAATAGTACCCTAACCTTTGTGAACAGAAATTACCAAGGTGGAGTCATTTAAGTAAGGGGAACTGCAATGTTACCAGGAGGCCATGAAAAAACTTGTCTTACACATGTTCCACCCAGTATGTCTCTCCATTAATTATTTTTAATTAAAAATATTTGCATTCATTTTTATTGACACCATAACTGATATACTTATGTTACACATTTAACTTATCTTGACATTTGATGACAATATTTAGTTCCAGTCTAACCCCCAAAAATTTTACAAAAAATAGTTTTAGGAAGACATGGATTTCTACCTGCATGTTCACTGATAAATCATACAAGATACATATTTTCAAATAAAGGACAAACACTTTTTCTCTTCATATTTTAAAAATAATACAATGTGCCCAAGCTGATTTGGGTCAGTGGATTCAGCATCGGCCTGTGGACTGAAGGGTCCCGGGTTTGATTCCGGTCAAGGGCATATGCCTGGGTTGCGGGCTCAATCCCCAGTGTGGGGCATGCAGGAGGCAGCCAATCAATGATTCTCTCTCATCATTGATATTTCTCTCTCCCTCTCCCTTCCTCTCTGAAATCAATAAAAATATTTTTAAAAATAATAATAATACAATTAAAAAGTAGTCATAGAGAGACTCAACAATAACTGAAGAATTTTCAGGTATTGCTGAAATGGTATTACCAGGTGCTATGATTGATTTTAATATTTTTAAAAGTCAGTATATTTCTCCATGAACTTTTGAACTTCTCAGCCATGCTTGGGCCTTATCTCTTTCTGAATATGAATACGGGTCATCTACAATGTTTACTTTGAAAGAAGCCTACCTGTTTTGCCAACCAGCATCCTGCATTTTTATGTTAAATTTAACTAATCTCAATTAACTTAACAAGGATCCTTCAATTACATAATGAAGACCGGATTGGTTATGACACAGGAAACCTCAGCCTTTATAAACTCTGCTTTTCTCTGTTCTCCTCGGAGCATACTTCAAATTACTACCTGAATCTGCATTTCCCAGTTGCAACCGCTGATACTTAATAAATGCTTTTTATTTGTCTTTTAGCTTAAGCTTCTTTCATGGTTTACACCTTCTAAGTAATTTTTTGAAAAATTAATTTTATATAAATATAATTTTCCATTTTAGTATTATGTATTAATTTTTCTGCTCTATATCTCCATGGTAAAGAGGAAAGAAAAGGATACTACTCAAACTCCTAAATAAAAGATAAAAAAAATTTCAGGCAGTTTATTTTTATTTTTTTATTTATTTTTTTTATGTGTGTGTGTGTGTATAGATATCTTTATTTTTTTTTCTTAATTAAATCTTTATTGTTCAGATTATTACAGGTGTTCCACTTTTTTTCCCCCCATAGCTCCCCTCCACCTGATTCCCCACCCCACCCCATGCCCTTACCCCCCGCCACTGTCTTCATCCATAGGAGTAAGATTTTTGTCCAATCTCTTCCCGCACCCCTCACACTTGCTTCCCCTGAGAATCGTCAGTCCACTCCCTTTCTATGTCCCTGATTCTATTATATTCACCAGTCCATTCTGTTCTTCAGATTTTTTTATTCACTTGATTTTTAGATTCACTTGTTGGTAGGTATGTATTTGATGTCATTTTGTTGTTCATAATTTTTATCTTTACCTTTTTCTTCTTCTTCTTCTTCTTCTTAAAGAATACCCTTCAGCATTTCATGTAATCCTGGTTTGGTGGCGATGAACTCCTTTAGCTTTTTCTTGTCTGTGAAGCTCTTTATCTGACCTTCAACTCTGAATGATAGCTTTGCTGGGTAGAGTAATCTTGGTTGTAGGTTCTTGCTGTTCATCACTTTGAATATTTCTTGCCACTCCCTTCTGGCCTGCATAGTTTCTGCCGAGAAATCAGCTGACAGTCGTATGGGTACTCCCTTGTAGGTAATTAACTGTTTTTCTCTTGCTGCTTTTAATATTCTCTCTTTGTCTTTTGCCCTTGGCATTTTAATTATGATGTGTCTTGGTGTGGTCCTCTTTGGGTTCCTCTTGTATGGGGTTCTGTGAGCTTCCTGAACTTGTAAGTCTATTTCTTTCACCAGGTAGGGAAAGTTTTCTGTCATTATTTCTTCTAATAGGTTTTCAATATTTTGCTCTCTCCCTTCTTCTGGCACCCCAAAAATTCGGATGTTGTTTCGCTTAAAGTTGTCCCAGAGACTCCTTACATTATCTTCATATTTTTGGATTCTTTTTTCTTTTTGTTTTTCTGGTTGGATGTTTTTTCTTTCCACATATTTCAGATCTTTGGTTTGATTCTTGGGGTATGTTGATCTACAGTTGAGTTTCTGTATATTCTTTATTTCAGACAGTGTATGCTTCATTTCTGACTGATCCTTTTCCATTTTTTTGGCATTCTCATTAAGGTCCTTGAAGGTCTCACTAAGCTCCTCAGAAGTGTCATCAAGTTTCTCGGCGGTTTTTAGAAGATTCTTGAGTAACCTTATAAATGTGATTCTGAACTCTATGTCATCCAGTAGTTTGTTTTCCTCCGTTTCTTTCATTCGTGACATGTTTCTTTGTTTCTGCATTTTGGCTGCTTCCCTGTGTTTATGGAGTGGCTTTTTGTGGTAGGTGACCTATAGGGGGCAGTAGCTCAGCCTCCCCAATCCCCTGATGTGGATGCTCTTGGTACACCCCTTTGTGGGCTGAGTGCAAAGTCTTGGTGTAGTGAAGCCTGAATTGCTGTTGGTACACTGGGAGGAATTGACCTCCAGGCCAATTAGCTGTGAGCACTCCCTGTGTCTATAATGGAAGAAGTGCTGTGTTGAAGACACGCTTATGGGGCAGGACTTGTTTCAGTGGGGCTTTGGTGCTCACTGAGTCTGCCTCTTGAATGTGTCACTTATGGATGTGAGGAGTTGAAATCTGGTGTCTCACACTGACCACTAGGTACACTGGCTTCTGGATCTCCAATGGGGTGCAGGTCAGCTACTGTCTGAGGCCACTCAGCAGGAGCTACAGTGAGAGCTGCAGTTTTCTCCTCTTTGCTTGGAGTTTGGAGGTTTTGGAGCTGTCTGACCTGGGCTGCAAGTTTTCTAGGTTAAGCTGCGATAGGGCAGGCTTTCTTATGCTAATTGAGCTGCTTGGAGCTTGGGTGGGTTTGTAGGTTGTGTGGGGCGGGGTCTCAGGGCGTCACTAGGTTAGGGCGTGGCAAACAGCAATGGCTGCTAGTAAGCCGGCTCTGTGTCCCCGACCGTGTCCTGGAGTCCCATGCCCCAGTGCCGTAAACAATTATTCCTGTGCGCAGCTCTGCAAGCAAGCCACTCTTGCTGGCAGACAGTCCACCTTCTCCCTGTAGGCGTTTGGGTCCCCCGCGTCTCCCCAGAGACTGGATTTCAGAGTAATCAGGGGTTTGTCTCCGTTCAGGTTGAAAAAAGCAACGCACCCAGTCGCCCGCCGCCAGCCCGGATCACGCGCCTCCGTACCTCAGCTTTTCAGCGCTCGTGCACGTCTCTAAGCTCTTTTCTCTTTCCTTCTAGTTGTAGAACTTCCACTCAGCCAGCTTTCCCGTGGTTCTGGGTGATAGACGTTTTGTCTTTTAGTTGCAGTTTAAGTTGTTGTGGGAGGCAGCAGTTTAGGTGTTTACCTATGCCACCATCTTGGATTCTCAGGCAGTTTAAAGATTATAGAAATAGTCAGTGAGTGCATTGTCACTGAAAGTGTTTAATTTATTGATTTGAGAGAGTGAAAGGAAGGGAGAAATATTGATTTGTTTTTCCACTTATATATGCATTCATTTGTTGCTGTTTTTTTTAACACCCTTTTGAGGATATGTTTTTATTGATTTTAGAGTGAGGAGAGAGAGAGAGAGAGAAAGCGAGAAAGAGAGACGAGAGAGACATTAGTCAGTTGCCTTTTATATGTGTCTCAACCAGGGATTGAAAGCAACCTAGGTATGTTACCTGATCAGGAATCAAACCCGGACAAGGCTCATTGATTGCTTCTTGTATGTGCCCCAACTGGAAATCAAACTTGCAAGCTTGGCTTATCAGGAGGACACTCTCACCAACTAAGCTATGCAGCCAGGGCCTGAAAGTATTTTTGAAATAGATTCTAGTACACAAAATGGTTAACTCTTCTCTCTGTCTCTGGAAGTCCTAGGGTTTAGTCCTCTAATCTCTTCTCTCTGTCAACATTCACTTTAGTTAAGGGACTGCTACCTGTCTTAACATATAAATTCTGATGGCTCAGAAATTTTACAAAAGAGATCTTGTTGGAGATTTGAAAGGAAAATAAAACAGAATCCATTTTGTAGTTCAAGCATATTGTCCCTTATTTGCTGGCTTACTTCGTTGGCCTGAGGCAATGGCTGGGCCTGGAATGGTTTTCTGCTTTGCTCTGAATCCTCTCTTAGCTTCTGACTCCTGGCCCCGGGAGTGTGTAAATCACCATGAAAAATGACCTAATTTCTACAAGACCCTAAACTCCATTAAGGTCAGAGGCAACAAGTCCATCTCATGCTTGTGGGTTCCAGCTGGATCTCTCATACTCTCTCTTACTTTTCACCCAGCTTCCTTTCTTGACTTGCTTGCCCTGTTTATTTTTACTTCCAGCCCCAGACTTAATTAAAAGAGCCTTGGGAAGGTTAGTTAACTAGCTCTCAAATTATTTAAGGCAAATTCCCATAACCTAAAATGAGTCAATGAATGAATGTGTGTGTGTGTATAGATTACAAAAAATAAATATAAATATAAATATAAATATAAATATAAATATAAATATAAATATAAATATAAATATAAATATAAATACATACACACACTAGAGGCCCAGTGCATGAAAATTCATGCACTGGAGAGGGGTCCCTCAGCCCAGCCTGCCCCCTCTCACAGTCCAGGAGCCCTCATGGGCAGGAGGCGACCCGAGATCAGAGGAAGGTGATGTCTCATCATACCTCTGCTGCTGCCACTGCTGGCCGCACAAGCTTTGTCTGGCCCTGGTTACCTGTGCCTTGGGCCGGCCCTGGGGGACTGGAGGGATGAGGGGACTGGAGGACTCTGGAGGCAAGTGTCACCTTGCTGCATTCTGCCATCCTTGGCAGGGCTGAGGGTATTGGGTGCCACCATCTTGTGGCTGTGGGTGCCACCATCTTTGAGGGCAGGATCATCAATTAGCATATTCCCTCCTTATTGGCTGTGGGCGCTTCCATCTTTGCAACAGCATGAGGGTCAATTAGCATATTTCTCTTTATTAGATAGGATAATGTAATAGTTCTGCTTCTCTAATTAAACCCTGATTGACTCATCTTTTTATTTCTAGCATGAATGTTCCTTTGTAATCTACACTGTTATACAATCTTCCTACTTTAATAAACACTTTACATTTAACATAGTCAAAATAAAACTTCTCAATTTCATTCCAAATCTACTGTTTTACATTGGTTCTCACATAAATAAATGGAGAGGACAACCTCTTTAGTTGTTTAAGTTTGAGAACACCGTTGATTTTATTCTCTTTCTTGCCTTCACCATCTACCTATGGCTTCTCTAACAAATTTTTAAGCTCAGCAATTTCTTTATTTCACTATATATACTAATGAGATAACAAATTAATTAATAAAATCCACATATTTCTTGACTACTAAATGAGCTTACAATTATATTCTTAAACTATCAGACAGCATTTCTTTTCAGAAGCTTAAATTCAATTGTGGAGAAAATTTCAAAACAATAAAAGGAACCATTGAGTCTTTGCATTAATTGCAAACAAATCTATAAGCAGATTATGAGCAAATTTAATTAAGGATGAAGCAGAGGAGGAGGAGAGAAAAGAAGGGCAAAGAAGAGGAGAAGACAAAGATTGCTATAGACAAAAGCAGCACTGTAATAAATCTGAGAGTAACCTCACAGGGCGGTCTGATCATAAATTCCTAACTGGCAGGTCATGGTTACTCCCCAGACATATAACTCTTTTAGTGAAAGGTTTATCTTTGCCTAAGGAAAGCCCTGTCCACTGTTTCTGTGCATCTAGATTAAGGCACCTTTGAAATGTCTCATTTTCAGAAGCCCTAGGAAGAACAGGCATCATCAAGAGAGCACAAAATCTTCTTAACTATCCTGTAATCCAATCTCTGTCTTACTTTCTCTCTTCTTCATGAAATCATCCTTACTCTCCCTCCCTAATTCCAAATACATAAGTGAAACTTCAAATCATCATTCTGGGAAGCAGTTTTCTCAGCCAGTTAAGATCTTGCTTCCAGGCATATACTCTGTTTGGCTCAAATAAGTTCTAATAAACTTTTATAATTTTTTTGTATAGTTTTTGGATGTTCTTACATTGACATTGCTTGACACATGGACGCATAGCTGAATAGAAATAAACTAGAGGTTTAGAGGAGTATATTGTACATTTTGAGCTAAATCTTGAAGAAAAATATAGTTTGGGTGAAAAGAAAGAAAGGGAAAAGCCATGGAAATCTGAAGAGCTCAGAATACAAACATAAGAATAGAAAAAACTACTAAATGTGGACAGTACAAAAGGTTACATGATTGTTAATATAATAGTTAATATGATCAAGATATGAACAAATAATTCTGTTAAAGATGTCCTTTACTTACTACTCTATGTACCATTAAGTTGATATTGTTTTAGAACCAATTATATATTAAAGGTTACGCCATTCTTTGTTTATTTTAAATGAACTTCTTGATGAGCATATTTTATTTCTATTTTAAAGCATTTCTTTTCAGTGTCTAATAGGGTATATTAATTCTTAAGTTAATGTTTACATTGGTCACTCCAGTTAGAGTCAACATGAATATTTGGTTGTTTTGATATATTTTAGATGTTAAGGAATTAGATATTTGAACAAAATAGAAAATATTCTGAAGTTTACAAATTAATGACCTAAACCTTTACAATCATATAAGAATGGGTTAAACTGGTTAAATTAGCTGATAAGTATTTATATGTAAAGTTGATTTCCAGAATGTTCATTGAAAAACTATTTTTAAAAATCATAATAAAATTCAGAAACTTCTACCTTTATACATTAGGAAACTGAATATAAATAATAAGGTTTTCAATCAAACATCTTTAGACATACAGTTTCATTAATACAAAGCTAACTTCACAAGAGGATAACTTGGATTTTCAAAAATATTTTATTAAAAAAGATAAAAGCAAAGGTTTGGGATGGCTATATTGGGGGGAAGGGATATAAGGCATAACACTTTGGGGACATAGCCTGTGCTTCTTATGAACAAATGGGGAATTTATACTTTTATGCCGATTTTATAATTTTAATTTCATTAAATGCTCAGTTTTCTGATCAGAGCTAGTGAAGATTTTGATTTCTTTGTAAGGCTTGGCTGCTAGTTTAGTGCATCCTGGTAGGTGATGTTCTAAGATGCTCTAGCAAAACTGTTAAATTTTATGACTGGATAGATAGGTATTTTTTGGCTTTGAGAAAGCTGAGTTTTCATTAAAAGGATTTCTCAGAAATTATACTTTATTTTGTGTATATTTTAAAGAAATTATTACTATTCAGAATTTGATTTGTGATCTACTGCTAGATTGAACTAATTGGTGTTAATTTTTTATAATTTTAAAATGTTTTTTGTCACAAATGGATCTTTATAACAAAGATGGTAATAAGATGAGAAAAAATATATGTAATTTAATAATAATGTACATTTAAATGAACTATAACCAATAAAGGAATTAGACAAAGTCTCTTAATCATACAAATACCATATCAGACTACCATTTTTTCATTAGAAGAGGGAGGTGGTGCGAAGGAAGAAAACAATAGCCGTGCTGTGATAGAGATGAGGAAATCTATAACCCTGAGTATTAATATGTAACAGACACGTTATGAACCATTTCTCATTTATTACATTGATCTTGAAGTGTAATTATCAGGTAGGACCACTAAGTCACTACCTCAAGAAAGTTAGATAGCAGTAGAGCTTAAATCTAAATCTAAATTTGTTTGATGCAAATATAATTTCTGAAGGATAATCCATGAAAACACTGGAGAGCAGAATCAAAACCACAAAGGGCGAACAAAAGAGCATCTCCCATCATTCATATCCTGCATAATACTTACAGCATTTGAACTGGACTAAAAATGATTAAAATATCAAATATATACTCTGAGTGGCCAGATTATTATGATCTCTGAGCACATAATAAATAATATGGCCTCTCAGTGATATCCTATATCAGTGGTCGGCAAACTCATTAGTCAATAGAGCCAAATATCAACAGTACAATGATTGAAATTTCTTTTGAGAGCCAAATTTTATAAACTTAAACTTCTTCTAACACCACTTCTTCAAAATAAACTCGCCCAGGCTGTGGTATTTTGTGGAAGAGCCACACTCAAAGGGCCCAAGAGCCGCAAGTGGCTTGCGAGCCACAGTTTTGCCGACCACAGTCCTATATAATAAAAGGCTAATATGCAAATTGTCCCCTCAACCAGGAATTCAACCAGCGGGCAGGCCGGCCAACCACCCATGTTCCCTCCCCCTGACCAGGCTGGCCGGACTCCACCCATGCACAAATTCATGCACTGGGCCTCTAATAAACACACACACACACACACACACACACACACACACTGAGTGGCCAGATTATTATGCATTCAGAGATCACAATAATCTGGCCACTCAGTGTATAAATATATAACTACGTTGATAATATATAATTATATAATACATTATCTAGCTATATAATTGAAGAAGATGCAAATTATCTGGGACACTGTAACATCACGACCAAACAGCAGGGACCTGAGACTGCATGGTGCCCGGCTGGGGCAAGGGAATTCAGGCTGCGCACCTCGCCCCACAGGAATTGACAGGGACTTCAGGCCATACCCCTTTCCCAGCAGGGCTTGATGGGGGACCTCAGGCTGTGCCCCACCCCCGGCCCTGACTAAATATATTATATTAGAGGCCAGGTGCACGAAATTCTGCACTCAGGGGGTGTCCCTCAGCCTGGCCTGCACCCTCTCGCAGTCTGGGAGCCCTCAGGCGATCTTTGACTGACAGCTTAGGTCCTCTCCCCATTGGGCCTAAGCCATCAGTCAGACATCCTTAGTGCTGCCGTGGAGGGAGGAGAGACTCCTGCCACCGCTGCTGCCCTAGCCAGCCTTGAGCCTGGCTTCTGGCTGAGCGGTGCTTCCCCTGTGGGAGCACACTGACCACCAGGGGGAAGCTCCTGTGTCTGCCCCCTGGTAGTCAGTGCACGTCATAGTGACCAGTCATTCTGCCATCCAGTCAATTTGCATATTAGCCTTTTGTGCCTACAGGATCGGGTCAAAACTAGCTCTCTGACATCCCCCGAGGGATCCCAGATTGTGAAAGGGCACAGGACAGGCTGATGGACCCCACCGGGGCACGACCAGGGCCTGGGAGGGATGCGGTAGGTGGGCCAGCTGGGGAGGGACCGCAGGAGGTATCCAGGGCATGTCTGGCCCACCTCACTCAAACCTGATCGAGCAGCAAACTTACCTACTGGTAGGAGCATCTGCCCCATGGTGGCCAGTGCACGTCATAGAGAGCGGTTGAATGGCCTTAGCATATCATTAGCATATTACACTTTGATTGGTTGAACATCTGACTGGATGACCAGGCACTTAGAATATTAAGTTTTTATTATATATGATTTAAACATTTCAAGTAGGTACTTCTGGCACAATGATGAAGGCTGTAAACTTGACTCAGTGACTTCAAGTAGAAAATACTTTTCTGCTTCTTCTATCTTGTACTAGAAATATCTCTTTTTTTTATTTTTGCACTTTGACTGACATTTTGAGATCACACAATTTAAAATTGTGTAGAAGCTTTTGGAAAATTAGGAATTGAGTAATAGTCACTCAAAGTAGTATTTCCGCATACAAAAATTTATAAAATTTTAAAATATTACTAGTGCTACTTAAGCTCTTTAAATATACATTTCCAAATTTGTATGTAACTTATAAAAGAAGGAAAAAGAAAACTGCACTGTGATACCTTTAGCTGCAGTCAGACTGGGGGCATGATATAATCACTGTAGAATTCTTATAAGAAGAAATCTGACAAATATTTTGCCTTAGATCTGAAGGTAATTGTCAAGGGCAACATATCTGAAAGATGCTCAGCCATGACAGTGATGGTATTTATTATGTTCTCGCTTGCTATTCACACACTCTACATATTTAACTTATTTTACCTTTATTTTTGAAATAATAACATAGAGGCAAAGATAAGTTTGTAAGTATTTCAAATAAAAGTCACAAATCCAACATGGATTAACATATGCTGCAGCAATTCCCTTTCTAGGGGAATGTGTGACCAGAGATGGACAGAGTATTAGTGAGGTTGAAGATGGCACCATCTTTGTAGTTCATTGTACTCACTGACATCAGTTTTCTCAGTTCCTGCTTTCTGTTTTTGATAGTTTGCTTTTTTAGTTTTCTTTTCTTTTTTTAACTTCATTCTTATGTTTGACTCTATTACAAATGTCCCTATCTCCCCCTTTGCCCATGTCCACCCAGACACCACCCCACTTCCCTCTGGCTATCACCTGCTATCGCACTGCTGTCTGTGTCTATGGGTATTCATATATGTTCTTTGGCTAATCCCTTCACCTTCTTTTATCCAGTCTTCCCCTGCCACCCCTCAGACAGCTGTCAGTCTGTTCCATGTATCCATGCCTCTGTTTCTATTTTGTTCATCAGTTTATTTTATTCATTAGATTCCACATATAAGTGACATCATATGGTATTTGTTTTCTCTGACTGGCTTATTCCACTGAGCGTAATAATCTTCAGCTTCATCCATGCTGTCACAAAAGGTAAGATTTCTTTCTTTTTTACCACTCAGTAGTATTCCATTGTATAAATGTACCACAGATTTTTTTAATCCATTTAAGCAACCATGTACAGCTTATGGGCTCTTGGGCTGCCTCCAGATCTTGGCTACTGTAAATAATGCTCCTATGAACATAGAGGTGGATACATTCCTCTGACTGGTGTTTCAGGTTTTTGTAGCTATATTCCCAGGAGTGTAATCATTGGGTCAAAAGCCAGTTCCATTTTTAATTTTTTGTGGAAACTCCACACTACTTTCCACAATAGTTGCTCCACTCTGCAATCCCATCAACAATGCACCAGGGTTCTCTTCTCTCCACATCCTTGACAACAATTGTTCTTGGTTGATTTATTTACAATAGCCATTCTGACAGGTGTGAGGTCATATCTCTTTGTGGTTTTAATTTTGTTTCTCTGACAATTAGGGACCTTGAGCATTTTTTTATGTCTGTTGGTCATCTATGTGTCCTCTTTAGAGAAGTGTCTATTCAAGTCCTTTGCCCATTTTTTAATTGGATTGTTTGTCTTCCTGGTGTTAAGTTTTATAAGTTCTTTATATAGTTTGGAAATTAGTTCCTTTTGATTGTATCCTGTTTTTATCTTATCTTCTCAACTCATTATAGAAATTAAAAACACAGTGCAGGAGAAACCAAGATGGCGGCATAGGTAAACACCTAAACTACTGCCTCGCACAACAATATCAAAACTACAGCTAAAAGACAAAACAGACACCATCCAGAACCACAGTAAAGCTGGCTGAGTAGAAATTCTATATAACTAGAAGGAAAGAGGAAAGCACATTGAGACTCTGAGGAGCTGCAAAAGGCTGAGGTACAGAGATGCGCGCACGCAGAGAGGACGGGCAGCTGAGTCCATGGGTGGCTGAGTGTGTGACTGGCTTTCCCAAGTAGGAGGGAGATGGAAGCTCCCAACTGCTCTGAACTCCAGTCCCAGGCAAGACTATGGGAACCCAGATGCATTCAGGGGGAATCTGGACTGTCAGGAAAAGAGAAAGCACACTGAGACTCAGGGGAACTGCAGAAGGCAGAGGTCCAGAGGCATGTGAGTGCAGAGGACTGACTGCTCAGTGCACAGGTGGCTGAGTGTGCAGCTGGCTTTCTAAAGCGGGAGGGAGACGGAAGCTTCCCACTGCACTTAACTCCAGTTCTGCGTGAGTTTCTGGGAACCCAGACTCATTTGGGGAGAAACTGGACTGTCTGGCAACAGGTGAAACTCGAGGGCAGCTTTCTCTCAGAGGTGCTTGAAGCGATTACCGAGCGACACTGAGACCCAGGGTCCTCATAGGGCAGGGATGACGGGAGGGAAGCCAAGGCTGTCTGCTCTGCCCTGAGACTCTGCCCCATCCAAGCTGAGCACAGTGGCTTTTGCAATTTTGCAAGTCTTGGCTCATAAGGCTGTCTCTAGCATAGAAGTTCTCCCAGCATAAACACAGCTGATCCTAACAAGGCTGAACACACAGTCCACAAAGGGTTGCACCAAGAGTGTCCACCTCAGGTAACTGGGAAGGCTGAGCCACTGGGCCATATAGGACACCTAGCACACTAAGTTACTCTACCAACTCAGGGAAGCAGCCAAAATGTGGAGACATAGAAACAGATCACAAATGAAAGAAATGAAGGAAAGCAAATGACTGGATATGGAGTTCAAAACCACGGTTTTTCAAGAATTTCCTAGAAAAGGCCGATAAATTTAGCGAGACCCTTGAGGATATGAAAAAGAACCAACTAGAAATTAAACATACACTGATATCAGGGTGCCAGAAGAAGAGAGAGAGCAAGATACTGAAAACCTATTTGAAGAAATAATGACAGAAAACTTCCCCCACCTGGTGAAAGAAATAGACTTACAAGTCCAGGAAGCGCAGAGAACCCCAAACAAAAGGAATCCAAAGTGGATCACACCAAGACACATCATAATTAAAATGCCAAGAACAAAAGACAAAAAGAGAATATTAAAAGCAGCAAAAAACAAACAAACACACAAACAAACAAAAAAACAGTTAATTACCTACAAGGGAGCACCCATACGATTGTCAGCTGATTTCTCAACAGAAACTATGCAGGCCAGAAGGGAGTGGCAAGAAATATTCAAAGTGATGAATAGCAAGAACCTACAATCAAGATTACTCTACCCAGCAAAGCTATCATTCAGAATTGAAGGTCAGATAAAGAGCTTCACAGATAACAAAAAGCTAAAGGAGTTCATCACTGCCAAACCAGTATTATATGAAATGCTGAAGGGTATTCTTTAAGAAGAGGAAGAAGAAGAAAAAGATAAAAATTATGAACAACAATACATATCTATCAACAAGTGACTCTAAAGGTCAATAAAAAATCTGATGAACAGAATAAACTGGTGAATATAATAGAATCAGGGTCATAGAAAGGGAGTGGACTGACAATTCTGTGGGGGTGTGGGAAGAGAATGGACAAAAATCGTACATCTATGGATGAAGACAGTGGGGGGGAGGTAAGGGCAGAGGGTGGGATGGGAACTGGGTGAAGGGGAGCTATGGGGGAAAAAAGAGGAACAATTACAATAATCTGAACAATAAAGATTTATTAAATTAAAGAAAAACATGAACTGATATTAAAATAAAAACAAACAAAAAAACAACACAGTGCAGGGATTACATCTTCAGAGTACTGTTTCTATAGTAACTATAATTGTAAAATTTACCATTCCAATGATTACTTTAGTAAAAGTCAGGATGAAAAGAAATTAAAAACAGGAGTTTTGTAAAGATATTGATTTCTTCCAGGAAATAATATAATAGAACATTCCAGTTCTCTAGATTGTCAATATCTTAAAGGGAGAAGTGTTTAAATAAATACAAGGCCAGTCCATGTTAGATCTTCAGTATGGCCAGCTGCCAGTACTTTTAGAATCTTGAAGTTCAGACATTTAACAACCTCCTCCCCATTTAGGTAATTTAAGCCTTGTGAAAAGAAGATTAGCAGACAGCAAAGGAAGTAAAGCCTTCTGTTTGTCCAAAGAAAAATAGATGCTGGGCACTGAGTGTACAATCTTCTATCATGTTATCCTGATGAGACACTTTTCTTTATACATAGAATCATTTACAGGACAAAGGGTAATTGAGGTATTGACCTTAATCAGTCCTTGATCTTAGAAACCTGTCCCTTTGCTATACAATGCCTATGGCTGCTTATTGTCCTTAAAAAAATGTTCCCCCTAGATTTTCAAAGATTGAGTGTTTACACACTACAAAATTCATAAATGCATACTTAAGATAAATTGTGAACTAGTGATGACAGACTTTTAACACATTTAGTAGGTGTTAGAAGTAAAGTGAAAGCAACATGGAGTTACTACTTGTGAAGAAGTTACTTAAATCATTATCAACTGAACCCTTACTGATCCTTTTATTCATGTTTTCCTTCACAAAGTAACAGAGTGCTCTTCCCATTTCATGTGGAATCCCTTAAGAATAATTTAAAGAGTTAGAGCCACTCTAAAACTGTAAACAATCTCATTTTCAACCCTGGATTGAAAAAAAGCAACCATTTACAGTATTTAAAATATATATATCTCCATTGTTAAGTATCCATTAGGTTAGAAGGAAGGAAAGAAAACATATGTATTTATTCTTTACATATTAGACAATATGTCCATTTATTTAAAAAACAGATTTTAGTTAGAAATAATAGCTTAAAAGCCTTCTTTAAAGAACCACAAAAGAAAGCTATTTATAAACAAAGAGCATTCTGAAAACCTCAATTAATGTAATATTTAAAAGGAATCAAATAGCTGGTGTGTGTGTGTGTGTGTGTGTGTGTGTGCATGTGCTTTCGCAAGCATATTTGGGTAGGTCTGGGGAATGATTAATATAAATGTGGTTGTGGTTAATATAAATAAAATGGCAAAGGAAAACTACTGACTAAGCACTTACACCATGTGCTAAGAACTTGAATAACATTTTACATAGTTTTTCTCATTAAATCCTCAAAGAAGACCTATGGGGGAATTTTTAGAGTTTGATTTTTACTAATGAGAAAAGTTAGCCTGAAATATTAAATATATTTTTACACATTTCAGATAACTGAAATTTAAAATTAGAGTCTCTCAAATTGAAGATGAATTCTATCTCTGGATCATGTATAGTATCTATGTCATATATATTTTATACCACTACTTCAGTCATATTCTTACATAATTGCTTGGCTACTCCAAATCTTTTAAATAATATCACTTTAAGAAATCCATTAAAATTACATATTTAATATTTCCATTTCTCTTACTATAAAATGGAAGTAATGATTTACAACCTGTCAATAACATGTTATTTTTAAACAGCAACTCTGATAATAGCATGAGGAAGTGTGTTTTACAAAATCTAAGATGAAAATAAGTACAAGATATTATCATGCTTAAATTGTTTGTATTCATTCCTTGTTATATTTGAAATTATTTTTATTTTGTAACGGAATTACACAAATGCTGTTGCCTGAATTGTGTTCCCAATTAAGATCATTCAAATCTTCTTTAAGACCTTTCTCCCCATATAATAATCATAAAAATAGACAATATAATAAAAATGGTTTTCTGGTATTATTAACACACACTAAACACTTATTTTTTTTATTTGCAATATATGCCTTTAACTTCCATCCCAATATATCAGAATCAGAATGTAGCTAATGACTTTTTCTGCTATTACCCAGTATATGAATATTTCTAGACATGATAACCTTTGCTGTGTTAAAATGAACTCTACAATGACAACCAGACTTGTGAATTCCCTGAGTGGACAAAAATATTTAAACTAAGCAAAACTAAATGTAGTTTAGTTCATGCCAATAGGCAAAACTTAACCTAGGATATTATGTCTTATAAATGCCTCTGACAATCATAAAAGAAATTTGTCATCTTCCCAAAATAATGGTATGAGAAACTCACTTTTAACCTGCCCCTGGCCTTCTGGAAACCCCCATTATAATCACCAACCATTCAAAGGTTAACAGCTTGACTTTGGGTGGTGATCACACAAAGGAATATACAAATTATGTGTCATGGAATTGTTCACTTGAAACCTAGATAGTCATATTAACCAATGTCACCCCAATAAATTTAAACAAAACAAAAATCCTCTAAAGGTTAACAAATTCACCATTTTTACTTGAGAAGTCATCCTGTAACTTAATCCCCCTTTCACAAACTCTTCTTACATGCACAATAAACTCGTATGAATACAATTTATTGATTTGGTGGCTTTCATTTTGCTATTTCTGGATTTCTGATAACTGATAGACTTCTATTAGATATCATGAAGGGCATTTTAAATCTTTTTCTTGAGGATATGTTTTGGTTTTATTTTTTATTTATTTTAAAGAGAGAGGAAGATGAAGAGAGAGAGAAAGAGATAGAGAGGAACACTGATGTGAGAGAGAAACACCCATCAGTTGCCTCCCGTGCCTCCTATACATGCATTTACTGGAGATAGAACCTGGGTATATACCCTGACAGGGAATCAAACCCGAGACCCTTTGGTGCATGGGATGATGCTCCAACCAACTTAGCCACACCAGCAAGGGCTAAATCTCACTTTTTAATACTGACATTTTTCAACAAATCATTTTACAACCCAACCCAGTTACTTGTTAATATTTACATTCTTATTTTGAAATCAAATTCCAACAAAAATATATTGCATTTGACAATACAATGTATATGATTAAATAAAGAAGTAAGTTGTTCTGAAATTAAGATACTATTTATTTCAATTGGCAATATTATCATATTGCATTTTTGATCAATGTAATGTCATTAAATGAAATTTAGGAAATATGCATATTATAAAGCTTTTTAGAAAGTGTACTTCTTATCACTTGTATACATTTTAGAATTTATCTAGATTGAACCATTTTTTCTCAATTGTTTCCAGAATTTTCATTATAATAAATGCTTATCATTGTGTCATTAGTCCAATGCAATCATTTGTAATATAACCATAAACTATTTTTTTAGTTTCATGTTTTTCTTAAATTTATTGTGGCTATGCCCTGGCCAGGTAGTTAAGTTGCTCACAGCATCTTCCCATACATCAAAAGGTTGCCGGTTCAATTTCCAGTCAGAGTAGGTATGGAAGGCAACTGATTGGTGTTTCTCTTTTACATTAATATTTCTTTCTTTCTCTTTCTCTCTTCCTCTCCCTTTCTCTCTCTCTCTCTCTCTCTCTCTCTCTCTCTCTCTCTCAAAGAAGAAGAAGAAGAAGAAGAAGAAGAAGAAGAAGAAGAAGAAGAAGAAGAAGAAGAAGAAGGAGAAGAAATCAATAAACATGTCCTCAGGAGAACATCAAAAAATATTTTAAAATTATTGTAGTGACATTCTTATAACCTAGTACCAACCAACACAACAGAGAAATAAGTAGGGCATTTCAAGGGGGAATCAGAGCTCTTCCTTATAACCATAAAGGGATAACATTTTCATGATGAGCTCATGTTAGAGGATTTGCCTTGTGAGTGTGATTATCATAATTTTTCAAATTATAATTTTATTATGAATGGTCATATGGTAAAATAAATATCATAAATTAATACAACAGAATTTCTTTGTTCAAAGTTATCAAGACTGCATTATAAAATTTACAAAAGCCTCCATTAATAAAAAAAAAAAAACAAGGGGGGATAGTAGGGTAATATCATGTAAGGAAAAATATCCTATAAGTAAATTACATCTAGAAAATTTTTACTTTACAAAATTAATTTTCATTTATATTGCTAACAGCAAGACACCCATGAAAAACACACATGGTGTCTAAATAAAACAAAGGAAAATCGTTTGGGCAAAAATAAAAAGGATCCCAAATCAATTATACAGAAAAGATGCCTTTATTAACTTGTGGTCGAGAATATGTTTGTATATTTTCAGAAAACAACTCCAAGACCATGTGGATTCCTGCAAAAGAGAGGAATTGACAGGTCTGTTCCAACCATGAAGACAAGAGGAGAAAGAGTCCAGAGATGGAAGACGCTGACAACGCCTTGCCACAATAGCAGTCAGCAGCTGTGCACCGTGGCAGGTTGCCTAGGACCAAACCAGAGAGGGTCGGACCTGCATTGCCACCATGTGTCCACCATCCAGATATCATTGCTGACATGTACACATAAGGAACTGTTTGACATTGAAATGAGGATTCAGAACTGTTGGACATTGAAATTGGGACTCAAACATTTTTTTTGTTATTTATTTCTAGTCTGCAGAGGCAAGATTTTTTAAAGGAAAGAAATGGGAGAAAAATAGATACAGAGGCAAAGAAGCATTGAACAGACTGTCAAACTACAGCGGGAGGGCAGGGGAAGTTGGGCGGGGGTTACTGTAAGAGACCAACCGAAGGACTTGTATGCATGCATTAAGCATAACCAATGTATACAAGACACTGGGTGGCAGGGGCGGGCAGGTGAAGGCATGTACTGGGGGATAGGGGAGGCTGGGGGGAAGTCAATGGGGGAAAAAAAAAGGAGACATATGTACTACTATTTGTAATACTTCAAACAATAAAAAAATAAATAAGTAAATAAAATTTTATTATGAATGGTCATATGGTAAAATAAATATCATAAATTAATACAACAGAATTTCTTTGTCCATCCATTATTGAAAATGAATTTTGTTGTTTATAGGCTATTACAATAGTAAAAATTAATTACTCTTTTAAAAATATATATTTTATTGATTTCAGAGAGGAAGGGAGAAGGAGAGAGAGATAGAAATATCAATGATGAGAGAGAATCACTGATTGGCTGCCTCCTGCTTGCCCCCCCACTGGGGATCGAGCCCACAACCGGGGCATGTGCCTTTGACCAGAATCAAACCCAGGATCCTTTATTCTGCAGGCTGATGCTCTATCCACTGAATGAAGCCAGTTAGGGCTAAAAGTTACTCTTTTGAACATTCTTGTATATCAACCCTGGGGAAGAAGCATAAAGTATCAAACATTTTTATCTCAGAACATTTTTTAAATTTTTTTTAATTATTAAAAATCTCCAAATGATTTTGTTTTCATGGTCTATATTTATCAATATTTACTCTATTAGGAATTTAAATTAAGATAATTCAAAACATATGCTAATCAGTTTGTTTTATACTAATGATTATATACCTATTATGTTAATTAATGCATTTTATGAAAATAACATAATATATTTAAAAATATTATCCAAAATAATTAGAGAAGAGTACCATTGTTTCACACATTAACAGAATAGAGCTGGATTCTCCTTTTTGTTTCTGCATTCAATCTGTTGCAATACTTTTTTCTATTTGAAGAATGCAAAGAAAAGCTAGCATCATACAGAAATGATGTTTGAAAAAATAAGTATTTGAGTATGTTTTTGAGGTAATTGTGACTATTTTTGATCCTGTATTCCACTTGACAAGTGGTAGTTTTTTAAAGATCAGTTGTAATGTAGAATTTGAAGCCATATCAACAAATCTTTCATGCCTTAGTATTATAAAATCTATGAATCTATCGTTGAATGTATATATTACCCATGTATGGTTTGGCATTATCATGTATTGATCATTTGGAAAATATTTGTTCAATGAATTATACAGATCTTTCTAATATTGACACATTTTATTATTCATGTTAAAATGACAAAATAATAATTTGCAATTGGTAATATCTTTATCTATCTCATCAGAAAACTTAAAACTACTGGGAAATATAAAGCTCATGGAAATGAATACAAATTTCTACATTTCTAATACTTGCTTGAAACTGAAATATTTTTTTTTTTACTCGTAAGTATATAGTGGTGAAAAAAAGTGACTATTCGTATAGTTTGGTGTTTCTACCTTCATATATGCTGAGACACTGGGGTTTTACTTACTGTTGTTATTGCACCAACTGTGCAAACATCAATACAATTGTTCAAGGATAAAAGGTGAATGCATTAAAGAGTATTTAGCACTGTGCATACTTCATAACCTTTATGATGTTTAGTTGGTACTTATTCTGGACCAATTCAAGCAAACAGCAAGTATAGCCAGATGCATCTGTATATTATTGCTTTTATAAGTAAAAAATGCAAACCATAAGATAAAATGTTGAGTTTTCATGTTTTTAGCCAAATCATTAATTTTAAAATTTACTCCATCAGTGAAAGACACATAACATGATTATTTTAGTAACTTTTCATCTGGCAACCATTCATCAGTTTCACCTGTGCAAGGCTTTTTTTAAATCTCTCAGCCAGCATTGTACTTATTCAACGAATGAAATAAAAAAATGTACACTGTAAGAGACCCTATAATTTTTTAAATGACTTTCAGCTTTACAAAGCTCATACAGTTTACCTTTAACATATTCTAGTATTTTTCACTTAAAGTCATAATGATTGGTTTCAAAATGATGCCACATTTTAACTGAGACATAGAGTTATTCAAATATGCCTGTGGTATAAGACATGATGAGTCAAAAGATTAACATCTTACAAAGCTGAGACAAAGATGGTCTTTGTCATATTTCCCTTTCTTAGTTACAGTTGGCCTAGTTTATTTGGACTAGTTTCCTTTCTCCATGACTCAGAATACTCACTGAAATGTCAAATTCATCTTTCTCAGCTCATGAAGCTGTGGGTTGAGAAAATAGGTTTTCAAATCACCCTTTTTAGGCCAACATCCCAACACGAACTATTACAAATATTGTAAATACATTTTGTTTTATATCAGAGATACAATATGTTTTAAATACCTGTTGCAGATAAAATGTGAGCATTTGAAAATGTTTTTGAGTAATTTTTTTAAACAAGAAAAACGCAAAACAAGAATCCAAAGTCTACTTGTGTTTCCACATATTTACATGTACAGTGACTACTCAAATATTTGGAAAAATTTTTAGCATCTTACTATTTGAATTTTCTGTTTTGCCCTTTCTCAAACTCTGTTTTACTCTTTCTATATAACCTTCTTTTTAAATGTTTGAGATATTTGGGGTTTTGATATTGTTTTTATCGTCTCTCTCTTAATCACTTTATTATTTGCCTGTGTAAGATTTCTTTAGTTTAGATATTTGAAAAGACTTGAGTCCATAAAATATTATACAATTGATATGCAATCAAATTATACACCTAAAATTTATATAACGTTATCAATCAATGTTACCCTAATAAATTTAATTAAGAAATCAATACCATTGTCAGTCCAAAAACTAATATTAGCTATATGCTCACACAGACTTATTTAGAGGCAAAGTGACTGTTGTGACAAGAAAAAATAGAATAGAGTGCAGGCGGCATTGGAGGAATTAAACTAAGAGTAGTACAAGTTCTCAGGAAAGTCTAAGTGCCTTGGCCATGTAACACAGCTAGACTTATAAACTATTTTGGCCAGCTGCAAACCATCAGTAATGAAATTGATCGCCAAGGGGTATCTGGACCTTAAACAGCACATCATAAATCCCACTACTCTTATCTTAGCTAATAGTTAAAAACTGCACATGCAGGCATCTTCACAGTTAAAGATAGAACTCTACCAGCTTATTTGTAAATCATCTCTATCCTTACATATGCTTTAATTACTTTATTAGTTAATATACTTTATCCTTCCAATCTAATAAAATATGTAAACTTGTTATCATATTCTCCTCTTGAAATAATAAATAAACTAACTTTGAAGGGAGCATGGCTTTATCTATGCTTTGACTTCAGAGGTCTACCCTCCTGAGCTGTGAGACAACAGATTTCTGTTATTTTAAGTCACCATGTTTGGGGTACTTTGTTATGACAGCCCTAGTCCACTAATACAGATTTCTGCAAAGCTTTGATCCACTGCCATAACAAATACATTAAAATATATATATATATGGAAGTGGATTTAGAATTAGGTAATGGGTAGAGGCTAGAAGAGTTTGAAACTCTTGATTTTAAAAAAGCTAGATTGCTTTAAAGAGATTATTGATAGAAATATGGCCATCAAAGAAAATTCTGATGAAGAATCAGAAGAAGTAAGGAGAGCTGCATAGAAAGCATCTATTTCTTAGAGAATACAAATATTGTCATGAACAGAATGCTACTAGAAATATACACATTAAGGGTACTTCTGGTTGGTGTCTCAGAAACGATAGTGAATTTGGCATTATATTGTACTAGAGGCCCGGTGCACGAAAATTCGTGCACAGGGGAGGGGACCCTTCAGCCCGGCCTGCCCTCCCTCACAGTCTGGGAGCCCTCACAGGATGTCCTACTGACAGCTTAGGTCCCCTCCCCAAGGGGAGCAGGCCTAAGCTGCAGTCTGGCCTCCCTCTGCGGGGGTGACCCGCCCATCAGGTATATAGATACTCTCTGGAGGCAGCACGGGCTCCTTCCTTATTTCTTTCCCCTGTGGTTGGAGAATAGGGGACTAAAAAGTGGAGACAGAACTGTGGACTGGCCTGGGCTTTTGCAGGCAGCAGAAAGAGGGAGAGGGCTGGGGAAAGTCTAGACACATTTCCTTCAATTGTTCTCTCTTCCTCTAGGCCCTTCCCTCTGTTTTTTTTCCTTCTCGCAGTGGACGCTGCGGCCTCAGGCCAACAAGAGCCCAGCGACGGTGGGGTTCAGCCCCCTCACTTCTCAGTTGAATGTACAGCCACCTCACATTCTAAGCGGGCTGTTTTCAAGTGACTAAAGCGCTGGGAATCCACAGCTCCCGGCCTCTCCCCTCTCGGTTTACTACCTGGGTAGGTTGCAAAGTTCACTGAGACACCGAAGCAGCTCTGCGCTGGTAGTTTTGCACTGGCCCCCTCCTGAGAACCACTGGTCACTCTTCCTCAAGTCTCCGGGCCCACAGTCTGCACTTGGGAGGTCGCCCGGGCAGGTGGAGGCGGCGGGGGTGGCTTGGAGAGCTGGAGGAAGATGGCAGAGTAACAGTTGGTATGAACCGGCGCCTGCTCAGCCAGACTTCCTAAGCTCCCCGGCTGAGGTCCCCTCCCTGCACCCAGTGCCCTCCTTCCCATTCCACCACCTGGGGCGGGAGCAGCTCTGGTCCCTGCCTGAAGTGAGGCAGGGCAGGGCGGGGCTCGTGGTGCTAGCAGGCTGGGCAGTCTGTGCACCAGCTCCATGCCACCAGGCTCCCACCAAGCAGCAGCCCACAGCGAGGCCCCACACCCCTCACAACTGCCCCCCGGGTGCCATGCATGGTGCATGGAGACGCCGCCTGCCGCTGAACCACCATCCGGCCCAGGACCTGCGGGGCCTAGGGTGACCTCAGGCTGGCCCTCACCAGTTAGGAGCGGCCTCCACCTCCGAGGAAACATGTAGTTAGCGCTGGGCAGGCCTGTGCACCCTGTGCTGGGGGCGGACATCCGCGCACCCATCCCCGCCCACCAGCTCCTGCCTGGTCATGACTCAGACACAATAACAGACAAATTAGCATATTACCTCTTTATATGTATAGATTATTTTGTGGAAAAGTTGTAAGTGATAAACTGGGATATTTACCTGAGGATATCTCATAGCAAAACATGGAAGATGTGACCTAGTTTCTCCTGGATGCTTTTAGTAAAATGTAAGAGGAAGGAGAAAAATTGAGGGGAAAACTGTTAGGCAAAAAAGAAGCAGCACTTCATGATTTAGAACATTATTGTCCTATCCAAATGCATTCTCAGATAACAGGGCAAAGAATGTGGCTGAACCATCATTTGCTAATGAGGCTGCATATGTCGCTTTTATATCTCAGAGAATCCAACAATAGACATGTGATTATCCAGGAGCGAAATGTGGAGGACCTACTTACTTAATAGTTTGGACTCTCATGCTCAGGAGACGAAAGCTTTTTGAGAATTATACCAGCAGAAACACTGCAAGCTTGGCCTGCCAGGGACAGAGACAGGATAAAATGAATGAAAAATAACTCTGAGGTCAGAACTGTGGCTGAAGAAGCCTGTGCTGATACTAACTCCTAGTGCAGAGTGGTAGGACTGACACTAGAGAGGGCTGAGAGGGTCCAGCAGACTGAGCAGTGAGCCACAGAGCATTATTCTCAACGTTGAAATCTAATGAAATGTGCCTTGCTGATTTTCAGACAGACTTGCTTAAGATCTGAGACCACTTTACTCCTATCTTTTGGAATGGGAATGTCTATCCTCTAAGTTCCCCAACATTGTATTTTAAAGACATATTATTGCCCTGCTGTAATATGTTTGGCACATTGGCTTGCACACCAAAAAGTTGAGGGTTCAAAGCCTGGTCAAGGGCACATACCTGGGTTGCAGGTTTGATCCCTGACCAGGTCTGAGTGTGTGCAGGAGGCAGCCAATCAATGTGTCTCTCTCACAATGATGTTTCTCTCTCTTTCTCCCGCCCTCCCATTCTCTCCAAACATCAATGGAAAAAATAGCCTCTGGTGAGGATTAACAACAACAAAAACAACCACCGCATATTATTTATTTTCTAATTTCACAAGTGCATACATGGCAAGAAATTTTCTCCCTAGATGGACCATACCCATAGTCTCACCCATAACTGATTTAGATGACTTTGAATTGATTTTATTTAGATCACATTTGAAACTTAAAGTTGACCCTGGAATGTCTTCAAACTTTGGGAGATATGAGAATGGGTGAATATGTTTTGTATACGGAAGACATGAAATTTGGGAAGGGCAAAAGATGGACTATAGGGGGTTGAATTTCCCCCCCCCCCAGAAGATATGTTGACGTTCTCAGATTAAAATATATTTGTGTACAAGCAGAAAAGTTTGCATAATAACTACCTACACAATTATTTTTATTCTATATTTCAAGATACTTGACCATCTGGTAATATCAATGACAGTCACAGCTAGGCTTTTCTTGTTTATTTGTTGCTGTTTTTATTAATCCTCACTGGAGGATATTTTTTTCATTGATTTTGAGACAGAGGGAAAGGAGGGAGGGAGGAAGAAAGAGAAAGAGAGAGAAATATCAATTGGGGAGAGACACACCTACCCTGGTCAGGGCCCGGGATCGAGTGTGCAACTAAGGTAAGTGCCCTGCCCTTGACCAGAATGGAACCCAGGACCCTTCAGTCCCTGTTCCAACAACCCAACCCCTGAGCCAAACTCGGTGGGGTGGCACAGTTAGGTTCTTAATGTAAATTAAATTGCTATAAGGTTTGTCCATATCAACACTGTTTAGTATGTTCTCACATGCAGAATTATCATTATTATAGTAATATTATTAATGTAACTGGAGGCCCAGTGCATGAATTCATGCACCAGTGGGGTCCCTCGGCCTGGCCTGTTGGATTGGGCTGAAACTGGCTCCCTGACATCCCCTGAGGGGTCCTGGATTGTGAGAGGGTGCAGGCCAGGCTGAAGGACCCCACCAGTGCACTATTGGGGCCAGGAAGAGACGCAAGAGGTTGGCCAGCTGGGGAGGAACTGTGTGAGGGCTCCAGGGTATGTCTGGCCCATCTCGCTCAGTCCCAATCAGCAAGCTAACCTACTGGTCGTAGTGTCTGCCCCCTGGTGGTCAGTGCATTTCATAGCGACTGGTCAATTCGTCCATTGTCTGCCCCCTGGTGGTCAATGCATGTCATAGTGAACAATTGAGCAGCTTTAGCATATTATTAGCATATTATGCTTTGATTGGTTGAACGGTAGACCAGATGACCAGACACTTAGCATATTAAGCTTTTATTATATAGGATCAATATAATTTCTTAAAATAACTATTCAGTTTGATCACCATACAAAGATAAATTAGCTGAAATCTTAAAATCACTGTAGGTAAGATAATTTTACTCAAAATTGCTTAGCATATTTCTGGAACATGTCTCATCTGCCAAATTCATAATTTAGGCAAACCAATTATGGTAGGCATAAGTGAGAACCAAAGCTTTGAGTCTATTTGGATATTTACAAATGGAGTTTACCCAATTTACTTCTTCAAATAGATATGAATATATTTTTATTATTGTCCACCTATTTTTCAGATGACTATAAGGTTTTCTCTGCCAAATGGCAACTTCATTAAGAAATAGAAAACAAACAAATATAAAACAACAACAACAATCAAACAGACAAATTATCAGCCTCCTTGACTTTGTGTGTTCAACTTGATGTATTACCAAGCTGTTTGTCTAGAAATAGAAGTGTCTATTTTACAAGATCTATAATCAAATGCTTATTTGTACATGGTACAGCTTATCATCCAGAAACTCTACTATGCTTATCATTCCATATCAGTAGTGAAAAATAAAAGAACAAATAAATCTTGGAAAATTATTTGAAGGATTAACTGCTATGATCAAAGACATTATATTTAACTTCCTTTGTTATCAAAAATTCACTGAGCAGAAATATAGTTATCATTCTCTTAAATCTCACCTGATGACCTAGCAATTATATGCTCAATGACTGAATGTCATCTTTTAAAGTTTTATTGTAATATGCAAAAGGATATAACCAATAGTGTAGGCAGCTTTACCAAAGAAAAACTTCAAAAACAACAGAAGGATGCTGTTGAACCATTAGAAAAGATCATATCAGGACCTACAAACCAACTATTGTATTTGAAAGCCTAGATTCCTGGGTCTACGTTTCCAAACTCAAAATGCATCACATTCCCATGACTTGGATGTCTCAATGCTTGAAAGTTGGGATTCTCTGGAAGCAGGCAGCATAATAAAAAATATAGCTTTTTCAAAAATCTTGGCTCAAGTAGCCAACTTTCAGACTCCTAAGATTTTCATACCCAAAATCTAAATCCAAGGAGCTACTGGATTCTTGTCTCTTTCTCCTCCTCCTTTTTTTAAAAAATAGCTATCTTTAAATCATTTATTGTAGTTTAAATGATAAATTTTTAATTATCAAAGATGGGAAATCTAAGTTGTGTTTTTTTTTCCCCCTCCACTTTGAATTTTACTTTTTTCCAATAGCTAATCTTTGGTATTTGACAGTACCTGACTAATAGGATAAAGAACTGAACAGAAAGATAAGAAAACTTGCAAACCCAGACATTGTGCCACTTTCCAAATTTAGCAATTCAGATTTCATGAGTGTTTTTTGTTTGTTTTGTTTTTTCCTGGCTATGATTTTAAAAAGTCAATGTTTCTAAAGGAAATACTTCACGGTGTTTTAAGGATTCACTTCTTATATTTCTTAGCATCACAATTATATGTTGTATCCTGTCCAGAGCTATAGCACTCTGAAGAATGAACTCAACAGAAAAAAAAATCACACAACAAACTAATGAAAACTGAAACTCAAACATTTCCTATGACATGGACTTCACTTGTTTTTGAGAGTTGGAACCTGGCTAGAGGCGGATTCTGGACTCTGCCATTCAACATAAAGATGTTTTTCCTGAGGCAAATGCTGGTAAAGAGGAATGATTGTGAGAGTCCCTGAAAGATTAAAAATGTTTCAATATGTATGACCTTTTAAAAACTTGCTTCCAACTACTATTTTTCATCAAAATTTACTAAACTCAAATTGATCAACCAATAACTGTTAAACTGCAACCATCATTTTGCTGTTTTACCATCTTTTCTTATAATTAATGTAACATAAGTTTCTACAAATACTGAAAATTTCCTTAGTGAACATTCTTGGAACAAAGCTAAATGTTGACTGATCTTCTTCCATCTGTCATATAATATATTTAAGCATCTTGCTTTGCTTCCTAACATTTGTCAAAGTTGGTCTAATTTAGCAACATTTTTATATAAGCTTGAGGTAACGACTTGACTTTTTTTATCCTTCCACAGTATGTAATGGTCATTTGGGTTGGTCACCAAGAGGAAAATAAAAAAAATGAAAAATAAATAAGAATGTGATGTATAGAGCAAGGCATATGTTCCATTATCAATTTTCTAAAGTAGCTAGCCTAAAGAGAGCAAATCTAAAAAGCACATTCTGCTTTTCTAATTTAGCAAGAAAATGAAAAAAAAATACATCTACTTACGCAACTGTAAGAGAGTACATTGTGTGTGTGGTTTGAGTTTATCACAGCTAACTTAGGCCAGGGGCTTCAGTTTGTTTGGTGTAGGGTTGTAGAATCCTATATAATAAAGAGGCAATATGCAAATTGAATGTCACATCCTCACAAAATGGCTCGCTACTACTAAGCCAGCAGGGGGGTTAGTAAGGGATGACCAAACGACTGAACAACAGGCTGAGTGGGGCAACCAGGTAGATGGGGGCTGGGGGGGCCCATGAGGGGTGACCAGGCCAGCAGGGAGGGGGCAGTTGGGGGCGACCTGGCCAGCACATAGAGGCAGTGAGCTTGCATGGGGGGGGGGAGGCAGTTAGGGGCGACCAGGCAGGTAGGCAGGTGAACAATTAGGAGCCAACGGTCCAGGATTGTGAGAGGGATGTCCGACTGCCAGTTTAGGCCTGATCCCCAGCAGTCAGACATCCCCCGAGGGTTTCCGGATTAGAGAGGGTGCGGGCTGGGCTGAGGGAAACACCCCCCTGCCCCCCCACCATGCATGAATTTCATACACCAGGCCTCTTGTTATATTAGTAATGTACAGATTAAAACAAAGGGAGAATGTATTATAATGATGGATGAAATTCTTACTAGAAACATGTTTAGGTCTAAAAGTCATAGGAACAGTAGAGTAATGTTAAGGATTATGAATTATTTTCTTATAAGCAATTGAAAACACTAAACATTTTTAAAAAGATACAGCTTAACTAACTTCTGTTATAAAAATAACTAGGGGCCCAGTGTATGAATCCATGCACCTTGAAAGGAACTGTGGGCCATGAGGCTACAGTGGGCACAAGAGTGAGTCTCGGTCCATCTTCTGCGCACCCGCCTGGCTCCTCTTGCCATGGCCCTCAGTCCCGTGTCTGGCAACAGCCTCGCTCCCTCCGCCCCCAACCGCTGCTCCCATGTGCTGATGGCGCCGGCCCTGCTCACACCCACTGACAGCGCTGAGCGATTTGGGCCAGTGCCTTCAGCAGGTGCAAACGGCAGCTGCTGCCCTGATCACCCCTCAGGAGCAGGGGGAGGTGAAGAAGCCCTCAGGGGCGATTGGGCCAGCAGCCACCACACACATCCACTGACAGCGCCGAGTGATCAGGACTGGCACCAGGCACCAGCAACGGATGTGAGCTGCAGCTCCAGCGCCAGCTGCTGGTGTGAGTGGGGTCATTGCTGGTAGTGGGTGTGGACAATGGCTGCCTGCCCTGATCACCCCTTAGGAGCAGGGGGAGTTGGAGAAACCCTGAGGGTCAAATGGATCTGGCAGCTGCCACTCGTACCCACTGACGGTGCCGAGTGATCAGTGCCGGCGCCAGGTGTCGGCAGCAGGTGTGAGCGGCTGCTCCGATGTCGGCAATGGCTGCAAGTGCCTGGTGGGACCATGGCACACGGGAGCAAAGAATTTTCAGTAACCACCAGAGGCTCGCCCCAATGATAGCCACTGGTGCCCCACCTTGATCTAGTGCCCCCGCTCATCTGCTCCACCATTTTCCTTGTGTGCCCCCTGGTGGTCATCACATGTTACAGGAATCAGTTGATCAGTTGTTGGGTTGTTCTGCCGTTCAGTCTATTTGAGTATTAGGGTTTCATATATAGATTTTAAAAAGTGAATGATGGATTGGAATTATATTTGAAAAGTTTAGGGGAAAATGGTACACATAAATATGCTCAAGATAGTGTTTCAATGACCCCACAATTTTCTACACTTTAAATTTAGTAGTTAGCAAAGTCAGAAAACAATATATTAGAAGGGGCTAGTTGATGGCCCCTTCTCTTTGCAAAGGGGCTTACCTCTTTGTGGAAGAACAACAATAAAATCAAAGCAAACTTGTCCTCATTTTTAGACAATATTTATTAGGATTCTGTGGTAAAATGCAAATTCAGCCTTATCCTCACAACATAGTGAGTTGCAAAGGTGTTGTTTAGAACATTGCAAGGACTCAGGTGTCACTGTGTGTGTGTTTGTTCTGTGAAATTCTTTGCTACACACCCAGTTGTAAAGTTGGAAAATCTATCCCTATGTCTATGATTTCTTTTGTCACTTCTTTTTCTAAGAAATTCACCATATTTAGTTCCTTTAAAATGTTCAGGACCTTCTAGTCTTTATTTCACTTATTCAAGTTTAATGGCCTCAAGCAATGCTCATTCATTGCTTCCTATCTGCAGCTTAGAGCAGTTTCATCTCCTTTCTTCTGTTTGACAGATCCAACCAGCTAACTTATTTCCCAGATATAACATATAATTTAAATTAGTAAAACATAAAATATTAAAGTAGTCTGATTTACTTGTTAATGTACTTGGTTTTAAGGAATATTTGAGCCTTAAATCAAAGCACTGCTTCTTAATCATGTGTAAATTACACCACAATCAGCACTTTATTTTACAAGTGTACCTACTAGCTTTGAGGTCACAATTGGTAATTGGATAATTCATCTAAGTTAGTTTCATTAATTTATAAAGTAGTGAAAGAGTCCAAAGTTTTGTCACCCCAAAATGTGCCTTTTGTGATATTATTTTACACTTATGTCCTTTTTCCCACAGACTTATTATTCTCATTGTAAAAGCTTTTGCAGCAATATTGGAAAATACTTTGGTTTCTAAACAGAAAACTTCATGTGCTCATCTTTAAGGATATCTCATTATATCCTACATCTTGAATTATAAATAACAAATTAATCATATTCAGAAAAAACTCTATAAGTACTTGCTCAAACTACTCCTTAAAAATAAAACAATATTTTTATTTGGGTTTAAAGGTTTCTTTGTTAATTTAGAATATGTTTTAATTTTACATGCACACATTTTAACAGTATCAGTTTTACACATATGTATTCACCATCTGTATGTTTCTCAGTTCCTAAAATATTAGTGTCATATGTTTCAAATTCTCTATTTTCATTACTACTTGGGAATTTAGGTCACACTGCTGCTTTTTGCCTTTGGATGTCATTTTACACACAAAACTTCCACTGAAAAATCTGGGTCTCAGTTCTCTGCAAAGGTCCTATATAAATTTTATGCTGTAATATCCTTTCTAAAATTGCAGCTAAAACATATAATAAAGACATTAAAAATATTAATATATTGATATATTCAAGAAACATCAGTATTTGAAGAAAATAGTAATCATAATAAAAATATTAACCTGGGTCACAATTTTAAAAGATGTTCACACACATAACAAAGAAAATAATATATTATTTTCTTTGTTATGTGTGTGAAACATCTTTTAAAATTGTGACCCAGGTTAATATTTTTATTATGATTACTATTTTATATATATATAAAATATATATATATATATTATGATTACTATTTTATATATATATATTTATATATATATCTCTCTCTATATATATATATATATATAGAGAGAGAGAGAGAGAGAGAGAGAATAATCATGTACAAATATCACCTTAGTCAAGAAATAATAAATATCACCAGCAAATCATAGCTCTCTTCTCTCATTTCATTTTTTTTTAGTCACAAATTTAGCTGTTTTCTGGAAGTCACCATTGTAATGACTTTTGAGATTTTCATTTCTTCATTTTCTTGTGTTTTTTCTAATGGTGTATTAATTCTTAAAGCAGCATAGGTTAGCATTGTTTGTTTTTAAACATTTTATATATATATATTGAATTCATCATATATGCAATCTTTTTTCTTTTATCTTTCATCTGTTTTTTTCTTCTAGAAGGTTTATGCAATTATAGTTTATTTCCATTAAATTAGTCTTGCTTTTTTGTTTTTAAAGATCTTGACATTTATCAATTAGTCACAATTCATTTATTCTATTGACTAACTTTTCCTCTACTTTTGAGAATCCTGTTATAATCATACTATTTTTTAATAAATCTTTATTGTTCAGATTATTACAGGTGTTCCTCTATTTTTTCCCCCATAGCTCCCCTCCACCTGATTCCCCACCCCACCCCATGCCCTTACCCCCGCCACTCTCTTCATCCATAGGAGTAAGATTTTTGTCCAATCTCTTCCCACACCCCTCACACCTGCTTCCCCTGAGAATCGTCAGTTCACTCCCTTTCTATGTCCCTGATTCTATTATATTCACCAGTCCATTCTGTTCTTCAGATTTTTCATTCACTTGATTTTTAGATTCACTTGTTGGTAGGTATGTATTTGATGTCATTTTGTTGTTCATAATTTTTATCTTTACCTTTTTTTTCTTCTTCCTCTTCTTAAAGAATACCCTTCAGCATTTCATGTAATCCTGGTTTGGTGGCGATGAACTCCTTTAGCTTTTTCTTGTCTGTGAAGCTCTTTATCTGACCTTCAACTCTGAATGATAGCTTTGCTGGGTAGAGTAATCTTGGCTGTAGGTTCTGGCTGTTCATCACTTTGAATATTTCTTGCCACTCCCTTCTGGCCTGCATAGTTTCTGTTGAGAAATCAGCTGACAGTCGTATGGGTACTCCCTTGTAGGTAATTAACTGTTTTTCTCTTGCTGCTTTTAATATTCTCTCTTTGTCTTTTGCCCTTGGCATTTTAATTATGATGTGTCTTCGTGTGGTCCTCTTTGGATTCCTCTTGTATGGGGTTCTGTGCGCTTCCTGGACTTGTACATCTATTTCTTTCACCAGGCAGGGAAAGTTTTCTGTCATTATTTCTTCTAATAGGTTTTCAATATTTTGCTCTCTCCCTTCTTCTGGCACCCCAAAAATTCGGATATTGGTTAGCTTAAAGTTGTCCCAGAGGCTCCTTACACTATCTTCATATTTTTGGATTCTTTTTTCTTTTTGTTTTTCTGGTTGGATGTTTTTTGTTTCCACATATTTCAGATCTTTGGTTTGATTCTTGGGGTACGTTGATCTACAGTAGAGTTTCTGAATATTCTTTATTTCAGACAGTGTATGCTTCATTTCTGACTGATCCTTTTCCATTTTTTTGGCATTCTCATTAAGCTCCTTGAAGGTCTCATCAAGTTTCTCAGCGGTTTTAAGAAGATTCTTGAGTAACCTTATACATGTGGTTCTGAACTCTATGTCATCCAGTAGTTGGCTTTCCTCCGTTTCTTTCATTCATGACATGTTTCTTTGTCTCCTCATTTTGGCTGCTTCCCTGTGTTGATGGAGTAGCTTTGTGTGGTAGGTGACCTATAGGGGGCAGTAGCTCAGCCTCCCCAATCACCTGATGTGGACACTCTTGGTACACCCCTTTGTGGGCTGAGTGCAAAGACTTGGTGCAGTTAAAGCCTTAATTGCTGTTGGTATACTGGGAGGAATTGACCTCCAGGCCAATTAGCTGTGAGCACTCACTGTGTCTATAATGGAAGAACTGCTGCGCTGAAGACACACTTATGGGGCAGGACTTGTTTCAGTGGGGCTTTGGTGCTCATTGAGTCTGCCTTTGAATGTGTCACTTATGGATGTGAGGAGTTGAAATCTGGTGTCTCACACTGACCGCTAGGTACACTGGCTTCTGGATCTCCAATGGGGTGCAGGTCAGCTACTGTCTGAGGCCATCCAGCAGGAGCTACAGTGAGAGCTACAGTTTTCTCCTCTTTGCTTGGGGTTTGGAGGTTTTGTAGCTGTCTGACCCAGGCTGCAAGTTTGCTAGGTTAAGCTGTGATAGGGCAGAGCTTTCTTCTGCTAATGCTGCTGCTTGGAGCTTGGGTGGGTTTGTTTGTTGTGCAGGGCGGGGTCTCAGGGTGTCACTAGGCTAGGGCGTGGCAAACAGCAATGGCTGCTAGTTAGCTGGCTCTGTGTCCCCAAGGGCTTCCCGGAGTCCCGTGCCCCAGTGCCGTAAACAATTATTCCTGCGCGCAGCTCTGCAATTAAGCCACCCTCACTGGCAGACAGTCCAGCTTTTCCCCGTAGGAGTTTGGGTCCCCCGCGTCTCCCCAGAAACTGGATTTCAGAGTAATCGGGGGCTTGTCTCCCTTTGGGTTGAAAAAAGCAACGCCCGCCGCCAGCCCGGATCACGTGCCTCCGTACCTCAGCTTTTCAGCGCTCATGCACTCTCAATGCTCTTTTCTCTTTCCTTCTAGTTGTAGAACTTCCACTCAGCCAGCTTTCCCGTGGTTCTGGGTGATAGACGTTTTGTCTTTTAGCTGAATTTTTGAAATTGTTGCGCAAGGCAGCAGTTTAGGTGTTTACCTATGCCGCCATCTTGGATTCTTAATCATACTTTTTTAAAAAAAATATATTTTTTTTATTTCAGAGAGGAAGGGAGAGGGAGAGAGAGACAGAAATGTCAATGATGAGAGAGAATCATTGATTGGCTGCCTCCTGCATGCCTCAACTAGGGATGGAGACCACAACCCAGGCATGTGCCCTTGACTAGAATAGAACCTGGGACCGTCTCATTAGCAGGCCAAAACTCTATCCACTGAGCCAAACTGTCTAGGGACTTCTATAATCATTATTGTACATGCATCCTGGTACTCATGTTTTTGGGAGTTTTTAAGTTTTTGTTTTTGTTTTTTAGAAGTGGAATAGCTTGCTCTTAGAGAATGCATAATTTCACCTTTCCCATATAAAGCCAAACTGTTTTTCAATGTACATTCCACCAATACTACATATATGTTAAAATACTTCCACTTCCTATCATGCTTAGACTTGTCAGTCTTTTAAAATTATCACCACATTAATGTGTATGAAAAACAATTTTATGGTGTAGGCTTGCATTTGTCTGATTACTATTATGACTTGAGTACCTTCTAATTATTTATTGAAAATTTGTGTTTGTTTTTTATTATAGAAGTCCCTTTTCTGCCTACTTTCCTATTGGACTGACACCTTTTCTCAAAGATTTATTATAGCACTTATTTTGTACTTATTTTGCAATGTAAACATAACATAAAATTTATCATTTTAACCATTTGTAAGTGTACAATTCAGTGGTAGTGAGTGCATTAATATTTTTATGTGACCATTATTACCATTCAGCTCCAGAAACTTTTCTTCTTGAAAAACTTAAACTCTATACCCATTAAGCAATATCTTTACTGATACAGCTCCTAGGACAATGGAAACTAAGGAGAAAATGAACAAATGGACTACATCAAAATAAAAAGTTTCTGCACAGCAAAAGAAACCATCAACAAAACAACAAGAGAGCCCACTCATGAGAGAACATATTTATTTGCCAATTATATTTCAGATAAGGGTTTAATTTCCAAAATGTATAGGTAACTCATACAACTTAATAAAGGAAGATAAACAATCTAATCAAAAAAGGGCAAAGGACCTAAATAGACACTTTTCAAAAGAGGACATATAGAAAGCCCAGAGACATACGAAAACATGCTCAAAGTCACTAAAAATCCAAGATGCAAATAAAAAAATATAATGAGGTATCATCTCATACCTGTCAGAATGGCTATCATCAACAAATCAACAAAGGACAAGTGCTGGTGAGAATGCGGAGAAAAAGGAACCCTGTGCACTGCTGGTGGGAATGCAGACTGGTACAGCCACTATGGAGAACAGTATGGAGTTTTCTCAAAAAATTAAAAATGGAACTCCCATTTGACCCAGTGATCCCACTTCTAGGAATATATCCAAAGAGATCAAAAACACCTATCAGAAAGAATATATGCACCCTATGTTCACAGCAGCACAATTTACAATAGCTATTAGTAAGATATGGAAACAGCCTAAGTGCCCATTAGCAGATGAATGGATTAAAAAATGATGGTACTTCTACACAATGGAGTACTATACTGCTATAAAAAAGAAGGAACTCTTACCATTTTCAACAGCATGGATGGACCTGGAGAGCATTCAGGTGAAATAAGCTCGTCAGAGAAAGATAAATATCACATGATTTCATCATTTGTAGAATATAATAAACAACATGAACTGATGAACAGAAATATATCCAGAGACATAAGAGCATCAAACAAACTGTCATACTTCAAAGGGAAGACAGGGGATGGAAGGGGTGGTAAGAGAGCTGCCAAAGGACTTATAAGCATGCATATAAGCATAACCCATGGACACAGACAGTAGGGAGGTGAGGGCATGTGCTGGGGGTAGGAATGGCTAGAGAGAGATGAATGGGGGGGGAAAGGGACATATATAATACTTTAAACAAAGAATTTAAATTAAAACAACAACAACTCACCATTTTCTCTTTTTCCCACTCACTAGCAACCACCTTTCTACTTTCTGTTTCTATGATTTTGACAACTCTAAGTATATGAAAAATTATTTAAAAAGAAAAAGTATTCAAAATTGTTATATCTTATATAATAAAGAGATAAAATGCAAATTGACCCTCACACCCTCATAAGATGGCTGCCCCTATGTTGTTACAAGATGGCTGCCCCGACATTGTCACAAGATAGCCCCCGGATGTCATCACCAGATGGCTGCCACAAGATGGCCATCCCCATGTCACAAGGTGGGCGCTCCCATGTTTTCACAAGATGGCCAGCAGTGGAGGGCAGTTGGGGGTGATTGGGCTGGCAGAAGAGCAGTTAGTATCAATCAGTTTGTCAGGGGAGCGGATAGGAGCCAGCAGTCCCAGATTATGAGAGAGATGTCCGGCTGCCGGTTTAAGCCCAGTCCTAAACCGGAAGTCAGACTTCCCCTGAGGGGTTCCAGATTGGAGAGGGTACAGGCTGGGCTGAGGGACACCCACCGCCAGTGCATGAATTTCATGCACCAGGCCTCTAGTTTTGTATAAATATGAAACCTGTGTCATCAATAAAACTGCATTGCAAATATTACACACATCATTATTTTAGCAAAACAATAGACAGTCCTCTGGTTTCTAAATCAGTCTCATTCCACCTGAGCCCATTATAAACTTAGTGCAACAGTTCTAAGCATAAAGAACTGAAACATTTGTATTGGTTTGGAAAGAATATATTCCCACATGGGGACAGAATAAGTGAGGTTTTTATATTCCAAATATGTTTTCTTATTGAATTTGCACCTGCTTAAAGCTCAGCCAAATTATGTTGCATGGGCCAGTTATATTTTCCATTTTCTTTGTGAATTAAAAGGAAAATAAATGTGCAATTGAGCCTAGACAGCAGATGGTCTGCAATAGGTGTAAACATATTGTACCGTATGTCTAAATGGCACTCTCAGAAAGTATTTGGCACTGCTAAAATACTTTATTTGCAGTAGACATATGAATATACATACAGTACTATAATTAAAGATAAAGTAACTGTTTCACCCCTGATCATTTGAGAGAAGTATGGCTCAGGAATAGATTTTGTACTCCATCTGGAATATATAGCTTCTGTTGTTGAACTCTGATGATATAGAACAGTGGTTTTCAACCTTTCTAATGCCACAACCCTTTAATACAGTTCCTCATGTTGTGGTGACCTCCAACCATAAAATTATTTTCGTTGCTATTTTATAACTGTAATTTTGCTACTGTTATGAATCAGAATGTAAATATCTGTGTTTTCCAATGGTCTTAGGTTCTACAGCAGCAGTTCTCAACCTGTGGGTCACCTAAGACCATCGGAAAACACAGATATTTACATTACAATTCATAACAGTAGCAAAATTACAGTTATGAAGTAGCAATGAAAATAATTTTATGGTTGGGGTCACCACAACATGAGGAACTGTATTAAAGAGTCGCGGCATTAGAAAGGTTGAGAACCACTGATATAGAGAAAAGCATAGCCAACATAGGGTGGTAACTCTGTGGAGACATTTGTACCTTAGTTAGACCATTAACAATATATGCAAATGAGGTAGTCCCTGGTTTAAAAGGGTGTCTAAGTAGCTGGATATCCTGGGAAGAAAACTGCATATCCTGACGTTCTTTTTTCTTTCTTCTGGTTATCATCCTCTCTATCCTGTTCCCAGACACTTTTATATTTCATTGCAAAATGGAAAACAAAAATTAATGATAAAATTTAGTTCAAAACTTTAATGCAGGAAGAAAATGAAGTTCAGAAATTCAGCTATATTATCTGGCTTGACTGATAGAGTATATCATGGCAGCCAATAGTTGATCTAGGTTTTTAATTCAATATGCACAATGACATATATGCTATGCATGCATTTTTATAAATACATAAACTATAGTTTAAATTTATATTAAGGAATGTTTTATTTTTCTCCTTTTAGATGACAAAAATGTATAGAAATGGGTGTCTTCCTTTTTAAAAAGAAATCCTTAAGAACTCAATCTCTCATCTGCTGAATAAGAATGAGTTATCACATAGCCCCAAGTGCCTATGGCAGTCATTTATCTATACTAATAATAGCCTAGGGCTGTCATGACCAGATGGGACAACTGAACAAAAACAGTAACAACCACACAGCAGCTGCATGGGGCGACCAGGTGAGCAGGGGGATTAGTGAGGGACGACCAAAGGACTGACCAGCAGGCTGTGTGGGGCAACCAGGTAAGCAAGGGTGGCAATTAGGGGCAACCAGACCAGCAGGGGGGCAGTTGGGGGTGATCAGGTTGGCGATGGGGGCAGTTGGGGGTGACCAGGTTGGCAGGGAGTGGTAGTTAGGGCTAATCAGGCTGGTGGGGGGGGCAGTAAGGGGTGATCAGATAGGCAGGCAGGCGAGCAGTTAGGAACCAGCAGTCCTGGATTGTGAGAGGGTTGTCCGACTGCCGGTTTAGGCCCGATCCCCAGGATCACACCTAAACCAGCAGTTGGACATCCCCCGAGAGGTCCCGGATTGGAGAGGGTGCAGGCTGGGCTGAGGGGACCTCCCTCCCCATGCATGACTTTTGTGCACCGGGCCTCTAGTCTATAATAATAAAAGCATAATATGCTAATTAGAATGGACAACTTTCCAGATGTCCTTCCAGACAACCTCCTGGATGAAACAGGGGCTGCGAGGGAGGCCCTGGCCCCGGGTGCCAGAGGGAAGCTGGTCCCAGAAGCTGGGGGAAGGAAGGCTCACTCTTGCACAGATTTTGTCCATCGGGCCTCTATTGTAGAATAAGAAGCCAGCCTGAGGATGTGGTCTGCCATGCTGAGACTGAAAGGAGCTGTGGTTTTATTACATTGTTGAGTTATTGAATTACCTCTTCTGAAGGCTTTACAGCTTTCATTTTTCATGAACAGACTCATAAATAATGAAATGAAAAACAAAAACATGCTACTTTACAAAAACCTAGAATAAAGACTTTCTTTTAAGAAATAAAATTCTGTATTCTCACAAGTCTTATTTGGACTTTACCTGTCTCTTATTGCTTGATATTTTACCTGGATGATAATCACTTAATAATTATAGTTATTTTAGACCAATCAAGTAGAACATAATAGTTATCTGGGAGTCAAGTAAAATATTCTTTTTTATAAATGCATCACCATGTATTTATTTATTTGTTTTTCTTTCTACCTAAGTAGACATAAGACCATACCCTGTCTTGATTTCTTTTTATAAAGTCTAGGGCTTTAGTTGTTGTATATAAACATTATATCTTAATTTCCTTTTAAAAATGATTCTGGCACACTTTTGACAGATAAAAATCTTTATTTTTCAAAACTATCTTGTAATAATATTATCAAGCAAGAGGTTAGAAGCAAGTATTTATTTAGTTGTGTAAATTTCAAATGAAATTGGAGCAGGTTTTTTTTTTCTATGAAATTTTACTTGAATCTGAAGGGAAATTGTGTAGTTGAACTAGGAAAAATAAATAAAAATCTGGTTTTAGTCCTAAATCTAAGATCAGTTAAATGTATGATCTTAAATTATAGTTGTTATTTAACCTTTGCAAGTATGTTTTTTTATCTTCTATATTTGAGTTTTCACTATAAATTTCTATCCAGCTCTAAAAGTCCATTACTCTCTAAACGTGCTTTGACTATCTCCCTGGCTTTGTGTGGGTACATAAAATTCCATTTCTTTTGAACATGCAAGTCACTATGTGAGAATAAACAGGTCATCTTTTCTCTCAAAGAACAGTTTAGGCAGCCGCCATGTTGGCCACATGACTCGCAGCTCCCCTGGGGGCCTTCATCTTGACACAGCAAAGGCCAACCCCTCCCTTTGAATTAGCCAATCATGAAAGAATGTGAGCTTGAGCTCCAATCAAGAGTGAGGGACAGGTCACATGCGTCAGGATTGAAAAGCCAAGCTGACCGCCTGCTCAGTATGTGTATGCTCCCAGACCATGTGCTGCACACTCTCCTGCAGGAGTAAAGATATTTTCCTTGCTGCCTGGCTCCTGGGTATGCTTTATGTTCTACCAGGACCCCTGAATTTGGGGGACTGCCTTATTTCCTACAACTATGAATCAAAATACAGAGGCATTTTTTGCACATTCTATAAGTTATAAATAAATATCTGCATTTAAGATTTTGTTACCTACTATGTCACATATAATGGGAGACCCACACACAGAAAACTTCCAACTGCTGTGAAGACAATTGTTTTTTTTTTTTTCTCAAACAAGAGATAGTCCGTGAGCAAACATAGACATAGTAAAAGACTGAAACAAAAATCTGTTTTTGTTTCAAACAGATAGTACTAAAACCTAATTACTATTATAGAAGCACATTCAATATAAGAAATTTTAGATAATTTCTTATGAAAATTCTGTTCTCACAAAAGACTTGTACATTCTTTATTTAATTTTGTCCATGTTAATTTGGTGATTTATGTAAAGTATTTTATTTCCTGTATTTTTATATGTAAGAAATGACTTTCAGATTGGTGAAATGAATAAATAAATATCCTGCTCTCAATGACTGATATAGTTAAGATACTGTATTATATTATGATTTGTCTAACAATTGATTTGTTTGCTGACTGTTACTGGGTTTATTTATTGGCTTCTTTTCCTAATCATGTTGATAAAATATGCAATGTTTTTAATTCAGTGATGGAGATTATGTACATAGTAATATGATCTGTTATAAAATAATAGAGCTAAATTCTAAATTTGTATGCAAAATGTTCTCCTTACATTATTTGTATGTAACTGAAAAATATTTTGTTATCGGCAGGGAGCTTTCCATGTTCCGACCTGTTGCTGGTAAAAGTGGGCTTCTTGAGATGTCACAAGAAAAAGAATTTCCTAAGACTCTCACAGGAGAATGCGTGGCATTTATTTACATGGAATTAAACCTTTGAGTTTCAAGGTTTCCTCTCCCTTGATCCAGCCATGAAAGAAGTCCAGCTGGGTCTTCACCAGAGCTAGGATTAAAGCCAATGACAGAATTTCTGTTCCATGCTGGTGCACAGTCCAGTCCAGCATCAGGCTAGCTTAGTTTGTGTAGCCCTTTTCGTGAGGGATCCACAAGGCTGTGGGCCATGCGGCTTCTAAGGTCATATGGCTATGGAGGGAATACAGACTAGTGCACGGAAGCATGTGAAAAGCCAGGGGAATAAGAGAGCCACACGAGAGTGAGATCCTTGGGGATTATGTATTCCCATATTTTCACAGGCTTGCACTAGCCAATTATCTTTGTTCTAGATTTGACTGACAGGTACCTTCCCTATGTCACCCTGACTTTACTGTGCATGTATCCATCCTCCCCTTCCTCCAGTGGCCTTCAGGGAATGGAACAGTGATCCCCTGGGGAGTGTGAAATTGCAGCTTCCTGCTGAAGCTGCCCAGATAGCCATGCTTATAATGTCTGGTCTCCCTTTTGCTTCTTCCTATTACTTACTATTCATAGATTGCTAATTACAATGGTAAAAATTTGAGTTTATGAAAAATTAGCAGAAGTAAAGATGAGAGAAAAAAGCTAGACTTAGTCATCTTGGATAAAATATTCACTGTTTTTAATAGGTATTTTGATCAACTTCCAAAACAAGTTTTGTGATAGTTGAGACCTATTTCATAAAGTATTAAATAAATAAGAGTATGTACATTTCCTTCTTATAGAATTGGCCACCAAAGCATATGAGCATGTCCTTGAATGTCTGAATAAAGTATCAATATTATACAGGCTTTAAAGTTGGGAAGATAGGGTAGCAATGGTAACATGTGTTTGAGAATTAAAAACAACAACAACGCACACAATACATAATTAGCTGCATCATAATGGGTCTTGAATAAAAGATGTACTTGTTTGTGGGTGTGTAAATCATTACATTATATCCTAAACCCAGATCTCCCAACTTTTGACAACTTATTTGTTTTTTGTTTTGTCAGTAGCTATAATCTCTATCTCTGTCTTTAAATATCTCTATCTCTCTCTAGCTCTCTATCTTTATCTCTATATCTATAGGTCTGTTATATATATACTAGAGGCTCAGTGCACGAAATTTGTGCATGGGAGGTGGGTCCCTCAGCCCGACCTGTACCTTCTTCAATCTGGGAGCCCACAAGGGAGCCCTCTCCAATCTGGGAGCCCTGACAGCTTAGGCCCACTTTCTGTGGTTCTCTGCTCTCTGCGGGGCCTCACCACTTCGCACCCACTGCCCAGAGGCTTTCTGCAGTCCAGAGGCTCTCCACGGCTGGGGCAGGACGCTTGCCTTGTTGTGGGCTTGATCCCCAGTTAGAGGCATTCAGGAAGCAGCCGACCGGTGATTCTCTCTCATCAATGATGTTTCTGTCTCTCTCTCCTCCTCCCTTCCTCTAGGAAATCAATGAAAATATATTAAATTAAAAAAAATAAGAAGGAGAATGAATAAGACAAAGTGAAAAACAGCCATTCTCCAGATCATTGTCCCAACCCCTTTAATTCTGCTCTGGCAAGTGTGGACAGTTCGGCTCCAGTAAACTCATAAAAGTTCTTTACAGGTTTGAATGTTTTTACGAGAACACGACGTATGCACCTTCTGCTTTCTGAGGGCAAGGCAACAGAATCAGTCCATGAGGTCTGCTGTGAAACTGTAGAGGAGTCTGTTTTTGCTGTCAAAAGCCAGGTCACCCTTAGAAAGAGTGTAGAAACCTGGAAACGGGAATTACAAAGAGAAAACAGACAGAAGCAAACAGAGGGATGCTCCCATATTCTTTTCCACCCAGATAGGCTGGTTTCTCAAACATCCTCCCTCCCTGAAGTTGGTGAGCTGCAGCCTAAGGGTGGGGGAGTCAGAAAAGCCCAAGGTAAGGTCCAAGGCTCTGAAGTCACTGGAGAGCTTTCTGCATTTGAATGAAGCCTTGGAGTAAGATCCATTGGAATGAATCACCCTGACCTCCACTCCTCCCACTTGCTCCCTAGCCTACCCCCTACTCCCTGAGCCCAGGATCTGTCTGTTCCCAGCTGCCTCCCCTGAACATGCCAGGCACAGGTGGATACCAGAGAGTGGACACTGCTCCTCACACCAGTGCCCAGCTCCAGAGGGTGCCAGCACCCTGCAGCCTGAGGTGCTGCGGTCCCAGGAACAGTAATACCCAGCAACGGCGGGTCCTCAGCCTCCCTCCAGACAGAGGAGGAAAGACAACCTAAGCAGCAAGCCTAAGGGGTGCCTGGGAGGGACGTGCTTGCTGAGCTTCCACATAGAAAGCCATGTGCAAGCATTGCCCAGAGGACCTCTGGGGCCAGGGTGGGACACTTGCCTCAAAGCAAGCATCCGGCCCCGCTGCTCCGTGGCAGGGGCGGAACACTTGCTTCATCACCATGGTGACAAAGCAAGCATTCTGCCAGGCCGATCACGCTGCCCGCTATCAGCAGCTGCCTCCCCAGGACCAGGGGACTCTAGAGGGTTGAGGGGAATGGGCGCCACTATCTTGTGGCTACAGGCTCCACCATCTTTGTGATGGAATGATGGTTAATTTGCATATCACCCTTTTATTATATAGGACTAGAGGCCTGGTGCATGGATTCGTGCACCAGTGGGGTCCTTCAGCCTGGCCTGTGCCCTCTTGCAATCCAGGACCCCTCAGGGATATCGGAGAGTTGGTTTTGGTCCGATCCCCGCAGGTCAGGCCAAGGGACCCCACCAGTGCATGAATCTATGCACTAGTATGCATATAAGATATTTGGTTAATCTCTTCCAGCCCTCCCCTCTTCCCTTTGAGATTCATTAGTCTGTTCCATGTTTCCATGCCTGTGCATTGAGTGTCTGCTCCCTGGTGGTCAGTGCATGTCATAGCTACCAGCTGGTTGGCTGGTTGATTGGTCATTTAGGCTTTTATATATATACTAGTGGCCTGGTGTATGAAATTCGTGCATGGGGGAGAGGGTGTCCCTCAGCCAGGCCTTCACCCTCTCCAATCTGGGGCATCCTTCTTGCAATCCGGGACCACTGGCTCCTAACCGCTCACCTGCCTGCCTGCCTGATCATCCCTAATCACTGTGCCTGCTGGCCTGCTCTCCCCCAACTGCCTCCTCTTGCTGGCCTGATAGCCCCCAACTGCCCCCCACCACCAGCATGCTCACCCCCAACTGACCCCCCCCCCCCCAAGTTGGCCTGCTTGTCCCCAATTGCTCCTCCCATTCTGCCAGGCTGATCAGCCCCAACTATCCTTCTCTCCTGGCCTGATTGCCCCTGACCGCCTCTGCTTCGGCCCTGCCACCATGGCTTTGTCTGGAAGGATGTCCAGAATTTATCCCAGAAGGTCTCCCGGTCTAATTAGCATATTATTCTTTTATTAGTATAGATTTTTTTTTTTCTCATTGAAGGTAGTGATTTAGGTTAGTTTATTGAGCAGGGTGATTTCTTTCCTGGGTCCTTATCCAGATGGATTCTAAGAACAAAGCCATGGACAAAAAGTGGTGGTAGAAAGCACGGAAACTCTATTACAAGCAAACACTACCCCTAAAACCTTAATTCTAAATTCTAAGCTTAAAACTCTGTACCTCTTGGTGCCGAGGGGAAGAAAGAAAGGTGTCTTCTAAGTTCCTAATTTTAAGACTCTGTCCCTCCTGGATGGACAGAGAGGCCCCCTAAGAAGGGTAACCACTGCTTTCTTTGTCTTAAGGCATTGAATAGGATGGAGACCCTCATTTCCTACTGTGGGAACTTAGCCCTGTAATCAGCTCCCATGACCCCCACAACTGCACTTTTCCTCATTTGATCATCTAATCTGTTTAGGTTGGAGTCATTTTTTATTTATCTTGTGGTTTTCTCCCAGTTGTGCTGACAGAGAAAGCCTTACCTTATAGCTCTCCCAGATATTCAAGTCAGGGCTACTGTTGGTCTAACTTATGGTCACTTTAATTGCTCAGGCCAGAGATACCCTGTCTGTCCTGGGTTTATGGATGTTTTAATTGCTCAGGTCAGAAATTTTTCCATCTGCCTGTGGCATTTCTCTATTGTCTGTACAAGTAAGATAAGCACGCTGGAGTCTTCAAGTCTCCATCTATGTATTCCTCTCCCATTAACCCTCCTCATTCCTAAAACTCCATAAACCTGCCTATTTTATTCCTAAAACTCTTTCAGTAGTTTGCAGACATGATGTTTTATTAGCCTGGATAAGTTAGTGTCTATTATCTGTGAACAAATACATCTTCTATAACAAGTATACAAATATCACAATCAATAATTTCACAATGATATACTACTAGTGACAACCCACAGACTCCATTTAAGTTTCATTAGTAGTTCAAATCATGTCTTCAATAGAAATAAATCCAATATTACATCACACGTTATGTTTACTTGTCCCCTCTCCTTAGTCACATTCATTCTGGAAAACTTTTGTAGTTTTTTGTAACTTAATTTTTTTCACTACTACAATAAGTTATGTTATGAAATGCTACTTCAATTTATGTTTGATAGATAGTTCACCATGATTACTTTCTGTTTAGCTCTTTAACAGGAATATTAGAGACGCGATGTGTATTTTTCTCATTCCATCATGTCAGAGCATGATAAAATTTGCCCTGCCATGGATCGTGTTAAGTTTGATCACTATTTTTTCTTTTTAATCTGGCAGGTTTCTTCAAACCTTTAGATTTTTAAAATTATGAGTGTCTTGAAAATTATGAGTATCTTGTGGCTATGTAAAAATTCTCTTTTTCACATTTCACACGTTACCTTTGGCATCCATTGGTACTTGTATAGATAAGTTGCTAGGAGGGTTACCAAATGGCAATATTCTAATTCCATAATTTCTGTGCTTACGAATTGGCCCCTAATGTAATGCTTCATATTTATACACTTATTTATATTGGTATGGATTTATGGATTCCTATTTAATCAATGGGAATTAATCTGTGTTTGTGTTTGTTTGGTTTTTGTTTTTTATCCCCTCAGATTTGTTTAGTGGGAGCCACTTAAAATTAGGTCTCTGGCCCTTTTGTCATGTCTCTCTCATTCTTGGAGAGTTTGCTTATTTTTGACACAGCAAAATAATCCAGGCTCATCATATTTTTTGTTTTCTCTCAGGTTTGGATTTCTCCAAATTTTTTTTTATTATTCTTTATGGTAGAGAAAAATATTTAGTAATGCAATATCTGAACACTGGGTTTGCTCATTGCTGCTGCGGTGTTACTACTTCCGGTCTTTCTCAGTGGAAAAGATCAAAGAAATATATGAATAGATATAAATGCACACACACACATACAAATAGACACACACACACCAGGCACATACCTATGTTTCTTCTCATCTATCTGTACATATTGAAATCTGTTGGTTCACACCAAAAAGCCTATTTTATCCTAACACCATACAGTTTATTTTTTTACACTTTCTCTCCCTATAAATCCCTTCTCTAATTGTCATTTTAGCTCAAAATCTTTACTATTTTGCTCAATCCCTCTCTATTAATCTTGTCAGGCTGATTTTTCATGCAGCCCTAAAAATCAAGCTGACATTTTCTCGACTCTCTGTAACATTGCTGCCCCCACCCCCCAACATTACTGGGCTTCTACCTGGCGACTGTAAACCAGTGGGCAGCCTCCCTAATCAATATATTGTGAAATGGAGGGCCTATAATGGCTTTTTGCTTTTGTATATGCTTTTTTGTAGATATTACTTTTTATATCACTATCCTTAATGTTTGCTTCACCTTTATTATGATGACCAGAGGCCCGGTGCACAAAATTTGTGCATGGGGGTGAGAGGGGTGGTGCTCCCTCAGCTCTGCTTGTACCCTCTAACAATCTTGGACTGTTGGCTCCTAACTGCTTGCCTGCTGGCCTGCTTGATTTTCCTTAACCACTCTGCCTGCCTGATCACCCCTAACTGCCTCTGCCTGCCTATCTCAATGCCCCTCATATTACACTTTTATTATTATAGATAATGGTTTTATGGATGGAGATCAGAAAACTTGCTATCAAAAATGTGCCATCAACAATAAGAAAGAATATTTTGAAGGAAGTTGGAATATGTTCATTTGTTTATTGAGTTAATGTATGTATGAATAATAGTATAGATATATTTTATACATGAAATGTCATATATTATATAAATATAGATTTACCTGTCCATAACTATATATATCAGTGTGTGTGTGTATGTGTATGTACACATTACATACACATACACACACACACACACTGATATATATATATATATATATATATATATATATATATATATATAGCAAAAGAGAGAGAGACAGAGGACAGAGAGATACAGAGAGAGACATATACACTATACTTGATATGCCAGGATATATGCTGCTAAGGCTTATTAAAAGGATACATAATTTGCCTACAATCAAATAGCTAAAAGTGCAATCTACTTAAATTTTATTATAGGTGTCCTACTCTTAATTACTCTCCTAGAATGTTTGAAGTTGTATATATTTATATTATAGTATTGTTATAATATTTATCTTTATAATATTTACAACATTTTTATAATATATTAGGTTATATTATAATATGTATATTTTACTGTGCCTAAATTAATTCCTGGAATTACTTTAAAACTGTGTATAAAATTACTTCACTATCTGAAATATATTGGAAATTTTATGTTTGATATAAAAAGAATAAAAGAGGAACAGAATTACTGTCCACTGTTGAGACAAAGTAAAATAATAATGATAACAATACTGATTATTGTGATAAAAACTTGAAACTACGCTGGTCTCTATATAGATATTAGTTCAATGGATCATGATTATCTTTAAAATAAATCTACTGAGCACCTTCATGTAAAAACACATAAAAATAGCTTATTGCCTTCCTGATTGTTCATTTCCTCCTTGAATAGGCAGAGCATTCTTATCAATAAAACTCTACCTTTGAAGATAATTTTAATCACCAATCACACACACACATATAGTTTGTAAATTACTCTCAAGTACAATTCCACAGTACATAAAAATATAATAGGACTCTAAGGCAGGTTCTTTGTGTAGGCTAAAGTATAATACTTTCAGGTGAAATTACTTTCTAAGCCATGTTAAGGAAAGGCTAAGCAATTTTTTACAAATGATTATTATTGAATACTCTGATAGTAGCATAATGTTAAAAAGAAATTTATTACTCTACTTTAGGTTTCTGGATTTTCTATTTATAGTCTAACACCAATTGTATATCAAATTTCTATTAAACCAGGAGATAAAGGGGATTGCATGTATATAGAGACTATTAAATAGAACTTTAGTTTTTGTTATTTAGTTTTGACTTGCTGTGTATATTAAAAAAGGAAATTTATTTAGAATGCGTGTGCCTTTTTTATGTATTGTTTTTCATTTGGGGAGTTATGCTTTTCTATTGTTGATATGATATAATTATGTAGTTTTTATGTTAATTAAATGATGAATGTAGTGCCATGAAATAACTAGATATTATAGTGTATTGCATTCAGAGAATTTTGAAATTTTCAGTTTAAAAACTGAACAGTGACCTGAACATTTATTATACTTCATAATAGTTATTTTTATTAATATAGCTTTTATTTATAAGGCATGTAATCATAACCAGCAATAATACTAATAAGCATACAGATGAACAACATTTGTTGATTGTTTATAATGTGCTAGGCATTGTTCTCACCTGCCCTCTTCATAAGTATTTTGTCATTTTGTAGAAAAGAAATCTCAAGCACAGTATTGGTAAATAACTTTTCTAAAGCCATATAATAGATTTAGCAGGGTTGAAATTGAAAAACAATATGTCAACATGATTACTAGTAAACATTACTTAATAAAATGTTGTTTATTGTTGAGTAAGTAAAGGTCTATCTATACTAATAAAAGGGTAATATGCTAATTAGACTGGATTGACCGGACATCTTCAGGACAACCGACATTCTTCTGGACAAAGCCACAGTGGCGGGGGCCGAGGCAGAGGTGGTTAGGGGTGATCAGGCTGGCAAGAAGAGCAGTTAGGGGTGATCATGCCAGCAGGGGACCAAGCAGTTAGGGGCAAGATCAGACCAGCATGGGGGAGCAGGCAGTTAGGAACGTGATCAGGCCAATGGGGCGAGATCAGGCCAGTGGGGGAGCAAGTAGGGGCGAGATCAGTCAGGCAGGCAGAGGTGGTTAGGGGCAATCAGTCCGGCAGGGGCGCAGTTAGAGGTGATCAGGCCAGCAGGGGAGCAGTTAGGGGTGATCAGGCAGGCAGGCAGGCAAGCGGTTAGGGGCCAGTGGTCCCAGGAGCCAGTGGTCCGACTGCTGGTATAGGCCCAAGGGGTCCCAGGTTGGAAAGGGTGCAGGCTGGACTGAGGGACGCCCCCCTCCCCCCCATGCACAAATTTCATGCACCAGGTCTCTAGTTTTTATATAATAAAGTATTGCTTAGAGTAATACTTTTTATTTATGTTTTCATTCTAGTTAAAAATTATATTTAAAATTTGCTTATTGTACTTACAAGTACTTATTTTGGTTAACTATATGTTTTGTTACCTACTGCTGCTGTAAATAATTACAACAAATTTAGTGGTTTAAAATAATGCAAATTTAATTATATTTTCTTCTATATTTATCTTATAGTTCTGGAGGACAAACATGTTAAATGGTTTTTATTGAGCTAAAAATCTAAGACTGCTCCTTTGATAGGCTCCATAGAGAGTCTGTTCCTTTGCTTTTCCTGGATTCTAGAGGTTAACTGCAATCCTTGGCTCATGGGCCCATCCTTCATATGCAAGCCAGCAGCTCCATCACTTGTACCTCTACTTCCATCGTTCCATCTCCTTCTCTGACTTTGACTTTTCAGATTTCATCTTATTAGGACCCTGTGATCACCTTAAGCTCATCTTAATTATCTAGGATGATCTCCCCATTTCAAGACGTTTAATTTATCTACAAAAGTCCGTCATCAGTAATAGCAGAAGGACAAGTGATATCATTGAACTGTGTTGAATCAAAGTACACAATACAAATATTTATGATGGAGTTAATATATCTCTAAATGTTCAAAGATTTCAAATATGTTTTTGTAAATGGAAGTCAAACTCATAAATCATAAAAAAAGGTTGCTTTATAAAAGAATTACAGAAAAGTAACTTTATTCCTTTAAATTTTTGTTTGTTTGTTCTTTAAGTACTTAGAATTAAGATTTTCTTCTGAGGGAAAATTGGGGGTTTAAATAATCAGCACAATATATGCTAACTTTTCTCAAAAAACACAGAATGATTCCCTGACCAATGAATCAAGAAAGATTGTGAGAAAAGTTAGTTGCTGAAGGATTGTTTAGTGTAAAATGCATAAAAGAAACCCTGCGTATTATGTTATGTGTGCGTCTACATTTAAGGAGGTAAGATAGCTAAAGATTTTTAATATTTCTGGTAATAAGTACATATTGAGGAGATGAGTGCATATAGTTAATCAATACACATAAAGCCTTGTAATATAATCTGATTTCATGGGGGAATGAATTAGATAAGGTTATCCTATATCTCATAGTTATATTTCTCATTATAAAGAATTAATATTGAGTTTTGGTTTATAGATCAATTATTTTTGAGTTTGTTGGTGTGAAGTCATACATAGGTGACATAGTCATTGTCAATGTATTTTGAAATTTAAAATATTTTTTAAATTATATTGAATTTATCGGGATGACATTGGTTAATAAAATTATATACATTTCAAGTACATAATTCTATAATATATCATCTGTATATTGTATTATGTGTACACCACCTGAAGTCAAGTCTCCTTCTATAACCATTAATCCCTTTAGTCTCTTCTACCTTCTCCCACCTTCCTTTTCCTCTGTTAATCACCATACTGTTCTCTATGTATATCAGTTTTTTTCTTTCCTTAAGCTTTTTCACACAGTCCCAACCCCCTTCCCCTCTAACAGAATGGCTATTAACAATAAATCAACAAACAACAAATGTTGGCAAGAATGTGAAGAAAATGGAACCCTCATGTGCTGTTGGTGGGAATACAGATTGGAGCAGCCACTATGGAAATCACTATGGAGTTATCTCAAAAATAAAAAAAAAATGGCTGCACCAGTCTGCATTCCCACCAGCATGGATGAACATGGAGAGCATTATGCTAAGCAAAATAAGCCAGTCAGAGAAAGATAAATATCATATGATCTCATTCATTTGTGGAATATAATGAACATAAAATGATGAACAAAAATATATCCAGAGACAGAGAAGCATGGGATAGGGACCATCAAACTTCAGAGGGAAGGCAGGGGGAGGGATTAAGAGATCAACCAAAGGACATGTATGCATGCATATGAGCATAACCAATGGATACAGACACTAGGGGGAGTGAGAGGATGTGCTGGAGGGTAGGGGTGGCCAGGAAAAGATCAATGGGTGGAGAAAAAGGCATATGCAATATTATATGAAATACTTTAAACAATAAAGGATTTAAAATAAATTTAAAAATGGATCTGCATTATGACCCAGCAATTCCACTTGTGGGAATATACCCAAAGAAACTCAAACCAGTTATTTAAAAGACCATATACACAATTATGTTCATTGCAGTATTATTTTCAATAGCCAGGATTTGGAAGCAGCCCAACTGCCCAACAGTAGATGAGTGGGTAAAAAATCTGTGGTACATTTACAAAATGGAATACTTATCAGTAATAAAAACAAAGGAAAACTTACATTTTGTGACAGCAGGGATGGATTTGGAGAATATTATGCTAAGTAAAAATTCAAATTTTGCAGTCTAAAATCCTTAAAACTAGAGTTTAAAAACTTGTGAATTCATGATGGTAACATTTTGAATGTTAGCTAGGAGATGAAGCCTTCTGGCATCCTCTTAATTTCACCAGATATCTTTTATCATAAGCATATGAATTTATCAATCGTAACATATGACTAAAAACTGTCTATATTTATTCTAGGTGATCTCTAATTTCTTGTTGCTATTCAAAGTTCATCCTGTTAGGAGATGATGCCCAAAGAGTTGAGGAAGAAGAATGAAGGAAATAAGAGTGCTTCAATTTTATATTTTCTGTTTTTACCAGTATTATTTGAGTTTTTATATCTGGTTCTTTTTATTAATAAAATAAGTTTCTATAATCTCTTAACTTTACAAATACCTTTATAATTTATCTCATGCTAGACTCTAAATTCCATGGCAGAGGCATTATATTTGTCCTTTGTTCACTATTATGTATCTGTAATGTATCTATAATTGTGCTAGTTGGAGTGAAGCTGCTCATTTAGTATATCCTGAAAAATAATATATATTAAATAAAACATGTAAAATTAATATTCACTTACCTTTTATTATTTGCAATTTGATTCATTCAAATATATGTATGTATATATTTATATTCATGAGAATACATACATGTACATACACACAAATAAAAATTATTACAAGAGAGAGTGTTTTCAATTGCAGACAATTTCTTAAAAGAAATGCATACTTTGGGACACATAGAGAGTGCACTTGCAAATTTAGATCAATACCTTATTCTCTGCATCTGTTTAAAACCCTCCTAAGCATCAATTTTAGGTTAAGATAAATTTAAGGCATTTATATTGACTTTGGAGTCTTCTGGGTTACATGCAAATATAAGGTCTGTATATTGATTTCAGGGTCTTCAGCACACTCTCAGTAGCAATTATGTTTTGAACTTATCTAAATAAAAAATTGATTTCTTTTTAAGTTTCTATGATATGTCCTTGAACTAAAAAGCCTTCAAATTGTATGTACACATCTACATTAATGATTAGTTTCACTTTCTTTATTTAAGTAGCTTACTCCTCAGAACTTTGGCATTCTGTGTAATTTATTTGACAACAAAGTTTTGACTTTATGATCAATTGTATACTGATCCCATAGGGTTTACCTTAGGTGAAAGTCATAACACACAGAAGTAATAAAGCTAACATAGGCACATTAAATTTTTCATGGTTTAGCAACACTTATCAAGAACACTTATTTGTTACAATATGCTCAGGTAAGGGACATTTGCACTTTCCCTAGTTTCTAATCCCATTTTATGTATTGAACTTCAGCTCTCTTTTTATCTTTGATTTGTGGATATACTCTTCATATCACAATTTATAGTGATATGTGAGGTTTGAGGTACAGATTCTCATGGGTCCTTGTCCAATGAAGATGAAGAACGAATTCATAGACTAACAGATTTCTTTAATAAAAATGTAGACATTTATTGGTAGTATATACAAACACCATCTGGGCATGGGTGTCTCCAAAGGGGATCCCCTGGGAAAAGGCCCCCAAATGGGAAAAGCCTGCTCTCTCTCTCTCTAATAGGAAAAAAATTTTATTCCAAAAAATCTAAAATCTAAAAATTGGTCTCCTGTCCCTTTGCCTCAGTTTTTATATATGCTGTAGCTCCTGTCTCTTCATGCTCCCTTCTAATTGGCCCCTTCCTCATTTTATGACCCTGTACTCTCCTAATTGTCCACCCTTTTGTTTTAAAAGAGTCCAAAACCCACATGGTGCCTCCACTTCCTCTTCCCCTTATCTTGAAACATTCCTCCATCTCCTATGAAAAGATGTCTTCCCGGCATCTGTCAACATTTCTCTATCCTATGTGAAAGAATGTTTCCTTCTTCCTGGTACTCTGACTTTTCCTTATCTTCTGTGAATGTATGCCTTCCTCCTCCTTATCCTGTGGCATTTCCTATCCTTCACATATCCATTTTATCTGTTCAGGTTAGAGTTTCTTTTGATCTCCTTTATGGCTCTCCCCCTCAGTTGTCCTGGCTGAGATGTTTTATTACCCCTTATGGCTCTCCAAGCTGCTCAGGTCAGAGCTGCTTTGGATCTACCTTATAATTGCTTTAATTGCTCAGGCCAGAGATACCTCTGTCCTTCACATTGCATTCCTCCCCCACATATCCTTTTTATTCCTTAAACCTGCCTATTTTGTCCATAGAATTCCTTTCAATATTTTTCCTGGGATTTGGATTTTTAATTTTTATAACAAAGTCTGATGCCTTACCAGGGCACTACATCCAAGTTGTCAATAAAGCTGGATGCTAATAGAATTCAGATGCCACAGGTAATAGAAAAGCAATGAACTTCATTTATTATGTTGTCCTCAGGGATAGTGTTAATACAAAGTGATGTAATAATCTATTTAAAATTGTGTGTTGTGTGTGTGTGTTATATGTGTTTTTAATGTGCAATTATCAGTTTAACACAAAAATTTATTCAGTGTCAGTAACATCAATTTTAATATTTTATCAAGTAAACTAAATGATTACATCAATGGTTCAGATAAGTATATAAAGAAAATTTTAAATTAAGTATTATTTTCAAATAAATTACTTTAAACATTTCTGTAATTTGAAATTCAAATTATAGAAATATATTTTACTCAATAAATAAGAAACTGTAAAATGTATCTTTATCTGTCAAATCATATTAAATGAATGGACATTATTAAATAAAAATGCTAGGGAATCAATTATATTGGTAGCATCAAGAAATATAATGCATGGCAGATATGCTCATTAGACTGTAATTTGTACAAAGTAATGCAAAATGTGACTGACAAACATACTATAATGACTTTTGAAATGAACATCTATTAGAAATTACACTTTACTTCTATCAGAATCTACACTAATAAAAGAGAAAGATGCAAATTGACCATACTGTCACGACACCCACTAGCCAGTCAGGAGTGAGTATGCAAATTAACCATCGGGCCTCTAGTATAATATAATCCTAATACATTTAGGAATGTAAATGTATTGACATTAAAGCACAATCTTTCACATTTAGATAAATCAATACTTCTTTTTACAGTAGTGCTAAAATTTGTTAAAGGTAATTTATAAATAAGATAAACACTTTTAGGAAATAAAAATTCCAAATAATTATAATGATCTTAAAAACACACACAGTACTTAAAGTTATTATTTTGAAAACATTTAGAGTCTTTGAGAGAGTCATTGAAAGAAGACAAAAGAATTCTCAAACATCTACTTGATCATGAGTCAATAAAGCACCAGGAAATCTGGCTTCATGGTTTGCTGTTCCCACTAACAAAAGCAATTTGTGGGCTGAGAACACGTTGTGGTGTATTGTCTGCTTAAATAAATTGCAGGGGCAATAATCCAAGGTTCTCATTTGAAGATATTGGTGCTTTTTCTGAAGTTAAATGCAGTGAAACCTATTACATTTGTGTCTTATTAACCAGCTCCAAATAGGGCTATGAAACACTTTGGTTTCACTTTGTAGAAAGCCCTGGAGACATCCTTTTGCTGCTAAAAGATTTGTCTTTGCCACATTGTTTGGTAATTTTTCATTTACTGCAATAAACAAAGTAAGGGAGATTTTGGAGTGTTTAAAAAGAAAGAAAGCAATTATAGTATACAGTCCTTTTTTTTCCTGATCAAACAATAAGATATCATTCAAAACACATGTTAAACATTATTTGTCCCTGAGAATTTTGCAAATAAAATGGACAACTGTGATTAAAAATTAAACATCTGCAAGTCAAATGCAAGTTTAAGAAAATTAATTTGCTTGTAATTTAGGTTAAAATAAAGGTTAAAATATGAACTGGCCCATGTAACTAATGATTGTCTGTAATACAATTGAAAGTTTAACATGGTGATATGCAGGCAGGCTAAATAGCCATCTCAGATGACAATTAAAGAATATTGAGTTTATTTTAAGGAAAAGGGGCTGAGGGATAGGATATCCAAAGGGAAGGGCTGCACAGCATCCAGCTACGGGGGCATTGGGTCAATGATGGCAGCACCCATGAGCTGGAGTTTCATCCTTATATGCAGTCACCAGCAGGAAGCTCTTGACATCAGGGGTCTGAGTCAGTGGGTTTGGAATGCAGATGGAATGCAGGTGTGTGATCAGGTGTCTTCAGGATGGTTTCCATTCCTTGTATGGTCTGACTCCTGGTGTCTAGAAAGTTTTCCCTGGCCTTTGTCTTGATATGCAGAATGGCAAAACTCAGACTATCCTTGTGGGTTCTTGTCCTATGAAGTTTGAAGAATAAAATGCATGGACTAAAAGATTTTAAGCAAAAGTGTGGAAGTTTATTGTAATCATATACAAACATCCCCCACAAAAGGAAATCCCCTGTGGAGGGGTCCCCAAAATGGAACCCCTTATGGAAGAGTCCCCAAATAGAGAAAAACTGCTCTCTCTCTCTCTCTCTCTCTCTCAAATGGGAAACATCTGGTCCTTTTGAGTCTCTTTGTCTCAGGGTTTATAAATCCTTGAAGCTCTTTGTCTGTTCATCCTATTTTCTAATTGGACCCTTCCTTATTTTATGTCCCTTGTGTTTTCCTAATTGGCTGCTTTCCCCCTGTTCCCTGCATGGTATCAGTTTCAAAGCTCACCCAGTGCCCCTTCTTCTCCTTCCCCTTAACATTCTTATAAACAGTCTGGCGGCTTGGAGCTGTCTCTGCCCGTCACGTAGGCATCCCTCTCTCATGGACCCCCCTTTTCCTAATCTGCCTCTCCTGTCTCTAAAATCTTTTCACTTCTGTGGTGGGAAGGTTACAAATGGCCTTGAAGGATCGTATTGCCTTATAGCCCTAATGACAATCTATAATAATAAAAGGGTAATATGCTAATTAGACCAGACGTCATTCCGGATATCCTTGCTGATTATGCTGAGGCCAGAGGGAAGCCAGCCGGGTCCCAGGTGCCTACTGGCAGCTGGAGGAGGGAAGCTTGGGTCCTAGGTGCTGGAGGGAAGCTGGTGCCGGCAGCCGGGGAAGGAAGGCCTACTCTTGCACAAATTTTCATGCATCGGGCCTCTAGCATAGTGATAATAATATCTTTAAAATTTTGCAATATTAAAGAAGAATTTTTAGTGATTCATTTGAATCAGAATTGAAAATACCCATTTTGTTCCCCAAAACATAAACACTTCATGGAAGGATTGACATTGGTTCCTAAGAAAGTAAATAAATAACTTAGATATGGTAAACCAGGTTTAGAAAAGAAAAACTATGTTTTATTGGTTGTTTCAGGCTTCATAAAGTGCCAACAAAGTGTCAAAGGAATCAGAGTAAGTTTTCTCTTCTCTAAGAACACATTAATGTATTTAAGAACTTGGTGAATTTTTAGATCAGATTTATCTGGCAGAAACTTTGAACTCAGTAGCTTCTTGAATATAATCCAGAGCAAATTCACTCTTTTTGAATCTCAGAAATGTTTATGGGTTATGTAGTCATGATCCTTGCTTTAAGGAACTTTGAAGAGGGTTAAGACATAAAGTATTACATTATATCATGCCGCCACCCACCCCTGGTTCCCCATTTGCCATCAGGCAATTGGAGCCTGCTGGACAGGGGAAGGGACCAAGAGGTTGGGGGAATCTCCTGTGTTGAGTGTCTGCCTCCTGGTGGTCAGTGCACGTCATAGTGACCCGTCATTCTGCCGTTCGGTCAATTTGCATATTACCCTTTTGTTATATAGGATACACCTAGCAGATAAGTAAATTAATGCACCAAATGCATGAATGATTAAGATTAAAATTGCTGTAATATTTAGCATAATATGCAAAAGACCTTAGAAATATTTTGTGTAGTAATTATTGCATTTATATTTGCTTCCATTAGGCATTAAAACAATAAAAACAAAAATCCAACTAAGATCTGGTATCATAAAAAGTCCATTTTGTGTTGAACATGTTTGTATTTCTATAGGCATTCAATAATGCTTACTAACTTAAAAAAATGAAAAAAAGCTGACACATGTTCTATATTATTTATGTATTCCAAAAAATGAAAACCACTGACTTAGCCAAGCCTCCTCATTTAGTAGCTAAAGCCATTAGGGTCAAGAGACTTTAAATTCCTTTGCTTTCTAAGACAGGTAATTAATGGCAGGTCCCGGCCTCCTGGAATCTAATCTGATGCATTATTCTTTAGTGTTCTCTATTTCCCTATTTGGATCATTCTTCTTGGTGAGAGTGAATACAAAGATGGAAAAAAAAATGAATGGGACTGGAAGGGTTGATTGTCAGAGTTTCAGTGAATAATCCAGAGGTTCAAAGCTTTCAGAACAGTTCTGGTGAACATTCCTTGAAAGTTAATGACCTGCTGTTTCGTTCCCCTATAAATCATTGAAATGCCAGCTTACAATAGTCAAGAGTTTAGTCACAAGAACACAATATAGACATAGTTATAATAAGGCAACACATTTATAACTAAAAGGGCTTAGTGTGACTGGTTTAAAAAGCAATGCACAGCAAAAATGGTGATGTTGACTTTTACTTTTTAACTTCCAGGTATTATAAAAGGGAAAAAACAAAACAATTTTCAAAAAGATTGGGAAAGAAAATAAATATAACTTAGTAAGTGAAAGAGTATATTTCAAGATCAAATGGGAAAAACTAAAACAAAGATGAAGACTTTTGATAGAATTTGTATTATTTAGTGCAGCAAGTAAAAATTTACTTATGTCCTTACAGGGTTTATCGTTCAGAAGGCATAATAAATATGTGATAATACAGGGTGGGCACAAGTAGGTATATAGTTGTGAGTATATTAAAGGCGGGTTTATTTTTGTATTATTACTTATTAATTATTTTCTATATGAACAATAGTATATCTACTTTGCCCCACCTTGTACTTAACACATTTTCCCAGATTGTTATATGTTTGGTAATGTAAATATTATAACTATTAATCCTTAAATATTATAATCTAATGAGGTAGCTGCTGTAATTATCTATCTTTTTTACTTGGGGAATTTGACAATTAAGTAAATTGTCCATAGTGTTATAGGTAATCATTGACCTCAATGAAGTTCGCAGTGGTCAGTCTGACTTCAGAGAAGTATTAACAGAACATTATGCTTTACTGCTTCTAAACTTCTGTGCTATGCTTTATAAAGATATAAGATTGTTAGGTAGGAAGTTATGATACAGGATTTTTGGACTGGAATATGTGGTATTCCCCTGGGCAAGATGGTTCTCCAGCTTCTTTGTCCATCTGAGTCGATGAATGAATCCACAGACAGAAGATGGTATAGCAAAGATGGAGTTTTATTGAAGAACAAGTACAAAATCCCAAGTGGGGAGAAGGAAAGAATCTCACAGTACAGACATCCACATGGGGAGGGGAAAAGGGCCCCACCAACATCCTGTTTCCAAGGTTTATAAAGGCTGCAGGTCCCTGTGTCCTGATACCCCCTCTTATTGGTCAATATTCCCTTTTGAATTGGTTACTAAAGTAACTCCTGAGCTCAAAGAGTTGGAACATGTGAGGCCCTCCTCCTTCATTGTTCTCCTATTCCCTCTGGGCTTTCTTCCTCCTTCTTTATTTTGTAAGTATAGACCTTTTGGCTACTCTCAGTTCCCTCGTCTTATGGAAATGTACCCTTTTGCAACTCTGTAGCCCTGTGTTTTTTCTTTATGGACCCCCAATTCTAAAAATTCCCTTAACCTGCCTATTTCACAACCAAAAATTCCTATTTCAGTTAGACCTGAGCAGCTGGGGTGGGGCCTGCCCTGGGGTCCTGACAGGGGTGAGACCAGCATTGCCTTCAGACTGCCTGTCTATGAGTGGTCCAGTTGACCACCAGCAGGCAGGTTTGGAGCCAGCTGGCTCTTGGCACAAGCTCAGAGGAAAAGGATATGACCTCAATGCCAATGTGACCTTACTAGGGCCCTGGACTAATAAAATTTGCATTTCTGCATTGACCTTGGGCCCCCATGGGTTTTTCCCATATATATTATGGGTAAAGGCATGCCCAGAAGGAGATGGTTTCTGTCAATTGTCCCTGAATGCAAATGAAAGGCTCCACCCAGAAAATCTCTCTTTTAAACCCAGGAGGTGGAGGCCAGGCTCTGTCTCTGTGCACTCCACCTCCAAGGAGCATGTGCATGCCATTCCCTTTCCCCTTCCCTTCCCCCACCGACATGTATCCCCCAACCTCTAAAGGTCCCCATGAGATTTTCAACCAGGGGACAAATGGGCTTGTCCTGGGCTAGCCCCCTGAACCTGTCCCCAAGACTCCCTTTTCTTTGATTTCCCAGTGAGCTAAAGCAGCCCAGCCATTCTCTCTCTCTCTCTCTCTTTCTCTCTTGAATGGCCAGCTCCTCATTTGGAATGTGTCTTTAATAAACCCCATTTTGCTTTACCTCTATTTTTGTGGGCCTTAAAATCTTTTCTGTATCCATGAAAAGAACCAAGTTCCCAATTTGTAACAAGGTCAGCATGAGATAAACTGTGACATAAAACAAATAAAAATAACATAGTAAAGGAATGCAGAAAAGTGTCAATTATGTTCAACTGGGGATACTAAAAGCTTAACTAAATTAATGAAAGGAGTTTATAGGGGTGAAATAGTCAGGTTTGGAAATTTTAGGAATTAAGGGGTCCATGGAAGAAGCACAAGGCTACAGAGCTGCAAAGGGTACATTTCCATAAGATAAGGGAGCTGGGAGCAGCAGAAGGTACATTTTCATAAGATAGGAGAGCTGGGTGCTACAAAAAGTATACATTTACAGAATGAAAGGAAGGAAGCCCAGAGGGAATAGGGAAGGAAATAATAAGGGAGAAGAAGAAGGAAATCTCAAGTACTTCGTGAGGTTTGAGCTCTGGAGTTATGATAACCAATCTAAGGGCGATAGTGACCAATCAGAGGGGATATCAAGGCACAAAGATCCGTAGCCTTTATAAACTGAAGGAAAAGGGACTTCTGGGACTCTTCCCCCCTCCCCACATGGGAGTCTGGGCTAGTTTCTCAATAAATTTCCACCTTTCGACCATGGTTTCATTCTTTGACTCCACTGGACAAGAGCACAGGAACCATCCTGCTGGGATGAACACAGCATGTTCCAGTCCAATTTTCCCGTATCATTGGTGACACTTAAAATTGGCTTAGGTTATCTGAAGGCCGAAAAGAGAGACAGAAATAAAAGGTTGCATGAACAAATATACAGCAAAATAATTATCCATAAACTACTTTAATCCACATTGCAGCCACATAAATATCTTGCTACAGATTCCCTTATAAAGTTAATATTTAGGATTTTTCACCTGCTAATTCTTCTTGTCTACCACCTACAAGATTCAATAAAACTATCTAATTATTCCTTTTTATACTTAGTCCAAATATGGAGAATTTTTAGTATGTCCCAAGTTCCATCTCTAAGTGAATAGGAAACAAAAATTAAGATGCAGAATTTACTAGTTCAAAGCATGTGGTGCTGGGAAAGATTAAAAAATTAAATTTTACCTGTAATTTATATGTTATTTGATAGAAGAAACTCAAGAGTTTCAAAGAATCAAACTAAGTCTCCTGAGGTTCTGGGGAATATTCCTATAAAAAAAGATGCCGAAGCAAGTTCTTGAATATAGCTAGGAGTAAGAGAAATTAAACCACAACAAAAATAACAGTCTAGGTGAAGTGAGCAAATGTGAGTTATGGAGGAGAGAAAGCCCATATACCATTCCCTAAAACATATATCATTCAAAACAACTCTAACTCAACCTGTTAGTGAGACAAAGATTTTACAGAATGCAGGATCAACATCTACTACACTAATTGGGTCTTTCACCTGCTAGTTCTTACCTACAATTTATAATTAGGCATGATCTCTGCAAGCAGCATCAACGTGGCCCAGGAGGGATTCTTATACTCTGTTGAAATATTTAAGAACCTAAAAAAATGTATAAAAAAGCCGCTAAAAATTATCTGTGAGCAAATCAGAGACTGAAATGAATGGAAATAAATGTATCTTGTATCATATGCCTTGCTAAACAAAGAGGAACAAAATAAAAAGTGACATGCTTGTATATCTAGGAAAGAATAACTCCTGGGAGACAGTGTAGTTGGCAAGCTAGTCAAGGTAACCTTGCCCCTGTTAAACGTTACAAGTTGCATATTCTGTATGTCGCTTACAAAAACAAAATTGCAGTGAAAAGTAAAGCCATGTGAAAAATGCTTTGCTCTTCTCACAGTGCTTCAATTCACCCAGCCAGAGTAAGTTACTTTTTCACACTCCCTTAAAACTTTGTACAAGTGACAATTACAGCCCTTAGCAAATTTTATCATAAATTCCATGTTTATTACTCTGTCTGTGCATTAGGTTTTGAACTATTTTAGTGAATAATGCATAAATTAATTATTTATTAACTAATTAACTGCTATAATAATGTAACCCCTCTAATGTATGAAATAATTATTGTGGGAAATGTTTGCTGTATGGAAACCCTCAATACTCTGTAACTTCCAAAATTAATGAACACCCCATTATCTTGATGTAAAAGCTTTGAGCCCTTAAAGTGTAAACACCCTGCTCCCAGCATAAGGCACACCATCTGGCCCACACTGATAAGGACACAGGCTGCTTACCACGGGTCTATATAACTCTGAGAGGGCCTTCAGTTGAGGTCTCCTGCCGGATAAGAGGAAGACTCCACGTCGCTCTGAGAGACAAGCCCCTGATTGCTCTGCTGTGTGAGCCTGAACCAACTGCAGCTGCCTGCCGGTCTCTGTTTTCGTCGTCTGCCCTTCCATGTGCATTGCCGGGTGGCCTTCGCTGGAGCTTAGGACCCACTAGGAATGGGTAAATAAACCCTGTGTGATTGCATACTAATTCTGTCTTGTGTGCCATGTGTTCTGGTTAGGCTCAGCTGTCTAGACATTGAAGTACCAGGGGATAGGCTGTTATTGCTGACTCCTGGTCACCTGTGCTTGTCCCACTAAGTCTAGACAGATAAACAATTAATTGGGGCTTAATTGGGACATTAACTGATGAGAAAGTTGAACGCATATTTTTTAGGAATTCATGTATTATTTTCTTTTATACGTCATTATTTTGTGAATGACTAATTTAGAAGAAAACTAATTCAAACAATTTCCATAAAATATTTGATACATGATTTTTGGACTGGAACATGTGGTGTTCTAAAGATGAATGATTTTAGCCTATTCTTTAGAACATGTGGTGTTCTAAAGATGAATGATTTTAGCCTATTTCTGGAGAATGTTCCCCAGATTCTCTGTCCATTGGGAATCAAACAATGAGTCTACGGACGGAATGTGGTATAGCAAAGGTGGAGATTTATTAAAGAATAAATGCAGACTCTCACGTGGGGAAGGGGAAAGAGTCCCACTGAGATCCTGTTTCCATAGTTTATAAAGGCTGCAGTTCTGTGCCCTGTTATCCCCTCTGATTGGTCAATATTCCCTTTTGAATTATTTACTAAGGCCCTCCTCCCTCATTGTTCTCCTATTTCTTCTGGGCTTTCTTCTTCCTTCTTTATTTTGTAAATAAACCTTTTGGCCACTCTTAGTTCCCTTGTCTTATTTAAATGTAGCTGTGAGTGGCTTCCTTGTGTTATGGAAATGTACCTTCTCCCAGCTCTTTTATCTTATGGAAATGTAACTTCTCCCAGTTTGTAGTCCTGTGTTTTTTCCATGGACCTTCAATTCTAAAAATCCCCAAACCTGCCTATATTCCCCTAAAATTCCTATTTCATATTTTAGATAAATCTTTTATAAATATTGAAAAAAAGTTTAAAGAAAAGAAATAGGCTAAAATCATTCATCTTTAGAATCCAAAGTTTTGTGTATTTGTTTTAAATTACATATACAATGAGTTTATTTTAATGTATACTTATTACAAAAATATAAATATATTCTCTTTAATGTAAAATACTCCAGAATATGCATTCATTTCAACTATTGCATTTTTTATTGAATCAATTGGGGTAACATTGGTTAATAAAATTATATAGGTTTCAAGTGTATAATTCTATGCGGCATCACCTGTATATTTCATTGTGAGTTCGACACTTTTGATATTTTATCTATAATAGTAAAAGCATAATATGCTAATTAGACTGGACAGCCGGATGTCCTTCCAGATGACCTACCGGACAAAGCCGGGACTGCAAGGGCTGAGGCAAGCCTCCTCAGCTGCGAGGGCCAAGCCCCTTGCATGAATTTCGTGCATCGGCCCTCTAGTTTTCAAATAATAGGCATTTGCCTTACTTTTTCATATGAAGTAAAATGAAACTAATATAAAGTATAATGCAGATAATTATATAGTGTAAATTTAGAATATTTAAATATTATATGCTAATACACATTTTATGGTGATCATTTAAATTTTGTTAATATCCATTATTTTCCAATTAAATGACCTCAAGTGGTACATGCTAGTATATACTATCATCCTACATTTTTTCATAACAATTAAGTTATTCAACAAGTAAGTCCTGAGGCCTTTCTGTTGAGAGTCCTTAGGTCCTAGGAACATAATGAACTAGACTGACAAAATCTCACTAGCACAAAACACACATTCTACTTCAGAATTTAGACAGCAATTAAGCTCTTATGATTTAGCTTCAAATCTACCCATTTATATTCTATTTTGGAATGCTTGGGCCAGGATTCTTCAAAGCACATTTTTCTTTGTCAACTGACTTCTCTTATTTTCTGCCAAATGACCATACTATAAAAGGTGGGAAGGGGGAAAGATAGGTGTACTTTTTTCTCTCCCTCTGCATCATTGGCTCTTTATCTTGGAAACATTGGGTTGTTTTCCAGTTATTTTTAGAACTCAAAACCAAACGCACTACATTGTCTCAGAACTGTCATTGCTATCCAGACAGGTGACCCCTGGACATATCCCAGTTGTACAAGGCCCCTGCTCACCGCTCCTGAGGTACCAGCACCGCCAGGAAGCACCACCTCCCTGAGGTCTGACCCACGTTGACAGGGACTCTTCCTTTCCGTGTCCAACTTTGGATAATCCAAACGTTACCTGTTTTTCTTGAGTGTTTTCATTTTGCTTTTCCAGACATTCCAATACTATGTAAGAAATAGCCTATATTAAAATTCTTGACTGAAATGCTTAGCACACTTTCCCTTTTCCTGATTGGGCAATAATTGAGATTAGATTTCGTACTTGATGTTAGAAATGACCGCAAGAAAACAAAATCATAAACATGCAATTATGCATTTGTTTGGTTACATTTTTGTCTTAAGAACAGTAATAAGTTCCTTGAAATTGAAAAAGTGAAATATTAGTAGATTTTCCTAGTGATAAAATGTATGAAATTTAATACCTATTATTGACTGTGAAGTAATGATTACTGAAGCAAATGCACTGTGGAGGGGAGCAAGAGGCTCTTGCACATAGCCCTTATGTTTGTAATGAAGGCTACAGGATTAGTGAGGTAGAATGTTTGATTGTGACTGCCCCAAAGAGCTTATGTAAGGAAAATTACAAGCTTACAACTCCACATTTTCAGCTCACATAATAGTCAGAGAACCAGAGAGCTCCTATGGCAGATTTAAAAGAACCACCTAACCATCTCATATTTCTATAGCTGTAGTGCAGCACTCACTGAATACCAAATCCAGAATGTAACTATACTAGTACAGTTTTCAAAATTGTAGCATATGTTTAATTTATAGTTTTACTCAGCCTAGTAGGTGAAGCATTGATTTTGAATGAGTAGGACCCTGTGATTACAGTCACATAGACAGAATCAGGTGAAGCTGAGAATATTGAATCCTTCATTTTTCTGAGCTGTCCTTATTTTCAGAGAGATCTGCCCTAAGGGTACCAATGCCCTTCAATGGCTAAGGAGATAAGTTTTACCTTCCTTGAAGACCCTTTATTAATCTCATCCCAGGCAGCTGACTTGCTAAAGGCTATTTGTTTCAGTCTAAACCCATCCCGATCTTTTGTTATATCCTCTAGAACAGTGGTTGGCAAACTCATTAGTCAACAGACCAAATATCAACAGTTCAACGATAGAACTTTCTTTTGAGAGTCAAATTTTTTAACTTCTTCTAACGCCACTTCTTCAAAATAGACTCGCCCAGGCTATGGTATTTTGTGGAAGAGCCACACTCAAGGGACCAAAGAGCCTCATGTGCTCACGAGCGGCAGTTTGCCGACCACTGCTCTAGAACAAAAAATGGTTATATCTCAAGGACATAAGTACATTACCTGACTCAGTGTAGATAGGCTACCCTACAAAATAATTCCAATATTAGTCTACTTTATATCATAAGACACATGTGAATATGTTTTGGAATTCTAATAATGGTAGAATGAGAGGAATGGAATAAAACTCGATAGTAAGTTGAATTTCTATAAATGTACATATCATTTAAAGATTTAAGATGCTAGTTTCCACAGAAGGATTGGCTATAAGAATTTGCTTGATTGTTTGACTGAGACTTGGACTTTCTGGTGACCTACATTTAATGAGGCTAGGAGGTAAGTACTCTTCTGGTTTAATATGGGGGGGGGGGTGGGAATCCAAAGCCTGAGGGACTTCAACATTTATATTGAATTTATCTTATGTTATATCTACCTATTTACTCACTCTATTCTCCAAACAAGGAAGTGAGCCCAGTGGCACTGTCTTAAAGGCATTGAGAATTGTATCTGTGTAGAGGTCGCCAGCACACAAGAAATCCCTGTGGTAGCTGTCCTCTGGAGTCTGGGTGTGGTGGAGGGAGATACTGTCCTAAAGACGGGCTTCAGAATTCCAATAGCATCAAAGATGACATGTCAGGATAATAAGGTTGAGTGGCAGCACTTAATGGCAAGAGGTAAAGTTCATATAATGTCCCTAATGAGCAGTGAAGACAAATTGGTAAAGATATTTGATAGGGAAAGGTAATACCTCCTCTCTGAGGAGATTAAAAATATTACTGTTACCTTCAATTACTTGAAAGTTCTGTATTGGTAATCCTATGACATCTTAAGTTAAACTCACCTGTTTGGCCTGTCTAAAGGCAGATGGATCTCAGAAAAACATTGTGAATTTTAGTTTTTTTATATGTAAGTTTATTACAGGATATATGCACAACTATTAATCAAGAACGCGCTTTGTTATTTTTCTCAATATACAAAGTTCACCAGAAGCAGATTGACATTGCCTGGAGGGTAAACCAGCACAACTTTATGGTCTGTTTTCAAGGCTATATCAGTTCTCCTACTTTTGCCATAATCTAGTCTGCAAGAATCATGACAGTAGTGTTGACAAACCATAGAACAATTTACACTGTGAACCTATATTGGTGAGACATCACTTATTAAATATAATGTGCAGGAAGTAGCATTGGTCATAAAATGCGCAGTAAAAAAAGTGTGAATCAGAGGTCAAGTCAAACCCCACAAAATTGTCCTGCGATCTTAATAAATGTTTTGGTTGTCCACTGGTCAAGAGCATGTAAATTTAACCCCTCCAATGGCACTTTGAATTATTTGCGTGTAACAAATAAGGCTGCCAGTGTTCAGTGGGTGAGGCCAAGAGCAAGAGAAAGCACCTTAGGAAGTCAAGTCTTCAGTAAAAGTTATGATGTCATGAGATTCCTGTACAGCAGTTCCATTGGTATGAAAACTATCTGTAGCAAAAGGGGTGCTCAATGAAATGTTTGGCAAGGCACAATAGGACATCGACAATTCCTAAAGGTATTTTAAAGCAATAGCTTTCCCTCTTCTGTATATAACATTTTTTTTTCACTTCCTTATGAGAAATACTTTCTGGTTTGCTACTGGGCTCTGTATAAATTGAAAATGATCACAAGACATCAAGGGATCATGCAACTTGACCTACCAATTTGGGTTGGTGTCTTCTGACTTACCAAACCATAAGGCAGATGCTAAAAAGCCATCAATCATCCTATGTAAATGATGCATAAGAAATTAGGTTCAAGCAGGTAAATGAGGTACAAGGAAGATGAATAAGCAAGTGGATCAAATTCCTTTAATATATTTTCTTGAAAAATCATCACTCCTCCTCTGATGGCCTTTTTTAGAGTTCCTCATGACAGGTTGCCTGAAGAGTAAATATCTTAGGACCTTATTTTAATATAATGTAGCCATATAGAGACTACTGCAGTAATTAGCCCCAATCAGAAATGTGTTCTTGAAAGACAATGATGAGTGGAAATCATCTCAGTGGGTAGAACATCAACATTTAATATATTTTGTATTTACTTTTTATCTAGAAATAGATGGGCATTTAGATCTATATTAATTATGGAAAGTAACTAATTATTTGGCTGTAAGGTCAGGAACTTGGAAAATGAGTAGACAACAGAATTAGAAAATTGATGTTAGTGGGTTTAGAGGAATATATCAATAATCTTTACAAATGTGAAGAATATAAAGATGTATGTCTACCGTTGAATGCTTACCTGACAAAAGTTTATCTAACTCAGAGGAAGTTTTTAATAATCAGCCGACAACATGACCTCTTCTTTAGATATCAGCCAGTCTCTTTCTCCAGCTACCCTGACGCTTGCTCAGTACCTTTATTTACAAATTGGCCATGCTATAAGGATGGGGCTCTGCATAAGCTAAGTATTGTGGAATTTCCTCTCTAAAACTCATTTGCTATCTCTATTGCTGAGTTTTTAACTTTACAACATCAGAGAACAATTCTGAGGCCATGATATAGCATCATTCCTAGTGATTATTGGATCCTATCTCATGGGGAGGGAAATGATTTGTCCCCACTGGATAGAAAGATACTTCAGTTATTTGCCTTTCCTGAACATAATATTTTTTTATGAGCACCACCATCTATGGACTCACTGTTTCTAAAAAAATGAAATTACTTTGCAGCAAGTAAATGTAGAACAGGGCATATGCCATAAAATCCACAGGTTTTTCCACATTCTCTATCATCCCAAGCAGCTGCCTTAATAGAAAAGATAAATAACCTACTCTAGGCTCAGTTACTGTGCCAGTTGAGAAATAATACCATGAATTTTTATTGTCCCTATCTTCCAGAATGTGATCTATGTTTTAAGGTAAGCATCAGAATATGAATTATATCTTTCCATTGCTAGAAATTATATCTTGGAATCAAGAAGTGAAATGAGGAACAATAACATTATTATCAATTTTCTATTGCTGCCATAACAAATTATCACAGACTCAAACATTTGCTAAAACATTACAGGTTTATTGTCTCAGAATTCTGTTGGTCAGATGTCTGATGGGCTTGGATCGTTTCTTGGCTTAACCCCTAACAGGACTGGAATTAGTGTCAAAAGTGCAATATTTCCTGGAGACTCTGGAGCCAAATCCACTTTCTAGATCACGCAGACTTTTATGTCAGAAATCAGTTCCATGTGACTGTAGGACTAAAGTTCCCATTCCTTACAGCTGACAGCCAGGGTTTCTTCTTATCTTCTGTAAGTCACTGCCACACCCTCTCCCTTGGTACCATCCTCCATTTCAAAATCAGCAATGGTGCACTGTGTTCTCATTTGTCATGTCTCTCTAACCTCCACTTCTGCTTCATTTCTCCTCTGCTATTTTTTGGGAGGTCAACTGCACCTCTCTGAATGGTCTTCTGGATTTATTTTCTAATTTTGGTGGCTCCTGTGAATACACCGAGACCACCAGAGTAATTGAAAATAATGCATTTTAAGGTCACCTGATTAGTAACTTTAATCTCATCACCAAAGTCCCTTCATTGAAGTATCTAGATTAATTTTTGTTGGAAAAGCATCTTGGTAAGGACAAACAATTTTAGAATTATGTCTACCACACTACTATAACTAATAATTCATTTAGAAAGCATTTCCCATAGCAAAAATGTCAGTTCTGCTCTTTCAACTAGGACACAAGAACATGGTCCATTGAATTGGAGGTTGAAGTCATCACTTGGCCATTTTAATTCCCTCATTTAACTGAATAGACAAAGAATGATAAAGTTATTTGCTGATGTGATTGATTATGATAACTGTGTGTGTTGCTGTGTGTTGCTTACACACATTGTGAATAGAGAAGAGTGGGTTTAGAACCCATATATTTATCTGCAGTGTCAATACTTCCTTAACTGTATGTAAACATTCATGAAAAACTACAAAAACCAATGAAGGCCAGACTGCTAAAGTGTTAAACTTTTCAAAAATGAAGTTTGAGGTTACCCCATAAGGTAAATAACTCCAACCTTAATTGCTTAAAACAATCAATTGATAGTTGGGAAAAGAATTTTAAAATAACAACTATGGACACATTTAGAGAAAAAAAGGATTTTAGCAGGTATACATATTACTTCCTCCACTTGTTACACACATACACACTGGTAGAAATAATATCTAATTTATTTGTTCCTTTCTCCTACTTTCCTTTTATTACTGTAGAAAGATAAAGTTGTCAGCTAGGGGTTATTTATATGTGTAGCCTTCAGACTGCAATATGTTCACGGGTGGTGGGTATAACACTACCGATGGACTAACTAAAATAAAGCCGAGATGGATAATATGATATTTGCTGAGTTAGATAAATTGAGTCTTAGCATCTTGTGCTTTCTTTTGGAGAGTAATAATTTCTTTTCATAAAAAATAATAGCATCTCTTTATTTGTAATAATTATTATGTGTTGTACTAATTATTGTATGAGAGTTTATTATAATAAGCATCTATGTGGATACGATGTACCAAAGGAATGAGATATGTTAATCATTAAACTATTGTCCCTCTGCTGCAGCATATGATTTGATCCCCAGCTTCTTTAGCATCAGCCAGATAGCATTTCATGCTTAGCAGTTAAGCCCGATTTCCATGGGGTCCATTTTTCTAAGTTCTTAAAGCACTATCAATAGCCTGTTAGTGCCTTCCTCAAAGTTTTGAACCTGTCTTTGCAAGGTTCATCCAGTGCATTTTTAGGTTCTTACATTCTGTCTTACTTTTTCCTGTCAGCTATTGGGGATAATAGCTAGTGTCTTCAGTTGCAAGGTCTATATTATTTCAGTGTTGTCTATTTTTCAAGTTCTGCAATGCCTGTAGAAATAATGTCCTATCTTGAAATATATGTTGAGATGCCCAGTGTGGTTTCTGTTTTTCTTAATGTACCACCTCAGAGAGAGGGAAAGATATAAAAAGCAATGAAATAATATAAAAATAAATAATAAGATTAGAGAAAGAGAGAGAGACAGAGGTAGATACAGATGGAAGAAGGTAGGAAGAAAATCAGAAGAAAGGAGAGAGGGAAGGAAGGGAGGTCATGGAGTGGAATAATATAGGTTATAAAACAAAGTAATGAAAGAAGTTGACTGAGTTAAGTAGTGAAATTTTATATAGTACTAAAGGCCCGGTGCACAAAATTCGTGTACTGGGGGGGTGGGAGGGAGGGCTCATCCTGGCCTGTGCCTCTTGCAATCTGGGAGCCCTTGGGGGATGTCCGACTGATGGCTCCCACAGGGAGTGGCAGTCAGACATCCTTAGTGCTGCCATGGAGGCAGGAGAGGCTCCTGCCATCGCCACTGTGCTCTCTAGCTGTGAGCCAGGCTTCTGGCTGAGTGGCAATCCTCCTGTGGGAGTGCACTGACCTGTGGGAGTGCACTGACCACCAATCTTCCTGCATTGAGCATCTGCCCCCTGGTGGTCAGTGCATGTCATAGCAAGCAGTTGGATGGCCTTAGCATATCATTAGCATATTATGCTTTGATTGGTTGAAGAGCCAACTGGATGACCAGACACCTAGCATATTAGGCTTTTATTATACAGGATGATTGGAGAACACTATAGGAATGGGACACTAGAGTGCACACTGTATAAGTGAAAGGGATTCATGAGTAAGAGATCAAGGACAGACTTTCACAAAGAGAAAGCAATAAGTATAAAGCAATCTAAGCAAGAATGCAATTCACTTTAAAAATGGCTGTGGGACATTTACATAGAGAACAATGAATACATTAAAAATGTAGAAAGAGATGAATCTGAAGAAGTATGCAGATGGAAGATTGTATATGCCTTGGAGGCTATTTTTAACTAAGATAAATCTTGGGGCTTGGGGCACAGCCACACACACACACACACACACACACACACACACACACACACACACACCAAATTGGTTCTAAATAAAAAACATACAAAAATAGACATTTTGTTCTAAATTTAATGAAAATATAGACAATGCATACTAATTGAATTTATGATTATTGGCTACTCTGACATTCCTATTCTATTTTCTATATCAATCAACTATTTAATTAAATATAATCTCAATCTAACAAATATAAAATATATATTAATAAAAAAGACCATTTCCTAGTACATTTTTTTTAGCCTAAATTGAGGAGTGAAGTAAATACTCAATAATTATTTACTGAAATTAATTCATCTTTTAAAGTTTGGGATTGCAATTTATACCTAGCCTTTGTTAGTGCATTTAATTCCAAATAGGAAAATAAATGTGATTACTATGTATTCAATGATGAGCCTGCTTCTCAGAAAAGCACGAACATAACTCAAAATTCATTTTTCCTGCAGTAGATCAGATCCCTGGCCAAAAGTCAGAAGCAAAGAAATACAACCTGTTAGCTTATGACAGAAATGGTTGAAGAAGTAATATCAGTTTCAGTAGGGGACATAATAGCCTGGTGCAATGCTGGTCAATGTGACAGTGTTTTTGCCATCAGTTTAGTAAAGACATATTTTCATCATGGAGCATGGAGCATAACACAATGCAACACACCCTGCGAAGTAGAATTGGTATGAGGATGGGTGCACCAGGATTGCTGCTATGGAAATGCTGAATTCTCCATTCAAAAGTTTGAGCCTAAATTTTGTTGAAATCCAGATGGTTGATTTAAAGCATACTGAAAAGGAGAACCATGAAATGTTCTTAAAGTGTTGGAATGTAATTGAAGTGTCATCTGATTTTTTATTTGCAAGGTAAGCAGTGTTTCGTGATATCCTTTTTATTTTTATGTAAAAAAAAACAAAACCTGAAAAGCATTTCTTAGTGGAACCAGAAGGCTTAGTAATGAGAAAGAACTTTTGAGGCAATAACAGTCAAATTGAAAAGTCGTTTTCCAAAATTTGATAGAAAAGAGAACAGAGGCATCTAGCAAAATAATATCTCTTCCACCGTGAAGGTAACTTGTTCTGTGAAGTTTAATTCTCTGCTGTGTATTAATCTAGTAATTTTGTAATGGTTCTGGCATACATGCTTCATTCTATCAATGCAACCAAGGTGTTTTTGAGTGACATTACAGATGGAAGATACAACTAATATTAGCAGCAGTAGAAGAGGGATCAAAAATTAAACTGAGAGAAAACGAAGTTTTTCTACCTGTTTTAGTATCTATTGATAGATATTCCTTTCTGGGGAAAATTGTCAAGTGAAAAATAATTGAAAATGCACTGAAAGTTTTGTAGTTACAAATAAGAAAACAGATGCCATTTTAATGGCTGTATTTATTTTTTCTATATAAAAGATAGAAGTGATCATTATGACATTAAGTATATCATATTGTTGATATACACTACATTAAAGCAATTGAAAAACATACATGGTGTCTAAATAAGACAAAGGAAAATCGTCTGGGCAAAAATAAAAAGGATTCCAACAATTATATAGAAAAGATTCCTTTATTAACTTGTGGTCGAGAATATATTTGTATATTTTCAGAAAACAATTCCAAGACCAGGTGGATTCCTGCAACAGAGAGGAATTGACAGGTGTGCTCCAACCACGAAGACAAGAGAAAAAACAGTCCAGAGATGGAAGACGCTGACAACGCCTTGCCACACGAGCAGTCAGCAGCTGTGCACCACTGCAAGTTGCCTAGGACCAAACCAGAGAGGGTCGGACCTGCATTGTCACCATGTGCCCACCATCCAGATATCATTGCTGACATGTACACATAAGGAACTGTTAGACATTGAAACGGGGACTCAGAACTGTTGGATATTAAAATTGGGACTCAAACATTTTGTTTTGTTTTGTTTTGTTTTATTATTATATGTTTATTTCTAGTCTGCAAAGGCAAAACTTTTTAAAGGAAAGAAATGGTGGGAAAAAGATACAGAGGCAAAGAAGCATTGAACAGACTGTCAAACTACATTGGGAAGACAGGGGAGGTTGGGTGAGGGGGGTTGTAAGAGACCAACCGAAGGACTTGTACGCATGCATATAAGCACAACCAATGGATATAAGACACTGGGCGGGGGGGAAGGTGGGCAGGTGAAGGCATGTACTGGAGGGGGGGTAGGGGAGGGTGGGGGGAGGTCAATGGGGAAAAAAAGGAGACATATGTACTACTATTTGTAAAACTTAAAACAATAAAAAAATAAAATAAAGCAATTGTAAGTCACAACTGATTTCTGAGATAACTGTGTTTGTACCCACAGTTATATCATTTTAGGGATAATAAGAATAGAGAATACATCACCAATCTGTATCCCTAAAAATAATTTTCAGGGAAAATCATGAAAGACAGTTTTGCCAGAGAGAAGATATTTACTCTCAATATAAAATTTGTTTATCACTTCACAATATAAATTGATTCAGTTTCCTTATCATGTAGATTTCTGGTACCAATAAAATAACAGTTTATGCTTTATTAAAATATTTTATAATTTACTGTGGGCTCAATTCAATTTAATTTACTATTTCTCAACATGTTTTGAGCACTTATATGATATTTTGTGTTATAATAGGTATAAAGATACATAGATAAATCATCATTATCTTCAATTTGCTCACATTTCAGTGAGTGAGGAACCTAAAACTATAATTATGATATAAAATGAGATTTTTTTAGATAATAAATGTTTACCAAAAGTGCCTCAGGAGCATAGGGAAATTTAGTTTTGTCTGATTTTAGACAAAAGGGATTTTTTTTAATTTTGTTGTTGTTTATTATTTTAATCCTGACCTGAGAAGTAAGGATATTTTTTCCATTACTTTTAGAGAAAGCATACGGGGAGGGTGGGAGACAGAGAGAGAAAAAAAAATATATTAATGTGAGAGAAACACATCAATTGGTTGCACATTCTCAGTCCAGACAGGCAATGGAACCTGCAAACCGGTATGTACCCTTGACTGGGAATTGAACACACCACCCTCCAGTGCATTGGCTGACATTCCAACCACTGAGCAATGCCATCCAGGGCTTTTTAAATGTGTGTGTGTGTGTGTGTGTGTGTGTGTATATATATATATATATATATATTTTTTTTTTTTTTTTTTAATCTCAGTTAAAGTGATAACATTGTAATTAGCTACTTATTAATAACAGGAAAGGAGCAAAGTGGGGAGTCAGACATTGTAGGCATGCCATTTGGGCAGTTTTGCCAGGAAGGTTCAGTTTCACACTCCTCAGGGATCCAACAAAGAGAAGATAGATGCATGCCCCATAAAGCTGAGGAGACTAGAGAAGGTGCTTGTTGTCAGTCACACCTGGGAACAGAAGTCATTGGCCTGAATGGGCATGGCCACTGCAAGCACATGGAGATTTGGGGATACATAATCCCTTCAACAAAGGAATTCACTCTCTTGAGCACTCTCCGGACTCTAGTTGCTTGTATGTTCCTGGCTTGCTCTTTGCTTCCTTACATTCGCTTATTTGGCCCATGGCCATGTGGACTCCACACACAACCTAGCCTGATGCTGTATTACGCTATGTAAATATGGAATGGAACTCTGGACACTGGTTCTGATTTTACCTCTACTGAAACCACAGCTACTCTTCTATGACCAGACTAAGGGAAATGGGACTTTTTCCGTGGAAATAAAGCTTTCTACAATATCTCATTCTCCAATGGGGGCTTCTACAAATGCTGATTTCAGTGGTATCCCAAGAACTCCACCCCCAATAGCAACAGGGAGAGATGAGCTACTCTTCTATGCTATAAGAGAAGTACAATATTATATTAGTTTGAGGTGTCCAACATAGTGATTAGACACCTATGTAACTTACAAAGTGATCACCCTAATATGTCTAATACTCATCTGACACCATACATAATTTTTACAATATTATTGACTACATTTCTTATACTGTACTTTACATCCTCAATGACTAATCTGTAACATCAATTTGTACTTATTTTCTCTATTAAATTTCTTTTAATTTCTTTATTGATTAAGTTGTTACATATGTATCCTTATTCCCCCATTAGGCCCCCCCCCCCCACTCATGCCCTCAACCCCCTGTTGTCTGTATCCATTGGTTAGGCCCATATGCATGCATACAAGTCCTTTGGTTGATCTCTCCCCTTACCCCCATGCTCCCCTACCTTCCCTCCAAGGTTTGATGGTCTGATTGATGTCTCTGGTACTGTTTTTGTTCATCAGTTTATGTTGTTCATTATATTCCACAAATGAGTGAGATCATGTGATACTTATCTTTCTCTGACTGGCTTATTTCACTTAGCATAATGCTCTCCAGTTCCATCCATGTTGTTGCAAATGGTAGGAATTCCTTCTTTTTTATAGCAGCATAGTATTCCATTGTGTAGATGTACCACAGTTTTTTAATCCACTCATCTGCTGATGGGCAAAGTAGTTTTTTGAGGAAACTCTATACTGTTCTCCACAGTGGCTGCACCAGTCTGCATTCCCACCAGCAGTGCACCAGGGTTCCTTTTTCTCCACATCCTCGCCAGCACTTGTCCTTTGTTGATTTGTTGATGATAACCATTCTGACAGGTGTGAGATGGTACCACATTGTCGTTTTGATTTGCATCTCTAGGATAATTAGTGACTTTAAGCATGTTTTCATATGTCTCTTGGCCTTCCTTCTGTCTTCTTTCGAAAAGTTTCTATTTAGGTCCATTGCCCATTTCTTGATTGGATTGTTTATCTTCCTTTTGTTGATTTGTATGAGTTCCCTGTAAATGTTGGAGATTAAACCCTTATCAGTGATAGCATTGGCAAATATATGGCCTAACCAGTTTGGTTCAGTGGATAGAGCATCAGCCTACAGACTGAAAGGTCCCAGGTTCTCTTTCATTGATGTTTCTCTCTATCACTCTCCCTTCCTCTCTTTAATAAAATATGTTAAAAAAACATTGGCAAATATGTTCTCCCATGTAGTGATCTTTTTTGTTGTTTTGTTGATGGTTTCTTTTGCTGTGCAAAAGCTTTTTATTTTTATGTAGTCCCATTTGTTTATTTTCTCTTTATTTTCCATTGCCCTAGGAGCAGTATCAGTGAAGAAGTTCCTTCGACATATGTCTGCTGCCTGTGGATTCCTCTAGTATTTTTATGGTTTCCCATCTTATGTTTAAGTCCTTTATCCATTTTGAGTTTATTTTTGGGTTCTTGTCCCAGCCTTACAAAGGGTTCTGAATTCTGGAGAAAGGTGCTGCACATAGATGATTAAAGAGCCCAGAGGTGAAAGATAATTTTGAAAGGCATTGGGGGTCAGAGGGTCATCAGCTGAAAGAACTAGAGACTCTTTCCTTGCCTGGGTTCCCATGCTTCTATTATAACACAATTTGTCCTGAGGCAAAGTGGATATATACACTTCAAAGGGTAGGGTATCAAAGAGTAGAATACAGAAGCATTATCAGTTTGGGGAATAGCCTACAGTTGTTCAGGTGTTTGGCCAACAGGAGGCAATAAAATGCCCTGAGCTGTCTGGCAGCAGACAATCCTGTCCAGGTTTGGGGGAAGTGCTGTTTAGCCGTTTCCAACAGGTAAACTACACATGTGGCTCACCCTTGTTGTTGAGCCGCCCAAGTCCCAACAACCTTTTGACGGAACTCTTGTAATTATTACATTCTGGAATTGGTTTCTGGCAGTCTTGTGTGCTAACAGCAGGAGAGGAAGGTTCAATCCACCTGGAATTATTTTTATATTACTCCTTTCAGTGGTTGGGTGGGACCCTTTTGAAAAAAAAAAACAGTAGGAAATAAACATATATTTGGCATATTAGATGCTATTTCAGAATCTTATAACTAGTACATAATCATATGCCATCTAAGAATTTTCTTCATGGGTGTTCATGTTGCATAGCTTTCTTTCTTCTTTTGGTCAAATGTGTTTATATACCTCAAGGCAGAATTTAGCCAATAATATCCACTGATAGCTGGAAAGAAAGATTACACTTGGGATTTCAAAATTATTTTCCATAATCTATCAAATGTGTTAAAAAAGGTTTCACCTTATATCAATTATTGATCCTAATTCCTTCAAGGGAAGATCAAACATTGAACATGACATAAACTTGTTTAGGGCCTGTTCGGTGATTATTCCTGGTGGTGAGGGTTTGGAACCATCCACTCAGAAGGTTGAGGGACTGGAGATAATTTAATTTTCCTTCCTGCCTGCTCACCTCTGAGGGACATCTTTCTCTACTTTTCTTGGCTAAAGTAGGAAAATCAACTCATTGGAGGGGAATATCACATCAAACTGTTTTTACACCTTTGACTACTTTAAATTCTCAAAACTAATGAATTTTAGTCATGTCATCAGTGATAATTAAAAGCCCAAACTCTGGATTATGCATGATAGATCAAAAGAACAACAGCCCAAAAGAACCAATTAAAGGTAGTGGTAACCCCACTACCCAAAATGCTTGAGAAGTTTGAGGAGCAATAACCTTGATAGGGGCCACTGTTGACTGAGATATAGATTTGGGTCTTAGATGGTTGTTATGTCATGATTATGAGGCTGGTACATTGATGGCTTCTTAAGACACCAGAAGTCCAGGAAAAGAGAAGACTGATATGAAAGAAACAAAAGAGGCTTTGAGCATCCCTATAGATTCAGAAAGCTGTAATGCTGAAGAAAAAGTGGTTTCCAGAGGCACCCTGAAAGACAAGACAAGATGGATCTCCTCAGCTGGCTGCCAGGGGAGGGGCAGGCTTCGGAAATACAAGTCGGCTTCTGGGGCAGAAAAACAAGGATGATATTCAGGCCTGGAGAGAAAGAGTCTTTCTTCCTCTGTGACCAAGATCAGAGTCACATGATTTGGCAAAGGCTCACTTCAGGAACAGAAATGAGATTGGAAACAATTAAAATACTCTTAAGATCATAATGGTGGTGATGGTGATGATGAGTGTCTTTTACTGGGCATGCACCGTGAGCCTGTCTCTCTGCTGAGCATCTGACCAGCAGTGCCTCAAGCTCCCAACACTCTAGCAGCACCAGGCCATCTCACACCCCCACCTGCAGGTGAGGGGAGTGAGAATGAGTGGAGTTAGTCAGCTGGCCCATGGTCACGATGCTAGAAAGTGGCAGAGCTGGGGTTTGTCCTATTTACATTTGTATGAAGTTTAATTAGAAAGCTAATGACAACATAGTAAAATGTTTATGTAGTTTAGGTGCCATAATGGAGAAGGCTCTTATCCCGAGATTTTGACTTTCTTACTCCTTAGTGGCATTTTTAATAGTAGAGTGTATAGATTTACTGGATATGCAGCTCTTTGTTTTGGTCCAATTAATGCTTTTGTTTCACAAAATATAAATAAGTTGAAGTTTATATATTACCATTATTTTTTAATGTTTTTTTTTTGTTATATGATATTGGAAGATATGGGGAAAACTCAGAACACATTTTATGTTTATATTTTACTATTAAACTTGAAAAAAGTACTTGAAGTTAGAAAAAAAATTATTCTTATAAATAAAGTGGCCAAGAATATAAAGATGCAACCAAATAAGCTAAGACATATAACTTAATATATAGATAAGCTTTTCTTACAACTTTCAAGGGTTGCTGTAAATATCTAATGTTTTGTCACAGACTAGTAGTCTGAAAAGAGTTTGCTCTTTCTAATTTCTTATTCCCTTGTGCATAACTCTCTGTGCTTCTGCTTTTGAAGAAATTGTGCATAACTTCTTCTCTGTATCAAGGGGCTACATTCTGTTGAAAGGACCTAATCTTAATGATTTAATAATTGTCTAGGGGATGTCAGTCACAGTGATCAATTTTTAAATGTATGTTACATGTAGAGTAAGGTAAAAGACAAAAGGAACTAAACACAAACAAAAATATAAGTATCTTTTTCATAATTCTTCTTTCTAGTAAGAGGAAGAAAATATACCTGGTATGTGCTAAGCAGCCAGCCAGCTACGTGATTGGCATATATTATCTACCTTCAACCTCAAAATGACCAAGACAAACAGAGATTATTAATCCATATTTAGTAGCTAAGAAAATTGAAATCTCAAGAAGTTAATTAACTTCCCTCACTATAATGTAGCTGGGAAATAGTAAAGAAAAGATTTCAAGTTAAGACTACAACACATCAAGGGGAACATTATGTAAAGTATACGATTATCTAACCACTAAATTGTACACCTGAGCCAATACAAAGTAAAATTGCAAGAAAAAAAATTACAATGCCTCAAAAGCAATGCTCCTTAAAAACACAATTGTTTAAAAGTTGTTTGTATCAACATTCCATTTCAAAAGTGTTCTAGAATTATCTGATAGGTATTATACATAGGTATTATAAGATGTTTTAACATTTTCCTATGTTAACATAAAAAACCATTGAAACCTGTAAAGAATTTTTGTGAGTTTATTTGAGCCAAACTGTCAACATATGCCAGGAAGCAGAACTTCAACGAATTGAGATAATGCTCCAGAGAATGGCGGGTTACATGTGTATTTATACATTGCAATCAAAGGAAAGGGATATAGGTGGGTTACATGAAATTGGTGACTGACTAGAGGTGGGAGAAAGCAAAGTGGGAAAACCCCTGGTATTGGATAAAAAGTAAAATGATAGACACATACTTAGGTGGTTGCAGGAACAATTAACATGAGAATGAAGGAATTTGTGGTATCTGTCCTGATGGCCAGCACATTAGGTTGTGCCCCAAGGGGTCCAGAAAAAGGGAAGTTACCGGTTACCCAGACATTTCAAAGGGTATATTATTATAGATCCAAAAAGACAGATAGGCTCAGTTAAGGTAAAGGTTGACCTTATCAGTGAAGATACCAGCCTACGAGGTGACTACCCACCATAACTGCTTTTAGTTAAAGTTTAATTTCAGACCATCTTTTGTGGTTACTTTAGGTCTCTGAGTTTGCAAGACTGTCATGCAGGCCTTCCCTCAGCATGTCAGGTTAGCATGTGGCCCCTTCCATCCACACCTATCATTGTTAATATGTTTTATTTATTTTTTTGACAAATAGTGAATGTTTCTTTTGCTATTGCTCATTCCCCTGCAATCACATAGAATACAAAAAGCAGTGAAATCAGAAATAGTTTGGTCATTGAATGCGATTACATTTGGATTGAGGGCACTTTATTGCCTACTTGTGGATAAATTTCACATTTCAAAATTTATATAAACGAACATTGTCAAAATTGTGATAATATTGCTTACATTAGCATCCTTAAGCTTTTCCAATTCTGCACTGTATTTCAATTTATTTCTCATTCTTATGGTCAACATATTTATCATTATATTATGGTTCTTATTCTTCTGACACATTGGTCACTCCTCTTTGTCCCTACTTACATTTCTAGTGGTTGACAGTACTTATCTGATATTGTAGTTGATATTTATGAGCTCTAGCCTTATTTCTATTACTATGATTTTAGAAAAGATACTTAAATAATAAAGCACTCAATTTCCTCATGTAAAAAATGGGGAAAATAAATTACTTTTTTCATAAGACTGTTGTGAGAATTAAATTAGAAAATATATTAGAGGATTACCTCAATTTGTGGTACAATAAGTTTAATATATATCTTAGCATTACTTAATAGTATTTGTATTGTGTACTCAGTACTTAATATAAAATATCAATTGTTTTAAATCCTGTGGAAATTTATACAACATCTCTTGCAAGATCCTTATAAGACACTGTACCTAGAGAACCGATGTGCACAATTGCACAGACTATGCAAAGTAAAAGTCCAGGTAGCATCCTATGCATAGATTATGATCTGTATTATATCACATGATGTAATACAATGCATTGATCCCTGAATCTAGGAGAATAAAACCAGAACCTCCCTAACAGAGTGTTATAGCCTATCTCCAAGTCACTAATATCTACAGTGATAAGCTTACCTATTCTAAAGCAAGTTCATTTAAATTTTCTTGAATTTATTGGAGTGACATCTATACTAATAATAGAGGAATGTACAAATTGTCCGGGATGTACAAATTATCCAAAATAATAGAGGAATGTACAAATTGTCCATCATAATAACAGTAACAACCAAACAGCAGGCTGCTTGGGGCAACCAGGCCAGCAGGGGGGTTAGTGAGGGACAACCAAATGACTGAACAGCTGGCTGCTTGGGGTGACCAGGTCGGCAGGGGGTCAGTTGGGGGAGCCAGGCCTGCAGGGGAGGGCAGTAGGGGGTGACCATGCCTGCAGGGGAGGGCTGTTGGGAGTGACTAGGCCTGCAGGGGAGGGCAGTTGGAAGGGACCAGGCCTGCAGGGGAGGGCTGTTGGGAGTGACCAGGCATGCAGGGGAGGGCAGTTGGGGGCAATCAGGCTGGCAGGGAGGGCAGTTGGGGGTGATCGAGCTGGCAGGGGATCAGTTAGGCATCAATCTGGCTGGCAGGGGAGCAGTTAGGGGTCAATCAGGCTGACAGGCAGGTGTGTGGTAGGAGGCAGTGGTCCCAGATTGTGAGAGGGATGTCTGACTGCAGGTTCGACTGTCAGCCTAAACCGACAGTCCAACATCTCCCAAGGTGTCCCAGATTGGAGAGGGTGCAAGCTTGGCTGAGGGACACCCGCCCATGCACAAATTTCATGCACCAGGCCTCTAGTTGGTTAATAAAATTGTGTAGGCTTCAGGTGTACAATTCTATAATATGTCATCTGTATATTGTATTGTGTGTTACCACCCAAAGTCAAGTCTCCTTCTGTCACCATTTCTCCCTCTTTATTCTTTTCTACCTCCCTCACCCCCCTTTCCCTCTGATAATTATTATACTATTGTCTGTATCTATGTAATTTCTTCAGCTTTTTCACCCAGTCATGCAAGACCCCTCCCCTCTGACAGCTGTCAGTCTGTTCCCTGTATTGATGAGTTTACATCACCTCATACCTGTTAGAATGACTATCATTAATAACTTAACAAACAACAAGTGTTGTCTAGGATGTGAAGAAAAGAAGACCTTTGTGCACTGTTGTTGGGAATACAGATTGACGCAGCTGCTATAGAAAGCAGTATGGAGGTACCTAAAAAAATTTAAAATGGAACTGCTTTATGACCAAGCAATTCTACTTCTGGGTATATATCCAAAGAAACCCAAAAAAGCAATTCAAAAGAATACATGCACCTCTATGCTCACTGTAGTGTTAATTATTATAGCCAAGATTGGAAACAGCCCAAGGTCTCATCAGCAGATGAGTGGATAAAAAAGCAGTGATACATTTACACGATGGAGTACTATTCAGCTGTAAAAAAATAAGGAGATTTTACCTTTTGAAAAAGCATGTTTGGACCTGGAGAGTATTATGCTAAGTGAAATAAGTGAAAGAAAGCAATGTAGATGTAGTTTATGAATGTGAAGGAGCTATGTCCTTAAAAGATAGGCCCCTTTCTAGGCCCAAAAGATGAAGAATGATGGTTGAATTAGGTAAGTGTGGCAATCTTGTTCCCCTATGCCAGAGGTCAGCAAACCGCGGCTTGAGAGCCACATGCGACTCTTCCTCATTTTATAATGGAGTCTTTAGGGTTTTTTTATGTACAATAACTGTCATGTGCAAATAAGGACAATTTTACTTCTTCTTTTCCAATTTGGATGCCATTTATTTCTTCTTCTTGTATAATAGCAATGGCTAATACTTCCAGTACTATGTTGAACAGGAGTGGTGAGAGTGGGCATCCCTGTCTTGTGCCTGTTCTTAGGGGAAATGGTTTTAGTTTTTGCCCATTGAGTATGATGTTGGCTGTGGGTTTATCACATATAGCTTTTATTATATTGAGGTATGATTCCTTCTATTCCCACCTTGCTAAGAGTTTTTATCAAAAAAGGGTGTTGGATTTTGTCAAATGCTTTTTCTGCATCAAATGATATGCCTATGTGATTTTTATTTCTCAATTTGTTTATGTGATGTATCACATTTATTGATTTGCGAATATTGTACCATCCTTGCATTCCTGAGATAAAATCTACTTGGTCATAGTGTATGATCTTTCTGATGTACTGCTAGATCCGATTTGCTAGAATTTTGTTGAGGATTTTGGCATGTATGTTCATGAGGGATATTAGTCTGTAATTCTCTTTCATTGTGTTGCGTTTATCTGGTTTTGGGATTTGGGTGATGCTGGCTTCATAGAAGGAGCTTGGAAGTGTTCCTTCCTCTTGAATTTTCCTGGAATAGTCTGAGGAGGATAGGTTTTAGTTCTTCCTTGAATGTTTGGTAAAACTCCCGTGTGAAGCCGTCTGACCCCTGGCTTTTGTTTGCTGGAAGCTTTTTAATGATTGCTTCAATTTCTTCCATAGTTATTGGCCTATTGAGATGTTTAGATTCTTCCTGATTGAGTTTGGAAGGTTGTATTTTTCTAGGAATATGTCCATTTCCTCCAGGTTGTCCAGTTTGTTGGAATAGAGTTGTTCATAGTATTTTTTAAAAATCTGTTGTATTTCGGTGGAGTCTGTTTTTATTTCTCCTCTTTCATTTCTGATTTTGTTTGTTTGGGTCCTCTCTCTTTGCTTCTTGGTGAGCCTGGCTAGAGCTTCATCAATCTTGTTTATCCTTTCAAACAACCAGCTCTTGGTTTTGTTGATCTTTTGTTTTTTTTTTTGTTTTTTTTGGTCTCTATGTCGTTTATCTCTGCTCTGATCTTTATTATTTCCTTCCTTCTGCTTACACTGGGCTTTTCTTATTGCTCTCTTTCTAACTCTTCGAGTTGTAGGGTTAAGTAATTTATTACCATTGTTTCTTGTTTTTTGCATTATGCTGGTAGAGCTATGAACTTCCCTCTCAAGACTGCTTTTGCTGTGTCCCATAGATTTTGGATTGTTGTGTTTTCATTGTCGTTTGTTGCCATGATGTTCTTTATTTCTTCTTTGATCTCTCTGGTAACCCAGTCATTGTTTAATAGCATGCTATTTAGTCCTCATGTGTTTGATTTTTTTAGATTGTTTATATTGTATTTGATTTCCAGTTTTATGCCATTGTGATCTGAGTAGATGCTTGATATGATTTCTATCTTCTTGAATTTGAAGAAACTTTGCCTGTGACCCAATATATGGTCTATCTTCGAAAAACCCATGTGCACTTGAGAAGAATGTATACTCTGTGGCTTTGGGGTAAAATGTTCTCAAGATGTCAATTAATTCCATCTGGTCTAGTGAGTCATGTAGGATTGATGTTTCTTTGCTGATTTTTTGTTTAGAGGATTTGTCCAATGCTGATAGTGGGGTATTAAAGTCCCCTACTATGATTGTATTGCTGTCAATCTCTCCCTTGATATCCTCCAGGTGGTCCTGTATTGGGTGCAGATATGTTTACCAGAGTTATTTCTTCCTGTTTGATTGCTCCCTTTAGTATTATGAAGTGGCCTTCATTAAATCTTTTTATGTCCTTCACTTTGAGGTCTAATTTGTCAGATATAAGTATTGCTACCCCAGCTTTCTTTTCATTTTCATTTCCATTTACCTGAAAAACCTTTTTCCATCCCTTCACCATCAGTCTGTGTGGGTCTTTTTTTCTGAGGTGGGTTTCCTGTAGACAGATATATGGGTCGTGTTTTCTTATCCAATCAGTTACCCTATGTCTTTTGATTTGGGTATTTAATCCATTTACATTAAAGTTATTATTGATAGGTACTTGTTTGTCACCATTTTTATTCTTTACCCCTGTGTTCCTTCTTCGCTTCCTATCTCTTCTTTTTACAGCAGACCCTTTAGCATTCTTTGCATTGCTGGTTTGGTGGTAATAAACTCCCTTAGTGCCTTTTTTGTCTGTGAAGCTCCTGATTTCACCCTCAATTTTGATTGATAGCCTTGCTGGGTACAGTATTCTTGGACTCAGACCCTTCCTTTGCATAACTTTGAATATTTCATTCCATTCCCTTCTTGCCTGATGTGTTTCTGTTGAGAAATCAGTTGCTAGACTGATGGGGATCCTTTGTATGTAACTTTCTGTCTCTCTCTGGCCACCTTTAAGATTCTTATTTTGTCATTGGTGTTTGCCAATTTAATTATAATGTGCCTTGGTGTCGGTCTTTTCGGGTTCCTTTTGCTTGGGACTCTGTGAGCTTCTTGGATTTGTGTGGGTTTTTTCCTTTCCTGTATCAGGGAAGTTTTCTGTCATTATTTCTTCAAACAGGTTTTCTATTCGTTGCTCAGTTTCCTCTCCTTCTGGCACCCCTATTATGCAGATATTGTTTTATTTTATTTTGCGTTCTCCCAAAATTCTCTTAGGTTCTCCTCCTGCTTTTTAATTTTTTTTTTGGAAGCTGCTCTGCTTGGGTATTTTTCCTACCTTGTCCTCTAGCTTACTGATGTGGTCCTCTGCTTTTTCTAGTCTACTGTTGAAGCTTTTTAATGAGTTCTTTATAGCAGCGATGTCATTTTTCATTTCTTCTTGGTTCTTCTTCATTTCCTCTTGGTTCTTACACGTATTATTGAATTTGTCTTCATTCTTTTCAGCCACGTTATGACCGTTTCTCTGAATTCTTTCTTTAACAGGTTGCTTGCCTCCATTTTGTTTACTTCATTTTCTGGTGATGCCTGCTTTTCTTTCGTATGTGGGCTGTTTCTTTGTCTCCCCATGATCTCTATTCTCCGGGTGTCTGGTTTTGTAGTTCTCTCTCTCCTGCATTGATTTAATGACACAGAATACAACACAACAAGGCACAACACATAAGGCACTGAACACAAATGTATTCACAATAACTAATAACCCTAAATAAAGATCACCACCAAGGGAAAGAGAATTAGGGGATAAGAAAGAAAGAAGAGGAAAAAAAGAAAAAATAAAAAAAAAAGGAGTGCAAAACTGAAATTGGGAAAAGAAAAAAAAATAGATACAAAAGAATGAGAATAAGAAAGAAGAGGGAAAAATAACTATTTATATGGGGAGAAAACTCCAATAGAACAGCCACTAATCCCACCAAATGCCAGCAACAAATACCTAGAGATGAATGCAAACTACAAACAACAACTAATATCAAGTGAATTGAGGGGAAACAGAAGCAAAAAAAACAAACAACAAAAAAACAAAAAGAAAAAGCGAAACAATCTCACAAAGAAGCATATAAAAAACAATATAATCAACAATCAATCAAACAACAACAAAAGGACAGAGAGAAAAGAAATTGGCTAGTGACGAAAGAGAAGAGAGAAGTGTGTATGGACTTGGAGCAGGGGAATGGAAATTAGATCTATAAGTAGGGTGAAATTTTAACAGGTGGTAAAAAGAAGGAATAGGGAAAATCTACAGCAGGAATAGGGTAAGAGAAACAGGACAACAAAAGGGAAAAAATGAGGACGAGAGTGTTGGCATAAAGGTAAAGTTGAGTAGAGTAAAATGATTCTAAAGGAAAGATTAAAATAGAATGTAGGACACTAATCCCAAAGTAAAATAAAGAGAAAATAAAATGACACTTGTTTAAAAAAGGTAAAAGAGTAGTAGTAATAATACTGATTAAAAATAAAAAATGTAATAATTAAAAAGTTAAAATCAAGTGAGAAAAAAAGAAAAAAAATACTTTCTTAAGTAAAAGATGAAAAAAAAGTAAAAATAAAAATGTGCAGTAGTGAAGGTCATTCACTTCCTCTGCTGTTCTGTTTGGAATGCCTGTTTCCTAGTCAGGACAATATTGAAGTTCCCTGCGTTCCACTGCTCCTCAGTGTTGTAGGCCCACAGTCCTGATTTTCAAGCAGGCAGTACTTCTGTGTTTCTTATACTCCTTTATTTGTGCTTACATAAGAGTCAACTTGTGATTCAACTTCTGGGTGGCAGTGTTTCTGGATTGACCTCCGGGTCTATAGGTCTTCTCTAGCTAGTGTTTAGACTTTGTTTTCCCTGTGGCACTTAATACCAGTTTGAGGGAATGGTCTGCCCCAGAGCTGGTTCTCTGATGGTTATTCCCCATTCTGATCCCCAGGTTCCACACAAAACAATTTTCCCCTGCAGTCTCTTAAGAGTGTCCCCGATTGGGTGATCCTATGTATTGGGCTTAGTAATCAAAAAGAAGGATTTAAAGAGGACGAAAAGAGAGAGAAAGAGAGAAAAAAGAGTCAGAGTAAGTGCACGAACTCCAGCACTGCGGCGCAAGTCAGTGCAGTCTTTTTTCCCCTTGGGTCTAAGCAGCTGGCACAATTTAAAAAAATTTTTAAGCTGCCCTTTTGCACCCAATTCAGCTACGGGTTGCTTTTTAGAGTTCCCTTCTGTTAGCGGCCCTGTGGATCCCCTTCCACATTTGCTGCTTACTCCAGCCCCAACCGCCACAGATTTTTCTGGGTGCAGACTTCCCTCGGATCCTCCAGCTCTCACCATGCGTGTTTCTCTCTCCTGCCTGGACCACAGACCTCACCTTTTCCCAGGTGAAATCTAACCTTTCCATGAGGAGGCGCAGAGCTCCTCCAAATCTGTGTGCTTGTGCCACTTGGGGACCGCTGTTCCCGGGTTTTCAGCTGTTTGCTGGATGCCTTTGTTGTAGATTTCCAGGATTTTCAGGCTTCCGACAACATCTACTCTCCCCTTCAAGATGGCACACTCTCTGCATCAGAGCCCAGAGCCAGTCACTCTGGGAGGTATCCCAGCAGCAGCAGAGGCTGCCCAGTCAGGGGAACCCCGTCCGGCAATCCCCCACAGCCCCTTGGAGTATAGCTGTCCCTCAACTCACAAACACTCTCCATGTGACCACACACTCTTCTTTTGTTCTCTCACTCACACACTATCTTGCAGTCTGCCTTCCCGTTTGCAGCCATCTTCTCTCCATTTACAGCCATTCTTTATTCATTGCCTCCTACCTCATCTCATTGTAAACCTCACTCACTGATTTAATTAAATAAGTTGATATTATCTCACTTTTATATGCAGGATTTCAGATTCAAAGAGGCATAAAAAATGATCACATGAACATGTAGCACAGGTTATTAAATACAATATTTGATAATATGGAAATTCCTTTTCTTTTATTTCAAGTCCCTGATATTACTACTTCCATTTCCTTACTTTTTTCCAGGTATCTGACAAAATTCATAATACACTGTAATTTAACAATGGGCACCTAACTGCTAAATCAAACATTAGATTTTTCAGGTAATTCACCTTGATCTTCAAACGCCCCTTACAGTTTGATAATAAAATTAATGTAGCATATCGATAAAACTATATATTTACAATTTTGGGGAATTTACATTCCACTTTCTCATAGTTCATTTTATTTATTTTTATAAATAATTATACTAGAAAATCTAAATTATTGCCATTTAATATTTGAGACAACTGAGGTTCAGAGAGTAAAATGTAATTGGTGCTGAATTCAGTCATTAACTTTGATATTTTTTCTTCCCAGACATCTTCATAGATGTTCCCTTACTATTTAAAGTATATACTATAGCACATTAGTGATATTATTCCAATAAAATATATATTTACTGGGCACAAGTTCTGTGCCAGACCATATGCAAAACTTTCACTATGCTATTTAATCTTCACAACAATCCTATGACTTAAACATCACTATTACTATTATTATCCTCACTATTATTTTCATTATAATTATTGATGAGGGTGAAACAAATTTTCTCAAGAGCCAATTAATAGCAGAACTTGGATTTAAACATAGCATTTGAGTTTAGAACCTCTAAATGAACAAATAACCGCCTAACTTGCTTCATATTTTATTACCTGGTGAGTAGAATACTAACTATATAATGCAAAGAACTATGGTTTTGATGTGTATGTTTTCAGTACATATCAAATGCTTGCATTTTGGTGTTTTATGAAAGTTTTACATAAAATAATATTTAACTATATATGTATATATACATATAGTATATTTTTTAATATTTGTCACAAAATAATCACAAATTATTTACTAAATTTAAAAAGTTTAAGAAAGTAATGTTTTATTAATATATTCTCATCCTAAAATAATATAATTTAAATTATTTTGATAATTTTAATAAATAATTATATATTTATATTTATTAAGAAATACATATGTCTATATTAAAATTGATGCCAACGTAAGTTTATTCTCTGATAGAAACACTACTCATAGATTGGTTCTTTTTAATTAGCTGTTATAATTTAAAAACTAATACATTTTTAGTTTTATTTTACTTAGAAAATTCCTTGATTAAAATATGCCATTTAAAAATATTTTCCTTTAAAATAGAACTTTAAAGATGTAAGTGGCATATGCCAATCAAATATTTTATGGATTCCTTTATCAATACACTAAGTATGTATTTATATTAAACAGATTAAAAATTAATCAAATATTCTGCAAAACATGATATATATTTATGCTAGGTAATTCAAGCTAATTATAAATTAAAGATTTCTAAATGAAGATCATGGCATGCAAGTGAACACTTTTATTCCTGTACATGTGAATTTTTTTACTGGAAGAATTATTATTCTAATTGAATACTACATATAGTTAATAGAAGAAAAACTGGATATATACCCTATTCTCTATCTCATAATTAGATAGCTAAGAAGCAGTTTTTATACACTGAATGTGGAGAGAAATACATCCTTCTTTAAAGCTATGGGAAATAGTATGTGATAAGTTATGAGCTAATATAGCTATGTAGAAATATTTATAAACTCTAGCTTATAAATGTCAGAATAATGAACCACCAAGTTATCTGAAATGTAGTTTGAAATCATGCTTATTATATTACACAAAGGAGCTCCCAAATTACTAAGGCAACACACAACAAAACATGTTTAATTGCTCTCTATTACAATGACATTCTGATAACAAAATTTTATTTAATAATTGAACAATCATTTTCAAGTGCCTTAGGAGTACTACAGAAAATACAGAGATGAGTAAAATATGCTTATTCAACTTCAAGGTGTTCATTAATGAGAGAGATACTAAGCAAAGCTATTCTATTGCAGAGCAGAATTAAGTAAATGTTACGAGAAATATAAAGCATCTATTCAACAGCAGAGAAATGCAAGCAATTAATTTCCCTTGGAGAGAACTCAGGCAGCCAATTTCAAGATTTAAATCTCAGCTATAAAATGACTTGGGGGAAAACTAGATAAGTCCAGCAAACTTTATTAGTTAGTGTAGAGTATTCTTAGCACCTGATGCAGGTTATGCAATGGTTTTTAGCTTCATGAGCGTTTTGACTATTTTTCTTTGTCTTTACAAGAATTTTAGTGTAAACCTGAAGAAGCCCCAAGTATTCCTAGCCTTTTGGCATTTAAAATTAAAATGTGCTGCTATTTCCTAAAATATATATATTAATGATATCATCTTCCCTCTCCAGCTGACCATATGCCTTCCATCCTTTATCTAGTTAGCTGATTAAATTGTAAAATGGTATCATAGGGGATATATACTAAACCTATTGATGAATCTACTCACTTTCTCTGATTTCTTTATTCCTGTTTAGTAAGTTTTTGTAAAAATAGTTTGCAGTTTTGTGGGATGGCACTTCAGATCAGGGTGTTGAACTGAGCTCTCACCTCATCCCCCTCCTACTTCCCCCACAAACACATGGAGATGCTGGTTCAAATGTGGAAAAAAATGTCTTAGATTTTTATTGAATAAATCTTGAAACCAAAAACAAGGAAATAAATAAGCAGAGCAAGAAGGCATCTTAAATTAATATTCATATAGAAGAGATAGAGGTGAAACCCTCATAGTTGTTAAGAGAAGATATTTGTAATAACAAATGGAGACTAATGGGACTCTGTAACTTGCAAAAGCAGAGTCAAATTTCCATTGTTGCATTGTTTCTTTTGTGGATGTACAGTCCTGCTAATCATCCACAAGTAACTCCCAGCCATATATTTTCATCCTCACCATTTAGTTATCCACGATACTATATACCTATTACCTGTTAAATGTTCCCAGATCCTACTGCCTCTTCTCCATTCATTATGTTAGGTTTCTTTCTTTTGTTATTTAAATAATATCTAGCTTGCTTTCTTAAAGTTGGATTTCTTCTATAATATTTTAGCATTCATAATGATATTCTTATATTATGAATGTGAAGGAAAAATTCAGTGATCTTCCCCTTTCCTTGTATTCCATGACTCTCCATTACCAATGATGCTAAACCATAGGAAGGAATAGATTGATCTGTTAATTTCAAAGCAAAAGAGCCATTAAAATGAAAGTTATAACAACTAGTAATACAATTCTAATGCTGAGCTCAATGAAGGAAAATCCTGCCTATAGACTTAATTATATGAATGTTCAGTTTTGAATTAAAATTAAAAACAGGTTATAGTCAGGATTTTAAATTTTATTTTGGGTAATATATCAGACTAGAGGTCTGGAGTACAAAATTCGTGCACAGGTACAGTTCCTAGGCCTGGCTGGCAATTGAAGCCTGAGTGTTTGGATGGAAGGGCAGGTCCCAGCTGACCTCTGGGCCCTAGGCAGCACCTGGGTCCCCGGACCCCTACTTGCCCCCCTCTGCCTGAGTCACAGTGCCCGAGTCCCCACGTGGAGATGTGATAAGCACGGCTAGACAATGTGGGCCGGGCTGCCCCACGGAAGCTGGGTGGGCAGTGCACTTTCTCCCAGCTGGCTTCAGCAGACCAGCTCCTGCACGAACCCACAGTGAGCCCGACCGGCCCCTGCAGTCTTGGAAGCCCATTGGGGCTGGCAGCACCTCCACTGCCATCCGCTGCCAGTGCCTCGTCATTGATGCCCACCATGTTCTGTGCCACCCCTGGTGGTCAGTACATGTCATAGCGAGCGGTCGAACTCACGGTCAAACTCCTGGTCAAGGGGGCAATATGTATATTAGGCTTTTATTATATAGAATTATTTAATAAATTTAGATTTTGAAACCAAAATGTGTCAGTAACTTTCAAAATGCGATGCAATATATATCCTAAAACATTCTATGGAATGTATTCTGTATGCATATTTTAGATCTGGAACATGCCTTTAAATTATTTTCAGAGAAAAGTATCTCAAAAACCAAATTCATCTTTGCTGTCAAACATAGTTTCAACATTTCTCCCATGTACATTCTCACCTGAAACCACATTAATTTGTATACATAAAATTAAAATACATATACATGTAACATTAGCTTTTGTCTAATTTGCTTCTTTCATACATGCCAGGTAAAGAATATGTTATACTACTGGTGCCTTTAAAATGGAGCATTACACAAGTTCCCCAGGGGAAAATTATGTTTTGTTTCAGTGGTTTTATTCAATTTGTATGATAATATTTATGATTATTTTTATGATGGTTATTGTTAATTTTGGTATCTCTTATTCCTGGTCATAATGTAATTCTGTATATTCTCTAAGCACTCAGTGTTATTAGAGGGCTATATAAATATATGTTATTCATTTATTTATCTTTCTAGTTAGCTACATATATACTATAAACACATATGAATATATGTATACATGTACATGTATACATGTATGCATATAAATGTATATCTATATCTATATCTATATCTATATCTATATCTATATCTATCTATCTATATATCTATCTATCTATCTATATATATATAGATAAGAGACCAGAGAACCGGCCAATCAGCCAGTCACTGTGATGCACATTGACCTCCAGGGGGCAGATGCTCAACGCAGGAGCTGACGAGAGACAGCACTCTGGGACCCCTCAGGGGACTTTGGACTGCCAGTTTCAGCATGATCCCCGCAGTCCAGGCTGAGGGGCCCCACCAGTGGACGAATCCATGTACTGGGCCTCTAGTATAAATTATAAATAGTAAGAAAGAGATTTTAAAATATTTTTTAAAATTAAAAATCAAAGAAATGCATGTGTAGCAAGAGGATTTTAAGTGGGCCCAGCTGGTGTGGCTTAGTGGCTGAGTGTCAACCTATGAACCAGGAAGTCACAGTTTGATTCCCAGTTAGGGCACTTGCCCAGGTTGTGCACTTGATCCCCATTGGGGAGGGTGCATGCAGGAGACAGTCAATGAATGTTTCTTTCTTGTCATTGATGTTTCTATCTCCTTCTCCCTTCCTCTCTGAAACCATTAAAAAAGTTTTTTTAAAGTATAATCACTGGGCACTGGCCAGTGTGGTTCAGTTGGTTGGAGTGTCATCTCTTGCACCAAAAGGTACCAGTTCAATAATAAAAGCATATATGCTAATTAAACCAGACATCTTTCCAGATGACCTTCTGGATGAAGCCCGGGCTGCGAGGGAAGCCCAAGTCCCAGGTGCCAGAGGGAAACCGGTGCTGGTAGGCAGCTAGGTGAAGGAAGGCCTACTCTTGCAAAATTTCGTGCATCAGGCCTCTAGTGTGTGTGTGTGTGTGTGTGTGTGTGTGTGTGTGTGTGTGTGTGTGTGTATACACATATATATATTATATGTAGTCACTGCTTATTTAAAAATCTTTACATAGTATCACTGTCATGTCTGGATTTGCTCAACTTGTCTACCTAAAATTCTGTTTCCTCTAATTTCTATGTGAAATAAGTCAGACAGATAAAGAAAAAGACTGCATGTCTTCACTAACAAACAAAGCAAAGTGAAACAAGAATAAACTCCTAGAAACAAAGAACAAATAGAAACAAAGAACAAAGTGGTGGTTGTCAGAGGGTGAGAGGATGGAGGGACAAGTTAAAAGATGAAGGGGTATATTGTCAATAACAGTGTGATAACTTCACATGGTGACAATGTTTACTAGACTTAGTGTGGTGTTCACATTGGAAATATATAAATGTTGTATAACTTTTTACACCTGAAAATAATATACTATTGTATGCCAACTATACTTTAATAAAAAATAAATACAATAAATGTTACCATTTCATTAATGTTGTAAAGTCTATTTTAAATTCAAATTAAAATGAGAATATATCTTTTTTTAGTGATTTCTCCTACACAAAGCTACTAAAGTATTTATTAGTGTTATTTATTTAACTTTCAATAATTAAAATAAATATAAATTATAGCTTTGTGTGATTATAGCTTATTTTGTTTATTAAATTAATTTTGTATGAGTAACTTTTACATCTGAATTTATAATACATTATATATGTATATGTATATAATTTCATTACTTTTGTTCTCAATAATGAAAATCACAAAAATTGACATTACCTATAGGAAAGTGACTTAACACATTATATAAAAGACAATAAATGATAGCTACCACTTAATTAACCCACATGATAAAACATTTTTATTAGTTTTGTAGTTTGTAATTGCCAAATAAAAATATCTAATTTTAGTTGTCTCTATGGAATGAAAAGAACAAGAAAATTATTACTTGAAATGAGTTAGATATAATTAGAATGCTGCTAATTATATATTATTTTAAGGGCCACCAATCAAGGATCCACTATAGCTCAGTAAGTTCATGTGGAAGGTTAATGGCTAGAGAAATTAACTCGATTTATTTCCTATTTCAAACTGTAAAGTCACAGGAAACTTTTTCATCCTCTGTTGATTGAGGAGTGAATGCTTCAGTAACAATTATCATAGCATATTAATGATACAATGAATTGAGAACAGTTTATTTTATCTCAAAATTGCAGCTAGAAATTTCTCTTGTTTAACAATTATAATTATATATTAAAATTAAAATAATTCTAATTTTATTAATTTAGCATTGTATTGAAACAGAGTACTTCAGTTGTCTTAAAGAGGTATGTGTCTAAGATGTTGTGTTCTTGAAAAAAGTACACAACAATGAAAAAAGACCCACATTCACCTCAGATCAAATTATTTATCCTTATTTCCCATATCATAACGCTATCCATTAAATGCTTAGACAAGTCAATATGCTTTAAAAAAATTTGAGATTTTTTTTCTCCCCAAATTATTGTTCAGGAAAGATCTTTCTCCTTGGTTAAATTTATTAATAAACATTTTTTTGTTTGTTTTTGATGTTACTATAAATGGGAATGTTTTCATTATTTCTGTTTTACATAATTTCTTTCAGTGTATAGAAAGATGATTTTTTGTAAGTTTATTATTTTATTTCCACTTTACCTCCTCTCCTCCTCCCCTTAGGCAACAATTAACTTGCTCTATGGGTCTGCTTTTGTTTTGTTTTGTTTCTTCATCTTTTGTTTTGTTTTTGTTTTTTTAGATTCTACATACAGTATAAGTGAGATCTTAAGTATGATACCTTGTCTTTGTCTGCCTTATAACCCTTAGCATAATAACTCCAAGGCCCTGGGGAGCCTTCTTGTCATAATGGCATGCTGGCCTTCCAAGGGGCAATATAGTCGAAGTGTGGCTGCTTCCCTTCCCCTTCTCTGGCAATCCTTCTTGGTTTCTGTTGTCCAGGAGCTTGCTTCAGCCTCACCCCTGGATTCTGGGATTTTCTCAATGTTGTTTTTGTCTATGGATAGTTGCCAGTATATGTTCTACTGAAAGGGATTAAAGCTGGAAACAACCCATGTTGCCATCTTAAAGACATCACTCCCCTGCAACATACTAATTCTAATGTAATTGAAGTCCTACCATTTCTGATTCAGAAAGTGTCCATGAACACTGACTTTAGCTATTCACACTGAATTACAAGAAACATTTATTTAGATGATTTGGATAAATAGTATTTTACATGAAGGAGATGAGAAGAAACATTTATGAAGAAATTAGAAAAACTAAGAAACAGTGGTGCAGTATAAGCCAAAGAAAACATTGCAAATAATAAAGGAGCCATGAGAATAATGAAGGAGCAATAGGGTTGTATGTTAAAGAGATATCAGAGAAGATAATCAGTAATTGGAAGTATGTAATAGATTAACATGGTATAGCTCCTGAATCTGCAAATGCTAGGTGTACACACTTTGTGTATCAGCAAAAGTTATATTAAGTCAAAATATGATAGAGTGCTTTAGTAAAGAAAAATAAACAGTTTGGGATGTACTAAACACATGGTAGTTGATACTACAGGGAATTTTGAAGAATGATAAGAATAGAGAGGGCTTATCTTACCTAATAATATACAAACACATAAATTGACTGTACCTCTGCCATGCCCACAGCCAATCAGGAGTGAGTATGCAAATCAACCCAATAAATATGGAAGGTTAATTTGCATATGCAGGCATGGAGTGGCCAGGAGGGGCGGGACACCTGCTATGAGGGGGGGAGGGGGAGCGGACGGAGCTACAGGAGCCATGACCTGGCCAGAACCAAAGATTTGCAGGCTCCTGGGTGGTCCGGGAGTGAGGACTTGCAGGCTCCTGGGTGGCTGGGAGAGAGGACTTGCAGGATCCCAGGCGGCTGGGAGCGAAGCCAGGGGAAGGCTTATTCTTGCACAAATATCGTGCAATGGGCCTCTAGTCATAATATAAATTTTTAGATAGGTGAAAATACACAACCAAAAGAATCCCTCAAATACTATTTGAATATCTATAATCTTAATGCCTGGAGTCCACCACGTTGATGAGAAAACCAGAGGTAAAAATCAGAGTGTGATGTGGATTGGCAGTCAAATATTTTATATTCTTGAAGGTGGTTTTTATGCCTAGAAAAATATTTTTGTCTTATATTATTTCGAAATACAAAATATGAACAAATAATTTTTTAAACACACACAAAATAGTAATCTCAGAGCTTCTTATCACTAAATCTAAATCTGACCAGAATCAAAGGATGCTCCCTCACTAAGAAAAATCCTATCTAATAAAGAGGAAATATGCTAATTGACTATCACACCGTCAAAAAGATGGAGGTGCCCACAGCCAATAAGGAGGGAATATGCTAATTGATTGCCCTTCCCTCAAAGATGGTGGCACTCACAGCCACAAGATGGTGGCACCCAGTCCCCTCAGCCTCACTGGGGTGGCAGGTACGTGGCAAGGCCGGGCCTGCCCTACAAGCACCTGCCTCTGGAGTCCCCCAATCCCCTCAGCCTCCTAGCTGCCCAGGGCCAGCCCAAAGCACAGGCAAGCCTCAGATGGCAGCTGCCCAGCCACCCAGGGCTGGCCTTAGGCTCAGGTAAGTCTCAGATTGTGGCTGCCCAGCTACCCAGGACCACCCTAGGCTCAGGTAACCAGGGCCGCCCTAGGCTCAGGTAACCAGGGCCAGCCAAGGCTTGCACTGCCAGCAGTGGCAGCAGCAGAGGTGTGATGGGGCATTGCCTTCCCCTGATCACCAGGTCGCCTCTCGCCCCTGAGGGCTTCCAGACTGTGAGAGGGGGTAGGCCGGGCTGAGGGACCCCTCACTCCAGTGCATGAATTTTCATGCACCGGGTCTCTAGTAATTAATAATGCCCTGAGTCAAGCAAGGATTAGCTTATATCCTGATACACTGAGATTACAAATCACTGAGTGGAAAGAGTTTTGCATGAAATGGGGATCTCTTTTCATACTCATGACAATGATGGTACGCACTGAACCACTGGGTCCAATTTAAAATAATTATAGCAAGGCCTTAGCCGGTGTTGCTCAGTGGATAGAGCATTGGCCTGTGGACTGAAAGATCCAAGATTTGATTTAGGTCAAGGGCATGTACCTCAGTTACAGGCTCAATCCTTGGCCCTGGTTGGGGCTTGTGCAGGAGACAAGAAATTGATGTGTCTCTCTCACATTGATGTTTCTCTCTTGCTCTCCCTCTTCCTTCTACTCTCTCTAAAAATCAATGGAAAAATATCCTCAAGTAAGGATTAACAACAAAAAATAAAATAAATAAGGCTGAAATAAAAATAAATTAAAGTTATAGCAGGGATGCATTTATTTAAAGAAATTAGTCTAGTCATATGCTCTACAGCTTCTAAGGCTATGAGCATTACCTACTTCTCAAATCTCATTTGTTTCTATATTCCAAATTTATGATATTGTACCATTCTATTGAGTTCTATTCATATATTAATTTTATGGTCAATTCATTTTCTTTTATTCCCATTAGAGCCAGATCTACAAAGAAATTTAAATGATATATGATTGAATTCTGAGTATTTCAGTGATATGTATGACTTTGTTTTAGGCCTTTTAATGGCAGAGAGAAGTGAGATATGTGAAAAATTGAACTACTGCAAAAGTTAAATGTAATAAGTATAAATTGACGATTAAATCTTATGTCATTCTGATTGAGAAATGCATGCACAGTTTACAATTGGTTAAATGTATCTGGTAGAGGTTATTAAGAGATTTACACTTATTGGAAACATATGGATCTTATATTTTCCTGATTTGGGGCTAACAAAGCTTCTTTAAAAACATTAACTATACATTTTTAAAATTCAGCTTGTTGATAAGGCTTTAATAAAATTACATAATTAATAACAATTAAATTTAAGGGAATACTTAGTATATATATATATATTTACTTTTATTTTATCAGTATAAAGGCATGCTGAGTTATACACATTCATATTAACAATATTGTTCATAGTTATTGGATATTTTATTTAACATTTATGATAATGTGAAAAACTAAAGACCATTCAAGAAAAAAAAAGTGTAAAAGACAAATATTCAGAGTTCTTTAAGATAAATTAAAAACTTTAGAAAATCATAGCCATTAAATATTATTTTTTGAAAAATCAGGTATGAGGAAGATGCATGCAGCAAGAGCAAAGTCACTGCGGACCCACAGTGAATTAATAAAATAATTGTAAACATTGAAGTATTGGGATCAATTGTTGCTATGATTAAAATGTATTTTTATTAACATATGGGTAAAATTGAACCTTATAACTTTTTAATAATTAAAAGTACATTGAAAATGGTCATTTTTAAAAATATTCTGAGTTAGCAAACTGTTATAATTCTTATAAATTCAACAGAGGGTAAACTTTTTAAAACTACTTACAACAAGATGGAGTCAGGAATTGAAGGAGCTCCAGATGGTCTGACTGAAATCTCAGAAGTTAGGAGATTCCACAGGTGCAAGGCTTTTGGTAATACAGATATTTCAAAATCCTTTTGTAAAGTGCTCTAGTGTTTCCTATAGCACACGCTAGTAACAGTTAGTTACAGCAGTGATTCTATTATTCTGATATAGTAACATCATCTGATGAGGTTCAAGTTTGACCATCCCTTGAAGATAATATACATGAAATCAGGCATGTTTATAATTCTTTGCTAATGTAATTTTTGGTTTAAAAAAGTGTTGAAATACTAAAAATGCTTCTTGACTGAAACTGCCAGATACTTTAAATTGATTTTCAAAGTAGTTGTTTAATATGCAAACTCCTACTGTATAAAAGTGCCTGTTTTCCTATCACATTTACCTATATTTTTCATTATAAAACTAGTTTCTTTTTTGGGAAACTGGCAAGTGAAAACACTTACTATTACTTTAAATTATATTTGATTAAATTATGTGATACTTTGAGTATTTTTCCACTGTGTCTCTCTTTTGCTGTAGCAACCTGTTCATTTTTTTACTCACTTTAGATCAGTTTTGTTCCTTTTACTAACTTTTAAGAAAATAAATGTATATGTAGGAAAATTGGTATTTTGGTTATGGGATTTGTTGTTCATATTCTTCCATTTTTATTTATTTTGTGCATTATTTTTAATTATTATGTTGTCAATTTCATGTATTTAACTTATCCTTTTTGTTTATGATCTTACTAGAGGCCCAGTGCACAAAATTCGTGCATGGGGGGGGTGGTGTCCCTCAGTCCAGCCTGCACCCTCTCAAATCTGGGACTCCTCGAGGGATGTCTGACTGCCCCTTTAGGCCCAATCCTACCACGACTACTGGCTCCCAACTGCTCGCCTGCCTGCCTTCCTGATTGCCCCTAACTGCTTCTGCCAGTGAGCGTGGTCATCCCTAACTGCTCTCCTCTGCAGGCCTGGGTCTCCCCCAACTGCCCTTTCCTGCAGGCCCAGTTGCCCCCAACTTCCCTCTTCTGCTGGCCTGGTTCCCCCCAACTGCCCTCCCCTGCTGGACATTTTGTGGCGGCCATCTTGTGTCCATATGAGGGCAGCCATCTTGTGTGTTGGAGTGATGGTCAATTTGCATATTACTCTTTTATTAGATAGGATAGAGGCCTGGTGCACAGGTGGGGGCCAGCTGGTTTGCCATGAAGGGTGTCCTGGATCAGGGTGGGGGTTCCCTTGGGGCATGGGACGGCCTGGGCGAGGGGCCTGTGGTGGTTTTCAGGCCAGCCACGCTCCCTGGCGACCCAAATGGAGGCCCGGGTATCTGGGATTTATTTATCTTCTATAATTAAAACTTTGTAGCTTTGAGCAGAGCCAAGCCTCCTGCTTGCTCTGTGGCCACAGCCATTTTTGTTGGGATTTATTTATCTTCTATAACTGAAACTTTGCAGCGGAGGCCAAGGCAGGCCAGAGCTGTGGGAGCTTGGCTTCCTCCATCACTGGTGGCAACCCAAGCCTCCTGCTCTCTCCAGCTCCATGGCTGCTGCCATTTTTGTTGGGATTTATTTATCTTCTATAATTGAAACTTTGCAGCCTTGATTGCAGGCCTGGGCCTGCCTGGGTGTGCGGAAAGCTTGGCTTCCTCCATTGCCAGGGAAACCCAAGCCTCCTGCTCTTTCTGTGGTCACAGCCATCTTGGGTGGGTTAATTTGCATACTTGCTCCTGATTGGCTGGTGGGCATGGGTGTAGTAGAGTGATGGTTAATTTGCATATTACTGCTTTATTAGATAGGATATGAGTTGTGTGATATGCTTACAAATGTAAAGATAATTCCTTTAAATTCAAATATTAAGTGAGGGGGAAAAAAAGCTTGTTTAAAAATAAACACAAAGGAATTGTGCTGAACCATATTCTGTTAACATCACAATTAAGGTGTGCATAATAACCAAAGACAACTTGTAAATAACTGACTATGTTATCTCTTCACTAGAGAATTTGAGTAATATATATGGAAAATGTATATCATGTTGCTTTTTAATTTTTTAAATATTTTTACCCTAGTTAGTTTTCTAACAATTAGCTAATTGTTCATACTGATGCATTTATTATATTCTTTTCTGATGTACTTATTGTAGTCTTTTCTTGAGTATTTATTAAAATAATTACAAAAAATCATAATTCTTATGCATATTTGTTAGAATATTATAGTTTGAATATAGTTGGTAATAAATTTAAATCAGTTTAATATGTCATTGAAATTTAAAATATGGACATTTTAGGAAAGTGTCTATTTGCCTTTGTATTTTGCAAGTATCTAGACTGCTTGCCTACACTGATGAAGACACCTTCCATTCTTCCCTGCTTTTGGCCTCTGTGAGCGTCTTTGGAGACCACCAATATTACTGAAGAAGTAAAAATCCTGATTGAACATCTCTATAAATTCAGACATTTAATATCAGATAAGTGTCCAAGAATATGTGTTTGCCAAAGTCTAAACATTACATTTGTATAGATGAGATAAAGGGTTTAACTGATTCAGTGACTTACCTAATATTACAAATTACTTTATAAATGTTATAAAGTAGTCAAATAATACTTAACTGCTGCTTGATAATTTTAAAAAAATTCCTTTCAGTATTTCATTTTATTTGGGCTAAAACCCATGAACATACACTGACTTAATTCTAGTATTTGAGTGTGGATGAGAAAATCCTTCTCTCCCACCTAAAATCAAAATAAAATAATCTGAGACCTACATAATCACAAGAAGGCAGCCATGCAAGAACTGCATTTGAACTTTCCAAACAGAATAAGAAAGGACATTTGATCTGAGAGAGAATGAATTTGATATAAGAAAGCAAAAGAGAAAGGCCAGTGAGGCAGAAGAAGAGCAAATGTGTGTAGTTAGGGGTGGAGGTGAGCGTTATTATGAGAAAACAGAAAAATAGACAGAAGCCAGATCTTGTAGTCATTACCTTTAGTTTTTTTGTCTCCCTTTTTATTTAATTGATTTACAGCTATGAACACACTTGATAATTCTATTTTCTTAGAAGAATAGCAGCAATACAAACCTATAGAATCGCCAAAGGTGATGGGCTAGAGTGAAATACACAGCTTATGAAAATACACCTTAGCTCTGTATTTGACTCAATATAGTAATAAAAAAAGATGAATGCTGTATATCTGATCAATTTCTTCATTAAATTCTGTTTATAAATTTTGTTAAATGCATAATGATAAACTGTATCGGTTTATCATTAGCATGTTATTAAAGCTGTTTGAAGGTTTTAAAATATTTATTCATACAGCAGTAAGGATGAATAATAATTTAACAACAAGGAGATATTTATTGATATTAAACTGAAAAATTGTATTGCTGTGCTGTAGCAGTCTGAATTTTGTGATAAAAAAAAAAATACCAGATTTTCATTATGAAAGACAAGTTACTATCATTTAGTGACTTCGTGTTAGTTCTTAATTTCAGTGCTAATTTAAAATGACTCCATTGTCCTACTACACTGGGAAGGGGGAAATAAATGAGTCACCTTCTTTCAAATGTGAGGAAGTGTCATCTTTGATATTATTAGTCTCTGCATTGTGTTAGGCAAGCTAATTTTATGTGCTAGAGCAAAACCCACGGCTCATAAACTCACCAGAGGTGAGTGAGTTATGATAGTCTTGAAAACACGTTAATGAAATTCTGCAAACATCAGTATGGTACATTAGTCTTCATCACACTTGACTTTATTAAACACACAGATAGATGGGAGGCTGTCATGTATGCCAGTTGTTTTGCCTTTTCAAAACGACCTAAGGAAATAGAAAAGGTTTCAGTTATTTTTAACATCCGTGTAAATGATGAAATTTCATAGTTTGGTGATTTGAAGAGTAAGACACTTAGGGATTTTGTCATCACCATGATTTAATATTCAGCAAGGATCTATAATAGGTTAGACACCACAGGGGGGGGAAAAGGACACTGCAAAGACACAGTGTCTGCCCATAATTTATGTTTGCTTGTTTTCTCTAAAGACTAGATAAAATAGAATGTTTGCTTCAGAGTACATGTATTGAAAGCTGAAGTTTTCTATCAGAACCAATGAGGCTTAAACCATAAGAAGGAATAGATTGATCTGTTCATTTCAAGGCAAAATAGACATTAAAATGAAAGTTTTGCCAACTAGTATTACAATTCTAATGTTGAGCTCACTGAAGAAAAATCCTGCTCTGTAGATCTAATTATGTGAAGTTCAGTTTTGAATTAAAATTAAAAGCAGGTTACAATCAGGATTGTTTTGGGAGGGTGATAATATGTAACAGATTATATAATCAATTTAGATTTTGAAACCAAAAGGTGTCAGTCACTTTCAAAATGTGATGCAAAAAAATCCTAAAACATTTTATCAAATATATTCTGTATGGATATTTGAAATCTGGGACATGCCTTTAATATATCCTTTATATTTTCTCAAACACCATGTTCATTTTGAATTTCAAACATAGTTTCAACCTTTCTCCAATGTATATTCTCACCTGTAACCATATTTAATTTGTATATATGTAATTTTAAAATATATATGTATTATTACCTTTTGTCTAATTTGCTTCTCTCCTATGTGGCAGGTAAATATTATGTCATACTACTAGTGCCTTTATAATGGAGCATTACACAAGTTCCTCAGGGTAAAATTCTCTTTTGTTTCAGTGGTTTTTATTCAAATTATATGATAATGATGATTATTTTTATGACTACTATTGTTAATTTTGCTATCTCTTATTCCTGGTCATAATGCAATTCTGTATATTCTCTAAGTACTCAGTATTATTAGAGGACTATATACATATACTAGAGGCCTGATGCACAAAATTCATGCACTCAGGTTGGGGGGGGGTCCCTCAGCCTGGCCTGCACCCCCTCACAGTCTGGGAGCCCTTGGGAGATGTCCAACTTATAGCTTAGGCCTGGGAGCAGGCCTAAGCTGACAGTCAGATATCCTTGGTGCTGCCATGGAGGCAACAGAGGCTCCTGCCACCACCTCTGTGCTCGCCAGCCATGAGCCTGGCTTCTGGCGCACTGACCGCCAGGGGGAAGCTCCTGCATTGAGCGTCTGCCCCCTGGTGGTCAGTGCGCATCATAGTGACTGTCATTATGCCTTTCCATTGATTTTCAAATTAGCCTTTTATTATATAGGATGCTATTTATTTATCTTCCTAGCTATACACACACACACACACACACACACACTAGAGGCCCTGTGCACAAAATTCATGTACAGAGGGGGGGGTTTGTCCCTCAGCCAAGCCTGCACCCTCTCCAATCTGGGACCCCTCAAGGAATGTCCAACTGCCCGTTTAGGCCCAATCCTAAATGAGCAGTCGGACATCCCTCTCACAATCCAGGATTGCTGGCTTCCAACTGCTCACCTGCCTGCCTTCTTGATTGCCCCTAACTGCTTCTGCCTACCAGCCTTATCATCCCCTAACCACTCCCCTGACAGCCTAACTGCTCCCCTGACAGCCTGTTTGTCCCCTGCAGGCCTGGTCACTCCTAACTGCCCTCCTCTGCATGATTGAGCATGCCCAACTGCCTTCCCTTTCAGGCCTGGTCCCTCCCAACTGCCCTCCCCTGCTGGCCATCTTGTGGCGGCCATCATGTGTCCACATGGGGGCAGCCATCATGTGTATTGGAGTGATGGTCAATTTGCATATTATTCTTTTATTAGATAGGATTAGATAGTAATTGAGGCCTGGTGCACAGGTGGGGGCCGGCTGGTTTGCCCTGAAGGTGTCCCAGATCAGGGTGGGGATTCCCTTGGTGTGTGGGGCGGCCAGGACAAGGGGCCTGTGGTGGTTTGCAGGCCGGCCATGCCCCCTGGTGACTCAAGTGGAGGCCCTGGTATCTGGGATTTATTTATCTTCTATAATTGAAACTTTGTAGCCTTGAGCAGAGCCAAGCCTCCTGCTCACTCAGTGGCAGCAGCCATTTCTGTTGGGATTTATTTATCTTCTATAATTGAAACTTTGTAGCCTTAATAGGAGGCCACGGCAGGCCAGGACAGGTGGAAAGCTTAGCTTCCTCCATTGCCAGGGAAACCCAATCCTTCTGCTCTCTCTGTGGCTGCAGCCACCTTGGTTGAGTTAATTTGCATACTTGCTCCTGATTAGCTGGTGGGCATGGCTTGTAGGTGTAGCAGAGGTATGGCCAATTTGCATATTACTCTTGTATTAGATAGGATACATTATATGCACATATGGATATATGTATGTATGCATATGTATACATATATATTATAAATAGTGAGGAGCATTTTAAATATTTCTTTAAAATTAAAAATCAAAGAAAAGCATGTGCATCAAGGATTTAAGTGCAATAAAAACAATGATTCCAATGTGAGATAAGGTTTATAAATTTCATCTATTTATTGCATTAAAATGTAGAAATATTTAGTAATGTTAATAAAATTCTTGTAATGTTTTAATGTCTTCCAAACTTCCAATATTGCTTTTAAGTGAATATAGATATTACCCTATGTTGTGAAGAAATTAGAATGTGAGTCATTCTTTTTATCCTTTTACAATCAAATTTAGCTTTTCAATTATCAGGTTGTGCATCACCATTATTGTAAAAGGGAACTTGAATGTTACAAACAAAGTGCGAATTTCATCTATAATAATAAAAGTGTAATATGCTAATTAGGCTGGATGTCCTTCCGGACGTCCTTCCAGACAACCTTCCAGATGAAGCCAGGGCTGTGAGGGAAGCCCCAGTCCCAGATGCCAGAGGGAAGCCAGTGCCGGCAGCCAGGGGCCTACTCTTGCATGAATTTTGTGCATCGGGCTTGTAGTTTGAAATAAAACATTTGGGAATATCTACATTTCTAAATTTACTAAATTACTATTCTAATTTATTAGATTACTATATAAATATTAACAAATGTAGAAATGGAATATAAAGAAATATTGAAAATGGAATATAAAAAATGGTTTCTCTAGTTAATTTCCATCAGATTTCTGTGCCTTATACTGAAAACAGTACATGTTCATTTAGACCATTCAAGTTATACTTATCTGACAGTAGATATCCATTTAACAATACAAAGTTTACCTCCACATTCAAGTATTCATTTTCTCCCACTTAATGTAATGAAAGATAATAAAGATAGAGGATTTACCAAGATCCTGTATTCATTTTCTGACAAAGGTAACAATATAGAAAAGGCAAAAAATGAAATAAAATCAATAAGGAAGACTCTTAAAATGTATGTGCTTGGGGCTACTCAAGATGATTGAAAATAATAACCACATTTTGAAAATTTCAGATATCTTGTTGGCTTAGGGTATATTACCTGTAAATTCTTACTCTGTCTTCCTTTCTGGTTAGAAACTTGAAATCTACATTATACCAACTGGATGGACCTCTTTAAGGCTTATTTTCTGATGTATGAAATATGATGTCACTAAATTCATGGAAAATGATTTTCTGGCAACCATGGTGGCAGAGATGTTCTGTTGTTTAGATGTTGTCATGGTAATTTTCTGTTATTGAATAACTAGATGACAAACATGAAGACTATACTTTTTGCACATTGGTTGTTGCACCATGTAGTTTCAGTATTTGAGTCTCTGGCTATCTGGAAGATTCTGTAAGCCACTTAATATCTATTAATTAAATCATGTTTCTTTAACTATCAAGAATGCATTTTGCCTGGCTAGCATGACTCAGTGGTTAGTCATTGACCTATGAACCAGGAGGTCATGGTTCAATTCCCAGTCAGGGCATATGCCTGGGTTGGAGTCTCGATCCCCAATGTGGGGTGTGCAGGAGACAGCCAAACGATGATGTTTCTATCTCTCTCTCCCTCTCCCTTCCTCTCTAAAATCAATAAAAATATTTTAAATGTGTTTTAATACTTGCAAGTATTTATTCTAGGAAAAAATAAAAATTCAAGAAACTATTGCAATTAAGTAATGTTCAAGGATGTCTGACCTTGGATTGATTAGCTGACCTGGTGCAAATCCTATACTACAGGACAGATCATTGAGAGTCAAGAGCATCCAACGGTGAATATTATTTAAATTAATACATTTGGATCAGAGTGCCTATGGAAGGTAAGTCTTTGACAAACTAAGGGCTAGTGCAGATTGCACCAAACTTTTAATAATAAAATACAGCATTTAATTTTTAAATTCTTAGCTCAAGATACAGCCAGAGTGCTGGGTAAATAAATAATAAAATGCATGGTCTGATTCTGAATTATAAAATTGAGTGCTATTTTAAGTCTCTTGTGACAAATTTTGGGAATTAATTGAAAATAAAGATGGCCAGGAAATGCCAAAACCACAGAAAATTGCTCAATAACATAGGCAGCTCCTTATCTCATTGGGGCTTAAAAGATTTTGTAACTACCTTGCCCGAGAACGTTGCCTAATGATGGTCTGAGTGTTCTCTTCATACATTACCCCAACTACCATTCATTGTCTATAAATCCAGGACAACCTCATATTTCCCAAAGTTAATTGAAAAAGCAAATTTGAGACAACGAGGCTGACAAGTCAAAAGAATGCAAACTTTGCAATTACACCTATAAAATAGTCATATGTATAAAAATTGATATCCGTGGTGTTCAGAAAGGAAATGAAGAACATACTTTTATATTAAATTTATATATCACTTACCATAGATTTTGAGTTTGATGTGCTCCTGCAAATGTGATAGTTAATTGATTGCACAGCAAAGGTTGACAGTAACCTGGCTCAATAGAGTTCCACACAAAATGAAATTGAGATGTCAGAAATTCCTTGGCAAAACGGAGGTAAGATTCCAAGTCTATTGGAGATAGACATGTTAAACTAGATTTATATTGCCTGCTGTGCTCATCTTCCATTTACTTATGTTTCTGGATGAGGTCAGAAATCAATCATTTTAACAGGCTTTGAGAAATTTGTTACTGAGGAACGAACAAGCATCTTATTAAAAGATTCTTTTGAATGTTTCCTAAAGATCAGAGATGTAAGAAATACATGCCGTCAATGAAATGTGCTTCTTGGTGTCAGTATAGATGATAAGATGCTGATGTTGCAGAATTATAGTACTAGTATTAAACCACCAGAGGTAATCTTCACAGTTCCTAGCTTTTTTCTCTAATCAAAACAGAATGATCTGCAACACAAGTTGGTAGTAATTAATTAATTATTAATTCCTATAATAAATACAATTTGGTACAAGATTTATCATTATACAAATAAAATAGGATTATGTAATTTAAAACAACAACATCTATAGTCCTGATAAAAAGTGCCCTCATTTGAATCATAACAATACAAATTCTCTATCCTTGACTCAACTTGTGGCCTGAATCAATTTATACCCTATATGAGTTCATAGAATATCCTCGAGTAAGAACTATACTGTAACACTAAAAGTACCTGTAATAAGTCATCATTCTAACTTTACCTCACAGTTCTGGCCAGGGTAACTTGGAAAAGTAAGTTAATGTTGATTTTTCATGTACATTGTATAAATTTTCTGTGCTATCTTCATTACTAAACTAAGAATGACACAGTTGTCTTGGTGGTGGCTTATTTCAGAACTGCTAATCTTGTGGCTACTAGAGGTCAATTTAATTTAAAGTTGAATTGGAGGTCCTCTGTTTTAAAATCATTCCCTATATCAGCAAATAACGTCTCCGAGCCCACTACATTCTTTTTGCAAGGTATCTAGTACTAGCAAAAGCATCAGTTTTATTCCACAATAATATGTTTATTGTTATCTCAAATTGACTAAAGATTCCATTAATTCCCCAATATTTCCCCCTCTTACTGTACTATATCTCAATTAATAATCAGTATAATCTTAAGTAATTATTATATAACAAATTAGAGAAGCCACTGTCATCTCAAACACCATCACCAGTGGGTTTATCATTGTCTTAAGTTGGGTGCAAGATAGGAAAAGATCGAAAGGAATGCTCCTATGAAGCATTACTCTCCAGTCTATTGCTTCACCAGGAGCCTTAAAGGAACAGCTGTTTACCTAGCTGATCCTACTCTGTGCATATGGACTGGCTCCACGGGAAAACTGCCTGGAGTAGTTCATTAAAAGGAGAAAAAGATTTAAAAAAATCTGTGTATAATTGAAACATTGTCTTAGTAATACTTAAGACAATTGAAGATATCAAGAAAAACTATAAATTACACAGTAATAGATTTAATGTATATTAGCATTAAAATAATATTAAATCTGTTCTAAAAGTCATAAATGAATATCAGAATAAATGGTGATATAAAGCACACTGTTGAACTGTGAAAGCAATATTATGAGGATAACAATTAATTTCAAAATAATCCATAAAATATTCAATATATATGCCCACGTGTATACAAAGCACTTTAAAAGTAGTACAAGGGGAGCATTTAAAAGGAATTCAGATATAATATTTCCTACTTTTTCAGATATACTATTTCAGATATACTATTTCCTATATTTTCAAAGGCAAATATACCAATCAAAATAAATAGAAAGTTTAGATTTCTATTTATATATCTCTATCAACTTATGTATGTATGTATCATCTATCTAGATTTATTTTAGAATAAATATGAGGAAAACAAATCAATAAGTGACAAGCTATTTAATCTGCCATATTATGCAAGCTAGCTCACTCCAGAGAAAAGAATAAAATGAGATGTCTACAGCATCTACAAAGGTGGACTTCAGTTTTACCTGGGTTAAATATGAGTAAATAAATTTGAAAATAAATAGAAGAAAATATAAATCATAAGTATTGGGTTTAGGAAAAGCCTTTAAAAAAATCCTTACCTGAGGATATGTTTTATTGGTTTGAGAAAGAGGAAGGTGGAGAGAGAGAGACAGAGAGTGTGAAAGAGAGAAAGAAACATCGATGTGAGAGAGAAACCTCCATCAGCTGCCTCCCACACAAGAACCTACAAACTAGGTATATGCCCTGACCAGGAATAGAATCCACAACTTTTTGGTGTATGGGATAATACTCCAACCACTGAGCCACCTGGCCATGGCAGGAAAGGACTTTTAAAATAATATATCTAAAGCATAAGTAATCATGTGAAGAACTGATGGATTTAATTATGTACATTATCTGCACTAATAAAAGAGAAAGATGCAAATTGACTGTACCTCCATGACACCCACCAGCCAATCTGGATTGAGTATGTAAATTAACCCAACCAAGATGGAGGGCTAATTTGCATACACAGGCACAGAGCAAAGACTGAAGGCTCCAGCCCAAGTGAAGACTGAAGACTGAAGAGGCTTGGCTTTTCCGCTATGGCCAGAGCAAAGGCCTGGGTCCCGGGTGCCAGAGGAAAACTGGTGCTGGCAGCCAGGAGAAGGAAGGCCTATTGCACGAATCTTCGTGCAATGGGCCTCTAGTCATATATAAATTTTGGAATAGTTATATACAAACTCAAAAACCTGTAAGAAGTTAAAGTCTAAAATAAAAAACAAACTGCAAATCACCAACAAATAAATCAGGAAACACAATAGAATAATAAAGACCATATAATAGGAAACAAATAATAGAGAAACATAGAGAACAAATAATTCACAGAGGACAAAACTCAAATTCTATATAAGGTACACAAAAATCATAACTAATTAATAATTGGGAATAAAAAAGTACCACAATCTTATATTCATAACATTTAAAAAGAAAAATACCCATAGAAGTTAGAAAAACTCTGCTGTCCTAGCAGTAATGTGGCTGGTGTAGTAATTACGGTGAGTAGTCTCATTAACTCACAGTTCGTGCTATGACTCAGCAATCCTTTTTCAGTAATTGTAGCCCAAAGAAATTCTTACACAGTTTTGTAAGATAAAATGTTCCACAAGTTCATTTCAGCATTTTTGTGTGGATATTTGAAAGGTCTTTAAGTTTTTATTTCTGAACAAAGAGATAAGTAATAGATACACCCTATAGAATAAAATGCAGTAGTCAGAATAATATAGCACTGTGTGTACAGTTTTTAAATGTAAACAGATAAAATGAAATGTTTCCTATTGCTAAGCACATTTAAAATTCCAGACTCCCTAAACAAAGGATATATACAACTTAAGGATATACACTAAACATATGAAAGTGCTAGTGAGGTGATGAAAATGTGAGTAAGAAAAGAGAAGAAAAATAAAATGTATGAATGAAATAATACATAATAAAATAAAACATAAAAGGAATAATAGATTAAGTGTATGTATATTAACTGAGATGGATGTTTACCCCCATTCTCTACACATGAGGTAAACAAAACAAAACAAAACAAAAGAAACAGCATTAGTCAGGAAAGCTAGCAAAACTAAGTGATAGATGATTAAGGAAATTATGACTTTAGCATACAATTGTTAATGGCATACACATTTCTTATTTTGCTTAAGGTATGTAGACAGTTACACATATTTCAGTGTCTACTTTTTTAAAACATGATAATTTTGGTCATTATTAAGTTTGGAGATTTAGCTTTCAAATAGCTTATCCAATATTCAAAATTAACAAACAAATAAACAAGAAAAAATAAAAATAATAAAACCTCTCTAAGGAGTAAAGAATAGTTGTTACCAAACTCATCTAACTCATTTTTAAAAACATCCCTTACTTAAGTTGTTTATTTTTAACAGTATAATGTAAAATAAGTAAACTTATTAAACATTTTTTGTTGCAGAAGTAACACTCCAATACAATTTTCTTTCTCACTAATCTTTAACTAAAATCAATGTGTACAATATAATCCTAGTGTTATCCTCAGATTTCTCAGAGTCAGAGACTTATGAACACATAGCTTTATTCTAGGACAAGATTGAAGAACTTTAAATATTATCAGAATCAGTTTCTTCATCTCTATTACAAAAAAAATGCATTATTTTAAGAATCAGCATTTATAAGTAAAACTATAGGCCCGGTGTACAAAATTCATGCACTGAGGGGGCGGGGCCCTCAGCCTGGCCTGTGCCTTCTCATAGTCCAGGAACCCCACGATCAACGGCCTCAAAGAGGTAGGCCCTACCCACCCAACCAACACTCCATGATGGATTGTCCCTGCAGAGGGAGGCCCCGCCCACCAGCCGCAACGGGAGGGTCGGTGGCCTGGGCCTCCCTCTTTGGGACAATCATGGAGCCCCCCGATTGATCACCCCACTGGCCAGTTGCCTGGGCCTCCCTCTGCAGGGCGATTGTGCCATCAATTGCACCTCGCAGAGGGATGCCCTGCCCAGCCACCGCAACCCCCCAGTCGATGGCCTGAGCCTTTCTCTGTAGGGCGATCATGGGGCGACGGCCAGGCCCTGACCAGTTGCATCGCACCCACGTCGGCTGGCCTAGTGCCTGTGGGTGTCATAGCATGGTCATCTGGAAGGTCATCCAGATGGTCGTTTTGCTATTCAGTCTTTTGGTTGATTTGCTTATTATGCTTTTATTATTATAGATTGTTACTAGATAGAATCCGTGAGCATGTATCATAGTACATAACTAACAAATTTTTAGTGCTTTTGTTTAAAAGTTGAGCCCTGGCCAGTGTGTTAAATGGTTAGAGCATCAGCCTGCCCACCACTAAAGGATCATGGGTTTGATTCCCTGTCAAGAGCATGTGCCTGGGTTACAGGTTTGATCCCTGACCCCCTTTGGTTCAGGGCATGTGCAGGAGGCAGCTGATGATGTGTCTCTCTCACATTGATCTTTGCCTTTCTTAAAATTATCACTTACCTCTACCTTAGATGACAATTGAAAAAAGTGAATGTTTATGTCCAGCTCATAGAGCTCAAGGTGTGACATATTTGAGAAAACTCAGTCTAATTACCTAAAACATCTTAACTGCTAATAATCTTTCAAAAATCCCTATTACTAATTGAGGCTATTAGCCTCTTAGGTATCCAGGTAGGTCAAATCTGATCACAGGGCCCTTAAAAGCATAGAGACTTTCCAGGATGTGGTCAGAAAAAAATGTGACAATGAAAGATCCATCTATATAATAGAGGAATATGCAAATTAGCTGGGACACCATAGCGTCAAGACCGAACAGCAGGGACCTAAGGCTGCATGGCACCTGGCCAGGGCAAGGGACCTCAGGTTGCTCCCCTTATCCTGTGGGGCTTGATGGGGGACCTTGGGCTGCTCCCCACCCCTAGTGCCAGGCCAGGAGACCTCAGGCCATGCCCCCTGCCTGGTGGGGCTTGACAGGGACCTTAGGCCCTGGCCCTTGCCTGGCGGGGCTTGACAGGGACCTCAGGCTGTGCCCTCCACCCCAGCTCCAGGCCGGGGGACCTGAGGCTGCGCCCCCTGCCCAGAGGGGCTTGACGGGGGTGGGGCTGTCCGGGTCTGGGTCTCACCCAATGGGGGTGGGGCTGGCCGGGTCTGGGTCTCCTATGTTTTCGAAGCATGTGTGTGGGTGGTGGGCGGGGACTTGACTCTAGGTCCCACAGCACAACCCAGACTCTGACAGGAGGGAGATTTTCATATACATTTTACTAATTTTCTTTCACCTCTGACATTTCTATTATAAAGGGCAAATAGCAATATTAAAATATTTCTTCTAATTAGCTCCCTTTTGATGTGCACGAGTTTTGTGCACTGGGCCACTAGTATTAAATAAGATATTAATGTTAGTGGGATATAAGTTAAGTAGGATTTATATATAAATTCAAGGTGAAGTTCTGAAAGTGAGAGGCACATTTGTGAATCATCAGTTTAAACATGGAATACAGCAGGCTGGTATGGATGAGGGGACTGCAAGTAAATGCAGATAGATTTAAAAACTGACTTTGGTACAAACAATGCTTAAATACTGATAAGTCAAGGAAAACTGAGTTAATTACTAGTGATGCAGTTCTGGGCTGAGAAATCAAGTGAAGAATATGCTTAATGAAGGAGGTGGATAGAACATTTCAAATGCAACTCACAGATCAAGACTAAAGATCAGCCCTTGAATTTATCAATGTGGATGTCATCACTAACCTCAAAAACAAATCATTTGGGGTGAAAGGTGGACACAATTTTGATTATATTTCTCAAAAAAATATGATAAATACTGAAATACTGGTGGTTTCTAATATAGATAGCATAAGAGTTATTTTTCTTTCTTTTTATTTATGTCTTGACCAAGTTTTTTTTTTCTTTATTGATTAAGGTGTTATCAATAAAGAGTTTTGCCTTTCATCCAGCTGCGTGAAATCAGTATTATTGTGCTGTGTCTTACCGTCAATAGAACATTTAAAGTAGAAAACAAATATCTTTTGAGAACTTATGTTATTGTGGACATAATTCAGGTTTTGGAGAAGATTTGAGAGAAAGGGAAGTGTTTTTCTTTTCTTTTTATTAAAATTGGCAGAGGCTGTAGCATATTTGGAAGCTGATAAGACTAATTTAGCAAAGAAGCATTGTTGATTCTAAGAAAAGATGAGACCATTGAGCAAGCCACTCATGCTGGTTGACAGATGTGATGGTGAGAGCAAGGGAAATTCACAATAAAATTGTTACTTCTAAAACAGAAACAAAAAAATGAATGTTCAGTGACAGTAATATTAAGCATATGCCACAATATCAATGTATATAGGCTCCCAAGAGAATACATTTTAGCAAAAAACAGTTAAAACTTCATCACACTAATGTGTTGTGTTGTGTATCAAGGACTTTCCTCTAGAGTGTGAAAACCTGGCTGCTTCTCATTACATTAAAAATTATGCTAACAGAATTGCTGAGCTCTGCATTTTTCCATGGAAATTAACCAATTTAAACAAACAAAAAGCAGTGAAATGTGATTCAGTCACAATTAAGACTAGCTCAGTATATTCAGCAACAACATACAATTTTTCTTTCGATTGCCATTGTCTCTAGGGTCTTCAGTAGGAGTATAAAGAGTCACACTTATTAAATTATTAAATATCCTCCTGGAAACCTGCTGCCTAACCCATATCTTTTTTAAGTGGAATTGCATCAATGAGAAATGTGTGGGTGTTTGGTTTTATGCATATATTCTCAGCATATCTAATTTTAAAAACTTGAGTCAAAAAATTGTGCTATTTATTCACAGTAAATGTTTCTTTAGTTCAGCATATACATTTAAATTGCAAAGCACAGATTTTGATTTTGTGTGCTTTTCAGGTCTTTATTTTAATAGTATCTTTTAGCTTGCAGCTGATAAATAAGCCTTTGAACTCTCTCTAATCAAAGCCATTTGATTTTCTTGTTATCTATTGTTGAGATAAATGTATTCTAATAATTATTATGAATGAAAATAGAGCTAATAAATGAAGATTTACAAAAGTAAGAGTTTTGAGATAAAATATTACCATTTTGTTTACTTTAACAGATGTTTTGGAATGAAAAAAACATTTCCCCATATGAACCAAATTTTAAATATTTCATGGATTCTCAAATATTTTTATATTCCAATTAGTTATCTTTAATATTTATTCATATTTTGTGAATATTAAAATTTGCATATTATGCTTTTATTATTATAGTGCAGGAAAGGAGGACTAGAAAAAGCCCCAGAAGTTCAACTCCATTGTTATATTATTCTGATTTATGTTTCTTTGTCATATTTATTATTATGAATTTAGCAGGTCCTACTTTTCTCTAATCAGCTTAAAGTGCATTCTGCTTTACAATCTAGTTATTAAACACAGAAAGGCCCAGAGACAGAAAGAGATCAGATTTTATAGCTTCTCCATGTAGCTGCTAAAAATTATTCCTCCTGGAAATGCTTTTGAGGTTCTCTCTAATTCCTGACTTATGACTTTGATTTATCCTCTGAGAGTAATACCTTTCCCCCACTCCCAACGTTCCTATAAAAACATGGTTATATTCAATGCAGCAGTAATTCACAAAGTTTGAAATCAAAGAGTTGTCATTCCAAGGAATAAATGAAAACAAGAGGAATCTGCCCGTCGGAAGCCATAGATTATTTATGGGAAGGTTTGTTTTCCGAAAGGGCTGGCAGGTCTATTCAACTGTATGCTTCAGGTCAGGTTCTACAGTGATTTAGTTCTAGAGCAGTGAGCTGCGCCAGGGAAGGCCAAGCAAATCTCATAAATATTAACATGTGGAATGCCAAATGCTACAGCACTCAGATTATGCCTATTTCAGGACATGTAAAGTGAGTCAGAAATAGTAGGACACCAATGTACCCTTGATTCTGAACTGTGTTATAGCAAGATAGGTCAGACCATGAAAATCAGGTTAAGATAAAAACTTGATGAGAATGATGGCTCAGTTTATGGATTTGCAAACAAGCAAAGCAATGAATATATCAGAGAATTTACATCAGATACCTACGAGGATAGGAAAAAAAAAATACTAAATTTATTGTATTGGTCCACATAAAGATGCACCAGAATCTTACTGTTTCAGCAACTCACATAGAATGAAAAATTTATCCAACTCATTTTGGCTCAGGGCTGAGTTTTGATATGGGGATGTGTGGGGAGCACCTCTGCAGTCCAACGATTCCAATGAAGAGATTACTTCCTTTGCCATCCCATGTGACATTCTCATTAAACATACATATAGGTATAGACATAAAATAGACATAAAGTAGATAGATATATTTTTATATATCACTATTTTACTGGCCTTATAGCACACATAGCACTTAAATGCCTTGCAGCTTTTATTCCAACCACATGTTTGTTATGAACTAATTTAGAAATCATTACCACCAAGAGGTCCTTAAAAATAAGAATTCACACTTAAAAAACCTAAAACTTGAAGAATTTAAAATTACCCAGATTTATATAAATATGTACTTAGATATAGACCAAATTAATCCATGGAAAGCAAATTTTACTTATTTATTCATTAAACTTTATAGCAAATATTTTAATAACATCAGCTTTGGATCTATATTAAGTATATGTACCAGCTCCACTACTTACAACCTCCGTGATTCCATACAAGTTTCTAAAATTTAGTGCTTGTTTCCCCATATGTAAAATAAAATTGACATTTGTTTCCATTACATTGGATTGCAATAAAGATTAAATAATAAATGGATATTAAACAATATACTATATGATTACATTATATTACAAATGTCTATTGCGATACATACACAAATAGGCACATATATATTTTAATTAGTATATATTGCATATAACAATATATGCGATGTACATTAAGTATAAAAAGGACAATTTAGTATAGTCTGTATAGTATGCTATTGTGTTAGAAATGCCGAGAATTTGAATAAATGCTTTTGTTTAAAAAGAAACCTAACAAAATGTGCCTAGCTTGTGTGGCTCATGGTTTGAGCTTCAAACCATGCAAGAGATCACCTGTTTGATTCCCCGTCAGGGCCCACACTCTAGTTTTGGGCTCAATCTCTGGTAGGGGGCATGCAGGTGGCAGCCAATTGATGTTTCTCTCTTCAATGTTTCTGTCTCTCTCTCCTTCTCCCTTCCTCTCTCTCTAACATTAATATAAACTTTTTTTTAATAGCTGAATGTGCACCTATAGTTGAAGAAAGTGAGCATGGAGGAAGAACAAGGGGGAATCTAAACTTTTTAAATTAATCTTATTTTATAATTTAAATTCTGAAATATGTAAACGTTTCACATAGTTTAAAAACCAAATTTTACTTAAAACATTTTACAAATCTACTGGCATATGTTAAGTGTCCAATATGCTGCCATTGATGACAATGATAACAAAGATGGTTACATATGCTAAGTATTTCAATAAGCCTAGAAATATGATCAAGGTAAAGCAAATGTTTCCTTTCTCATAAAGTGCAAGACACTGAGAACACAACAAAAATGATACAAATACCAAAAGTAGGATACTGGGAAAATACATTTTAATTATGATGATACTGTCATATTTATCTTTTAAAGCATCTTCCACTAATCATCAAATATTATGGATAAATTATAAGGGCTCTGAGTTTGTTTGATTATGTTTTTAAAATTTGCATTATGCATTCACAGGGCTAAAAAGCACCTAAAAAGTCCTGGTTTTAGCAGGCAAAGTCTCCAGAAACCAGCACACATCCAAAGTGAATATATACATGACCTATGTCAGGAATGGTAGTGGTTGGAAGGTGATACATTAAAATTCAGATTCCCAGGTCCCTTTTGAAACCTCCCAATTCAGAATATCTACAAGTGGAACATAGGAATCTGCATTTTATTTTTTAATATATCTTTATTGTTGCAAGTATTATAGATGCCCCACATTTTCCCCCATTGGCCCCCTCCACCCTGCTCCTGACCCCTCCCCAGGCCTTGACTGCACTATTGTCTGTGTCCATGAATTATGAAATTATGCATATAAGTTCTTTGGTGAATCTCTTCTTCTTGCCCCATTCCCTCTGAGATTCAGTCTGTTGCATGCTTCCATGTCTCCAATCATATGCATTAGTACACTCTTTCCTTAGGATAAAAGACAAGATTGTAGGGCAGGAGCGGCAGGGGAGGTCAATTAGGGGAAAAAAGAGACATATGTAAAACTTTAAATGATAAAAAAATAGAAAAAAAAGACAAGATTGTATCTAACTATTGGTATAAATGAAAAAGGACAGGAGACAGAAGCATTGAAGATTGTTTAATACATTTTGAAAAAGACACATATTTATGGAAGAATTTTAGTGGATAGGGTAATAAGCTTAGAGTTAATTGCTCATTGGAAGAAATGGTTACTTTCTGTCATAACATCACCATACAGACTGTGGTATTTTATACAATAGACATAATGAAAAGAGGGAAAGTAATGAATCGTGCTATAAATAAGGTAGAATATCTGACTACAATTTTTTAAGGAGAACTTATACAGAGGGATAAAGAGGAGGGAATAATAGATCATAAATAAAAGATTAAGAATAAAAATGAGACTGATGCTGTTTATAGAGAAAGTGAAAGATAATGCAAAGCATCCTCATTCTTAGAAAAAAAATGTTCTTCAACCTGGTATTTTAATCTGGAGATAATTATTCATGTATGAAAATGTATTTTCTGATATGTAAAATTTCCAAAATGTATCTGCTGTTCTCCCTTTTATAGAAAATTACTAGAAGATGCATTCCAACAAAATGTGAGAGCAAGCTAAAAATTTTGAGGGCACAAGATCAAGGAAACATGATAGTATTGAATGGAGTTTCCACGATGATGATGATGAAATGCCACTTTAGAAACAGTGAAGAGGACAGAAATGATTAAGAGACTATTGGACAGTTTTGTTTTTTAAGATTGGCATAACAAACAGACTAATGTAAAAATAAGTTAACTTAGTTGTTTTAGTTAAAAAAGGATAAGCAAGAGAAATGCAATTTTAGTTTATTGGTTTCTTAGTGACAAGTATTTACATAATTACATAAATCTACTACACCCTGAATGATGCTTTAACACAAAAAGTATATATATTTGGAGGATGGAATATTGAAGAGTTTGTGTGGGAAAGGAATACTCTCTACAGGTCAAATACTTATTGTATTTATTAGAAAATCCTTATGTTATATCTAGAATTGTGAAAGATGAACAATTTTGGGCAGTATAAACCTATTATTTCTAAAATACAAAGGTGTGTTGAGGATCAAACTAGGAATCAAGAGGTCACCAGTTCATCCAGGTCAGGGCACATGCCCAGGTTGTGGGTTCTATCCATCTCCAGTAGGGGGCATGCAGGAGGCAGCCAATGGATGATGTTTCTCTCTCATCTCATCAGTGTTAACTGTCTATCCCTTCCCTTCCTCCCTCTCTAAAAATCAATGAAAATATATTTAAAATATATAAAGGTAAATGAAAGAAAAACATTTTTTAAATAGTTGACCTAAGAAATGAGATTAGAGCAGAGTACAAAGGACTTACATTTTGAAGTTTTAATCTTTTATTTTGAAATAGTTCAGCTGAGATTTAAACCTTTCCTTTCAACCATATAGTTATATTATTTTGGTAAAAATATAAATTCATAAAGAGTGATTACAACTAAATGAAAGTTGGATAAATAAAAGTTTATTAACATTTCCTAAATGGAGTCTCATCCTTAATCTGATCATAACATTATTTCCATCCCAGCACAGGGTCAAGGTCAGGGAATGTTCTGGTTAAATAGAAAGAACAAATAAGTACACTGGAATTTGGAAAACTAAGACTTCAAAGAGAATTATATTTCAAATTCAAATGTGACACTTAGATACTGAGTGTCAAAGCAGAAATGTTGGATCTGAGTAAATGCAATCTTTTAGAAATTTCGGACTAAGAAAATTCTCAGAATGCAAACCTTAGGTATCTGTGATCTGGTTTACATGGGAGCTTATTCTAAACAGTTTCAGAAGCAAGAACTAAACTTTAGCCTTTCCCATTAACCTTAGGTCCACATTTTCAAATGCACTTGACTTAAAATTTCCCCAAATGATTGAAATTTGGCTACTATGCCATAGGAACTTTGTTTTTATATTTGCAAGGCCTTATTGCTCAAATCTCTTTAATTCTGTGATGTACACAGTAACCTTCCTTAATGTCTATTTTGCTTATACCAGTCATGGTCATTTCTGTTTTTTAAAATCAATACACAATGGTTAGACATGAATGATTATAGTTACTGGTATCTGTAATTGGGGTATAGATATATAGCCACAGACGTTTAAATAGATGAGGGGAAGTGGGTGAGTACATTGAAGTTATTCATTCACAAGCAATCATTATTAGTTTGTGACAAAGCAGCTGGTAGGTGCCTGTTATATCCTTTTTCACTTTCTGTCGTTCTGAGAACATTTTCAATCAAGGAGCTCCATACTTGAACACAGGATTGAGAATATGATATAGGTTATCAGAAAAAGTGCCCAATTTCCTGAAGATTTTTTTTATTCAAGTAGTGAAATGTAGACCCATAAATATTTTTAAAGAATTACATTTGATTCTAGGAGAGAGACAATCCGGAATTCTTTATTAAACTGTGAACATTTTAATCCATCTACACATGAAGTTTCTGTCGTAAATATTTCCTATCATATGGTGAGAGATTTCTAGACTGAAAGAACATCCGAGCAATAGGAAACAATAATAGGGAGACAGAATCAGAATGTGACTTGAACATCTGGATCTACCTATGACTAAGGACAGAATTTTTTTTACTCTTATCATTTACATAAACCAATGCTTTTAAATTCTTTTTTCTTTCATTTCTTTTTTCCTTCATTCTCACCACCCCATATTTTTTCCCCCCTTTGAAATAGTTTAAAATATTTTTGGTCACTTACAATCAAAAGATAATAGCTAAATAGTCCTAGTTAATATATCTATAAAAAGAGCAAAGCTGGAAAACAGAATTCAATCACCAAATTGAGAATCTTACTATGATAACCCTCTCAGATACTCAGGCATTTATCTCCTGTAATGAGAGGAATAAATTTGCATCATTTAGTAAGTTATTATGGTACAAAAAACCCACTTGTGCTTGTTATGCAAAAAGCAAAGGACAGAGTTATTTAGGACTTTCAAAAGAAATCTGAGATGGAGATATTATACCAGCTGATGTCTTTTAGGGAGAGATCTTTACAAATAACATTTGTGAATTAGTAAAAAATTGTAAGGCCTTACTTCCTTACCAAGGACAATCTTCCACTTCCATTTCAATCATCCTTGTTGAAATGCTTCATACTTATACCTGATTTCAAGTGTTTCCAATCACTCTCCTTCCACAGGCTTTCCTCTTAAACATAATCATGCTCAGGTTTTTACATCTTAAATTATCTAGTCATCATTCAGCCTTTCATTTCTGTAGACTACTCTCTACATAGTAGTTGAGCAAAACATGGGTTGAATTTAGATAACCATACTCTAAAAAATACATGTAAATATGACTTCTTAGTGTTAATGATCTGACAAGACAGAACGGACACACTAGACCAAAATGTGGGACGTAAAAGTCACTTTTAACTCAACAGCAATGGCGTCATCAGGCAAACTTTAGCTTTGTGTTTCTCCTGGGTGTAAAGAACAGAAGATGAAGTTCTGAGTCCAAATAAGATTAAGACCCTATAGGGTCAGCAAAAAGGATAAAGTAGATCTGAAAATGTTCTCTATCATAAAAGCAACAAGAAAATTGGTACAAATTGTCAGAATTAACTTTTTCAGAATTATAGAAATTAATCAAAGATTTGCAACACTCCAGAAGTTTATTCAAGAAAAAAAAATTCAGCCTTTATAAGAACAAATAGTTCAGTGGTCTTTTAACATATTTCCATCCACCCCTCTCTATATTCATAGTCGCCTTCAATCCAGCACCTGTGATTGCAGTAAAACCCAGCATCCTGGCAGCCTCTGGAGTGGCGAAACTAGCCTCAGGAGGTTGGAGCTGTGTGTTTGCACAGTACCAGGGAAATATCATTCCCTTACCAGCCTGGTGGGCCCCTGAAGGATCCCTCTTTTTGACTCAAAGCTCACCCAATGTGAAGAATCATTTCCCTGGGAATGTCAATCAAAATTAAGTAAAGACAATTAACAGTGCAGTGGCTTGAGATAATGGATAACCTTTATAGCTATATACAAAAATACAGAAAACAGCAAGTGTTGGCAAGAATGTGGGAAAATTGGAACCCTAATCCATTGCTGATAGATATTTAAAATGATAGGAATTTAAAATGTAGCCACTTGTCAGTTTCTCAGAAGTGAAACATAACGAACTTACAAGAGTACAAATTAGTACAATGACTCAAAAAAAAAAACAACAAATTTACATTGTCTAATAATGCTTATGATATTTATATTTAAATTCATAACCCATAATCATAATCTATTATATTTGCTCACCTATCTACTCAATTTTGGAAATTCTACATATCCACACAATCATTTTAACACTAATGTCTTAAAATTTCACAATAAGTACACCCAATTTTAAAATAGAAATTTCTTGTCATTTATACATATTGAAATTTATAATGAAACTATTGAAGGCATTTAAGAAGGAAGATTTTACTTTGTGTTTCTCCCTGTCTTTCTCTCTTTTGCCTTAATTATATCACTGTGGCTGCTACTGGAGTGACTGAAACATATAGAGAACTGTGAAGACTCTTCCATTCGATGTCATCTTTGTTTAACATTAGGAATGTGCCTAATATAAATAACTACTAATAAGTGATTTTTTAATATAGTTTAAGTATAGACTTGGCATTCTTAAAAAGTAATTGACTGGGTGATTTTGCATAGTGTTGCCATGCACATTGAAAGGGAAATGTCAAAGCGAATCAAAGGAAAGCATTTGTGGGTAACCTAATAATTTTAAAGTACTCTATAATTGTGTCATTTCCTATAAAATTTATTAAAGATTGAGGAAGCTTTTGATTGTTACAGCTGCATAATTTGTGGTGTTCATGTTCCTACTATAAAACATGGTTCTAAACAGGTCTGTTTTTCACATTAAAAAAAAAAAAGGAAATCTGCCCGGACCGGTTTGGCTCAGTGGATAGAGCGTTGGCCTGCGGAGTAAAGGGTCCCAGGTTTGATTCCAGTCAAGGGCATGTACCTTGGTTGTGGGCACACCCTCAGTGGGGGGTGTGCAGGAGGCAGCTGATCCATGTTTCTCTCTCATCGATGTTTCTAACTCTCTATCACTCTCCCTTCCTCTCTGTAATAAAAAAGAAAATAAAAAGAAATCTTACATTTCACATAACTGTAATATTTAATTTGCATTAGGGTATAGCATATAGCTAAAAGACTTTGAAATGAAGGAGTTCAGAATAACTTCTTTTTCATTGGCTAAAAGAAAAACAAAAAACAAACTGGAAGAAAATATTTGCATAAATTCTGACAAAGGATTTGTATCCAGTATATATAAAGAAATTTGATAAGATACTCCAATTTAAGAATGGGAAAACAATATGAAAAAGTAACTAAGATAATCAGAATATATATCGCAAAAGAAGATATAAGAATGGCCAGTAAGCACATGAAATGATGTTCACTATTATTCATTACCAAAGATGCAAATTAAAACCACAATGAAATACTGCACACACTCACTATATGGATAAAACTAAAAAGATCTACACCACCAAATATAGGTGAGGACATGGAAAAACCAGACCTCTCATATTGTTGGTGGGAGAGACAAATGATAATCAACACTTTGGAAAAAGTTTTGGCTGTTTCTTACCATACGACCCAGAAATTCAACAACTAGGTATTTATGCATCAATAAAGTCTACTTTTTAATTAAAAGAAAAAACTGGCAATACCAAGAATTAAAGAATGTGGATACCCAGAACTATGAAATATACAACCACTTTAGAAGACAGTTTGTCAATTTCTTATAAAGGTATCACCCCACAATCCACTTCTAGGCATTTATTTCAAGAGTAATGAAAGCATATATTTATACAAACACTTGGACTCAAATGCTCATGAAGGCTTTATTCTTTTTTTAAATTTTGTTTTTCAATTACAGTTTATATTCATCATTATTTTGTATTTGTTTCAGGTATACACATAGTAGTTAGACCGTCATATGCTTACCTGCAGGGGAGATGCCATGATCATAATGGTTTTATTATTAATACTACTAAACTAGAATCCAAATTTCCAACAGTAGACAAATAAATAAATAAATCATGGTATATCCACACAGTCTATTTGTCCTGAGCAATAAAAACAAACTATGGTGCAGCCAACATAGATAATTCTCAAAAAAAAAAAAAAATTGCTGAGCAAAATAAGCCAGATGCAAAAGATTACATACTGCATGATTCTATTATAGGAAACTCCAGAAAAAGGAAAATATATATTTATATTCATCAAAAGCCATTGAACTGGTGCTGCCAGTGTGGCTCAGTGGTTGAGCATAAATATAGGAACCAATAGGTCACTGGTTCAATTCCCAGCCAGGGCATATGCCCAGGTTGTGGGTTTGATCCCCAGAAGGGGGCATGCAGGAGGCAGTCAATCAATGATTCTCTCTTATCATTGATTTATACAAAATGGGAGGTCCGGGGTTCAGGCTTTTCTTGTGGGTCCTTGTCTGATGAAGTTGAAGAATAAATTCGTGGACTAACAGATTTCTTTAATAAAAATGTCGAAGTTTATTGGAAGTATATACAAACTCTATGAGGGCAGGAGTGTCCCTATAGGGGACACACTGGGAAGGAGCCCCTAAATGGGAAAAGCCTGCTCTCTCTCTCTCTCTAATGGGAAAAAAAAAATCTAAAATCTGAAATCTGTCTCGTGTCCCTTTGTCTCTGGTTCATAAAGGCTGCAGCTCTTTGTCTGATCCTGACCCTTTCTAATTGGACCCTCCTTAATTTGGGACCCCCATGCTTTCCTTATTAATGACCCCCTATTGGTCATTCTGCTACATAGCATCAATTTCAAAGTTCAAAGCCCATGTGGTGCCTCCCTCTGTCTCTCCCCTTATCTTGCAACATTCCTCTATCCTCTGTGAAAATGTTTCCTTCTTCCCAATATCCTGTGATTTCTCTTTATCTTCTGTGAATGTATGTCTTCCTTCCCCCTTATCCTGTGGCATTTGTCTGTTCTCTGTGAATGGATGCTTTCTGGCAGCTCTAAGCCCTCACTTATGCATTCCTTCCCCAGGGACCCTCTTTATTCCTAAACCTGCCTGTTTTGTCTCTAAAATTTCTTTTATTTCTATCTTTCCATCCTTCTCCCTTTCTCTCTCTCTAGAAAAAAATAAATACTTTAAAACTTAAGTGACAAAAGTATGATGAATTGATACATATTGACTTAGGTGTAATAAGTCATCAAATCTGTACCTTCTTTCTTTGAATTGCATTCTATTAAAAGTCATTGTAGTGTATTGTAAAAGAGAAAAATAATAGTTTCTATAAGCTTTAAAATTTTTATTGGTGATTATCACAATATATTTTTATTGGAAGATATCTGAGATTAATTTATCTTTAATTATTGAAACATATTAAGTCCTAAATGTGTCTCAACACAATAGCCACACAGGGGAGCTCTAACCTAACAAAAAGTATAAATCACATGTTAAACAAGACACCGTAAAAATATTTTTCTCTTTCATAATAAAATACAAGGAAAAAATTTTAGCCATTTATATTTTATTTCAATTAAATATTTGTTGCCTCTTAGAAATATTAGTCTGAAATATATATAATCACATTAAAAATAAATTACAGCAAAAGGCACATTTTGGAATTTGGGGTTTTCTAATTTCTTTTGTTTGTTTTTTAGGTTTGTCAATTGATCAGTGCCACATTCTGCATTAACATGGAATTGCATTGCAATTGATAGATATTGTATTTCAAAGCAATTGCTTTCAATTAAAATGACTGTCAATTCAAGCAGCTGCATTGATAGGCTATAGTAAATAATTTTTAAAAAGTGCCTAGGAAGTATGTAAAGATGAAAGTAACACAGTATATCTTTAATACTGCATATTTAATTGCCTTGGTAAAATTGCTTTTTTCTTTAACTCTTTGTCTGATATGGAGTATATATTTTAATATTTCTTATCTATGTAATAATTTTTTTTAATTTTTATTTTTTTAATCCTCACTCCAGGATATATTTTTTATGACTTCTAGAGGGAGTGGGAGGGAAGCAGGAGGTGGGGAGAGAGAGATACACATCGATTGATTGCCTCCCATACACTTTTTTACCCAGGTTACAACTGAGGTGCATGCCCTTGACTAGGAATGGAACCCACAACCTTCCAGTCTACAAGCTGACACTCTAACCACTGAGCAATGGCCAGAGTTATGTAATAATTTAAAGTGAACTGGAACATTTTTATAAAATCAAGTATAAAGTGACAGATTTAACATCATGTATATAAAATATAATATGTCTATTCTAAATGATTAAAAATACTGTTTAATAGCACAGAATTCTCAATTTAATATGTTAGTTTTAATTAATTTTTATTAGCATTTCTAAATCATTTCAGCAAAGACAGATAAAGATATGCTATTGGGGATTACTTTCTGAATGGCAGTGTGAGAAATTCCACAGACCTACTATCAAAGAAATCAATAATAACAGTTGAAAATTATTTTAAAAAAATAAATGGGGAAAAAACACACACTTCAAGTCTTTTGATATTGTCCTAAGAACATACATCAAATGAAAAAAATATTGCTATCATTAAAACTTTATATAATTTCATGTGTTTTAGCTCAATTGAAAGAAGAAAATAAAGCATATATATTCTGTAGAATTTGTTATATTAACTTTCTGTTTTATCACTTCTACTCCACATTTGTTCTTATGCTTTAGTCATAGTCTTAGTGACTGCCTTGTATTATTTTCCTATTCCACATCAGCTTTATTCTCACCTGCCTCTTTTGAGCCTTCTCTTTTATTATCAACTAGAGGCCCGGTGCACGAAATTCCTGCAAGGGTAGGCCCTGGCAGTTACCCTGGCTGCTGCCTTGGCCCTTGCAGCCCTGGCTTCATCCTGAAGGTCATCAGGATGGTCATTCTACTGTTGATTTGCATATTACACTTGTATTATTATAGATGTTATTGGACCAAAATCCAATTATATTAATATTGTTTATAAAGTTGCTTTTAAACTCAGTTAATAGAAGAAGAAAAAATGAATTTGTAATATACTAGTACTTAAATGTAATGTATTCTCATGTCTGGCAGATTGTTACAAATGCTGGCATTTCGGTAGCCAAGAAGGTGAAGAATGCCTGAAGTCTCTGCATTCGTTATCTTGTATGCCTATGGTAATTGAGTCTCCCTGTGCTGGTTACAGTCTACAAACTGTCAGTTTGAATTAGTGTTCTCCAAATTCGAAGCTTGACTTTTTCTCTCCAGATAATAAAGGTCTATGTCTGCAAATAAAGGCACAGCAACAGTTGTGCAACATTGTGAAAGAGAATGAGAACTTCTCAAACATTTTGCTAAACCCTCTTTAACGTTCTCCTCACCTCTAGTTCCAGAAGTATCAAGTTCCAGATTGTATCAATTTCCTATTCATTTTGAGATTTCTTTTTAAATTGAAAATGCAGTTGTCATCATTTTTCACTCATAGTTTGGAATTTGAATGTTTGTTTTTTTCATCTAAGTTATTGAGCATTTATTTACTTTGCAGATTGTATAATTTGTGGCTATTTTTTTCTTCTCTGCTTTTGTCGTCTTCCAAGTTTGGGTCTTAAAGAAAAACAAACAGAACTTTGATTAAGTTTTGTGGAGTTTTGAAAAGCAACACATTCAGATGCATATTTTTAATCTGCCATATTAACCTAGAAGTCACCAAATTCTACTTTTATTTCCTCTAATTATCCCATTAACTCATGATTTTCCCTTTACCTGATCATTACATCCATTGTTGATTTGCAAATATTATTTAGTAGCTGAGTGCATGTTATATTTATTTTTCTATAGCTGTTTCTAATAGTCACTTTTTTATTTTATCATATTTACCAACTGAAAGTTTTCTGATACAGGGTTTATAAACTTTCTTCTTACTTTTTAAAGACTAAACATACATAACAATATTTTAATAAATAGTAAATTAAATCAGTGACTTTAAAAAATTTTTATGAATAATGATAAAGAGTTAAGTTTTATGCTGTCAGGGTATAAATATAAGCTCAAATCAATTAAGGTTAATTTAGTCAGTAAGTATATTAAACTGGTTAGATTATTCATTTTAATAAAATAATTAGGAACACATTATGAAGTTACTTGATATTTTGCAAAGATACCCTTTTCCCATGATATTACTGAGCAAAATTACTATTCCTAATTTTTAGTTTAACCAATTGCTAACTTCTTAGTTTTTCTATTACTCATTATAGTCCTTAATAATCTGTGCTAACTTCTAGAGTAAAATAATTATAGATCATTACCAAGTTTGTTCAAAAGTAGTTAAAATTGCTTTTGTAAACTTTAAGTATTTTTACATGAAAAAATGTGTATATACATTATATATAGAATTGTTCTGCTCATCTCTTCTTTCTTTACAGTTTCCTAAATAGGATAAGACTACTGATAGTTTTACTTATTCATCTGGGCTGTTCACTTTGGCCTTATGATTTAAGTTTCTCTTCATAAAAATAAGATTTCAAGAAGTCATAATGCATATTTTCCTTTGCTTTTAGGAATTTTTGCTTCTCTTGATATTATGTGGGCTTTTTTCCCCCCACATTCAGAGCTTCCCCAAACTTAAGAATATTATCAAGATCTTTACTAATCCAATCTTTTATAAAAATGTGGGATCATTTGTCTGTTTCCATTCAGCTCCATTCATACCATTGTGTGCTTTATGTGTCAAGAAAGGATGGTACCTTAAAAAAATACCCAGATCTCATTGCTTCCTATATTCTGACAAGATTCTATTAATGGGAAGACCTATAAGATGATTAGACAGCACAGGAAGATAGAAGTTAAGAAATCTCCATCTCAGCTTTTCTTAGAATAATACATCCAACAGCAGAGGACATAAGTTGGCTACAGCTTCATAATCAACTTCAGAACTATATTGCACAGACTCTTTCTTGGTGTCAGTATCAGAAAACTTGTCCCAACTCTTCTGTGCATCTCCCCAAGTGGTGTTTTCAGCACCAGCAACAAGGCAGCTGCTCTGGGTTTTCAGCAATGACTTTCACAGTAATTCTATCATCACTCCTTTTTCTGAGCCAAGCCAAAGTCACCTCATCTTGACATTAACAGAACCTATGGCATTCATAGGAATATTCCTGAACTCTTATGTATAAACTAGAGGCCCGATGCATAAAGATTCATGCAAGAATGGGCCTTCCTTCCCCTAGCTGCTGGCACTGCCTCACTACGACCAGAGACGCCTTTCTGCCTTCCCACACTGCCCAGAGGCCTGGAGCTCCTGGGGTGGTGCAAAACGCCTGCATCATCACCATAGTGATGACACAAGCATTCCGCCTTGCCCCCAGCCACTTGGCGCTGGTGTATGCACATTAATCCACCATCTTTGTTGGGTTAATTTGCATACACACTCCTAATTGTCTGGTGGGCGTCAGGAAGGTACGGTCAATTTGCATCTTTCTCTTTTATTAGTGTAGATTTCTCCTTTGTTTTCCCAGAACTAAAGCTATAGCTTCTTCTGTGGTCACAGGTCTCTGAGTAACCTTATCTTTCTTTGCTCTTTGAACTCACTTGACACTGTACCAATATAAGTTTTTCTGTATTGAATTGCTTCTGATTGACATACCAAAACTGCATGCTTTGATATTCCCTGACTTGATGTAGAACTAAAATTTAACAGGCTGTTTTATTGGCAATAACTATTTGAAAAACACAAAATAACTATTTTGTTGACATGTAAATTTTTTAAATTAGGTAAAAAGAGCAATAGGTGCATAATGATCTAAAATGGTAAAATAGTTCAGGTTTAGATTTACTTGGTTGACATTAGACAAATCATATCTCACATATATACTCAACTAGAGGCCCAGAGCATGAAATTGTGTAGGTAGGGTCCCTAAGGCCTAGCCTCCTGCGATCAGGGCCATCTTCTGCCTGTTCACCAGTCCCCGGGCCAAATGCCACCTCTGTCGCCGGGCTGTCAGGCCGTTGGGATCACCAGCTCATCCTTGGCTGCTCAGGGGCTCAGGCCTGTGGGAAAGCAGGTGCCAGCGACTTCACCTCCATGTGCATGTGCCAGGCCAGCCACTAATGGAACACGCTGCCCGCTCAGGGCCGCTCATGCAGGCACCGCTGCCATTGCTGCTGCTGGGGCTTGAGGAGAAGATGGAAGCTGTGGGGTGTGCCCACAACCTTCCCACCCTGGCATGAGGGGCCCCAAGTGGGCAGAACCTTCCATCAACGGCCAGCCAGGTGCACGCGCATGGAGGTGAAGTCACCAGAGCCTCCTTTCCCATAGGCCTGAGTCCCTGAGCAGCCAGGGATGAGCTGGTGATCCCAAGGGCCTGACAGCCAGCCCAGTCCTTGCACCACCCACCCTGATTCCCCCATTCACCTTTGCTGATCCATCAGAGCCTGCAATCCATGGGACCAAGAGGTCAGCCGTTCAGCCTGCTCACCAGTCCCCAGTCCCACCCTGCCCTGCTCTTGGGCCTGGGGGGAGGGACTGAGAGGTTCTCACTGCACCTCATGGTGACCAGTCGTCAGGGACACTGGCCTTTTATATATATATAGATAGAAGCCATGCTAATAAACAACACCAGTTTCACCACTGAAATTCTATTTCTAATATCTCTATTAATGACTACCAGTCTACTAATTTTATCACTGAAAACTCCTCTTCTATGAATGCTAATTATCAAAGTCTCTAGTGTACAGCAAAGTTTAAGATTACTGAAAAACATTTAGCAGATACCTCTAAAATGTGGGATTTTAATTTAACATGCTAGCTAATCACCTCAAAGTGTAGACAGCTAGATTTCATAACTAATAATTACAAATATATAATGTGATATTATGTTTGTTAAAATATACTAAAGGATATTTCATATTTCATAATATAAAGATATCATTATTGTTATCTAGTCTATTGAACTTTTAACAAAATCATGAGATAAAAGGTATTTAGTAATATCAACAACTTAAATATTTATGATTTATTTGGAATTGCTTGATTTGCCAGTTTTTTTAATGCTCATTATAAATCTTAGATTTTTTAAAAAAATCATTATTGTTGAAAGTATTACATATGACCCTTTTTTCCCCTATTTACCTCTTCTAGCCCATCCCAACCCCCAATACAGACCTTCACCACCCTATTTTCTGTGTCATAGGTTATGCATATGTACCTCAAAGTTCATTAGTTGATCTCTTGCTACCCACCCACCTTCTCTGCCTTTCCTCTGAAGCTCGACAGTCTTCAGCAAGATAAATATTTATTCAGATAACTGATTACATTTTTAAAATTTGATGCTGGTATAGATGTTGATAATAACTGTGTTTATTGAGATGAGATTGGGCACATTCAAGGTAGTATGAGCATATATAAAATAATATTGAATGTAAATAGTAACTGAACAATAAAATTAAAAATATGTATTTATTAATATATTTTTGTTAGTGTGAAAATTATTTTTAAAAAATTTTAAAAGACATTCAGTCCTGGCCCTTACACAGAAAGGTAGCAGGTTTGATTTCAGTCACAGGCACATATATGAGTTGCAGGTTCCATCCCTACCCTGGTCGGAGTATGTGCAGGAGGTAACCAATTAATGTGTCTCCCTCATGTTGATGTTTCTCTCTCTGTCTTTCTCTTTGTGTCTCTCTCCCTCCTTTCCCCTCTCTAAAATTCTATGGAAAAAATATCCTCTTGTGAAGATTAACAACAACAACAAAAACATTCAAATTAATCTATTAAGATTTTAATAATGTTCAAATCTTAGACTCATATATTTTTATTAATCTTGTAGAGTTAAAAGCACCTGTACATTAGTATATATAGTCAAGCATATTCATCTTTATTGCAACATCCTATATAATAAAGAGTTAATATGCAAATTGACTGTCACTCCAACACACAAGATGACCATCCACATGTAGTCAAAGATGGCTGCCTCCATGTGGACACAAGATGGCCAGCAGGGGAAGGCAGTTGGGGGTGACAAGGCCTGCAGGGGTGGATAGTTGGGGGCTACCAGGCTGGCAGGGGAGGGCAGTTAGGGGCAAGCCGGCTGGCAAGGGAGCAGTTAGGTGTCAATCAGCCTGGCAGGGGAGTCGTTAGGAGGTGATCAGGCTGGCAGGCAGAAGCAGTTAGGGGCAATCAGGCAGGCAGGCAGGCGAGCTGTTGGAAGCCAGCAATCCTGGATTGTGAGAGGGATGTCCCAGATTGGAGAGGGTGCAGGCTTGGCTGAGGGACACCCCCCCCATGCACAAATTTTGTGCACCGGGCCTTTAGTATATATATATATTTTTTTTTAACTGACAATTAGAAACAGACATGATGACTATCAATATCTATCAATGTGGTGATGACTGAACATGTACACTATTTATCATCTCAGATAATATATAGCTGTTTTAATAATTTGAAATATCTATCTATCTATAGTTCTGGAATGATGATTAAGCAAAAGAAGGCATATCATTAGAATTTATATTTATACTTCAGTATTGTTTGTTGAGACAAAGTTAATTGATGTTACCAAGGGAATTTGGAAGTAATGTTTAAAAAAAAAGAAACAAACAGTGAAGTGTCTTAGAAGTTTCTTATTCATGTTTTTCATTGGGAAACTCGGTTAGGCTGTGAAATAACACATTGAAATTGATTAAGTAAAGTGGATTTTACTTTTCTAAAATATTTTTATTTTGTAGTCATTATAAATAAAACACTCTTTAGTCTCTTGTTGAGATGTAAATTATTTTTGTTTTGTTTTGTTTTGTTTTTCTATGAACTGAAACAAACCTCTGTAGTCAGGAGGAAAATACTTTTATGCTATTGTTCTTCATTGAATCAAATCACATTTGATGGAAATCAGCATTCTATTGGTACCACTAAACCCTATTCTCCTCATGTGAAGAAATTGAACATTGGATTTGCTCAAGTACTTAATGTATCAAGAAAACCTTTTATCTACACAGTTTTATGAGTCACAGACTCCATCACTCTCTCATAATGACAGAAAATCATTGAAACAAAAATGCTTACTACCCTGCAATAGCAATATAAAGCACATTTGCCGTGAACCAATATATCCATTACCTTGTAACCTTAGGGATATAAAGGAGAGATAAACTGAGACTACAAGACTCTTTATGCTAAGTTATTGGTTCAGTATTTTCCATTGGTGTAATTTAAAATCAGCAAAGAAAAAGGGATTTTAAGTCTGTTATTTATCATTCCAGTATTATTTTTTTCAAAATTTCCTTTGTGAGACCAAGTAAAAAGATATGTGATATGCTATATGTCACATTTCTTGGTATGTATTATAACCTAAATATAAAACATAAATTAAAAATTTTTTTTCAATGTTAAGAAGAAATACAATTGTTTATTCAAAGACAACGAATACTGGTTGTATAATACATAAGATAATAGCTTCATAAGAATGAAGATAGTCTTTATAATGAGATTAAATGTTTTTAATTTAAAAATATATATATTGTTATTGATTTCAGAGAGGAATGGAGAGGGAGAGATAGAAACATCAATGATGAGAGAGAATCATTGATTGGCTGCCTCCTGTATGCCCCCTACTTGAGACTGAGCTAGAAACCAGGCTTGTGCTCTGACCAGAAATCGAACCCTGACCTCCTGGTTCATAGGTCAACATTTTACCCCTGAGCCATACCACCTGGGCAATAAGATTACATTTTAAGTCAGAACATCAGCGTAGTGTTTCCATAGACAAGTAATAGGTTGAAGTTAAAGTTACAATAGCCAAATTCTGGTTTTGATTCAGCTCTAGCTACAATCTGGGTACCAAACCTTCTTTATATTTAATATTTTTTTAGTTCTATCAACCAATTGACATACAAATGTACATCTATTATTGCAAGAAAAAATTGTAATAATTATTTATCAAAAACACTAATAATTATATGGTTAAAATATTAAGAAATTTTAAATAGCTACATAAGTTCAAAAACAGAGATAGTAATGACTAATAACGGTATAGTTAGCTAAATACTTCTAAGAAAAATGTAGCTTTCAATGGTTTGTTCCCTAAAAGAAGAGAAAGAGGTTAAGACTAGATGCTGATTTTGTGTGGGTCATGTACCTATTCCACAGTAGTGAGAAGAAGGAAGTAGGTGAAGTAAAACCTAATTCAAGAGTTGTATTTTAATTGCTGTTATATTAACAGCAGCTCACTAATGCCAGGACTTCTGCCGTTTCAAATTGTGCCCCTGAAGAAAGATAGCTGAAGCATTGCTCTATAACTCATTTGTTGGACACTCCCTCCTATGCACTGAGGTTAACTAAAAGTTCTAATAAGCATTTCTAGCTGAGCATATTCCTGAGGTTTCAATGAAGGCCCTGAGACAGAAATTAAACACATATTCAAATGAATAACAGATATTTATAACATTAACATGGTAGTGTTTTTTTATTTATTAACTAGAGGCCCGGTGCATGAAATTTGTGCATGGTGGGGTGTGTGTGTCCCTCAGCCCAGCCTGCACCCTCTCTAATCTGGGACATTCCTCTCACAGGACTGCTGGCTCCCAACAACTTGCCTGCCTGCCAGCCTGATCACCCCCTAACCATTCCCCTGTAAGCCTGATTGATGCCTATCTGCTCCCCTGCCAGCCTGATTGCCCCTAACTTTCCTCCCCTGCAGGCCTGGGTCCCCCCCAACTGCCCTCCCCTGCAGGCCTGGTCATCCCTAACTTCCCTGCCTTGCAGGCATGGTCACCCCTAACTGCCCTCCCCTGCAGGCCTGGTAGCTCCCAACTGCCCTTTCCCTGCAGGCTTGATCACCCACAACTGCCCTCCCTTGCAGGCCTGGTCCCTCCCATCTGCCCTCTCCTGCTGGCCATCTTGTGGTGGCCATCTTGTGTCCACATGGGGGCAGGATCTTTGACCACATGGGGCAGCCACCTTGTGTGTTAGAGTGATGGTCAATCTGCATATTACTCTTTTATTAGTTAGGATAGAGGCCTGGTGCACGGGTGGGGGCCTGAAGGGTGTCCCGGATCAGGGTGGAGGTTCCCTTGGGGTGTAGGGCCTGTGGTGGTTTGCAGGCTGGCCACAGCCTCCGGCGACCCAAGTGGAGGTCCTAGTATCTGGGATTTATGTATTTTTTATAATTAAAACTCTGTAGCCTTGAGCGGAGGCCAGGATAGGCCAGGGCAGGCAGGAAGCTGGCTTCCTCCATCACCAGGGGCAACCCAAGTCTCCTGCTCTCTCCAGATCCATGGTTTCTGCCATTTTTGTTGAGATTTATTTATCTTCTATAATTGAAACTTTGTAGCCTTGAGCAGAGGCCAGGGCTGGCCATGGTTGGGGGGAAGCTTGACTTCCTCCATTGCTGGGGCAACTCAAGCTTCTTGTTTGCTCCAGCTCTGTGGCTGGCTGCCTTCTTGGTTGGGTTAATTTACATACTCGCTCCTGATTGGCTAGTGGGTGTGGCTTGGTGTAGCGTAGTGATGGTTAATTTTCATGTTTCTCTTTTATTAGTATAGATGAGGACATCCCTATTTAGTGTGAGAGAAGACTTGGTAAGTGCATGAATATCAGGAGCTCAGAAATGTAAGGGCAATCTTATATTTTGACTAAATAAAAAACATGGTCATTTTATTTAATAATACCAAAACATTCCAGACATATACTACTACATGTTTTAAAGTTTAACCATGATAAACCTTTCTCTTTAATGCTTAGATTTAAAAAATAACTGGTATAAATCAGGAGGAACAGCTTGTAAAATCAAACTTCTGGTGCCAAACATATATCCATTATATATATATATATATATATATATATATCAAAATACAAAATACAAAAACTATTTTATATATAAAAAACTTAAAATAAAAATGTACTTTATATAAATTTATCCAAAATTTATATGTATTATGGATATATGAATACATATAAGGTATAAATATAACATATGTGTATAGTAATATATACATATAAAATAATATTTGGCTGACTCAACAGTTTTCTTAACTTATTTTAGGAAATTCACTAACAGTAATGAATATACATAAATTCTAAATTTCAAAAAATATATTATGGAGTGCTTAACATGTTCTACACTCTTAGTTAAATTTTCTTAGGAAAAAAATAAAACTTTGTTAAATTCACTAATTATGAACAAGCACACAACACTGATAGGTGCAAAATAGAATCCCCATTACACATCATTTTTAGTCCCATCTAGATTTTTTGTTGCTGATTAGAGAGTAAAAGAATATAATTTCCCTGAAATTACCATATATTCATATGCATAAATGAAGAAGGAAACATATACAATGCTAAATTTCCCCCGAATTGATTAATGCTTAAACTGTTTTTGAAAATGACTTTTATGTCAAGGCTTTGACTGCAATAGATATTATGTTTTCCTAGCACCTGGTCTCTGATGTATCAAAAATCCACTGAGATATAGTTATGAATAAGTAGTTCATATCTTTGTACTATGTTCCCTTATTTTGGGAAAATGTATATTGAATAATACATGTGGCCAAATATTATAATAGTACCTAGTTTAGAAACTTGAAAAATAGTCACAATGTAATGTGTTGTTGACAAAATGCAAACATTATTATTCATTACCTATTTACTCAGAAAAATGTATTCAAAGTTACAGGTGCATATTTAAATGTTAATGCCTGTGGCGAAGAATCATAATTATGTAATTTGTGTATGAACAAATTTCATTAAGTTCTGTATTTAGCAATAATCTATGCAGAGTGTCCTCTAGGGAGTACCAGCTTCTATTCTGAAAGTTTAAGTCTAATTGTTAATTATCATATGCAGTCTTCTATAATAATGCTAATTAGTATCTCAGTGGCTGTATAACTATTTTCAGAGCTGTCATCTTGCCAAGATGACAAGAAATATTGTGATATTTAAGTGTTCTGTGAGTGCAACACTGCAAAACACAGTGAAAAGAAAGATTGTTAAATGGCAATCGGTAGTTATGAACCAAACTTTTCCCTTCTGTTCCATTAAAATCCTTACTGCTGTTTAATGAAGACTGTAACAAAGAGTTTTGAAATGCCTCTGTACAAAAGCATTCAGTAGTCTTTCATAATTTTGCATTACATTACATTTCATTTTTAACTCCTTTTCACTTTTTTAAAAAATGACTTGCATTTATTTTTTAAGAAATTTACCTTGAGAAAAGTCTAAGCCTATATATTTTCACACTTTAATATGAATCTAAAATATGCTTATCTATTTGTCTATGACAAAATATTTTGTTATTGTAAGTTAGATTATAGGCATAGGCATTTAAGAACGAGTTATACAGTCATTTAAAATGATGTAACTTTTTAAATTTTACAAATAATTAGCAATTTTATGCATAGTTACTAGCTAAATTCATAGTATTATTATGATTATGATGATGAAGGACCAAATTGAATAATAATGAAAAGTGAATGAATGTCTACATGCTAGACTTTGTAGTAAATTGAAATCTAATACATTTGGTCTCTGTCAGGGGCCCATGTAATGGGCTAGACACATGATGAACCCTCTGATTTCTAACATTAAATTATACTATATATATATATATATATACACACACATATATATATATGTACAACTGTTATTTTAATTATTAATATGTGCACCTGTATATGTATATACATATAATTATGATTATTAAGTTTTATAAATTATAATTTTCTCTTGGTATACTCATGCATGCACACAAGCGTATATAGTATTCATTCTAAATTTTAATATTCTATAATATTTTAAGACTTATCAGAATAATATCTACCTAATAATGCCCACATTGCTTTAGACTGGTAGAATTTAAATTTAAAGATTTCCTTACATGATTTATTTTTATTTTCAGATAAATAAGTTTTTTAATATTCGCCAAAGAAATATATATGAATTATTTTAATTAATAATTATGAATAACCATAAATGCTGTTTGATTTTATATTGATACCCTTTACCTATCCTATTTTTCATTTATTTTACTAAATATGTTACTATTCTTGGTTTATGTAAATAATAAATTAATGAAGAAAACATTAATTTATTATTTATATAAACCAAGAATAACATTTTTTCATTACTGTATACATCAAAACCAAGGAATCTAACACCAATCATAACATTCTTGACATACAATTTATTTACATACATGTGTATATAATTACACATGTAAACAAATTATATATTAATTGCAAGACATAATTATATATAAATTTTTAAAGAACAGCCTTCACGCAGTTGTCCAAATTTACTAGTCCTTGCTCGAATGCCATTGCCTCTGTGACTGATACTACAGCTGAAGTGCACAGGCAGTAAGTAGAGAAAACAAAATAGATGCTATGTTGGGGGAAAACACGAAGAAGCTGAAACTCACAAGCAGGAGTTTAAACCCATGAAGATGAACTAAAGCCCATGTCAATTCTTGTGTTCCTGAACTCAGTAATGTAGGTATTCTGCAGAAGCCACGGAGCTGCACACACACATACACCTGACCCCGGAGTTAAATGTCAAGAATGATCTAGGAAAAGGTAGAGCAATTAGAGGCTCAGCTTAGACCAAAGAGGTGAGCCTGAAATTAAATTACAACATGCCTGAATTACAAAATGGCCCCTCTTTTAATTCCACTGTTATATATCTTACAAAACTTTATCTTGGTGACCACCCTGATACTACTTGGTTATATATAATATTCAAGCTATGATAATTTAATTAATATCACATTTAGCACTATATATCTAATCTTTGTGAAGCATGGTCACTACCTATTTCTTTTCACATAAACATATGAATTTATGTAAGTGAGAAACATTCATTTAAATGGTAAATTGAGGACATTCCAGAAAATTTAGAAATATTACATTTAGAAAGTAATATAGATTATTTGAACTTTACACTAGATAAAATTAGAATACTCTATTTGTGTCAAAATCCCATGAGACATGGCCCAATGTTGATAGAACATACTAGTACACACCTAGGACTCTCCTAACTTATATTTTCCTATATTCCACAAATCCAAATCATTTTTTAAATTATCTTTATTAAGGTTAGTAATTTATATTCATTAAATTTTACCAACTCCTTTAGTTTTGACAAATATATGCAGTTGTAGACACTAGAGAACATTTCCATAACCCTAAGAAGTTCTTTCATGCCTCTAGACAGGCATTTTCTTCTTGCCATCCACCCACCTGGAGCACCCATTGATTTGCTTACTGTCACAATGTTTCTATAATTTTAAAATTTTATATAAATTCTATAGTATGTAATCTTTTTTTGTCTAACCTTTCATTTTGCATAATGCATTTGAGATTTATCCATGTTGACATTTTTATATCTATGGATTTATATTTTAATTACCTCTGGATATCACTTAGCCATTATTTCTTCTTTTTATTTTTAATCCAATTACTTTTATGACAATATGTAGAATCTTCATTTTGTTTTCAGTCTTATATCTGTGTTCTACTTTCAAATTCACTGATTATTTTCCTTCTGTTTTGACTACTGTTATTAATTTCACTTACTTTATTTTTAATTTTAGAAACTTTATTTTTATTTATCTCCAGAATTTCAATTTGAGAATTTTACATATATTTATTTTTATCAATCCCTTTTTTCTAACTTATTTAACATATAAAAGATATTTATAACATCTGCTTTCATATCTTAGACTTCTATTTCCATCACTAGTGTCATTTTTGTGTTTCTAAGTTTTTCTTATTCATTGGTCATGTTATCTCATTGCTTTCTGCTGATAGTTCTATATTGGATATTATGAATCATCAATTTTATATAGTCAGGTGCTTAATTTTGTTAAGTTCCTTTAAATATCAGGCATTTATATTATAGTTAAGTTACTTGAATGATTTTTTCATGTTTTACTTTTAGGCTTTATTACCATGAAGTCTTAAAGATCTTAGCTTACAGATATTTTAGTTCCACAACTAAGCTTTGACACATTGGGGATTCTACCTAACACCCTGTGTATTACAAGATCTCTGAATTATAAAATCTCTTATAAGACCTGTGAAAGCCCTTACTGATTCCCATTGGTTTTATTCCTGGCACCATGCAGTTTCCTTTTACACATGCCTAGGCACATGCATCTACCTTGACTTCTCTGATGCTTGTCTTTGTCTCGTCTGTGCGGTTGCACTGACAGCTATTTCCTTGAACTATAGCGTGGAACCTGCTTCAAAGTACTAGACTTTAGCAAACATAGAGATAATTTGATTTGATTCTTTCTATAATGGATTGCTACCTGGTGTCTAATATCTGACAATGATGATTCAGTGAAGGGAAAGAAGTTTAGGCAAGAGGTGAAATCTTATCTCATTTATTCCATTATTGCTGGGAGTGGAAATCCAGATAATATTATGGATGTATTTGTTTTCTAATTGCATAGTTCAATGATTCAAATACAGTGTAATTTTTATTAGTATGAAATGCTATATTCTGGGATATGCTATTATTAGTGATTGTAATCTTGAAGCATCCATCTTATATAAAAACTGCTGTTTGAAATTTTAACCCTGCTATTTGGCTTCTGTAAATGCTTGCTTGCTTAAATAATAAGGAAAATAAGACTACTCCCACTTCAGAGAGGCTATTAAACCTTCCCCAGATGAAATTATCAGTGCTGGCACCAGGCCAAGTCTTTGGTTGAGGTCTCAAGGCCCCAGCACATAGGGGCTCTTTAAGAACTTGCAAAGGGGGCCGGAAACACCCCATATTTGAGAGACAAAGAAGGTAAAAACATATAAATAGGGAAAATTCCTCCATGTTGGGGCCCAGAATTTGAGAGACATTTCCCTCTGGACCCATGCATAATAAATGTAACTCCATCTCTCTAAGTATTGCTTGGTTCTTCTCCGGTTTTCTGTAACAATCTGGTTTCTAAAAATCAATATGATCTTAAATTTAAATGAGACTATTTTAAACTTTTCTCAAATCTTGCTGAATGATAGGTTTATTTGAGAAAACACATGATTTTCTGTCTTGAAAATTGAAATAGAAATTGCTAACTACTCTTTGCATCTCTATCATTTTCAACAAATAGCTAAAACTTAATTTGATAGTGTGCCAACTCTATTTACATTTACATTCATTATCTAGTAGCAATATTTTCTGAAATGGAAGAATGACTTTTCCAATTTACTAACTTTTCAATATTTGCCATCTTTACAAAAATGCTATCTTTCCAAACTGTTCATATCCAAAGCAGCACTTTGATAATCCATGCTTATGATTATGTATATATGATTTAATATGCTTTCTGTATTATAATTATTTGGACCATCTCTTTATGTCGCTGCAGTCTTTCAGAGTTCACCATCTGTGATTTGAATATATGTATTCCCTATTGAATTCCCTGAATTATCCAATTTTATTTCTATTCACCTTATATATTGGATTATCATTTCCATAGTCAGTATTTTTATTTAGTACTTTTTCAATCCAATTACTATTGTTTCCAATTTTCATAGCATTTTATTAAATTTTAAAATGCTACTGTATAATCCTGTTCAATTAGGTTTCTTAATTTTTATTTTACTAGTATATGTTGTTTTCTTCAGGTTATCACTTTCATTTTTGTCCTTCTCAATGACCTTCTAAGTTTTCCTATGTGAACTCATTTTGGTTTGCTTGATATTCTCCATAATTAGGCTAGTGATACATTTCTATAGCTACAGGCAGAGACAAAACCTAAATTAGCCCCTAATATGTGTTCCGTACATGGGTGAAGGTGGGTCATAAATGTATGACTGCAATATAAGCCCCACCATTCAATGTGAATTCAGGTTACCTCCAAATCAATCCAAATCAATTGTAGACTTTTTGTTTTTGGTTTTAAATGCAGCTTTCCTCTTAATTGCCTACATCAAGCTTAGAATAAAAAAGAGCTCAGAGGCCACCCTCAAGCTCTTGGCCTCTAAACCTAGTACTAGTCCAGCATCCCCTTAATATTACCTTACCTCTGCTTTGCTGCCTTCTTGATATGAATGGACCTCGCAAGAATCCAGGATTACAAGATATGGGCCAGTGGTGCATAGTACTGAAATACATTCTTACTTATCCATTACGCTGCTTTGTAGGGTTTGGGGCAACATGAACATCCCCAGTGGCTCAAATGCGTGAACTGATATTTGTGCGTACAGCCTGGAACAGGTTTTCAGCTTTGACTTCATAATTATTTTGTCTTACTTCTAGCTTCAGGCTCTGAGTCACAACATCAAGGGCAAAAAGGAGAAATCTAGACTTTACTTCCCCAGAATATTCCAAGCGATATTATCTTCAGCCATATACTATATATGCTTTCATTTCTCCCGATTGTGACCAGATACTCTCTGATTATCCAGAGTTTTTGTAAGTTTCCCATTATTTGTATTTGAATTTCATCAGAGTTTAAATATAGTTTTTCTTAAATTTCTAAAGTTTTACTTAGCAATTGGAGCCACTAGCCAGTTTCTGTTTGCTATCTCTCTTATTCCAATAAGTATTTCATTTCTCACTTAACCAAGGAATAACTCAAGACTTTTGTCTTTATCAGTTCATGTTAAGAATTGAATCACAGTCTAAAAATCTATATCAATTATGCCTGACAGACCTTTACATTTTTCATGCACTATATCTTCTTCCACTAAAACTTGGGGACTGGGAGCCCTTGGAACTGTCATGCACTATCAGGTCCTCCTTAAATTTTCTGAGGACTAGTTTCTTACATTTCTCTTCCCTCTTGATTAAATGTGTAAGACTGAACTTCTCATCCTTATTCTTAATTTACCTTTTATTACCCCTTCTTAAAAATGGTATTCCACTGAGCATAATATTTTTACCTCAAGATAGCCAGATAGATTCTTATGGAATATATTTATATTCTTCATTTATGAAATCTTAAAAAAAAGTCCCATACCTGTTATACAGTTTACTTGGTTCAAAACTGCCAAATTTCCTCAACATATTTGTCTTATTTTTAGTCTAAGTTTAGATTACCTTCTGGTTTTTAAGAATTATTCGTTCACTAACAAACTTATGTTGCATTTAGTATTTTTTTATGGTTTGTTAGATTAAAGTTATTCAAGGGGAACTGACTGAGTTCATGGGTTTCATGGAGCAAGGATAAGGAAAAATAAGTTATATGTTTAAGTCATGGTATTAAATGGATGTGCCTAAAATAGTAGATTACATGTAAGTTATTTGGAACAGTAAAAGTGGTGTTATACTGTAATGATTAAAACAAGTAAAATTTACGATGTATACCATATGGTTCTTATTAACAGGTAAACAAAAGTCCTTGGGATGACAGAATGTCCAGCAATTCTCAAAAATTATGCTACTTTCAATCTGCACTCAATGTGTATTATGAGAAGGATTATGATTCCGCTTTAGTTTGATCCATTCTGTGCAGTTTTGTATATCAAGAATTAGGCGTCCAAGGTAGTGAAGATCAAAACTCTATCCAAAAGTAGAAAACTTTAAGAAATGATATTTAGAACAGAGAAGGAAAAATCATGTAAATATAATGCTTGTTTTCAAATATATGATACATTACTTGGTAAAAATAACTTTTGCTTCTCTAGAGGAAATAATTAGTCTAAAATGTGTAAAAATAAATATGAAAACTATGGGTCCTGGGGAAAAAAGTAACCAAAGTAGGAGTTCATGCCTATGAAATGGGATAGCAAGAGATGACATATTTAGAAATCAGGCATAGAAACCTCAATCATAGAATAAGTCTGCTGTCCTAAAGCTACCTTTGACTAGGACAAATAAAAGTATAAGTGTATAAATTAATTGGTCAGTAGTAGACATTGTTTCCAGCAAGTCAAAATTTGGAAGGTTTAAATTTAATTTGTGTCATCAAAAAGGAAAAATAATCTATGACATGTAGATAATGAATATGGAAAAACAGACTTAAGGTCTATAAATGATGTTTTTTATCCCCCTCCCTCCATTAGAGCAGCCAGAAAACGACATAGATAGCCTTAGCATTTTTTGAATTCATCATACATGGGTGGTGGGAGAGGAAGGAGAACAAGTTTTCAGTACTTTTTCAGATCTGTACTGCTTTAGGGACCAAGAGGGGATAGAGTCTGCCATAAGAGCTTCTATAATATACTTTCTTTCTTTCTTTTTTTTTTTTTTAATAGAGGTGAGGGAAATAACAAGAAAATAAAAACATATATTGATTTTAAGGTTAACATTAAAAACAGACTGATAGCAGCTGTTAGAGTGGGGATTAGGGTGCTGGGTGAAAAAACGGAAGTGACTAAGCAAAAAATCAATAACTTAAAAAACAAAAAAACACACCAGATAATGGTATGATGATTGCCAGAGAGAAAAGTTGGGTGGGAGGGTGTAAAAGAGGGTAAAGGTGGGATAAGTGGTGATGGAAGGAGATTTGACTTTGGGTGGTGAACACACAATCCTATACATTAAAAGCCTAAGTGGCGTCACGCCCTCGTGCAATGTCATCACAAGATGGCTGCCACAAGCTGGCCTGCAGGGGAGGACAGTTATGGGTGGTAAGGCCCGCAGGGGAGGGCCGTTGTGGGTGATCAGGCCTTGCAGGGCTGGGCAGTTGCGGGTGATCAGGCCAGGAGGGAGGGAAGTTGGGGGTGACCAGGCCAGCAGGGGAGGGCAGTTGGGGGCCATCAGGCCAACAGGGGAGTGGATAGGAGCCAGTGGTACTGGATTGTGAGAGGGATGAGCGACTGCCGGTTTAGGCCCTATCCCTGCGGCCTAAACTGGCAGTCAGACATCCCCCAAGGGGTCCCAGATTGGAGAGGGTGCAGGCCACATTGAGGGACACCCCGCCCCCATGCATGTATTTTGTGCACCGGGCCTCTGGTAGGTTAATATTATCATATCCATTTTACAGAGAAATACATGGATGGCATTTCTCCATTGTTAGTGGGAGTGGGGTTCTTGGAGTGTTGCTGGAATAAGCATTTCTGGAGGTTCCCAGGGAGGATGAGATATGGTAGAAAGCTTTGTTTGTGTGAAATTATATTCCTCAGTTTCTATAGTCCCGTGTCTCTTAAACCAGTCCTAGAAGAGGTACAGCTAGGGATTCAGCAGAGCTCAAAGCGAAGCCAGTGTCCAGAGTTCTTTCCTGGAGGGACTGGGTCCAGCACAGCATCAGACCAAATTCAGTTCATCAGTCCATTGTGTTTGGGGTGCACATAGCCATGGACGAATGCAGGAACATGAGAGCCCCCGAAAGGCAGGAGCACCAAGAGGCAAAGGATCAAGTGAGAGAACTCCTTTATTTGGGAGTTTAAGTATTTCAAATCTTCTGCCCTTACAGTGGCCATGCCTATTCTGACTAATGCCCTGTTCCCTGGTGTTACTGATAGACAAGTACCTTCCCTACATCACCTAGACTTTACTGGGCATACCTCTAATATTTGCCTTTCCTTTGTTACTTCCCTATTAACTAATAACCAGGCTTTTTACAATGGTATCAATGATACTTCCACATCAAATTATTACTGCTGTAAGACATGATAACATACCTAACATTGCAGGGAAATAAATGAGAAAAAAATAAGAACAGTATAAAGTAAATTATGTTGTACATAACAGATAATTATTAACTAATAAGCAGACTAGAAAGAAAAGTATTTGCAACATAAAATACTAGGCACTGGATGAAATATAATGTGAATTTATTTCTTCTCTATAAGTAGATGAGACTTGAGATTGAAAGAGTGATATTCAAAATAATTTGCTGTAAATTTATTTTTGTCCCAACTAAACTTTTCCATATGCCCTGTTTATACTTATCATATTTAATTATTAGATTACTTGTTTCTTTTATGTAGGAGATTATAATAGCTACAGAATCTAGCTAGCAACATTCTTAAAATGTAGCAAATAAAACACAGCAGGTATTAAATTGATAGATAAATAAAAAAATTACAGTAGTGATATCAATGAAATCAGGTTTTAAAAAATACAATCTTTTTCACATTTCATTTTGAAACTGAAAGGAGTTTTTAGGGGTAAAATAGGAAGGTTTAGGGCGTTTTAGGAATTAGGGGGTCCATGAGGAAGGAAGACATAGTTGGTTGGGGGCTTTTTATTTTGATATAGTCCCATTTGTTTATTTTCTTCTTAGTTTCCATTATCCTAAGAGATACAGCGTCACAGAAATAACTCACAGAAAGAGAAATAAAATAAAAAATATACCGTTTACCATTGCAACAAAAAATTAAGATACCTAAAAATAAACATAGCCCTGGCCAGTTTGGCTCCGTGGATAGAGCATCGGCCTGTGGACTGAAAGGTCCCAGGTTTGATTCTGGTCAAGGGCATGTACCTTGGTTGCGGGCACATCCCCAGTAGGGGGTGTGCAGGAGGCAGCTGCCAAAAGGCATACATACACAGAGAGCAAAAGTTACCACAGGATAAGGGGAGAGAAAGACATCCCTTCACAGAAGATAGGGGAAAGCCACAGGGCACAGGGGGAAAGAGGAAACAAACTCACAGAGAATAGAGAAATAGTGGCAAATGGGAGAGAGAGGAAAACAGATTTTCACAGGAGATAGAGAATTCTACCACTGAAGGGGGAGAAAAAGAAGGGGGCACCTTGTGGGGTTTGGGCTTTGAAGTTGATATTCTACCAAAAAGAAGGGAGCGTCAAGAGACAAAGAATGGCAGCCTTTATAACCCTTAGAAAAAGAGAGCTTAGTGGGTCACCCCCTTGAGACTGAGACCTCCTCCCTACACGGGAGTCTGTACCTGTTTGCAATAAATTTCCAACCTTTTCACCTACCACTTCTTGACTGTGGCTTTGTTGGAGAGTGGGAATTTTTGCCCATTCCAGAGACCATGGACTATGCCCTAGATAGAGCTGTCAGTGCTGACACCAGGCCAGGCCTTGAGATACGGTCTCATGGCCCCTTCCCAGCACGTAGTCCTTCTTTCATAAAACACTGTCAGCTTTCTGAAGAACAGGATGATCCTGTGAATAACATGGTCATCAATAGCATGATCTGGACGTTGCTTAGGAAAACTGTTTTGTCTTGGGTTACTTGCTCTACAAAAACAAGATGTGGTTAATGTGCTTAAGAGTGGTCCTGCGTACCCAGTACAGGCCTCTTGCAACAGAAGGCAAGGTCGAAATGCAAACCGACCCATGATTGGGCCCGTAAGTCTCATGACAAGGGGGGAATGATAGAGCTAAAACTAGGTGGCCCCATGGAGTTCTTTTTGTTACTTTTATAATGTTTCTTTTGTTCTGTACCAGCCATTCTGCAACTCTTCCTGCTGCCCTTCCCTGTAAACAGCAAGTATGCAACATTTTCACAAACCTGCCAATAGGCAGAGAAGTGGACTCAGTCCAAATTAGGCAAACTGCACAGTACCCCTGCGTAACCAGACTCCTGATCCTGCCCCCTGACCAATCGATGGGAGCCAGGAATGTTCCCCCTGCCCACTGCTTTGGACCCCCTATAAAGCCTTTGTTCTCCCAAAGCTCTCTCTCTCTCTCCTGCCACTGCACAGGTGATTGCTGGAGACGGGAGCTCGTGCTAGCATGAATAAAGGTTCTCTTGCTCTTGCATCGGGCTCGGCTGCTCCCTGGTGGTCTTTGGGGATCCTGAACACTGGGCATAACAGCTTCATTCTTCAAATCCACCTGGACAAGAACCTGGGTAAGAAAGTACCCTTGCATCCTGCTCAGAAGAAACCACTCAATTCAAAATTATGAAAAGTTGTTCATTTACAGTTGTGTGCATATCTGAGAGAAAGAAAAAAAATTTTAAACTATATATATATATATATATACATATATATATATATATATATTTTAGATTTTAATTCTGGAGGTAAAAAAGACAACTCTGCTTCTTATATTGAAGTATGGTAGCAACCATACTTGGGTAAAAAATGCTGTTTAATATTTTAAGCTTGCTGTTTTGGGTTCTGTACTCATTTAAAAGTTATTTTGATTTTCTGAACTTATGTATCATTGAATACTCTATTGATGACGGTTTGAATATCCCATTGATTGTGATCTCACTGGTCATCGAAGCACATTCCTCTGGGTCCCAGGACAGATAGTGATCCTAAATTGTCTCAGCAGCTACAGAAAACTGCGTTTTGGTTGACTCAGTGATCTCAGAATCTAGACAGCACAATTATTCTAAAATTGCCCAGGTGGTCCCAGATAATGTGTTTCTGTTGATGCAGTGATTCGTAGATATTTTAGATAACTAAGTTGCTCGATTTCGCTTCTGTAAAACTGCTTTTTCGCAAAACAGGTTCCTCATCCCAGACCCAAAGATGTAATCAATACTTTTGTGATATTCTGCATATAAGCCAGAAGTGGCTAGCTGTTCAGGTCTGCAAGGTCTGGAGCACTTTTGCTCCCTTGTATGCCGCTGGCTTTTAATAAATGACTCCATAATTTGACATTTTTCTGAGGCGTCCTCTGTGAGATTCGGGGTACATCACAACATTATGTGTTATATGAATTGTTAAATAGCTTATCCAGGTAATAGAGTAATAATTTTTGTTTAGAATTTATACTTTAACACCTTTGTGTCTTCAGAGATTTTAAGACAGATATTTGCCACAATTCATTATTTAAAAAAAAAAAAGAGGAAGAAAAAGATAACTGCTTAGCTTTGACTTGTGAGCAGAAATTGCTCTGACTACTCAGTGACACAGAATGCAATTGCTGAAACATTAACCATAAGAAAGGCAGCTAAGAAAATTACTAGAGTGAACAGTCAGAAAATGTTTTTTCCAGTCTATTAGACCACAGCACATTCAGCTAGAATTTACAGATGTTCTAAGGTTCGTATAAAATATTAATACATGCTTTAATTCAATCATAACATTTCCACTGAAGAAACAGCCCAATTTATTGCTTTTTTTTTTTTTTTTTTCAGTTAATACCAAAGGTCTATTGAAAGAGTAGTGAAAGCACAAGGAAGCCCAGGGTAGCTCAGCTTTCTTGGCTCAGGACCAGCACCCACTAGCAAGCCACTTGGTGTTATTGTGATGCAAATGCCTGGAAGCCAGGCACTCACAGCATCTAATTTAATAGAGAAGGGGACAGGGAAGTCACAATACAAACAAAAACACAAGCATAATCAGCAATGAAAAACAAATCTTGGGGTGTTCAATGGCATTTTGAGCCTCTAACTAAGAAATGCAAATTGATTGATTCAGCAGTGCCAAAGAAAAATAGCACATGTCACATCTCCCTGGATATAGGTTGATGCTGACATAAAGTAAAAGAATAAAAATAGTCTTTATTTTTCCCCATTCAAATAGCTTACTTTAACAAAGCTTTTTAAACAAATAATAAAAGAATTAAAATTATATTGGTGAAGATATTGCTACAAGATATGACCGATATTTTGCTGCCTGTGGATTCCTCTAGTATTTTTATGGTTTCTCGTCTTATGTTTAAGTCCTTTATCCAGTTTGAGTTTATTTTTGTGTATGGTGCAAGTTGGTGATCTAGTTTCATTTTTTTGCATGTATCTGTCCAATTTTCCCAACACCATTTATTGAAGAGACTGTCTTGACTCCAGTGTATGCTCTTGCCTCCTTTGTCAAATATTAATTGAGCTTAATGGTTTGAGTTGATTTCTGGGTTCTCTGTTCTGTTCTATTGGTCTATATATCTGTTCTTTTGCTAGTACCATGCAGTTTTGAGAACAGTGCCTTTGTAATACAGCTTGATATTGATACGGAATTTTTGTACTGGAAGCCGGATTCTTTGTCTGCTGGAATCAAAGAATGAATCTAAAGACAGAAAGTGGTATAGCAAAGGTGGAGATTTATTGAAGAACAAGTACAGACTCAGGGGGAAAGGGTCCCACTGAGTTCCTTTCCCAATGGCTTATAAAGGCTGCAGATCCTGGTGCCTGATATCCCCTCTGATTCCTCAATATTCCTCTTCCAATTACTTACTATAGTGATTCTTGAGGCCCTCCTCCCTCATAATCCTTCCATTTCTCTGGGCTTTCTTCCTTTCCATTTGAATGAAGGGCTTCCTTCTCTTTATTTTGTAAAAATGACCTTTCTTGGCTACTTCCAGTTCCCTTGTCTAATGTAAATATACCTGTTGCTGCCTCCTTGTCTTATGGAGATGTGACTGCACCTGGCTTCCTTGTGTTATGGAAATGTACCTTCTACCAGTCTGCAGCCCTGTGCTTTCCATGGACCTCAATTCTAAAAAATCCCTAAGCTGCCTATAGTCCCCTAAAAGTCCTGCTTCAATACCTGGTATTGTGATCCCTCCAACTTTGTTCTTCTTTCTCAGGATTGTTGTGGCTACTCAGGGTCTTTTTTTATTCCATATAAATTTTTGGAGAGTTTGTTCTAGGTCTGTGAAATATGCCATTGGTATTTTAATGGGGATTACATTGAATCAATAGATTGCTTTGGGTAGTTTGGGCATTTTAATGATGTAGATTCTACTAATCCATGAACAGTATAATCTTCCATTTGTTCATGTCTTCCTCTATCTCTTTTTTCAAAGTTCTGTAGTTTTCTGAGTACAGGTCTTTTACCTCCTTGGTTACGTTTATTCTTTATAAATATATATGTTTTATTGATTTTTTACAGAGAGGAAGGGAGGATAGAGAGTTAGAAACATCGATGAGAGAGAAACATCGATCAGCTGCCTCCTGCACACCCTCCACTGGGAATATGCCCACAACCAAGGTACATGCCCTTGACCAGAATCAAACCTGGGACCTTTCAGTCCACAGACACCGACGCTCTATCCACTGAGCCAAACTGGCCAGGGCTATGTTTATTCTTAGGTATCTTAATTTTTGTTTCAGTTTCTTTCTGTGAGTTATATCTCCTAGGATAATGGAAACTAAGAAGAAAATAAACAAATGGGACTATATCAAAATAAAAAGCTTCTGCACAGCAAAAGAAATCAATAAAACAACAACAGAGCCCACTGTGTGGGAGAACATATTTGCAGTGTTACATCTGATAAGAGTTTATAGAGAACTCACACAATTTAACAAAAGGAATATAAACTGTTGCAGTGTACCCCCATCTTACAAAGGACGCCTCAAGAAGTTGACTTATGGAGTCATTTATTAAAGGCAGCGGCATACAAGGGGCTAAAACGCTCCAGACCTCCAGCCCCGAAAACATCTGGCTTATATGTAGAATATCACAAAGGTGTCGATTATATCTTTGGGCTTGGAATAAGGAACCTGGTTTGCGAAAAGCATTTTTACAGAAGCAGAATTAAGCAACTTAGTTATCTAAAGTATCTATTGTTGTGGGGTTGAACCCTGGAGTCAGAATAAGACCACTGGAGGCTGATGCTCCGGCTAGGGTCCCCGAAAGGAGGGAAAGCCTCCAGCCCCTTCTGGGGGGTCCCTCTCTCCTCCCTCTCGGGTATCTCGCTGGGGCCTCCAAATGTTGTGGTGTGACCCGCGAATGAAGACCGCCAGGCAGCCAAATTGAAATTTAGGAAGCCTTTATTACAAACTCAAGCCCGGGCCCGCTTCTCCACTGACACAGCAGGGAGCAGCGCGAGCGCCGAACACTCGGAACAAGCAAGTTTTATCCCCAAAGCAGGGGGATTTGGCAGAACCTGATTGGTTAAAAAGTCAGTTACATTACTTACAATAATGGAAGATTTTCAGTTGAAGAAGCAATTACAAAAGTTACAAAGCATGGGAGAATGTAGTTACAGAGCAAAGTTAATAATCTCTAAAAGTCATCTACAGTTTCTACTCCTGGAGCTACTGAGTCAGTGGGAATCAATCTCCTGTAGTTCTGGTCCACAGGCACAGAAAAATTACCTTTGTGATGTGGGATGGATTTACTTTAAAACAAAGGGCAGGAGTCATGCCTGGCTGGAGCATGACGAACCACATGCTTCTGAGCGTGGGTCACCTGCCAAACCTTAATATACAGTTGGGGTCTCTGTCCTGACTTGGGGTCACTTACGCCAGAACACTATGAATCACTGAATCAACAGAAACACATTATCTGGGACCACCGGGGCAATTTAGAATAATCAGTGGTTCCAGAATCTGAGTAATCAGATTCTGGGACCACTTATTCAACCAAAACTCAGTTATCTGTAGCTACTGACACAATTTGGGATAATTGAGCTGTCCTGGTTCCCAGAAGAATGTGCTTCAGTAACCAGTGCGATCACAATCAATGTGATATTCAAACCATCATCAATGGAGTATTGGGATAGCATACATAAGTTCAGAAAATCAAAATAACTTTCTATTGTTTTAGCAAACAAATAAGTACAGAACCCAAACAGCGGTTTCTACCTGAAATGATTGCTACCATACTTCAAAATAATCCAGTAAAAAAATGAGTAAAATAGACACTGTTTGAAAGTGGACATACAGAAGGCCAAGAGACATATGAAAAAATGTTCAAAGTCACTAATCATCTGAGAGATGCAAATCAAAACAGCAATGAGGTACCATCTCACACCTGTCAGAATGATTATCATTAACAAATCAACAAATGGCAAGTGGTGGCAAGGATGTGGAGAAAAAGGAACCCTCTTGCACTGCTGGTGGGAATGCAGACTGGTGCAGTCGCTGTGGAAAACAGTATGGTGATTCCTCAAAAAATTAAAAACAGAACTCCTATTTGACCCAGTAATCCAACTGCTAGTGAAGCGGGAATTTGGGGGGAACATAGGCAGGTTTAGGGATTTTTTAGAATTGGGGTCCAGGGGAAAAACAGGGCCACAGGCTGGGTGAAGGTACATTTCCATAGAATGAGGGAGCTGGGAACAGCAAAAGGTCTATATTTACAAAATAAAGAGAAGAAAGCCCTTCATTCAGAAGGAGAAGAAGGAAGCCCAAGGGGAATAGGAAAATAATAAGAAAGGAGGAGGAAGAACCTCACATGTCCCATGTGAGGTTCAACCTTTGAGCCCAGGAATTACTATAGTAACCAGTCTAAGGGAATAGTGACCAATTAGAGGGGATATCAAGGCACCAGAATCTGCAGCCTATATAAGCCATAGGGAAAGGGAACCCAGTAGGACCATTTCCCCCCTCCCTACATGGGAGTCAGTTCTGTGGGACTCTTCCCCCTCCCCCTGTGAGAGTTTGTACTTATTCTTCAATAAATCTCCACCTTTGCTATACCACTTTCTGTCCGTGGATTCATTCTTTGATTCCGGCGGACAAAGAAGCTGGGTTCCAGTCCAAAAATTCAGCATCATTAGGAATATATCCCAAGAAATCAGAAACACCAATCAGAAAGGATATATGCACCCCTATGTGTTCATAAAAGGACAATTTACAATAGCTAAGATTTAGAAACAGCCTAAGTGCCCATTGTTATGCCCAGATATCGGGGTCCCCAAATTCAACCACCAGGGAGCCATTTCCGATGTAAAAAAGCAAAAGAGTCGTTATTCAAGCCCGGGCTTGGCTCCCAGCCTCTTTACCGACGCAGCGGCGAGACGAGAGAGCGAGCCCCAGGGGAACAAAGGTTATATAGGGCTAGTCATTTGGGTGGGTTTAGGTGGGTGACATGGGTTACAGAGAGTGGTCACTTTGGTCAGGGTTTTTCTGCAGGGTTTTACGGCACAAAGGTCAGGAGGTGGCCAATACATTCCAAGGTCTGAGCCATCCCCCTACCTTTGCTTCTTGATAGCCTTATTAGGACCTTAGCTACATTCCTGGAGCTTCACTGGTCTACTCAGGCAGCGGTTGGGGGAGTTAGGACAATTCTGACATTCCTGTGGTGACCCCCAGTGGGGAGGGTCAGCTGAGGATCTAGCTCTGCAAGATGGGAGATAGTCAGTTCTGCTTTCTTCTTTCACCCATCAGCAGATGAGTGGATTAGAAACCCATGGCATATCTACACAATGAAATACTATGCTACAGTAAAAAAAGAAAGAACTTTTTTTTTACCATTTGTAACAGCATGAATAGACCTGGAGAACATTATGCTAAGTAATATCAGTCAGAAAAAGATAAATATCACATGATCTCACTCATTTATGGAATATAATAGACAACATAAATTAATGAACAAAAATAGATCCAATGACATAGAAGCATTGAACAGACATCCAACCTCATAGGGAAGGCAGAGGTGGGTTTGTGGGGGATGGTGTGGTAAGAGATCAACCAGAGGACTTGTATGCATTCATATGAGCATATCCAATCCACACAGACACTAGAGGGGTGAGGGCATGTGCTTGGGGAAAGGGATCGGCTGGAGAGAGGTCAATGTGGGGAAAAGGAGACATATGTACTACTTTCAACAATAAAGAATTTAAATTAAAAGAACAAAAACAAAATAAAGTAAAATTATATTGATGAGATATATTTGAAAGCACAAGAGCTAAGAAAATAAAATAGGAACATATTGATGATTTCAAAAAAGCTTGATTACTATAGTCTAGATAAATTATTGGTATTTTTATTATTGTTGGTATTTTTTTAAGCATGCACTTGACCAGGATTAACTCTACATCTCAAAAGAAAATACAATTTTTATTATATTTTAAATTTCCAAGGTTATGCTGTTAGGTCTGATCAGATGATTGAACTGATACCCCTCTCCTGGGAACTGATCTTTAGATCAATTCACAGTGGACATTCTACCTGAAAGATGAGGCAGAGGGCCAGAGACCAGGACACAGGCTTTATTAGAGGAGAAGACCCCTGCCGGGCTACCTTTCCAATGGAGAAAGAGCACATGTGCAGGGGTGAAGGCACCTTTTGAGGGGAGGAAAGGGAAGGGACGGGGCTTAGGGTACTCGGCACATGCTGATTGGTGGTTTCATATAAGGCACATAATTAGGGACTTAGGAATCGGAGGCTTAGGGTATTTGGCAGGTGCTGATTGGTGGTTCAATGTACAGTCCATATAAGGTGCCTGGTTAGGTGTTCAGGAATGTTCAGGCTGCAGGTGGAGTTTAAGTCATTCTCTGTCCATCAGTTGGGGGAAAGGAGGATCTATCATTCCAGGCTTCTGGTAACATTTAAAAAAATTGAGAGTCCAGGCAAGGTCGGGGGGTGAAGGTCCATCTTCCATAGCTACTTCCAGCTGAGAGGGGGCGTCATTAGGGGCGCCTACCCGGGGTCTCAAGGATTCTGGTGTTAGATTCTGAATTCAAAATAGATCTCTCCCACCTTCTGGTTGGCAAATGCCTGCATTCTGTTCTGCAAGAAACTAGTGAAACAGTGCATGGGACAGGGGCCAAAGAGCAAAATTAAAAGTATAAATACCAGTGGGCCTAATAGTGGGAGAAGCCATGGAGTAAGTGAGCAAAAAACAGGTAGTGTTTTCCATGCTGGACGAGGGGTGCAGCAGCATGATTTCCCCAAGAGACTGGTTGGTGAAGTCTCTAGAGCGATCCTGTTGAGTCACTTGGGAGGTAAAAGCTGGTCCTGAGGCTGCCATAGTGTCACTTGTCTGGTTTTGCTGCTTTTCTGGAGCTGAAATACAACTGAGACCTAGATGTTATTTTTAGGGCGGGGGGAAGAGTAGGGATCTCAGTTGCCTCACTAGTGATATGAAAGGGGAGAATAGGTTACCCTGGGGGTAAGGTTCTTATTTTCCCAGTTTTGCCCCTTGCTGGGCATCCACATGTTTCTTGTAGGTCTTGAGACAGGGTTTCAAAATAGGATCAGCAGTGGTTATGCTCCCTGTGGCAGTTCCAACCCCTGCTGTGATGCCAAGGGTTAGGAGGAGAGGGATTATCTGGACTCCACTTTTGTGTCAGATATGATGGGTTATGGGGACAGGTAAAGACTGATTATTGGGCCGCATCTACATTGGGTGAGAGATAGATGAGAGTACAGGTTCCTGTCCAGCTGATGGGGAAACAGATGTATGTGTTTTCCCCACAGAGAAGAAAAATCCCTGATCATAGAGACAAGCTGATAGGTGTAAGGAGAAGAGGTGGACTAAAGGGTATGAGATTCCTTTTTCTAGTTCTGCACTCCAAACTGAGAGGATAGTCACCATGGCGCTACCAATAAAGGGTGACAGATGAGTGATTGATATTGTGTTGCAGTGAAAGTGGGAAGGAATATTAGAATGGACTGTTATCCAAGGAAAAAGAGAAAGGGAAGGTAAAGAGCAGTGGAAGATGAGGATCGAGAAAAAGCAGGGGGAGGAGAGAGTAAGGCTTTGGGGCCTCTAGCAGCTTGAATTTTAAACAGCGGATTTTTCCTAGAGATAATGTAATAGAGGAGATAGGAGATAAGGTGTTTACAGTCTCAGAAATGGCTCGGCCTTGTGGGGCAAGAGAGTGAAACTGAGATAGATGACTGTGGTTTGGGACAACTGGGTTTTATGAGGGGATGCATGGTAGTCCTGGCCGGACACCGAGGTAGAATGAGAAAAGAGTGAATGGGGGAATTTAGTAAGATGCAGTGTAGACGTGAGGTGGCTAATGGCTGTGAGACTAATCCGTCAACTCCCATAATAGAGATTGAGGAGTGCACAAGGGTCCCAGCGAATTCGGAGAGGGAAGAATAAGAGGCCCTAATGTCAAGCAAAAGGAGATTGGCTTACCTGCCACCACAGTCGTTACCCGAGGCTCTGTCCTGGTGATGTAAGTCTGTGGTGCCCTGTCAGGGCCTGGGCAGCTTCTTTGGTGGCCAGTCCCAGGAGGCCTGGGAGCTTCAAACGGATCCAGAGGGCGGCCATGCTGGACTGGCTAAGGCCAGACAGGGAGGAGCCAGACTACAGTCTGATTTCCAGTGGCCTTCCCTTCCGTACCTTGGGTAGGGCCCAGGCGGGGGTCTTGGGTTTGAGCAGGACTTGGCTCAGTGTCCTTCCTTGCTTCATCTGAAGCATGGGCCCAGAGGAGGCTTAGCCCCTGACTTACCCACGGTTGGAGGACTGGCACTTCGTTTGGGGTTTGAAAGTGGTGGCTAGGAGCTGGAAGGCCTCCTGCTGGGCCTCAGCCTTGGCCTGATCTCGCCTTTGATTTTGGATTTGGGTCTTCTTGTCTCTATTATTAAAGACCCTAAAGGTCAGGTTAATTAATTCTTTTTGAGGGGTTTGTGGACCTGCATCTATTTTTTGAAGTTTGCGGCATATGTTGGGGAGTAAAGGTGGTCAGGTCAGTGGAAAAAGAAACCTGAGATGCCTCTCAATCTGTGAGGCTGGACATAGAGAATGGGACATGGTCTCAGACTCTGCCCTCAGTTCCTGCTGCCTCCCTCAGGGGTAGAATGGACGTGGGAATAGAAGAAGCTCTTGCAGAAGGCAGTCTTTGGGTGGCTTGAGAATGAGTGTTAGATGGGAAAGGCTGTTTTGGAGCTCATGTTCTCAGGATTTGGGCTCTCAGGAAGATCAGAACGTGAGAAGGGAATGGCCAGCTACCTGTGAATTCGGTTGCTGGCAGTCATGGGGGCAGAGATTAGGCGGAGAGCACAAGGGAAGGCGGATAGTTAGTTGTCAGAGGTAGAGTGTGGGGTGCGGATTCTGCGGCAGGGTTGTAAGGGGCGGTGGGAGCAGGCCAGGTGGAGATGAATGATCCACTGGGTTGAAAGAGCATTCAGAAGACAAAGATTGGGGCTGAAGACAGATTATAGAGGGCAAAGAGGACTTGGCGAGGAGGATCTCATGGGTGGAACATGAAGAGTAAAGAGAGAGGTGAGAGCAGGGGGGCGGGGGGAGCCTGTTTGTAGGGATCTCTGAGGCCTCCCTGTCTGTTGGCAAAAATTATCTAGGTCTTGGAGGATATCAGAATTGAAAGTGCCATTTTCGGGCCACAGAGAGATATTGTTGAGTTTATACTGTGGCCAGGTAGAGCTTCTTTGGTTTGATGTAGCCAGAAAGACCAAGGGTTGAGAGATTGGCGAGGAGACACCTTAAGGGTGTGTAGAGGGAGTTTGGACTGAGAAATACCCATGACCGGAGGGAAGGGCCAATGGGAAGTTGGGGAGGAAAGAAGGAGCATCCTCCTTTTCCCTCAGCCAACCTGTAGAGAGAGAGAGACGAGAGAAGGTTCCAAGGTCGTCACCCCTAGACCTTTCCTGTGGTGTAGAGCAGAGTTTTCCCGGCTAGGCACCTGGGCTTTCGTAGAACATAGAACATGTAACCAAGTAGACAGGAAACTCTGAGGCCCTTCCAGGTCAAGGGAATGGGGGGGGGGGGGGGAGAGCGGTGGCGGTCAGGAAAGTCCCTGAAGCCTACCGGTTAGAAGGAAGTGAAGAGATTCCCACTTGTCCTGGTATGGCAGGGTTCGAGAAGTGTTCTGAGCAGGCCAATCAACTCAGAACCATGCCACCGAGCAGAGCCAAAGCAGGAGTCAGAAGCTCAGGGCTAGGTCCGAGGATCGTCCACGCTCACCCAGGTTTTCTGCACCAGATGAAAAATGAGACAGAGGGACAGAGACCAGGACACAGGTTTTATTAGAGGAGAAGACCCCTGCCGGGCTACCTTTCCAATGGAGAAAGAGCACATGTGCAGGGGTGAAGGCACCTTTTGAGGGGAGGAAAGGGAAGGGACGGGGCTTAGGGTACTTGGCACATGCTGATTGGTGGTTTCATATAAGACACTTAATTAGGGACTTAGAAATTGGGAGCTTAGGGTATTTGGCAGGTGCTGATTGGTGGTTCAATGTACAGTCCATATAAGGTGCCTGGTTAGGTGTTTAGGAATGTTCAGGCTGCAGGTGGAGTTTACGTCATTCTCTTTCCATCAGTTGGGGAAGGGAGGATCTATCACTACCTGCTTAGGCCACATTCCACTTGCTAAAACCACTATCTCTCCCCTCTGAGTTTCCCAGAATCCAGACATGCACAGAGAATTATCCACCCAGAAAAAGCCTGCCTAGAGTCCTTTAAAAACATCTGACTCCCTGCCTCTAGGGGCTGGCACCATTTTGAGGCTCAGCCCATCTGGTTTTCCAAGTGACCTAATAAATTCATAATTCTTTACCCACTTTGGCCTCCTGTGTTCCTCCTTTGATGACCCTAACATATGCATTCTTAACTTCATGATCTATAACAAAATGAAACCCCTGTAAATCTACAACTCTTGCATTTTCAATTTTGAGTAAAGACTCAACATAATACAACAAAATTAAATATTAAAAAAGGTCATTTAAAAATTTATAACTAAAGATATGTATCATCATAAAAAAGATGCTAAATTCTAGACTTTTCTTAATTCTTTATGTATAGATCTTCATACTTTCCTTTGTGTTATTTGTTCATAGAGAATTTGTTAGATATAAATGCTGTTCAACAGGATTTCTGGGTCTTCATCAAGGCATATAGCAATGTTGCTAAATAATTGAGCCGGTGAAATTTTTCTGTCACTAGTGGGAGTGGGGTTTTTGCCATATCTTGAGAACAGGAATTTTCTAAGACTCACATGGGAGAATGAGTGGTTTTTATTTGCATAGAATAAAATTATATCCCTTGGTTTACAAAATCTCAAGTCGCTTAAAACAGTCCTGGAAAAGATGTAGCTCGGGCTCCAGAAGAGCTAAAAGCAAAGTTAGTGTCCAAAGTCTGTGCCTGAGTATCAGGCTAAGCCATTAGTTGTAATCCGTTAGTCCAGTAGCCGGCAAACCGCGGCTTGCGAGCCACATGTAGCTCTTTGACCCCTTGAGTGTGGCTCTTCCACAAAATATCATGTGCAGGCGCCCACGTACAGTGCGATTGAATGAGTACCCTAATTAAGTTAATAACAATGTACCTACCTATATATAGTTTAAGTCTAAAAAATTTGGCTCTCAAAAAAAATTTCAATCGTTGTACTGTTGATATTTGGCTCTGTTGACTAATGAGTTTGCCGACCACTGCATTAGTCCACTGTGTGGGTCCCACAGTGCTGTGAGTCACGTGGGTGAATTTGGGAGAGCACATCCCCTGCAACAGGAGTCCCATCAGAGCAAGAGGGCCAAGAGGGCAAGAGAGCTTTCTTTGTTCAGGAATTAAGTCTCTTAGATTTTGCACCCTTGTAGGGGCCACACCTATTCTGGCCACTGAGTTTTTCCCAGGAGTAACTGATAGGTAAGCATCTTCCCATGTCACCCAGATCTTGTGCCTTTTGTCCAGGCCCTTACCCTATTGATTTGTGGGGAACAGACCAGGAGACTGTCAAATTACAACTTCCTGGCAAAGCTATATAAATGATATGGCTACATTACCTAGTCTTTCCTTTGTTCCTTTCCTGTTAAATAATAACTGGGTTAGTATAATGGTAGAGTCTATCCCCTGGAAATTAGGAATGAAGCTGTGATTTGTTTTGGCCAATGATGTAATTGAGTGATAGTAGACATTTCTTGCAGAAGCATCAAAAGACAAACTATTTATCTTGCTTCTTTGTCCTGCCATAGTGATCTTGCAAGTGATACTGTTGTAATAACCTAGTTATTATTGAACAGGGAAGGAGTATAGGCATGCCATTTACACAGCTTTGTCAAAAAGCTGCAAATAGCATTCTCCAAGTCTGTTCCCTGCTGATTGATGGGGGAAGTAACCACACAAAGGCAGTTTAGACTCATGCCTAAAGGTCTGAGTGATGTGATGTGAGAAAGTGCTTGCCCATCAATCACACCTGGAAACAGGTAATTGGTCAAAATGTGCATGGCCACTATAAGCATGCAAAACCTAAATGATAAACTTCCAATCAAAGGAAATTCACTCTCTCTTGGCTCCAGTGTGCCTGCCTCCTGTGACTCTTGTGGCAGGGGCAAGCTCTCCTGTGCCCACATGGCACACGGCCATGTTGGGCTCCCCTTATGGACTAATAGACTTTAATTAGCTTGAATACTGAAACACAACCAGATGCAACATGGAAAGGAAATTCTGGACACTGGCCTTATTTCTGGCTCTGCTGACATCCCAGCTGCACCTTTTCTAGGACTGGCTTAAGGGGCAGGGGACTTTGGAACCTGAGAAGTGTAATTCCACACAAATATTCTTCCACATCCCATCCTCCCATGGGAGCTTCTGAAAATGCTTGTTTCAGTGGTGCCCAAGAACCTTCACCTCGCTCCCTTGAGAGACAAGGGAGCTTAATGCTCTTGCATCAGGAGCATAGTCAAGATGGAGTGATACTGGTAATTGTCCTGTGTCCTCTAGGATGGCAAACATTGAGCAAAGCAACTCAGGTTGGAAAAGTAATATGAACACATAATAAGCTTTTGTATTACTAAGCCACTGATATTTAGAAGCAGTTTGGTATCTCAGCATAAGTGACCCTATCTATATATATAAAAGCCTAAGAGACCAGAATGACTGGAATGATCGGTTGCTATGACATGCACTGACCACCAGGGGTCAGATGCTCAATGCAGGAACTGCCCCCTGGTGGTCAGTGCACTCCCACAGCAGGAGCGCAGCTCAGCGGATTGAACCGCCCTGCCCCCTCCACCCCCCTCGTGACCCCACCCATGGCCAAATTCATTTACCGGGCCTCTAATCCTAATACAAACAGAAATAGGGAGTAACAGGGGAGATGCTACTTTTACAAATAACTGCAACGTTATTTTCTGTTCATCACAAGACTTTTAAAAGACATTGCAACATGGAATGTCTTTTAAAAGTCTTGTGATGAACAGAAAATGGAAGAACCTATTATTGCATGGAAAAATAATAATTTGGACAAGAGTGACAAAGATACTGGTAAAATGGTTACAGCTGACAATGTGGAAGACAGATCATGGATGTGCTGTATCTCTTGAATAATCTGTTGGTAAACAAAATATTAGTAGTGTGGTTTGCTGTTGACTGCAAAGGCCAGATATTAATGTTCAGGTTTGCTAATAGAAATGAAAAGTGATAGAGAGTGCCAAAGCCTGGTGATTTGAAGAGGCAGGTGTTTCTCTCACCCAGTTTCTAAAGAAAACACCCTGACTGGTGTGGCTTAGTTGGTAGGAGCATCAACCCATACACTGAAAGGTTGCTGGTTCAATTCCTGGTCAGGGCATGTGTGCCAGGCAACTGATGGGTGTTTCTTTTCTCTCTCACTTCTCTCTCTCTCTCTCTCTCTCTCTCTCTCTCTCTCTCTCTCTCTTTCTCTCTTTCCTCTTCCCCCTCTCTAAAAAAATAAAATAAAAATGTCCTCAGGTGAGGATTAAGAATAAAAAGCCTTGGGCCACAAAACATTTAAATACTTTTTATTCAAAAAGTACTTTGTATAGACTAAAGACTAATAGTATGTCTTACAGTAAATCCTTTCAATTAGATAAAAGAAAACAGCAAAAAAGAGACATTATTTTTCCCATTCTAGCCTTGTGGGCTCTAGGTACCTGAGATTAAACCTACAGGGAGGCATCCAAATGGGAAAGTAACATTTGTGTAATATGAGAAGTAGATTGTAAAAATAATCATGGGTATAGTTATTGCCTTGGATTGCTATCTCTAATCAAACAAACATAAAAACCAATGAAGTTTCAAGGAGAGTTATACTGGCCACTCTGCAATAGTCAAGAGGCTAAGAATTTTTGAGATTTACAGCTGTTGGTGCCCCCCAAAATCTACTGGCAGGAAGTAGGATGAGTATGTTTTTCCCTAGCAAGCTACAGGCCAAAATAACAATCTAAATGAAAGATCTCCCCGAAAGTGGAAATGCGGATTTTGGAGAATAATGAACATGTAAGCTTTTTCCAGGGAGTGGAACTAGGGTCTCATCAGGTATCCCTCTTCTCTCACAAATATACAAAGCATCAACCAGAGATTTTGGACTCTGAGCACAAACTCATAACTGAATAGGGATATTTTTCTCACATGGGAATCTTGGGGATAGGTATAGTTTATGTGGAAAACAGATTAAACTAAATATTTAGTGGCTAGGAAGAAAGTTGTGATAGTTATTCAAGCTATGCCAAGAGTCTGGTTCTCTTCTTTTTGGATACATGATAGAAATGTATTTTCCCAGCATCTTTAATAGATGCCTGTTCACAGGACTTCTTTTAGTCAGTGAAATGTGAGTGTATGCGATATGTGTCATGCCTGGACAGACGCTCTTACAGGAGTTCAGAGTTCCCTTGCCTCAGTGGTGATGTATTTGGAAGCATATAAGAAAAGGAGCATTCATCAGAGCTTGAGGGATTCATTACCATAAACACAGGCCTTTGCAAATATGCACATAACAGTAGTATAAATTAAAGTTGTGCCCTTTGTTATGTTAATTACTGTGATTTGGTAATTTGCTCTGTTCTATTCTAGTCTAACTACAAATCTAGCTATAATATGTGTACAGAAAATATATTGTTTTATTTTCTATTTAAGAAAAAAAGGTAAAAATTTAGATTATATATAAATTGTTATTGTATAAATAGGCTAATGACCAAAGCAATAGCATGAATTACAATATTGGGCACATTAAATTGACCTTTTAGTTCAACTCATTAATTCATGTAATAAAATTGCACTAGCCAGCCTGCTTTCTCTCTGACCTTTTACTATGGATACGGACAAAAGGACTGCACAGTGTAAGTAACAAGTAATAGAAACATATCACAATAAAAGTGTAAAGTGCTATTGTAAAGAGGCAGAGTGCTATTTATTTTTCTAACAACATAACAAAAACAGTTATTCTGAAATTCCTAAGAAGGTGAGGGGATGAGTCAGAGAAATATATAAATAACACATAGACACAGACAATAGTGTGGTGATGGCCAGAGGGAAGCAAACTGGGGGGTGGACAAAACGTGGGGGAAATGGTAACATCTGTAATAATGTAAACAATAAAAATAAAGTTTAAAAAAAAAAAAGAGAGAAATCCCGCCTGTTACAAAACACCTGAAATCTAGGGGTGAAATTGTTGCAAAAGACCAAAGAAAACCAAGGAAGCTTCTGAGAAAAAAAGAAGGGACACTGTTTAATACGCCAGTGGACTCAGTGAACAGCCTTCCAAGTCTGAGTGAAGGAACACGCATGGGGCCCTCCCTTATATCTCCCTCCCTGTGATCTTTGTCCCACAAACATGGATTGTGCTTCCAGTCCTTTTCGCAGGCCTTGCAAGAACGCCCCCAGGTGTTGGGGGATCTCCAGGTCATATCTGATGGTCTGGCCTGGCTCTAGTGTTAATAACCCTCCCTCCGGGGCAGTGCACTGTTCATAGTAACAGGTTTTGCAAGACCAGTATCTGGGAAGGAGAGAGGGACGTAATTATAGGTTATCAGGAATGTACACTGAGCTTGCTGGCTTGGATTCAGATCACTAGCCCCAAATATCAGAGTTACATTGGAATTAGCCCTTTTTAGCCTTATGAAAATATCCTAAGTTCTTTATAGTCTTAAATTATATAGGTCCACTTGCAAGAAAATAAGAAGAACCTTCAAAGTGAACTAACTGATGTCCTAGCTGGTTTGGCTCAGTGGATAGTGCATCAGCCTGCAGACTGAAGGATCCTGGGTTCAATTCCTGTCAAGGTCATGTACCTTGGTTGCAGGCTCAGTCGCCAGCCCTGAGTCCCCATCTCTCATGTTGAATTCTTTCCTCCAAGAGGCAAGAACCCGATCTTGCTGATCACCAGTGCTGCTGACTAGAAGTCCTTGAGTACACAGGTCCATTCATAATCTTATAACTGAGCAAATATCATATGTGCTAAGTGATGAGGTTTATGTACCGGGCAGAAGGGGTCACAGAAATGTTTCTAAGTAAAATACTAAGCAACTTGTGATATAAGAATCAAGCTGAGTAAAAGTCAGTAGAATAAATCTACATATGCAAAAATAAATAAAGTAAAAAACAAACAACAGATTTAGATGTCCAAAGAATAAAATGTGTATGTTTATATTTAAATTTATAAAAGAATAAAATAAAAGAACCTCTGTTAGGGAAACACATGTTAAAGGGTAAGTACAGAGAGAAGAATGATAAACTCCCATAATTTTCGCTAAAATAATGTGACAAATACAAGTTCCTGTACCACAGAATGAAGGACTAATTGTTTTATGCAAAAATTACAATGAGAGCAAGAGATAGTGAATGTGAATAATGATGGTTTGCATTAGTGATGCCTCATTCAATTTGTGTTCTTGTTAAAAATACCAAGAGAACAGATCTATGTTTCCATATACACAATTACAACAAAATCTAAACTTAATGGTGATATTTTTAAGATTTTATCATTGATCTTCACATTTTAATTATGGCAAGATATAGTTCATATATTAAGAAAACTATTTTCTTCTGCATAGCTTATCAATTGGGAAATAGCTTTAAAATAATTTACTTAGGATTATTGCAAATAACTAAAACACAGAAACCACCAAAAGAAAACAAGTTAGTGTTTCAGTGGCTGTGTATGGACCTCGGTTACCACTTCATTGCCAAGTGCGGAGGTGCTAATTCCATGTCCCAGGAAGTGACAGCAGAAATAAAACTTATTTAGCTTCTCGTCTTCCTCAGATGCAACCTCCATATGATATGCATTGAGTGATGCTCTAATGTTTACAAATATGTTGTCATGGAGGGCTCCAGATATGCTGGGTTTAATTTGGCAGAGCTCACTCGCACTGGGGTAAACTGACTGCTAAGCAAAATATGTCTCTTTTTGTGGGCTGCATGCAAAATGGAAAAGCTATGTGGCATCTCTATGTAGGGAACATGACACATGGGCCCTGTAATTGTAAGCTCTAAGAGCAGATGCTGTTGTTTCCAACCCACAGCTCCTTCCCTAGTCCCTTTTCCATCGTCCAGCTCTGTTAATGTTGCATGATAGCTACTCAGATTTCCTTCTTCACTAAAGAACTGAATATGGCCAAATGGGAGCTACTTTACTCAGGTCTCCTCTAGTGTCAAACGGGCACGAGGACACCAAAGGCCAGGTCAGGCCAGCCTCTTGCCTGCAGGTGGGAAATGTGTTCCCATTTGTGCTCCAGGATTTATCTGTTTGTACAGCCAAGAACGTATTCTTGCTTAGCCTTTTTCTTCATCATTACCTGCGTCCTCAATTCCCCTTCCCCCGAAAGCATTCCCCAAAAACTCCTGAACAAAAATGTCCAACCTCAGGAGCTGCTCCTAGAGACTAGCTGGCCTAAGTCAGAAATGCTTCTTTTCTCCAAAGTAGGCAGTCCCACTCAACATTATTTCTTTTCGTTACAGTTCCTCCAGCCCTGGCCGACGTGGCTCCGTTGGGTGGGTGTCATCCCATGCACCAAAAGGAGGCAGGTTTGATTCCTCTTCAGAGCACAGGCCCAGGGTTCGGGCTGGATCCCTGGTAGGAAACGTGCAGGAAGCAGCCAATCCATGCTTCTGGTTTTATAATAACACATTATGAAAAGTATCTATAATATTATTTTACTACCACTGGAAACATAAATTTATTCCAGAAATAGAAATATAAAATCTTTGATTCTTGCATGGATTCATTTCATAACATATAGGGCTTATTAAGTTATTTTAAAAAAATCATTTCAGCCTGCCAGTATGGCTTAGTGGTTGAGCATTGACCCATGAACCATGAAGTCATGGTTTAATCCCCAATCAGGGTACATGCTCAGGTTGTGGCTTGATCCCCAATAAGGGACATGCAGGAGGCAGATGATAGGTTATGTTTTTCTCTTATTGATGTTTCTATCTCTCTATCCCTCTCCCTCCATTTCTCTCTAAAAATCAATAAAAAAATATTTTTAAAAAATAATTTCAGGACTGATCTCATATTTTTAAAAGTCCTTGTACTGCATGTAAAATTCAGGGACTCAAGAAATGATTAACATCCCCCCATGCTCCCCAACACACAGAGACGCTTGGGTAGGTTTTTATATTGTAAACTCTTTGAGTTCCTATGCTTTTGGAAAGTTGTTTGTAAGGGTTCCATTACCATCCCAAATTATAACTTGTACACTTGAGCCCTATTTCTTGCTCTGCTGGTTATCAAATTTATAAACGTAGACAGATTATTGCCCTCTGAATATACTTTTCTATAGCAGGGATAATAACTATGCCACCATCACACTCATATTGTGTTAATATAAAGAGAGCTTGGAAATGGCTTATGGTATAGAAGTACAAAAAATATTTTAATAATTATAAAAGGCAATAGCAGTTTCAAAAATAGTTTTTTGCCTTCCCCTGGATTGCCTGAATACCTCTAGAAAGCATTACTAAATGCTCATAATACAGGTACTTAAGTTTTATGTAAGTCTTGTGGTAACCGCAAAGCAATAACCTATATTCACAGGGTCTATACAAAGTTTTTCTGTGTTCCCATCCTGAATTAAAGGAGAACCTTGGTAATATGTGGAGCTCTCGATGCCCTGCAAATAAAAAGGGTGAATGTCCTTGAATTCCTTGTGGCCATAACCACTTAGGATGCACCCTACCTGCCCACTTCCACATGGAACAGTACATCTACCAAAGGAAAGTGATGGAATGCACTTCATAAATCCAAAGACAACCATGGAGAAGTACCTCATCCTGTGGTTGCCATTGGAAACCCAACTGATATCAGCAGCATGTTCTCTAGGAGCACTGGCCAGCAAGCTGTGCTGAAGTTGGCTGCTCCCACTGGAGCGTCTCCCACTGCTGGTTGCATCACTCCAGGAACCTTCACTAACCAATTCACTAACTTTCTGGGAGCCCCAATTTTTTTATTTTACTTTATTTTATTGTGTAAAGTATTATAAATAGTAGTACATATATCTCCTTTTTTTTCCCCTTTGACCTTCCCCCAGCTTCCCCTAACCCCAGGCACATGCCCTCACTCCATCCCTGACCATTGTGTTGTGCTTATATGAGTGGATGCAAGTCCTTTGGTTGATCTCTTTTTCCCCCTCCCCAACACTCCCCAGCCTTACAGCTATAATTTGACAGTCTGTTCGATGCTTCACTACCTCTGTATCTACTTATTTATTCCTCAGGTTATAATGTTCTTTATTTTCCATAAATGAGTGAGATCATGTGGTATTTTTCTTTCATTGCCTGGCTTATTTCACTTAGCATAGTGCTCTCCAGTTCCATTCATGATGCTGCAAATGGTAAGAATTCCTTTTTTATGTAGCAGCATAGTATTCCATGTGTAGATGTACCACAGTTTTTTAATCCACTCATCTGCTCATGGGCACTTAGGCTGTTTCCAAATCTTAGCAATCATAAATTGGGCAGCTATGAATATAGGAATACATATATCCTTTCTGATTGGTGTTTCTAGTTTCTTGGGATATATTCTTAGAAGCAGGATTACTGGGTCAAATGGGAGTCTCATTTTTAGTTTTTTGAGGAAACTCCATACTGTTCTCCACAGTGGCTGCACCAGTCTGCATTTCCACCAGCAGTGCACAAGGGTTCCTTTTTCTCCACATCCTCACCAGCACTTGTCATTTGTTGATTTGTTGATGATAGCCATTCTGACAGGTATGAGATGGTACCGCATTGTTGTTTTGATTTGCATCTCTTGGATAATTAGTGACTTTGAGCATGTTTTCATATGTCTCTTGGCCTTCCTTCTGTCCTCTATCGAAAAGTATCTAGGTTCATTGCCAATTTTTTTAATGGATCCTTTATCTTCCTTTTGTTATGTTGTATGAGTTCTCTGTAAATGTTGGAGATTAAAGCTTTATCGGTGAAAACGCTGGCAAATATGTTCTCCCATACAGTGGGCTTTCTTGTTTTGTTGATGGTTTCTTTTGCTGTGAAAAAGCTTTTTATTTTGATGTAGTCCCATTTGTTTATTTTCCTTTTAGTTTCCATTGTCCGAGGAGCGGAATCGGTGAAAAAATTGCTTGGGCATATGTCAGAGATTTCGCTGCTTATGGATTGCTCTAGTATTTTTATGGTTTCCCATCTTATGTTTAAGTCCTTTATCCATTTTGAGTTTATTTTTGTGTATGGAGTAAGTTGGTGGTCTAGTTTCATTTTTTTGCATGTATCCGTCCAATTTTCCCAACACCATTTATTGAAGAGACTGTGTTGACTCCATTGTATGTTCATGCCTCCTTTGTCAAATATTAATTGAGCGTAGTGGTTTAGGTCGATTTCTGGGTTCTCTATTCTATTCCATTGGTCTATAAGTCTGTTCCTGTATCAGTACCAGGCTGTTTTGAGAACAGTGGCTTTGTAATACAGCTTGAAATCTGGTATTGAGACCCCACCTACTTGGTTCTTCTTTCTCAGGATTGCTGTGGCCTTCGGGGTCTTTTTTTATTCCAGATGAATTTTTGGAGAGTTCTTTCTAGGTCTGTGAAATATGCTGTTGGTATTTTAATGGGAAGTGCATTGAATCTATAGATTGCTTTGGGTAGTATAGACATTTTGATGATGTTGATTCTCCCAATCCATGAACATGGTATGTTCTTCCATCTGATTATGTCTTCCTCTATCTCTTTTTTCAGTGTCCTGTAGTTTTCCTTGTATAGGTCTTTTACCTACTTAGTTAAGTTTATTCCTTGGTATCTTAATTTTTTTTGGTGAGATGGTAAATGGGATTGCTTTTTAGTCTCTCTTTCTGTAAGTTCACTATTAGTGTATAGAAATGCCATAGATTTCTTGGCGTTAATTTTGTATCCTGCTACATTGCTGAATTCATTTATTAAGTCTATTAGTTTTTTGATGGAGTCTTTTGGGTTTTTTATGTACAATATCATGTCATCTGCGAATAAGGACAGTTTTACTTCTTTTCCTATTTGGATGCCTTTTATTTCTTCTTCTTGTCTAATTGCAATGGCTAATACTTCTAGTACTATGTCGAACAGGAGTGGTGAGAGTGGGCATCCCTGTCTTGTGCCTGTTCTTAGGGGAAATGGTTTTAGTTTTTGCCCATTGAGTATGATGTTGGCTGTGGGATTGTCATATATGGCTTTTATTATGTTGAGGTATGATCCTTCTATTCTCACCTTGATGAGAATTTTTATCAAGAAAGGGTGTTGGATATTGCCAAATGCTTTTTCTGCATCAATTGATATGACTATGTGGTTTTTAATCTCTCAATTCATTTGTGTGATGTATCACATTTATTGACTTGCAGATATCCTGGCATCCCTGGGATAAATCCTACTTAGTCATGGTGTATGATCTTTCTAATGTACTGCTGGATCCCATTTGTTAAAATTTTGTTGAGGATTTTGGCATTTATGTTCATGAGGGATATTGGCCTGTAATTCTGTTTCATTGTGTTGTCTTTATCTGGTTTTTGTATTAGGGTGATGCTGGCTTCATAGAATGAGCTTAGAAGTTTTCCTTCCTCTTGAATTTTTTTGAATATTCTGAGGAGGATAGGTTTTAGTTCTTCCTTGAATGTTTGGTAGAACTCCCCTGTGAAGCCATCTGGCCTGGGGCTTTTGTTTGCTGGAAGCTTTTTGATGACTGCTTCAATTTCTTCCTTAGTTATTGGCCTATTGAGATATTTAGATTCTTTCTGGTTGAGTTTTGAAAGGTTGTATTTTTCTAGGAATATGTCCATTTCTTCCAGTTTGTCCTGTTTTTTGGAGTAGAGTTGTTCATAATATTTTTAAACAATATTTTGTGTTTCTGTGGAGTCTGTTGTTATTTCTCCTCTTTCATTTCTGATTTTGTTTATTTGGGTCCTCTCTCTTTGCTTCTTGGTGAGCCTGGCTACAGGTTCATCAATCTTGATTATCCTTTCAAAGAACCAGCTTTCGTTTTGTTGATCTTTTGTATTGTTTTTTGGTCTCTATGTCTTTTATCTCTGCTCTGATCTTTATTATTTCCTTCCTTCTGTGTAATTGGCCTTTCCTTGTTGCTCCCTTTCTAACTCTTTGAGTTGTAGGATTAGATAATTTATTACCATTTTTTCTTTTGTTCTTTTTTTTTTTTACAGTAGCCTTGTAGAGCTATGAACTTCCCTCTAAAAACTGCTTTCACTGTGTCCCATAGATTTTGGATTGTTGTGTTTTCATTGTCGTTTGTTTCCATTATGTTTTTTAGTTCTTCTTTGATCTCTCTGGTAACCCAGTCATTGTTTAATAGTATGCTAATCCCAGGTGATTGATTTTTCTTTTGGATTGTTTATATTGTATTTGGTTTCCAGTTTTATGCCATTGTGATCTGAGTAGATGCTTGATATGATTTCTATCTTCTTGAATATGAAGAGACTTTGCCTTTAACCCAATATATAGTCTATCTTTGAAAATGACCCCTGTGCACTTGAGAAGAATGTATATTCTGTGGCTTTGGAGTGAAATATGAAGATGTCAATTATACCATTTGGTCTACTGAGTCATTTAGGATTGATGTTTCTTTGCTGATTTTTTGTTTAGAGGATTTGTCCAATGGTGATGGTGGGGTATTAAAGTCCCCTACTATGATTGTATTGCTGTCAATCTCTCCCTTGATATCCTCTAGTAGTTTTTTTTTTTTTTTTTAATGTATTTGGGTGCTCCTGTATTGGGTACATATATGTTTACCAGTGTTATTTCCTCTTGTTTGTTTGCTCCCTTCAGTATTATGAAGTGACTTTCCTTATCTCTTTTTATGTCCTTCACTTTGAGATTTAATTTGTCAGATATAAGTATTGCTACCCCAGCTTTATTTATTTATTTTTTTTCATTTCCATTTACCTGAAAAACCTTTTTCCATCTCTTCATCATCAATCTGTGTGGGTCTTTTTTCTGAGGTGGGTTTCCTGTAGACAGAGATATATGGGTCATGTTTTCTTATCCATTCCATTACCCTGTCTTTTAATTGGGGCATTCAATACATTTATATTTAAAGCTATTATTGATAGGTACTTATTTGTTGCCATTTTTATTCTTTACCCCTGTGTTCCTTCTTCACATCCTATTTCTTTTTTTTTCTTTTTTTTTTTTTTTTTTTTTTTTTTACAGCATACCCTTTAGCATTTCTTGCATTGCTGGTTTGGTGGTAATAAATTCCCTTAGTCCTTTTTTGTCTATGAAGCTCCTGATTTCACCCTCAATTTTGATTGATAGCCTTGCTGAGTATAGTATTCTTGGATTCAGACCCTTCTTTTGCATGCCTTTGTATATTTCATTCCATTCCCTTCTTGCCTGATGTGTTTCTGTTGAGAAATCAGTCGCTAGTCTCATGGGGGATCCTTTGTATGTAACTTTCTGTCTCTCTCTGGCTGCTTTTAAGATTCTTACTTTGTCGTTGGTGTTTGCCAACTTAATTATAATATGCCTTGGCGTTGGTCTTTTGGGGTTCATTTTGTTGGGACTCTGTGAGCTTCTTGGATTTGTGTGACTTTTCTTCCTTATATCAGGGAAGTTTTCTGTCATTATTTCGTCAAGTTTTCTATTCTTTGCTCAGTTTCCTCTCTTTCTTGCACTCCTATTATGCGGATGTTGTTTTGTTTTGTGTTGTCCCAAAGTTTCCTTAGGCTCTCCTCCTGTTTTTTAATTTTTTTCTCTAGATGCTGCTCTGCTTGGGTATTTTTTCTTACCTTGTCTTCTAGCTCACTGATGCGGTCCTCTACTTCTTCTAGTCTACTGTTGATGCTTTCTATTAAGTTCTTTATAGTAGTGATGTCATTTTTCATTTCCTCTTGGTTCTTACACATATTGTTGAATTTGTCTTCCATTCTTTTTGGCCACCTTATGACCATTTCTCTGAATTCTTTCTCTGACAGGTTGCTTGCCTCCATTTCATTTACTTCCTTTTCTGGTGATGGCTCCTTTTCTTGCATATGCGGGTTGTTTCTTTGTCTCCCCATGATCTCTCTTCTCTGGGTGTCTGGTTAAGTAGTTCTCTCTCTCCTTTTCCTAGGTGAAATCTGACATTTCTGTGAGAAGGTCCAGTGCTCCTCTGAGTCTGCGTATTCTTGCTTCTTGGGGTCCGGTGTTCCCGGGTCAACAGCTGTTACCATGGTGGTGTTGTAGATTCCCAGGATTTTTAGACTTCCAATAACAGCCACTCTCCCCTTTAAGATGGTGTGGTCTCCACATCATAGCTAATTGCTCTGGGAGGGATTTCAGCAGCAGTGGAGGCTGCCCAGTCAGAGGAACCCTGTCTGGCAATCCCCAATAGTCCCTTGGAGTACAGCTGTCTCTCAACTCACAAATAAACCCTCCCTGTCTGACCACACACTCTCCTTTCGTTCTCTCATTCACAAACTATCTTGCAGTCTACCTTCTTGTTGGCAGCCATCTTCAACTCTCTGGGAGCCCCAATTTCTGATGATTAATGACCTCTGGGCTGACCACCAGCCTCTCACAGATGTGTCTTATGTTAACCTGCCTACCACTGCTCTGTGAATCAAAATTACACCTACTTTTTTTTTGTCAGATATGCAAAACCTTTTCTTTTTGGTGTGCTATAGAATTGTAGGAATTAGTTTATATTTGCCATTAGATGAAAAAGATTGAAAAATCACTGACTTATAATATTTATAGTTCATGACAGAACATTCATACTGGATAGCCATTATTATGTTGGCTGTTGTCATTTATTTATTTGACAATCTAAGGGAAGAGAGGTTAGTGTCTCTGAGTAAATAGTCAGATATTTTATATTTTTTAATTTTTTTCAACACACCTGTGAAAATTACTGTCCTAGAATGAACTCTGTTTAGAAAAGCAATATCAAGTTTAAAGATCATATGCATAAAATATTTTTTGTTATGTGTGTGGCCTGAGCTTTCATATTACTTTTGGAGATTACACTCTGTCCTTAATAAAGAATGTCCTAAAAGTTCACAACTCTCTGTTTAGTATTCTCCTATCTAAAGTGAAATTATTTTAGACCACTGTCCTTTTTTGCAATTTCTGATAATTAAAAAAAAGGAGATGGGAACTAAGTAAGCATTTGATACACAAAGATAACTAAGTCCTTAGCTATAAGTAGAAACATATTACATATAAACCAATTAATCAAGTAGTGAATCACCTGCAAAATGATGTTTGAACTTAAATACCTCACTGACCCCCAGAAGTTAAAGGATGAACATTTCTTTCTTATGCCTTTCAATTTTTAAAAGATAATCTTAAGTGTGGATTATATTAGAAATCACTATTTTACTAGTAAGCTTCCACATAGGGGCATGGAAGATGAAGGAATAAGAAAGGCTCTAGTAACTTGAAATGTTCTCCAATAACTTTATATATCCTTAAAAGCATTTAAGAGAAAATCTGAGGGCATCGAAAATTCTTTATTATACTAAAAAATGGAAGAGACAACTAGAACTCCATTAGAAATTTAAGTAAAATCCCAAGACTTGCCAAGAACATAAAAATATCTTTATATGAAGATTGTGCTACTGGAAATCAAAATAAAATACACACATATGGATTTTAAGAAAAATCTATTCAGCCCGGCCAGTGTGGCTCAGTGGTTGAGCATTGATCTATGAACCCAGAGGTCACAGTTTGATTCCTGGTCAGGGCATATGCCTGGATTGCAGGCTCTATCCGCAGTGTGGAGTATGCAGGAGGCAGCTGATCAATAATTCCCTCTCATCATTGATATTTCTATCCCTTTCTCCTTGTCCCTTCCTCTCTAAAATCAATAAAAATATGTTAAAAAATTAATCATTATTAAAAAAAAGAAAAACTTGTTTAAATATCTACTTGAAAATTAAATAGTTGTATTCTTAGATTCATTTTTGAATCTGCTTTGTTCAGTAATGAATTGAGTAAAGTAGCAACAGAAATAATTATTCTTTTAATTTGTATTGAATTGTGTTTTTTTATATTATCAAAGCAGCCATCATCCTTTAGGATAATTCATTTGTAAACTCTATTAATAAAATATTGACAGGTAAATATGATACTTGATCTAATTTTTACTGTATTTTAAAGGTTATACATTCTAAGGTTTCTGTTATAAAGTTATTTACCAGTATTTCATTAAACTACACATTTTGGAACTATTTAGTACATAATTAGATTGTATTGTTTCATAACATTTATTATTCATCTTCAAAACCATTATATTGATACCTGGCTAAATAGAATCTTCATTTTATGAGGAGAAAGCTATGGCTTTGACAGTGTAAACTTAATATCCTGATTTTCAAAAAGTAAAAATACCACCAAAGCAAACCCCAAAGAACATTGGACTGTGCTCCAAAGAGAACATGTGGCTCTTCATAGGCCATTATCTATTCACAGTCGACTTGATTAAGAAAAAAAAATTATATGCCATCAAATAGCCTTCATTTTTGTAAGTATAAAATGTAACTACTTTAGAATTAAACACATTTGGGTAAGAAAACAGGTTATTTCTTATAAATCTTTTTAAAACCTTTCTTGTTCTCGGTGCCTGAATTGAATTTTGATGTGAACTCTTGCCTTTTGTTAACTGAAGCATTTCCTATTAGCATTCTAATTGCAACAACCACACACTGGATCTGTTTTTTGTACTTATTTCCGTATAGAATTCATTTAAAATTTGGATCTAACTTATACTATCTCAAAGGAGTTTCCAAAATATGACATTTAGACTTTTAAAATCAAAGTTGGATTCTTTTTATTGCTGTAACCATATTGGATATATGTATGCCTCTTGTCTTTCAAGCCTGAAATTAATTTATTAAAATGTGCATTTTAACTAAGATAAGCATTGAGTCCCAAAAAGAGTTTGCTTTAGGGAAGAATAACTTAGCCATGGACATTGCTTTTAACCTTTAATAGAATGCAGATCATGCTTAATTTAAAAAGCAAAGCCTTTATTTCATAAATTGAATTAAAAGGTGATTGAGAATAATTATAACTGGTTAAAAGTAGGTCACTTAGAAATGTCAAATCTAAGTATCTATCCTGAAGAACTGTAATGCTTTTATTTAATTTTGAATAGGAAATATTTTTATTTATTTTAATCATCCAATGTTTTGGTCTCATCCTTGAAAACCAGAATTGATTGGCATGAATAATTCAACTTTGTCTTTCTTTATTAAAAACAAGATTCTGAAATTTTTATTATTGGATTAACTAGTGGCCTGGTGCACGAAATTCATGCAAGGGGAGGGTTCCCTCAGCCCAGTCTCACCCTCTCCAATTGGGGAACCCTTGGGTGATGTCCAACTGCCAGTTTACGCCCAATCCCTGCGGGATTGGCAGTCAGACCTCCCTCTCACAATCTGGGACCACTGGCTCCTAACCGCTCACCTGCCTGCCTGCCTGATGGCCCCTAACTGCTTCTGCATGCCTGCCCAATTGTCCCTAACCTCTCTGCCTGCCTGCCTGATTGTCCCTAACCTCCCTCTCCTGACAACCTGATCTCACCCCCAAATGCTCTCCCTTGTTGGCCTGATCTCACTCCCAACTGCCTCTGCCTGCCTGATTACTCCTAATTGCCCTCCCTTATTGGCCTGTTCTCACCCCCAACTGCCCTCCCCTGCTGGCCTGATCTCATCCCCAACTGCTCTCCCCTGCCAGCCTGATCGCCCCTAGCTGCCTCTGCCAGCCTGATCTCCCCCAACTGCCTCTGCCAGCCTGATCGCCACCAACTGCCTTAAAACCCTCCTCAGGCCCACCTCAGGTAATCTTGGCCTAATAAAATGAGTTGGAAAGTTTGTGCAGGGTTGGGATACACTTTCTGCTTTAAATGTTTGATAGGATGATCCTAATTTCTTTTTTGGGAAGAACTTTAATTATTAATTCAATTTTATTACTTGGTATAAGTCTACTTATATATTCTATTTGTTCTTGATTTAATTTTGGAAATTTCTGTCTAGAAACATATTGATTTCATCTAATTTGTCTTATTGGCATAAGGCTGTTCATAACATTTCCTTATATTTATTTTAATACATGTAGAATATAAAGAGATGTTCCACTTTAATTCCTATGAACTGAATTTTAATAGCCTTATAGATTGAATCTATGTCTCCCTCACTTTGCTATTAGAAAAATTTAGAATCAGTGCATTATATGAAAATAAGCTACTTTTATATCAGATGTGAACATACAGTCTCTATCTTCAAATAATTCAAAAGGTTTCTCCTCTTTTTCTATATTTCTAGAAAAATACTAATAACCTATTTACTAATTCATTTTCACTTAAAATTTAATTCCACTGAAAATAAGTTAAGTGAATGATAAGAAAAAAATAAAATAATCTGATCTTGTTGTTGTTTTTTGTTTGTTTGTTTGTTTTTGTGTGTTTTTTTTTGGATCTAAAATAATCTGATCTTTAAGATTTTCTTATTACAGAAAGTATTCTCACTATTTTTAATGGCCACTATGATTTTAATAATTCACACTCCATCCCTAACATCCCCCTACTGTTCCATATGATAATATTTAATCTATAGCATATGACATATTCTGATATGTGATATAAGATGATGTTTCTCAAGCTGTAGATTCTTAAGGAACTTCATGTCCACGCAGATTTCAACTCTTATTCAGTACTTTTAGGTGATTCTGGTGTCAGTGGTTTTGAATAAACTCGGAGAACAGTCTTCTAAGAGAACATATAACACTGATGTCTATGCAAATCAACTCAGTTTTTACTTTTAATATTGTTCCAGAATAAAAACTGTGTATTAACCCATACTTTGCACCACAGCAAATGTTTGCTATTTACTATTTGATATAACATTAAAATCTGGTTGAATTTTAATTTTAGCTTTATATATGTCAAGCAGTTTACTATTATATAATTTTTGAAATAGTAATGGAATTTTATAAAAAATAAACAAGTTTCCAATGTGATCTGATCTTTAAAAGACTACACTAGAATAGTATAATTTTCAAGATAAAAAGGCTCACCTGTCTTGATATATGCATTTTTCTTGATGTGTAAACTTTACTGACTGTCATATACTCATACACTGCAAAGTAAGCTTTGTTTAATTCAATATTTTGATCATATTATACACAAATATGTGTTTAGTGTTAAATTGTCATTTCTGTAAGTTGATGTTAAAAATTGCATATTTTTAGCTTGATCTTGCAACAGAAAATATATGTAAATTTATTGTAACATTTCTCAGTAAAAATTAAGAATATGAAATAGAATGTTTCAGTGACTTTTACATACTCACCTTTGCCAAGCCTAAGAACTGAAATCAAATAAAAATAATCCTTATACCTATGTCCTAAATCAGTACATTATATACAAACCCCAATTCTATTTTTCCATGTTGAGTCACTAATTCTCCTCCTACTGCACACTCCTTTTTGCCTCCATTTATAGAGCCAGGTGTGGTTAAATTATTTTTAGTTTTACTGAATTTAAATATATAATAACCATCTGCATTACCTCTTAGTTAAAATCAAATTTTTATTTCCTGAATGCCTGTACTGCTAAATATAACTAAAGAGCCAGATCACACAGAGAACAGCAAATAAGTAAGTATAAAATAGATTTCATCACAAGAAAATATTAACACATATTGAAAAATAACTTTGCACATTGTAATACTCTTTTGCACATTGTAATACTCGGTATCACAGCAGTTTTCTTATTTAATGCAGTAAAGATCAGTCATTCCATTTTTCAAAATAGGTAACTTCCCATATCTTCCAGCAGATGGCAGCACAGCGTCACTATTTGAACTTCACTTTACAATTTAAAATAGCCAACACTAAATTCTTATGAAAACACAAGAATACAGACCATTTTAGAAACATTTTCTTGTTGGGTGTAAAGCATCTTTCTTCACAAATAAAAATATTAATTATAACAAGATTTTATATTCACTTTAGATGGTAAATTTTATTTCGGTGTAGGAAGAATCAAATTCAAAATTGTAGTTAATTAACCCTTAAATTATTAACTTTTCCGGGAATCATTTCAGTACAAAGAAAGAGGTTATTTATTTAATAAATTTAAAGTAAAACAAACATACTTTAAAAATACATTGGCCTGAATTAGTTAGAGATATCATTTATTGTATATAACCTTTAAAAATATGTGCATATTTATAATGAATAAAACCTAACATTAGAATTCTGTCTAGAATGCCTAACTTTGAACAGAATAAGGCAAAGAATTTCTCATCATCCAAACTAGCTTTTCTCTTCTTTTTCCTAGCTTACTGACATCACTGTCCAACTGATTTTACCAATTCAGTAAACTTAATTTTTTCAAGCTGGCTATCTCCCTTTACCTTATTCCACACATCAGCTCTTATTCTGTCTTAACAATTTTACCACTTAAATATTTATGGGATCTGTTCAATTCTTTCAATCTCTCTGTCACATCCCTGGTCTGAGTCACCATATCACCTAGATAACCTCACCAGCCTCAGGATTTCACTGTTAGTATGTGTCAATGTGAGAGAAACTTCTAAAATATAAATTGTGTCATATCATTTTTGTTTTAGAATCTATTTAAAGGTTTCATATTGTTCTTGGGGTATATTTAAAAATATTCAAAGAACAAAGTAAGGGAGTTTTGTTAGGTGTTTGAGATTAAGTAATGAATAAAAGAAAAATTGAACCCAACTATAGAGTTTATGTGATTTAGGCAAAATAAATAAGAAATAAATAACATAATGCTATGATTGACAATGTTGGAGAAATTCAGAGTATTATAAGAGCATAAAATAAAAGGTATCGAAAATATTTTCTCTGAGACATGGCACTTACGTTGAGGAAAATGATGAGATCAAGGTGGGAGAGAATTAAACATGAGTAAGTATTTGCCTTAACCGGTTTGGTTCAGTGGATAGAGCACCAGCCTGCAGACTGAAAGGTCCCAGGTTCGATTCTGCTCAAGGGCATGTACCTTGGTTGCGGGCACATCCCCAGGAGGAGGTGTTCAGGAGGCAGCTGATCGATATTTCTCTCCCATTGATGTTTCTAACTCTCTATCCCTCTCCCTTCCTCTCTGTAAAATATCAATAAAATATATTTTGAAAAAAAAATTTAAAAAAATGGGAAAGTAAGATATTTGGGGGCATTAGTGTATGTAGTCAGGGGAGTGCATTCTTCTGTGAGCTTTTTGAGACAATATTTGCATTTCATAGATACTGAAGAATTCATGAATGGGGAAGTCCCTAATTAGATTTGTATTTTAGAAACTCAAATTGTATGACAAGAATGATTCATGACCAAGAGTGAGGAGAATAAAAGAGAAAGCAGGGGAATTAGTGAGTATTCTAATTATCTGAGAAAATAGTTTTTTAAAGCCTCATTTGATCTCTTGCCTCATTTGATCTCTTATCTCATTATTGTTCTGTTCAGATTTATCTATTTCTTTATGGTTCAGTCCTGGTAAGTTGTACATAGGTATGTAGTTATGTGTCTAGGAATTTGTTCATTTCCTCTATAACTTTTGGGCATATAATTGTTTGTAGTAGATCCCTATGATGCCTTGATTTACAGTGGTATCAGTTGTGATGTCTCCATTTTTTGGTACTTTTTGTTTTCTCTGTGCTTCATAAAAAATATGTGAAGAGATCAACCAAGGAACTTGTATGCATATATGCATGACACCTGAACACAGACAACAGGGTGGTGAAGACCAGGGGTGGGGTGGGGTGAGCTAGAAGGGGGGAAAAAAGGGTATATGTAATACTTTCAGCAATAAAGATTTTTTAAAAATCATACCTACATTGTGCAGTTAAAAATGAAAAATAAAAAAAAGTATGTGAAAATTTTTGATACTTGCTATGCTAGCCTCTTTTCAATATCCAATATGGCACTTGACATAGGCTTCACAGACATACATACATTAGACTCAAGTATCTAATAAAGTGAGGAATCAAGGCCAACAATGGAGCAGCAGCAACTATATCCAGTTGCTATAGCTGCAGTTGCAACTTCTTAAGTGACAGCACCAATGCCCTATGTTTGTGGAGTCAGTGAAATAATCTGTACTGCCTGTCACAGTGGAAAGGAGAAGGAAAATCATCCCAAAAGAACCCCAGAGTGAAACTAAAGGTCCAATATCTCTTGGACCTTTTATATGCTCATGGTGATTTCTATCAGCTAGTACCTGGAACCCTGATATTGAAGGTCCTTTTACCTTGGGTTTTTAGAAAGGCTACCTTCTTACACAGCTTTGGCAACAGAATACACACGCTCAGGAATTACAGCACCCAGGAGCTATATCACCTCAACGATGATGCTAATCCCATGAGTAGGGTGCAATGGACATCGGCATTGTCACACTTTCCCAGAGATTCTCTTTCAGGTTAAGTCTGGTTAGCACTTCATGGCAGCTGCCTTAATACCACTTTTATTCTTGATAATTATTCCTTCCTTTATTCATTTATTCTTCTTTAATAATTTTATTTTACAAATAAAAATTTTCACTTAAATTCTGGACTCTGAGTCTGCATCTTGGTTAATGAATATTAACACACTGGATTAATACTTATGGTACTAAGTCAAATGATATACCTTAAAAAATACACACAGAGCCACTTTATACAGGCAAGCCCAAACAAGACTCAGATCCCTTAAGAATGAAGATATGGGTTCTCTCACAAGGCACAAACACTTAAAGAACTGAGTTGCTGGCTGAAGTTCCAGGATGCATGGCATGAACAGTGAAAGGGAGAAAATAAAAACCAACTATGATCTATTGACAAGTTAGAAAATGCGTACTCTAGCAACTACTCATATTTCCTTTCTTGCTCTGGCATATGCATATGTATGTCATGTAAATAATCTTCCTCTTCTATACATTTTTTTCCTACTAATGAATGTTCTTGGTAATATCAAAACAAGAATTTTGACAAGTTAAGATATTAATGTGCATGACCAAATAATTATAGTCTTTTTTATTTTTATTTTTTAAATAAATCTTTATTCAGATTATTACAATTGTTTCTCCTCCCCCCCCCCTTGTCTCCCCTCCACTCGGTTCCCACCCCTTCTGCCCTTACCACCCCCCAACTGTCCTCATTCATAGGTGTATGATTTTTGTCCAGTCTCTTCCTGCACCCCCCACTTACCCCTTTCCCCCTGAGAATTATCAGTCCACTCCCTTTCTATGCCCCTGATTCTATTATATTCACCAGTTTATTCTGTTCCTCAGTTTTTTTATTCACTTGATTTTTAGATTCACTTGTTGATAGATATATATTTGTTGTTCATAATTTTTATCTTTACCTTTTTCTTCTTCTTCCTCTTCTTGAAGAATACCTTTCAGCATTTCATACAATACTGGTTTGGTGGTGGTGAACCCCTTTAGCGTTTTCTTATCTGTGAAGCTCTTTATCTGACCTTCAAATCTGAATGATAGCTTTGCTGGATAGAGTAATCTTGATTGTAGGTTCTTGCTCTTCATCACTTTGTAGATTTCTTGCCACTAGGTAATTAACTGTTTTTCTCTTGCTGCTTTTAATATTCTCTCTTTGTCTTTTGCTCTTGGCATTTTAATTATGATGTGTCTTGGTGTGGTCCTCTTTGGATTCCTTTTGTTTGGGGTTCTGTGCGCTTCCTGGACTTGTAAGTCTATTTCTTTCACCAGGTGGGGGAAGTTTTTGATCATTATTTCTTCAAATAGGTTTTCAGGCTCTTGCTCTCTCTCTTCTTCTGGCACCCCCATAATTCTGATGTTGGTACGCTTGAAGTTGTCCCAGAGGCTTCTTACACTATCTTCAACTTTTTGGATTTTTTTTTTTGCTTTTTGCTTTTTCGGTTGAGTGTTTTTTGCTTCTTTGTATTTCAATTCTTTGACTTGATTCTTGCGTTCCTCTAGTCTGTTGTTGGGTTGCTGTATAATATTTTTTATTTCAGTCAGTGTATGTTTAATTTCTAGTTGGTCCTTTTTCATATCCTCGAGGGTCTCGTTATATTTATCAGCCTTTTCTAGGATATTCTTGAAAAGCCTTATAACCGTGGTTTTGAATTCTATATCCAGTCAATTGTTTTCCTCCTTTTTTTTTTTTTTTGTTTGTGATCTGTTTCTTTGTCGCCACATTTTCACTGCTTCCCTGAGTTGGTAGGGTAGCTTTGTGTGCTAGGTTTCCTATGTGGCCCAGTGGGTCAGCCTCCCAGTTACCTGAGGTGGACACTCTTGGTGCACCCCTTTGTGGACTGTGTGTACAGCCTTGTTGTAGTTAAGTCTTGGTTGTTGTTGGTATCACTGGGAGGAATTGACCTCCAGGCCAGTTGGCTGTGAGGATCAGCTGTGTCTACACTGGGAGAAGTTTGGTGCTGGAGACAACCTTATGTGACAAGACTTGCAAAATTGCAAAAGCCTCTGTGCTCAGCTTAGATGGGGCGGAGTCTCAGGGCAGAGAAGACAGTCTTGGCTTCCCCTCAGCCCTGCCCTTGTTCGCGCGCAGCCTTCCCCAGCTCTGGAGCCTCCACCTGAGAGTCCAGATTCCCCCTGCAAGAGCGTGGGTCCCCAGGGGCTCGCCTGGAACTGGGGTTCAGTGCAGTCAGAACTGGCGTTCAGTGCAGTCAGGAGCTTCAGAATCCCTTCTGCTAGGGAAAGCCTGTGGCAACCTCCGGCAGTCTTTGCACACACTTGTGCGTGCGCCTCCAGACCCCTGCCCGCTGGGGCTCCCCTGGGTCTCCCCCGGGTCTCCGAGTCTCCAAGTGCCTTTCTCTCTACCTGACAGTCCAGATTCCCCTTGTATGAGCCTGGGTCCACGGGGTTTCACCTGGAACTGGGGTTCAGTGCAGTCGGAACTGGGGTTCAGTGCAGTCGGAACTGGGGTTCAGTGCAGTCGAGGGCTTCCTTCCCCCTCCCACCAGAGAAAGTCAGCCAGGCTCTCAGCTGCCCTTCCTCTCTGCGCACACAAAGACCCTTTGCTGTACCTCAACCCTTTGCAGTTCCTCCAATTCTCTGTGAGCTTTTCTCTTTCTTTCTAGTTCTAGAATTTCCACTCAGCCAGCTTTCCTGTGGTTCTGGATGGTGTCCGTTCTGTCTTTTAGTTGTAGTTTTGAAATTGTTGTGCAAGGCAGCAGTTTAGGTGCTTACCTATGCCGCCATCTTTGGATCCCCCCTAATTATAGTCTTATATTTGTATATAATAATTCATAATAATTTGGTTGAAGATTTTTGATGGAAAGGTTAAAATGTATTTAATTATACAAGATATAATTATATTATTTTAGGAGTGCAGATACTTTTCTAGTATTTATTTTAGAAGGAAAAGCAAGGGCACACATGATTATATAGGTATTAGATAACCCAAAGTGGTGATGTTCAATATTATCTTTTCATCCTCAGTATACTATGCCACATATACATATGTTTGGGAAATATTTCCTGCTATGAAAAAAGTCTCTGCTTCAAACAAGAGAATTTGAAATTTTCATATTCTTGCTTTCCAAGTCTTTTTTGCAGATAGTGTGTGTACTTGGTAATTAGAACCCATAAATCTCATGCCACTGATGCCTGACACTGAATCAGAACCAAATAACAAAAATGACAATGTGAGACTATGGTAGGGATTGCGAAATCCGTTAACAGGATTAGCCATGGCAACAGTTCACATGAGGACATTCTGGGTCAAGAACATGAAGGGGTCCATGTGGTGCACACTGTCTGGGCTTGTTGGCAGTGGCAGTGGAATTTTCACTAACAGCCCTATACTGGACAGCGATCACTGGCCACAGAGTGTTCAAGCCAGCTTCTCTTGCCTTCTTGGAGGTTCTGTGAGCTATCCAATAACACTCAAGTAGCACCATTCCTCGTTTCTATTTACCAGACAGAATTACACTGCTTTTAACAAATGATTTGTACTGATGGGACAGTTTTTTTATTGTCATGAACTTAATCATTCAAAGAGAGTTATATTTTAAAAGAAAGAAATGGAAAAATGTGGTTAAATATAATGTTTTCTGATGGAAACCTAACATTTGCTAGTGTGATATTTGGAACTGAGACATATTTTCACCAAAGTATGGTTCTTAGTTTCTTTAAACCACATTATGTAAGCAGTGGTCTCCCATGCTACATATAAATTTCTCTATGTACTTCAAAGATTTAGCATGTATGGATACGTATGTCTTCTGATGGTAAAATCTCACCAAAAGTATTTGCATTCATTAGTGCTTCAGATAAAAATGTAAAGTGGAATCTTCTCATTTTTACTCTATTATTTCAATACTAGAGGTCTGGTGCATGAATTCATGCACAGGTGAGGTCCCTCGGCCTGGCTGGTGATCGGGGCCGATCGGGGGTGCCAGGCTGCCAGGGAGAGGGGCCATGGGAGGTTGGCTGGTTGGCCAGGGGGAGGCACTGCGGGAGGTTGGCCCCAGCAGCAAGCTAACTAACAGCTGATTCTGTGAGGAACTGGACTCCCTCCTCCCTCCTGTCTGGGTCCAGGGTGCGGGTGAACCAGATTCAGGGCTGTCAGGGCCCCAGCAGCAAGGTCTGGGGCAGTGCATGTCATAGCTACCAGCCAGTCATCCAGTTGTTCTGGTCGTTCCCATTGTTCGGTGGTAATGGTCACTTAGGCTTTTATATATATAGATATGAAACAGAGTTAAAATATCTGAAATGAATAATAGCCAAGTTTTGAAAAGTCACCCCAAAACTGGAGTTTTCAATTGCTACACTATGTGAAAAAATACAGATTTAGATGTTGCAGTCTTTTTTTTTTTTTTTCTTCTTCTGTGGGTGGTTAGAATGAGTTGACAAAGTCAGTTTTAGAGTATGGGTTCTTGCTATCTATTAAATAGCAATAGGAATTTGGGGAAAAGGCCTTTAATATGACAATAATTTATCATTATAGGAAAACTCTTTCCATGGCTCCTTCTCTCCACACTACCTATCTTATGTCAGAAAAGGTTATCTGTATGAAGCCCAAACAAGGGGTAAAATGTGAAACTAGTATACAACACACATACAGATGCATTTTTATTGGACATTTTTTTGAAACAGTTTATATTTCAAGCATTTCTGTTAGTGAGCATGGTTTTGCCCAGCATTCCCATCTCTGTCCTCATCCCTGATAATGTTTGTGGAACTAGTCTTTTATTGAATCTTGAAAGCTTCTCCTACTTTTTCCTAACCAGAAAGTACATGAAAATGGGCTAAGAATGATATTATCACCTAATACAGACCTAAGCCACTTTAGTCTCTTAGGCAGAATCTTTACAAAAATCTATAAGCATTCTTGTATCTTTCTGTATTTATCTCATGTGTAATAGAATTAATAAGAACATTTTCATGATGATATTTTTAAATTCAGTGCTCCATAAATCTAACCCATCTGCCAATGTTATATGAAAATTATTTTGGTTGTAATTTGATTATCTTTCCTCAGCAGAGACGAATCTCTAAGTTATTTATGATTTGCATTTTGATGTGTTTAATGAATATATATTTTATAAATAATATGTATTTTATAGAATTTTATGTTTTAATTTTCATTAGCTTCTACTTCTTTGATGATTTTTTTTACCATTCTGATACTTGATAATTTGCAGCTGTTTGTTTGTTTGTTTGTTTGTTTTTTACCTTCAGTTGTTCAAGAAACTTCCTTTTCTCTCCAATAATCAGAATTTTGTGATGTTTCTTGATGGGGGTGTTTTTTATTTATTTTGTCTGTCAGTTGGATAGTCTGAGAACTAAAGGAGAATGAAATCAATGTTACAAGAAGAGCATAATTGAGAGAGATATTGCATAGTATAAAATAAGATATAAGATTCAAAATTAGGGGTATTTATGAAGAAAATGGAATTTATTTTGAAATTAGGAATGAGAGAGAAAATATGTCTGTACCATATTCTGAGCCCATTTGTACAAGGGGAGGGAAAAAAAAGAAAAAAAATAGCTGCCATAATTACAATTTAGAAGTAACATTGTTCTTTGCGTCTTAGTAGATCTGACTGTTGTTCAGAGAAAAGTTGATAATTTAGGAATTATCTTAATAATGGATGTCGAGTTCTAAATTACATATTGTAAGAATTTTTATTTGGGGAACATGTGATATGAAGGAATAAAATCTGTGCAGAGTATTAAACACATAGACAATTTTGGGGAATAATAGGAAGTAAGAGATATGCAGAGACCATGGTTCTGGGATCATTCAGGTGACTTAAATAAAGAGAGATAACAAGCATATGATATTAGCATTCTTTAAGAATTTTAATAGTGACAATAACTGTTGCTGTTATTGTTGTTTTCTTTTGTTTCAAATTATGTTTACTTTGATAATTATGTTTATAGTAAAGAGAAATAACTACTAAATTATTATCTGTAATACATAAAAGTATATACCTTTTCCCCCCTGTTAACAGACGGGAGCATGCCCATCTCCCCTGGTTGCTGCTGAGGTTGGGGTTCTTACAACATCCTGAGAAAAGGTATTTTCTGAGACTCTCATGGAAGGATTCAATGTAGTAGAAAGATTTTTTTTTTTTCATGAAATTACACCTCTGGGTTTCCAAAGTCCCATTTCCCTCAAGCGAGTCATAGAAGTGTAGCTGAGGTTACAGTAGAGCTAAAATCAGAGCCAGTGTCCAGACTTTCCTTTCCATATTGGGGCCAGGCCCAGTTCATCATCAGGCTAGCTGCAGTCTATTAGTCCATTGTGTGTGGATCCCCATGGCCATGGGCCATATGGGAGAATGCAGGAGCCAAAGGAGCCAAGAGAGTGTGGCCCGAGAAACAAGGGTCACAAGAATGCCGAAAACACAAAAGAGCCAAGCTCCTTTGTTTGAGGAATTACATATTCCCAAATGTTTGTACCCTAGCAGTAGTCCTGCCCATTCTGGCCAGCCATCTTTGTCTCCAGCTGTGATTTACAAGCAAGTATCTTCCCTATGTCACCTCAACTTTACTGCACATGCATCTATCTTCCCTTTGTTGGATCCCTCCACCAGTGTTGTGCAGGGAACATGCCTATAATGTCTGGCCTTCCCTTTGCTTCTTTCCTATTATTATCCTATATAATAAAAGGGTAATATGCAAATAGACTGAACGGCAGAACAACCAAGCAACCAATCAAAGTGTAATATGTTAATGATATGCTAAGGCTGCTCAACCACTCACTATGACATGCACTGACCACCAGGGGCAGATGCTCCAACTGGTAGGTTAACTTGCTACTGGGGTCCGGCTGATCAGGACTGAGCAAAATGGGCCAGGCATTCCTTAGAGCCCTCCTTGGCCCAATTGTGCACCGGTGAGGTCACTCAGCCTGGCCTATGCCCTCTCGCAATCTGGGACCCCTAGAGGGTTGTCAGAGAGCCGGATTCAGCCCGATCTCACAGGCCACTCCCCTTGGGAGGGTGCCAGATGCAGGGCTCATGGCTGGGGAGCGCTGCTGTGGCAATGTGAGCCTCTCCTGATCGGGGCTGATTGGGCGTGAGCCCGTGGCAGGCACAGGGGGGCTGGGATGAGCAGGAGCAGCAGGTAGGAGCTACAGATGGCGTTGGACTGTGGGTTTTGGCTCGATCCCTGCAGGCCACCCAGAGGGACTCCACACGTGCACATATTCATGCACTGGGCCTCGAGTTATTAATAACTAGTTGATTACAATGTTATCACACCTACCGCAAGATAAATGGTTACATTAGGTACTACCTTATGTAGACATTGAGTTTAAAAAGTGAGAAAATAAACTCTCTCTGCTATCTTTTTTAAAAAAAAATCCTCACCAGAGGATATGTTTTTATTGATATATTATTATTATTATTATTACTATTATTGAAAGAGGAAGGGGGAGAGAGAGAAAAAAATAAATTGGCCACCCTCACACCTGGGCTCTGACTAGGAATCGAACTTGCCATCCCTGATGCATGGGAAGATGCTCCAACCAACTGAGCCTCCCAGCCAGCACCTAATTCTCCCTATTTTCAACAGACTTAGAATTTTATATATGGGACAGAAAACAGAAAAAAACTTTAAAGCAAGTACAAAATTAGTCAGTAATGTGTGTTGTTTTAAATCACAGACTGCACCAATTTACTGATGGCGAAAATAGAGAAATAAAGCTTCCTAACTCAAGGATGATTTTAGTTAATATAGAATGTCTAGAAATATATATTCAAGATACCTGTCTGTATTTCTTCCCTAAGAAATAAACTCATCATTAAAAATACTAGTGGTATGGATATCACAGTTTCCTTCTTTGCATTGCAATGAAAGACCATGCACTTGATGTTTCTAGGGAAGTGTATTTTTATCTATGTTCCTTAGTGTGGCACTAGGCTAAGGAAAGGGGATGTTTTAATATGGTGTTTTTTGTTTTTTTTCTTTATCTCACCTATGAGACTAGAACAAAATGCATACTCGCAAACCTCAAGTGTCTAAATGATCATGCAGATTAAAAGATTTGGGTGGTTTGTGCTTGGCACTCTACAGATGACAGTGGCAGGCAATAGATACAGGAATCAGGGTTTCTCTTGACTGTGACAAGACATCTGCAGTGCCCTCTATTGAAGTTTATGTTTGTCTCCCTAAGGTTGCTAAAAATAGAATCTGCTTTATGGAAATAAGCCAAATAAAGAAGATTCATTATGACAGCTGTGAATGGAGAGTGTATTGATATATGGTTTTATTCACATCAATTTTTAGTGTAGGGAGATTGTTTATTTCTACTTCATTATGGCCAAAACAATAAATCCCCCAACATTACCAGGGCAGGACACACTTTGGCAGTAGGAACAAATATTCCTATGCTACATAAACATTTCCTAAAAGTCGTTTGTCATCTAAGTCATTCCTTGCTTTGCAGCATAGCCACACTCCTTTGTTGATTTCTTCCTGAGGTCTTATATCTGACTTCTTCATGTGTTAAACTATGGTGAAGAGAAGCACATGACCCTCTTTAAGTTCCTAAATTAAAATGGTTTTTAACCTTTATTATTTAACAACAACAACAAAAAGAACACCTCTTCTGCCCATCCTTCTCTTCCAAGACCTATCACCATGTTGCAGGAAACAACCAGCATACCTTCCACTGTGAGTATACTTGTAACAGTTCCATGACTTCATTGAATCCAGTACCCAGGCTTTTATGGGAATCCACCTAGACACTCACAAATATTTTGCAAAAAAAAAGAGGACAGGTTGTGTTAGAAAACTCTGGATAATATTTAAACTTTATGCCCAGTGTATAATATCCCTTTTCTTTACAAGGATATAATTTTAATTCTGTGACCCATGACCCTAAGTTGAGTTCCCTAGTTTAAACTTCTTTTGGGCTTCTTTCAATGTTTATTTGAGTTATGATTTGGGAAATATACTTTATCTTCTCTCTATTGCCGTAGCCTTGGCCCTGAAAAAAAATGCTCAACTTCTTTTTCATGTTCTTCCTCATAGGACTATGTTTTGTTGTTTTTTTCTAAATTCAGAAATAATTTTAATTCAGAGAGAAGTAATGCTTCCTACTAAGTTACTGGCTGTGGATCAGCAAAAGCAACTGATTTAGTATATTTAGTAATTTCTAACATGGTGCCTAGTTAAGCCTCTTAGGGTATTAGGCTTTGTATCATCAGGATTAAACAAGGGTGTTATGAGAGAAAATGCCTGAAATGTGCTCTGAGACAAAATGGGCAGGAGACTGGTAAGGCTGAGAGATCCATCATGACACCATGAACTTTTGATTCCAAGTGAAGGAGAGAGAATAGAAATGTATGTGAAAAAGTTCTAGACTTTTTAAAAAAGTTTAAGCTAAACTGGAAAATTGGATCATTCTGGAGCCAAAATTGGCTACCAGAGGAGCCCTGTGTCTTCCAAGAATAAGCCAGCCCTCCTATATTTGCCACTCTTGGTCATCAGCTGGAGCAATCAGTGAATAACTTGGCATCAATGCAAGTGTGGATGTTGGATATCAGAGCATTGCTGTTAGGGCCCATGGTCAATTATGCTCCCATTCTCATGGCTACCAGAGTCATGGACTTCAGTGTCTCCACACAAGTTTAGGAAACAGCTCTTCTCTGGTTCTCTGGGGTTTATTTTCCCGGGGAAAAACTTAGAAAAGTGTTATTGCTATGAACTTCATCCCCCATTGATGCAAATGATCGTGAAGCTACAACTGATAGCCTCTCCCACACCATTGCCCATTCTAAATTCCTTCCGATCTCAATTATCTCTCCAGAGACTTTGCTGGCTTATTAGTACTGAGATCTGACACTTCATTCCTGGTGGGTCTGATCCATTGATATTTGCATCCTTCTTCCCAGTCCATGGTGCTACATGTGTCTATTCACAATTAAAATCATGCAAGGAAGTGCCAATAAAGGCAGAAGCTACCTAAATGAATCACTGGGTTCCATATACTATACATATACACTAGAGGCCTGATGCATGAAGATTCGTGCAAGAATGGGCTTCCTTCACCTGGCATCTGGCATTGCCTTTGCTCTGGCCTGGAGCTGCCTTTCCGCCTTCCCATGCTGCCCAGAGGCCCTGAGGGGCTGATGTGCGGAACACCTGCATTGTCGCCATGGCAATGACACAAGTGTCCTGCCCCTGGATGCCCGGCACCTGCATATGTAAATTAACTCGCCATCTTTGTTGAGTTAATTTGCATACTCACTCCTGATTGGCAGTTGGGCGTTGCAAAGGTATGGTCAATTTTCATCTTTCTCTTTTATTAGTGTAGATGTATCCCTCCCTGCCCACTGTTTAAAAGCAGTCATTTTTCCTTCTACTGATCATGGTCAGTTACCTCTGACTTTAAGGTAACCCTTCTGCTTTTCTTCTGGCCTCTGGGCACATGGATTGTAAAGTGACCTATTGGTGGCCATAACTTAGGGTTAAATGGAACCTTTGCTATGTCCTCAGCTCACATGCTACTCTGTGTGGGATTCCAAGCCGGAGGAGTAAGCATTAGGTGAGCTTCTACGTGGTGGTGCTGGCTTAAGTATTTTGTGTAACAAAAGTAAACCAATATCTGGAATAAGTTTCTATCACTATGAGAGAAAAATATATCTTGCCCTTCCAGGAACCTACTTTGGAATTCTCCAAGAAGTAGGTGCCAAGTGAAATTGTGTGATTAAATGTGCAAGCATTTTATCAGGAAAAATGCCGATGAGGAATATAAATGGAGTGAGATCTGGGAGTTGGAAGAATCTGGGAGAACCACTAAAGTGTAATTCATGTCTGACTCTAGGGAAAGAATGTGGGTGGAAGCTTTCTAGTTGGCAGCATAACCCAAGGACAGCTCATCAAGACTGTGGAGTTCTTGAGTCAAAGATGGTTGTCTGAAAGTCTTATGTCTCCTAGGAATGGTCCTGGCTTTGTATCCATACTGTACTTAGTCATTGTTTGGGGAGAGAGTGTTCAAAGCATGGCCTTGAAGGAAGCCTGGAAATAGATATCAGAACATAGCAACCAAAGCTTCTGGTCAATTTGCTCTCATAGTTGGAAAGTCAGCCACTATCTCATTACTAATAACACTTCTCCCCTTATTCATTAATATGACAGTCATGATAGGTGATCAGAAGTTATATTTAATTAATATATAATAAAATTGATTTAATTAAAATTGTTACAAAAGTACATATGAACTTATCTCTTTAGAATTGCCTTTTAAAGTACAGTTATGAAATGCCATATAAACCTATAATATTATTTTATAGTGAGTTAATATTTTAATTTTAAAAATATCATCTAGCTCCTAATATATAACTTCTATTACCAGGGAAGTTTTAAATGTTTTGTTGTTTCAAATAATTTATTCGCAGATGATGATCTATTTTCATCATTGATGATAATCAAAGTACATGTTATATAAAATATGTGTTTGTGAAGAAATGTAAGCTCCATACATAGAATAACTCAATGTTACAAATGATAGGAAATCAACACAGGGATTGAGGTATGATGTTCATATAATTGTATATACATTATTTTAATATCACCAGTATTTTGATATTTTATATTTTATAACAAAGCAGGACATATTTTGTGAATCACATAAAATTTATTATGACAATTTTCATAAAAAAATCAGTCTCCATTTCATGCAACAGACCACCAAATCTTATATAATAAAAGAGAAACATGTAAATTGACCGTTCTGCTGCTACTCTCACCAGTCAATCAGGAATGAGTATGCAAATTAACCCAACAAAGATGGTGGGTTAATTTGCATACGAAGGCACCGAGCGGCCTGGGTCCTGGGAGTATCCTTGGGACCCAGGCCGCTCCTAGCCTATAGACTCACGCATAGGCCCTGAGCAGCTGGGGTCCCAGAATGCCCCTGGCCACTCCAGACCTGTGGTACAGGCGCCAAGTGGATGTTCCCACCCCACAGCCGTTTGTGCACATGCACTGGCACCAAGCAGTGGCCTGGGTCCACACCCCCCAGCCTGGCGCTCACAATGAGGGGCTGCTGGCCTGGGGGGCTTTCCCCCCTGGGCCGTGGGGACATGCCCCTAGCCCAGTGGACACAACACAGGGGGTCCTCTGTGCATGAGCTGCACAGGAAACACCTTTTCTTTTCTTTTAAAAAAATATATATTTTATTGATTTTTTACAGAGAAGAGGGGAGAGGGATAGACAGTCAGAAACATCAATGAGAGAGAAACATCGATCAGCTGCCTCTTGCACACTCCCCACTGGGGATGTGCCCCCAACCAAGGTACACGCCCTTAATAGGAATCAAACCTGGGACCCTTCAGTTTGCAGGTCAATGCTCTATCCACTGAGCCAAACCAGTTTTAGCATAAACACCTTTTCTGATGGCTCATTGGCTAAGCTCCTGTATGCCGCCACTTTCAGTGTTCTTGGTAACTTGGGTAATAAGAAACCAAGAAGGTGATCTAGGGTTTTTCCACCACATTCTTGGAGGAAAAAACGAAGGTCCACTACTGGAAGGGTAAGAAATGTCATATCCTGCCCTAGCCAGTTTGGCTCAGTGGAAAGAGCCTCAGCCTGCCAACCGCAGGGTCCTGGTTCAATTCTGATCAAGGGCATGTACCTAGGTTACACGTTCCTCTCTGGCCAGGGCCCAGGTCAGGGCTCATGCAGAAGGCAACCAATCAAAGTGTCCCTCTCACATTAATGTTTCTCTCTGTATCTTCCTCTCTCTTCCACACTCTCTAAAAATCAATGGAAACATATCCTCAGGTGAGGAAAAAAAAAAAAGGAAAGAGAGCAATGTCATATCCTATGAAAGACACATCTTGAAAATGGTAAAGAAAGTTGTCCTTTTTTCATGGTGAAGGAACTGGAGTCCATGTTGATGAAAACACCTTGGAGGCTGTGGTGGCTGGCAGTGGCTGCAGCAGCGGGGTGATGGGGCTGGCACCTTCCCCTGATCAGCCCGGTTGCCTCCCACAGAGGGAGGCCAGACTGTGGCTTAGGACATCCCCTGAGGGCTCCCAGTCTGTGAGAGGGGGCAGGCTGGGCTGAGGGACCCCCTGCCCTGTGCACGAATTTCATGCACTGGACCCCTAGTAGTATTATAAAAACTTATTAGAAACATTCTTTGAATAAAAAAAATATCCTTAGCCCTGACCGGTTTGGCTCAGTGGATAGAGCGTCGGCCTGTGGACTGAAGAGTCCCAGGTTCGATTCCGGTCAAGAGCATGTACCTGGGTTGTGGGCACATCTCCAGTAGGGGGCGTGCAGGAGGCAGCTGATCAATGTCTCTCTCATCGATGTTTCTAGCTTTCTATCTCTCTCTCTTCCTCTCTGTAAAAAGTCAATAAAATATATATATATAAATATATATATATATATATATATATATATATATATATATACTGACGTGTATTTGTGGATTCAGATATCCTGATTACTCTCCTCTCCCTAACTTGAGAATCGTTTTGACCACACATACTACACTTTTCTTTCATATGCTTGTGGTTGACCTACTTTACATAACATTTTCTTAATATCACATAAATACCTGCTTAATTAATAAACCTGTGCTTATAACTGCATTTATGTTTGGTTAGAAAGAGATCACTTTTCTGATTCTATAAACATTTTAATATAAAAGCACAAACTTTAAAAATGTGATATATGTAAACATGTGCGTGTAATATAGCATTTTAGTTATTAACTACTTTCTTGGAAAATTTAAATGTATAAATTAACACATCAAAACTAATCTATTGGCAGAGTTGTTCTGCATCATATTGAACATAGTAGGCAATTCCCTCAAATTTCACTAGATGGTGCTATGTATTAAATATAATGAATATCATGTTTAGTAATAAACAGTTCATCTTAATGAATTATCTCTTTTATTATCATTTTATTATAGTTATGACCAGGAAACAGAAAACTGGCATTAGCTGTTTTTAACAGCACTTATGCATCTCATTTATGGGCACGAGTGATGAGAAGGCAAAATGCACAAGCCTTCCCCTCACACTACTGCTGAGGCTGTTTAATGGTGTGTGAGAGCTTATCCAATTTGACACAGTTCACACTCACCTTCTGTATTTTCATATCTCTTTTTTGATGGCTAATTGAGTTATAATTTATAAATGCCTTCTAAATCTTCTCTTCTAGAATGTGCGGTAATTATTGATACGTATTAATTGACCATTCAGAATGGATCTGATGAGCCTTAAAGAAAATGCAGGCCTTGACTTTGAAATTGCATATCACAGGTGTTGTCAGACAGAGTTTACTGAGATCCCTGTCAAAGAAGGTCAAATAAAACACTTTGAAAGTAATAGAGGCATAATCATTACCTTTTAAACAAGTCTGTTTTAGGCCTATGTCAGTAAACCATTCTTTTCTGGTAAATCCAAATTAGAAAAGTTTAAGGATTCTGGCTAATAAGTTATTGCATAGCAAAATTTTTAATTATTTTACTCAGTATTTAAACACCAGAAGTAACTGAGCCGTAATATCTCCTGAAAAAAATCAAGGCAGATGTTCACCTATGAAATAAAATGAAGCCTCTTGCATCAAAGATCTTTGGATTTTTAAAACTCCCGTAGGATTTAGCTATAGAAGCTATTTTTAAGTAATGTATAAAGGAAAATGGCTTTGTCCTTCATTGTACTATTTCATTATGATTAATAGACTATAAACCAAACTTTTCCACTTTCCCAAGAGGGCCCTTGTCGACCACCTTGAGCTCACCTGTTACCGTTTTTGTATGTATGTACACTGAGTCCACTGCAAACTGGCCCGATTTTGGACAGTTCTAGAATCATTATCAATGTTATAAATGTTTTTCCTCTTTTGTATCAGTTGCCCTTTCTGCTCAGGAAACTTACCTCAGATGATCACTTAACTTTATTATGTATTTGCTATCTATTGTCTGTCATGTTCACTAGGATTTTAACTCCTTATCTTGTCTAAGGACATATTTCCTGAACTTAGGTTATACAAACTAAATAGTAGTCTGTGGTTGAAAAAATCAATACATTAGCTAACACCAAAGGAGCTTAGTGAATAATGTATGCTTTAATTATGGCAAGTAAGTTCAAGAAATATTGTTAAAAGTGCATTTATGTCTGTGTATATATTGTTTTCTGCAACTAAGTTTTTTCTCTCTCTCTTTGTGTGAGTATGTGTGTGTGTGGGGGGGGGGAGGTATTTGTTAGAGAGAAAGAAAAACAGAGGCAGACAATGAACAAAGACAAAAGGAGAAAGGGAGGGTAGAAGAAAAGCAAAGAATACAATTTTTCATTTTATATATTTTTAAAAAATGAAATAACTTCACAGTCCTTTGTGGATGTGTGTGTGTGTATGTGTGTGTGTGTGTGTGTGTGTGTGTGTGTGTGTGTGTGTTTTGTTTCTTATTATGACTAACTTTTAAATCATCTTTAGTTTAGCCCATGATCTCCAAAGAAAGGGGTCATGCTTTGATTTAGACTATTAGCATCAGTATTGCAATTGATAATAGGGCAAACTGTGGTTTTCAAAACTACAGTCAGATGAAGGATTATGAGAATGCCAATATCTGAATGGGTAATATCACATTTCTTGGTCTACTGATTCAGATGTGATTATAATTCTGAATATAAATGCACTGCAATTCAAGTCTACCGTGATTAGATCTGCATTAACTTTCAGAAGTTAATCAAGTTAAGTATGGAACAACTGCATTCTAGGTTATCATCCTTAGCAGCCTTTAAATACAAAATGTGATTGGACTTTTTTATTTTTTTCCTAAAATCAAATTGCTAATGCATGAACTCTTGTTAGTCCACTCAGTTCCGCTTGAAATGTCTGCTACCTGTTTTATGGAAATGACTTCGGTAAAGCTGACCTCTGATTGGACTAGTAACCATACATTGGTGACCTTGTTAAATGATGCACTCTGACATTGGGAAGGTGCTCCTTCCTCTCAATGTTTGCTGGTGAGCATAAGCTCCATTTGAAATCACCATTTGAAATTGTTCAGTATTTATAATTTCTGCCTTAGAAATTTGCTTCTGAAATTCTTGCTGGTCGGGTATGGGTAATGCTCCTGTTGTTACTGTTAGTTTCTCACAGTCTTCCTCTGCTTTTTCATGACAATTTATGACATCTCCGCAATCAACATCACTTCTGAAATCATCACTCCAATTTTCTTACTTACCAGAATCTGATCTCCAAAGAAAGAAGAAAACCCCTCCTTCATACCAGTATTTCCAGATTAACATTTTATTTTATTTGGATGTGAGAAAGTGAGAATATCCATTTTATTATGTGAAAATGAATATATATGTTTATATTAATAAACACTTATCAAATATTTAGAAATTAAAATGGTTTTAAGTAACTCATGGGACAGTAAAGAAGTCTTAAAGGAAATTCAGTTTAACTAAATAAAAATGCAACATATAAAAATGTGTGGAATGCATTTGAAGCATGATTAAACAGAAAACTAAAACATTAAGTACATATCCTTTGTAATAAAAGGCTAATATGCATATCGGCCAATGACAGAAAGACCGGTTGTTATGATGCACACTGACTTCCAGGGGACAGATGCTCAACACAGGAGATGCCCCCAGGTGGTCAGTGCACTCCCACAGGGGGAGCGCCGCTCAGCCAGAAGCCTGGCTCATGGCTGGCAAGTGCAGCGGTGCTGGTGGGAACCTTTCTTGCCTCCATGGCAGCACTAAGGACTCCTCGGGGGATGTCCACCTGCCGGATGTCCACTCCCCTAAGTTCTATTACACTTAAGCCAGCAGGTGGACATCCCTAGAGGGTTCCTGGACTGCAAAAGGGTGCAGACCGGGCTGAGGGACGCCCCCCACCATCCCAGTGCACTAATGTCGTGCACCAGGCCTCTAGCATTAGAATAAAAGTTGGGTGTCAAATAAATAACATAGGAAATAGATTTAAAAAGAATAAATTAAGTTCATAACAAGCAGAAAAAGGAAATAATAAATATGAGAGCTGAAATCATTTAAGTTAGAACCAGAATAGTCAGAGAAAAGCTGTGAAACAAAACTTGGCTCTTTGAAAAATTATTAAACTTATAACAAAATTGACCACAAAACCCCCAAACCAAAAATTACTCACATCAGGAGTGAAGGGTAGAATATTCCTATATATCATATAAGCATTAATAGAATAATAAGTAAATGTTATGAAAACCTCCATGATCATAATTTTGATAACTTATGGAGGTGGACAAAATTAGATTTATAGTTATTTGTATGGAAAATAATAGAATAATGAATAAATAATAATATAAAAACTTGTGTTTGTTTATTCACAACTTTAAACCTACTTTTGCCCATTTCTGTAGTTGACTTAGATGAAAGCCATGAACTACCAAAACATAGTTAGGAAGAAATACATAACATAATATTTCAAAATCTATTATATAAATTGAATTTGTGGTCAATATCTTTCTACAAAGAAAACTACATGTCCAGAGAGTTTCACTGTTAAGTTCCACAATTATTTAAGGAATAAATAATACAATTATTTTTTAAATCTTAAAAAAAAATGAGAAGAGGCAATATTTTCCCATTCATTTCATGAGGTCAGCATTTCTTTCTTTCTTCTTCTTTTTTTTTTTAATTCTATATCTTGTATCAGCATACAAATCCAGGTTTTGCTAGATTTTTAGCTAAGTCTGTCAAATTTTTGGAGCCATTATTAATGGTATTTCTAAAAACAAAATTGTTCCCTACAATGTTCTTATAAAGAGCTATAATTGATTATTTCATGTTGACTTTTTATCCTGTGACTTTATAAAACTTGCTTATTAAAGAAAATTTCAGTTTTGTTTTCCTGGGATTTTCTCCATATATAACTCTATAAAGAACTAGTGCTGCGGTGCATGTATTCGTGAACATTGAAAGAAAATTAATTAGAAGGTGGCCAGTGGGGCACTACTGGGCAAGACAGGGCCAGACACACCCTGGAGCTAACATCCTTTTGTCCCTCCCCAGCCCGCCACACCTGGAGCAGCGCCGTGGCTGGAAGGGTGTCAGCAGAGTGAACAGGATCCCTCTGGCAGGTGGGGTCCCTCAGCCTGGCCTACAGGGATGGGACCGAAACTGGCTCTCTGACATCCCCTAAGGGGTCCCGGATGGTTCTCAGGTGACACATCCCGGAATTGGGCTCCCTCCTCTCTGGTTCCAGGGTGCGTCACTCGAGAACCACTGCTGCCAAGTCACCACAGCATGCAGCTCCTGTGTTGAGCGTCTGCCCCCTGGTGGTCAGTGCACATCATACCTACTGGTCAATCAGATGGTCAGATGGTTGCTTAGCCTTTTATATATATAAACTAGAGGCCCGTTGCACAAAGAGATTTGTGGAATAGGCCTTCCTTCCCCTGGTTTTCCTCTGGCACCCGGGACCCAGGCCTTCACTCTGGCCACTGCCTTTAGTCTTTGCTCCTGGAGGAGCACCACTCCTGTAGCTCCCTCTGCCCCTGCCCTCCTGCTCACAGCAGGCGTCCCACCCCACCCAGCCGCTACATGCCTGCATGCTTGCAGCCCAGAGGCCCCGGAGCAGCTGGGAGCAGGGCTGTTGCCATCTTTGTCAGGTTGATTTGCATACTCACTCTTGATTGACTGGTGGGCGTAGTGAAGGTATGGTCAATTTGCATGTTTCTCTTTTATTAGTGTAGATAGATGTGGAACCCTGGCCAGTGTTACTCAGGGGTTACACTGATGGGTCATAGATTTGATTCCCAATCAAGGGCATGTACCTGAGTTGCAGGTTTGGTCCTGGCCCTGGCCCTGTCAAGTCATGTGCAGGAAGCAACCAATCGATATGTCTCTGTATATGGATGTTTTTCTCTCCCTCTTTCTCTCCCTTCCTCCCTTCCTTTCACTCTCTCTGGAAAGCAATGGAAAAAATATCCTCAGGTGAAGATTAACAACAACAAAATAGGTGTTGAATTTTGACAGACATTTATCCTACATATGTATATGATTGCATGCTTTTTCTTCTTTTTGGAACTTATTTTGTAGTGTTGGCATTAAATTATTTTAACCAGAAAACAGAGGAAGCTTGACTCTTAGTAACAAAAATACAGTTGAATGACAACATTTTTTAAATCATAAAATAGGTAATCAGGATGTGTTTTATTTTGGAAGCAATGGCATTCTTCAGATCTCCTTATTGACTTTTATATGACTTGGCTATTGAAAACAAAAGAGTGAAATTACACTAACAAAAGGTTGAGAAATCAGTTTATGTAGTAATTATTTGTTTTTAAAACACTCATGGTTGATTTCTGTCTTTTGTAGTTATACATATTTCATCTCAAAACTTAGTAGAGAATATCAATTAATGCAAGCCTAATAAAAAAGGTTTTCCTGGATAAGAATTAATTACTAAAACAGTTTATAAATGATTGTTTGCCTTCATATTTTGTCATTGTTATGGCATTTTGAGAATGAAGACTTAAGAAAACATCTTATAACAAGTAACAGAGTACATGTATATGTATTTTTCTATTCTGGGTAAAACAACATGTGACAATTACATATACAATTCTGGAGTTTTCATTTTAATGAAGGTCAAGTAGTCAGGAATAGAAGAGATCTAGTTTTTTATCAATGTCATCCCATATATTTTTTGTTTCTTAATTAAAGATACATATTAGTTATAGGTGTGAATCGGTGGTTGTTACAATTTATGAGTCATCTCTAGAAATATAGAGGGATTTCCAGAGATTTGAACAATTCCTTACAATTTCTGTGCACATTTATTCTGAAAACAAAGCAGTAAAGCCTGAGCTAGTTTGTGTGTGTGTGTGTGTGTGTGTGTGTGTGTGTGTGTGTGTGTGAGCCTTACTCCTGTTTGTCAGTACATACCACAAAATTACCTATCACAGATTCTGATAGCATCCTAGCCATAAATTTCAGTCAAAACTCTCAAAAGGGCAAGCAAAGTAAACAGTCTGTGTATAAATTACAAATGCCATGGATTTAGTACTTCCTGGTTTCCTTTTATACAGTGCTGAGCTAATACATTGTTTATAAATATTTTGAGAATCTTTTAAAACATCCTGTTCTATGTTTTCTGTGGAAAAACTGGGCAAAAGCCGAATTTTTTTTAATGTGCTAGATATAAAGATAAGAGATTTATAGAAGAAGTACCTTTGTAGCTTTCACACTAATCTAGGGACTGTGGTACAAACATAAGGGTAGCTTTCTTGGAATATGAATAATAGCCTTAGAGTAATTCATTAATGATGCTAACTTTAATATTGGTGCTAACTTAATGCAAAATCCCCATCTCAAATCCAAAAGGCAATGTGAGCTGATGATATTAACTGCCATGTGCCATAATTCTGTACCTAGATTTATCACAGCGTTGGACCCTGAAAATAATAATTGATTCATATGTTTCTTTTTTGATGATAAGTTTCTGGAAATAAGGACTGTGTCTTCACACATTTGGAACTCCAGCAGCTATTCTGTATCTTACACATAATCTAATACATAAGAAGAGGAGAGTCATGTTTGTCAAACATTTACAACTTCAGTTGGGGGTAAATAATATTTAAAATGTAACTGCAGCAGTAACAAGAGCCATGTGTATGTACCTTACATGAAGTATTGACAAATCTTATCCTGTGACATCACCCCATTTCAGAGAGTAGTAAACAGAGGCCCAGGAAAGGTGAAATAACCTTCCAAGCTGCTTCCATTACTATGGGGCTTAGTAAGAGAAAGGTAATCCCTATCTCCTTGGCTTTGAAGCCACGGTTCTATGTACAAAAAACTACAAAAATTTTTGCTCTCAAATACAGCAACATGAGAGACGCCAATCTTAGGCTGACCTACGTGTGCCTTGAAATGTCCGGAATAGGGAGAAGTGCTACATTTTCTCCAGCTACAAGGGCACCAAGCCTCCACTGTCTCTCTGAGCTGGCCGGCTGGAATCACCTTCTTTTGTCTGAGGACTCACCGTGTTACACATGTCACAGAGCACAGAGGCTGAATCTTTTGATGGGTGTATATGATTTTGGAAAGAACACAAGCCTAGGTCATTAATTCCTATTCCACATTGAAGCCCAGATCACCCCCTTACATCTATGGCCTCACTCAATTCCCTCTTACAAAATGTGTTCTGTGGATTACACATTGCTGGCATGAGGAAGATCTCTAATGATCAGTCAGCTCTTCCGATACAAGATTATGTGCAAACTTATAACATGCACCACTAACGCTGTGACTTCATACATCATGTATATTTATTTTAGTTTAAGACCAGTCTGAGCCCTAACCCAATATAGGTTTTTGCTTCAAAACCTCTTTTTGCTGGATCTTGTAGTTTTCTTCCCATCAGCTAGTGTGGTTTTAGAACAAACACTCTGCTGATGGTGAAGGCTTCAGCTCAGAATTCTGAAGTATAAGGGGAACTCTGGTGTGCCAAGTTCAGCTAGCAGTATCTTTAACTAACTCTCATCACAGGAAGTCAAATTGTTGTTGTATTAACATATTTTCATGTTTTTTATCTCAAATCTTATGTATTGCTCCCATTTTCTCATGCCTAGGCAACATAAGGCTTGTTCTTTACTCTTTGGCTGATTGTTTTATTCTGTACAAATTTTACAACTTTCCAAAGCCACGACAAAATATTATCCTTTCTTTTCTAGAGATACTTTCAGAAAAAAAAAATTTACTTAGAATTTGATCAAGTATTTATTATGACTTTGTACTTCTACCTGGAAGTCAACCTTGCCCTGAGATTTTACCAATTCTTACTGTTCTACTCAATAACCTGGACTCCCCAGTACTATGAGTCTATACTTATGTGCAAGCTCTTTCTAGAAGCCAATAATACTCAAATCTTTGTGACAAAATACTAAAGTCTCTATGTTCTAATCAAAGGCATCGTCAGAAAAAACATTACACAGACATTGACAAAAAAAGTCATTGTAGCTATCCCAGCAGTAGAAGAGTTCCACCAATGATCAGTCATTCATAACACATCATAGTACTCTTTGGGGCATTTCTACTAAGGGGAAGTCATGTAATTCCTTAATTAGATCACCATGTTTTTCCCTCCAGCCTAATTTTCGCTCAATATTCATGACTAAATATTGGCTTTTATTTTGATTTTTTAAAATATTTGTTGTGGAAAGTATTACATATGTCCCCTTCTCCCCTCCCCCCTCATTTACCACTTCTAGCCTGCCCTTGCCACCACCACCCCCAGGCCTTCACCACCCTATTGTCTGTGTTCATGGGTTACGCATATCTGCATATAAGTTTTTAGACTGATCTCTTCCCACCCACTCACCGCCCCCCTTCCCTCTGAGATCCTGCAGTCTGTTCTATTTATTGACTTTTAAACTTTAAAGATTATACTGAATCCAGATACCCTGGGCTCTTCACAATTGCTGATTCTTGATAATGAAGACCCCTTTCCCATGAACAAAATAATAAAAGTAACTGGAAAGGACATGCATTAGGTGATGAATATGAAGAAGGAAATTACAATTATTCCAGATGGCAAATATTCACATTGCTTGGTCTTTCTGCTTTCAGCATATACAGAATTTGTTCAAGTGAAGCAATCCTAAACTTTCATCCGTTTGCTCAAATATGCTTATAATTTTATAAGGTATTTTAGAATGTGTGAACATAGCCAGATTCAACAATGAGCTTTTCTAGGGGACAAGGGAATTGATAATCTTTGATTAAGTGTTTGTATGGGTTACTTTTGTAAGGACAACCTAGGGATATATGTATATTTTATCTTGATACATTAATCCAAATAAAAGTCAATACTCACACATACATCTCAAAATTAAATCTCAACCACACATGTTTGCCACTTATTGACTGATGTGATTGTGTCTGACAACAACCTTCCAATTGTTTCATTTAAGCATAAGTGACTTAAGAATATCCCTTCTAAGCTCTCTCCATAATACCTCATCATCTTAAAGCAATTGGGCTAAAGGGATAATACAAACTTCTAAGTGTGCACCAAAGCAAACTGTTGGTGGGGAGTATACAATGCTCAACAAGTTCTCCTTGCTTAGAATGTTGTTCTTTACCAAAAGCTCAGGATCAGAATTCTTTTTTAATGCATTAACCAAAGACAAATACCTGAAAATGTTTCTATTCAGGCTCACATGAAGACTTTCCAAAAATAAATTCCAGGCTTTACTGCTTAATAGGTTTGATATGGCTTAGATGATTACTTTTTTTTTTTTTACCTTTTTTTTATTGTTTTAAGTATTACAAATAGTAGTACATATGTCTCCTTTTTTTCCCCCATGGGTCTCCCCCCGACCTCCCCTACTCCCCAGTATATGCCTTCACCTTCCCGCCCTCCCCCCCACCTCAGTATCTTGTATCCATTGGTTGTGCTTATATGCATGCGTACAAGTCCTCCGGTTGGTCTCTTACAGCCCCGCTCGCCCAACCTCCCCTGTCTTCCCAATGTAGTTTGACAGTCTGTTCAATGCTTCTTTGCTTCTGTATCTTTTTCCCACCATTTCTTTCCTTTAAAAAGTTTTGCCTTTGCAGACTAGAAATAAACATATAATAACAAAACAAGATAAAACAAAAAAAATGTTTGAGTCCTAATGATTATTTATTAGACAAAGAAGAAGATTCTCTGGGTGCTGTTCTCTTTCCACTGAAAGGTCACCCACAAGAGATCATTTCTTCTAGGAACCAGAGTAAAACCAGGTGGAATCACTATAATTAAGGCTGTGGAACTGGAGTCCCAACTAGATTCCAGAACAATGACTTCAGTGTACACATCCTGAAAAATCATTAGAGCCACAAAATGAAGGAACTCAAGTAGTTTTCCTGCAATGATTTTCTATGTTTATTATCTTCAAACAAATAAAAAGACAGTCTTCTTTTAAAATGTTGCTATCTAGGCCCAACACACAGAGATTATGATTCTATGTATTTGAAATAAGCCCAGTCCTCTAGTGATCTGAATTTTAAAAAGTGATCAAAACAACTCTTAATTGAACAATAATTTTGCTTGTTTTAATTTGTTGTTGTTCTTAGGACTTCCTCCTTCTTGTTTTGATCTGGTGTAATTTTTTTCATGCAAGAAAGTAATGTGTTGGTAAAGCCTTACCTATAACTTTTATAGCAATGGATTAGAGCTGATAATTAAATACTTTGAAATATCCAAATATCACCTTGAAATATCAGGGTGACCACTCTGTAAAGTATATGATTGTCTAACCACTGTATTGTGCACCTGAAACTAATACAGAATGACATTGAAAAAATATGTTAATAGTTAAAGAATTTGGCTGAAGGGTATGTATAAATTTTTGTGCTGATTAAAAAGAAAAAGATAGTTGATCTAAAATGTTAGTCTATTAAGTCCACAACTAACATTTCACAAGTATAGTTTCCATTGTTTTTTATTTTTTTTTCTTTGAATGGGCCATACTTTCTTATTTCTTAGCATGCCTTGTGATTTTTGCTGAAAACGAGACATTTTAATCTTATAATAGAGAAACTCTGGAGATCCCTCCCCCGTCCCGAATTTGCTGTTGTTTTTTTTTTATTTTATTTGTATTTTATGACTTTTGTATGATGTATCTGTACCCAGATCATCAGTTTGAACTATAAACTTAAAATTTTCTCAAGACTCTTCTGAGTCTCTGACTTCACCTGAGCATGCTTGGTGATTTTCTAAATTCTCCCACATATGTAGTTGCTTTCAAATGTCCTAGTCCTTAAATACCTAGCTCCTAAAAGGGGAAGAAGATAAAAATAAAAAGAAAGAAAGAAAAGGTGCCAGTCCTTTAAATCCCCTAAAAGTTCCTTCACCTGGAGGATAAGCTTGCAACAATGATGAGGAGGGCTGCAGCAGCGTTCTGTCAGCCCAGTTCTATCTGCATCTCGGCAATCAGAAGGTACAATCAGCAACAGAGCACACATCCTGATACTTGGAGGACTGCCCACTCTGCATTTCACAAGCTGTATACACGCTGCTCCAGAAACCTTGCAGGAAAGCTGGGGCGGGAGTTGGGGGATTGCGGGGAGGGCTGCTACTGTCTAAGAGCTGCAAATTGCAAATGACTAAAATTTACCAAAATTCACCTCCCAATCCTTCCCGAGAAGTTCAAAGACTTCAATAGAATCTGAAGTTCCAAAATAGTTACAATGGACATATTATGTGTATGTAATCACTAGGACTTTTTTCTTGTAAAATTGAAATTTTATACCTAATGAACAACAAATTACCTTTTCTCCCACCTGCTAGCAACTAAAAAGCTACTTTCTGTTTCTTTTTGTCTATGCAAGATTCCTCATATTAACAGAATAAAAAAAAAAATTAAAAAAAAAAAAAAGGAAAAACTGGGCCCTGGCTGAGTAGTTCAGTTGGTTGGAGAGATTGTGGGTTTGATCACAGGCCAGGGCACAGAAACGAATCAACCAATGAATGCATAAATAAGTGGAACAACAAATTGATGTTTCTCTCTCTCTCTCTTTAAAAGTCTATCAATCAATAAAAACATCTCATTATGTGGAATCTAATGAACCACATAAACTGGTGATCAAAAATAGACCCAGAGTCATAGAAGCATGGGTGGGAAGAAACCAACCAATGAACTTGTATGCATATATGCATGACCAGTGGACAGACAATGAGGTGGTGGGGGTCTGGGGGTCGGGAGAAGGATGGGAGCGGGCTGCAAGAGGTTAATGGGGGGAAAAAGAGAACCTATGTAATACTTTCAACAATAAAGATTAAAAAAAAAAGGAAAACTAAACTTGATAATGCAAGTGGGTTGAGTAGATTTGTCTATTATTCACAAAAACATACTTGCCTTATTTTTATTTTTTTAAAAATATATTTCATTGATTTTTTACAGGGAGGAAGGGGGAGGGATAGAGGGTCAGAAATATCAATGAGAGAGGCACATCAATCAGTTGCCTCCTGGACACTCCCCACTGGGGATGTGCCCGCAACCAAGGTACATGCCCTTGACCAGAATCGAACCTGGGACCCTTGAGTCTGTAGGCCAACACTCTATCCACTGAGCCAAACCGGTTAGGGCGCCTTATTTTTTTTTGGAAATATTTTATTAAATTAGAAATTTATGAAGATTGGCATGAGTCATTTCTGATTTCTTATAAATGGCAAAATATATTTTTCTTCCTAGTTTTAGCATTGCTTCAAGAGAATTTTCTTCACTTTAATCTCTAGTAACAATTCACAGTGAGGTGTATTTCAATGTATCTGATGAGGATTGAGAATAGTTTAAACCTATAGAAGACAAGACCATTGAATTCAATTGGGTGATGCTTGCTATACCTTATTGAGTTCAATTTGTGACTTAATGGTTAAAACAGTTTAAATATATGTTTGTTAACTTATAAAATCTACAATGAATAAATTTAAGATAAATTTAATTTTTATATGCTGTTATTTTGGGATTTCCTTTCTTTTTTTAAAATCAGTCATTACTATCAGTTAAGAAAATTATTAACAATAGGCATTTGACATTAGAGACATTTAAATACTATCATATTGATATTCATTTTCTCTACGGTGGCCATATTTAATGAGAAGTTGTAGTTCTAACAAATTTTGAGTTACATGTGTAAGAAAAATTATTGAATCAGTTTCTGAGTTACTGAATACTATATTGTTAAATTATAGGTACAACTAAATGAGGGTTGATTGTAATATCAAATGGATTGTAAAAACTAGAATATTTTGTATGAGATGCTTAATCCTCTTCAGCTTTTATTAATGTTGGCCTGATAAAGGGTTTAGAGACTTGAGCCATAAGATTAAAATCTTAATCCTAAATCTTCTCAACTATAAAAAAGCCAAGATTAGTCAATGATTATTTTTTTTATTAATGGACTTTTTTCCAATGTTGAGCTTTGTTGTTCACTACTACATAAAATGTAAATTATAGTTATCTCTGATAAAATTTATTGTGTTAGCAAAAATGTAGAAATAAGTCCTAAGAACAAACTATAGAAGTGGAATGAAAACATTAATCAACTATTTAATCCCACCCATTCAGATGCCAGGGATAGGGACAGAAATGTCTGATAAACAGCTGACAAGACACTCAGAACAGTGCTTTCTCCTGTTAAATGCCAGTTAGAAAGCAAATATGAGATATACTTGTAATTGGTGAATTACAATTTTAAAAGTCTGATTGTATGCCCAGTCAGTGTGGCTCAGGAGCTGAGTGTCTACCTGTGAGCGAGGAGTTCAGGGTTCAATTCCCAGTCAGGGCACATGCCTGGGTTGCTGGCTCCATCCATGGTGGGGGGTGTGCAGGAGGCAGCCAATCAATGATTCTCATCATTGATGTTTCCATCTCTCTCTTCCTCTCCCTTCCCCTCAAATCAATAAATAAAAATATGTTTGTTTTAAAAAAACTTATTGTAAAAGCTTCTTGAAAATATAGCATGAGTCACCACTTGCATGATGACTTTCTGGTTGAAGGTTTTATATACAGCAGCTTGAAAACATGCTTTTTCAATGAATAATTAGTGGATGGCCAGGATGGCGAAAAAAATTTATCTCTTTCACATTGCCGAATGATCAATCACACTGAAGTTTATAGGCATATATACTGTTATATTACATACTTCTTGTTCTAAAGCATTTTGAATGGCATCAGTTACAAAATATGCCATGTCAGCTGTTCACTCTTTTAACAGTTAGTGTAGGTACCCTTGCGTTTCTGTGGAATTTACTTTTAATAGAATCCTTACCTCTGGTTGCAATAGCAGTTATTATTTTTTTTCAAGAAACAATTTATTCTTAAAATCTTGACAAAATAATATAGTGTTGCAGATAAGTTGGCAGCTTAGTTTTTAATTATTTTCCACTCAAACTACACAATTTCACTAAGATTTGGGTTAGTTTTGTAATGCAAGGTAAGTAAAAGAAAGACAAAAAGGTTCATTGATGGGCAGTAATGGCAGGGTCTAAAATGAGTAACAAAGCTTGGTAGAGATCAACTTGACAGACTTCAAAGATATTGTATTCTTAAGTACTTATTATGTCAATGACTATAATTTGTGTGGAATTAAGTTTAAAGAACTTGAAAGTTACTGACATGTTTATAGAATTTTTCAGAATTTGAGAAATGTTGAAGAAATCACAAATTTCTCCTTTAATCTTGCTTAGACTTGCTTATTGAAACACACACACACACACACACACACACACACACACACACACACACACGAAGAAGAAATACAGAAGCTCTGAGTTCACTTTCTCCCTCCTCCTATATTGCTCACTTGCCTGACTAAAATGAAAAGTGTCACCAATGATGCATCTAGTAATTGAAACAATCTCAGTATGAAAGGAATGACATATTTCTATTCTTTTGATACAGGTAGTAAAGAAAAAAGAACAAAATAATCTGCTCCTTTTCAAAAAGTGAATTCAGAAAATATTATAAGATCCTCATAACCTAGAATGAATAATAGCTTGGGAAATTATATTAAAAATAAATAAGCAAAATATGATTAAAAAGACATATACTGAAATTTGTATTTTATTTGTTTCAATATGTTTATATATATTATTGTTGATAGTATTACAGATGTCTCCCAATTCCCCCCCCCCTTTACCCTCCTCCACCCACCCCTTACCCCCCTGCCCAGGTCTTCACTACCCTATTGCCTGTGGGCTATGCCTATAAGTATATAAGTTTATCTCTTCTCATCCCCCCCACCCCCAGATCAAGGTATGTCAGTCTGTTCCATGTCTTTCCATGTCTCTATGCTTCGGGTCTTATTTTATTGGTCAATTCATTTTGTTCATTGGATTCCACAAAGAAGTGAGATCATATAATATTTGCCTTTCTCATATTGGCTTATTTTGCTCAACATAATAGTCTCTGGGTCCATCCATGCTATCCAAATGATAAAAATCTGTCTTTAATATATATATATACTCAATGTCATATATATATATATATATATTTATATATATAGTCTTTAATAATATATATTATTGATTTCAGAGAGGAAGTGAAAGGGAGAGGGAGATAGAAACATCAATGATGAGAGAGAATCATTGATCGGCTGCTTCCTGCATGCCCCACACTGGGGATCAAGCCTGAAACCCGGGCATGTGCCCTGACTTTACACTATGGAGTACTATGCAGCTATAAAAAGACAATATCTTGCCCAGGTGGTGTTGCTCAGTGGTTAAGGGTCAACCTATGAACCAGGAGGTCACAGTTTGATTCCCAGTCAAACTCCTGATTGATGGGACAATTTGCATATTAGCCTTTTATTATATAGGATAATCTATATATTTAATATTAATGAAATTATAAAAAACAGGGTTTCCCAAAAATGTATACATACTATGTCTGTAGATTCTATTACATTTTAAAAATGAAATGCATTTTAAAAAACACTGCTTTTATAATTATTCAAAGAGTATATGCATTTTGGGGAGACACCCTGTATATGGCCTTGCTGTATCTGGCTTCTGCCACTTAGCATATGTTTTCAAGGTTCATCATTGTTACATGTATTAGCAATTCATTCTTTTTATTGCCAAACAATATCTCGTTGTATGGATAAACATTTCATTTAGAGATTCATCGAATGATACACATTTGAATTGTTTCTATCTTTTCAATATTAATAGTAAAGCTGCAATGATTCTTTATGTGCATGTTCTCATGAGAATTTTGTTTTCTCTTGGGTATATAACAAGGAATAAAATTGCTGAATCACATGATAACTGTGTAATATTTTGAATAGCCTAACAATATTCCAGAATAGTAAGTTTTAAAATAGGGCAAGTGAGTATGCCATAATTTTATTTTCCCAAAATCGTTTTAGTAATCTGAATAACTTGCATTTCCATATTTATTTTAGAAATATAATTTTCAATTTCTGCAAAATAATAACATGAGTTTTTTAAAAATAGAGGTTGTGTTGAATTTGCGACCTGTGTGTAGAACATTGCCATTTAGCAGTGTTCTACATTGTTCCTTGAAAATGGGTGTCTTTCCATTTATTTAAGTCATCTTTATTTTTTTTCAAAAATGTTTTATAGTGTTCATTGTATAATCTTACACTTCTTTTTTATTTTTCATAACAAGTTTATTATTTTCAATACTATTGTAAATAAGACTTTCACATAATGTTATTGCTAGAAATATAAATAAAATTGATTTTTATATTGATTTTGATAGATCCTCCCTTCCCCCAACTGATGGACAGAGAATGACATAAACTCCACCTGCAGCCCAAACATTCCTGAACACCTAACCAGGCACCTTATATGGACTGTACATTGAACCACCAATTAGCACCTGCCAAATACCCTAACCCCCGATTTCTAAGTCCCTAATTATGTGCCTTATATGAAACCACCAATCAGCGTGTGTCGAGTACCCTAAGCCCCATCCCTTCCCTTTCCTCCCCTCAAAAGGCGCCTTCACCCCTGCACATGTGCTCTTTCTCCATTGGAAAGGTAGCCCGGCAGGGGTCTTCTCCTCTAATAAAGCCTGTGTCCTGGTCTCCCGCCCTCTGTCTCATCTTTCAGATTTCATGTCCTATATGCTTATTGTTCATATAATTTTAGTGGGTTTATAAGATTTTCTTCATACAAGAAAACATCATCATTGAATAAAGATAGTTTTACTTTTTTCTTTCTTTCTGATCTCTATGCTTTAAATATACAGATCTTTATTGCTTAATTGATCAAAGTAGAACCTATACTACAATGTTGCATAGAAGTGGCTAAAGTGGAATTCTTGTTTTCTTTCTAATTATAGAGTGTTTGCTTAATCTTGAATGAACAATTCTCAGAAAAAAATAATACACAGTTTCAGATTCAAATGTTGTAATTATTTTTATCTAACTTAAAAATAAAAACATTGTTAAATAAAATTATTTTCAAAACTATATTTTATTAATTTCACTTGTCATCACAGCATTACTCAAGAAAATTGCAAGTGCATACTGTTAAACCAGTAATTACTTTTGTGAAAATAATACTAACTGTGACAGAACAAAAATAGTAATGAATTTCAAAAGCTATCATTGCTGGTGAATTTTAAGTGTTTGCAACTAATTCAAATGATAATTTTAGACATCAATATTAATTACCTAGACCAGTGGTTGGCAAACTGCGGCTCGCGAGCCACATGCGACTCTTTGGCCTCTTGAGTGTGGCTATTCCACAAAGTACCAAGGTCTGGGCTAGCCTATTTTGAAGAAGTGGCGTTAGAAGAAGTTTAAGTTTAAAAAATTTGTCTCTCAAAAAAAATTTCAATCGTTGTACTGTTGATATTTGGCTCTGTTGACTAATGAGTTTGCCGACCACTGACCTAGACAAAACACTGGCAAGGTAGAGTACAGTTCTATATTTTTAGAACATTTATATTCTAAGTAAAAATAAAATATTAAAACGTGCATGAGCATAAAAATTACAGAAGTGCACAAAGTTTATACATGAGTATAACAAATTTACACAAGTGGGTAAGTCAACAAAGATTTACCAGGCTTCCAAACATTAACATAAATGCTCGGTTATTTAGTAGTTGATATTCAATGTAAACAGTATAATTTCTTTTCTTTCAGAAAAATATTTTTATTAACAGCAATTGCTACTTATCTAATTTGATGAAAATATATTTCAAAATCCATTTACATTTTGCTACTTTAACAACTCTCTTTGTACTATAAATTACCATATACATTTCTGTTCTTGGTTGAAATGAAGAGCAATTGATACAATTCTGTTATGTACTTATTATAAGTGGCAGATATTCTCAACGTAGGATCTTTGGGAAAAGATGCAGAGTATGCATTGCAACTCAAACATCAAACTCATCTCATTGGAAGCCCAAGAATATGAGTGAGGTCATAAGAAGAATAGAGTTTCAATCATCCTGGTTTAAATCTACATGCTATCAGCCTCACGTTGAAGTTTTCTTACTATTTTAGTACCTTTCAGAGTTATAGGGTATACTTGAAATATATTCAAAACATCCAGACTGCTCACAATTGCTTGCATTCCTGCTTACACCTGCTAATAATATCTGGACTTGTCTGTTTTCCCCAATGATTAAAACAAACAAACAAACAAACAAACAAACACCTGACTATATGAGTATGTCATAGTTCTTTCAGCCATCCACAGTTGTTTCCACATCAAGTGGCTTCCAAGCTCCAGGGTAGCCATTCCTGGACGTGTTCTAAACTCTCTAGCTGAAACCATTCTTCCTGTCCAAAGTTTAATTTTTCAGAATTCACAACACCTAATCAGTGGTGGATTTACTGTTTTTCATTTTGCTTACAAATTTTGTTACATCAGTCACCAAAAATCTCCAAGACATGTCAATACTTTAGAGCAGATGTGACGTCATGTTCTTAGCTGACTTTGCTTCTGTGATCATTATTGAAACTATACTTGTCTGGATAAGGGGAGTTGTCTAATTTCACATAATATGCACATATGTATGTCAACTGTAGGTTAGTTTGCATACAAATAACTCAATTTGCCTATATTTAATAGTGCTATTTTAATTTTATTAAGACTTATTTGGTGTCTTCTAGGGCAGCTACCCTCCATGTTGTGACTCAATGAACCAAGCAGAAAGAGAAGTAAACATTCTGCAGCTTTATCATCTGGGACAAATGGCCTCCTCAGTCAGTGTGGCTGGCGAGAAAGATGGGGGGTCTTAGATCAACAATCTAATGACTCCACTTAGAAATGACAGAATCACTGCTGTTCACCCGCTATTGGCCAGACCTAGTCACGTGGCCTCTCCTGACTGCAGGACAGCAGCATGCTTGTTGCTGTGCACTTTATTATTATTTTTTTCTTTATTGTTGAAAGTATTACATAGGTCCTGTTTTCCTCCCCATTAACTTCTTCCAGCCCTCTAGAAATACATTACATGTCCTTAGTATTGATGAATTGCAGCTACAAGGGACAAAGAAAGTAAGAAAGATTTAAAAAGTGGTGCATTTATAGTCACCGCTTGTCATATTATTGCTAAAATATGATGAGTAAAAACTATATGAGATTTTATTATATCAGTTCATTATTACCATTACAAATGAATATTTTATTTTTTATTAACTATTATTTAACCTTCAATGACCTATTATTCTTTTTATTGCACTTCCTACTACTCTCTCTATTCCCTTTTCTGCATTCCAGTAATTTCTTTTCTTTTTTTAAAAAATATTTTATTGATTTTTACAGAGAGGAAAGGAGAGGGATAGAGAGTTAGAAACATCGATGAGAGAGAAACATAGATCAGCTGCCTCCTGCACACCCCTTACTGGGGATGTGCCCGCAACCAAGGTACATGCCCTTGACCGGAATCAAAACTGGGACCCTTCAGTCCACAGGCCGATGCTCTATCCACTGAGCCAAACTGGTTAGGGCAAGTAATTTCTTATATATATGTATATATAACATATATTTTTATTGCCTATAATATGTGAATAAAACTATGTTCTTTATCACGTTTAGTATATATTTTCATTTTGGTATTATATCTAGGTATTTACAGCATTCTTCAAAAGTTCATCCCTCCTCTGCTACTTCTCAGCCTGTTTCCATAGTGCTTCTTGTCCCAGTTCCTTAGTCACTGGCTTTTGTGTCCTACTGAAGGGGTAAATCATTTCCTGTCATTTACAAAATGAAATATTCAAGTGATGCTTTTGCAATAATTATGCAAGATGATTATACATTGGCTTCTTTCTGAAGTATTTTTTTCAATAATCAATTAAGTGTCTTAATTTCATTTAACTACTCCATGCACTTGTTCACATCAAGTGCTTTTCGATGCCTTATTTTTACTTGGTTATTCTTTTCTTTAACAAGATAATCATTCTAAGTCTCCTTTATTGGTTTTCCTCCTTTATCTACTTCTAAGTACTGAAGCTCCCCAGGACTGAGGCTTATACCCTGTGTTTTTCTGTATCTACGTTCATTATCCTGATAACAGTATGCAAGTCCAGGTGTGTAAATGTCAGTTATGCTGATATTTTCTTCATTTGTATTTATAACACTGATTCCTCTATTGACTTAATATAGGTCAGATGCTTTAAAGAGAGAGCCTGGGAAAGAGATTTATGTGCAAAGAACTTAGAAGGGTGGGCTGTCATACTTAATCTAAAGGAGAACGAGGAGACAGAATAGGAAAAGAAAGAAGCCCAGCAAAAACTTGCTTGCAGTTCAGTATAGCCCTGAATGATGACGAAAAATGTACCACAGAGTTTGCTCCACCTGGAGTAAGGAAGATTATCTTCTGTTATGCACTTGCTATTCCACAGAGGAAATAGTTGAATGTGAGGTGGTGCCAGGAGTCCAAGACCAATGTCTGAGCAGGTGTGAGCAGTAGTGCAGGCAATGCATGTAGCAGCTGGGCGCATGGTAGCACCTCAGCAGTAACCGGCATTGTAGGGCACTTGAGTGATGCATTAACAGTGTCTGCTCCAACATCAAACTGCCTACTTGGTATTTCCACTTTACTATGCAAAAGTCACCTAACTAAAACAGTTTTAAAATGGAATTTTGCTTTTTCCTAATCTACTCTTCTAGTAAAATAATGGCCCCATTTCCCCTAACATGTAAGTGGAACAATCTTTCACTCAGTTACCCAGACCATAAACCTTGGAAGACCTCTTTTATTAATTTATTTTGCTCATGCCCTATATTTAAGATTATTTAAACACCTGTAACTTTATAGTAAAACTTTTCCTGACTGTCATAGCATTTTATGACCTAAGAGGGAGAAGGGCTAAGCATTCTAAAAATATATAATTTTCTATCAATTCATGCAATGATATTGTCACTTCCTGGTTATAATTATACTAGGGGCCCAGTGCATGAATTTGTGCACCTTGAAAGGAACTGTGGGCCACGAGGCTGTGGTGGGCACAGGGGTGGGTCTCAGTCCTATCCTCCATGCACCTACATGGCCCCTCCTACCGTGGCCCCTGGTCCCCTGGCTGCTGGCAGCCCAACTGCTGCCACTGTTGCTCCCACACATTGATGGCACCAGCTCCACTCTCACCCACTGATGGTGCAGAGCTATTGGGGCTGGAGCCAGCAGCTGGTGCAATGGCGGCTGCTGCCCTGATCACCCCTCAGGAGCAGGGGGAGGTGGAGAAGACCTCAGGGACAATAGGGGTCAGCAGCAGCCGTTCGCACCTGCTGACGGTGCCAAACGATAGGGGCTGGCGCCAGGCACCAGCAGCAGGTGCAAGTGGCAGCTCCAGCATCAGCAGAGGGTACGATCAGGGCCATCATGGGCAGCAAAAGCAAGCAGTGGATGGGACCATGGTGTGTGGCAGCAAAGAATTTTCAGTAACCCCCAGAGGTTCGCCCTGATGACAGTGACTGGTGCCCCGCCTTGGTCTGGCATCTCCACTCACCTGCTCCACCATCCCACCACAGCCAACGCCTGCCATGTTCCATGCTCTGCTGCCTGCTGCAGATGCCTGCTATGTTCTGTGTGTGCCCCTTGTGGTCAGTGCATGTCATAACAATCGGTTGTACGGTTGTTCAGTTGTTCCGCTGTTCGGTCTATTTTCATATTAGGGTTTTATATATATAGATATTACAGAACTAGTTAGACAAGAACAAATAATCAAAGTCCATGCTAAATTGAGAATAAATGTTTGCAAAGTAGGCTGGCTTGTTGACTACATCTAGTTATTGTCCTGTTCCTTCTTAGAGAATAGAATTATTGTTTATGCATAAAACACTTACCCACCCACCCACACACACACACTCACACAAGAACCCAAAAAAAACAAAACAAGAATATCTGGGCACCTAAGAGAATATATTTTTTTATCAATTATGATAAATTAGCTTTGCTTAGATTTTAGAGTTTCTATTGCTTCATTTTCCTAATGGAGTCATCTTTCAGAGTTGTTTGATAAAGAGTTCTGAGGAGAAAGGTTTCCAATCAAAGTCTGTAGGTTTTGTTGATTTAGACCATATGATTACATCATACTCGATGCATGAAATTGCTAAAAGTCAAAGGTTACTTATAAGACTTTATATTACTTTATGGACTTTCGCAGTTCTGCCTGTATTTCAGTGAAATTGTGCAGCTCTCTGCAGCTCCCCTGACTCATTCTAACTCTTTATTGGACTTTCATTGTTGGAACAGAAAAGTAACCCAAGCCTTTTATTCATGGAACCAAATACTGCATAATAAAATAAAATGTGAAGGAATCATTATAATAGCATAAATTTAACCAAATCATAAATCCAGGTATACATTCAGAAACTTATTAAATATGGTAATATTACACATTAGCTCTTAAATGTGCAGTTTCACTTGAAGAGGACAAAAAAGGACATTCAGCTGATCTTACCCTTGACTGTGCGTCTTACTGTCCTTGTAAGTAGGACATAATAACAGTCTTTACTTCCCTTATACTTTTACTCAGTTGGCTTTTTCAAAGTAGCCTATTTATTTTTAATGATTTGATATTCTCTCTGCACTGCCTTTTACAAGGTTAAGTTGCTTTTAGTTTTATGTTACTAAAAATACCATTCAACCTAAAGTGCCAAGCCTCAAATGCTGCACATACAGGCAGAATTAATGACTAGCAGACTATTCTTCACTTTTGCTATCCAAAATTCAGTGCTGCTTTAGCTTTTAACTGTTGTTGCTGCTGTTCTATCATGGAGTCTCTGCACGCATTTGCCACTTGGTGGATCTCAGCAGGAAGATAAAATGTCTGTTCTTTGTTAGAAACTAGGATTGTAAAAGCCTTTAACACAAAGACCTAAGGATGAACACATTTTTCAGTCTCTGGGGTTGATGAAATTCTGTTTTATAGAGAAAATAATAAAAGGCCAATACTGCACAAGTAGAACATCTACTTTCAAACTATATTTTGTTAAATTGTGAAAAGTTGCGTATTTTATGCTATTATTTCTACTTGAGATACCAAAAATAGCATAAAATTAATATCTTGACTTTCCTCATTTTACATATGCAGAGGCTAAATGTGAAAATTTAACCGATAAATGAAATTGTCATTAAAATCTATATTTTGAAATGTGAAAATTAAAGCATAGTATCAGAGATGACTAAAAGAAACAAATTTCCAGAATCCAGAATAAACAGTTAATAATATATTTTTTGGTTACTTTTAGAAATCAAATATATAGGTCTGGTTAAATTTTATTCAAAATCATAAGCCTGCTTTCTGGCCCAGTTCTAAAAGTCAGTGTCATTTGTCTGACTTTATTCCTTTAATGTATTCTCAAGCATCCACATAGCATATAGAAGATTGGTGTGTTATTTCATGTGAATTGAAAACACAAATATATATGCAATTTGCATATTATTTTTTATTTTTCACTCATAGCTATATTTTATGATCTAATGTCATTTTTATGTAAGACTTCACTGAAAAAGATTAAACTTTGTGAATAGATGTCATACTTTAACTCACTCATCCTCCCTATCAGGGGCATATGCTTTGCTTCAGAGTCTCTACTATTACAAACTGCCACGATAAGCATTCAGGCCCAAGTGTCCCATTGTCCTTGTGTCAGAAATGCAACTGGGTACAGTAGTTCCTCATTTTCACAGTTTCACTTTTTGTGGCTTCAGTGATCCGTGTTCAACTGTGATCTGATATTATTAAATTACTAAAAATTCCAGAAATAAACAACGTACAAGTTTTTAATTGTGTGCCATTCTCAGTAGTGTGATGAAAGCACCCATCATCCTGATTGGTCCCACTCAAGACATGAATCACCCTTTGTCCAGCATATCCATGCTGTATTTATTACCTGTCTGTCAATCACTTAGCATCCAACTGGGTTATCAAATCAACTGTTCTTCTTCATATTTCAGTACTTGTGTTCAAATAAACCTCATTTTATTTAATAATGGCCCCAAAGCACAAGAGTAGTGACATTGACAATTTGGATATGACAAAGAGAAGACATAAAGTGCTTCCTTTAGGTGAAAAGGTGAGCTCAGATATTTTGAAAGACAGAGCCCACATTCACATAACTTTTATTATGCTATAATGTTATAATTGCTCTATTTTGTTATTAGTTATTATTGTTAATATCTTACTTACTATGCCTGTTTTATAAACTTAACTTTGTCATAAGTATGTATAAAATTATGGTATACATATATAGGGTTTGGTAAGAGTTATGGCTTCAGGCATCTGCTGGTGTTCTTATAAAGTATCCACAATGGATAAGGGGAGAGGGAATTGCTGCATTCAGCTAAGAATGAAGCTGCTGGGCCATATGCTATGTAAATTTTTAGTTTAATTAGATTCTGACAAATTGCTCTCAAAATAGTAATATAAATTTACCCTCTCATAACCAGTTAAGAAAAATAATTTTAACTTCATTCTTGCCAATATCTGATTCAATCATATTTCTTTCTTTCTTTTCCAACATTGTCTTTGAAATACTAGTTCTTAATTGCTTTAGATTATATTTACCCAGTAGCTTGTAAGGCTGATCTCCTTTTCATATATTTATTTGCTATAAAATTTTTTAATTCTGTGAGTTTTTAATTTCTTTCATGGACTTTTCTCTAAATCCTATAGGTTATTTATAGATTTTGATGACCAAATATCTGCTATTATGTTGAATTATTGTATTGCTTGGATCTGTTGCTTGGATAGAAATATCATCAGAACCCAATGTTCTAAAATAATTATGGGAAGTGCTACTTAATTTTAAAATAAATCAAATATATTAGAAATAAAGAAAAAGGGGATAATAGATGGCATTGGTATGGAAAAGATATTGACCTTGTAAATTATTTTTTGCATTTATTACTTCTTAGTGCTGTTTAGTCAAATTAATTTTAGGAAGCATAATAAGTTGTATCTATTACACACAGATTTTTTTACAACAAATAAATTAGTATCAGAAAGGTATTTTGTCTATATAGAATATATAGAAATATTATATTTTTGACAATAGGAAACATATTTATTCATGGTTATGCTTTTGTGCCCCCACTCTGTTGTTCTTTAGAAACAACTAAAATTCTGGATATAACAAAGTTGTTGATATAATTTATTTTAATTTTAATGAAAAATAGTCATAGTAAGACTTCCATTTCTAAAGTAGGTACAGAGTATAACCAACTTAGAATTCTAATAATTATTCATTTATTTACTACTTACATTTTTATAGGCTTGTTAAAAATTGGGATTGCTGATAATATAAAACTAAAGCTGTAGATACACATTCTTGATAGTATCTTGGCAAGTTTGAGTACATGGATGTTAAAGCAGGCTCATTTCTCAATACAATGTGAAATAAAAAGAAAAAATATTCTCATGGTAGTCTGTTCCAATGTACTATCCTAAATAGCAACCATACTATCTATATATATAAAAGTCTAATATGCAAATTGTCCTCTCAGGAGTTTGACAAGGAGACTGGGTGTTCTATTGCTCACTATGAGATGTGCTGACCACCAGGGGGCAATGTAGAATGAAGGAAGGCCCTGGCCAGCAGCCAGCAGCTGGGGAAGGGAGGCCCTAGCCTGCAGCTGGGAGGCCCCGATCGGCCCTGATTGTCGGCCAGGCCTAGGGAACCTGCCCATGCACTAATTTTGTGCACCAGGCCTCTAGTAGAGCTATAAGTGCCCCATTTCTTTTTTAATTGAAAGGAAAGTTTCAGTGCTTTTGTCTATGAGGGTAATAACATCTGGAAGTTAAAAATTCCACTATTTCTAACATAAGGACAAATATAAAGTATTAAATAAAATGCTTCAAAGTTCCATAGCATGATAAAGATAGATTGTGACTTAGAATAAGCCCATAGTTCTACCCATGTGAATAATCTACCTCTTTCATTTTTGTGACAGGTGGTGACCTAACTACATATTAATTTATTTTCTAATTTACTTGTAATGAAAAACAGCATAGTAAAGAGTCATTTTATTAGTTATATTCAGCATTCTACACCTGTGTTAGTCATTATGAACAAATGATTAATGTGATAGAAGCAGCTCACTTCATCACAGAATGGCATTTCGCCTGCTCTGACACTTCATTGTGCCAGTCATCTCCAAACATAAGGTCACAGCTGTTCTGTGACATTTTTACACAATGGAAAATCAGCTTGTTCCATAAAGAAATAAGAAATTTAATAACCTGGCATTTAGCATTAGAAAAAGCATTTCGTGTATGGGTAATTTTACATGAATCTTATGTGAAAACAACAATGGTATTAAAGATATAAAAAAGAGTGTTTTCTAGGCCAATTATAATACACAGACCTAACAAGTCCCTCATTGTGAATCACTTTTCCAGTGAGCAGGACTGACCAATTCATGAAAACTTTCCAGCAATTTGCATCCACACCAACCTCTCCAGTTTCTATATTGCATAGAGAAAATTATCTTTCACTTATACTAGTATATTTTATTTTATTTTTGAACCCTCACCTGAGAACATGTTTTTATTTACTATTGAGAGAGACGGAAACGTTGATGTGAGAGAAAAACATGATCGGTTGCCTCTTGTATGGGATGGTGCTCCAACCAACTAAGCCACCTGACCAGGACTTAATTGTGTTTTTATAACTTCATGTACATATTTATTTGCATGTAGAGCTTCAATAAATACTTACATCTCTATCTTAAGTTACACATTTTAATTGCAACAACATTTGATGAATATTATAATATTGGAACTACTTCTATTATTATCAAATGTCGTTCCTTTGTAATACTGATCATTATCTAAAAATTTTTAATACTTTTTGTTTGTCTATATCCTTAATAAGATAGTATTTTTTCTTGAAGGAAAAGATTCAAATTATTCAATATACTGTATCCCTAGGCACCAATATAATTCCTGGATTACAGCAGCCATTCCAAAAAATATTTGTTGACTTCCTAATATGCATTAAAGATTTGTTTCCCAACAAAACTTATATGTTGAAACCCTATCCCAAAAGTGATTCTATTCAGAAATAGGGCCTTTGGAAGTAATATGGTAAAAGAAGTGGAGCCTTCGTGATGTGAGTAATGCCTCTAGTAAAGAAAACTGGAGAGAAGGGAGTTGGCAAGGTAGTAAAGGGTAAATGTGGTCCAATACATGGTGACAAAAGAAGATTGACTTTGGTGATGGATTCACAACACAATTATACTGATGATGTATCATAGAACTGTTCACTTGAAACCTACATAATTGTATTATCCAATGTCACCCCAATACATTTAATTTAAAAGAAAAGAGACTGGAGAGTGCTTGCTCTCTCTTTACCACACAAAGAAACGAGGAATAGGGCCCTCACCAACTTGACCATACTGCACACTACTCATGGGCTTTCAGTCTCCATAACTGTAAGAAAGATTTGTTGTTTATGCCACCCAAAATATAGTATTTGCTATGTCAGCCCAATGGGATTAATACAAATTATTTTCTAAGTAGAGACAAGAATATTTTAAAAGGTATTTCAGGAGAGTTATATAATCATTGTGACAGTCAATCTATATAAACGTTTGTACACATTTCTCTGATATATTTTTTTCATTTTATTTGATTATTTATTTTTATCCCCACTGAATTTACTTTTCTAACATGTCTTATAGTTATATTAACCATGTTCTATGAACTTGAAGATACAAGAATGAAATAATTGCTTTCCATCTATCCACCCATCCATTCATTCAGCATTGTTCTTACAGAATCCACCACATCCCAGACAGTGTCCAGGGTGCTGTCTTCATGACTTTACTGTTCTAATTAGGATACAATCTCAATAAATAAAATGTGGTGTGTTCTAAGGAAGAATTTATACAACATATTTAGGAAAGTATTTGTTGACAAGATTAAATTTGAGTACTAACTCAAAAAAACTGAGCAATCTCCCATTAGAGGAAGCATGTATATCATAGAGGAAATCAAAGGACCTGAAGAGAGATTATAGTTGTTACATTTCAGGAAGAGCAAAGATGCTAATGTTGTTATAGCTGAGTCAGTAAAAGCAAGTGCTAAATCATGCCAAGTTTTATGGACCAAAGAAAGGACTTATGGTTCTGGCTCGTGCTCTCAGCAGTTAGAGCATCAGCCTTTGCCCTGAAGGTCTTGGGGAACGATTCCTGGTCAAGGGCACATGCCTGGGTTGCAGGTTTGATCCCCATCCCAGTCAGGGCACATGTGTTTTTTTGTTTGTTTTTAGTGAGCTGGTCAGTGATTTGGAGGTGTGTATGCAGAGGACTGATATAGTCTGATGTGTGCTTTATAAAGTTTCATTTCACTGCTGCTTTTATGGGATAGATACAGAAGAGCAGTTGGAAGACTATTGTAATTATGTAGGTGGGTATAGTATTGGGTAACTTAAGCAAGGAAGCATAGGAACACTGGAAGTAGTCAGTTGTGAGTTTTTGTTGTTTTTTCAGAATTAGTTGGAAGAGATTAGATTTCTGATACCAGTTTGCATACCTATCATATATCCAACAAGAAAGTGCAAGCACACATTTTCATAGACATGTCTAAAATTTGGAGGTCTAGGCAATGGGTCTATGTACACAAATTGATTAAACTAGGTGATACACTCAAGGATTACATGTAGAGAGAGAAAACAAAATAAGACAAAACAGCATTCCCTTAGTGAGCCCTTGTGAATACTTAAAAGTGGTAAACTACTGAGGGGCCATCAAAAGAAATTGATATAACTCAGTGAGTATAAAAGGGAAACAAGCAGGAAATGGTAGTGTTTGGGAAGCTCAGTAAAGATGTGTTTCAGAAATGAGACTTCTGCTTTTGGTCTTGTCAGAGAAAGTGGTATGGAATTGATCCTTCTGCTTAAAAATCCCATGAAACTAGACATAAGGGATGAAGCAAGTGTTTTCAAGCATTGCACAGGTTCAGAATTTTGACCTCTGAGGGAAGCAAAACCATAAATTAAAATGCGTGATCACTTGTAATCACCCGCGATTGCCCTGGTATCAAATTCCACTTCCAGCTTATGTGGCACAACAGCAATCATATATATCTTCCCACCTGAAACAACTAAAAATTGGACAAACATATTTAAACAAAAGTCTCTCAGATATTTGGGCATTAGATTGTGAATAATATGTAATGTTTAATTCAATGCAAGAAACACATCAAGTGAACCTTATAGTTACCCAAGTTTGCTGTCTGGAGAATGTTCCCAGGTTGGAGCAAAGGAAGGGAGAAAGGACTCTAAATGCAAGCATGTCAAACTGGAGGCCGGAGGGCCGCATGCCTCCTTTAAGCCCCTGGCCTCCAGTTTGACATGCTTGCCAGGGTCCCTTGATTTGAAGGATTCTGCTTCAGTACTGGGAAAAATGAATCCTAAATTAAACAGTTTTGGTTATGTATAACAAGCATTGAAAGCAAAACGTAAGCCCAGCCATTAGTGCTTAATAGTTGAGTGTAAGCCCATGAACCAGGAGGTGAAGGCACATGCCAGGATTGTGGGCTCGATCCCCAGCAGGGGGCGTGCAGGAGGCAGCTGATCAATGATTATCTCTCATCATTGATGTTTCTATCTCTCTCTCCCTTCCTCTTTGAAATAAAAAAATATACATATTTAAAATAAATAAGTATGTAAATAAAAGAGTTGTTTTTTGACAATACATTATTTTGAATATTAAATACATTCAAAATTATAACATGTTATTTTGTTGTAATTTAATATACCCAATTGTAAATTATTTTTATTTCTCAAAATAATTGCTATGAATCAGGAGCACACATCAAGCCCTGGCTATGTGAAAATATGAAGAGGCTCTTTACCAATCAGAAGGAGCATAATATTTCCTCTAAATGTTCAGGAATCCAAAGATGATTTATAATATTACTGATATATTTTGACATTTTATGGTCTATGTTTTACATTGCACCTATAATAAATGTGTTTACCTTTATAAAAGGAAACTGATCTCTAAGTATACTGCTAAAAATTATATATTGCTGTAAAAGACCAGACAGAATTATTGTGCCTACGTTAAATAGAGGGCTCTATTAAGACATTTTAACACTTCTCTGATTGGAAAAAAGTTAATGTGATCTAAATTTATTAATTTTATTTGTAGCTATACTCTTATGATTATTCAAACACTAAGAAGTAATTCGGTATCTGGAATGGGATGAAGCTGAAAATCGCATGTAGGACAGAGATATTATAGTGAGATGAACCTGAGAAAAATGCATCTTTAGAGACTGAGAGGAAGTGACCCCACTGCTGCCCCCACTTACTTGTTAATATCATATGATAATGGGCAAGAAAAATATAAGTATTGAAATGCTCAGAAATAAATAAGACAGTTAAATTTAATATCCTTAGCTAGATTGAAGTCATAACTCACTAGAATTATAAGGTAGAATGTTTAATTAATATTTGGCTTCCCTTTTTTCAATTAAGATCTGGTAATGAGTTTTGCCTAAAAAAGAAAAACAATCTAATTCAATGGAAAAAAGTACAAGAGTCCCAACAAAGCATACACATATACTTTAGATTATTTTATATAAACCAAGAGAGTTGTCTTACTCCTAAAGTTTACTATATTTATAACCAGACAAGCTGAAGGAAATAATGTTCAGTAATAAGCATAGCACAGGAAAAATTTTAAAAAATGGTTACACAGTGTGATTTTTCTGTTTATGAAATTAGAATAAATCAAAGCAATTGCTCTTTGAGGGAAATCTAATAAAGAGAAAAATATCTTAAAAAAGACAAACATTGTATGTAGAAATGGTTTAAAATTAAAATAGACAAAAATAAAAATTAAAAACTGTTCTAAAAGGTGATTGTGTTCTAAGTCAGTTATATCTGATTAAGCATTCTTAAATTTGATGAAATAACCTTACAACCATCCACATTCACCTTATTCCCAAAGATAAGGATAAAGTTTGATTGACACTTTAGATAGCTTTTTATGACACTAAGTAATTCCAAAATTCAATAGATTGTCTAACTTATGAACTTAATTTGATTTAACTAATATGTTCTTTACCTTTAAAAGACATAAGAATACAATTTAAAAGTGCTAGAAAAGAGGAACTGCAGAATACATTTCTCATTGGATTCTTATAAGTGGTATAGAAATAGTCATGTTTCTAGATAATTTTTACATTTATTATGGTCAATCTCAATATATACAAAATAAAATGGCATAATGAGTATTGGTTTATCAGGAGGCCTCAACATTGATCAAAATATAGACATTCTTGTTTCATTTATACTTCTGCCTATTCACTTTCCACCAGATAAATTTCAAAGATATTCTTAAAATTATGTCATTGTACATAGTTTACAAAGCATTTTTAAAGAAGATTTTTTTCCCTCAACTATTGTCACAAAAACATTGTCACACCAAAATTATTTAACACAGAGCCATTCTGATTATCAGTCATACTATGTATATGGTTGTCTCTATTTTTGTGATATTGTAAACAACCAATGATTACTTTTTTGCACTTTAATTCATAAGAGGTTGTAAAATGTTAACATTCAAATTTGCTGGGATGTTTTTATACTTTTGCTTTTATAAAGAAGGGGATAAGTCTGCTCCTCTATTGTATCTTCTAATTGTTTTTCCCTATAATATAATAATCTTTAAAAAAATTAAATGTTTATTTTATAACATATTATTTCATTAAATCTTTTAACTTTTTTATTGACTATTTTGGGTTTCCCAAATATGTAACACTCTTGGAGTGATTAAGTAGAGTTTTACTTAATCCTCACCAATTTTTATGCCTCTAATTTCTTTCTCTTGTCTAATTGCATTAGCTAGTACCTCTAAGTCATTGTTAAATAGTAATGAAAATGAAAGACAACCTGGTATTTATCCTGACTTTTTTAATGTGCTTCTGTTTTCTGCATCAAAGCAATAATTACTTTGGTATCTATATATGTTTTAACCATGTAAGAGACTATTCTTCAATCTATATTTAATTGTTTTTAACATCATGGTTATTGGATAATATTGGGGCCCTTTCTTTTATTCTTATAGCTAATCAGTTTTTTTCTTAATGATAATAATAGGATGAATTATAATAATACAGAATAAGAATAAATCACATATGATCATAAATTCATCAAGTTTGAAAGAAATGTTTTTGAAATATTTTATCAAGGAACTTGAATATATATACATAAATGTGTGCTTATGTGTGTGCATGTGCTTGTATGTGTCACAATTTTACTTTTTATAAGCAATTATTTATGTAATTGAGAATTAATATTACATTTTATTCATAAATAGAATTGGAAAATTTTCTTTTTCTTCACATTTGAAAGAAGTTTTAGAGGTAAAATAGGCAGGGTTAGGGAGCTTTAGGAAATAGAGGGTCCATGGGGGAGGACTGCAAAATGAGGGCTTGGAGCTGCCAAAAGGCATACAGTCACAGAGAGAGAAAAAAAGCTGCCACAGGATAAGGGGAGAGGAAGACATCCATTCACAGAAGATAGGGAAAAGCCACAGGGTATGGGGAGAAAGAGGAAACAAACTTTCACAGAGGATAGAGAAATGCTGACAAATGGGAGAGAGAGGAAAACACATTTTCACAGGGGATAGAGAATTCTACCACTGACGGGGGAGAAGGAGTGAGGGGCACCACGTGGGGTTTGGGCTTTGAAGTTGATACAGTGACCAATCAGAAGGGAGCATCAAGAGACAAAGAACTGCAGCCTTTATAAACCCTAGAAAAGGGGCTTGGTGGGTCACCTCTTTTGGGACCCCTTCCTTATGTGGGAGTCTGTACTTGCTTCCAATACATTTCCACCCTTTTCATCTACCACCTTTTGTCCGTGGCTTCATTCTTTGAATCCATCTGGACAAGGACCCGGGAAAGAAATCACCCTTGCATCCTGCTCAGGAAAAACCACACAACTCCTTTGACATTGTTTAAGTAGTATTGAGATTATGTGATCTTTAAACACATATTCATTGGTGATATCCATGAGATCTGTGATCATTAGACACTTGGAAAAAAATTCTTCAGGTAGCATTTGGGCTGGTCCATTTGTTTGATAGAGCTTTATATCTACATTCTCTGTTTCTTCTCTTGTGATCAACCTGATTAGATTTTTTTGTCTCACTGCCATCAGATTTGCTAATTATATTTCATTCAAAGCTATTAATTTTATGTATTAATTTTTACTCCTTTTTATTGAATTTATTGGGGTGAATTGGTTAATAAAATTATACAGGTTTCAGATATACAATTCTACAATACATCATCTGTATATTGTATGTATTGTGTGTTTACCATCCCAAGTCAATGTAAATGTTATTAAATACATAAATCTCCACATATAATGTAGTTGATAAAACTTACTAGAGGCCCGATGCACAAAATTCATCCATGGGTAGGGTCCCTAGACTTGACTAGCAATCAGGGCTGATCTGTGGGGTGACCTGTGGGGTGATTGGGGGGCCCCCACAGACACCTGCCTTGGCTCACCTGGGGCCTGAGGGTTGGGGACAGCTCTTTCATTGAGGGTCTGTCCCCTGGTGGTCAGTGTGCATCATAGCAACTGGTCATTCCACTGGTCATTCTGCCATTCGGTTGATTTGCATATTAGGCTTTTATTATATAGGACTAGAGACCTAATGCACAAAATTTGTGCAAGAGTAGGCCTTCCTTCCTTCCTTCCCTCAGCTTCTGGCACCAGCTTCCCCTGACATCCAGACCCGGGTTTCCATCGAGGCAACAGCTTCATCAGGAAGGATGTACAATCTAATTAGCAAATTACACTTTTATTATAGACTAGGGGCCTGGTGCATGAAATTTGTGCACTGGAGGGGGGAGAATCCCTCAGCTCAGCCTGCCCCCTCTCACATACTGGGAGCCCTCAGGAGATGTCCTACTGACAGCTTAGGCCCGCTCCCCATGGGGAGCGGGTCTAAGCCGCAGTCTGGCTTCCCTTTGTGGGAGACGACCGGGCTGATCAGGGGAAGGCACCAGCCCCATCACCCCACTGCTGCAGCCACTGCCAGCCACCGCAGCCACCAAGGTGTTTTCATCAATATGAACTCCAGTTCCTTCACCATGAAAAAATGACAACTTTCTTTAGGCATTTTCAAGATGTGTCTTTTGTAGGATATGACATTTCTTTCTTTCTTTTTTTTTAATCCTCACCTGAGGGTATATTTCCATTGGTTTTTAGAGAATGTGGAAGAGAAAGGGAAAGACAGAAACAACAAAGTGAGAGGAACACTTTGATTGGTTGCCTCCTGCATGAGCCCTGACCTGGACCCCAGCCAGGGAGGAGCCTGCAACCTAGGTTCATGCCCTTGATCAGAATTGAACCAGGACCCTGGAATAAGCAAACCTAGGCATTATCCACTGAGCCAAACCGGCTAGGGCAGGACATGACATTTCTTAGCCCTCCAGCAGCAGACCTTCGTTTTTTTCTCCAGGAGTGTGGTGGAAAACCCTAGATCACCTTTTTGGATTCTTATACCCAAGTTACTAAGAATATTACCAGTGGCATACAGGGAGCTTAGCCAATGAGCGGTCAAAAAAGGTGTTTCCTCTGTAGTTCACACCAATCACCTCTGATCTCCGGCTCCACCCCTGTCAAGGCCTAAAGCCTTGGGGACTGGGCAGGGGCCCCCAGCTCCCTCCAATTGCCCGCTCTGCCCCTGCTCAGGACCAAAGCCTCTGGCCGAGGTTTAGGGCCTGGGCAAGGGACCCCGAGCTCCCTCCAATCATGGGCTTTGCCCCTGACCAGGCCCCAAGCCTCTGGCCAAGGTTTGGGGCCTGGGCAGGGGTCCCCCAGTTCCCTCCAATTGGAGGTACCCTCTGATCACTGGCTCTGCCCCTGGCCAGACCCAAAGCCTCTGGCCAAAGTTTGGGGCCTGGGCAGGACCCCCCCAGCTCCCTCCAATCACAGGCTCCACCCCTGCCCATGCCCTAAGCCTCTGGCCAGGGCTTGGGGCCTGGGCAGGGGACTCCCAGCTCCCTCTGATTGCAGGCTCTGCCCCTGCCCAGGAACCCCCTGGCTCAGGCCCTTCCCAGGTTGCTCAGTGACCTGGGTGCTGAGAAAGTTCCCAGGACATAGGCTGCTGGGCGCCTATGTATGCAAATTAACTTCCATCTTTGTTGGGTTAATTTGCATAGTCACTCAGATTGGCTGTGGGCGTAGCAGAGGTTTGGTCAATTTACATGTTTGTCTATTATTAGGTATGATAAGCTACACTCAGTAAATTGTTTTATCAAATTCTTCTGAATTTTTAAAGGCATGAATTCTTGTTTCTGTTTTCCAAGTATAAATAGTGAAACCAAAATGTGGGGTTTTTGAGTTCGAGTTTGTTGTCTCACAAAATAGAAGAAAACAGTTGTGGACAAAAATGGTTAGTTAAACCAAAGTTTATGGAGAGAAGCCAGTCCTGGAAAAGGTGCACCTGGGGTTCCAGAAGCAGTCAGTGTCCAGAGCTTCTTTCCATGGTACAGTCAAAAGTTACTCAGGATCCAAGTTAATTAAAGTCTATTAGTCCGTGTGTGGAGGCCCACATGACCATAGGCCGCATGGGTGACAGGAAGCACATCTCCTGCCATCAACCAAAAAAACTAGTGCAATGAAAATGTCCCAGCTGTCCAAACAGTAGTGATCTTTTCAATCATTTAAAGGTGTAGGCATCCTAAATACAGCATAAATATGTGAGTCATCTCTCATGTGTGATTCCTCATAGACCCAGTTTGGTTCTTTTCCAATGTCTCTTCTTAGAGTGGTACTGGATTTTGTTACGTTTTCATCAGAATCCATTGGGGAATGGGCCAATTTTGCTTTTGTTTCTTGGCCAAGAACCTCTTGATCCCTGCTGGTTATTTCCTGATTGGTCCTTTCAAAGAATTTTGCCTTAGCAACATCCTTGGCATTGGTTTATATGCCTTACTCCCTTGTGATTGGCTTTCTGCAAGTTGCCTGTCTTAGCAACATTCATACTTTTTAAAGGTCATGTATCCCTGGCACACCCTCCCTCCCCACGCTCCCTCCTGTCCCCCTCCAAAGGTCCCAATTCCTGACTACCTAGCTTCCCTCTGTCTCCTCAACAGTACAGAAAAAAAATATTGTGCAAATTGTAGAATTCCACACGCCAACCATTTTATTTTCTTAAAATATATTTTTATTGATTTCAGAGAGGAAAGGAGAGGGAGAGAGAGATAGGAACATCAATGATGAGAGAGAATCATTGTTCATCTGCCTCCTGCATGCCCCCTACTGGTGATCTTGCCCGCAACCAAGGGCATGTGCCCTTGACCAGAATCGAACCCAGGACCTTTCAGTCCAGAGGCTGACACTCTATCCACTGAGCCAAACCTGCTAGGATCATAAGCCAACAATTTTAAAAACTATTTATTATGCTCTCTATCTGCTTTGCCTCAGGATTATATTTCAGTTTTCATATGAATATCTTAAAAAAAACTTTCAGTAATTTAATAAAATTACTTCACAAAATAAAAAAAAAATGATTTGCCTATTGCAAAGGTATATGTAAAAAAAATAAAGTTTATTCATGAAGACCATTATCTCTTCCATATTTCCTTATTCTAAGAATTTAGATGAGATACTTGGAATTTATTTTTACATGGAAAATATTAAAATTCCCTATTTCTGGAATAAAAATATATAGTTTCAGAAGAAACTATGCTTATAGAGACAGAGTAAAATATTCTTAATGTGGGTAATTGTAACTCAAATAAAATAAAATATCCTATATTTCTTTAGAGTAAGTAATAGAAAAAAGGACGTTATGAAGCATTCTTCTGTAGAAAAACATATTTTTAATCTTCACCCGAGGATATGGTTTTATTAATTTGAGAGAGAGAGAGAGAGAAAGAGAGAGAGTGAGAAAGAGAATCACCTATGTGAGAGAAAAACATCCATCAGTTTGCCTCCCATAAGCTCTCCTGCAACCTTCTTGGTGTACAGAACAAAGTTCCAATCAACTGACCCTCCCATCCAGAGCTATAGAAAAATATATTTAAAAAATATTCAATGTATTAGTTGGTGATTATGTATTCTCACAAGTCAAAATTATATAACTATTGCTTTTTTGACATTTTGTTAGACAACATAATTTTAATTATTCTTTTTTTTCTTACTAGAGACTGATGCACAAAATCCGTGCATGGATAGGGTCTCTAGGTCTGGCAGGCGATCAGGGCTGATCTGTAGGGCAACCAGTGGGGCAATAGGTCGGGAGGTCTGCTGGAACCCACCTTAGTTGGCCTAGGGCCTGCAGGCTGGGAGTAGCTCCTGCCTTGAGCATCGGTTCCCTGGTGGTCAGTGCACATCACAGCAACCAGTTGTTCCACTGGTCATTCCACTGTTCAGTCGATTTAAATATTAGGCTTTTATTATATTGGATTTCGCTTCTCATGTTGCTAGTGTTTTCCACAGACTGTTTCAGACACCTCACTGCTTTAGTTAAAAGTGCCATACTCTCTGGCTTTAGGATCTGGTTACATCTTGCCAATTCAAGCTGAAAAATCTTTAGATCAAGTAATTTTCCCCTGAGTCCAGCTGCTCCCTGTCCTCCCAGAGATGAAAGACCTTTACTTTTCCATGTTTATTCCATCTTAGCACTAATCACAATGAACCATAGTCATCTTATTTTGTAGTGTGTAAGCTCTTATTCATCTTTCCTTCCTAACCTGCACTAAATTATTGGCACAGTGTGAAATTCCATATGTAAGATTACTTTTTATAAAGATGTATAGATAATACATTACAGAATCCACATGAGAAACTTACTCCAATAGAATATGTTGGTAAAAATACTGCAAACATAATCAATAAGTCATTGATATTTTGGGCTAGTTGCCATGTGAATAGAGAAAATTTTTTTAACAGTTCTGATTTTCAGTTTTTTTCTCTGTGTAATGGCAGCAATGATTTTTGTTCATAGATGAAAGGGAATCAACTTCTACATATTTAGTCATCAAAAATTTTGTGAATAATGAACAATGCTTGCAATGAACAGTATCTCATGAAATATTAATTTCATGTTCTTTGGATAGATATTCAGAAGTGGGAATGCTGGATAATAAACCTGAAACTATTATCTTATTTTCTAGAAGAAAGCAAGATAAAGGATCACTGAAGTGATTTACAACAACATTTTATTTCTCTATGCTCTATCCTATATAATAAAAGCCTAATATGCAAATCAACTGAACTGTAGAATAACCAGTTGCTATGATATGCACTGACAACCAGGGGGCAGGCGCTCAATGCAGGAGTTGTCCCCAGTCTTCAGGCCCCAGGCCAGTCAAGGCGGGTGCCTGTGGGGACCCAGTGGTTGTCCCACAGAGGGATGTGACCAGCGGTGGCAATGTGGGGCAGGGCCAGCAAGGGCGCAGTGCAAGGCTGGCCAAGGTGGGTGCCAGCAGGGACCCCCCGATCATCCCACCAGTCACCCCACAGATAGGCCCTGATTGCCATCCAGGCCTAGGAACCCTACCCGTGCACAAATTTCGTGCCCTGGGCCTCTAGTATATGTATATAGGACTCATTCATGATGTCCTAGAGAGCTCCCTTGCCCCATCTACTATGTGAGGACACAGTGAAAAGATAGTCCTCCATGAAGCAGGAAGCAGGCTCTTACTAGACATAAAATGTGCCTGTGATCTGATCTTGGACTTCCCAGCTTGCAGAAAGGTAAGAAATAAATTTTAATCTTTTATAAGCCCTGAGCCTATAGTATATTGTTATAGCATCCTGAATGGACTAAGGTAATTGATGTTTTGTTGTTTTATTCTTTAAATTTTTAGGGTCTTTTCTTATTATTGTTTGTTAAAGATATTTATGTATCTTTAAATTTTTAGTAAAATGACTATACAAATTAGAAAACTATGGAACAGAATTAAATACATTTCTCCTTTACTGAGACTGGATTCAGTAAACAGGATGTACAAAATAGGATAGGATAGAATATGGTTTGTACATTTGTGAAGAGTGTCAAATAACATTTTTACTGGTATTCTGAGTATTCAGCTGACTATTGACTCACCATATATATATATATTCAAAGTTTTAGATCATTTTGATATATTCTAGCTCAAGATATCTCAAGTAGGTTAAACTTAGATTTTTAAAGGTTCCCAGCATACACTAAAATTCATATAAAGGGGCACAGACCCTTTATATGAATATTTAAGAATATGTTCAGGGCTATGGGAAGGTAAAAATAAAGAACCAACTTGTCAGCTTGAAAATTTCAGAAATCTATTATCTAACTACTGCAAAGTTACCTTATACAAGAGAGTGAACCAATTAGCCCTGTCAGTCACAGACAGCTCAGTACAAAATTGAGTTAAGTTTAGAGCCTTGAGATATCAGATTTAATACTTGACTTAAACAATATGTCTGTGGTACAATGCTATATTAGTGACTGGGATCTTTCGTACAAGGCATGGTAGAAAATGGGTCAATGTTCAGTCATATTTCTCCACTGAGATAGCAACAAACTCTAGAAAATTGTCAGAGCTTAATTTTATGTTATTTCTTTTTTTAATAATCAAGTCTTAGCTCAGCCACATAGCACGTGGTTTGCTGCTTACAAAGCTGGAAGAATGTGGTCATCCTGGTAAAGTGGGAAGATACAACTTTTCTCAAAAACTATAATGAAACAAAGCATTGAATAAGTGCAAAAGACATAGATCACAAGTATACATATGACATTAACTGCCTGTGTGATATAAAATTATCAAGAGTGTCATTTTGTTCTCCATTTTACAGGAATAAAAAAAGTGAAAAATGACTAAATAATCTCAAAGTTTGCTCAGTTAAAAAACAAAAATATAATAAAATAAATGTTTAATTTTAGAATTATTTATCTTAATTGCCTGCTTCTGCAACTCCTGTTGATACATTACAGAGTAAACTTTTAACACAATAGTTCAATCAGTTCAGGTTTTTTTCCAACTTTATTTTTATTTTATTTTTTAATCATCACCCAAGGATATGTTTTTATTGATTTTTTAAAATTTTCTTAAGTTTATCCTTATTGTTGAAAGTATTACAGATATCCCATTGTCCCTCCATTAACTCCTTCTACCCCACACCCAATCCCTCCCCCAAGGCCTTGATCACACTATTGTCTGTGTCCATGGATTATGCATATATGCATGTAAATTCTTTGGTTAATCTTCTCCTCCCCATTCCTCCACCCATAAACTGATGACAAGGAATTAGAAATATAAACAACAAAAATATGGCAAATTAAAGTGTTTGTTGTTTTTTTAAGAACTTAACATAAAAAAAAGACATTTATACATTTAGACATATTACAAGAAAACTTGTAATATGTTCAGTGTCAGGCTATAATCTCTGAACACATAATAATCTGACCACTCAGTGTATATCCTATATAATAAAAGGCTAATATGCAAATTGTCCCCTCCACCAGGAGTTCGACCAGGAGTTCGACCAGCAGGCAGGCCAGCCCCCACCCATGCGTAAATTCATGCACCAGGCCTCTAATATATAATCCTCTCAACACTTTCAAAGTAGCAGATTGATATTTCTCTTAAATGCACTAATGGTGGGAGTGACCACTAAGCCCTCTTGAGAGTTATACTTAAGGTCTAGCTACATGGGTTGCACATAATAATTATGTTTCATTCCAACATTCCCACCTCCCAGAGCTTTCAGATTCCTTCTTATATGGTATGCCAGGGAAGTTTCAGTATTTCAATGTTATTGTCTCTAGACCATCATTAAGTCTCATTAATCAATTATTAATATTCCTCTCCATCCACATGTTGTACCTGGATAAATTATCCCTTATCAATACACTTATGCCAATCAAGTCTTATATTTTATTCTTATTGATTTAACATTCTCAGAATTCATCTGCATACTTTATATACCTTTATCAACATGAACTGGTGAAAACTTGTAATATGTTCAGTGTCAGGCTATGACCTCCTAGAAAAGGCCTTAATCTTCTCCCTCTGGATTATGCTGTAATCTAACTGTTGATATCTATATGGAGGGCATGAGGAGTGACCTATTATGGGTCCTAAAGAAACTCCTTCTCCCTTAGTGATGCAACACCTTCGCTATAGTTATTGAAAAGGTTTTATATAAGAGAAGCAAGTCTCTTCAGATGGAGTGAGTGGCTGCCTCTTCTGGCAAAGGAGAGGTATTTGAAGGTTTAAAATTCTCAGACTCATTTGTAATTGTACAAATTTCCCAAGTATTATTCTGAATTTTACTTCATGCCTACAAATTCCATTTTTCTGACACTGGAACTCTGCATTCAGTCTTGTTCTGGGCTCAGTTGTCAATGTCTTCTCTATAAATATGAGATGAGGGACTTGTTTTAAAGATGCCGGAAGGATTTCTAATTGTGATCTACATTGAACATTTAAGCCTCAAATAAGTATTTTGCTCTGTAACTATAGATTTATCAGAAGAATTCTTGTGACCCCATAAGCTTATAGTGACAATGGTTACCATAGAATTTACATTTCACAACTATGTGATTCACAAATGCCCTTGATCTTCCTTTCATCACTTGCATCAGGAACTGTAAACAGCAATATCTTTATTATTCAGTCTTCTGCAGAATTCCATTACCTCATTTTTTTCCAACCAGAAAGTAATCTTTCTTTACCTTAAATAGCAGAATTCTATGTCCAGGGCCTGTTTCTGGGGCTTCATTATCAACTAGAGACTTAATGTACGAAAATTCGTGCAAGAGTTACCCTGGCTGCCAGCACTGGCTTCCCTCTGGCACCCGGGACCTGGGCTTCCCTCCTCAGGCCACCTGGGACCCCGGCCAGCTTCCCTCAGGCCCAGGTTTTGTCAGGAAGGACACAGGAAGTTCAGAAAGTTGTTCAGCTGTCCGGTCTAATTACCATATTACCTTTTTATTATTATAGATTATTGTGCTGAGTTTTGTTTGTTATGTTTGCTTGTTTGGCTGGGAACAAGTGGCACAATTACATAAGAAAAGTTTAATACTAAGACTATAATGAAAATTGTGGGGGTGGTTAGGAGAAATGTTGAAGTAGCCTTGAGCTAGCCATAGGGAGGGGCAAGGAGAAAGAACATTTACTGGTACCAGAGAGTAATTGCATACGCAGGAGACTGCCCTGACAGGAACTATGGCTTTTGGTAGAGGGAAGGAACTAACTTGCAGAAGCAGCACAGAAGGGAGTGAGCTAGAGGAATATATACTCCAGAATTGCTTTCCTCGTGTTGTGTCTCTAACTGGCATATGTAAGCCCTTTGAGGTGATATATGCAAGTTAGGTTACCAGGGAACATAGAAGGTTGCTAAAGCATAAAGAGAACATCTGGAATGAAAAACTAAAAAGAAATACTATTTACCTTGACTTCCATTACCAGCTACTGGAAGACAAAAAAAACAAATAACTATTTCTAGCTGGTTAAAATAATCTAAATACATAATAGAAGTATAAATTTATCAGAAAATTTAGCTTAAAATTCAAATATATGATATTTAGATTTTGACCTCTAAAGTTATAAAATTTTATGTTACATTTACTATAATTTCACTGGATTCAAAAATGCCTACCACATGTGAGTTGATATGTGTCTCCACTATGTTTAAGACTGTATAAACAAACTTTGCAAGATATACAAATAAATATAAAATAACCATTGATGATAAACAATCTATTCCCATTACATTCATATTAATAGTATGAGTAATTCTCTGAAAATCAGGCTACTTGTCTCCTAAACATACAAATGAAATTCATATATTTTTATTTAGATATATGAATTTCACTTGTATGGTTTGGAGACAATTAGCATTTTCTGTCTAAGATTTTTTATTTAGAATCTTAGACAGAAAATGTTAATTAAATAGTTACTACAATTTTCATCTTATCCAATAAGATGCTTGGTGTGCTGTCTGCTTCTGATAATTTGATAATTTCTATTAAAAGAGTCTCAGTGTGTCCAACTGGTGTGGCTCAGTGGTTGAGCATTGACCTATTAACCAGGAAGTCACCATTCAATTCTTGGTCAGGGCACATGCCTGGGTTGTGGGGCTGGGAGGATGATCATGCAGGAGGCAGCCAATCAGTGATGCTCTCTTATCATTGATGTTTCTCTCCTCTTTCCCTCTCTGAAATCAATAAAAATGTATTTTAAAAAAGAAAGATTCTCAGTGCTCCTGTTATGTTGGACTTTTAAAAATGCTTTCTTCAAATTTTGCTTAGCTTTTATATATGTCAACTAAATAATTTTATGCCAAAATTTCAGGTAGAGGTTCTGACATACATTATAAATTCTAGCTTGGCTATGTTTATTCAAACTAACTTTTTGTCAACATGCCTCCAAATATTAATTTTTATGATGTTAGAGAAGATGACATTGATATCAAATTGAGTCAGACCCGCAGAAAGTGAAGGATTGCTTTCTTGCTGTTAAGAAGTGATATCCAAAATGTGCATTATTTATCCCTCACACTGAGAATATTTAATTATATATTTTGATTCAACATTTCAAATGAATTAAGTACATCCTTAAGTATGGGATTTAGCATTGAAAATCCTGATGCGATAAACTGACTTCATTATATGAGAACACATACTTATTGTATAATCTCAAATTCTCCTGTTCAAAAAAGAAATGAAAAATATTCTAAAATAATCCTCTGAAAATCCACATCATCACATCTAAATATACTTGTTAATGTGTTGGTATGTAGGTTTATACTGTTTATATTGCTGTTTATTTTGAAGCAATAGGTGAAGAGCTATGTTTTCATTACCACTCTGCAGTGTGCTGCATGAAATTTGATTTTATAATCTCAATAATTTAAATTGTTAAGTATACCAACATATCTAAAAATAGAAAAAAGTTCTTTCTTCTCTCAGAAAATTAGAGAAAATAATTGGAAAGATTCTGTCTTTCTGATGAAACATCATTCTAGAAAGCAAGGTTTTCTAGCACTGTTCCAATTGATATCTCCCTCTTTTTCTTCTTGAAAATTATAATTTGAATTTTTAAATGGCCAGTATGTATGCACACAATCTAACCAGATTTTATGAAAAATATCTGAAAATCTAGCCATAAATTTGGTATTATATTATTTATTTGACACATTTTAACATCAAGCAAACATTGACATGATGCATGGAAACATATGCAGCAGGAGAAAAACACTGAATTATTTTTGTTTAAATGATTAACAAAATGATTTTTTTCACCCAAATATAACCCCACATGGAAAACCCCCTGAAGTAAGACAAATATAACCCATCCTTCATAACTAGATTCATGGTTTAAAATGTTTTGTCATTAACACAAAACTGTTTATTATTTCCACATCATTATTTTAATTCAGTGCTTAGTAGTCATTATTATTGTTATTATTATTGTCACTTTGTTATTAAATGCATACTATTTGCTAGCCATTATGATATTTAATATTTATAACATCCTCTTCAGACATTATCATCACTTTTAAAAGACAAGTCTAGACGTTTAGTGACAATTATGTTGTTAAAATATTTATAAGAAATAGTTACACATTTAGTAATAATTTAGAAAAAAAGTTAAAATCTAGACATAGTCATTTAAGGACCTAGTGTGCATTCACTTATTCACTTATCCAATTAACTGTTATTGGGTAACTATCTTGTGCTAGGTCTAATAAAGCCTTAAAAATAATAAATTCATTAATTTGTTTTTTTATTACTAGTACTTTAACTCTTTTAATAATATCTTTCACAAAGAATTACATAAGGATTAAATAAGTTTCATATTACTAGGTGTACCAGTAAAACGCTTATAAGAGTTCCTGGCACATAATAATAATGTGTTTGTGTGTGTGTGTATGTGGGGCGGGGGGGAGCAGGGATAGTTTAAAAAAATTAGATAAAGGAAGAAAGACATTTTATTATTTTTGAAATTTGCAATTAACTTTTCCCCATCCAATGAAAAAATATAGCACAGAATTACAAATGAACATTCACTTTCAGAAGACTTCATGAAGGATTTCTGTCTTTACATGAGCTTTTGAAAGACCAGCAAAATGTTTCCTGGGAGAGAATACTGCCTAAGTAAATGCACAAAAATTATTATGAACTTATGCTGCATACCATAATTTAGTCAGTTTAGTCAAATAAAAATGATGACAAGCAAAGCTAATCCATCTTCTTCAAATTGCATAAGATAACATTAAGTGTAAGGATTTTTCAGTTTACAATGATTGTCTTTCACATCATGAATTATAACCTTTTGTCAGTGAGTATTTATACTTAGGTTTTGCAAATTGAATAACTTACAATTAACAGTTACAGATGGGAGTTATTTTCCATAAATATAGTGCTTTTTCCTAGATTTTCTGTGAGTTTCCAGTTAAGTCAAATTATAAAAATTAAATGTAAAATTGATAATTTAGAATCAATATACCATTTAATTGGAAAATAATCTTTTCCTTATTTGTCAAGGTATAATCATGAATCATTTATATTTCTAAATGGAAAGTATAATGTGGAAATATAAATAGTCAAACAAATATAGTTAAAATAGCACTGATCTCATAAGGAAAGATATCATTTAAAATGTTTGCTGAAATGTATTTTTTTAAACAATAAGAAAAACAACAGCGAACCAGCTCTGTTTTATTTTGTTCTTTCTAAACTTTTTACCATATATTTTTGTCTGTTGGGCTATTTTTTACTTTTCTTGATTTTTACCCTCTTTCTAACTGTTTGAGACTGGAATAATTTTGGTAACATGTTTCATTTTTCATATGATTTTGCAGAGTAAAATTGTTGAAACACTGGCAAACTTGTCTGCCTGCTAATGCTGAAAACTGTCACCTGAGATTGACATCCAGATAAGATTTTGTGAGTGCTTTTAGTAAGGGGGAAAAAAGAATGCATACTAATAGAATAAATTTATCTAAATAACCCTGAGTTCAAAACCTTTTATTAATAACATTGTTTTCATATAAAAATAGGTATCCTATATAATAAAAGGCTAATATGCAAATTATCCCCTCCGCAGTTCAACCGACCAGGAGTTAGGCCTCTTGCTATGACATGCGCTGACCACCAAGGGGAGGGGCAAAATGAAGGAAGGCCCTGGCTAGCAGCTGGCAGATGGGGAAGGAAGGCCTCTATCGGCCCTGATCGCCTGCCAGGCCTAGGGACCCTACCCCATGCATGAATTTGTGCACCAAGACTCTAGTTTAAAAATAACTTTGAATGACAATTGTACTTGAGTTTGTCCCTAAAACTACACTCAAAGTGCTGTGCCATCTATTTGATAATATGAGATTTTTTAAAATAAAAATTAATGATAAGAGCATCAGGAAAAGAAAGTTGTAAAATTTTACTAAAAGAGGATTTGAGATTATAAATAATTTTTATAACATTGTATATTATATTTTATTCTAACCATGCATAGATAATTTATAATTTTGTAGTTCTTGAATAAATGAACTATCAATATGACATATATTGAAATAGGGATACAAAGTTCATTTTTTAAATTATCAATAAAGTATTAAACTTCAGAAGAAATAAAACTTTAATAACCATGTTAAAATTGGTTCATTTTTTACTTTTTATAATCAGGAAGTATGCGTATCAATCTTTTGTTAATTTAATATAAATATTTTCCTTTGAATTATTTAACCTTTGTTTTACTTCACAATATTATAATCTGCATATATATAAAGGTATTTTTCAATCCAGCAAGTATAGGAAGTGAAGTCAAACAGGTAATAATAGAAACTTTTGGACCACTCTGAGGATCTTTTTTTTTAATTGAGTTTTATATGGAGGAAGGGGGTCATTATGGTTTTGGGGTCCTCTGGCTGCAATATTGAGAATTTATTTATGCAGTGTTAGGGTAAAAGTGTAAGCAGAGAGATAGGAAGTGAAAGCAGTAATCCAGGTGAGAGATATATCTTTGACTATGGCATTAGCAATGAAAGTTATGAAAAATTGGTATGTTTTAAATATAATTAGTAAATAGACCCAATACAAATACAAATTTCTGATTGGTTGGATTTAGATATGAATGTTTTTCTAAGGTAATTCTAAATTTGAGCAATTAGAGGTATACGTTTGTCATTAACTAAATTTAATTAAGCAGCTGATGGAGGAATGAAGCAGTTAAGTGATCAAGAGTTCACCTTGGGACATGTACATGTTGATGGTCTATTAGATATTAGAAGATAGACATTGAGGAGGTGGATGGGTAGAAGAGAGAAGTCTCCTCCCTATGTGACTTGTGACTAGACCAGTAATTCCAGTGTATTTCTTTTCCTGGATGAGAATCCAGCAATGATTTGTTCCACCAAAACACACTGACTAATTTTCTGTTACTTTGTATTTGCATAATGGTTTTTTATTTGTTGAAGATAGTCTCCTGAAGTAGGTAGAAGAGATGAGCAGAATTATTTATAAAAATGCATGAATAGCCTTGGCCAGTGTGCTATGTGGTTAGGGCTTCCGCCTTGAACCAAAGAGTCGCAAGTTCAATTCCTGGTCAATGATGAATATCTGGGTTGTGGGTTTGCTCCCTGGCCCAGTCCAGGTGCATGCCGAAGGCAGCCACTCCATGTATTCTCTTACATTTATGTTACTCTACACCCTCTTCCCTTATACTCTCTCTTAGTGGAAAGAATGTACTTGGGTAAGGATTAATAACAAAAAACAGATGTGTGAGTTGCTGTATATAACAATTTATTTGTAAACCTAGAAATAAAATCTAAATAGTAATTATGCTTAATTTTTTAAAAAACCCTTTGCCTATTTTCAATTACATTTTTATTGTTTTATTTAACTAAAAAATTTTTAAAGCAATCAAAATTTAAATATATGACTTTTTAAGTAATATAATAAATGGATTCTGAAATAATGCCTGGGATACTAGTTGTTTTACAATAATCAATTTAATCTGAAAAATAAGTGGGATTTTTTGCAAGAGATTAGACTATGTTATTACTCATCAAGATAAATAAAACTCTTAGCACTTTTAAAATATGGCATCTGACATCTTAGCATTAAGAATTTAACAAAATATGTATTACTTAGCTTTTTGGATGATGGTTCCACACACATTTCTTTACAACCACAATTAGAAATCCAGGTGTAAACAAAACACATAAGATTTCAATTATAAATATAAGGATCAGGAGTTATGTTAACTTGCTTGGGCATATTAACTCCGCCTCTAGGGAGGAGTTTCAAATAAAAATTATACCTGATTGAAGTTACCTCAACTTTCAAAAGAATCAGAACCTGACATAACAGGACAGATTTAACAAGAAAATAAAGTAATGGTGACATTTTAAAAAAGAGAGAGAGAAAAAACAAACTTTGGACTGAGGAAAGAGTATTTTCGTGGCACTAACATAAGCTGAGAAGGCCCATTTGTTAATTTACAAAAAGAAGTAACAGATTTATAAAGCAGCAGAAATTAATAAAAATTTCTTGTAATGTCTTAATTCGGCTCTGTGATGTTTCTCATGCCTCTCAAGTTGCCTTAGGGTATTGACATGCTATTTAATATAGTTTGAAATTTTAATATATCATGTTTTGTGTCAATTATTTTGATAATTTGTTATAATTAGTTCCTATCAAATATATTTTAAAGAGAATAAAATGCAATTTACCTGTATACTGATCACAATTTAATGTTTACTTTGTAAATTTTATACAAAAATTCCAAGCAGGCTTTCACCCAAATACTTTTAATTCTCTGATGACATAGTAATGCTGGCTGAATGGACTTGTACAAAGTTGAGTCTCTGAGCCAAGGCTTAATTGGACAGCATGCCTAACAGAAGCTAATGAAGTGGATAACATCAGAGTACAAAGTCCTTTCCAACTAAGTGTATGCCAGAAGCAAAGCAAAAAGTCAATGTTTCCACATCCAAATGGCAAGACTGTGACAGGAAATTTAACATGAAATCCAAAGATCATATGGGCAAAAAAACAGTACAATAGTGTTAGAAGCCAGTAGCATCTAGAAGAGAATATCCATGTATATGACAATTAAAGGGATACTATGCTACAGGAGCTTACATGCAAGGAATGCCCTTTTTATGTTCTGTGCACTATGTATTGGCTAAATGAATATCTCATATAAATTCACAAGTGTAGACACAGTATGAACTAAACAAAAATTCTCAATATTACAATTAATATTTAGATACTAGAGGCCCGGTGCATGAAATTCGTATGGGGAGGGGGAGGGTTTGTCCCTCAGCTCAGCCTGCAACTTCACCAATCTGGAACCCCTTGAGGGATGTCCAACTGCCCATTTAGGCCCAATCTAGGTGGTTGGACATCCCTCTCACAGTCCAGGACTGCTGGCTCCCAACCACTTCTGCCTGCCAGCCTGATAACTCCTAACCACTCCCCTGCCAGCCTGATTGATGCCTAACTGCTCCCTGGCCGGCCTGTTTGCCCCTGCTGGCCTGGTAACCCCTAACTGCTCTCCCCTGCCAGTCTGGTTTCCCCTAACTGCCCTCCCTGCTGGCCTGATCACCCACAACTGCCCTCCTTTGCAGGCCTGGTCCCCCCAACTGTCCTCCCTGCTTGCCTGATCGCCCACAACTGCCCTCCCCTGCAGGTCTGGGTCCCCCCCAACTGCCCTCCTCTGCCAGCCTGGTCACCCCTAACTGCCCACAAGTGTCCTCCCCTGCAGGCCATCTTGTGGTGGCCATCTTGTGTCCACATGGGGGCAGCCATCTTTGACCACATGGGGAAGCCATCTTTGATCACATAGAGGCAGCCAACTTGTTCTTCGAGTGACGATCAATTTGCATATTACTCTTTTATTAGATAGGATTTTAGGAATGCAATAATACATAGAGAAAGAATTCATACACAAATATATCAATATTAGAGGCCCAGTGCATGAAATTCATGCGGGGGAGGGGGTTCCCCTCAGTGCAGCTTGCACCCTCTCCAATCTGGGACCCTCAGTGGATGTCTGATGGCCGGTTTAGGCCTGATTCTGGCCATCAGATATCCCTCTCAAAATCTGGGACAGCTAGCTCCTAATTGCTCACCTGCCTGCCTGCCTGATTGCCCCCAAATGCCCCCCCTGACAACCTGGTTGCTACTAACTGCCCCCACAATGGCCTGATCACTCATAACTGCCCCCCCCAATGGTCTGGTCACCCCTAATTGCCCCTCCCCACTGGCCTGGTCGCCCTTCACTGCCACCCTTGCCAGCCTGGCCGACCCCAACTGTCCCCCTGCCGGCCTGGTTGTCCCATGCAGCCTGCTGTTCAGTCATTTGGTCATCCCTCACTAACCCCCCTGCCATCCTGGTCACCCCATGCAGCCTGCTGTAAAGTCATTTGGTGGTCCCTCACTAACCCCCCTGCTGGCCTGGTTGCCCCACACAGCCTGTTGTTCAGTCATCCTTACTATTGTTTCAGTAGTGACAGCCTCTGGCTTTTTATATATTAGGACTAATGCCCAGATGCATTGATTTGTGCACATTGAAAGGAAATTAATTAAAAGGTGGCTGGTGAGACAGGACTGGCCTAGACTGTCTGGACACACCCTGGAGCCAACCTCCTGTGGTCCCTCCCTGGCCTGCCACACCTGGGGCAGCACCCTGGCTCAGAGGGCATCTGTGGGGTGAGCGGGGTCCCTCTGGCAGGTGGGGTCCCTCAGCCTGGCCTGTAGGGATCAGGCCAAAACTGGCTCTCTGACATATTCTCAAGGGGTCCCCGATTCCAAGAGGGTGGTTCTCAGGTGACACACCCCATAATCAGGCTCCCTCCTCTCTGGTTTCGGGATGCTTCACCCAAGAACTGCTGCTGCCAAGTCACCTCAGCTCCGCAGCTCCTGTGTTGAGTGTCTGACCCCTGGAGGTCAGCACGTGTCATAATTTCTGGCCAGTCGGCCGGTCACTTAATTATATATATATGTATATATAGATGCTTGCACATAAACACACAAAGGCTCACAAAAAGGATAATATACCATACATAAAACATTTGTGATAAGGATTGATCTAGAAATTTAATACAAATAATATATTCAGCAAGATGTCAGTATTTTTGAACTCTGTAGGGTGCTGCTGGAGAAGAAGCTGCAGGGCGGGGTGAATGAGGGCCATGAGGACGACATGCTGGTGGACTGGTTCAAGCTCATCCACGAGAAGCACCTGCTGGTGCGGGGGGAGTCCGAGGCATCTACGTCTTCAAGCAGCAGAACCTGGAGCAGCGCCAGGCTGAAGTGGAGTATGAGCTCAGGTGCCTTCTCAACAAGGCAGAAAAGGACTGGACAGAGGCGGACCGGGCTGGGAGAAGGTGCTGATGCAGGAGATGGTGACACTCATTGAGCAGCGCAATGCCATTGTCAACTGCCTGGATGAGGACCGGCAGAGGGAGGAAGAGGAAGATAAGATGTTGGAAGCCATGATTAAGAAGAAAGAGTTCCAGAAGGAGGCTGAATCCTAGGGCAGCAAGAAGGGGAAGTTCAAGAAGGTGAAGGTGCTGAAGCTGCTGACACCAAATAAGCGTGACACCAAGAGCAAGTCCCCCGGAGACAAGAGTTAACAGCGAGGGGACTTTCTCCCCCCGTCCCCCCCCCAACCCCAACCGCCCCACTGGCTCAGCCCTGTCCGGTCTAGTTCTGATGACTCAGATGCTGTGACAGACCCAAGGAGCAAGCAAGGTCCAGGCTCCTGGGTCCTGGGAATGGCAGCCGCTGCGCACACTTGCCCCTTGTCTCACCCAGCCCTGCTGTGACGGCAGCTCCTTGGTCCTTCCCCCTGAGGTGTGCACACGGCCTCCTGCCTCTAGGTCCTGCTCGGCAGGCAGAGAGCAGGGCTTGGCTGAGTTGGCTGCTTCCTGGCCGGCCGGGCCGGCTCAGTTCCCCTCTTCCTCGCCGGGGCAGGTGGCCCGAGTCTGCTTCTCCTCCCTAGGGACCTAGAGTGGGGCTGATGGACGAAACCCTCCCTCTGTCTCTAAGTTCAAGGAGGCGCTTCCCTCGTTCCTTGCTCTGTAAGGACCTCACAGGACAGGGGCTGTCTGGCTGCACTGGGGAGCGGGGGCCCTAAGCTGAGTCTCCCCACAAGGGTCTCTGGAGGCAGCTCCCTGATTGACTGAGGGGTCTGCTTCGTGTAGGTGCTAATCCTGGTTCTCTTAACACACTGTAGTCTGAGGCCCCATTGAGGCTCACCTCGCCCCCCAAGGGGGGTGGGGGGTCCATTCCTGCGTGTGGTCATCACCAGTCTGTCTCCACACACCAGTCTGTCTCCTCACACTCCTGTTGCTTGTTCTTCCCCGACTTATTCCCACCAAAGGACTGATGGCCACTCTCCCCACTGGGAGGAGTGATGGGGACCGGGCCTTTCCCAGGCACTGTGCCAGCAGCTCTTGGTCGAAGCACTGTTGCTATGAGCTAGTCTGGGACCTCCAGGCCCCTTCCCTCAGCACACTTCTGGGGAAAGATTGCACTGTATTCAGCCAACAATAAACGGAGACCACCTCATTGCAGTGCCCTGCAGCCTCGGGTGCTGTGCCTTGGCCAGGTCTGCCTTCTTTCCCGCCTCCAGGTGCCTGCCCTCGCTGGTGGCCCAGGTGGCGTCTAGGGGCTTTGGCCCTCACTGCCTGCCCTCGGGTGGCACTCCCTTGCTCTGGAGGGAGAGGTGGCTCCTGCCCGTGTAACCCCTGGCAGTCCCCTTCCTCACGTGCCTGTTGCCCTGGGGCTGGGTCACCGACTCCAGGGCCTTTCAGGGGCCAGGATGTACGAGCCGAGCTGGGGTACCTGAGGGGTGGCTCTGTTGGGCTGCCTTGGTGTCAGGAGACTCGGGTGGTGGGGACTACCCTGGGAATGTGCCATGTCGTCAGATCTTTCCATTTTTCAAAAGAAACTAGAAATCCAAAAAATAAAAATAAAAAATAAAATAAAAACCTATTTTTATTGATTTCAGAGAGGAAGGGAGAGGGAGAGAGATAGAAACATCAATGATGAGAGAATCATTGATTGACTGCCTCCTGCACTCCCCCTACTGGGAATTGAGCCTGCAACCTGGTCATGTGCCTTTGACCAGAATCAAACCCAGGACCCTTCAGTCCACAGGCTGACACTATCCACTGAGCTAAACCAGCTAGGGCAAGATGTCAGTATTTAAAATAAGCATATAAAATGTAATTTCTACAGAGCAAGAATAGGACATTTAATTTTTCCTAGCAGAAAAATGTAAAATCAATATAAATAGCACTTATGAGATAGGGTGAATATGAGAAATACATTTATTAGAAGCTTAAAAATGTATGTGAATAAGTGGGAGAGCATCCAGAAATTCTTTTCTTTTTTTTGGTCCCCATTTATTTATCAAATATCTATTGAGGGAATCTTATCTTTTTAAAGTTCCAAGGATGTGATATAGCCCTTGCCCCATGAAACTTATCTCTGGGGCTGTGTTTTTTTTCTCTTTTAATTGAGATATATCCAATATGTAACATTATATCTGTTTCAGGTGTACAACATAATTATCCAATATTTATATACTATATTGCAAAACGATCACTATAATAACAATATTAATACCTATCACCATAAATAGTTATAATTTTTCTAGAGTTTCTAAATGTAAAAATTAAATATTGTAAAATAAAAATGAGTTGAATGTAAATTAACAAATTAACTGATAAAATTATTGAAATTCTAGTTTAAGTCTCATGTGTATGAGTGTGTGTCTGTGTGTGTGTGTTTTGGCATACTCAGTAAAGTTACATTACAACAAAAAAGAAACAAGGAGCAATATTTTCAAATAAAAGTAAAAAAGAATTAATATCACTAAAGATTATTTCAAATTACAAAACTATAGCAATTAAAAAGACTTTTGTATTCATATTTGAAAAGGAAACTAGAACAATAATAGAATAAATACTGCAGAAACAGACTCATTTTTCATATGGTAATATAGTCTTGGTGAGCTTAGGTAAAAAGGAAGTTCCTCACATACTTTATTTTTACTTTACCTTGTTTTATTAAGTACTAATTGTCATATTAAGTATATTGTGTTATTTTATTCTCTACATCCTTCTAAGGAAATATAATAAATTCTAAAATAAAACAGAGTTGTTTTTAACTTCTGCATAGCTTGGGTCTTCAAGAGTACCTGGTATAACAAACACCTAAAGATGAAATACCTTATACATGTGGTGAAATAGAGCATCACAGAAAAACAGAAAAGCAGAGATTATTCAAATTGTAGTGATGGTTTGCTTTTCAAATGTATAAAAATATTCTAATTTAAACAGTTGTGAAAAATTATGTCCAATTTAAATAAGAGATATATTAAAAGCTTTAATAACATAGAATAATAGTTTAGTGAACACATATAAACTAGAGAAATTCCAAACCTTCAAAATAAATTATTAAGAAAATGACTGGAAAATTTAATGTATTATTAATTTTTAAACTTATCTAAAATATAAATGTATTTAATTATTTTTAATCCTGTAGGATGACTAACATTGAAGCGCTGAATAATTTTATATTTGTTTGTTCATCTGTCTAGAGATGTACCTATAAAAGATAGTTATATCTTAATTTTAATCAAATAATAGTAATCAAACAGTACCATGATGTATAGAAAAAATTAATGTAATATAATTGAGAACAGTAGGACTCACATATTTAGGTACTAAACCCTAATAATATCTATGAGACCCCCAAACCTGATAAGGAAATACTGTTATTTTCTCTACATCTTCCAACTCTATATAAGATAGCTTTTCCTGAACATAGAAGTGAGCTGTTCTCACTCAGTGGGAGGTTCAGATACCTTCCTTTACTTCAAGAAGGAGATATTAAAGTGAATAGCATTGAAAGCATGACACTGAAACTGAAAGACAGGATCTCTAAAGCAGAGAAATTCAGGTGGCATAATGTCTCTTTGCATTCAGAATAATCCAGCCTACATAAAATGGTAGCTATACCAGAATGTATGCTTCCACAATGGAAAAAAGGCGAGGGAGGAGGGGTATGCTAAACAAAATATAAAGACTTCTAAATAGAACACTTTTATTTTCTATATTAGGTTATGAAGATATACCATCAAACTGCTTCTCAGTATATATTTAAAAGGCTATAAACCACATTAATTTTAAATAATATTCTAATATAACCAACCATCTCAAGGAAATTCAATTTATCATAAAACTATTCTTACACACAAAAACATTCCCTTTTGCACTCACATAAACATACATAGGAAGACATCTCAGATAAAATCCAATCCATTACAGATGACAATTTACATATATACAGGGCTTACATATAGACATAAATACATTTAGGTCCATTGCCCATTTTTTATTGGATCATTTATCTTCCTTTTGTTAACTTGTATGAGTTCCCTGTAAATGTTGGAGATTAAACGCTTATTGGTGATAACATTGGCAAATATGTTCTTCCATGCAGTGGGCTTTCTTGTTTTGTTGATGATTTCTTTTGCTGTGCAAAAACTTTTAATTGTGATGTAGTCCCATTTGTTTATTTTCTCTTCAGCTTCCACTGCCCTAGGAGTGGTATTGGTGAAGATATTGCTTCAGCATATGTCTGAGATTTTGCTGCTTGTGTATTCCTCTAAATATTTTTATGGTTTCCCATCTTATGTTTAAGTCCTTTAGCCATTTTCAGTTTATTTTTGTGTATGGTATATTAAGTTGGTGGTCTAGTTCCATTTTTTGCATGTATCTGTCTAATTTTCCCAACAACATTTATTGAAGGGGCTGTCTTGACTCCTTTGTATGCTCTTGCATCCTTTGTCGAATATTAATTGAGCATAGTGGTTTGGGTCAATTTCTGGGTTCTCTATTCTATTCCATTGGTCTATATGTCTCTTCTTGTGCCAGTACCAGGCTATTTTGAGAACAGTGGCTATGTAATACAGCTTGATTTCTGGTATTGAGATCCCTTCTACTTTGTTCTTTCTCAGGATTGCTGCAGCTATTCGGGGTCCTTTTTTATTCCAGATGATTTTTTGGAGAGTTCGTTCTAGGTCTGTGAAATATGCTGTTGGTATTTTAATGGGGAGTGCATTGAATCTATAGATTGCTTTGGGTAGTATGGACATTTTAATGATGTTCTTCTATCTGTTTATGTCTTCCTCTATCTGTTTTTTCAGTGTCCTACAGTTTTCCATATATAGGTCTTTTACCTCCTTAATTAAATTCATTCCTAGGTATCTTAATTTATTTCGAGAGATGGTAAATGGGATTGCTTTTTTAGTCTCTCTTTCTGTAAGTTCACTATTGGTGTATAGAAATGCCATAAATTTATTGGAGTTAATTTTGTATCCTGCTACATTGCCGAATTCATTTATTAAGTCTAATAATTTTTGATGGAGACTTTACGGTTTTCTATGTACTGTACCATGTCATCTGCAAATAAGGACAGTTTTACTTCTTCTCTTCCAATTTGGGTGCCTTTTATTTCTCCTTCTTGTTTAATCACAATGGCTAGTACTTCCAGTATTATGTTGAACAGGAGTGGTGAGAGTGGGCTTTCTGCTCTTAGGAGAAATGATTTTAGTTTTTGCCCACTGGGTGTGATGTTGGCTGTGGGTTTGTCACATATGGCTTTTATTATGTTGAGGTATAGATCCTTCCATTCCCACCTTTCTGAGAGTTTTTATCAAGAAAGGGTGTTGGATTTTGCCAAATGCTTTTTCTGCATCAATTGATATGCATACGTGATTTTTATCTCTCAATTTGTTTATGTGATGTATCACATTTATTGATTTGCGAATATTGTACCATCCTTGCATACCTGGGATAAATCCTACTTGGTCATGGTGTATGATCTTTCTGATGTACTGCTGGATCCGATTTGCTAGAATTTTGTTGAGGATTTTGGCATCTATGTTCATGAGGGATATTGGCCTGTAATTCTCTTTCATTGTGTTGTCTTAATCTGGTTTTGGGATTAGGGTGATGCTGGCTTCATAGAAGTAGCTTGGAAGCACTCCTTCCTCTTGAATTTTTTGGAATAGTCTGAGGAGGATAGGTTTTAGTTCTTCCTTGAATGTTTAGTAAAACTTCCCTGTGAAGCCATCTGGCCATGAGCTTTTGTTTGCTGGAAGCTTTTTGATGACTGCTTGAATTTCTTCCATAGTTATTGGCCTATTGAGATTTTTAGATTCTTCCTGATTGAGTTTTGGAAGGTTGTATTTTTCTAGGAATATGTCCATTTCCTCCATGTTGTTGTAATAGAGTTGTTCATAGTATTTTTTAACAATCCTTTTTGTATTTCTGTGAGGTCAGTTGTTCCTTCACCTTTTTCATTTCTGATTTTGTTTGAGTCCTCTCTCTTTGCTTCTTGGTGAGCCTGGCTAGAGGTTCATCAATATTGTTTATCTTTTCAAAGATCCAGCTCTTAATTTCATTTATCATTTGTTTTTTTGTTTGTTTGTTTTTTTGTCTCTATGCCGTTTATTTATGCTCTGATCTTTATTATATCCTTCCATCTGCTACTCTGGGCTTTTCTTGTTGCTCTCTTTCTAATTCTTTAAGTTGTAAAGTTAGATGATTTACTACCATTTTTTCTTGTTCTTTGAGGTAGGTCTGTAGAACTATAAACTTCCCTCTCAGGACTGCTTTCATTCTGTCTCATAGATTTTGGATTGTTGTGTTTTTGTTTGTTTGTTTGTTTTTGTTTTTTTAATTTATTTTAATTAATTAATTTATTTATTTAATAAATCTTTATTCAGATTATTACAATTGTTTCTCCTTTCCCCCCATAGTTCCCCTCCACCCAGTTCCCACCCCACCTTCTGCCCTTACCTCCCCCCCTCTGTTCTCATCCATAGGTGTACGATTTTTGTCCAGTTTCTTCCTGCACCCTCCCCATAACCATTTCCCCCCTGAGAATTATCAGTCCAGTCCCTTTCTATGCCCCTGATTCTATTATATTCACCAGATTATTCTATTCCTCAGGTTTTTAATTCACTTGATTTTTAGGTTCACTTGTTGATAGATATGTATTTGTTGTTCAAAATTTTTATCTTTACTTTTTTCTTCTTCCTCTTCTTAAAGAATACCTTTCAGCATTTCATATAATACTGGATTGGTGGTGATGAACTCCTTTAGCTTTTTCTTATCTGTGAAGTTCTTTATCTGATCTTCAATTTTGAATGATAGCTTTGTTGGGTAGAGTAATCTTGGTTGTAGGTCCTTGCTCTTCATCACTTTGTAGATTTCTTGCCACTCCTGTATGGCCTGCATAGTTTCTGTTGAGAAATCAGCTGACAGTTGTATGGGTGCTCCCTTGTAGGTAATTAACTGTTTTTCTCTTGCTGCTTTTAATATTCTCTCTTTGTCTTTTGCTCTTGGCATTTTAATTATGATGTGTCTTGGTGTGGTCCTCTTTGGATTCCTTTTGTTTGGGGTTCTGTGCGCCTCCTGGTCTTTTAAGTCTATTTCTTTCACCAGGTGGGGGAAGTTTTCAGTCATTATTTCTTTGAATAGGTTTTCAGTATCTTGCTCTCTCTCTTCTTCTGGCACCCCCATAATTCTGATGTTGGTATGCTTGAAGTTGTCCCAGAGGCTTCTTACACTATCTTCAACTTTTTGGATTTTTTGTTTCTTTTTGCTTTTTCGGTTGAGTGTTTTTTGCTTCTTTGTATTTCAATTCTTTGACTTGATTCTTGCATTCCTCTAGTCTGTTGTTGGGTCTCTGTATAATATTTTTTATTTCAGTCAGTGTATGTTTAATTTCTAGTTGGTCCTTTTTCATATATTCGAGGGTCTTGTTATACTTATTGGCCTTTTCTAGGATATTCTTGAAAAGCCTTATAACCATGGTTTTGAATTCTATATCCAGTCATTTGTTTTCCTCCATTTCTTTCATTTGTGATCTGTTTCTTTGTCTCTGCATTTTTGTAGCTTCCTGGAGTTGGTAGGGTAGCTTTGTGTGCTAGGTTTCCTATATGGCCCAGTGGGTCGGCCTCCCCAGTTAACCTGAGGTGGACACTCTTGGTGCACCCCTTTGTGGACTGTGTGTACAGCCTTGTTGTAGTTAAGTCTTGATGGTTGTTGGTATCACTGGGAGGAATTGACCTCCAGGCCAGTTGGCTGTGAGGATCAGCTGTGTCTATGTTGGGAGAAGTTCGGTGCTGGAGACAGCCTTATAGGATTAGACTTGCCAAATTGCAAAAGCCTCTGTGCTCAGCTTGGATGGGGCAGAGTTTCAGGGTGGAGCAGACAGTCTTGGCTTCCCATCAGCACTGCCCTTGCACGCGCTCACACGCCTCCAGACTTCTGCCTTTTCCACCTCCTGAGCTTCCCCCCAAGAGTCCAGATTCCCCCCACAAGAGCGTGGGTCCCCAGGGGCTTGCCTGGAACTGGGGTTCAGTACAGTCAGAACTGGGGCTCAGTGCAGTCACAAGCTTCTGACTCCCTTCTGCTAGGGAAGGCCTGTGGCAACCTCGGCAATCTTTGTGCACACTCGCGCACGTGCCTCCAGACCCCTGCCCTCTGGGTCTCCCCCGAGTCTCCTCTGGGTCTCCGAGTGCCTTTCTCTCTACCTGACAGTCCAGACTCCCCCTGTATGAGCCTGGATCCATGGGGTTTCGCCCAGAACTGGGGTTCAGTGGAGTCGGAACTGGGGTTCAGTGCAGTTGGGGGCTTCCTTCCCCCTCCCACCAGAGAAAGTCAGCCAGGCTCTCAGCTGCCCTTCCTCTCTGCGCGCACAAAGACCTTTTGCCATACTTCAACCCTTTGCTGTTCCTCCGATTCTCTGTGAGCTTTTCTCTTTCCTTCTAGCTGTAGAATTTCCACTCAGCCAAATTTCCTGTGGTTCTGGATGGTGTCCGTTCTGTCTTTTAGTTGTAGTTTTGAAATTGTTGTGTGAGGCAGCAGTTTAGGTGCTTACCTATGCCGCCATCTTGGTGTCTCCGGATTGTTGTGTTTCTATGGTAGACACAAATACAAACAAATAAATGAATTAACATAAAGCAGAGTGTCATGTCACTAAGCCATGTATGTGCAGTTATCTTTAAGACAACAAAGTAAGTAAAAAATGGCAGAGAGGAAGGTAAAAGTGGGTATTTTCTTTCCTTCTCTCAGTAATTTTTATATTGTGTTAAAAAGTAATGCTATTTTATAAACTTTCAAAAGTCTTTTATTTTGAATGACCAACATTTCCTTTTAATATCAATTAGGAATATTTTCTCCTAAATTGTAAGTATTTTTAATTAGTTCAGTTTGACAAGTCAGAGTAATTGATGCTCCCAAATGAAAGCGGTACTTTTCTGCTGGGAATGTCAAATCCTTTGGTTTTTTAAGAAGTGAATGCTTTGCCCCTAACTAATTATTTATCCCCAGATCTTCTGAAGAGTATTAAACACTTTTGAATATGACTATGATAATTAAATTTGATTAAATTAAGGAGGTAACTATTTTGTGACTAAGAGTCAGGTTGCAGTCAGGTAGCATATATTGTGAATACTCTGGTCAAAGGTATGGCTCACATCCCACATGGGATGGAGTAAGATGGTATGAGATTTCATCATGCTGCTCAGAAGAGTGTGCAATTTAAAATTTCTAAATTGTTTATTTCTGATATTTTTATTTAATATTTTAGTTTGCTGTTTTTCACAGGTAACTATAACCAAAGAAAACAAAACTGTGGGTAACTGGGGGGATTACTGTATATATATATATATCTGTACATAAAAGCCTAACATGCTAAGTCTCCAACCAACCACTCTACCACTTGCTATGATGCCTAGTGACTACCAGGGGCCAGATGCTCCAAATGGTTTGTTAGCTTACTGCTGGGGTCTGGCGGATCAGGACTGTGTGAGATGGGCCAGGCATGCCCTGGAGCCCTCCCGTGGTCCCTCCTTGGCCAGGCAGCCCCGATAGGCTCTGATGGGGACTGGGAGAGATGAACTGGACACACCCTGGTGCCCTCCAGCAGTCCCTCCCTCCTGGCCTCTAAAATATTTCTTCTAATTAATTTCTTTTCAGTGTGCATAAATTCCTGTATGGGGTGGGGGGGGGCGTGTGTCCCTCAGCCCAGCCTGAACCCTCTCTAATCTGGGATCCCTCTCACAATCCAGGACTGCTGGCCTGCCTGCCTTCCTGATTGACCCTAACTGCTTCTGCCTGTCAATCTGATCACCCCCTAACCACACCCCTGCCAACCTGATTGATGCCTAACTGCTCTCCTGAAGGCCTGGTCCCCCTCAACTGCCCTCCTCTGTAGGCCTGGTCCCCCATAACTGCCCTCCCCTCCAGGCCTGGGTCCCCCCCCCAACTGCCCTCCCTTGCAGGCCTGGTCCCCCTAACTGCCCTCCCCTGCAGGCCTGGTCCTCCCCAACTAACCTCCCCTGCAGTCCTGGGTTCCCCCAACTGTCCTCCCCTGAAGGCCTGGTCCCTCTCAACTGCCCTCCCCTGCTGGTCTTATCACCCACAACTGCCCTCCCCTGCTGGCCATCTTGTGGAGGCCATCTTGTGTCCACATGGGGGCAGCCATCTTTGACCAAATGGGGGTGGCCATCTTGTGTGTTGGAGTGACAGTCAATTTGCATATTACTCTTTTATTAGATAGGAGATATACATATATATATATACATATACACACACACACACACACACACATAATATATATACAGATACAGATACCATATGCATATACACTTATATGAAGAGAGTAAGTTATTAGTTATTGATATGAGAATTATGAAATTTCCACTAGGAATGACTTAAATGCCTTAGCACAAGCAACTTTGTGTGTGGTTCTGGCTCTCAGTACTATAGAGGTCCTTCTAGTCTTGCATCTTTTATTTTAATTCCTAGAATTCTAATAGGGGATTTTAATCTGAGCTAGAAGAGGAATTTTATTAAAAATTAGCTTGGAATATACTCTGTGGATTTAATATTTAAATCTAATATATATAAATCACAGTCATATGACCTCCATGTACAAAATTTCCCAGAAAATATTGTATTTTCAAGGGAGAAGCAGATCATGAATGCATCCTACTTTAGTTAACACACATTCATTCCTTAGAGTACTTCAGAAATGAGAGTGAGATATTACACTGAAAGTAATATTCCTAATTACACTAGTCACTTCGGTGAAAGGATGTGCTTGAGTCTATTAAAAGATACTTGGAAGACATGTTCTCACAATGAAAATTTGTATGTATGCACCCCTATTTATTTTTTTCTTAAGTTAAATCAGATAATAGAAATAAGGTATTGCAACTTTTGCCAGAATATGTTTAAATGGTAGTTGCATGTATGAATAGAGCTCAGTTTTTGTATGTAGGCTAAATTTGTAATGACTATTATATGCATAAGTGGAGAAGTCAAGTAGGCATAGGATAGGCGAACCTGGAGGTCAAGAGAGAAAGAACAAGGTTGAATACACAAATCCAGGACTTAGCATTTAGGTAATATTTAACTCATCAAACTGCATGAAATAGTCTAGAGAGTGAGGGTAGATAATAATAAATAATCATGCTGAAGGACTGAGCCCAGGAACGCTCCTAAATTTAGGGATTAGAGTGGTATTCAGGAATCCAGGTTAAAAAATAATTTATTGAAAAAATAGAGTTATCGACACACTGTATGAGTTGCTTTTAAAGAGCTAAATGAAATTAATGCAATTTGACCATTGAAATTGCCAACATGAATGTCATTAATGACATTTAAAAGGGATTTTTAGCAGTTTGCGGGTAAAAACTAGTTTATGAAGAGAGCAATTATATACTACACTTTCAAGAAACTTTTCTATAAAAAAAAAATAGAGTATTAGCTAGATGGAAAAATGGGACCAAAAGTGAATAGGAATTTTTTTAAGAAGGAAAAAATAATTTATTATATACTGGTATGTCTAATACGGAACAGGAGAGAATTATTAGTACAGGACAGAGAGGGAGAATTAATGTAATAATGTCCTTGAGTATGTGCAAGGGAGTGAGATATAAAAGCAGGGAGAGGGGTTGGCCTTTGCTAAGAACATGATATTTATTATTATTGTTTAAGCATGAAGAGTAAATTAGTAAATAATAAGGTTTTTTTTTGCTATTATAGCAATTCAATAAATAAAAACTAAAAGTACTTTATATTCCTCATCACAAGGTTAAAAATATCTCTGGGCACTGAAAGTTTTGGATAGATTTTTCCTACTCTGCCATTTCACCTGTTCTTTATGGGGCTTGTGGGGAGAATAAACCAAATTAATTGAGATTCCACTGCTCTTCCTCATTGATTATATTTCATGGCCCTTCTTTAGATGCAAAGTTTATGACATAGTCTTTCTATATGGTTTACTTATTCTTTCACTAATGCTATATTTCTCCTCCTGTAACAATAATTCAATTTTTTTACTTTATTTGAAATTCTCAACTTGTAAAGCTTTCTGTAAATTATAGCTCTCACCTTCTCCTTTTCCTCCATATTGTATCATTTTCATAGTATAGTTAATGCACCAATTACTCATCCTCTTCCCATGCTATATAGTCTAAAGTAAAGTTGAATTGTATAGAAGTTTCTCTATGGGTTTTAAGCATACATTTATCAAGCAACGTAGTATTTCTGTGATCTCCTAAATGTCAAGGGGAACCAGAAAATTTAAAGTAAAAACATGGATCACTTTCAAAATATTTTCATTGGATCACTTTAAAAAATATTTTCATTTTAAAGTATACCCTCTATCAGGCTATTTTCTGTGTAAACATTTCTTAGCTGTGTATTTTATTGATCCCTACTTATGCACTAGATTACTTTCTAAGTGTTTTCTAAAATACTATTCAAATCTCATAGACAGTTCTATGAATTAAGTAGCAGGTACCATTATTAACCCCTTACACTACGTATAGAAATTACAGAGTAGAGAGCCTAAGCAAATTACTCAAGTTCACATGCATAACTAGGCAATTAGTAAAGCCCAGGTTGATATTCAGAATTCTCTCAGACTTCCAAATGCAAACTTTTTTCTTTTTTTTTTTTTAGTCAGTTAAAAAATTAAATTTATTGAGGTGACATTGGTTAATAAAAGTATTTAAGTTTCAAGTGTACAGATCTATGTTACATCATCTGTATATTACATTGTATGCGCACCACCCAAAGTCAATCTTATTCTTCATTGTGAGATCTTGAGAATATATGGATTCTATTAGAAAACCTATATGGATAGGGATGTTTTCCTCTAGATCTGATCTAGTTTATATCTAGTTTTAAAATATTACATATATACTTTTTATTTGATAAATTTCATTTTAATTTAAAAGGTGTGTTTTTTAAATTTTTTTTTAATTTTATCCCTTTAGTTGCTTTATATAATATCTTATTATTATGCATTCTAGCATCAAAATGAAGCCAGAAAAGTATATTTCTTAAAAATAATACAAGTTGAGTCCATTCAATCACATCTTTTTATTGTTAGGTTGATACATTTTTCTCTTTTCCAAACCATTAAAATCAACTTTTATTTAAAATTACATATTTTGATCCATAAAGCAAAAAAACAACAACACCCAACAATATAAATAATTAAGAATTATTCTCAATGATACTTATTTCAATTTTTCATTTGAAACAGTTTTGTTGTCTTTAAATTAATTTACAGTATCTGATAGTTGCCTCTAATAGTTTTCTAATAGTTTGAAAACAGGATAGAGAGATAGATATGTTCTTACATATATAAAAATAATTACATTGAAATACATTTTATTCATTTACTGGAGGCCCAGTGCATGAAATTCGTGCATGGAGGGGCTGTCCCTCAGCCTTGCCTACACCCTCTCGTAATCTGGGACTCCTCAGTTAGGCCGGCAATCAGGGCCTATTGGGGCTTTCCTTCCCCTAGCTGCCGACAGCTGGCCTTACCCCCACCGCTGCCACTGCTTGCCATCTGTGAGGCACTGCTCCTCCTCCCCCACCACTGGTCGCCTCCCTCTGTAGACGACAGGTGTGGGGTGTGATCGCTTGGCTGGCCTGGGGCTCCCTCTGCAGGGCAATCGCTGGCCAGCCCCACATACTCGACACAGCATCACTGGCCCGTGGCCTGGGCCTCCCTCTGTGGGGCAATCAATCATGGGACCCCCAGATTGATTGCCCCGCAGAGGGAGGCCCTGCTCACCCGCCACAGCTCCGCCAGCCAGGTAGCCTGGGCCTCCTTCTTTAGGGCGATAGCAGACCCGTCCCCCCCACCCCCCGCCTCCTGATCGATTGCCCCCCTGGCCGGTGGCCTAGGCTTCCCTCTTTGGGGCGATCAATGGCAGAGCCCCCCCATTGATCGCCCCATAGAGGGTGGCCTGGGCCTCCTTCTGTAGGGTGATCATGGGGCAATGGCAGGGCCCCCCGAACCAATCGAATCGAACCCGTCTTGGCTGACCTGGCACCAGTGCATGTCATAGCATGATCATCCGGACAGTCATTCTGCTGTTCGGTCATTTGGCCTATTTACATATTATGCTTTTATTATTATAGATAGTTAAACTGAATAAGAAAGCTTGAATGATTTAAAAATGTTTTTTCTTCTTTGTGGTGCTATAAAAGTAGAACAAAATCTAAAATGGCATGATATAACACATTCAGACTTTTGGGCTATCACTATGAATGTTTGTAGAATGACAGATTTTTCCTGCATCAGTGCATAAGATATATCACAATATCTTTATTTTCTCACCCAATTATTTAAGACCTAAGGCATGATCATAAATATTAGGGTTTTTTAATGACAACATAATTTTAAGTAAATGAATAAAATATTAATACATAATATAGAAAAATAAAATTATTGCAACATTTTCTAATTCAATAGTCAAATATGATTCTGATACCGAGTTCTATTTAATTCAGATACAAACAGAAAGTTTTAAAAATCTATAACTTAACAATTAACTGTCAATTTGTTTAAAAAATATGTGTACACAAATGTTAATAATACTTCTAAAACTAAATGCAAAATGGGCTCAGTAGGCTACTGATAACCCCTGCATAGACTCTGGGCATTTCATGACATTGCTATTTTAATACAGCAAATTATAATGAAATATAGTTCTTGTGCCTAGATTTTACAATACGTGGACACACACCACATACATAAACACATATATGTACACACAATATGTAAAATTATTTTTAGAGATAAGAAAATATCCTGTATACATGATTCTTAAAATTCTAATGTATATCATTTTTAGTGTATAAATAGAAATTTAAACCCAATTAAGAAATAGGAAAATTTACTCTGAGTTTTACTAAGGTATCAGAAATGTATAGCTTTTCTTAGGAAAATAAATCTGTTCATTATAATAATACTTATATCCATATTTTGTCTGCACTTCTATGAATGCACAGATATTTCATGGTATAGACTTTGAATATTTGGATTCAAAGACTGAGAGCATCACTTTGGGACTGGGATACAGACTCTAAAGAAAGTGGAAAGAATACTGGTAGATATAATTTAAGACAAGTATAGACAGCGTTAGTAGTTCTGTTCTTGCACACGGCATTAGATGAAACCTCTTCTCCCCCAGCAAAATTCAAGGAATAGAGAGCATGTGGGGTTTCAACATGGAAAACAACATAAGGGCATAAACTTTTCAATATAAAAACTCAAACAATATAAGAATAGAATTAAATGGCATTATTAATAATGAATCAGTCAAAATAAAGGAATAGAATTTTACTAAGAGAAAAGTAATGCAAGAAAATCACAGATATATATGATCAGATTGCACATTGGTCTAATTCCTTTATTCACTCTTGAATTTGAAGTTCCTTCCACTAAAGGGACAGAGTTAGTATTCCTATTCCTTGATTCCCAGGCAGTTTTAAGCTTAGGTTTGAAAGTGCCTTGCATGTTTCTACTTTCTTGGGTTTCTTGCCCTCACCGTGAGAAAAACATGTCTCATGTCCCACTACTTTCAGAAGCAGGAAAAGACTATCCAATCAAGATCAAGAAACCACTAGCCAACTCTGAAGTATAAGCTAAAATAAACACTTATTATTGTATTCAATTCAGTTGTTATAAACTATTAGTGCAAAAGGTAATAATACAGATTAAAATGCTAAATGATATTAGATAGAGGATAATAAATATTAAGGAAAATCTTATTGACTAGTGGCCCAGTGCAGGATTCCTGCACATTGAAAGGAAATTAATTTGAAGAAATATTTTAATATCACTATTTGCCTTTTCTCTATAATAGAAATGTCAACCAAATTCATGATCAACAGTGACAGATGGAAACACAAGCCTGTGATTGGCGCCAGTGAGAGCTCTATATGTATCATGCATGCTTGAGTTAATTTAGCCTTTTATAGATATAGAATAAACTTGCTTAATTAGACCTGCTATCTGATGTAGCTAAACTTTTTTCAGTCCAGTGAAGTACCCCAACTTATCTTTCAGGTAATTATCAGAAACACAGCAGTAAATATTAACATGAAGCAGATTATTATTGCAGATCATGCAGGGAGAGCAAAAGGTAAAATATTTAACTGCAGCAGTGTTTGACTATATTCTGTGCAGTGAGAAAACCTGAAGTCATTTTCAAGGTTCACCATTGCTTACTTCTTTTTCAGTCAGGTCAAATTTCTAAACTTTCTAAATCTCCGTTTTCCAGCTAATGAAAAGAAAATAGGATTCCACTGAGTCTCCTATTTACCTATTCCAGGACTCTGTGAGGATCAAATGAGATGAGGCATGGGAAAACGCTTCACAAACGTTTGGTTACTGTGTAAAATGTTTGCACCTGGCTATAAAGCAAGTCATGTTCCTAGGCTGAAGAAACTTCAAGGAGGCTAGTCATCACTAGGGAGAGGAAGCCGGGCATTGCTATGTGACACCATTACCAGGCGCCCACAGCGACCCTTTCCTGGCTGGACTGGCTTCTGGGCCGTATTTTGTGCCATGGGGTCTCGGCAGAGTCAGCTGCGATTTGGTGGGCTGTTGCTCTGGGGTGGTGGCAGGGCCTGTGTCCCACTTGGGAGAAGCCAAATATTGCTTTGTAGGAGCCAGGTCTGCAGTGCCAGTGCACATCACAGCAGTTCCTGCATTGAGTGTCTGCTCCCTGGTGTTCAGAGCGTGTCACAGAGACCAGTAGGATGGTTAGACACTTAGCATATTAGCCTTTTATATATATACCAGAGGCCCAGTGCACAAAATTCGTGTACGGGGGGGGGAAGGGAGTCCCTCAGTTCAGCCTGCACCCTCTACAATCCAAGACCCTTCGAGGGATGTCTGACTGCTGGCAAGGAAGGGCAATAAGGGGTGGACATCCCTCTCGCAATCTGGGACCGTTGGCTCCTAACTGCTCACCTGCCTGCCTGCCCGATCACCCCTAGCAGCTCTGCCTGCCTGCTGACGCCCCTAAACACTCTGCCTGCCTGCCTGATTGCCCCTAACCAACTCTGCCTGCCTGCCTCATCGCCCCTAACCTCTCTGTCTGCCAGCCTGATCAACTCTAACCTTTCTGCCTGCCTGCCTCATCACCCCTAACTGCCCTCCTCTACTGTCCCGGGTGTCCCTAACTGCCCTCCCCTGCCAGCCTGGTCACCCCTATCTGCCTCTGCCTTGGCCCTGCCACCATGGCTTTTCCGGAGGGATGTCTGGAAGATGTCCAGTCTATTTAGCATATTACCCTTTTATTAGTATACTAGAGGCCTGATGCACGAAATTCGTGCAAGGGGAGTGTTCCCTCAGCCCAGCCTGCACCATCTCCAATCCGGGATCCCTTGGGGGATATCCGACTGCTGGTTTAGGCCCAATCTGGGATTTGGTCCTAAACCGGCAGTTCAACATCCCTCTGAAAGTCCTGGGCCACAGGCTCTTAATCACTCACCTGCCTGCCTGCCTGGTCACCCCTAATTGCCCCCTGCCAGCCTGATCACTCCTCACTGCCTTTGTGTGCTAGCCTGATCACCCCTAACTGGGCCCCTGCCAGCCTGGTCGCCCCTAACTGCTCCCCCCGCTGCTGTCCAGATAACCCCCAACTGCACCCTCCCTGTTGGCCTTGTAGCTCCTAACTGCCCCTCCCCCTGGCCTGGTCACCCCTTACTGCCCCCCCTGCCGGCCTCATCGACCCCAACTGTCCTCCCCTGCTGGCCTTATCACCCCTAACTGCCCTCCCCTGCCAGCCTGGTCAACCCTAACTGCCTCTGCCTCAGCCCCACCACCATGGCTTTGTCTGGAAGGATGTCCAGAAGATGTCTGGTATAATTAGCATATTACCCTTTTATTAGTATACTAGAGGCTCGGTGAATGAAATTTGTGCACACTGGGGGGGGGGGGGGAGCTCCCCTCAGGCCAGCCTGCACCCTCTCCAATCTGGGATCCCTAACTCCTAATCACTCACCTTCCTGCCTGGTTGCCTCTAACTGCCCCCCCCCCCCCGCCAGTCTGATCACCCCTCTCTGCATCTGTGTGCCGGCCTGATTGCCCCTAACTGTTTCCCCCTGCTGGCCTGGTCACCCCTCACTGCCCCCTTGCCGGCCTGGTCGCCCCAATCAGACTGCTTGTTCAGTTGTTTTGTTATCCCTCACTAACCCCCCCACCGGCTTGGTTGTAGGCAGCCATATTGTGAGTGTGTGACAGTCAATTTGCATATTACCTCTTTATTATATAGGACTAGAGGCCCAGCCTGAAACCTCTAAAAAACCAGGACTCCTTGAGGGATGTCCGACTGCCAGTTTAGGCCTGATTCCCGGAATCAGGCCTAAACTGGCAGTCGGACATCCCTCTCACAATCCTGGACCTCTGACTCCTAATCACTCACCTGCCTGCCTTCCTGGTCACCCCTAACTGCACCCCCTGCTGGCCTGATCACCCTTCACTTCCTCTGCTTACCAGCCTGATTGCCCCTAACTGCCCCCACCCCCGCTGGCCTGGTCACCCCTTACTGCCCCCCCTGCCAGCCTGGTCTCCTCCAACTGCCCCCCTCTGCCAGCCTGGTCCTCCCCAACTGCCCCCCTCTGCTGGCCTGGTCACCCCTAACTATCCCTTGCTGGCCTGGTCATCCCCAACTCCCCCCCGCCACTGGCCTAGTAGCCCCTCACTGCCCCCCCCTGCCAGCCTAATTGCCCCCAACTGCCCCTCCTTCCATCCTGGTCACCCCCAACTGCATCTCCTGCCAGCCTGGTCACCTCTAACTGCCTCCCCACCAGCCTGGTCATCCCACAAAGCCTGCTGTTCAATCATTTGGTCGTCCCTCACTAACCCTCCTGCCGGCCTGGTCGCCCCATGCAGCCTTCTTGTTCAGTCATTTGGTCATCTCTCACTAACCCCCCTGCTGGCCTGGTCGTAGGCAGCCACCTTGTGAGGGTGTGACAGTCAATTTGCATATTACCTCTTTATTAATTTCCTTAGTGCATGAAATTCATGCATGGGGGGGTGGTCCCCTCAGCCCAGCCTGCACCCTCTCCAATCCAGGATCCCTCGGGGGATGTCTGACTGCTGGTATAGGCCTGATATAACATAATCAGAATACATAAATTGGACAGCATGATAAATATAATAGAAATAATTTCCAACGTTAAAATATAAGAATATGATCCACAAATGAAGTTTGTAATGAATGTAAATAGTATATATGTGGATGTATATAATAATAAAAATAATAAATAAAGATATGAGATGAAAGGAGATCAGAAAAAGTCTGAGAGGCCTATATCAAGTTAACCATAAGTATTATAAAAATATATTTGGTATGGAATGTTCAACAACATGGCCTTATTAGCTAAATTGTTTGGATTCAAGAAAGAAGAAAATGTTTTTTAGTCATCCAGGAAAAACTGATACAAATGATTTAAAAAGAGGGAAACAACGCCGGTATTAAAGTTTTTGAAAGCCCCTTGAGTTCCAGAAACCACAGATCAACAATTATCAATTATCTACCTGACAGTGGAACATTATTTATAAAATATGATTATCATTATGTTCATGACTATGTTATCTCTATTCCCAACCTAAGAGTGAGCTTTAAAAAATATATTTATAAAGTTTAAAATGCTTCTTTAAAACATTTAGTAAAATTTTAATGTCACTTCATCTATTATCTTTCATTACATTTAAGTAACATTTGTCTTAAATTGCACTTCATAAAAAGTATTTTTTGCTTTATAACTTGATCTAGGGTATTGTTGTATGGGAGTATACCTATAAAAGTTCATTTTTCTGTATACTTAAGATTTTGTACTTCATTGTATGCAAATTTTCCTTAGTAATTTTTAAAAAACTTATTCTACCTTTTTGAAATATTTATCCTAAATATTTATTTATTTAATGTTTATAGTGTTAATTCTGAGTTGATAATTGTTAATTCTTAGTAGATAGATTTAGTTTATCTTTTATATTTTTCAGTTTTGTATATTTCTTAAATTCTTCACAATAAACATGTATTTTACACAACTATACAGTATTTTTTATATCAAATATAGACATAATGATAATTTAAACTGAGAATACAACAATAAAAGTTATAAGAAATACATATTAGGGCCCTAACCTCTTTGGCTTAGTGGATAGAGCGTTGGCCTGTGGACTCAAGGGTCCCAGGTTCGATTCCAGTCAAGGGCATGTACCTTGGTTGCGGGCAATTCCTGGTAGGGGGTGTGCAGGAGGCAGCTGATTGATGTTTCTCTCTCATCGATGCTTCTAACTCTCTCTTCCTCTCTGTAAAAAATCAATACAATAAATCTAAAAAAAACTGAAATACGTATTAGGGAATATCAAACAAAATAGATGATCATAAGTCAACGAGGAAAGACAGATGAGACAGTAATATTTGTAAGAAAATGTGGAAGATGGTTAAGAATTTTATAAATAGGAATGTTATGGAGAACCTCTGAGTGAAGAGAATTATAGCATTTGTGAATTCTTTAACAGAACAAAAATAGATTTGGGGAACATAGTGTGTTAAAAATTTTGTGGTGGGTAAACAGAGATATATAATATTTTCTACCCTGAAACTCTATTTACCATAGTTAATAAAGACTTGGGATTTTGGTTTAGAGATGCCAAGAGTAAAGGAAGTTACTGATATCCTTTAAAAACAATAAAAGTACCTTCATGTGCAAAAGGGAGCACAGTGGTAGACTGCCCAGATGCTGCCTTATTTTACCAGTGGCTTTAAGTGTCAGCTGCTGACAGCTTGCAGGTCAAATTTCCCTTGTCCTTTTGCTTCAACGCAGGAAAATCTTCACAGGTACAGGTTCTGACAATTTTTCTCCAATAAACCTCTTGCATGCAATATCTTTTCCATGGCATGTTCCCTGAGGAGCCTGGCCTGTGAGAGTTGGTACCTAATCTTGCAGCTGAATAACCAATTATCTAGGTTGCAATGTGGGCCCTGTACGCCATGGCAGCTTGTGCAATTACAGTTCCCCACATGCTGTCCTGGTTCAATTGTTAAAGCTGTTAAGAGAAAGAGAACGAAAGCCTAAGAATGACTAATCACCAACTGAAAGTGACAGGGAAAGCCAGAGAGCCTTCTTGAGAAGACAACCATTCCCTGAATCCAGAGGACAAAAACAGATGGAAATCAGTCCAATGACAGAAGCCACCCAAAGAAAAAGTGCCAATTAATGGTTCAGTTTCTAGAAGTGAGACAGTTCTCAAATCTGGATTCCATTTATTAAGGGAGAACCTATTTTTTCAAGATAGTCTATAATACAAATGTTTATTATAAAAAAACCACACACATAAAAAGGCTAAATACATCAATATAAGGTGAATGATTGTACATCAGGTCAATTACTCTGACCAGGGAATAACCAGGTTTTTTTGTTTTTGTTTTTGTTTTTGTTTTGAAGAGCAATAGTGTCACATGTGAGATCTCGATTCAGGTGTGCCTTCACCATTTGGGCTGCTATGACAAAATACCACAAACTATAATTTATTAGAAATAGGAATATATTTCTCAGAGTCTGAGATCAGGAGGCCACACAGCTGGATGAGGACCCTCTTCTGGTTGGCATACTTCCTGTCTCCTCACAAGGCAGAGGGGCAAGGGGACTCTATCCTGTTTCTTTTCCAAGGGCATTAATGTCAGCATTCACGAAGGTTCCCCCCTCATGACCTCCTCTAATACCGTCGCATTGGGCACTAGGATTCCAACATTAAAATTTAATCCATAGCAACATGCCTCGGAGGGCCCTACTCTATATGACTTATGTTTGCCTTAATGATAGCAGTAATAAAACTATCACTCAGAAACTTGGTACAAGTTGCCAAAGAGATGGTAGAAAAGAAATCCTAAGAGAAACTGACCATGGGATGTTATACTGGGAATAGGCAAACTAAAAATTCAGGCTTTGTCACAGTTTCAGAAGAGCTGTAGCACCAACCTTTTCATACCGGGGTTTCTAAGTTTCAGTTTTAGATAAATGATAACTGCTACTTTAATTAGAGCTAAAGAAAAAGCAACTATTATGTTTAGTGCCTGGACTCTATGTATAATGTTTAATACAATGTTTGAGGTCAAATGGATTAAACATATGCTTACCTTGTCTCATCTCTTCTTCAGTGCATTTCACTCTTAACTTTTTGTTTTAACTTTTATTTTAAATTTGAAGTTCATCTTTCATTAGTAGTTTTTCAAAAGTTGTTCATCAGTAACAATTAATATGAGTAGCTTTTAATCTTAGTGTCTTTATTTCATCCTCATTTTTAATAATAATTTAACCTGTGTATAGAATTCTACATTGGCAATAATTTATCTTAAAACATTTTAAAATAACATCTCATTGGGACATATGGTTAACACTATACTTAACCTATTAATAAATCATCAAACTATTTTCTCAAGTAGCTGCATCATTTTACATTTCCACCAGTAGTATATGAGGGTTCAAATCCTTCAACCTCTTGTTTTCTTTTCATTGTTGACATATAAGGATTCTTTATATATTCTGGTTATAACTTCCTTATGAGATATAGGACAAACATTTCCTCACAGTCTGCAGTTTGTCCTTTCACTTTTCTGTCCTTTAAAAACAACATATTTTAATTTGGATGAAGTTAGATTGATATATTTTAAATATTTACTCACTTATGCTTTTGGTGTTATCTATAATAATAAAAGTGTAATATGCTAATTAGACTGGACAGCCAAATGACCTTCTGGATGTCATTCCGGATATCCTTCCGAACGACCTCCCTGACGAAGTCGCAGCTTTGGGGGCCGAGGCAGAGTCATTTAAGAGTGATTACACAGGCAGGCAGATTGGTTAAGGGAGATCAGGCAGGCAGGCGAGTGGTTAGGAGCCAGTGGTCCTGGGTTGCGAGAGGGATGTCTGACTGACAGTTTAGGCCCAACCCTACATCTCTTGAGGGGTCCCAGATTGAGAGAGGATGCAGACAGGGCTGAGGGACACTCTGTTCCCTCCCCGCCAGTGCACGAATTTCATGTACCGGGCTTCTAGTATCTAATAAAAAGCATCTAACCTAAGGTGGTGAAGTCTTATTTTTATGTTTTCCTTTACGTTAAGGCTTATTTTCTATTTTACAGTCATTTTAGTATATGGCATTAGCAGGATTCCAATTAAATTTTTTTACAACCAATTGTCCCAACATTTCAACATTAGTTGAAAAGATTATATTTATTCCTCAATGTTATATTTTGGCATTATTGATAAAATCAATTTACCACAAATGTAAGAGCTTGTTTTTGAACTCTCAATTTTATTCCATTAATTTATATGTTTATTGGTAGATTTGTTTAGTAATTTAATATGTTTGATACTACTATAAATGAAAATGTTTTCTTAATTTTATTTTTAAAATGTTCATTGCCAATATATAGAAAACAATTGATATTTATATATTGACAGTGTGACTGAACTTTGTGACCTTGTTCCCCAATTCTGTAAGTTTTTTGTGTGTGGATTCCTTAGACTTTTCTACATACATATTTATATTACCTACAAATAGACATAGATTTATTTATTTCAAATTTAGAGGGCTTTTATTTCTTTATCTATCCTAGTTGCTTTGGTTAGTATTTCAGTACAATGTTTAATCAAAATAGCAATAATAGGCATCCCTGATATTTAGGGGGAAAATCTTCATTTTATCACTATTAAAATAATTTTAGTTATGGCTTTTGAATTCCTTTGTATTCCTAGTTTATTGATTTTTTTTCATGAAATTTTGTTTGGTGTGGTCAAATGTTTTTCCTGCATGCATTAAAGAATCATGGAGTTGCTCTTACTCTATTAACATGGTACATCACATTGATTGATTTTCAGGTATTAAACTAACCTTGTATCCTGGAATACAGACAGATTGGTCATGGTATATAATCATTTTTATATGTTGCTAGATTTGCTTTGCTGGTAATTTATCAAGGATTGATTTTCAAATATGTTCATAAGTGATATTTTATTTGTAGTTTTATTTTCTTGTGACATTTTTATCTGGCTTTGGTACCAGGGTAAGGCTGACCTCATAGAATAAGAAAGTATTCTCTCCTGTTCTAACTTTACTTGAAAATGTTTGAGAAAGATATGTCTGTATAAATCATGTTATATAATTTACCAAAAAAAAAAAAAATGACCCTAGGCTTTTCTTCATGGAAGTTTTAAAATTATTAATTCGTTTTCTTTACTAGCTACTGGTCTACCCTAATATGTATTTCTTCATGAGTCAGATTTAGTAGTTTATGTCCTTTTATAAATGTGTTCATTAAATTACAAAATAATCTCACTTGGTGTCATAAAATTCTTATGTTCTACTTTGAAACTAAAATTAGACCACTCTTGAAAGAAAGTGAATTTTCATCAAGGATTGCTGTTGTTGGTTGCTGTTTTTTCTGTTATTAAAATGGTTGTTGTTATTCCTGCTGCTCTTTACTTGTTTTGTGACTTTCTGTACTAATTTTGTAAAATCTGCACTTTTTGTCACCTGTGGCTAGTAAAGTCTGTGTTCAACTAATGATTGATCAGGGATTTCCTTGAATGCTTTGAATCTATGCCTCCCACCCTTTGCCAAGGGGTTCTGGGTATGTATTGGGGCTCACTTCGATGTTCTGGCAGTTTCCAAGTCTCCCTTATCTCCTCATTTTCTGCTTGTACAGAACCTCAAGGTCTGTCAGATGAGAGAATAGGGCCTACTAAAGTCTTTCTGGACCTGTACACAATCCAGTTTATGTGACTTTTGATATTCCCAGAAATATGTCAGAGCTTTTCAAAGCTCCATGTTAACATAGTCTTCAGATTTTTTTCTTTATAATTTTTGGCTAGCCTCTTGAGCAGCACACCTGGTAATGCTACCTTAGGCTGCTGTAGTGTTTAACCATAGCTGCTGATTATTTTATGAATGTCCCTATAGATAGGAATTTTCCCACTAGAAAATAAGTCAGATTTAATAAAGAACAAGATCTGTTAATTGGACTATTTTGGGGAGCTTCCTGACAAGTGAAAAATAATATTTGAACAATTCAGTTAAAGTTCCAAAGCCATTCCTACATCCCCAGTGGTGCTAGGTTGCTGGTTTCTAAGAATACCATGTAACTCATGGCAAAAGTGGGAAAGAGAGCAAGTTAAAATATCACAAAACTTGCTGTAATTACTGAACAGTAGTGAAATTGCTGTTATTATTGAGTTCCAGCCACTTATTGAATAAACGATCCTCAGATTATTGTAAGCATTTGGTTAATTCACTGATTTCTAGTAGAGTTGGATTTTACTATATCTCCCAGGTTCTTACCACTTCTATGGAGGACAAATGTTTTGCTGGTCCTTACTCTGATAATTCAGAAATATTCTTCTTTGTTGGATCTTTTGAGATTTATAACAATAAATATGTTATCTATGACTTTTAAATTATCAATAGATAATGAAATTATAAATGTGTCAGTTAATGAAGAAAAAGTTTCAGAATGGCCATTTAAGCATTTCATAGATGCTATTAGGCTAAACCCTCACAATATTGGAATGAAGATTATCCAAATTAATATTAAATTAATAAAGTGAAACTACATGGCATAAAGGAACAAGAAGGTCTAGAAAAATCATTGTTGGCTACTGATTTAAAAAATATATTTTTATTAATTTCAGAGAGGAAGGGAGGGGGAGAGAGAGCTAGAAACATCAATGATGAGAGAAGAGAATCATTAATCGACTGCCTCCTGAATGCCCCTATCGGGAATCAAGCCAGCATTCTGGACATGTGCCCTGGCCAGGATTGAACCATGACCTCCTGGATCACAGGTCAATGCTCAATCACTAAGGCATATGGGCTGAGCCTGGTTTTTTAAGAAATATAAATTAATTTTAGGGTTGACCAAGAGAGTTTTATCCATAAGTGAAGAAAATATATTAATCTTGATAAAAATTCTTTTTTATTGTTTAAAGTATTACATATGTCTCCTTTTCCCCCAATTAACCCCCCCAATAAACATTCTTATATATTGAACTAGAGGCCTGGTGCACAAATTTGTGCACAGCTGGGGTCTGGCCAGCTTACCTCAGTGGCGGCTGATCAGGGCCATGCTGGCCGGTGGGGGAGAGCCAAGGGAGGTTGGCCAGCCAGCCCAGCCCCTGATTGGGGTGGGGGGACAATCAGGGTCTGGGATGGCCAGGGGGAGGGGCCGTGGGTGGTTGGTTGGCTAGCCTTGCCCCCAATTGGGGTTGAGGGGGCAACTGGGGGCAACTGTGGGGAAGGGCCATGGTCAGGGGGATGTGGCATGGGTGGGTAGCCAGCTGGCCCTGCCACTGATCAGGGTGGAGGGCACAATTGGGTGCTAGGCCAGCCGGGGGGAGGGGCCACTCCCCATTAGGCAGGTTTGCTGGCCACAGTGCGCATCATACTGAGTGGTCATTCAGGCATTCTGGTCACTTGGCATTTATATATGTAGATTTGTTACATATTTTTTCCCAGCACATTCATGCAAAGCTTTAATGATCAATTAATTAAGCACATGTTTATATCATCATAGTAAAGTGCAAAGCATTTAATCTTAAAGGAACTGATACTTTTTTTTTGCTATTTCTTATACCTATGTTGTTATTTTGCATTATTTGCAACTACTGATGGAGAGTTGGTGAAATAATATTACATTATAACATTTTCTTTATTTTAATTTCTTTATTGATTAAGGTATTACATATGTGTCCTTATTCCCCCATTACCCCTCGCCTCACATTCATGACTCCATCCCCCTGTTGTCTGTGTCCATTGATTAGGCTTATATGCATGCATATAAGTCCTTTGGTTGATCTCTACCCCTTTCCCCCACCCTCCCCTACCTTCCCTGAGGTTTGATGTTCTGATTGATGTTTCTCTGTGTCTGGATCTATTTTTGTTCATCAGTTTATGTTGTTCATTATGTTCCACAAATGAGTGAGATCATGTGATATTTATCTTTTCTGCCTGGCTTATTTCCCTTAGCATAATGCTTTCCATTTCCATCCATGTTGTCGCAAATGGTAAGAACTCCTTCTTTTTTACCGCAGTGTAGTATTCCATTGTGTAGATGTTCCACAGTTTTCTAATCCACTCATCTGCTGATGGGCACTTAGGCTGTTTTCAAATCTAAGCTATGGTGAATTGTGCTGCTATGAACATAGGGGTGCATATATCCTTTCTGATTCTTGCTTTTAGTTTCTTGGAATACATTCCTAGAAGTGAGATCACTGGGTCAAATGGGAGTTCCATTTTTAGTTTTTTGAGGAAACTCCATACTGTTTTCCACAGTGGCTGCACCAGTCTGCGTTCCCACCAGCAGTGCACAAGGGTTCCTTTTTCTCCACATCCTCTCCAGCACATATCATTTGTTGATTTGTTGATAATAGCCATTCTGACAGGTGTCAGATGGTACCACATTGTTGTTTTGATTTGCATGAGTGACTTTGAGCATGTTTTCATATGTCTCTTGGCCTTCCTTCTGTCTTCTTTCGAAAAGATTCTATTTAGATCAGTTGCCCATTTTTTGATTGGGTTGTTTATCTTCTTTTGTAAGCTGCATGAGTTCCCTATAAATGTTGGAGATTAACCCCTTATCGTTGATATCATTGGCAAATATGTTCTCCCATGCAGTGGGCTTTCTTGCGTTTTTATTGATGGTCTCCTTTGCTCTGCAAATGTTTTTTATTTTGATGTAGTCCCATTTGTTTATTTTCTCCTTAGTTTCCATTGCCCTAGGAGCAGTATCGGTGAAGAAATTGCTTCGGCATATGTCAGAGATTTTTCTGGCAGTGGATACCTCTAGTATTTTTGTTTTCTCATCTCATGTTTAAGTCCTTGATCGATTTTGAGTTTATTTTTGTGTATGGTGTAAGTTGGTGGTCTAGTTTTATTTTTTTGCTTGTATCTGTCCAATTTTCCCAACACCATTTGTTGAAGAGACTGTCTTGATTCCATTGTATGTTCATGCCTCCTGTGTCAAATATTACTTGAGCATAGTGGTTTGGATTGATTTCTGGGTCTCTATTCTATTCCATTGATCTATATGTCTGTTCCTGTGCCAGTACCATGCTGTTTTGAGAACAGTGGCTTTGTAATACAGCTTGAAATCTGGTATTGAGATCCCACCTACTTTGTTCTTCTTTTTCAGGATTGCTATGGCTATTTGGGGTCCATTTTTATTCCAGATGAATTTTTGGAGAGTTCTTTCTAAGTCTGTGAAATATGCCATTGGTATTTAAATGTGTAGTGCATTGAATCTATAGATTGCTTTGGGTGGTATGGACATTTTAATGATGTTGATTCTACCAATCCATGAACATGGTATGTTCTTCCATCTGTTTACATCTTCCTCTATCTCTTTTTTCAGTGTCCTGTAGTTTTCTGCCTATAGGTCTTTTACCTCCTTAGTTAAGTTTATTCCTAAGTATCTTAATTTTTTTGGTGTGATGATAAATGGGATTGCTTTTTTAGTCTCTCTTTCTGTAAGTTCACTATAGGTGTATAGAAATGCCATAGGTTTCTTGGAGTTAATTTTGTATCCTGCTACATTGCCAAATTCATTTATTAATTCTATTCGTTTTTTTATGGAGTCTTTCGGGATTTTATCATGTCTTTGCAACATCATGCAAATAAGGACAGCTTTACTTCTTCTTTGCCAGTTTGGATGCCTTTTATTTCTTATTCTTGTCTAATTGCAATGGCTAATACTTCCAGTACTATGTCAAACAGGAGTGGTGAGAGTGGGCATCCCTGTCTTATTCCTGTTCTCTGGGGAAATGGACTTAGTTTTTGCCCATTGAGTATGATGTTAGTTGTGGGTTTATCATATATAGCTTTTATTTTGTTGTGGTATGATCCTTCTGTTCAAATCTTGTTGAGAGTTTTTATCAAGATTTTGTCAAATGCTTTTCTGCATCAATTGATATGACTATGTGATTTTTCTCTCTCAATTTGTTTATGTGATGTATCACGGTTATTGATTTGCGAATATTGTACCATCCTTGCATGCCTGGGATAAATCCTATTTGGTGATGGTGTATGATCTTTCTGATGTAGTGCTGGATCCGATTTGCTAGAATTTTGTTGAGTATTTTGGCATCTATGTTCATGAGGGGTATTGGCCTGTAATTCTCTTTCATTGTGTTGTCTTAATCTGGTTTTGGGATTAGGGTGATGCTGGCTTCATAGAAGGAGCTTGGAAGTGTTCTTTCCTCTTGAATTTTTTGGAATAGTCTGAGGAGGATAGGTTTTAGTTCTTCCTTGAATGTTTGGTAAAACTCCTCTGTGAAGCAGTCTGGCCCTGGGTTTTTTGTTTGCTGGAAGTGTTTTGATGACTGCTTCAATTTCTTCCATAGTTATTGGCCTATTGAGATATTTAGATTCTCCCTGATTGAGTTTTGGAAGGTTATATTTTCTAGGATTATGTCCATTGCATCCAGGTTGTCCAGTTTGTTGGAATAGAGTTGGTCATAGTATTTTTAAACAATCCTTTGTATTTCTGTGGGGTCTGTTTTTATTTCACCTCTTTCATTTCTGAATTTGTTTATTTGGGTCCTCTCTCTTTGCTTCTTGGTGAGCCTGGCTAGAGGTTCATCAATCTTGTTTATTCTTTTAAAGAACCAGCTCTTGTTTTTGTTGATCTTTTGTATTGTTATTTATTTATTTATTTTTTGGTCTCTATGTTGTTTATCTCCACTCTGATCTTTATTATTTCCTTCCTTCTGCTTACACTGGGCTTTTCTTGTTGCTCTTTTTCTAACTCTTTGAGTTGTACGATTAGGTAATTTATTACCATTGTTTCTTGTTTATTGCAGTAGGCTTGTAGAGCTATGAACTTCCCTCTCAAGCCTACTTTCTCTGTGTCCCATAGATTTTGGGTTGTTGTGTTTTCATTGTAATTTGTTGCCATGATGTTTTTTATTTCTTCCTTGATCTCTCTGGTAACCCAGTCATTGTTTAATAGCATGCTATTTAGTCTCCAGGTGTTGGATTTTTTGGATTGTTTTTACGGTAGTTGATTTCCAGTTTTATTCCACTGTGATCTGAGAAGACGCTTGATATGATTTTTATCTTCTTGAATTTGAAGAGACTTTGCCTGTGACCCAATATATGGTCTATCTTTGAAAATGACCCATGTGCACTTGAGAAGAATGTATAGTCTGTGGCTTTGGGGTGAAATGTTCTGAAGATGTCAATTAATTCCATCTGGTCTAGTGAGACATTTAAGATTGATGTCTCTTTGCTGATTTTTTGTTTAGAGGATTTGTCCAATGGTGATAGTGGGGTATTAAAGTCCCCTAATATGATTGTATTGTTGTCAGTCTCTCCCTTGATATCCTCCAGGAGATTTTTTTATGTATTTGGGTGCTCCTGTATTGGGTGCATATATATTTACCAGAGTTATTTCTTCCTGTTGGATTGCTCCCTTTAGTATTATGAAGTGGCCTTCCTTATCTCTTGTTATGTCCTTCACTTTGAGATCTAATTTGTCAGACATAAGTATTGCTACCCCAGCTTTTTTTTCATTTCATCAACTTTTTTCCATCCCTTCACCTTCAGTCTGTGTGCATCTTTTATTCTGAGGTGGGTTTCTTGTAGACAGCAGATATATGGGTCGTGTTATCTTGTCCAATCCGTTACTCTATATCTTTTGATTGGGGCTTTTAATCCATTTACATTTAAAGTTATTACTGATAGGTACTTATTTGTCACCATTTTTATTCTTTACCCTTGTGTTCCTTCTTCACTTTCTATTTCTTTTTTTTTTTTTTTTTTTTTTTACAGCAGACCCTTTAGCATTTCTTGCATTACTGGTCTGGTGGTAATAAATCCGTACTCCTTTTTTGTCTGTGAAGCTCCTGATTTCACCTTCAATTTTGATTGATAGCCTAGCTGGGTACAGTATTCTTGGATTCAGACCCTTCCTTTGCATAACTTTGTATATTTCATTTCATTCCCTTCTGGCCTGATGAGTGTCTGTTGAGAAATCAGTTGCTAGTCTGATGGGGGTTCCTTTGTAGGTAACTTTCTGTCCTGTCTCTCTCTGGCCGCTTTTAAGATTCTTACTTTGTCATTGGTGTTTGCCAATTTAATTATAATGTGCCTTGGCATTGGTCTTTTGGGGTTCATTTTCCTTGGGTCTCTTTGAGCTTCTTGGATTTGTGTGAGTTTTTTCTTCCTTATATCAGGGAAGTTTTCTGTCATTATTTCTTCAAACAAGTTTTCTATTCCTTGCTCAGTTTCCTCTCCTTCTGGAACCCTTATTATGTGGTTGTTGTTTTGTTTTGTGTTGTCCCAAAGTTCCCTTAGGCTCTCCTCCTGCTTTTTAATTTTTTTTTTCTAGAAACTGCTCTATTTGGGGTTTTTTTCCTACCTTGTCTCTTAGTCCTCTGTTTCTTCTAGTCTACTCATGATGCTTTCTGTTGAGTTCTTTACAGCAGAGATATAATTTTTCATTTCTTCTTGCTTCTTCTTCATTTCCTTTTGGTTCTTACTCATTTTGTCGAATTTGTCTTCCATTCTTTTCAGCCACCTTATGACCATTTCTCCAAATTCTGTCTCTGACAGGTTGCTTTCCTGCATTTCGTTTACTTCCTTTTCTGGTGATGCCTGTTTTTCTTTCATATGCGGGCTGTTTTTTTGTCTCCCCATGGTCTCTCTTCTCTGAGTGTCTGGTTATGTAGTTCTCTCTCTCCTTATCCCAGGCAAAATCTGACCTTTCTGTGGTAGAGTGTAGAGCTCCTCTGAGTCCGCGTGTTTGTGCCAATTGGGGACTGGTGCTCTGGGGTTCGCAGCTGTTTGGTGAGTGCCACAGTTGTAGATTTTCAGGCTTCTGGTAACATCCACTTTCACCTTCAAGATTTCACAGTTTCCTCACCCGATCCAGTGGCTCTGGGAGGGAACCCAGCAGCAGTGGGGGCTGCCTGGTCAGGGGAGCCTCAACCAGCAGTCCCCCACCTACTCCTGGAGTATACCTGTCCCTTATCTCACCAAAAGACACTCCCCATGTGACCCTCAGCTGTTCTTTCTATCTGTTCCAGGACAAGGCTCAGACACGTCTGTCTATTCCGCCACCATTTTTTTTTCACATTATAATATTTTCATTGTGTAAGGCTCTGAATATTTCTTCTAGGTTTACTTGGATACTAATCATAGCTTAGCATATATTTATAATTTAGAGCTTATTACTAAAAGAATGAGATATCTTTAATCCTGAGTTCATGAATAGTTTTTTATACACTTACATTAGTTTCTTAATAATGTAAGTGTAATACTTTGTTTTCAGATTCATAAAAAACTAATGTCCTCAATCAGAATATTTTTCAATTTAAAAAATATAAAATATGTAGAATATACATGTAAAATTAGCATTCTGTATGTTTGCTCTTCTAAAACTATAGCTACAGTAGATATTACAAAAATATATGTATAGATAAATTAAGATAAAACCAAAAGAAGTGTAAAAAGAACAATTTATTTCAGATAATAACTATAACATAACTCTAGCTTCAAAAGAAAGTTACATTTATATTAAAAGCAGAAAATGCATACAGTTGGTAGGTACTCTGGAAATATAGGCCATAGAAAATATTTTCCACATATGACTAGAGGCTTGGAACTAATATTATCTTTTCTAAAAATAGCTTTTGTTACTATTTTAGCTTTACCTAATTCCCTAAATGTACACACAAAAATATGTTTATAACAACAGGCTTCTTTTAAAACAATGAATGCTTATGTAACATTTTTAAACATCATATTACTACAGTGGAACATATCTTAATAATATTTTTAAGTATGTTATTTTCTTCACAGTGACTGTCATTTAAGTGTAATATGCAATGAAAAATTAGCTGTCAGTCTATTAATAATGGTATTTTCGTGATGTTTTTTAAAATAAATCATTCCAATATTGCATTTTTTATTTTTATTTTTTTAATAATTAAGGTATTACATGTGTCCTTATACCCCCAATGTCCCCCTCCATCCCTCCCCCCACTCATGCCCTCACTCCCCTGATGTCTATGTCCATTGGTTAGGCTTATATGCATGCATACAAGTCCTTTGGTTGATCTCTCCCTTTTACCCTCCACCTTCCCCTACCTTCCCTCTGAGGTTTGACAGTCTGATCAATGCTTCTCTGTCTCTGGATCTGTTTTTGTTCATCAGTTTATGTTGTTCATTATATTCCACAAATGAGTAAGATCATGTGATATTTATCTTTATCTGACTGGCTTATTCATTAGCATAATGCTCTCCAGTTCCATCAATGCTGTTGCAAATGGTAAGAACTCCTTCTTTTTTACAGCAGTGTAATATTCCATTGTGTAGATGTACCACAGTTTTTTAATCCACTCATCTGCTGATGGGCACTTAGGCTGTTTCCAAACCTAAGCTATGGTAAATTGTGCTGTTATGAACATAGGGGTGCATATATCCTTTCTGATTCTTGTTTCTAGTTTCTTGGGATATATTCCTAGAAGTGGGATCACTGGGTCAAATGGGAGTTCCATTTTTAGTTTTTTGAGGAAACTCCATACTGTTTTCCACAGTGGCTGCACCAGTCTGCATTCCCACCAGCAATGCACAAGGGTTCCTTTTTCTCTGCATCCTCGCCAGCACTTGTCCTTTGTTGATTTGTTGATAATAGCCATTCTGACAGGTGTGAGATGGTACCTCATCGTGGTTTTGATTTGAATCTCTCTGCTGATTAAGGTATTACATGTGTCTTTATACCCCCATTGCCCCCTGCCACCCCTCCCCCCCTCACTCATGTGACTTTGAGCATGTTTTCATATGTCTCTTGACCTTACTTAGGTCCTCTTTCAAATAGTATCTATTTAGGTCCATTGCCCATTTTTTGATTGGGTTATCTTCCTTTTGTGAAGTTGTATGAGTTGCCTGTAAATGTTAAAGATTAAAGCTTTATCATTGATATCATTGGCAAATATGTTCTCCCATGCAGTAGGCTTTCTTGTTGTTTTGCTGATGGTTTCTTTCACTGAACAGAAGCTTTTTATTTTGATGTAGTCCCATTTGTTTATTTTCTCTTTACTTTCCATTGCCCCAGGAGTAGTATCAGTGATGAAATTGCTTTGGCTTATGTCTGAGATTTTGCTGCCTGTGGATTCCTCTAATATTTGTATGGTTTCCCATCTTATGTTTAAGTCCTTGATCGATTTTGAGTTTATTTTTGTGTATGGTGTAAGTTGGTGGTCTAGTTTCATTTTTTGCATGTATCTGTCTAATTTTCCCAACACCATTTATTGAAAGGATTGTCTTGACTCCATTGTATGTTCTTGCCTCCTTTGTCAAATATTAATAGAACATAGTGGTTTGGGTTGATTTCTGGGTTCCCTATTCTATTCTATTGGTCTATATGTCTCTTCTTGTTCCAGTACCAAGCAATTTTGAGAACAGTGGCTATGTAATACAGCTTGATATCTGGTATGGAGATCCCTTCTACTTTGTTCTTCTTTCTCAGGTGTGCTATAGCTATGCGGGGTCTTTTTTTATTACAGATAAATTTTGGAGAGTTCATTCTAGGTCTGTGAAATATGCTGTTGGTATTTCAATGGGGAGTGCATTGAATCTCGAGATTACTGGCCAACCTTCCACATCCCCTTCCCCCGATCCCACACCCAGATCAGCCCAGATTGGGGCGGGTCTGCTGGACCCCACCCATGCAGGAATTTGTGCACCAGGCCTCTAGTCTGAATATAAAGATCACACTGGTTTTAAATAAATTCCACAGAAGGTAAAATGAAGTGAAAAAAGTAAAGATCTTTAGGATTTTATGCATGCTTAAAGGAGAAGAATGTTTTTATTGTGCCAAATTATTATTTCTATTCAAATATCTTAAATTATAAATATATATTTTCCAAGGCTTAAATTTGACAGTTGAATTTATACATTTGCAATTGCCCCAATTTTATGTAGCTGAACATACAATTTAAGGGGAAAATTTTGTTTAAATAGGTAAAGTACTTTAATTGATAATTTTGGAAAGACTAACTATTCTGGCATAAATTTAGAATATCAGAAAAGACTTTAAAATACACTTATTCAATCCCTACATTTATAAGTGTAAAAAACTGTGAGAGTTATGTTTTTAATAACCTACTTCTTTAATGGCAAAAGTTTTACCTAGGTATTTCTTTTATGGCCACTCTGAAACCTGACATTATGTCATTCAAATGACCTACAAAACTATAGCAACATTAAAAAATAAATCCCTGACTCACAATTAAAAGAGAACTAGAGAAATGAAAATTAACAATGATTGCAACTGAAAAAAAATTAACATATCCTCATGGTTTTATACTAAATAAAGCTTTAATATAGTTAAAATTTTATTTGAATGATATAGTATGGTTTAGGCCCCTTAAATAGATGATAGGGAGCATAGTAAATACTATTGGCCTTGTCATATACATTCTAAATATTAGACAAATAATAGAAGTTTTCACAAATAATAGTTTACACATCTGATCTGATAAAAAAGGAAATATTTTATAACACAGATAGGTTTAAATCATAAACACAAACCATCACTTTTAGTTTCTACTTTCTGCCTATGTCCTTGGGCAAATTACTTATCTTCTTTGAGTGGAGATTATATATATAGGCCCGAGGTACAGCATTCATGCAAGGGGCTCTGCTCTTGCATCCCCGGCTTCATCCAGAAGTTTGTCCGGATGGTCGTTCGGTCAATTTGCTTATTACACTTTTATTATTATAGATATACATACTACATCAAACAGACTAGTAGGATTGAGAGTCAATGTTAATTTACTTAGAACAAAGCACACTTGTATATTGCTCAGTGACAGCACTTAATATATATTACTTTATAAAATCTTATTCTCCTAAAGTCTATTCCATTATTATACTTCTGCAGAATATGAAATGACTATATGGCTGAACAGGATAAGTGCATTGTCCAAGACTATGCAAATTAAAAATTGCCAAAAGAGGATTTGAACCCAAGCAGTTCACATTCATAATCCAAACTCTTAATAAGAATATATTGCCTCAATAACTAGTTCCATTAGTAGTAGTAATTCTAAAAATAACTGAGGAATAATATAATTATCATCACTGAGAAATTGACATACTGACTTCAAAGTTTAGGTGAGAAAGAAATATTTAAGGTTTTACCTTTTCCATGTAACAATAAAATAGAGCAATCTATAGTCTTAATTATAAATGAAATAAAAACTTGCTGTATTGATTGGTCATATCATCTTATGAACATTACTAGAATTGCGTTTCCCTCCTTCTTTATGTTCTCCATCCTCTCTCTTTTTTTTTTTAAATGCATATGATAAAATAGAGAAAACCCACAAAGGAAACTCATGATGGCCAATATTTAGTAATTTTAAACTGATATCTACCAACTTCCTTCTATGCCAAGTGTAACTAGGACAGGTTTTGTTATTTGATCCACCCTAGCATTACAAATAAAGAAAATCAACTGTTAAAATCAGGTCAGTGTGCATTCCTAAGCAAGATTGGCAGAAGCTAAAATAGTTGTAAAGATCAAGAGATTACAGATTTAGACTTTAGCTTTTCTATGAAAAGGAATGTATACATTGCAACTATAAATTCTCTGAAATTTTTAGACACTTTTAAACTTAATAAATCAGTTTGGCAAATTTTTGTTTTAGGTTTATTAATTAAGAAGGAAATTTCACAACTTCAGCTTTATGTGCTGAATAAGATTAAATAATGCATAGAAAATACATTGCTTGCATTCTAACTGGCAACAAGGAAGACACTTATTATTGTATCAAGGAAGCAATCATATAAAAAAGAGAAAAACACTTTATTCATAAAGAATATATTATTTAAGATATTTACAATAACTGAAGTTAGATTTTATTATAGGAAAGTTTCAATATTACGTTCAAACTACCAAACAATATTGTAAAGAAACCAACTTTTTTCAGATGTGTTAATCCTTATCCTCACCTAATACTTTAAGCAAGGAAAGCTAATCTGGGTTTATGCTATCTGAATAATGCCCTATATTCAAACATGATGTTATCTCTTATTCCTTCTATTTGAAATTCCTGTTTTTTGGGTTTTTTTCTTTTGCTCTTGGCTGTCTTCCTTTGCCTTTCTATGAATTCGATTAACGGCAGCCAATCAGTGAAAGAGGTTAAATAATTAATACCACAGCAAATTAAATCATGGTGGTACCATCAGGGAACATTCATCAGAAAGACCTCCCATTGAATTTGTTAAGCCTTATTTCTGAATTTTATTTAAGGGACTACTAAAGCATAATGCAGTAAATACTTTCTTCTTTTAAGTATGACAAATAAAAATTTAACACAAAATTATCTTGAATATCATTAAGCTATATCATTATATTAGTCACTATTTTGCACAAATTTTGAGCTATACATTTTCACAGGGTTTAACTATTTAGTCACTTGTTTGGGGGTAATACACATTTGAGAATTTGTTAGCAATATTAATGTAGTTTAAACTTAATTTAACCATGAAGAAACAGTACAGTATATTATTTTAAGAACTTTTTATTATTTTTTAAAATATTTTCGGATACCCATCTATCAGAAGTGGGAACATTTTCTCCTAAATAGCATGTAGTTCTTTCATCAAATTTTCTAAACTTGAAAAAATTTTAGCTTATGAATTCAAATACTCTTTTTTCTAACCTTCCATAACCCCTTGTATAAAGTTTAAACAAATTTAAAACATTTCAAAAGTGCTATTGAGATATGCTTAAATGCATATAATTAAAGTAATCATGTTATAGAATTGTTTATATGTACAACTGGAATCTTTTTGTTTTGTTTTGTTATGTTTTAGTGTTCTTTCTCTTCAGCACTGCATCTTTATTTTTTCTTTTAATTTAATAAATCTTTATTGTTCAGATTATTATAATTGTTCCTCTTTTTTCCCACCATAGCTCCCCTCCACCCAGTTCCCACTCCACCCTCTGCCCTTACTTCCCCTCCCCTCACCCACTGTCCTCATCCATAGGTGTACGCTTTTTGTCCAGTCTTTTCCCGCACCTCCCACATCCCTTTTCCCCCAAGAATTGTCAGTTCACTCCCTTTCTGTACCCCTGATTCTATTATATTCACTAGTTTATTCTGTTCATCAGATTTTAAATTCACTTTATTTTTAGATTCACTTGATACACATGTATTAGTTGTTCATAATTTTTGTCTTTACATTTTTCTTCTTCTTCCTCTTCTTAAAGAATACCTTTCAGCATTTCATATAATACTGGTTTGGTGGTGATGAACTCCTTTAGCTTTTTCTTATCTGTGAAGCTCTTTATCTGACCTTCAATTCTGAATAATAGCTTTGCTGGGTAGAGTAATCTTGGATGTAGGTTCTTGCTATTCATCACTTTGAATATTTCTTGCCACTCCCATCTGGCCTGCATAGTTTCTACTGAGAAATCAGCTGACAGTCGTATGGGTGCTCCCTTGTAGGTAATTAACTGTTTTTCTCTTGCTGCTTTTAATATTCTCTCTTTGTCCTTGGCTCTTGGGATTTTAATTATGATGTGTCTTGGTGTGGTCCTCTTTGGATTCCTTTTGTTTGGGGTTCTGTGTGCTTCCTGGACTTGTAAGTCTATTTCTTTCACCAGGTGGGGGAAGTTTTCAGTCATTTTCTTCAAATAGGTTTTCAGTATCTTGCTCTCTCTCTTCTTCTGGCACCCCCATAATTCTGATGTTGGTACGCTTGAGGTTGTCCCAGAGGCTCCTTACACTATCTTCATATTTTTGGATTCTTTTTTCTTTTTGCTTTTCTGGTTCGTGTTTCTTGCTTCTTTGTATTTCAAATCTTTGACTTGATGCTTGTGGTCTTCTAGTCTGCATTTTTGCTGCTTCCCTGAGTTGGTAGAGTAGCTTTGTGTGGTAGGTGTCCTCTAGGGCCCAGTGACTCAGCCTCCTCAGTTACCTGAGGTGGACAGTCTTGGTGCACCCCTTTGTGGGCTGTGTGCTCATCCTTGTTGTAGTTAAGTCTTGATTGTTGTTGGTATCACTGGGAGGAATTGACCTTCAGGCCAACTGGCTGTGAGGATCAGCTGTGTCTACGCTGGGAGAACTTCTGTGCTGGAGACACTCTTATGAAACAAGACTTGCAAAATTGCAAAAGCCTCTGTGCTCAGCTTGGATGGGGCAGAGTTTCAGGACAGAGCAGACAGCCTTGGTTTCCAATCAGCCCTGCCCTATGAGGCCTCTGGGTCTCAGTGTCCCTTGGTAATTGCTGCAAGCACCTCTGAGAGAAACCTGCCCTCGAGTTTCACCTGCTGTCAGACAGTCTAGTTTCTCCCCAAATGAGTCAGGGTTCCCAGAAACTTGCCTGGAACTGGAGTTCAACAAAGTTGGGAGCTTCTGTCTCCCTACTGCTTTAGAAAGCCAGCCGCACACTCAGCCTCCCATGCATTCAGCAGTCAGTCCTCTCTGAGCGCGTGTGCCTCCAGACCTCTGCCTTCCATGGCTCCTAAGTGTCAGTGTGCTTTCTTTTTCCTGACAGTCCAGATGAGTCTAGTTTCCCAGTGTCTCGCCCAGGACTGGAGTTCAGTGCAGTCGGGAATTTCCTTCTCCCTCCCCCTTTAGAAAGCCCCTGAGCACTCAGCCACCTGTGCACACAGCCACCCGTCCTCTCCGCATGTGAGCCTCCATACCTCAGCCTTTTGTACCTCCTCTGAGTCTCAATGTGCTTTCCTCTTTTCTTCTAGTTGTAGAATTTCCCCTCAGCCAGCTTTCCTGTGGTTCTGGATGGTGTCCATTTTGTCTTTTAGTTGTAGTTTTGATACTGTTGTGTGAGGCAGCAGTTTAGATGTTTACCTATGCTGCCATCTTGGTTTCCTCAGCCTACAACTGGAATCTTAAAAATATTTAATGATGTTTTAACAACTAAAATATGCACATGATTATTTTATGAAAATTTACATTTTTATGTTTATTCTACAATATAATGAACCCAGCTTTTTATAAAATTTGAAGTTGAACTTTTGTGGATACAATAAGGTGTTTGTTAATATCAGAAGACCAATAATGCTCCTTTACAATCAATGCTCTTATGTTATTTTCTCAAAGATTCCATGGAAGGGTTGGTGTCTGGGTCACAGATTACATTAGTCTATTACAAAATATGCCATCAATTTAGATAAAGACAAAGAGGTCTGTGTTCTGTCTGGTTAACTATTAATTATACTTAATTTATTTGATAAATGTATCTTATTTTAAACATTGTATACATTCTAATTGTCTGGGCAGAGAAAGTACATCTCATTTTGGAAATTTTGTAATCCTATTTCTGTCCTATAAGAATTGTCATTAGTACTCATGCAGTGAAAACATATTTTCATCATAATCTCCTTTTTGTATGTGGGAGGGGAGAGGTGTTAAAAGTCATGGTCTAGAAGTATCCATTGTCTGTGGAAGCTGCTCACTATAGGAACTTATGTATTAGAAGCCACCAGTGATGTTGAATAGGACTTTAGTTAAAACAGATCAAAATAAAGTCTCTAGTAAATTGCCTTACCCAACATACATTAAACACATAAAATAATTGCATTAAAAAAAGCATAAATTACCTAGGAATAAATTTAACCAAATTTAACTGAATTTTCAAAGAGATGAAAGACCAGTTCCCTGAAAATTCTTAGACATTGAAGAAAATAATGAATAAGATACACATAAATGAAGGATATACTTTGTTAATAGATTGGAAAGATTAATATTGTAAAAATGTCCTTACTTTCTAAAGCAATTTACAGATTTAATGCAATCCTTATTAAAATGCCTATGTCTTTCTTCTCAGAACCAGAACAACTAATCCTGTGTGTGTTGAGGGTTTTTGTGTTGTTTATTTATTTTTTCCATGAGGTAGGAATCTTTAAAGTCATTTTCTAAAAGTCTCCATCATCTATGGGAGCTGCTCACATTAGCATCGGAAATATTAAAATCTACAAATGAAGGTGAGGGTTAAACTCAGGACACTGTAAAACAAAATAAAAAAAATTATTTTTAAAATCCAGATTTTTATGATCAATTTCCTCATGATACAATATCTGTAGTGTTTCATAGAAAAAGTTAAATAAAACATTCTAAAGTTTCACAAAATGGTCAGCAGAACCCAAAAAAATATTAATTGCTTTAATAATAATAAAAAGAGAAAGAATTATCATATGCATATACAATGCTTAGGCTTAATTTTACTTATAATTATTTATGAACTAGAGGCCTGGTGCAAGAAATTTGTGTATGGGGGGGGCTTTATCCCTCAGCCCAGCCTGCACCCTCTCCAATCTAGGACCCCTCAAGGGATGTTCAACTGCCTGATTACAGGGATCAGGCCATGGGGGTGTGGCCAGCCTGGGTGAGGGAATGAGGGCTGTTTTCAGGCTGACCACACCCATTTCAGGGTGGGGGTCCCTACTGGGGTGTCTGACCAGCCTGGGTGAGGGGCTGATGGCTGTTTGCAGGCTGGCAAAGCCCCCCGGCAGGGACCCTCACCCCATGGGGGTGTGGCCAACCTAGGTGAGGGGATGAGGGCTGCTTTCAGGCTAGCCAAACCCCCTTCAGGGTGAGGGTCCCCTCTGGGGTGCCTGGCCAGCCTGGGTAAGGGGCTGATGGCTCTTTGCAGGCTGGCCACAGACCCTTCAGGGTCGGGGGGGGGGGGTCCCTCCGGGGTGCCTGGCCAGCCTGGGTGAGGGGCTGATGGATGTTTGCAGGCTGGCCACACCCGCTGGTGACTCAAGCTCCCAGTCTCTCCTTTTTTTCTTTCTTTTTTTCTTTTTTTCAGTGCTTCCTTGAGCAGAGGCCAGGTCTGGCTGGAAGCAGGTATCTGGGATTTATTTATCTTCTATAATTGAAACTTTGTAGCCTTGAGCGGAGGCAAGGGCCGACCAGGGAGGGCGGAAAGCTTGGCTTCCTCCATCACTGAGGCACCCCAAGCCTCCTGCTTGCTGCATCTCTGTGGGCGCCGCCATCTTTGTTGGGTTAATTTGCATACTTACTCCTGATTGGCTGGTGGGTGTAGCAGAGTGATGGTCAATTTGCATGTTTTTCTTTTATTAGTGTAGATTAATATGTTATGTATCTATAGTTTCAAAGATTTTGCTATTAAAAGTCTCTAAAGAAAGAGAACTTGAAGAAATCTTTGCAATGTGTCTAGAAAATAATTTTTCTTTTTTTTTTTTTTTTTGGTAAATTTATATGGAGATATTTTTCAACCTTCACTTTCTTTTCCATGCATCTGGTATGTCAGTTTGTGTAAGAAATATATCAAAGATGGAGAAAGACATAAAGTCAGCACACATACAGGAAGCAATAGTGTATTAATTATAAATATATAAATTGATTTAAAATACAATCCAAAAATACAAACACAAGGACACTTTTGGATGCCTAGAATTCTCATAACTTGTAAGGTGAAGATTGCTCAAATTAGCAGATTAATTATAACATGCAGGAGGTCAAACAAACAATCTGGTTTAAAATGTTAGTCATGTGTGGCAAAAAATATTGTCTGGAAATAGGTTCAATTAAATGAATTTATAAATGGTAAAATGATAATATTTTATGTTTTTAACCAAATATCCAAATACTACCAATATTACAATATTTTCCTTTTTCCTTATTTTTATTGGTTTTACTTTTTCTATTTCTGTGTATGAAACTTTAAAAAGATATAGCTTGCTCAAGTCCCATAGGGTTAGGGTTAGGGTTAGGGTTAGGGTTAGTAAGCACTTTTCTGTATTCCATTACACCTTAACTTTTATTATTCAACTCACATAAAAATATTTTTACTGCATAACCACATATTTGTCAATTTTGCATTCAATATGCCAAGTTTATATACTATGATATATGTGCTCTTGCCTTTTCATTTATCAAACTGTTTATTTTGAATATATTTCAGATCTCCATTAAATCACTTAGAACTTAAGAAAACATGATCAGATTGTAGTTTTAGGATTTCTTTTACACTTATAAAGGAAGAAAACCATAAATTTATTTTAAAAGGAAAGAGCTTGAGAAACACTTTAAAAGTGATTTAAATAATTTTAGTTTATATACATGGATGACATATTATCAAAATTTAAAAGCAAAAGGTTGTATAAATTATTGCTTATCCTTAAATATCTATATTTTTAAAGAGTGAAATCTTCCATAGTGCAGTTTTCTAAAATTCGAAAATACAAAACTTTTTATTTGTAACAAGAAAGAAACATTAAAAAATACTAGTCAGTTCTTATTGAGCAAAGCTTTCTGTTCTTTACAAATAAAAAATGAATCTTTGTCATATACACTTTTTTAAACATTTTTTTATTGATTAAGGTATTACATATGTGTCCTAATTCCCCCATTACCCCCCACCTCCCATTCATGACCCCATCCCCTTTGTCTGTGACCATTGATTAGGCTTATATGCATGCATATAAGTCCTTTGGTTGATCTCTCCCCCTTACCCCCACCCTCCCCTACCTTCCCTGAGGTTTGACGTCCTGATGTTTCTCTGTCTCGGGATCTATTTTTGTTCATCAGTTTATGTTGTTCATTATATTCCACAAATGAGTGAGATCATGTGATATTTATCTTTCTCTGCCTGGCTTATTTCACTTAGCATAATGCTTTCCATTTCCATCTATGTTGTTGCAAATGGTAGGAACTCCTTTTTTACCACAGCGTAGTATTCCATTGTGTAGATGTACCACGGTTTTTGTCATATACAGTATGGCATATAAACTTTTAACAGTATATTATATTGCATTATGCTGGTAGTATTGTGAATTTATTTTTATGAATGTCATCATCTTGATTGGGGCAAGTAGACTCTTAAATTTCAAGTAAACCATATATCTAGTGTTTTCTGTTTTTAAATTCTTCTGGGTATGAAAATTCCTGTACTTCTATAATACATAATCTCTTTGACTCAGAATATTTTATCATACATGGCATGGAACCCTACTAAACTTATATTTGTCTAAAATTTTCCTAATTTGAATTTAATTTCTTTGTTCTACATTTTTTCTTGTTGTTGTTAATCCTCACCCGAGGATACTTTTGCATGAATTTTTAGAGAGAGTGGAAGGAAGAGGGAGACACAGAGAGAAACATTGATGTGAGAGAGACACATTGATTGGTTGCCTCCTGCATGAACCCTGACCAGGGCCAGGGAACCTGCAACCAAGGTATGTGCTCTTGACTGGAATCAAACATGGGACCATTCAGTCTGAGTCAAAGTGGCTAGGGTAATCATTTTTTTGTAAGAACAGAAAAAATATCCTAATTTTTAAAATAAATGTTATAGGCATCTGTTAGCTTTGTTCCTCCTATGTGCAAATTCCATAAAGATTCCTTGAAATTTTGTTTTCTCCACTTTTGAAATAATGATTTTTAACTTTTAGAACTTATACCTACATAGAAATGGCTCGTGTTGCTTGGGAATGTCTTTCATGCCATTCATAGAACACACATCACCACATATAATCAGTTTAGGTCAGTGGTCAGAGAACTCATTAGTCAACAGAGCCAAATATCAACAGTGCAACGATTGAAATTTCTTTTGAGAACCAAATTTTTTAAACTTAAACTATATAGGTAGGTACATTGTTATTCACTTAACTAGGGTACTCCTAAGCTGGCCTTTGCTAAAAACATCCTCAATCTGATTGAGGTACATTTGCTGAGGTCGACCCCTTCCAACTCTCCCATCCACACTCGTCTTGTGTACTTGTTTCGTCTATCTCCTTTCGTTCATCCTCTCTATATGTCCAAACCATCTCAACATACCTTTCTCATTCCTCGACACTACGTCTTCTTTTACTCCACAGAGTTCCCTAAAATTAACTTAATAAACTTTACTTAAAGTTTTAAGTCTTAAACTATAGGTACGTTGAATAAAACTTGACATCATACTTAATAACGATATTATTTATTGATAAAATTAAATTCCTTGCAATTTACCTTACAATATCCATAAAACTAAATCACGACAACGACTGACAAACACTAATGTGAACAATGGCCTTGCATCTCCTTGAAAAATTTGGGTAAGTCAGGTTTGTATGTTGTTGTTTTTAATTTTAGGCATGATTCCAGGTTCTCATCAATAAGACGACTTCTCAATTTACTCTTGATAAGGTTCATGCTTGAAAATGTTTGTTCGCATAAATATGTAGACCCGAATAAGGAAAGAACAGCAAACGCTAGTTTTTTCAGTTGATTATATGAGTCAGGAATACTATTCCAGGTGTTAAAAATCAACATATCTTCCTTCTCCAGGTTTTTCAAAGCAGGCCACTTGTGCTGTGAACTAAGTTCACATTTGTTTTTCTCCAATATTTCTATGTCAGCACAAAGACGTTCAAATTTCGAGCTCCACGATTCTTTGTTTTTTAAATCCAGCAATTGCATTTCAAAGTTGCCAATGTCAATATTAAAGGGAGAAAATTTTAATACAATAGCATTAAGAGATTTTTTTTTTTAACAAAGGCTAACGTCGCTTTGCTGTTTCTGAATTCTTGAAACCTATTGAGAAAATCTTCCCTCACATTTAAAAGTGTTGTTTTGAAATAGCAAATGTCAATATCAGAATTATTTTCTTGGTGATGTTTTAACAGGCTTAGAAAGTGATTCAAAGTTTTTTTTTCAAAATCTTGAGCAAAAAGAGATAATTTGATTTTGAATGAAATAACTTCTTCTAACATCAAAAACAATTGTGTTTCCTTTTCCCTGTAGTGTACGATTAAGCTGATTTGGAAGACAAGAGGAAAAAACAGTCCAGAGATGGAAGACGCTGACAACGCCTTGCCATGCGAGCAGTCAGCAGCTGTGCACCGCTGCAGGTTACCTACGACAAACCAGAGAGGGTTGGACCTGCATTGCCAACATGTGCCCACCATCCAGATATCATTGCTGACATGTACACATAAGGAACTGCTAGACATTGAAACAGGGACTCAGAACTGTTGGACATTGAAATTGGGACTCAAACATTCTTTTTGTTTTATCTTGTTTTGTTATTATATGTTTATTTCTAGTCTGCAAAAGCAAAACTTTTTAAAGGAAAGAAATGGTGGGAAAAAGATACAGAGACAAAGAAACATTGAACAGACTGTCAAACTACATTGGGAAGACAGGGGAGGTTGGGCGAGGGGGGCTGTAAGAGACCAACCGAAGGACTTGTACGCATGCATATAAGCACAACCAATGGATATAAGACACTGGGGCGGGGGGGAGGGCGGGCAGGTGAAGGCATGTACTGGGGGGTAGGGGAGGTCGGGGGGAGATCAATGGGGGAAAAAAAGGAGACATATGTACTACTATTTGTAATACTTAAAACAATAAAAAAAATGGTAAAAAAAAAAAAAAAAAAAGAAGAGACTTAAAGTCTACCATGAAATAAAATTTTTGGATCCACTGATAGTTCGTTAGTTCTGGTTAGTGAACACCCTTCTCAAGGAGAAATGCTTTAATTTCTGTTAATAAGGAAGGGAAATGTTTCAAAATGTTTCCTCTTGATAACCAACGTACCTTGTTATGCAGCAGGAGATCTGCATAAGCACTCTCCATTTCAACTAAAAATTCTTTAAATTGGTGATGATTAAGGGCTTTAGCTATAATGGAGTTGATAATGTTAATCACCAATTCCATAACTTTGCAGATTTCTTCTGGAAATGTCTGTGCACAAAGCGCTTCTTGATGAATGATGCAATGGTAAGTAAGTATCTCGTGATTAATTTTTTCTTTCAAAATAGCAACAAACCCGTTTATTACGCTGGTCATACTTTTCACCCCAGCTGTTGAAATTAAGACAATTTTATCGAGTGGAATATGATGTTTTTCAATGCACTCAATTACAGCATTTGCTATACCCTCTCCACGTGTTTGACGTTTGAGTGGCAATAATTCTAAAAGTTCTTGTTTAGGACCTGTAGATGAAATAAATCGTACAAAAAGTGAAACTCGCGCTGTATCATTTATGTCACAAGACTCATCAACTGCTATTGATAAAGCTGAAACCAATTTAAGATCTTCGACTTGCTGGTCGGTTATATTCGAAGACATTTTGACTGGTCTATCTTTCACTGTTTTATCAGACAATGGTAACTTTTTAAGTTTTTTTAGAATATCTGCTTTGTTCTTAAAATCCCGAAATAGCTCTTTGGATGCATTTATAAAACAACTTTTTATGTATTCACCGTCTGTATATGATTTTCTTCTCTTAGCAATCCCTTGACCAACCACAAAACTTGCAATATTAACATTGTTGGGAGATTACATCCAGTAATAAAATACAGAACTTGATTTTTCTTGACTCTTCTGAAGTTCCTCAGCTGCTTTCTTCCTTGCATCACCGACAGGATATTTAGTACTAAATGACATGTGTTTAGTTGTAAAGTGTCTCTCCAAATGTGATTTCTTGTTATGTGCCAATTTTTCCTGACAAATAAGACAGGTCGGAAGGCCATTTACATTTTGAATAAATGTGAAAGTCTTGGTCCATTCAACTTTAAATTCACGGTTTTCGTCTTCCGTTTTTCTTTGCTTCTTCTTTGTAGCCTTGTCAAACAGGACACCTAAAAAAGAAAAAGTTTCATTTTATAATAATAAAGCCACCAACACAAAATAATTACAATTCTTAAATTGATGACAAAAATACCTGTAGGATTTGCAGCTGGTTGGGAAAATACAGGTAACTTTACCCTTCGAGTAGGTACTTTTGTCACCCTTGAGCGATATGCAGACGCAACTAGCACTAACCACTGCACATGAGACAGCTGACTGCCTGGCTCCCTCAACTCGTGCATGAATCGCACCTCCCTGCGCTGCATATCCCGCGGCCCGCCTGTCGCCCAACCGACTGACACTCCCGACTTCTGTGCATGGGCCACGAAGTTTCAATTGCACTTTATGTGCGCACCAGCACGTGGTATTTTGTGGAAGAGCCACACTCAAGGGGCCAAAGAGCCACATGTGGCTCACGAGCCACAGTTTGCCGACCACTGGTTTAGGTAAATTAAACTTGAAATGTCCAAACACAGAGATAATTTAGGTTAAAAGTTGTAAATTCAATTATAGAAAATTTAATATGCATTATCAAGTAACACAAGATTGTAATTTGTTACATTTCATAACATTCAACTATGACGTAATAATCTGCTATTAATATCTGGATTTTTTCTGTGATACTAAAGGAACAGTGACCTAAACTCATAGTATGCAGATACAAGCTGTGTACCCAACTGAAGAAGAAATTGTAAGATGAGAACACAGTACATCTATACCATAAGCAACAATATCATTAATGATTAACAGAAATGGAAGAGTTTAAAAATACACAAATCAATCTCAACTCTTTGATGGAAAGTAGCAAATGTGCGCACACGCACGTGTGTGTGCGAGCGCGCCCGTGCGCGCATGCCAGTGCCCGTTTCCTTAGAATGGATTTATCTTATATCACCCTTAGAAGAAATGCTTGTCACATAAAATTTCATCAAAAAGATTTGGCAAATACAGACAAGAGAAGTCATATACTGTTTTATTTTCTATCACATGTTCAGTAACTCGATATATCATAGAAGATAGATTTGACATTTTCTCTTCTGCATCTATACTGCTTTTTAATATTATGCTAATTTTGCTAATGTTATTTCTAAAACTATCCATAAAGTTGTTTATATTTTATGTGGGTTTACAGCCATATATTTAATATGTTTATACCATCATTTTAAAGTATGTGCATTTCCATTCATGTCTTTTGATATTATTACCTTAAACTGTATAGTTATTAATTAAAATATTTTATATAATCATAGTATTTTCAAAATTTCTGCACCAGCTTTTGTTTTTGTTTTATAAATAATTTAATGGCATATAAATTTACCTCAATAGCATTTTTAGTGTTAACTCTCTATGTGCCATTGCTACATTATCCCATTACTAAGTACCATATGACTAATTTAGAAGACATTTATATTCTTCCTGGTAAATGTATTAAGAAATAAATCATTGTTAATACGTTAATTTGTCCAGTATTAAAATGTTACTATCATCCATTATGTTTCAAACACAGATTTAGGTCCATTGTATACTATAAAATAAAAATATATCTTTAAAAATATTAGTTTGAATTGTTATACTCTTTTGTCATTTGAGGTAACCAGCAATGATGATCTTTTAATTTTTAAAATTATTGTTACTCTTTTCCAAATATTTTTTGTTTTTGTTTTATTTTTCCTTACTAACATTAGGTTACAGGTTGGAACAAAGCAAACCTTGTCATAAGTTACCAAATCATGGGTAATGTCTGGGACTAAGGGTTATAAACCTGAGCAACCTGGTTCTAGAATATTCTATATAATAATTCTGTATAATAAAGAGGTAATATGCAAATTGACCATCACTCCAACACACAAGATGGCCACCCCCATGTGGTCAAAGATGGCCACCTCCATGTGGACACAAGATGGTCACCACAAGATGGCCAGCAGGGGAGGGCCTTTGTGGGCAATCAGGTCAACAGGGAAGGGCAGTTGGGAGGGGCCAGGCCTGCAAGGGAGGGCAGTTGGGGGTGATCAGGCCTGCAGGGGAGGGAAGTTGGGGGGGGACCCAGGCCTGCAGGGGAGGGCAGTTGGGGACAACCAGACCTACAGGGGAAGGCAATTAGGGTAGATCAGGCTGGCAAGGGAGGGTAGTTGGGGGTGATCAGGCCTACAGGGGTGGGCAGTTAGGGGTGACCAGGCCAGCAGGGGAGGGCAGTTGGAGGCAACCAGGCCGGTATGGGAGGGCAGTTAGGGGCAAACAGGTTGGCAAGGGAGGGCAGTTAGGGGTGACCGGGACAGCAGGAAAGGGCAGTTAGGGGCAATTGGGCTGACAGGGGAGCAGTTAGGCATTGATCAGGCTGGCAGGGGAGTGCTTAGGGGTGATCAGGCTGGCAGGCAGAAGCAGTTAGGGGCCATCAGGTAGGCAGGCAGGCGAGCGGATGGGAGCCAGCAGTCCTGGATTGTGAGGGGGATATCCGACTGCCCTTTTACGCCCAATCCTGATCGGGCCTAAATGGGCAGTGAGACATCCCTTGAGGAGTCCCAGATTGGAGAGGGTGCAGGTTGGGCTGAGGGACACACACACACACACTTCTGGGCACGAATTTCTAGTATGGCCTTAACAACTGTGCACTTTTTATCACCTCTGTTTATATGTGTGCATTCCTGTGTGATAGCAGAGGGGAAGTTAGAGTGAACTGTCTGTTCAGTAAGTTGTGTTAGCATCATGAATGAAGAAGATGTAATTATCAACATTGTTGTATGCAAGTTTATTGTTCATAAAGCTCTAGGCAGTTTCAAGGGTTAACAAACTATAGCCCTACTAGTCAAATCCTGTTTGTAACAAATTTTGGTTAAAAAAATGAAGGGAGTTCATACTAATTCATTTTCTATTGTTTATCTCTGCTTTCATGATTCACTAGTAGGGTTGAGCTGTGGCCAAAACGAACACATAGCCCTCAAAACTTAACAAATTTACTATCTCATCCTTCACTGGAAAAGTTTGCAGACTCTAAGTTTTAAATTAACTAATTTCAACTTTTTAAAAATGCAACACACATTTGAAAAAATGCTTACTCCCTTTCAAGCCGTAAATGGATTTTTGCTTTTATCTTGTATTCTTTGATTAAGGATGCCCTTAATTGTTATACTTTTCTCCCAAAATATAGGTATATGTTTTTAAAGTAGCAGTTAATATCTCAATAGCTCTTTTTTACTCAACCCATTTTATTGTTTTGCTTCATTTTGATAACTGTTTTTTATTATAATGTGTATATTATGCCTTGATTTGCTTTGTGTGTTTGCATTTCAATAATAATAATGAATTCACTGTATGTCATCTTCATGGGTATAAATAAATTGTTAAGCACTCTTCCAGATGGTTCAAAAAATTATACCAATTTCATTTTATCTTTTTATTCAGACCAATTGAAAAAAAATGTAAAGGAGAGAAAATGTACAAAATGTAGCATGCCATAAAATAAGGGTACATTAACTTCTGTAGAAACACATACACGTGCGTGCGCACACCCACACTATGCAGAAAGACCTGTGATAATTCTTTAAGAATATCCTACTGTTGCAGTTATTACTTTGCTCAACTAGAACAAATGGACAAATTTTGAAAACCTTTGGTCACTCACCAATAACATATAATTTTTTCATATTCACAATCTCCAATATTAACATAATTGAGCTATTTAACATTTAGTTGTAACTTGCCCATTTCAGGACCGATGAGTACATATAAGAAAGAGGTAGATCCATTTTATTAGTATGGAAAATTCAAGAGAAAAAAGTGTTTCTCAGAAATGCAAAAGTTAACAATGGAATTATTTGTTATTTACTGTAACCATCCAAGTAAAGATGTGTTTTGCTTGAACATTGTGGTTGAGATTTTCCAAGAAAGATACATATGTATATGTATGTGTTTATGTATATGTATATCTACACTGAGTGGCCAGATTATTATGATCTCTGAACGCATAATAATCTGGCCACTCAGTGTACTTCTCTTGAGTACCTCATTTATTTGAAATCAAAGATACTATAAATCATGCACCTGATCAGTTTTCCCCTTTGCACTAGCTAATAGAAAGCTCAGGGCAAATAGGTGGTTGATCTCCAGCAAAGTCTAGAATACTTTTGGTACCCATTTGCAATACAAATACACTGAGTGGCCAAATTATTATGTGTTCAGAGATCATAATAATCTGGCCACTCAGTGTATATCTATTCTTGTGAATGATAGTCATATTATAGAAATAGGAATATATGTATTTTTAGTTCTCATTACTCTATCACTTATGTGCACATATAAATCTATTTTTATATTTTTTTCTGCTATATATAATTATGTATATACTAGTGGCTCAGTGCAAGAATTCGTGCACATTAATAGGAAATTAATTAGAAGAAATATTTTAATATTGCTATTTGCCCTGTCTCTATAGAAGTGTCAGAGATGAAAAAAATTAGTAAAACGTATATGAAAATAATATATAAATTGATTAATAAATAAACAATAACAACATGATATAACAACAACAAAGACATGATATGAAAACAACAAAAATATTATTTAAAAACAACAAAAACATGATATAACACCAGCTTCTTTCAGCTTCAGAGGTATGTTTTGCCAATACTAGTAGTTGGTCTTCAGACATATTCTGTCCATGACGCCACTTTCTTCAGCTTCAGAATGTCAACAAACACAACCAAATTCACGATCGACAATGACAGATCGAAACACACACGTTAGATTGGCGCCAGTGAGAGCTTTATATGTATCACGCATGTGTGAGTCAATGTTTATTTTTAAACCAGAATCCTAATGTACAAAGGTTTGTGCTAGAATGGGCTTTCCTTTCCCTGGCTGCCAGCACCGCCTTTCCACTCTGGCCCAGCCCCTTTCTGCTCAGGCCCTGGAGCTACCTCTTTCCACTCCAGGAGCCGCCTCTCTCCTCTCCGGGAGCCGCATCTTTGCCCTCTGGCCCCTCCTTCCCACACTGCCAGAGGCCCTGAGAGACCAGGTATGGGGCAGAATGCTGGTGTCATCACCATGGCGACGATGCAAGCATCCTGCCCCATCACTCTGAGGCTGAGTATGCAAATTAACCACCATCTTTGTTGTGTTGATTTTCATATCACTCCTGATAGGCTAGTGGCATAGTGGAGGTACAGTCAATTTACATGTTTGTCTATTATTAGGTAAGATTGCCAATGCATGTCATATGTACCAGCTGGTCGGTCAGCTGGACAGTTGGATAGATGGATAGTCAGTCACTTAGCCTTCTATACATATAGATATATATATATAAAATAGCTATTAAAAGACTTGGTATTAAAAAAGATTAATATGGTTAAAGCAAAGAATAAAGACAAGGGTTAACATTTAATATTTTTCTAATTTATTTTACAAAAAACATATGTGACCTAAATTCATGCGTTTACATGATTTAGAATTAGTAATGTTTGTAAAAGACATTAACATTTCACTTGGGTGTGTGGTTTAGAAAGGAGCAACCAGTTTCTTACTGTCCTGTGAAAGATTACCCACAACATCCTATTAAATATTCAGGAGTCAACATTAGTGACACTTGTGAATTGTAACATTCAGCTTCATTTTGTCAAGATAAAAAAACACACACACACAAATCTACTGAATTATCATTTTGTGGATTTTAAAGTCATTATTCATTTTCATGATCATTATGATAATGATTACATAGTCTATAATAATTTATTTAGGGAAGTTGCAACACTGACAAAAAAAGAGCAGTTTTTCAATTTACAGATAAGTAATATAGTAATGAGAATTAAAAATACATATATTTCTATAATAAGATTATCATTCAGAAGATGATCATTCTGATGCGTCTAGATTGATGCTGAAAATTAATACTTATTAAACTGATTCTATTTATTTGTAAAAAAAAAAGATAAAAAACTAAAAAGGGAATTAACTTTTTTAAAAGTAATTTTGCAACACATCTATGGGCTGAGGATTGCACTGAAACTGTGTGGGCTCATTATATTTTACAGGGAATCATAGACTTATTGTGAAGTTGCAAGTTTTTCTAGACTGTGGCCTTCTGACATCAATTTGATTGCATAGTTAAGTATTTGACCAACCAAACTCTTTTGTAGCTACTTTATGCACACACTCTTTGGTAGTTACCTCAATGATTTTGATAGAGACAGTGAGAGGGGCGAAAAATGAAAAATTTTAAAGGAAAAGAAAAAAACTCACAATGTAAGATAAAAATGACAAAATAATAAAACATAATAATATGGTAGGCACATTTTGGTCTTTTAATACACATCTTGGCATTGACAAGAGAAATTGCATAAGAGCATTTGGCTCTTGGAAGTTTTCAGTTCAATTTAATTATAGCTTTAGCTATGATAACATGAGAAACTAAGTTGTTTACTAAAATCCTTAGAATAATTGTGGATTTATGCTATATGCTTTAAAGCTAAATTCCTGTGCCCATCTTACTTCCTTTAAATTACTATAGTTTCACACTACATTTTCTCCTCTATAAACTTTATTTCAGTTCAGAACATGAAAGCTTTTTGTATAAATTCATAGTAACCACACTAAAGAAAAGTGTTTTGAATATATAAAACTAATTAAATAAAAACTAAAAGTATCTCAAGTTAGTTTGTCAATATTCTGAATTCTCTAAGGCACCATTAAATTTATGTTCAAATATGTTCCTGTTACAAGAATTACTTTAAGTCACTAACTTTATGAGCATAGGAGGCATATTGTCAGTGTATAAATTTGTGGATTAAGTGTGTGGCTCTTTGCCCTTCTCTTATTGTTCTGAACTATATTGTTTATCAATATAACTCTTCATGAAACAAAATATTTTAAAGTTCTCATTTGGCTTATTGTCCTAAATGCAATAGATATTGCATAAAAATTATTGTGCATTTTTCTAGAGTTTGAATACAATATCACCACACATAAAGATCATTAATTTAATACTAATGCTGCCCATTGTTATTTGTGGGGAGAGAGAGAGAGAGAGAGAGAGAGAGAGATGATTAAATGTTGCTTAATTTTAAGTGAGTAAATAGACTCTTTGGGTTTGAGTGCTTCAACTCATATCTAAAATAAAACAATGATAAGGAAGGACATTTGATTTACTAAATGTGATATTCCATCACATTTAGTAAATATATTCCATAAATAATTTAAACATCATGGCATATCATATGAATAAATTATGTACACTGAAATTTTACTAACTTTTAAAAATTAACATTGAATTTTAAAGCAATTGTGATGTACATTAACATTGCAAAATCAGAATAGTTTGTTACATACAATGATTATTTTACATAATCTTTAAGCAATTGTTTCTTTTAAATGTTTCTGTTCTTATAATATTTGATATTGCTAGATGATTACTTTCTGTAATAGTTTAGGACTTCAAGACACCATCTGGATTGTATTTCAAATGATGTGTTTGTGGGTCTTTTATAGATTGTTTAGATTATAGAATAGCTAAAATCATAAACAAATATGGCAAGTAGAGTACACTATTTTGGAAAAGCCAGTTGTTTCCAGAAAATGCTTACAATTAATTACTCTACTTAATTTTACTAATTTTTTGTCATGCACATATATAAAATCTTGCAGGTAAACAGTCACATTGGGAAGTAAAGATAAAGCAGAGATCTGGAGAAATGATGGGTCAGTGTACAGGAAGAGCCTGAGGACCCTTGTGGAATGAGGGTACTTTAACATTTCCCTCAGAGGGGTTGTGAGAAGATCCAAATGCAGGAGGAAATAATACCAAAGGGGAACTCACAGGAAAGAACTGAAAAACAAGCTAGAAAAAAGACCAAGGGAAATCAGAAATTGGTCTAGTCCCTGCTATCTGTGAAGCTACATGGCAGTTTTCGTTATAGGTGATTTGTAGGAACTGAGATGAATCTGGCCTGATTTGGTTCCTCCCTCCATGAGCTTACAGATGAGTGGAGTAGAACAACAGGCATATTATTCCTAGACAATGTAAAATGGGATGTCCTAAGCAACAAAAAGATTAAAGGCATTGTAAGTTTAATTTGAGAATACGTAGACGAAAGGCCACTGTGGAAGACATGGCACTAAAGGATGTGTAAGGTTTGCATATGATTTGATTTATATGTAGAATCTAAAGAACAATATAAACAAACAAAACAGAGACCAACCAGGGGTAAAAGTGGGGTAGGGGGTGGACAAAAAAGGTAAAGGGATTGAGAAGTACAGATTGCTCATTACAAACTAATCATGAGGGTGTAAAATACAGCATAGGAATTATAAGAAAAAAATATTGTAATGACTATGTATAGTGACCACTTTGTAAAGTATATAATTGTCTAACCACTATGCAGTACACCTGAAACTAATATAAAATAATATTGAATATAGACTGTAATTGAAAAAATATTAAAAAATAAAGGATGGGTAAGGTTTGCCCGGCCAGTGTGTCTCAGTATTTGAGAATCAGCCCGTGAACCAGGAGGTCATGGTTTGATTTCTGGTCAGGGCACATGCCCAGGTTGCGAGCTCAATTGCCAGTAGGGTCATGCAGGAGGCAGCTGATACATGTTTCTCTCTCTCATGGATGTTTATATTTCTCTATCCTTCTCCCTCCCTCTCTCTAAAATCAATAAAAATATATGTTTGCTTGGCCAGTGTGGCTCAGTGGTTGAGTATGGACCTATGAACCAGAAGGTTAAGGTTCAATTCCTGGTCAGGGCAGGTCAGGGCACATGCCCAGGTTGTGGGCTCAATATCTAGTATGGGGCCTGCATGAGACAGCCAATCAATGATTCTCTCTTATCATTGATGTTTCTCTCTCTTTCTCCCTCTCCTTTCATCTCTGAGATCAACAAAAATAGATATTAAAAATAAATAAATAAGTAAAAATATGTATTTTTAAAAAGAGATGGGTAAGTTAAACATGCATAAATGTTGTATAAAGTTATAATACTCAGAGGTAAGGTAGAGTACATGCTCACAATTTGTTAAAACAAAAAGTAAAGATTTTCTAGTTTAATAAGAGCTGACTTATTATATATCTTTTTGAATATCACTTTAAATCTCTTAGGACTCTTTCCCTTCCTATAACTATTTTTCCCATTTGATCTTTTATTATATATTTTGACTTCCTTTTAACATCTGCTTTTAGAACATCATTTTAAATAACTTTCTTAAGAATATTCTTGTATCATTTGCATTACTCTTTTGGATAATTTTTGTTTAGATATTATGAATATATTTTTTCAGTAGAGGTTTATTTTAATATTATTTCTTCATTCTCTGATCTGTATAGTATAAAATTAATGATGAGGATTACATCATGGGCCTCCCAACCTATCCCAAAATCTTTATTAGAGGATGTCATGTAGAATTAAATTCCAAAAGAAATGCTAATAGGTATGCATTTTTAACTCCATTCATCCAGACCAGTGAGCATCAAAAGGTTTAAGTACTTTCCGAAATGTCTGGGCCAAGTCTCCCTGGTGCAAAGTCCATAGTTTATCCACAGTCAGGTACCATGCATATCTCCAACACATCCATTAGAACCACACTTACAAACTGATTATGGCTGAACCTCCTGGCCCTTTCTAAGTATGTCTGTCTGACAGCATTTTAAAGCTGCAGGTATTTACGGCATATCTATATATATAAAAAGCCAGAGAGCATAATGCCCATCACAGCCATAATGACCTAATGACCAGTTGCTATGACACCCACTGCAGCCAGAGAACTGGCCTGATCCGGGCCCGATAGCCTCCAACACTCCAATCAGGGTGGGGCCAGGTGGCCAACTCCTTGGCTTGCAGAAATTTTGGTTTTGGGTACCTTGGAGTTTCTTGGTCTCAAAGGAGCATGGGCAAAGCACTCCTTTGGTGGAAGTGGACCTGGGATCAGGGCGCTGGAGTCAGGGATGGGGTAGGGAGGCTTTCCTGGTGGCCACAGCAGTCACTGTGGGCCACGCACAGCACCTGGAAATCTGGCCCTGGCTGAAATGGCAGCAGGAGTAGGGGCTGTGGGGTGCAGAGGCCAGCGGCACACAGGAGCCAGGAGGTACGAGGCCCGATGTGGGCTCTTACCCTGCCCACTGGGCCCAGCAGCACCAGCAGGTGGGCCATGATGTGCAGTGAGGCGCTGGGCCACAGACAGGAGGGGAAACGAGCCAGGAGGCCAAGGCTCCATGCCAGACAGAGCCCTGAGCAGCGTGGGCGGGGCCAGAGCTGGAAACCCTGGCGGGGTGGGTGGGGCTGCAGCCCGGTGCCTTTCGGCTTTCAGAGGTCAACCCCACTTCAAGAGACAGGACATGGCAGGAAATGGCAAGGCCACAGGAGGGATAGGAAGTGTTGTGGCCATCTTTGGGAAACACAGCTGCCACAGTCTTCAGTAACTATGAACAGATAATCTTTTACAGAAGAGGAAGCTGAGACTCAAAGAAAGGAGCCTTCCGCAACACCTCACCCACTTCTCAGACCTGACTCTGTGCAGCATTGTTTTAGTTGAAAGTAGAGGATCCAAATGTTTTTAGATCTTTGCTCTTTTAGGAGGGAAAGAATTTAGCACAGGGAATTGGTCCTTGGGAAATCATTGGAAAGCTGGAGGAGTGGGTTTTAGGATGGGCCCCCAGGAAAGACTCTCTACTCAGCAGGAGGAGCTGCCCCCTCAGCCACAGCTGACTTCTAGGACACTCTGGCACAGCTGTGACCTGGGGATCAGGAAACTGCTGCCCCCGCAAATGTCCTCCAGCTCCCACAAAACAGGTCACTGGGCACTGCTTCTGCCACAACTGCCTGTGCACAGCCTGGATTCTGCTGCAGAAAACCTCCACATCTCTGCAAACATGCTCACCAGCCACAAACAGCCCAAACCACAGAAAGATGCCTCTGCCCCACTTCTGCCTTCAAAATATTGTGCAAGTGTATCCATTAGGCAGAAACGAATTCATATCCAGAAACCTAGCTGCAAAGGAGTTTGGGCAATTTCAGACTTTCATCTAGGATTGAGATCTTACCAATGTACCTCATGTGCCTGGTATTGATAAAAATGGGTCCCGGCTGGTGGGGCTCAGTGGTTGAGCATTGATCTATGAACCAGGAGGTCACAATATGATTCCTGGTCAAATTTTGGGCTTGATTCTCAGTAGGGGTGTGCAGGAGGCAGCTGATCAATGATTCTCATCATTGATGTTTCTATCTAACTCTCCTTATCCCTCTGAAATCAATAAATATTTTTTAAATGGGGTCATGCTGTATATATGCGTTATAATGAGTTTTTCACTTCATAGATCACTAATGATTTCCAGTTAAAAAAACATACTTAGAGAACATTATTTATTTATCATTCATTTTAATTGATCTCAAAGAGAAGGGAGAGAGAGAAACATTGTTCCATTGTTTCCTGTACTCACTGGACTGGGTATTGAATCTGCAACCTGGGCATGTGCCCTGACTGGCAATCGATCCACCACTTTCTGGAGTATGGGACGATGCTATGCTGGCACCCTGACCCCAAATCCCAGCCTCCATAACTGTGAGAAAAATACATTTCTGTTGTTTAAGCCACACAAATTTATGATATTTTGTTATGGCTATCTGAGCTGACTAAGCTATACTAATAAAAGGGTAATATGCTAATTAGACTGGATCAACCGGACATCATCCAGTCTTCCTTCTGGACAAAGCCACAGTGGTGAGGGCTGAGGCAGAGGCAGTTAGGAGCGATCAGGCTGGCAGGGAGCAGTTAGGGGCTATCAGGACAGCAGGGTAGAGCAGTTAGAGGCGATCAGGCAGGCAGAGTGGTTAAGGGCAATCAGGCAGGCAGGCAGGCAAGCGGTTAGGATCCAGCAGTCCTGGATTGAGAGAGGGATGTCCAACTGCTGGTTTAGGCCCGATTCTGCAGGGATTGGGTCTAAACCAGCAGTTGGACATCCCCCAAGGGCTCCCAGAATGAGAGGGTGCAGGCTGGGCTGAGGGACCCCCACCTCCATGCACGAATTTCATGCACTGAGCCTCTAGTAAATAATAAAGATAGTAAGAAATGAATCTATTTTTACATATTACTGCATGAACATTAGAAGAACAATCTGCCAGAGTATTATTCCTATACGATAAACAATGAGCTAAACTATTAAGTAAATACTTTACTCTGTAGAGGTCAAAATGATGAAATTGATGGCCCAGCAGGTAATCTTTCTTTTCCCTTTTGTTTCTTTTCCAAAACAGTTTGTGTTGTAATATATGTCCTTGGAGAAACTATGTGTTTAATATTTAGTCTACTTAATATTTTAACTCTGAGCTGTTCTTCACTGAGTCAGAAATTTGGATACTGAAGTCATGCAGCTAAATCCCATTAGAAGACCACAAAATCTACTTAAAATTTCAGAATGTTGATCTAGGCCATTTGCAGTGAATTGCAATGAAGCAGAAAATGCATGTTAGAGTTTGCTGTATTAGAGATAATGGAACTACTTTTCTCTAAGAATAAAAATGTAATTTAAATATAATTTTTTACTTCATATACATACTTACTATATGATTTAGAGAGACACATATTATGAAATGCTTATCTCGGCAGTTTTAATATGACTATGACATTTTATGAACTACAAAAAAATGATTCCCCAGTTTTATAATTATATATTCTCCTCCCCCTATCTCCTTTCCCCCTCCTTGTTCATTTCTGTGGAACTGGATTTCCTTTTTGCTGTTTTTCTGATTTGCACCTGGAAGACAGTTTTTGACCTCTCATTGATGTGTCAGTGCTATGCTATGACCACTGTCACATGTTTACAGCTCTTCCTTCAATGCTTTGTTTCTATAATATACTAGTAGATATTTTTACTTCACCTTTTTCCATATTTTTCATGCCACCATCTCAGCTGAATCCATTGCTGATGTGAATGAAATTTGTTCTCCCACATATAGAGAAGTGATAGAAAAAGACAGAATAGCAAAATCATGTTAGAGGCTTGGAAAATTACTGGTCATAGATCTCCAAGGTTAAAATTGGGAATTTTTTCAGAGCTGGGTAGATTTTTATATACTAATTGCAGCTCCATTGAGCTCTGTCATGCCTCCATTCTTAAGCACAGCACAGTAGTTTACATATAACCTCTCCTATGATGCTTTTGAAAAAATTTAAAAAAAAAAAGAAACCACAAGACCAAAAGGTGAAGTGTTTATTATCCTTAGTTTATAAAGTGGAAACCTGAGAAAAGAATTTATGTATTTTGAGATATTTTCTTAAATGAACATTTGAAGTCCGACTTGCAAATTTTTATATCATCTAGCCAATCTGCAAGTTTTCATGGAGCTCCCTTCATCGTACTTTACATGGACAGTCTTTAATTGACCTCTGCTTCTGCAGGTTATTCGGACACTTAGGTGCATCACGCATTCCATCAGGTAAATTAATCTTTATTTATTTAAAGGCATTTATACTGTGTGTATATGTATTAAGTAGTGAGTTACATAGGTTAAAAACAATAATTAAAAAAAACACACAAAGAAACAAAAAAACCTCTGTCCTGAAAATTCCATGATTTAATAGGATGTTTTGATGGATTTATGTGAATGGATTTTTGTTTCTGCATTGCTTGATGATGTTTCTTAACGATACATATATATGCACTGGGCTGTATTTTAACCCTCAACTTTCCAGACTCTTTTTTCTCTTTTTATCATGTGAACCAAAACTGTGTACTCTACCCAAGCTAATCTACATTAACATGATTTTCTCTCTAGCTAGCTGCCTTTACAAGTACAATTCTAGTATTTTCATAAACATGATTTATGACTTTACTATTCTGGGAAACTCTTGCCCAGGTAGATAAAAGTTGCTTATTTTACTGCTCATTTCAGGAATTTCCCAAAATGCCATTTAAATCAACAGCAAAATGTTCAACTTTTGCATATATAGTATCACATGATTAACTCTAGGATGGTACAAACCTTATCAAGTTAAGTATTATTTTTGGAAAGCCAGGATTTGACAATCTTGGAGGCTCACAGAGAACCAATCAAGGTTTCTTTATCACAATAGCCCAGGAACTTCAATTCAAAAATAGCACTTTCCTCTCCAAATCATTAGACATCTGGCTTGAGTTTCTCTCAGAACACTATGATTATAATTAATAAATTTTGTTACATCCAAGTTTAATTTTTTTATCAAAAGTCCACAAATACTAAATGAATTTTTATATCTTTGAGTTAAAAAGCAAACAAACCTTAATAACAACAAAAAGATTGAGTTTAAAACCCTTTAAACGGCAATAATTTGATTATCAGATCAGATGTGAATATATCTATTCTTTGTATAAAGGGCATTGTTATTTGTCTCTTTGTGTCCTTGTCCTTTTTATTTTATGTCTATAAGAGGAAAGTACACAGGGGAAAAAAAATAGACCTAGATTCCAATAGGTCCATTCTTCAAGCTAAACCTGAAAAAGTTGATTTTTTTTATACCAACACTAGAGTCCCTGTGCATGAAATTCGTGCATGAGTGCGGTCCCTAGGCCTGGCCAGCGATAGAAGCGTGAGCATCTGGCAGGGAAGGGCAGGTCCCAGCAGACCTCTAGGCCCTGGCAAGCATCTGGGCCCCTGGGCCCCTGTGTTTCCCACTCTGCCTGAGTAATCAGGCCCCTGCCTGGCTCCCTCAGCACCTGAGACCTGTGCAGCAGCCCTGTCCTCCACTGCTGTCACTGGTTGCCGTCTGCGGGGTGATTAGCGGGGTGATTAGCGGGGTGATTAGCAGGGTGATTGGACCCTGCTTGCACCTGCTTTGGTCTGGCGCTGTCCACTTACTTGCTCACCATCCCGCCGTGGTACCACTCTCGTCAAGGCCCATCGGGGCTGGCAGTGCCTCCACAGCCGCCCACTGCCAGCTTCATATCACTGACGCCTGCCATGTTCCACGCCACCCCCTGGTGGTCAGCACAAGTCATAGCAAGTGGTTGAACTCCCAGTCAAACTCCTGGTTGAGAGGACAATTTGCATATTAGGCTTTTATTATATAGTATTTCTCAGTCAAATTTTGCCTAATGTTACCTAGCAAAATTTTATGACTTTGTTTTGACTGTGAGCCTCTGAATGTGAGGAAGATCTTCTTAACAATACTTTCTTTTTGACAGAAAGTGAAAATGAATTGGATGAACAAGTGAAAATAGCCCAGCCATTAGATTGAGGGTCTCAAGATACAAAATCACAAGCAACCCTTTTAGTGACTGTTTTAAGCCTATTTCAGTGTAAATTTTAGTCTGTACTCCTTCAAGAACCAGTGACTAATTCATAAATGTATTATATGATAAGCTTGCATTTGTATTATATTCTTTTAAATTCCATAATTTCACCACTGATAATTTAAATTTATAATGGTAAATTTGGGAAACTTAATAGAAAAAAACTTTATCGCCTGAGAGTTGCATTAGAATTGAAAGGGAGCAAAATTTCAAATATTAAATGCTAGTGTTTATTTCTGATGATGTGCATGAACATCCCCATTTCTCCTCACTCTCAATACACTTTTTATGGTTTGTCTTTTTTTATTGTCTTTTTATTATCCAAACTAGAGGTCCAGTGCATGAATTCATACACAAGTGGGGTCCCTTGCCCTGGCCAGCTATCGGGGCTGATTGAGGCCATCTCGCCCAGTCCCAATTGGGACCAATTGGGGCCGGCCAGCAGGGCGAGGGACTGTTGGAGGTTGGCCGGCCCTGGGAGGTTGGCTGTGGGAGCCAACTTTGAGCATCTGCCCCCTGGTGGTCAGTGTGCTTCATAGTGACTGGTTGATCAGTTGTTCGGTCTACCAATCATAACAGTCACTTAGGCTTTTATATATATAGATTAGAGGCCTGATGCACGAAATCTGTGCACTTGGAGGAGGGTCCTCAGCCTGGCCTGCACCCTCTCACAATCTGGGAGCCCTTGGGGCATGTTTGACTGCCAGCTTAGGCCTGCTTCTAACCCAGCAGTTGGACATCCTTAGTACTGCTGCAGAGGCGGGAGAGGTTCCTGCCACTGCCACTGTGCTCGCCAGCCAGCCAGCCAGCTAGCTGTGAGCCCGGCTCAGGGCTTCTGGCTGAGAGACGCTACCCCTGTGGGAGAGCACTGACCACCAGGGGGCAGCTCCTGCATTGAACATCTGCCCCCTTGATGGTCAGTGCACGTCATAGGGACCAGTCGTTCTGCTGGTTGGTCAATTTGCATATTAGCCTTTTATTATATAAGATATGTGTGAAGTGTTATTTCATTATGGTACAATTTGCATTTCCTAAATGATAAATGATCATAAGCATCTTTTCATGTTTTTGTTCTTATTTGGAAAAATGTCTACTCAGGTCATTTGCTTATTTTTAATGAGGTTATATATCCCTTTTTATATCAGATTTTAAGTTATCTTTATAAGGGACCACTAAAGAAAGCCATTTTGGAATTTGTATTTCTTCCTTATAGTTTTATACTTAAATTCAGACTAATTTTTTCTTTTCAACTGCAGATCTGCTTTCTTTAGTGTCCTTTTGAATTAAAATAACTATATTCATTTTCTCTTTTCTGGACAAATTGTCAATATATATAGACTCTTATGGCCCAGGTAGTTTATTGAGTTTCCCTCTTATATTTAGAAGTTTTCAACTGGGATCTTAAAACCCTTAAATTTTCATATGATTCTACTCTTATCCAGCAGGTGAAAAATCTTTTTTATATTTTAATAATGAGGTGAGGTCTAAGACTGATTCCATCTACACTTAATGTTTTAGTTCTCACAGGGCACATGATTTCCAAAGGAGAACTACAATTCTGTGAAAATAAAGTGGATTACCTAGGATAAGACTTGTCCTAGGAATTTACACCCTTACTCTGAAAGATTATAAAATGTTTAAAACTTCCCAGGCTTATAACTGAGAGGCGATTAAGAGAATTCCTGTGTTTTAATGACTATTGTAGATAGTGGATTCTCAAATGATTTTAAATTACCATAGCACTATATAAGTTAACTATGCTCTCAGAAACTGCATTTCTACCCAGAGAACACAATATAAATTGGTCTTTAAGGTTTAAAATCAGCTTTTCAATCACCTTCCTCTCTCCTCACCATGAATACCAGAATATCAGAAATGTATCTACTTGACCCCCAATTTTTTTTATCCATTCTTACCATCTAATAGATGTGTGATAATTTATTTCAACACTCTCAACCCTGACCTTACTTTCTCCTCATTTCATTATTGTCTGTGATGAAAATGTAAGCACACTCTTCTGTTTTCCCCCTGATGATTACACTGAAGTAGATGATTTCTGTTGAAGTAAATCTGATGAATGATAAATGAGTACTACTATTAATTCATCAGCATCAACATGGTAAAAGGGCAATTCATGAATTTTTACTTTCATGTTCCACAGTAGAATTGTAATTTACCATAAACTCCCTCACACATCTTTAAGTTGATGACTAAAGTTTTCCTGCATTTATAAAATTACCAAAATATCATTTCTGGCATATTGTGTTTTACATAAAAGCATTAAAAGAGTTTTATTAAAACTTTAGAGTAGTAAGCTTTTTTATTCAATATACAGAAAATGTTCACCATATGAACTAATTGGCAAGACCAGCCTCTATAATCAAATCAATCAGCTAAATCAGACTTACTTTGTATCAGAAAACATATTATTTTTCAATTCAAATGGAAATGTTAATCTGTGTCTGAAAGACAAGCACAGTACTTCTGAATTCTGATTATAATATAGCTATCTACTCTCTAAAACATTAAGTCTTTCCATAATTTTGTATTTTTTATAAAACCAATTACTTACCATCCCTTTCAATATTTCTTCTTTGCTCTAATGGAAATCTTATTTAGAAACAAATTGCTTCTTTGTGTCCTAAGGGCTACAGAAATACTAGTATATCATGTTAAGTTTGATAATGCATAGGTTGTATTCTTTTTCCTGTTGTTGTTTGTGTGTTTGTTTTGTAGAAAGAGAAACATGACTGTAAACGAGGAGTTGTGAAAGCAGAATTGAAAAAGGCATCACTTTTGTGAAAGGGTACATCTGGTAAAATTGAGATTCTGAAAGTTGATTCTGTTAGATAATCTCTGTTAACCTACTGCCTTAAAATTCTAGGATTTATCTTGATTCCTGTTCTTTGAATATCACAGTAATCCTACTACATCCCTCTGTTAACATATTTGTTGACCCACTCCCAATGAGTTTTTGAGCCTCTACTATCCTCAAACCTCTACCACCATTGGCGACACTTTTCTATATAAATGCTATGTTAATTAATTATTGATCTATTTATTTTCAGTATAACTTAAAACTTAGTGATATATTTTTCTTGTGTAAGATTTGTAGTCTTTAAAGATTATCTTTGAATATGTCTTCTCTTATTTGTTGTACATTATTTTATAATTCAATATACAGAATAAGTATTTATATTCATATTGGTAAATTTTGGAGAGGTACATATATTGCTTACCTCTTATAAAATCAAAATATTATTTCATTGAATTTTACTCTCTTCAAAATGTCTAGAAAAACATGGTCTCCCTCTCAGGACATTACATGAAGAAATCCTTGCATTACTTGTCTTACAAAAGAAAAATGATTGAGGTACAATATACTAAGTCTGAGAGGTAAGAGTCTATGTTTGAGTGGCAGTACAACGAAATCCACATAGATCAGGCTCCTTCTCGGTTTATTGCAGCACATCTAAGACTTTTATCCTAAATCAAAACATAAATTTTCATTGTACATTTTCCAAAATTAATTAATGGCATTGGAGGATGGGTAAAATTTATTGGCCAAAGTTGAAATTTTATTACCTTAATTAAGTGAATGTATGTATTAGAAAAATTTAAGATAGATTTTGAATAAAGCACATTAAATTATAATTATGAATAAGTTAATGTAATCAAAAGAAAAAATTAGTACTCTAATGATTAAATATAGATAAATCAATTACTAAATAAAGATTTTATTAAATGCAAGATTGAAATGATTTTAACTGCTTCAAGTGAAATATTTACTCAAATGCATATATGTGTTTTTATTGCTCACTGGCAAATCTCTTAATGGAAAATGGCTTAGTTAAGGTATGACATCAGCTGAGTGTGATAGAGACCCAAAATAAGAGTGGCTTAAAAGTGGAAACTCATTGATCTGCCATGTAAAAATGTGATCCAGTAAGCAGGCAGCTACATGAAATCATCTTGAGACTAGCTCCCTCCACATCTTGACTTCACAATCTCTATGAAATATCTCTCACCCAGTCCAAGAATGCTGGTGCTTATAGCATCCAGCGGGAAGGCAAAAAGGGAAAATAAAAGGCAGGGTACACATACCAAGAAATTTCACACATTACTTCTACTTATATTCCTTTCCAGAATATAGTCACATCTCCCTGTAAAACAAAGAAAAATGCCTGAAGTAGATAGCCTGTAGGCTGAATAGGCTATGTGGTCAGAATAAGTTAAGGACTGTACTATGGAAAAGGAAAACAGATTTTAGGGAAACCTAGCAAATTCTATAACTTGGAGGGTATGAGATCAAGTTGATAAATCTATCATGTCAGAGAATTTATGGTATTGTATGTTCTAAATATTGTTTTATATGTTTATTTATGTACTTTTGTATTTCTAAAGTATCACTGCCCTTTGTTAAACATTTTTCTGAATATTCATACCAAATATTCAGAATAAGGAATGCTTTAAACTCAATGAAAAATATCCCATGGCTGTGTTTTTATTTTCTTAACTACAGGTAAAATTCTAGTAAACAATATAAAACCTCTAATGTATGCCAGGAGAAAAATGATAATAGTATTTTAATAGGATTTCTTTATCAATATCAAAAGATTATAAAAATGGTCATAAGGCCTTGAAAAAATTAGATATTTTGGAATTGAGATATCACATGATTTTGTTTTTTTAAAGCAATGTATCATTTTCTTTTTTTTTTAAATAAATCTTTATTGTTCAGATTATTACAGGTGTTCCACTTTTATTTTTCCCCATTGCTCCCCTCCACCTGATTCCCCACCCCAACCCATGCCCTTACCCCCCGCCACTGTCTTCATCCAAAGGAGTAAGATTTTTGTCCAATCTCTTCCCGCACCCCTCACACCTGCTTCCCCTGAGAATCGTCAGTCCACTCCCTTTCTATGTCCCTGATTCTATTATATTCACCAGTCCATTCTGTTCTTCAGATTTTTCATTCACTTGATTTTTAGATTCACTTGTTGGTAGGTATGTGTTTGATGTCATTTTGTTGTCCATAATTTTTGTCTTTATCTTTTTCTTCTTCTTCCCCTTCTTAAAGGATACCCTTCAGCATTTTGTGTAATCCTGGTTTGGTGGTGATGAACTCCTTTAACTTTTTCTTGTCTGTGAAGCTCTTTATCTGACCTTCAACTCTGAATGATAGCTTTGCTGGGTAGAGTAATCTTGGTTGTAGGTTCTTGCTGTTCATCACTTTGAATATTTCTTGCCACTCCCTTCTGGCCTGCATAGTTTCTGTTGAGAAATCAGCTGACAGTCGTATGGGTACTCCCTTGTAGGTAATTAACTGTTTTTCTCTTGCTGCTTTTAATATTCTCTCTTTGTCTTTTGCCCTTGGCATTTTAATTATGATGTGTCTTGGTGTGGTCCTCTTTGGGTTCCTCTTGTATGGGGTTCTGTGTGCTTCCTGAACTTGTAAGTCTATTTCTTTCATCAGGTAGGGAAAGTTTTCTGTCATTATTTCTTCTAATAGGTTTTCAATATTTTGCTCTCTCCCTTCTTCTGGCACCCCAAAAATTCGGATGTTGGTTCGCTTGAAGTTGTCCCAGAGGCTCCTTACACTATCTTCATATTTTTGGATTCTTTTTTCTTTTTGTTTTTCTGGTTGGATGTTTTTTGTTTCCACATATTTCAGATCTTTGGTTTGATTCTTGGGGTACGTTGATCTACAGTTGAGTTTCTGTATATTCTTTATTTTAGACAGTGTATGCTTCATTTCTGACTGGTCCTTTTCCATTTTTTTGGCATTCTCATTAAGGTCCTTGAAGGTCTCACTAAGCTCCTCAGAAGTGTTATCAAGTTTCTCAGCGGTTTTTAGAAGATTCTTGAGTAACCTTATACATGTGGTTCTGAATTCTATGTCATCCAGTAGTTTGCTTTCCTCCGTTTCTTTCATTCGTGACATGTTTCTTTGTCTCTGCATTTTGGCTGCTTCCCTGTGTTGATGGAGTGGCTTTGTGTGGTAGGTGACCTATAGGGGGCAGTAGCTCAGCCTCCCCAATCTCCTGAAGTAGACGCTCTTGGTACACCCCTTTGTGGGCTGAGTGCAAAGTCTTGGTGCAGTTAAGCCTTAATTGCTGTTGTTACGCTGGGAGGAATTGACCTCCAGGCCAATTAGCTGTGAGCACTCACTGTGTCTATAATGGAAGAACTGCTGCGCTGAAGACACGCTTATGGGGCAGGACTTGTTTCAGTGGGGCTTTGGTGCTCACTGAGTCTGCCTCTTGAATGTGTCACTTATGGATGTGAGGAGTTGAAATCTGGTGTCTCACACTGACCGCTAGGTACACTGGCTTCTGGATCTCCAATGGGGTGCAGGTCAGCTACTGTCTGAGGCCACTCAGCAGGAGCTACAGTGAGAGCTGCAGTTTTCTCCTCTTTGCTTGGGGTTTGGAGGTTTTGGAGCTGTCTGACCTGGGCTGCAAGTTTGTTAGGTTAAGCTGCGATAGGGCAGGCCTTTCTTATGCTAATTGAGCTGCTTGGAGCTTGGGTGGGTTTGTAGGGCAGGGCCTCAGGGTGTCACTAGGTTAGGGCGTGGCAAACAGCAATGGCTGCTAGTTAGCTGGCTCTGAGTCTCCAATGGAGTCCCATGCCCCAGTGCAGTAAACAATTATTTCTGCGCGCAGCTCTGCAAGCAAGCCACCCTCGCTGGCAGACAGTCCAGCTTCTCCCCATAGGAGTTTGGGTCCCCCGCGTCTCCCCAGAGACTGGATTTCAGAGTAATCGGGGGCTTGTCTCCGTTTGGGTTGAAAAAAGCAACGCACCCAGTCGGCTGCAGCCAGCCCAGATCACGCGCCTCCGTACCTCAGCTTTTCAGCGCTCGTGCACGTCTCAATGCTCTTTTCTCTTTCCTTCTAGTTGTAGAACTTCCACTCTGCCAGCTTTCCCGTGGTTCTGGGTGATAGACATTTTGTCTTTTAGTTGCAGTTTAAATTGTTGTAGGAGGCAGCAGTTTAGGTGTTTACCTATGCCGCCATCTTCCTGGATCTCTATCATTTTCTTTTTATTAAATAAACTAGAGGGCTGGTGCACGAAATTCGTGCACTTGGGGGGGGTGTCCCTCAGCCCAGCCTGCACCCTCTCCAATCTGGGACCCCTTGGGGGATGTTTGACTGCCCAGCAGTTGGACATTCCTCTCACAATCCAGGACTGCTGGCTCCCAACCACTTGCCTGCCTGCCTGCCTGAATGCCCTTAACCACTTCTGCCTGCCAGCTTGATCACTCCCTAACCACTCCCTTCCCAGCCCAATTGCCCCCAACTGCCCTCCCCTGCCTTGCAGACCTGGTCCCCCCCAACTGCCCTCCCTCCCTTGAAGGCCAGGTCACCCCCAACTGCCTTCCCCTGCAGGCCCAGTAACCCCCAACTGCCCTCCCCCACTGGCCTGGTCACCCCTAACTGCCCTCCCCTGCTGGCCTGATTGTCCACAACTGCCTGCCCCTGCCAGCCATCTTGTGGTGGCCATCTTGTGACCACATGGGGGCAGCCATCTTGTGTGAGGATGTGATGGTCAATTTGCATATTACTTCTTTATTATATAGGATTGTTAAAGGTATATTTGTATTCAAATACTTTTTATTTTTCAATTACAGTTGAAATTCAATATTATTTTATATTAGTTTCAGGTGTACAGAATAGTGATCAGTAAATCATACAATTCACAAAGTGCTCCCTCTGATATTTTCAGTACTCACCTGGCACCATACATAGTTATTACAACATTATTGACTATATGCCCTTTGCTATATCCTTATAACTATTTGTAACTACTTATCTGAACTTCTTAATCCCTTTGCCTTTTCACTCAGCTCCAAAATGCCCTGCCATCTGGCAACCTTCAGTTTGTTCTCTGTATCTATAAATCTGTTTCTGTTTTGTTTGTTTGTTTGTTTGTTTTGTTCTTTAGATTCAGCATGCAAGTGAAAACATATGGTGTTTGCATAATAGTCTCTAGGTTCATCCATGTTGTCGTAAATGGTAAAATTTCATTTTTATGGCCAAGTATTATTTCATTGTGTGTGTATATATATATATATATATCACATCTTCTTTATCCAATTATCTATTGATGGGCAATTGGGTTGCATCCATATTTTGGCTATTATAAATAACTAGAGGCCTGGTGCACGGATTTGTGCACCGGTGCGGTCCCTTGGTCTGGCTTGCAACTTCTTGCAATCTGGGACCCCTCAGGGGGTGTTGGAGAGCTGGTTTTGGCCTGATCCCTGCAGGCCAGGCTGAGGGACCCCATAGGTTCACAAATCTGTGTACCAGGCCTCTAGTATGCATAAAAGATCTTTGGTTAATCTCTTCCCACCCCCCTCCTTACCCCTTCCTTCTGAGATTCATCAGTCTGTTCCATGTTTCCATGCCTGTGCATTGAGTGTAATAACAACTTTATGCACAGGTGGGGTCCCTCAGCATGGCCTGCGAGGATTGGGATGAAACCATCAGTCCAACACTGCCTGCCACTCCTGCCTGCAGCTCCTCCTCATCCCAGCCCCATGCTGCCTACTGCGGGCTCACACCTAGTCAGTCCTGATCAGGAGAGGCTCGTGCTGCCACAGTGGTGCTCGCCAGCTGTGAGCCCTGCATCTGGTGCCATCCCAAAGGGGGTGGGGAGGGCCTGGCCACAATAGGCCCTACAGGTGGGCAGTGGGATGCCCTTGCCGGCCTGGAATCAGGATCTGTCCTGCTGACGTTTGCACCATTTGTCGGGAGCCACTGGTGGCCGCTTTTATATTGTTTCTTCCTTGGATAGCATCTAGGGAGGGGAAGCAGCCGCAGTGCTCGAGGCCAACTTCCAGGAGACCTGGGGTGCTGTCAGGATCATGCCAGTGGTGCTGGTCCATCAGTGCCTGGCCTGTTTTCCAGAGATTGGACCTGCAGGACTACTGAGAGAGTGAGTGGCTGATAACAGGCTGGTGGGCCTCTGGGACAGGTCATTCAGCTGAGTGGCACTCCCCCTGTGGGAGTGCACTGACCACCAGGGGGCGGCTCCTGCATTGAACATCTGGCCCCTGGTGGTCAGTGGGCATCATAGCAACCAGTTGACTGGTTGTTCGGTCATTTGGCCATTCAGTCGCTTACGCTTTTATATATATAGATGCTGTAATGAACATATGTATAAAACTTATTGAATTAGTATTTTGTATTTCTTCATTATATATTCAGAAGTAGACTTGCTAGTCAAATATTTTCTCACAAACTGTAATATTTTGTGGCAAAATATTCAATGCTTTGCTATAATTATATATCTATTCAGTGCTTATAATGTGTCAGGTATTGGGATATATTAATAAATAGGCAAAATAATTATTGCCTTCACAAAAAGTGCATTCTGGCCCTGGCTGTTGTGGCTCAATTCCTGATAAGGACACATATTCAGGTTAGGGGTTTGATCTCTGGTCTGGGAGTGAATGAGAGGCAAATGATCTCTCTCTCTCTCCTCTTTCTCTCCCTCACCCTTCCTCTTTCTCTAAAATCAATAAAAGTAAATAAATAAAGTGTAAGCTATATTGTTGAATATTAATACATACATATGTACATATAATGTTTAGTGGATATTTTTTAAAATTATTTACTCAATTCATGCAAGTTTTTCATCTGAAATGTTCATTGGAAAGTAAATGTGAAATCATTTTATGGAGCTATAAGCAGTACTAGGATGATAACATGTAAAATTTAAAAGTGTTGACTGAAACCATGCTACTACTGCCTTAGAAATCAGATATTCTATTTCTGATGCCTTTAAACCCATGTCATTGTTTTGATTTATTCCCCACCAACTTCCTAATATCTGACTGCCTCTGCCTATTTGAAGACTTTAACTATGATGCTCAATAAAGCTTGACATTCTGGGAAGTAATATTGATCTTAAAGCCTGTTTACAACTTTAAAAAGTATCTGCTTTTAGTGCTATTTTTTATTAAGTTGTAGGTGACCAAATAATAAACTATAAATTATGAAATGTCAGTCTTATAGAGGGAGCTACTAGAATTTTTTCACTCTAAAAAGCATAATTTTGGCAGCAATAGTCCCAGAGGACTGTTGCCCAGTTAAGAGATAAGAGATAATATGAAAAATCCTTTATCTATGTCATTTACTATTTACATTAGTAAAATATTGTTGTAGATAATGATGATTCTATTATGAAATAGAAACACTATCTATATTAATAAAAGGGTAATATGCTAATTAGATGGGACATCTTCCAACAACCTTCTGGATGTCCTTCCTGACATAGCTGGTCCTGGTGAAGCTGCCCTGTGGCTGCAGCCCGGGAGAAGGAGAAGCCCCCCACCTGCAGTCCTGGGGCCCAGCTGCTGCAGCTGTGGCCAAGCAAAGCCGCCCCCCACCCCTAGCCCCAGGTGCCTGTGGCTGTGGCCAGACCAAAGGAAGCCGGCCTGGGTAACGGGTGCCTGCAGCTGGCCAGAGGGAGGGAAGCCTGGGTCCCAGGTGCCTGCAGTCAGCCAGAGGAGGGAATCCTGGGTCCCAGGTAAGGAGCTGAGGCAGAGGCAGTTAGGGGCGATCAGGCCAGTAGGGGAGCAGTTAGGGGTGATCAGGCAGACAGGAAGAGGTGGTTAGGGGAAATCAAGCAGTCAGAGGGGTTAGGGATGATCAGGCAGGCAGGCAGGCAGGTGAGCAGTTAGGAGCCAGAGGTCCCCGATTGTGAGAGGCATGTCCGACTGCTGGTTTAGACAGGGCTCGAGCCTAAACCAACAGTTGGACATCTCCCAAGGGGTCCCGGATTGGAGAGAGTGCAGGCCAGGCTGAATTACATGCCTGCTCCCCTGTGCATGAATTTCATGCACCAGGCCTCAAGTCCTATGTAATAAAAAGCTATTATGTAAATAGACCGAATGGCGGAACAACAAACAACTGAACAACCAGTTTCTATGATGTGTGCTGACCACCAGGGGGCACATACAGAAAATGGCAGGCATTGGCCCTGGCGGGATGATGGAGCAGGTGAACTGGGATGCCAGACCAAGGTAGGGCACCAGTTGCTGTCATCGAAGCGAGCTTTGGTGGTTACTAAAAATTCTTTGCTCTCACCTGCTGTGGTCCTGCCTGGACTCATACCTGCTGCTGGCACTAGTCCCTCTTGCACCCACTGCTGGCATCAGTGCCACTGCTTGCATCCCGTGCTAGCACCAGGTGCAGGTCCCAATCACTTGGTGCCATCAGCAGGTGTGAGTAACAGCTGCTGGTCCCAATTGCCCCTCAGGGCTTCTCCACCTCCTCCTGCTCCTGAGGGGCAATCGGGGCCAGCAACTGCTGCTCACAGCCACTGACAGCGCCGGCCCTGCTTTCACCCACTGCTGACATCAGCCCCAATTGCTCCATACCATCAGTAGGTGCAAGTGGGACAGTGCTGTCAGCGTGTGGGAGTGGTGGCAGAAGCAGACAGGAAACCAGGGGCTGCAGTGGGAGGGGCCCGGTGGGGGCACAGAGGATGAGCCAAGACCCACCCCTGTGCCCACTGTGGCCTCGCAGCCCACAGTTCCTTTCAAGGTGCGCAAATTGGTGCACTGGGCCCCTAACATTTCTATGAATTTAAAACAGGGTGAGGTGTGGAGGAAGGTATGGGGGAGATAAATGGGGAAAAAATTAAAGAAAAATAATTTCATAACAAATATAGATTTTTATGGTTCTCCTATTACCATAAAGAAATTTTTTAAAAAAAATCTGCATTATCTGAAAAGCCTCAGTGCATCCTGCATCCTTCAGAACTGGTGGAAGATTTAAGGCACATAAGCCAGTGCATGTAGGAGAACTCACCCTCAGCAGTACCACCTCATAATAAGAAAGACTGTACAACAGTCTCCTCTCTTTGATTTCCGAAGCCATTTTGGATCTGCCTGTGAAACTGGCCCGGCTCCCTTCAGAGACTTCAATTACATATGCAATAAAGTTGTTCATACTTTCATGGTATGTATGTAGTGACAATAGTCCCAATATCTAAACCACATTTTGGATGTGTGTGGGGTTCATACCGCTCTCCAAGGTGGTCACATCAGGATAATAACAAAATGGTGTACATATTATATGAATTAAAATAAGTGAAGCACTTAGGACAGCATCTGGCTCATAGTAAATATTCACTATGTTACCTATTAGTAAATGCCACACATTACTTCTCCGTTTGCTGAAATCTAAAATATTATGTTAAGGTGAGCATGATATTTAGACAGAAGTATAAAAATTATTTCTCAGACATAGCGGCTGAAAATCATTCCTGAGAGAATATCAAAACATATGGTGGCAACTGCCGTAGCAGCAATAAAACACATACTTTATGTAATGTCCTACCACCCATTTGGAAATTATTGACATGGATCATGCATATATGCACACATACACCGCACTCTGAAAGTCATACCTCGTGCTTCCATTTTTCCTAATTTGTAACATCAGACCTGACCATCAGACATATTACAGCAACAACTGTGGAATCTGACCTCAGGACAATTAACCTTTGCTTAAAAAATAAAATATAGAAATGCTACTTCTGACTACTGTGGGAATTTGTCAGTGCAAGCAGGGCTATAATAACAGAGAAACTCACTTTGATGTGGTTCTGACAAATCAGACTGACCTGCTTGGAAATCAGACTCAATGTGCTATTTCTTTCTATTTTTTTTTTATATTTTGTTTTTCCATTAGCAAGTCATTTAGACTGGTTTGCTCAAGATTTTTTCAAATTCCCACCTAGCATGCTAGAATACTGGATATGAGTTATATTCCAAAAAGGAGTGTCACTGGTTTATGATGTGGAGGAGCGAGTGTGAGAAGGCAAAAGGCATCAGTTTTGCTGATGTGAATCGGGTCATGAAGGACATGATTCTGGTTCTAGCACCTATAGTAGCATCGTTTTATCTCAACAAATAGCTTTTATATTCAACAGCTTCTAATTCAAAGCAGGCTCCTCTGACTCTTGGATAGCCCCACCCTACAGTGTGGAAGAATTCCTGCACATTCAATTTAGAGTTTGTCCCCCTACCTAGATTTTCTTATACTAGATTAATTATTTAATACATAATAAAAATAATTTGCTTCTTACAGTTAGCTAGAGCAAATTATCTAATCAGTGCCAAACCATACCTGATAGAGCTATTGCAAGCAGCAGATACTCAAAGAAACAAAAATCTGGAATTGCTTCAGCATTTGTAGATAGCTACTGTTACCCATTATTATATGCTGATGTGTTAGGTACTTAGGTACTTTGATTCTCGCCTGTGGTCACCTGAAACAGAGTATAATAAATCCAACACTTTGGTAAGTTGTATGGCTTCTGCAATAAATCATTTTTAAAGAAAAGAAGAGATATGTGTTCTGTGTAGTGGGGCTGGTGATTTATAACACACCCTAGAGCTCAAAGAAAGAAAATTACAAACTCAAGATTTAAATTTTTTTGCTCAGGAATGGTCTTCTAGTCAGGAAGCTTCTGTTATTTCTCTGGTTCATTTATTTATAAGGCTCAGTTAGTAAACTCAGATACAGAAGCTGCTTTTTCAGATTGCTTAATTCAATCATAGATTGATTGTGCAGTTTCAACTTAACTGTTTGGTAAACATTAAGGTATTAGTTGAAAAATCATGATAAATTGAGGAGAATGGGTTATCAGGGTTAAAATGAGGCAGACTGAATAAATCAAACCACCAAATCTCTGAACTTTTGTTTGGTGTTGGGAAATTTGTACAGATACATGTCAAAAGTAAAACTAGACCACCAACTTATAGCATACACAAGAATAAACTCAAAATGGATAAAAGACTTAAATGTAAGTTATGAAACCATAAAAATCCAAGGAGAAACCATAGGCAGCAAAATCTCATACCTTTCGTAGCAATATGTTGATGGATATGTCTCCTAGAGCAAGGGAAACTAAGGGGAAAGTAAACAAACATGACTACATCAAAATAAAAAACTTCTGCACAGCCAAAGAAACCATCAGCAGAATGAAAAGGAAGCCAATGAATGTATCTGAGAACATATTTACTAATGATACATCTGATAAAGGGTTAATAGCCAACCTATATAAGGAACTCATACAATTTAACAGAAAGAAGACAAACAATCCAAATAAAAAATGGGTAAAGGACCTAAATAGACACTTCTCCAAAGTGAACATATAGGAGGCTAAGAGACATATGAAAACATGCTTAAAATCACTGATCATCAGAGAGATACAAATTAAAACAACAATGAGGTATCACCTCACACCTATCAGAATGGTTACCATCAACAAATAAACAAATGACAAGTACTGGGAAGGGTGTGTAGAAAAAAAAGGGTAACCCTAGTGTAGACTGGTGGAATGTAGACTGGTGCAGCCATTATGGAAAACAATATGGAGTTTTCTCAAAAAATTAAATATGGAACTACCATTTGACCCAGTGATCCCACTTCTAGGAATATCCTATATAATAAAGAGGTAGTATGCAAATTGACCATCACTCCACACAAGATGGCCTCCTCCAAGTGGTCAAAGATGGCCGCCTTCATGTGGAAACAAGATGGCTGGCAGGGGAGGGCAGTTGTGGGCAATCAGGCCAGCAGGGGAGGGCTGTTAGGGGTGACCAGGCCTGCAGGGGAGGACAGTTGGCGGGGGGGAACTCAGGCCTGCAAGGGAGGGCAGTTGTGGGGGGGGGGAGGCCTGCAGGGGAGGGCAGTTGGGAGGGACCAGGCCAGCAGGGGAGGGCAGTTAGGGGCAATTGGGCCAGCAGGGGAGCAGTTAGGCATGGATCAGGCTGGCAGGGGAGTGGTTAGGGGGTGATCAGGCTGGCAGGCAGAATCGGTTAGGGGTAATCAGGCAGGCAGACAGGCAAGCAGTTGGGAGCCAGCAGTCCTGGATTGTGAGAGGGATTCCAGATTGGAGAGGATGCAGGCTTGGCTGAGGGGCACCCCCCCCCCCCCCAAAAGCACGAGTTTCGTGCACCAGGCCACTAATATCATAAGAAACCCAAAAACACTAATCAGAAAGAAAGTATGCACTTCTGTGTTCATAGCTGCACAATTTACAATAGCTATGATCTGGAAATAGCCCAGGTGCTCATCAGTAGATGAGTGGTTAAAAAGTCTGCGGTACATGTATATCACGGAATACTATGCAGCAGTAAAAAAGAAGGATTTCTTACCCTTTGAGATAGAATAGAGGGACCTAGAGAATATTATGCTAAGCAAAATAAACCAGTCAGGAAAAACAAGTATTATTTATATGTGGAATCTAATGAACAATATAAACTGATGAACAAAATAGATCCAGAGACATAGAAGCATGGAATAGGCTGCAGAATCTCAGAGGGAAGGCAGAGGTGGGGTGACATGTAATACTTTCAGTGGTAAAGATTAAAAAATTAAATAAAATTAAGCAATACAATATTAAAATAAAGAAAATAAAAATAATAGTTTGTAGTTTGAAAATGCTTCAAAAGTTCAAAACACAATGGATGAAATGGGACCCAGAGCAGACTATATTACATTAGACTAGTGTTACTGAAACAAAGAAAAAGTCTAAAAAACTCCCAAGAGAAAAAATAAGTAATATAAATGTCATATGAGTAGAATGGTTTCATAATTTCCAAGAATAACACCAAAAGCAGGAGAACAGTGGAGTATGCCTGCAAAATCTGAGGGAAATGTGATGTCAGCAAGATGGCATAGAAGGAAGCTACCAAGCCTCCTTTCCCTATAGAGATAACAAGTTGGTATCCATATATGGACAAAAATACCACTGTGACAACTCTAGAGCCCACTTAAAAGCTACAAGTCTATTGTGAAAATAAAAAGGAATCCTAGCAAAAGTAAAGGGAAGTTCAGGACATTTGGTGCACCTGTCTATGTCACAGTGCAAAGCCAGGGGAGGAAAACCTTTATAACACAGCTTATACCTTGGGAATAAAAGAGTATACAATGCTCCACTATTCTGGCTTGTCTGAGGGCTGCCCACGGAAATTCTTCCTGTTTCATCTTACTTAGGTGTGCTTTTATATAAAAAAAGCATAATATGCAAATTGACCAAACGGCAGAATGAGCAGTCGGTGGGGGGCGGGGCCAGCAAGCAGGCAGCGCCTGGCCAGCCAAGGCACGTGCCAGTGGGCAGAGGGAGGGCATGGCATTGGGGGGGGGGGGTGGAAACCATGGGTGGTGGAAGGGCCATGGGGGGGGCAGCACTATCCCCTGATTGGCCTGTCCAGTCGCCCCCTGCAGATGGAGGCTTGGTGGCAACAGTGGGGTGATGGGTGTGGCACCATCCCCAACTCCCTCTCCAGTCACTTCCCGCAGAGGCCGGGTGGCAGCAGCAGTGGGGTGATGGGGGTGGCGCTGTCCCCTGATCAGCAGGCCCAGTCGCCTCCCACAGAGGACATCCCCTGAGGACTCCCAGACTGTGAGAGCGCACAGGTTGGGCTGAGGGACGCCCCTCCCATACACAAATTTTTATGCACCAGACCTCTAGTCTATATAAATAAAACCCTAATATGTAAATAGACCAAATGGCAGAACAACAGGTCGCTATGATGTGCACTGACCACCAGGGGTGCAGGCAGAACATGGCAGGTGTCAGCCACGGTGGGATGGTGGAGCAGGTGAGCAGGGGTGCCAGACCAAGGCGGAGCTCCAGTTGCTGTCATTGGGGCAAACCTCTGGTGGTTACTGAAAATTCTTTGCTCCTGCATACTGTGATCCCTCCAAGGGCTTACGCCTGCTGCCAATGTTGGAGCCACCACTCACACCTATTGCCAGCACCCAGGGCCCGACCCCATCGCTCAGTGCCATCAGAGGGTGAGAGTGGTGGCTGCCAGCCCCTATCACCCCTCTAGGCTTCTCCACCTTCCCTTGCTCCTGAGGGTTGATCAGGGCTGTCAGCTGTGGCTCACACCCCCTGACGGCGCCGGCCCCATTCACACCCACTACTGGCATTGGCCCCAATCTCTCTGCACTGCCAGGGGACCGGGGGTTGAGGGGGCTGCAGTGGGAGGAGCCGGGTGGGGGTATGGGAGATGGGCCAAGACCCACCCCTGTGCCCACTGCAGCCTTGCAGCCCACAGTTCCTTTCAGGGTGCACAAATTCATGCACTGGGCCACTAGTTATAAGATCCCAAGTACAGAATCTGCTGACAATATAAGTGAGCAACACATTGCAGCTGTTGTTTTATGTAATTGTAATGGTAACCACAGAGAAAATTTCTATAGAATATATATAAAAGGAAATTATATGGGAATTAAATGTCACTAATTAAAAAAAAGACTAAAATGAAGCAGACAGAGGGAAACAAAAATGTTATATGACATACAGTAAACAATTAATAAAATAGCAATAAGTTCTCCCTCAAAAGCAGTTAAATATAGAGATAAACACTTCAATTTTTATCAAATGCGTATTTTTCATCTAATTATATGATCACATGATTTTTATCCTTCATTTTGGTGTATCACATTAATTAATTTGCAAATATTGTACCAAAATTACATCTCAGCCCAGCTGGCATGGCTCAGTGGTTGAACATTGACCTGTGGACTCAAGGGTCCCGGGTTTGATTCCTGATCAGGGCACATGCCCAGGTTGCAGGCTCAATCCCTAGTAGGGGGCATGCAGGAGGCAGCTGATCCATGATTCTCTCTCATGGATGTTTCTCTCTCTCTCTTTCTCTCTCTCTCTCTTTCTCTCTCTCTCTCTCTCCCCCCCCCCATCCTCTCTCTCTAAACAAATCAATAAAAACATTAAAAAATATTGCACCCCAGGAATAAATTTCACTTGATTATGGTATGAACTTTTTAATGTATTGCTGGATTTTGTTTGCTAATATTTTGTTGAGATTTTTTTTTTTTGTATCTATGATCATCAGAGATATTAGCCTACAATTTTCTTTCTTACTAGTGTCTTTATCTGGTTTTGGAATTAGAATAATGGTGGCTTCTAAAATGAGCTGAGTAGTTAGTCTTTATTCTTCTTGATTTTTTTTGAATACTTTGTGAAGGATACGTATTCTTTAAATGTTTGGTACAATCCACCTGTGTAGCCATTTGGTCCAGGACTTTTGTTTGTTGAAGTTTGTTGTGTCCCAATTTATGGTATCTCTTGGAAAATGTTTCATGTGAACTTGAAAAGAATGTATCTTCTCCTGCTTTGGGATGAAATACTCTGATGATATCAATTAAATCCACCTGATGTAGTATGTCACTTAAGGCTGTTATTCCCTTAAATTCACATGATCAAAATAAAGAATACATTAAAGGAAAATATACATTTTGTTGGCACTTTTGTATGAATAGTCCACAAAAATAAGAACGGAAGTACACATCCCGAGTCAACCAATACATGATGCCAGAAAATTTAACATTTGCCAAACAGGACCAGACCGGAATCCTTTTATAAGCTCAATGTTGAAAATGGCTTCTTTTATCACGTTTAGGATTAGCCCGTATGTGAACTTCACAAACATGAGCAAGCACTAAGATTGGTAATGTCGGGCAATTTCCTTTTTCAGAATGCAATCTGCAGAATTTGTAGTTGTTACTGTCAGTGGTGTTTGAAAAATAAATAAATATTTAGACCCACATCCAAAAGTTGAGCAAAGTGATGGCAGCTGAAAACTATTTTTTTTAATGGAGATATCATCTTCATGAGCACTAGAAATGGTAATTTTATTTTGAGTCATTATATTCTGTTTGTTAGGCATTTGCCATAAAAACATCACAGTACTGTACCTAAAACTAAATTCAACTGATTCTGAGATGCTTCCTATAATGGCTGCGAAAAGGCTAGTGTAAGATTCACCTCTCTTATGTTTTTCCCTTTAACAACTTGCTTCTTGAGTGCATTTTAACAAGATGGATGGCATATTGTGATCTCTTTCCAATCCTTAAACTTCAGCAGGAAGCTGGCTTGCAGCTGGAATTCGTAATGTGGTGATGCATCCCAGGACTTGTTTGGTTACATGTGGCACTTCAAAGAATTTCAAAGGGACCAATGGAGAGAATTCTGGGACAGCCTCAACATGTGAGGTGCTGTCTTTGAAGAACCACATGTAGCAGTAGACTTCAGAGCTTTAGAGCATGTGATATATTTTACTTGAAGAGCCAACGTAATGTACAAAGATGAACCTGGGAAGAATTAGAGCCCCAATGAGACCACTTCACTTAGATGCAAAGTAACATTCTTTGTTTTAGGCATATAAAAAAGAACTCATTATGACATTTAAATTTCGGAAATGCACCAAATACAATATTCTGGGTTCCCTGAGAATTCTGTAAAAATAGTTGTGGGCATATACTGTTCACTTAGTGATTTTTAGGCTAAAATAAAATAGTGCATGTAATCCAAAGAAAGAGTAGCTTTATTGTTTACATAAAATAGAATGACATAGCTTTTATTCCCTGTAGTGCCATCATTATTTTCTGATAATTAATGGGAGAAAAGATGCATTAACCCTTTCAGGTCATTAACCAGCATCTCATCCTCAAAGTCTAAATGTTTACAAATCCACTCCTCATTTCCTGATACATTTTAATTGTACTATGTCTGCAGAACACCGTAAAAACCCATCCCTTAAAGAAGGGATGCTGTCACAGTAGTTGCTCAGTTTGGGGATGATAAAATAAGCCATTGATTAAACATTCTAAAATGTAAGTTAATTTAGAAATCTATATTTTGTTATACAAAATTTACCTTTTATGACTAGATTTTTTCACTTCACATTTGAAAAACTACATAATTCATTTTAATATAACCATAACAATTCATTTTAATAGCCAATTTTAATATATATTTTCACATTTCACTAATTAATTGGAAATAATATTCTACTTAAGTTTTCAGAGTATATTAGGCCTATAATATATATTCAATACATGTGCATTCACACTTGACTGAAATACTTTTAGAATCTATTTATAAATATAAATAATGTTATATGTGGTATTTTTCAGCAAAAATGCTCTAATTTGACTGGAATGTCCATTCATAGAGTTAAATGTAGGTGTTTACATCAAAGGATATGAAGAGTAGAGTCTTTCCCTCTTACTTTGCATTCCAGAGATGTGAAGGAAATATCAATATCATGAGTGTAGTATAGAAACCTATACATTCTGTGTTTTCTCCACAAATACTTCTTACATTGATTTTTATGAAAGACTTTGGCAAAAGCGGGTCCAAAGATAGGATTACCTAAAAGGAAAAATAAAATGAGGGCATGTAAAATTATTTTAAAAGTATTCATATAAATATGAAAATATAAACTAACAATGACTAAGAAGACATAGGTAATTTACTTAGGATTTTGGAATTTGGGATAATAAGAATAGCCTCAAAATATACTTTATTTTTGGAGAAATACATTTTCTAAGAGTTTTGGATGACAATGCACATTCATTCACAGTAGTATTTACTTGTTAGGTCTTTAAAAGTCAACGTCCTTCATGTAAGCAACTGCTCTTTAGAATACAGTAATACAATTAAAAATTAATTAGGAAAACAAGCCACTTGTTAAAGTTGTACTTCTTAATTAGGAAATAAACTATTTTTTAAATTTATTTATAATACTTGTCTGCATGGAACCCCTGCACAAAATTCCTAAATCAAATGAAATTATGCATTTTTATGCAGTGTGTGTGTGGTGCATGCATGTGTGTGAGTGAGAAAACGTCTTTCCTTTCCAGCCAAAATTTTTGTGTGTCACGAACAATACTGTGGTTAGATTCTTGCTGCAAACAATCAACTGACAAGCCACAATTCCCTGGGGCACTGGTCTGAAATATTTAAACGTGGTTATTGTATATAAATCAAGCACTCTAGATAGACCCGCATTTACAAAGTGGTCAATTTTGCTTGCAATATTGCTGGCAAGATGCTTTCTCAAATTTAGCATTCTTCTGTGGAATTTCTGAAACATTTTCCACGGATATATCCCAGACAATAAGGGAGAAAGAAAAGTAGGGAGCAATTCAATATGACTTAGCTCATCTGCCTCTAGTCCAAAGTGAAAACATACTTATCGTCATAATTTATTCTTAAAATATATGCCAATTGTACATTCCATACTATAATTTATTTTTTTATATTCAGTTTTTCTTCCCAAAATCTTTGAGTAAAATTGATGCTCTTAAAAGCTATATCACAGTAACTTTATCCTAGTGAGATACTGTTTACTTTCAGCAATGTTTACAAGTCCCTTTGGAAACAAATCCAATTTAAATGTATTTTAATGAAAATCTGAAATGCTGGTATATGTTGTAATAGTTAAAACATATGATTACACAGTAAAATGGAAAAAAATACTATTGCTAACATTAGTGTTAGCAATTTCTTGTTTCCATTCATATAGCAAAAAGCACATATCTTTAAGTGCTATGTTCTGAATGTATGTGTAGTCTCAAAATTCATATATTGAAATCCTAAACTCCAGGGTGATGGTATTTGATGGTGAGGCCTTTGGAAGATGATTAGGTCATTAAAGTAGAATCCCCATAATTCAGATTAATACCCACATGAAAGAAGCCCCACAGAGCTCTCTAGCCCCTTCTATCATGTGGGGACACAGGAAGTAGACCCTGAAGAGCATCTTCACCAGAACCTGACCATGTTGGCACCCCTATCTCTTCTAGCCTCCAGAACTGTGAGGTATAGATTTCTGTTCTTTATGTTGCCCAGTCTGTGGTATTTTGTTACAGCATAGTATACACATTTTTTGTACTGATCCCTTTTGTTAACCTAAGGTTATCTTTAACAAAATTTTTATTGATTTTTTTATTTTAAGAGAGAGAGAAGAAGGGAGAGGGAGAGAGAAAGGAAACTAGATTGGTTGTTCCCCACTTGGCATTAAGTCTACAACCCAGACATGTGCCTTGACCAGAAATTAAACCAGCAACCCCTCCATGTATCAGAGGATGCCCAACTGACTGAGTCACACTGCCCAAGGCAATCATCAATTTTAATGTAGAACATTTACATGCACTTTAGTACCAAATGGTGCAAATTGTCTATGTGAAGATAGTAGAGTGATCTGGTCACTAGTCTGGTCACAATGAATGCTAAAATGGATTGATATTATCTCATCTTTCAACAGATTGGGTTTTCATTCTGCCAATTTACTTTGCATGAACAATATCCATATTTTAAAAGTAAGCTGTGTCCTTGACCAGCATGGCTCAGTTGTTGAGGGTCAACCTATCAACAAGGAAGTTATGGTTTGATTCCTGGTTGGCGCACATGTCTAGGCTGCCTGCTCAATCCCCAGTGTAAGGCATGTAAGAGGCAGCCAATCAACGATTCTCTTTCATCATTGATGTTTCTATCTCTCCCTTTCCTCTCTGAAATCAATAAAAAAAAATCTTGTCTAATAAAAATGGAATATGTTAATTGACCCTCACACCCTCACAAAGATGGCAGCACCCACAGACAATAAGGAGGGGATATGCTAATTGCTGCCCCATCCTCAAAGATGGCAGTACCCACAGCCAATAAGGAGGGAATATGATAATTGACTGCCCTGCCCTCAAAGATGGCGGTGGCCAGAGCCACAAGATGGTGGTGCCCAGTCCTCTCAGGCCCACCAGAGTCCCCAAATCCCCCCAGCCCCTAGCCGCCCAGGGCTGGCCTGAGACACAACAAGCCCTGGATGGTGGGCTTCTAGTATATATGTAAGCTGGCCATCAGACATCCCTCTGGCAGTTGGAGAGCTCTCAGGGGATGTCCGACTAATGGCTTGGGCCTGCTCCCTATGAGCCATCAGTTGGACATCCTTAGCGCTGCTGCAGAGGTGGGAGAGGCTCCCACATTGCCGCTGCTCTGGCCAGCCATGAGCCGGCTTTTGGCTGAGGGGTGCTCCCCCTGTGGAAGTGCACTGACCACCAGGGGGCAGCTCCTGAATTGAGCGTCTGCCCTCTGGTGGTCAATACATGTCATAGTGACCAGTCATTGCAGGTCATTCTGCCATTAGGGTCAATTTGCATAATATCCTTTTATTATATAAGATATATATATATATATATATATATAGATATATATATATATATATTTAAAGTACTCTATGAATCACTGAGAATTTACACATTTAGAACAAAGACAAAGCAAAACCACAAAATAACCTGAAATATCTTTTTTTAAATCTCCATTTTTATTGAGCCATAATCACTTAGAGTGTAAATTGCTTCCCAATGTTTTTTCTGTTATTGAAAGACATACTTGCATGCCTTCCAGCAGTAATATTAAAAATGTTACTTTTATGAACTAAAAATGTTGAGAACCATGCAAATTAACACATTTTCATATAATAAAGCCTAAAGAAATGGCCTGCAGGGATGCAGAAGAAAACGCAGTGATAAGGGTTGTGGTATTCATTGCATTACATTCCAATTTTCCCTCCTCATATGCACACAGACACATGCAACAACCACCCACACCCACCTCTAGCACTGATTCTCACTGATAGTAAGGTCAGAAATGTATATGTAACGAGAGGTTAACAAATGCATGCTATTGCATGTACTTAGACACCACTGATAAAAAAGTAACACAATGCAATTGAAGAGTTGAGGAGGAATGTGAAGGAAGGACACTTCCTAATTCACATGGTCAGATGTGTATACTTAAAAGATCTTTCTGGCTTCAGAAGGTAAAATGGATTGGAAAAAATTATGAATTAAATAAACACGCTGTTAAGATGCTTTTGTAGTAGTTAAACCAAAAGCAAGTGCAATGGCAGCAAAAGTAAAGAAAAAAATCTTATTTGAGACCATTTTAAGTTAAGACGTGATTTTTCTCTTGGTTTGTTGTGAGGTTCTGATATGTATCATGTCTTGCATAATAGAACAGGCCATATGGTAGAATGTACAATTGAATGTGCATGACACAGATAGTTAAATCCATAGATTTTTAAGCAAGAGTCATGAACTCACATGAGATTCATGAATAAAATTAAGAATAACAATAATTTGCATATTTAATATTGTAAAATATTTATTTTCACTGATTATAAACTGAAATGCAACATTGCACTCATTATGTGTGTAAGCAACTAACCAAATTAATTTTAGTTGTATCTGTGTAATCATCAGCCATATAGATTTCATATAATTTTATATTACACTGTAGTTGTTACAGCTTTATCTAAGTGTTCTTTAGAACTCTTCTAATATTCCTACAACTATTGAATTATAATATTTATTAATGTGCATTAGATCTTATTTTTTATATGTGATGAAGCACATATATTGCTATATCATACATTTAACATTTGATAATTGCATTGTAATATAATCAGATACTTTATAATCTTAGCATTGTATTTCATGTATTGAAAAAAACAATTTTTCATAACTTTCTACTGACAATGAAATGTTAAGAAAAATCCTGTTTACAGTAGTACAACTATGTATATTTGCCGCTTTAGCAAATATACAGAGAATAACCTTGACACTAAGAAAGGCCTCCTTGTATATCAGGTAGCTCACCAAAAGCTAATAATGATTATTGTTTACTAGAGAACTGATGCATGAAATTCATGCAAGAGTAGGCCTTTCTTCCCCCAGCTGCTGGCACCGGCTTCCTTCGGGCATCCAGAACCCGGGCTTCCCTCTCTCTGGCCACTGGCAGGCATCTGGAACCTGGGTTTCCCTAGCAGCCCCAGCTTTTGTCTGGAAAGACATCTGGAAGGACGTCTGGTCTAATTAGCATATTACCCTTTTATTATTATAGAAGATTTTACTATCTTCACAATTTCACTTCAGGACACAGAATCTATAGGCAGCAAAACACAACAAAATTGCATGTCAGAATCTGAGGCGTGAATTGAAGAAAAGTCCAACAAAAGAAGTTAGGTAGATAAAATAACCATGGGAAATGGATAGAATATCTCCAGATAGTATTTTCTTACTGAAGTAAGAGGAATAGATCTGTTCAACAATGAAGACCCAAAGCTCTGACTGAATGTAGGCCTGACGTAATTAACTACAAATTTCTATCAGTATTACTATGTGTACACTGAAGTCCCTAAATAATATTTTCTTAGCGTCTTGAACAAAAGGCAGTCTATTTTTATAGTCACTCATTGCCTAAGGCCAAAGGCTCTGATTCTACAACAGGAGATAGAGGGGAATGTTGTCAAGAGAAAAATTAAAACTCTAATTGCCAGAATCCCCCCTGAGAGCACTAAGTTTGAATGCATCACTGAGAATTAACATGAAATTCTCATTAGATATTTTTCTCTTCTTCTTGTTTGGGTGCATCCTATATATCCAAGACAAAATTGCTCTTCTGTTATCTTTCCGGTGCAAACAATCTTGGACTCTTACTCTTTGACGCAGTGTTTGCCTATTGAATCAAATAATTGAGTGAATAAGAAATGTTCAATATCATTGCATCAAAACTGTTGTTTTATTTGTTTTTAGCTCCATCCAATGATGGTCCAAACAGTAATGATGGTGGCTATAGATAGTTGGAGATATTCATCATTTAAACTATACAGCCTCTGAATGTGTGTAATATCTAGGTAAGGATATTTCACAGAAAGTTGGGGGTATCATATAAGGGAAACATGGCCAGAAATGTTTTTGACAGGGAAGGAGATTTTAAGTGCATCTGGTTTGTAGAAGTTTCTGATGTCACAAATAAAAACAAAAACACAAGGTTATGAGTGAGACATGAGACTATCACCATTTCTTTTAAAACTCTTTAATATCCCTTTGGCCTTAGGCAACGAGTGACTATAAAAATAGACCGCTTTTTGTTCAAGTAATTAGAAAATTTTATTTTAGTACCCACGATAATACTGATAGTAACCTGCAGTTAGTTGCCACAGGCCTACTTTGAGTCAACTGGATGTTGTCTGAGAAAGCTATTGAATCAGCAAGATCACTTGCACTGCCTGTTCTTTTCAGTGTCAGCTTCCACTTAACCCTGTGAGAGGGAAATCTAAAAACCTGTGTAATGATTTTTAAAAAGCTGCCTTTTCATGATGAAGAGGGTTTTTTTTTTTTCTCTTTGACCATCAAGAAATAAAAATATAAGGGGAGATTCCAAGACCCATGGCTTTGTCTATTGTATTTTGGCTTATCATTTAATGAAGTTTATTTCTTATTGTACTACCAGGACTTTTCTGAAAAGGGATTCTATAATCTACTAGTAAGAATACTAGTAGTGATGATGTCTGTGATAAATTCTAGTAATGACTAACAAGCAACACAGCAGAATTAAGTGAGCCATCAGCACTAGCAAACTGGTGGATGGATTCCAGTGGAACCCAGTTAGGCTTCAGTACCTGGACCTCTAGCAGTGGGAGTAGGGGTGACTGTGATTTCCCCTGAAATCATGTCTCAGTGTCAACTCTCCAAGTTATTCTAGTCCTAGATTTTATTGTCTTTCATCAGAGCATTAAGTAGCATAGAGGGGCTACACAGATGTTAAGGCACATCATCAGACTTGGAAAGAGAAAGATAAGGCAAAACACTGACTGGAGTTGTCAAATAGAAACCCTTCATTTAGGGTTGCATTTGCTGTTGTTCATGGAGAGGTGGCCTTTGCCATAAATAACCTCACAGTCATATTTTTTAAAATATAGTTTTATTGATTTAAGAGGAAGGGAGAGGGAGAGAGAGATAGAAACATCAATGATGAGAGAGAATCACTGATCAGTTGCCTCCTGTACAGCCCCACTGGGATCGAGCCTGCAACCCAAGCGTGTGCCCTGACTGGGAATCAGACGTGACCTCCTGGTTCATAGGTCGATGCTCAACCATGAGCCTCGCTGTGGGGCCTGACAGTCATACTTTGATGGGCTCTCAAGAAGGGCCACCGATAAGTTTACACAAAGAAATAAACAATTGACTTTTTAGGACAAACCCTGTTATAACAAAGCTTTGCAAAGGATGTGAATGTGTACTTAAGAGCAAACAATGAAATGATTATGTGGGAAATACAACAGTGATACATTATTAGAAGGTAAGAGATCAACCAAAGGACTTGTATGCATGCATATAAGCATAACCAATGGACACAGACACTAGGAGTGTGAGGGCATGTGCTGGGGTGCGGGTTGCCAGAGAGAGGTCAATGGGGGGAAAAGGAGACATATGTAATACTATATGTAATAATTTAAACAATAAAGAATTTAAAAAAAAGAAGTGAAACTTGGGAGTTATGTTTTCTTAATTGGTAATTGGCATGACTATTGGTTATTGAATAAATTGTTTTTCTTTTCCTCTGCTTTCATCCCCCCAACTAAAGAAAAAAATATATATATATACATATATATGTATATATGTATATATATATATATATCCTGTATAATATTTTAATATAGTTTTAGTTCTCATTAAAATCAACAATAAGCTAATTATTATTATCTGTATTTTAAAAATGAAAAAACTGAAGCTATTGCTCATCCCACAGTTAATTGATGGAAAACCTGATTTTGAATTCAGGTCAGCATATTTGAAAATTAGTTATTTTCTTTTGAGAAAGAAAATAAGTGGTCACATAGTTTAATCATCTACTCATTCACTTATTTACATAACAAATACTTATTGAGACTCATGTATGAGCCACACAGTTCTAGTCACTTGGGGACTACATTAGTAAACAAAATCATTGAAGGTCACTGTTTTTCAGAATTTATATTCTAATGCAAGCTATATAAAATAAATAAATAATGAACATAATATTTAAGTGACTTGTTTAGTGGAATAGAGTTTCAGGAGTTGAGGAGGGGTGGAAAAAGCATAAAGGATGCACAGAGCACTATGAAGATAGCAGTGCACGAGATGTGGGTGTTGGCGTTTCTTATGGCACCTGATATAACCTGGGACAAAATAACATCAGTGAGTCCCAGTGACTTCCACGCTGATAGTAGTGAGGAGGCTTTTGTGTTGGGAAGTAGAGAAGTTTGTTTTCCAGAACTCTTTCTTCATATTTGATGATGGAGGCAGCAGATCTAGTGAAGGTCTCATGTCAGTGCACAAGCCTTTCTTGATCTTTTGCTGGAGATGGTAGAAGCCTAGAGATGGTGTTGTTTTACACTCAGAGCAATGCTCAGACTCATTTTTGACTACTGTAAGGAGACAATTTTCCTTAAATTGAGTGTCTAAGCTCTACCATAACCACTGTTGATGGATTGGAAGAATTCCGTTGAAGCAGTATGTTATAGTAAGAGAAGGGGTCCCTTTTCACTCGGGCTCTACTTACTCTATGAAAGAAGTAAAAAGTACCGGGCACTGCTGAGTTGTGTAAGTCATTGATAAAGCCTCAGAGTGTCCAGAATATGTTTCGTTACCTAACAGGATGTTTTGGAGTAGATGGAATACCCAATTAGACTATAATCTTGATAACCCAAATCATTCAACTATAGGACTAGCAAAATATGCCTTTTTCTTTCTTGGAACACATTCACAGCCCTTAAAGTCACTTAGTATTGTATTAGTTTTCTAAGGATGCTATAATAAGCCACCACAAATGTGGCAGTTAAAACTCTCATGAATAAACCAGGATAAACTCTTTCTCTCAAGATCCTTAACCTAACCACATCTTTTAAAATATAAAATAGCATTTACAGATTCTAGGGATTTGACTTGTATATATTTTAGGAGTCATTTTATACTCACCAGAAGTATAATACATTTAGACAAATACCACTTCCTGAATGAAATTTAGAAGATTTTATTGAAAGCATGATGACTAACTGACAACAGAGGGAGAAACTCTTGGATAATGTAAGTCGGGAAAAATAATAAAACAACTTACAGAGCCCCAAATTACTCTCTATACATTCTCCCTATTCCATTTTCCTTCTGGCAGAGCACAGAGCAGGAGATATTGAGGAACTGTTCAGCAAAGAAGCTACCACTGTTCTCTTTGCAAATTGTATTGAGACTTTCAGTCTGTTATCTTTTCTCTACCTCTTTTGGAATTTTATAATATATAATAGATTATTGACATGATGTCAAATCATAAAACTACTAAATGTTTTAGAATAAAATTATTATAAGATAATTTAATATTTTTTCACAATTTTAAGTCTGATATACTCATCCTATATAATAAAAGGCTAATATACAAATTGACTGAACGGCAGAATGACCGGTCATTATGATGCACACTGACCACCAGGGGTCAGACACTCAACATAGGAGGTAACCCCCGGTGGTCACTGCACTCCCACAGGGGAAGCACTGCTCAGCCAGAAGTTGGGCTCATGGCTGGTGAGCACAGCGACGGTGGCAGGAGCCTGTCCTGACTCCATGGCAGTAGGACATTCCCCGAGGGTTCCCGGACTGTGAGAGGGCACAGGCCAGGCTGAGGAACCCCCCAAGTGCACAGATTTCATGCAACAGGCCTCTAGTAAATTTAATAAAATTAAATCTGGTAGAATTATGTCCCATTATATTATTTTAACAAAATATGGTAATATATTTTGAGACATATTGCATGCTAGACTCTGTTCTTAGAAACTTTGAGCTTTGCATGTTAGCTCATTAAATACACTCAAGAACTTCATGAGGAAGGATGTTATTGTTCCATTTACAGATTAGGATCTTAAGATGTAAAGATACTAGATAGTTGTGGGTAATGGTACATTCTGCTTAATTTGTCCAAATTCCCACAGCATTTGATCTCAAACACTTTGGCTCCCAAATCTGCTATCTGTTGCTCTGGACTAAAAGCAATGTTACTAAGGCCAGTAAAATGAGATATCTTTATTTAACAGAAATATTTTAATTTATTAATTGAAAACAGTTGGGCAGTGCAGCAGCATTATGTTTATTACTTATGCAAAGATCTCTTTCCTCCTTAAAAACAATTAGAGAATATATTCTGTGGTCTTTCTACATTCTTAAATATTACTGCTGATTCTATATCAGAGTTAAACTTTAAAGTTATAATTGTATACTTACAATTTATTATATTTCTACTTCAGTACTTTACAGTACCTATTTACATCATATAAATACTTAAGAATGTAGAATGTCATGAGTAAAATTAAAAAACTGATTTGAGTTTTAATATTATAAAATGTGAATTGTGTTTTATAATATGCAACATTTATTAACATGCAAAATTGTGGTTGTGAAATAATTATGTAACATATGCAATTCTACAAGGAAGGGAAAATCAATCTTTATTGGGTTCCTGTTACCTGCCAGGCACTTTTATTAATTTTATTTTTAAAATATATTTTTATTGATTTTATAGAGAGAGGAAGGGAGAGAGAACGAAACATCAGTGTTAGAGAGAAACATCCATTGGTTGCCTACTGCATGAGCCCCTACCTATGATTGGCCCCACAACCTGGGTATGTGCCCTGACTGGGAATTGAACTGGCACACTCTCAGGCCATTGGATAATGATCAGCCAACTGAGCCACACCAGCCAGGGTGCCAGGCAATTTTATTGTAAGGCATTTTATATTTTATCTATATAATCTTCACTATAGCCCTCCCATGTGTTGCAGATAAAGAGGAGTCATTTTTTCTTTTTCAGAAATACTAAAATTTTGCATATATTTAAAATAAATAGATTAGATAGATACAATGTGTGTGTTTCCTTAAGACACAGTATATATATATTAATTTATATATAGGGGACATATTCACAGATATTCAGATTGAGAACAAATAACAATTGAGTGATATACTTAATTTACTGTGCTATGAATAATAAACCAAATAAATGATACAGTTGAATTCTCATTTAAATTTAAATAGTTAATAAAAATGTATTTTAAATACATTCATATACACCACTTAGGATTATAATTAAGCTATTTTGATAGAAATTCATTTACTTAAGTTCTGTTTTTTTCTAGATCTATTTGTGGTTTCCCTGAGATTTATATTTAATAGGTCTTTAAGGTCTATGTATTTAAGCTTAAAAATAATTCACAGAAAATTTAAATGAATCTTATCTAAGCAATTTATTATGTGTATGATTTTTACAAAAGGCTCACCAATTGTATCTGGCAGGGTTCTCCAGAGAAACAGAAGGGAATCAGCAGGAAAAATAAATACATATCTATGCATAAGCATATATTTATGCGTATATACATAAACCTGTCAAGAGGTGGAGAGAGAGAGAGAAAAAAAAAGAGACAGAGAAAATATTATTTTGTGAGGGCTGGTAAATCCAAAATCTGTTAGGGCAACCTTAAATCCCACAGGCTAGATTCTCTTGGTCAGCAGCTGATGGTGCAGAATTTCTTTCTTAGTAAGGAAAGCCCCGTTTTATTCTTGAGGACTTTTAACTGATTGGATACATACCACACACATTTTCCAGGCAGTCTCATTGACTTAAAGTAAATTGATTACAGATATTGAACATATCTTTAAATATTTTAAAGCAACACCTAGATTAGTGTTTGAATGAAAAATGTGTATTATCCCTTCACCAATTTGATACATACAAATAATCACCATGCCCATTTTTCTATATATGAAAAAAATTAATTTAGTTATTTAAAATTACTTGCTTTCTTCTAGCATGGTATTTCCCATCACATCTTTCCTACTGAAAACAAACAAATGATGGTGGAATAGTTGTACCAATTAGTATTAGACCTCCTTTGCTCTTTCATTTCATACTATTCTGAGTTTTAGTATGATTTTTTCTCTTTCTTTTTTTTTAAGAGCAAGTCTTGCAAATCAAAGGATGCTTGCTCCTGTTAAAAGAACTAAGCAGAAATAATCCTTTTGTAAAGTTCTATTTTTTTAAATGACAAGGATTTCCTAACTTTGTAAGCAGTGTATTACATCTTGTTTTTATATTTTAATTTTCCCCTTAGCTTAAACATAATTGGGATTTTGTTGTTTTAAAACATGCTTTTCTTGTCTTATAACATCCAGGACTTGCCTGCTCTCTTTGTTCAGCAAGCTTCAAACATGCCAAGGTATAAGAGTGATCAGGTACCATAATGACTAGTTTTAACAATGAACAGTGGGAGGGTTAAATATAGGCATCAGCATGCCATTATATATAACCAGTAACAGTGGGTACCATAAAAGCATGGAAAATAGCTGGAGGATAGACTTATTGTAAGTGTTGTGGTTTTAACAAAGGGGAGGAAAGAATGTGATGTTTTAACTGATGGAGCCTCTTTTTATGCCTATAAAGAGTAAAAAGCTAAATTAGTTTCAATCTTGTCTACATCTTTATTATGCATGCACATAGCTTTAGGGTTTGTAGCAACAGAAAAAAGAAGCAACTTTCTAAATCTTATGAATGAACTATTAATGCTTGAACATTGTCTTTGAAGCAGCCATGTTTGCATAATATTGCCCATCAAGTAACAATCACTCCCAGATTGTGTCCATCTAAGTTACTTTGACATCTTTTTATTTGCCTTATAAGGATTGGATTCTCTGTAAATATTTCTTGTAAAAATAATCGACTGGCATTTCTGAAATATTTGAACATTGCTAGTAAGTTTTACTCAAGTTTCTTTTTATCCCCAAAATATAAATCATAAAACTTAGATAACCTCCAAAGTTAAGGTTATATGGCTGAAGAAAAAATTCCTTTTTATTTCTGTTATCCACCACCACCAGGTGCACAGACAGTTCTGATGTTCCAAACACATGCTTTCCTTTGCTTATCCCTTCAAAGCTCAATGAAAGCAAGGGAGAAAGTTGTTTGATTTTCAGTTCACTTCCTGGGTCTACTCAATAGTGTCCTTCCATTTGAATAAAAAGTTGTAGCTGAAGTTATACTTTTAGGAATTCGGACTCTCTGACTTGGTACTCTTGCTTCAATATCTCTTAGCCATATGACTATGGGGAGATTATTTAAACACTCTTTGCCTCACTGTAATCATCTATATAATGGAAAACCTTTAAAAGTCTATCTTCATATAGTTTTTCTGAAGATTATGTTTTTGTTGTGAAAATGTTCCATTGTAAGTTCCTTTGAGATGTGTAATATGTTTGTTCTTTTAAGCAATCTTATATTTCTAGGAAAGTTAGTAAATTTCAAGTCATTTTATAAGTCAAAGAATTAAATGTCCTTTTTAAGGTTAGCTCTTTACAAATTTCTGAATTAGGACATTATTAGTTAGAGTCCTATCAGATGACTTTTGTTTTGTTTTGTTTGTTTGTTTTTTTACCTGTAGCTATGATGGCTCTACTCCTTTATTATATTGTAAAACAATAGCTAATATTTTCTGACACTTATATGGTAAATACTGAAAGGAGTTTAGAGATAAGAAAGGCAGTTTTAGGGAAGGGGAGGGCGGGTCCATGGGAGAGGAAGACATAAGTAATGAGCAGAGACAGCTCTAAGCCATCAGAATGTTTATCTCACATACACAGAGGATGGAGTAATGTTACAAGATAAGGGGAAGAAGAAGAGGGGGACACTGAGTGGGCTTTGAAACTTTGGAACTAATACCATGTAAGGAAAAAGGAGGGAAGCAGCTAACTAGGAGAACACAGGAGACATAAAATGGGGAAGGGGTCCAATTAGAAGGTAGTGTATATACACAAAGAGCTGCCAGCATGTATAAACCCTTAGACAAAGAGGCTTCACAGGTTACCCACTTAGGAACCCCTTCCTACGCAGGAATTTGTATATGCTTCCAATAAATTTCCACACTTCTACTAAAAAAAAAAAAGCCTTTTGATCCATGAATTTTATTTTCAAACTTTTTAGGACAAGAACCCATACTGAGAGAGTCCAGTTTGCCATTCATTCTACACCTCAGTACTATTCTAAGAACTTATCTGAACCTGATTGCCATATGAATAAATGTCATTATTACTCCTATTTTACAGATGAGTGAACTAATGCTTATATGGTGCTTGCCTGAAGTCACATAATTATGAAGTGAAAGTAATAGAACAATTTTGAGCCAATCAGGCTCCATAATTTACTGTCTTTACATCTATGGGGGAGGGGATCCTGTGGTAGTCTTTAAGTTATTCACTGCAGCACATATTTCTTCTTTAACAACAATGCTACAGAACTAAACCTTGGTTTGCCACTTGGTGAGTCAAAGTGTGTACAGTTGTGCACCAAGCATAGTCACTCCATAAAGCAAAATTTATTTGCATCGAATATGGGGCCCACAGGCAATAGTTTCCAGAGCAGTGGCTTCCCAAACTGGGGAGCTTCTGTTTTCATTCATTCAAGCTAATACATATTAAAGATGAAAATGTTGTCATAGTTTGTAGGGGCACTGTCATGTTGGCACATGTACAGTAGCAGGTCATGCTTCTTCATGCATCCCGTGTTCAGAAAATGTCATCTAAACTCTGAGAGGCGGGGATTTTGATATTATAATGAGCTCTCAGTCTATTTTAGATCAAAAGGGCCACCTTAACCTGTTTAAGCCCTTTTCTTTTGCTTTTCTTCAGTGGTTTCTGTAGGTGGCTATCTGAAGGCTCCAAGTTTCTTTGGAAAATATGCTAGCATCACAGTTAATGGAAATTTTAGTAACTTTTTCAATTTAGTTTGGGGTGATCTACTTAGCTTGTGAGTAACAATACGACTATCATTTTTCATGGGAGGGGAGCTATTAATTACCTAAAATAACACTCCCCCTAAAACTTGGAAAATGACCTGCAGGTCCCACTGCCTGTCACCATGAAAGACAAACTTGTGAGACAGATTCTGATTGAGAAAAAGGGGTTTATTCAAGAGCTGACAACCTGAGAAGATGGCAGGCTCATGCCTGCAAAACCATCTTAACATTTCAGTGCAGGCAGGGGCTTCTACTGGGAGAGAAAGGGAAAGCCTAACAGAGACGAGGGGGAAGGGTTGTAGACAAGCAGGCAGTGTCCTGCTGGTCTTTATATGGATCTTTAATGCCAGCATCCTGGAACTGGACAGTGCCAGCCAAATTCTTACAGGTGGTGATCTGTGTCAACCAAAGTCATTGTCAAGGCCATTTCTTATACAAGCAGGAACTGGGACTGCTGATAAAGAAATTCAGCATGTGTGTTCCTTTTATCAGTTTGTTAGTACATTTTTTTTCTAATTCCATTTTATGGTTAGTCAGAATAGTATAAAGTTTTTATTCCCTGTTATTAGCCCCTTCTATCTTGCCCATTGTATGGCCATATGACTTGTTCTGGTTAGTTAGATAGAAACATATGTAGCATGTGGCACTTCTCAAATTACTCTACAGAAAAGTGATAAAATTTTACCTTCCCCTGACTATGTAGAACATGAGTGCAATGGCTGGATACTTTGGTCTGTGAGGTAAAAGCTATATTTTTGAGAAATATCTGAGTAAAAAAGACAGAAGGAGACAATTTTATGGAAATGAATGTTATCCATTGAGGGCCTATGTGAAGATGCTGGGGTCTTATCCACAGCTGCAAGGGTTCAGGAATCTGGAGAAGGGCTGCGCATAAATTGAATAAAGAGACTAGACAAGAAATATAAATTTGGAAGGCATTTTGGGGAGCCAGGGGAGGCTTAGCTCTAGTGACGCAGCTCATCGAATCTCTGGACCCAGGGCTTTTTATTCACACATTTTGCCCTACAGCCGAGCGGATATATATATCTCAAAGGTAAGGTTTGGTAAACAGTAAAGGATTATCAGGTTGGGGGAACTGCCCTCAGCTATCGGGCAGCAGGCAATAACATGCAGATCTTCAGCCCAGCTGAAGCCCCAAGGTTCATCCACCTCTGATGAACTTGCATTTTAATATGCCCTGCTGGAATTTGCTTCCAACATGAAGATTATCTTTTTGTGAAAAAAATAAGCTATTATAAGTTAATTTGTTATTTATTTTATTCGTATTACACAATCTAATAAAAATCCTAATTAATAGACTATCTTACATTTGTCTCCATAAAATTTGATGGGATAAATCACATAAGAATTACAGACATGCATTGCTTAGCCCATACAGTTTTTTGTTTGTGGGTATTTTTTTTTTTTTTTGGCTTGAAACAATACCTATATTATCTCACAGTTTCTGAGAGGCAAAGATTTAGAAATGGATTATAGGAGTGGTTCTGGTTCAGAATCTCTGAACAGGTTGCAATCAAGATACTAATCAGATTTCAGTCATCTAAAAGCTTGCCTGGGAGAAAGAGATCTACATTGAAGAGGTTTTATTCACATGTCTGATGGCAGGGGGCTCCGGTTGCTCTCAATGTGGTCTTCTCCATAGGATTACTTGAGTGTCCTCACAACATGGCAAAAGGATTCTCCCAGAATGAGAGGTCCAAGAGAGAGAAAGACTAAAGTTACAATGTCTTTTAAAACTTAACCTCAGAAACCACCCACATAATTTCTGCAAAATCTTATTTTGTAGATTGAGGATTGAATAAGCTTGTCTATTAGCCCACACAGTTTTTAATATCAGAACATTTCACTAAAGTTTCAGATTTTAGGCTTCCCATGTGAAATTTTATCTGGTAACCGTGAGATATGTGTGCACTCTATTGTTCATACCTGTGCCCCAGCTCCCAGTCTGTCTTTCACTCACTTGCCTTAACCTATGTGACTGTGTCCATTAAACACAGCCAGGTAGGGACTCCCTCCTTAGTGTAACTTGCTTTAATGCATTGCTCTGGGTTAGTACTTCAAAAGTGCTGTCTAAATATATTTTCCCCGATTCATTATTGATTTTAGAATGTTGGAATGGGCTGGATTTGTTTGCTTAAGTGTTTCTAAAACAGATAAAATATTTCTCAAGGGTTGAAAGTCATGAGTAAAAATTGCAGGGATATAAATCACCTCCATTTTGAGAAAAGTAAACATTTCTAGGTGCTATGCTTATATTTTGGACTAAGAACAGTAGGAGTTTTGTCTAATATAGGTTTTCTTCACACATAAAATACATTAAAAATATCTGTAGTTTACAACATATCCCACTAGCTTATTACCATATTGTAGAAAAACAATTGTTTATCAAGAAAATAGAATTTAAATAGCTTTAATTATACTTACAATAGTGTGATACACTAATTTAAAAAATGGCAAAGTATTAACAGTGACTTCTAAAGTAAAATTAACTGCTTTAGGAAACATACATAAATCTGTCTGTTCTTGTGTATTCCTAGGTATTCTTTAAAAATTGTGTTAATTACCTCCTTAACCTCTCATTTAACTGCACTTGATTGTAGTTGTTATTAATTTGACAGTAGGAGTGCCAGTCGGTTCTGTGCAAACCATTTTCATAATATTGTTATAATTAATAGAAAAATATTTATATGGACATTTATAAGTGTGCAAAGTGCTGTTACAAGTATTATTGTCTTTAGTTATAAAAAATAATGGATGATTAGAAATGTGTTTATTTCTTATGGTAAGAAATATTCGCTTAAACATATTTCATTCACAGCTGGCTTTGATTTATTCATCTATACACTAGACAAAAATTTACTTCAAATGCCATTATCACATCGCTCTCTACTTAGAGTACTTTACCATAATTGCATCTCAAGAGTAAAGGGCTATTAGTGATTTCTGTTTCTGAGTTAACTCTGGGGAAATTTGTCTTATTTAAATGTATATTAAATCTAGAAAATACCTTCTCCCTTTGTAGACTGACAGATTTTTCTGCAGCCAAATAATGAGAAATTTTTTCAAAAGACTACATCAATCTTTACTATGTCAGTCTTGATCATAGAGGTCCAGATAAAAAGAAGCAAAGCACTTCAATAAGATTTTTTATTATAGTTCTAAAATTAAGAAAATGTATGTTGTCACACATGGGAATAAGAGATATAACATAATATTAATAAAAATTATTAACTTCCCATGAAATAAGAACTCAATATTGATATGTTAATGGTGAAGTAAATAGAGACATCTTATTCACATTTGAGCTGTGAAATTTCTATATAGAATGAGTATTATCTTTGAATAAAACAAAAAGATATCTTAAATCCCACAAGTTTGGAAAATAACACAAAGTCATTATCATTATTTGCAATGAGCAAAAAACATTACATTGTTATAATAAATCGCAGTCACCTGGAAGAAAAAAAAAAAGAAATAAACAAATTAGAAGAAACCACAACAATTGAAGAGTGGTTAAGACTAATAAAATAGGTGAGAATATATATGTAGTTGTTTTAGATAAAAAAATCAGCAAAGTTGTTGGAAAGAAAAACACTGTGGATGGAACTGTGCCATCAGCTTTAAAAAGTAATTTAATTTTAAACTGCCAAATTTAGAAGATATGTGTTTAAACAGTGTGAAAAGTCAATAAAATGGTGATTATATAAGTATAATAAAAAATAGGTACATGTGTATTTTTTCTAAAATTGTAGGATTTTTTTCCCTAAACTACTAATTTACTTTTTTAATTAAAAATATATATAATATGTTGATAGTAGTCAATGAAACAGGGTTTTGAAGTTTATAGGGTTGTGGACATTCTTTTTTTATTTTTTGAGATATAATTGACATATAATATTGATGCCAAAATTTCTCTTTGGGTCCAAGTTCGTTGTGTTACAAAATTGAAGAATGAGTTCACGGACAAAAACGGTAAGCAGAAGCAAAATTTATTGAAAGATAGATGGACTCCCTGCAGCAAGGAACAGCAGGAGGAGGGCCCAAGGCAAGTTACTGGTGAAGCTTCTTTATCTTAGGTTCCAAAGTCCCATGACCCTTAAGCCAGCCCTAGAAAAGGTGCAGTTGGGGTCCAGGAGAGCCAAAAAGCAGGCCAGTATCCAGAGCGTCCCTGCTGTGTTGCCTGTGCTGTGTTGCAGCCAGATGTAGCTCAGCATCCAAGATAATTAAAGTCCATTAGTCCATGTGTAGAGTCTCATATGTCCATAAGCCATGCGACATATGGGAATATAGCCTCAGTCACAGGAGAGCTAGGAACTTAGTGTACCTGAGAGAGATGAGAATGTGCTCCTTTGTCTAGTGGTAGATATATGTTTTGCTAGCTCCTGATTGATTGTTTCAAAGAATTCTGCCTTAGCAAATGCTTGGAATTGGAATAGCCCTTTAGTCTTTGCATGCTTGGAATAGAAATACGCTTCACTGTCTTGTGATTGGTTATCTGCAAGCTGCCTGTTTTAGCAACATCTACACATTTTAAAGCTCACTTCTCCAGTGCACCCTTTTCTCCCTACCCAGCTGGGTTGTCTTAGTGATGCCCACCTACCTGGGTTCAGCTCTAGGACCTTTTGTTGACTGCCTAGCCCTCTTCTATCTCCTCAATATTGCTGTACATTATATCCCCAGAACTTGTTTAACTTATAACTGGAAGTTTGAGTTTTTTGAATAACTTCACCAATTTTGCCTGTTCTTCCTCCCCCCTCCCCCTCCCCGCCCCTCTGGCAATCATCAATCTATTCTCTGTAGCAATAAGTGAAATTTTTGTTGTTGTTGTTTTGTTTTTATACTGTTGGTATATCTTGACTACTGTAAATAATTCTGTAATAAGCATGAAGTTGCAGATATTTTTCCAAGATAATAATTTATTTTATTTTATTTGAATGCATGCATATATTTTAAGTAAATAGAAAAATTAGATGTAAATACAAATAAGTGTAAATATATGAATATATTAAGTTAAATTAATTGAGAGAAAGAAAACTAAAACTTACAAGAACAAGAGAAATTACTATTATTTTTAAAATGTATTTTCTATCAGGCACAACAGTATGATGAAAAGTGACTTTATATACACAAACTGACAGTAAGACAGGTGACAATAATGAAGAATTAAGCAATTGTGATATATATATATATGAAGTTAGCTTGAAATTCAGGCAGACAGAGCAGGGATAGAGTGGGAAACAAAGGCAGGTGAATCATAGGCCGGGAAGACATGGCAGTTTGAGCAAGCCTCATCACAGAAACCAACCATGCTGAAATAACTGAATGTTTTAACACAGAAGAGGAGGCATGTGAAAACAGGGGAGGTCCTGCAACAACCAGAGAAAGTTCAGGTCCATTGCTGGGCAAGAACAATGAGGGAATCTATCAGGTGGTGACACAGGTAGACATAGAGCAGGTTTCTAGCACATATATACCCCTAGACTGACTAGCTTCACTGGAAACCCATTATTGGGCTCCCTCCCCAATAATAAAGGAGAGTCTGAATCTGCTTGTAATAAAATATTCATGCTTTTGCATAAATATTCTGGTGTGCAGAGCTCATTCTTCGGTGTTGGGAAACATGACCCTGGAGAAAAAACTTTGGCTCACCATTCTGGTTATCATATATGTATAAATGTATTTATGTATGTATGTATGTATGTATTCAACCAACCAAGTATTTTAGAGTCTAATTTTTTTCATATGATATAAAGATGTTTACTCCTGTTCCAGTGTAAAAAATAAATATATAAAAATTAAAAATGCACTTACATGAAAAGGGAAAATCAAACTAAGTTTCAACACTTAGAATTATTTTAAAATAGATTATTTTGATTTTGTAACATAGAAATTCACACCTGAAACCTATATGTTCATGTTGACCAATGTCACCCCAATTTAATAAAAAATATTAAAAAATAATTTTATTAATAGGAATGAAGGACTTGCTCATGTATAATTTCCCTCATAGTTGTAAGAGACATTTCAAATATATTCAATTACCCAGAAATGTCCATTGTGTATATTTTTGTTGTCATAATCAACATATTCTTGTATTCATATTATTTCAATTCAATTAATTTTTAATAAAGATATTGTATTTATTTTGATACCTGTATTTAATACTCAGTATTAAGTGAAAGAAATTTAAATTACTAAACATGATTATTGTTACCAGAGAAATCAGTGGGCCAGATTTCCCTGACAGTAGTGGCCATGGGATGGCTCTTGCAATATCTCCAATCTACATAAGTAGCCTACACTTTCCTCGCACAGTGATAACTGCTGATAGACATTTTCATGATCTCATGTATTAAAGAACTTGTATTTAAGCAAGAAAATATTTTTATTAAACAGAGAGTGAGGTCAAATGTATATAATTTTTACACTAATAATTTAGTAGTTCTCAACATGGAGAATGTCCAAATTTGATAATTCTTTGTGGTATTATTGTTATGCCCAGATTTCGGGGTCCCCAAATTCAACCACCAGGGAGCCACTTCCGATGTAAAAAAACAAAAGAGTCTTTATTCAAGCCCGGGCTTGGCTCCCAGCCTCTTTACCGACGCAGCGGCGAGACGAGAGAGCGAGCCCCAGGGGAACAAAGGTTATATAGGGCTAGTCATTTGGGTGGGCTTAGGTGGGTGACGTGGGTTACAGAGAGTGGTCACTTTGGTCAGGGTTTTTCTGCAGGGTTTTACGGCACAAAGGTCAGGAGGTGGCCAATACATTCCAAGGTCTGAGCCATCCCCCTACCTTTGCTTCTTGATAGCCTTATTAGGACCTTAGCTACATTCCTGGAGCTTCACTGGTCTACTCAGGCAGCGGTTGGGGGAGTTAGGACAATTCTGACATTCCTGTGGTGACCCCCAGTGGGGAGGGTCAGCTGAGGATCTAGCTCTGCAAGATGGGAGATAGTCAGTTCTGCTTTCTTCTTTCATTATCATGGACTGTACTCGTAGTAAATATGATGCTGTAGTATGCAACTTCTAAAATGACTCCACTTGTCCACTCTTGGTATTCAGGCAATTGAATAATCTTCCCCCTTTAAGTGTGGTCTGGACCTGATGACCCATTTTCCCAGCTGACAACTTAATTGCAGCCTTGTGAATGACCTTAAACAAGATGATCCAGCCAAGTACATTCCACCCCTGCCACTCTAAGAAACTATAAAATAATAGATGTTTGTTATTTTAAAGCCTAAATTTTTGAGCTATTTTTTACAGAGCAGTAGATAAATACAACAGTTGCCAAAAACCAAAAAACTATTTTTTAAAATTTAGTTTTAGATTTATTTAAAGTTTTAACTCATACGTATTTCTTTATATTTCCACTTTATGAATAAATTCTATAGTCCAGGAAGAATTAACTTATAGAAGAACAATTTATTCTGTATTTTTAGCCACCTTTCTGATCTTTCCTCTAGATTATGTGCTACTTTTAATAACAACAGTAAAAATAAAAAAGAAAAGTAATGTTTATCACAACCTTTATTATCATAATAAAAATACCTTAATAAATGTAATTTTAAAAATGTGAGACTGCCTAAAAATATTAATTAAATGGAATATTAGGATATAATTCAAATAGTATAATTGAATTAATTTATTAATTTATTAGTATTAATTTTAATAATTTAATGTTTGTATTTTATATATTTTAATGATGTTAAACAAACTAGAAATATTAGGCAAGTTAAATATTTATTCTTTTTTATTAGACCTTTTCTTTTACTGCTTCAATAATTTTAGAAAATCTTCAATTGATTTACATGAAATTTCCATACCATTTCAATAATAATGACTAAAATATGTGAGTGATTTAGTATTTGACTGAGATCTATTGTACTATTGAGAAGGCTAACCCCTATTTCGTAAAACTACTGTTTGGAATGCTCTGCTGTTTTTTTAGACGGACTCTTATTCTAAAAAAATAACTTTGCTTTCTAGCCTGCTTTAGCCTGCTTGAATGAGGAAGATAAACTTAGCTGTCTGACCTTGTAGGCCAGAGACTAGATATGCCCATGCTCTCAATGCCGGGCCAGGTGCATTTTTTAATTGGATAGAACTGTGTTGTTTTCAAGGCCAGCAGCTAGATAACCACTAAGTGCACATAGGGCTGGCTCTTTAATAAAAAGGGAAGTTCTGCGTGTAGCCTTGTTTAGAATTTGAATTCATTTTCTCTAAGCCCACCGGTGAATGAAGTGACTCCAAACTCTCTGAGCATTGTTTGATTATTCCGATTCTCTGTAACACTATTAACGGTAGAAAACTTTCACCCAGCACTTCTGTCTCAGATATTGCATTAAACTAGTGAAACTTCAAGTGTATTCCGTAGAACATTGCTGGTTTGTAAACTGTTCTGGTTAATGAAAAAATAAGTACACAAACTGTCTATAAAGATTAAAAACTGTATAAACATTTGACAGAAAAATTACAAATTTAACACTCAAATAATCGTTAGATAACAATAAAATATAGATTCAGAAAACTACTTTTTCAATATCCTCCATAGCCATCTTTTATGTTAAGCTTCTGAGTTTAGTGTTGATAATGTATTCTGCAACTTTGATGAATTTATTTATTCTAAAATTTGTGTGTTTGTGTGTGTATGTAATTAAAAATTAAAATAAGAGAAACTGCTGCACACCTATAATAATGGTTTAAATACAAACAAAAACAAAACAACAAAAATAAAATTGAAGATGCAAATTGCTTATGAGAATGATGATTAGCAGGGACTCTCTTAATTTTTTTTGGAAATGCACAATTAAACAGGTATTTTGAAAGACAGTATGGTGATTTCTCACATATCTAACCATTACTTTATCTTGTGATCTAGCAATTGTTCCCCTAGGTTTTTACTCAACTAATAGGAAAACACAGACACTTGAACACAGAAAACACTGCACACGGATGTTTATAACAGTTTTATGTTCTCTCAATTATTAATGTTCATATTTGGAAACAACCAAGATGAATGGATAAACTAACTGAAATATATCCACACAATGGGATATTAACCAGCAATAAAAAATGAGCTATCAAGCAATACAAAGATATGGGTGAATATTATGAATTTTATCAATATTGCTAAGTAAAATAATCCAGTCTGAAAAGCTACATAATGAATGAATCAGTCCAACTATGTGATATTTGGAAAAGAAAACAAAACAAATATAAAAAATAATCAAAGAGAATTACAGATATCATGATGTTTTGCAGAATTTGACAAAATAATAAAACTATATTATGAGGTATTAAATAATCTTACTGAAAAGTGTGTGGGAAAATATGCTCAATTAAGTAAGTGGCATTTGTAAGGCTAAATGGAAAATAAACTGAACAAAAGCCCTGTACTACAGTTGCTAAAGTTATTCTCCACAGGGGCTTGCTTAACAACTCTGATACTGCTATATTCGTATTTTGGAAATGAATATTTAAATGATAGGTGGTCGACAGTGGGAACCAAGTATCTCACTGTCAAGTGGGAGGTTGAAAACTGATAGATGAGACAGAGGGCCGGAGACCAGGACACAGGCTTTATTAGAGGAGAAGACCCTTTATCATTATGTAATGTCCACTTTATGATACATATTTCTAAGTCCATCAATCTTAACATATCTATGTCTTTATTATAAATTGGGTTTCTTACAGACAATGTAGAGTGGCATATTTGTTTATTATCCACCTTGAAAATCTTAACTTTTTAACCAGTACATATGGACCATTCCCATTTAAAGTGTTTAATTATGTAAGTTTGGATTAATATCAACCATGCTTGTAACTATTTTATGTTTATTCCATTTGTTCTTTATTGCTTGTAGTTATCTGCCTTCTCTGTTTTAATTGAGCATTTTTTGTGATTCAATTTTATATCAGTCTGCTGATGAGCTCATATAAAGCCTTCTTCATTCTCTTATAGTGTTTTGATGTTTACAATTTTATCAATTCTTTTAGAGGGTTCTCATCTTTTGGCTTACAATACTCATTTATTTTGGTATGTTGTCTACTTTTTATATCTAGACACTTAATATATTTTAAATTCCTTTCCTAATGACTCTAAAATCTGTGTTATATCTGACTCTGATTGTGATGCTTGATTTGTATTTTCACTTGAATTTGGCTATTGCTGGGATTTTTACACTGAAAACTTGGTAAGGTTCCTGGAAGTAAAATTCAAAAAGTGTTGGGTGGGGTCAGGGGACTAGAAGAGATAAACCAAAGAACTTTATATGCATAGCCCATGGACATGGGCAATAGGGTGGTGAAGACTTGGGGGGGAAAGGGGCTGGATGGAGGCGTTTAAGATATTTAATGATATCAACAATAAATTATATGTGAAGTAGGAATTTTAGGGGAACATAGGCAGGCTTAGAGATTTTTTTTAGAATTGGGTCCATGGGAAAAGCATGGGGCTGCAGACTGGGAGAAGGTCCATTTCCATAACACAAGGAAGCCAGGTGCAGTTACATCTCCATAAGACAAGGAGGCAGCAACAGGTATATTTACATTAGACAAAGGAACTGGAAGTAGCCAAGAAAGGTCACATTTACAAAATAAAGAGAAGGAAGCCCTTCATTCAGAAGGAGGAGAAAAAAGCCCAAAGGGAATGTTGACCAATCAGAGGGTATATCAAGGCACCAGGATCTATAGCCTTTATAAGCCCATTGGAAAGAGGAACTCAGTGGGGTTCTTTTCCCCCTCCTTACTTGGGAGTCCATTCTGTGGGATGCTTCCCTCTCCCTACTTGGGAGTCTGTACTTGTTCTTCACTAAATCTCCACCTTTGCTATACCACTTTTCTGTCCGTGGATTCATTCTTTGATTCTGGGTTCCAGTCCAAAAATTCGGTATCATATGTATATTAAAAAATTTAGTGAATTAATAACTAAAAACAACCTGTTAATTTCATTATAAACAAGTATTGATTAAAAGTATTTTAAAATTTAAAACGTGTTGGGCTTCCTCTAAGTTTGAGGCACCTGTAGTTTCTTACTCTCATATTAGCCTACAGTAGACATCTAGCAATTCAATAATATTACCTTTTAATTTCTCCTATGATTTCTGTCTCCAGCTGCTTCTGCTTCTGCTCCAAGTAAGCAGATCTTATCTGTGACTCTCTGGAATCCCTTTTCTTTAGAATTCATATTGGGGATTTGCCCCACAAACTCCATTCTCCAATGTGCCCAAGGAAAGTAATTCATTTTCAGTTTATTCAGCTTGTGCTTGTTGTAAAAATGGAAATGGTGACTTCCAAGTTTATCTCATGTTGGGGCTGAAAGCAGAAGTCATGCCGGTCTATTCTGATGCATGCTTTTCATAGAAAATTTACTTAATAAAGAAAAATATGAAGAATGTAAAAAAATACACATTTGTATAAAAAATAAAAATTCTGTTCTGACATATTTTTCAGTATAATTATTAGTAAAAGAGAACGAGAGATGATAGATAGGTGGATGGAGAGATATGAAAGAATCCTGGAACTATGATAAAAGGGGAAATGAGAACTATAAAGCTAGTTTCATCTCAGGCAATGCATGAAAACTATACAAAGAAGCCAGTGTTACTCTGGCTGGTGTTCTTCGGTGATCACAGTGTCAGCCTTTGCACCAAGGACTCTCAGGTTTGATTCCCAGTCAAGGGTTCATACCTAGGTTGCAGGTTTGATCCAGATGCCAGAGGCAACCAATCGAGATGTCTCTCTCACATGGGTGTTTCCTTCTCTTTTTCACTCTCTCCTCTCCCTCTCTCCCTTCTACTCTCTCTAAAAAATCAATGGAAAAAATATCCTCTGGTGAGGATTAACAAAAAAACAACAAAAAACAAAAAAGAAGACGCAAGTGTTATTTTTGTACTTTAAAGAATGGCTAAGAGAGAGGCTCTTCCTTTCCATCTGGCCGCAGCCATCAGGTAAACCAAGATGGGCACTTACCAGTACAACCAGGCGCTATGGAGAAAGAAGCAGTCCGATGTAACGCGCTTCCTTCTCAGGGTGCGCTGCTGGCAGTACCGCCAGCTCTCTGCGCTCCACAGGGCCCCCCCCCCCCACCGGCCCGACAAAGCGTGCAGGCTGGGCTACAAGGCCAAGCAAGGTTATGTCATATATCAGATTCGTGTGCGCCGTGGTGGTCGCAAGTGCCCTGTTCCTAAGGGTGCGACCTACGGCAAGCCTGTCCATCACAGCGTTAACCAGCTAAAGGGTGCTCGAAGTCTTCAGTCTGTTGCCGAAGAGCGAGCTGGACGCCACTGTGGGGCTCTGAGAGGCTGGAATTCTTACTGGGTTGGTGAAGATTCCACGTACAAATTCTTTGAGGTGATCCTCATTGATCCATTCCACAAAGCTCTCAGAATAAATCCTGACACCCAGTGGATCACCAAACCAGTCCACAAGCACAGGGAGATGCGAGGGCTGACATCGGCGGCCGCCAGAGCCGTGGCCTTGGGAAGGGCCACAAGTTCCACCCCACTATTGGTGGTTCTCGCCGTGCAGCTTGGAGAAGGCGCAATACTCTCCAGCTCCACCGTTATCGCTGATATAAGTAATGTTTGTAAAATCCTTACCTGATAAACAATTTAGGACAGTCATGTCTGCTTAAAAGTGTTCTTTAACTTGTTAAAACGAGTGTGCAGATTGTCTTATGAATGCATTGTCACATTATAAAAGTTAAAGTGCAATAATGTTTGAAGACTATAAAAAAAAAAAAAAAAAGAAGAAGAAGAAGGAGAATGGCTGTGCCAAAGCCATAAGTACAGGTTTCTTTCCAGCTGGCTATTCACGAATATGTAATTCTTTTCACAATAGTCCAGGTAACCAATGTTTTTAAATAGTACCTTTCAGTGGATTTTATTTTTATTTCAGTGGATTTTATTTTTATTTCAGTAGCCTGAAGTGTATGTTTTATAAAAATAAGCTGAGGGCTCTTTTGCCAATGTAAGTTATATAAGGTTATAGAAAAGAAAGTTGTCAGAAAATACTTAAATTAAATAAATCATGAATAATCTGATTTAACATAAATATTGAAAACATGTTAAACAATGTAGGTTTTTAAAATACACTCTGGTTTTAAAATCCTGGGTTCCAACCTTGTAAATGTTTATTCATTTTCCCGGGATTTCAGATAGGTGCATATTATTTAGAGCACATGCAAGCTTTCTGTTCAAAACTTGACGGCTCTTTAAGTTCTTTTCTTAGTATACCTTCATATCATAACACTTTTCTATTGCTGCTCCCTTTCTTTAGGTCTCTATTCTGCCATTGGTAGACCTAGAAGAAAATATACTAGTATGTATATGTATTAATATAATCATGAGCTTGTTTACAAAATAAAGGGATCAAATTAAGTACCAGTTTCTTATGTTTACCCAGCTTCAGGTTCTAAAAAGTCTAGATAATTTATAGTCAATTTAATTTATTAACTTATTTTCTACCATGCCATTTATTAAACTAAAAAAGTTATATTTAATTTGCCATTATTAACACTTCAAATTTACTTAAGAAATGTACTCAGAATTAATAGGAGATTTAAATGTAACCTATGCAAATAGTTTAAGCTTTATCTTCTTCACAGAAAGAGGTAGTTCAAAGATATGTAACTTAATTGTGTGTTTCAAGGTAATAGACACTTCTAGATCTCTGTGTATCTTGCATTTCTCTGTTTCTTTCTCACATGCACACATATACACATACACACTTTTTCTTCAATGAATAAAGTTGAAATTCTAGGATGAGTAATAAAGTTTTAATTAAACACAAATATAGCAAATACTCAGATTTATTATGCAGTCAGCCAACAGCTATAGTACAGATGGATTCAGTTTCAAGTATGGGCAATAATTACCTTTTGTTGGTAAATACTTAGGTCTTAACATGTTAGAGTTGAAAGGCATCTTATTGTACTGAAAAGAATTGCCTTGAGATTTAGAGATACTTGATCTCACACATACACACACACACACACACACACACACACACACACACACATCCAATGCTGTATGTCATATATGTAACAACACATTGTGCACATGTAATCAAATATTACTTTACTAGCATGCATTGTTGACTGATCACAAGTATAAAATACTTTTGAATTTGTTCCTTATTCTTTTACTATCATGCATTTCTTCCTCTCTTGTATATAAAATTAAGTGTTACAGTATAAGCCTTCTGTGATCTGTACTGAAGGGAATACTATCTTTTCTTTGTGGCCCCTTATCACCCACAGTCCATGTGAATTATAACACACATCAATATTAACACTGCATATGGATCTTTGTTTTTATCTATGTAACTACGTTACATTTTACTTAGTACCTATAAATGTATTGAATATTTTTGTTTCTATTTCTATGTTTTCTAAATCAATACCATTTATTATGTCTTTAAAAATTCAGTATAAATGTACACAATGTTGTACTTTTTAAATATGTATTCAGCTGTTGATTATTCAGCTCATACTCTTCTTTCTTATGGCTTCTCATTGCAACAAATCTCACAGGGGAACATACTGCATGGGTATCTGAGTGCTACCTTACCCTGGGTAGGGTCATTGTATTGAACAATTTGTTATGAACTGTAGATTTTATGTTGCAGTCTCCATGAATAAATTTTATTAGGACTTTCTAAATATTGGATGGTCTATACACATTTGAATTTTCTTTAAAAATATCCCAATTTTATTGGAAATCATGTAGTTATTTCAGGATTTCTAGAATATGTTGGTTATGAATAAACTGTTGAAAACTTAAGTCTAAAAGTAAGCTTTGATTTTTCCCATATTCTTTCTAAATGAAAGTAATATGGATACAGACTTCTCTCTGAAGATGGCAGAAATCAGAAACAGACTATCTAAGCCATTTCCACTTTTTTATTCCCTGGTGATACTGATGAAATTTTACCCCGGAATAGAATGAGGGAATAAAGTGAGGAATAAATAAATTAAAAGAGAGGTTTAAATAACTTGTCTAAGGTAAGATTGCAGGTGAGTGTCCAACCTGGAATTTGATAGCAGGCAGTGTAGTTTCAGGAGTTCTGTTCCTAAATATTATACCTTAATATCACAGCAACATTTTTTTTTTGCCAAATATTTACCAGTTTGGAAAGTTCTAATGTAAATAGTTTATTTATTTTTCCCAAGAGATATGTGAATTCTTCCCCAACTTTGTATAATGTTCAGAAGTTGAGCACCTATTGCAAACTAACACCTATAAGAGAAAACATCACAACGCATAATATACAAGGACAATTGGAGATTTTATATATGTATAATATCACACTGTAAATATAAGAGTATATATTAATAGTAACAGTGTTCACAGTGATGACATTTGTAGAAAATGAATCGATCTGTGAGCTGATAAAGTTAGTTTCTCTGTATTAGTATGTGTAGATGAAAAGGCTAAAAGGACTAATTCCAATGTCACCCTGATATTCGGGGCTAGTGACCTAAATCCAAGCCAGAAAGCTCAGTGTACATTCCTGATAACCTATAATTAAGTCCCTCTCTCCTTCCCAGATACTGGTCTTGCAGAACCTGTTACTGTGAACAGTGCACTGCCCCAGAGGGAGGGTTATTAATGCTGGCACCAGGCCAGACCATCAGATATGTCCTGGAGACCCCCAACACCTGGGAGCCTTCTTACAAGGCCTGCAAAAAAGACCGGGAGCATAATCCATGTTTGTGGGACAAAGATCACATGGAGGGAGTTATAAGAGAGGGCCCCATGCGTGTTCCTTCACTCAGACTTGGAAGGCTGTTCCCTGAGTCCGCTGTCGTATTAAACAGTGTCCCTCTTTTTTTTCTCAGAAGCGTCCTTGGTTTTCTTTGGTCTTCTGCAACATAGATAATGGATAATGGAGATGAAGCTGGAGAAGCTTTATTTAAAGCTGTTGAAGCAGGAATTTTAGGGGGACATAGGCAAGCTTAGGGATTTTTTTTAGAATTGGGGTCCATGGGAAAAGCAGGGGCTACACACAGGGAGAAGGTACATTTTCATAACACAAGGAAGCCAGGTGCAGTTACATCTCCATAAGACAAGGAGGCAGCAACAGTTATATTTACATAAGACCTGGGAACTGGAAGTAGCCAAGAAAGGTCATATTTACAAAATAAAGAGAAGGAAGCCCTTCATTCAGAAGGAGAGGAAGAAAGCCCAAAGGATATAGGAAATAATAATGGAGGAGAGGGGAGAACCTCACATGTGCCCTGTGAGGTTTGACCTTTGAGCCCAGGAGTTACTATAGTAACCAGTCTAAGGGAATAGTGACCAATCAGAGGGGATATCAAGGCACCAGGATCTGCAGCCTTTATAAGCCCTTGGGAAGAGGAACCCAGTGGGACCCTTCTCCCTTTCCCCACGTGAGAAGCAATTCAGGGATGCTTCCCCCTCCCTACATGGGCGTCTGTATTTGTTCTTCAATAAATCTCCACCTTTGCTATCCCATTTTTCTGTCCATGGATTCATTCTTTGATTCCGCAGACAAAGAATCCGGGTTCCAGTCCAAAAATTCGGTATCACTGTGACACAATATAGCACTAGTCACAATAATATGACACTGAATATTTTGCTCTAGTTTCACAAACATACTAGCATCAAAGCCTATAGTGAATCTGGTTTTCAGATGACCTTGAGAATCACAACAGCATATTAATCCCTGACATTTAAAAAATAGACTAACAGGATGATGTCTCTAAACTTATGCCAAATGAATACTTGTTTGTTTTCACTCTGTGGTGTATTACTATCACTAGCAAGGTTTTGTATACACAAAACTTGGATGTTTATACTTTCCAAACAACATACTCTCTTTTTCAGGCTAAAGCACTTGGGAGAAGATCTAATAGCTACCTCAAAACCAAGATGGGTACAGCTTACTCACTGGTCGTATTTAAGTATAAAAATGGTAAAAATACCCACAGGGATTTAACATCCCGATTATATGAAATTTTCTCAGATGATCAGATGAGATATTTTGTTTCCCAGAATATCACTTATCTACCCTGGTGGTGGATATTGCCGTAAAACTTATTATGCCTAATGTAAGGCTATCCTATTTTGGAGAAACCTAGCCTCTTAATATAATTTAAAGTTTTCTGGGTGATGTTTTCCCAAATTGCTTGGGAAGTTTAGGGAAAAACTGACATTGAGTTTTACTCTAATAAAATTATGCATTTTAAAATCTGTTCAGATTTTAAATAAATAATAGGATGTCAAGATAAACATTTTAATATATATCCTTTTATGTTCTTCTCTACCGAAAATCTATCCAAATCAGATAATACAGTGATAATAACTGATAAAGGCAAATATTTAGAAGTAACTGACTAAAGGAGAGAGTATAAATTGACTAAAGTGATTTTAAATGTGTCATTTATTTTGCAAACATGCATTTAAAATATATTTTAATTCAAATACCAATATTTAATTTTTAGTAACATAATCTAATATATGGATTTTCCAGTATCTTGGGCCTTTAATTTATGTTTAATTGTGCAGGGCATTTCAAATTAGGGAAAGATCCTTTTTAGGGAATTGCATTCTGATCTACACATTCTGAGGGTCACATTAAATAGCTCCTGTACTATCATCACCACTCCCTCTCCCACCCCACCACCTGCTCCCATTGGCTGAGCATTCCATATTCATTGAATTCATACTTTCACTAGTTTTGCAAACAGTTGAATGATTATAAGTGTGTTTGGTGTGGGGAAAAGAAAAGTAAAATTGTGGTAAGTGGAATGAGCATGTATTAAAGTACCAAAATTAAATTCCTTTCACTGAAAATATATTTAAAATATATGTATATGCCATAATTATGCCAATTATCCTTACCACAATTTTTCTAATACATTTTTATACTTTGAGTGAAATTAATATATTCAAAAGCCCCCAATGAACAGCTCAAATTTTGGTATGCGTTCTCATGTACTTCCCAAATTTAACATTTCTGCACTGACCCTTTGCACTGACTCTCACCTCTTCCTATAATATTAAAATGACTAATTTTTTAATGATGAGTTTATAATGAGCATTCTTACATATAAATATATCCATTTAACACAACTTACAAGTAGATGTGAATTACTGATAGAATTGCTTATGTTGAAAAAAATAAAACAAAACAAGACATCTGAAAATATGTGACTCAAGCAAGGTAAAATGCCTTTCTCTCTCCCAGCAGAGTTCAAAGGCAATTGGTTGCCAGGGTTTGAACCAAACTGCTGTATTCACATACTGTTTCCATTTTTGGGACCAAGATGGCTATTTTTCTTCCTTTGCCATTGGAAAATGACAAAACTGGGTTGTGCTCACACATTTCTGTGCATCACATTATTGTTTCTTGCATTTCATTGGCTAAAAATTAGTCACAACAAGGAACAGATGAGCTGCAAAGTATAATATTAAAGAAGTAGTACATATGTCTAGCTGAAACTTGGCAGTATTAACTTTAATAAAAGGAACTCAGATATTGTTAAGCAACTACAATTACCTGTTTTGTCACAGAGAGAACGGAAATAAAATTTCAACTCTGTGTATTCCAAATGTTCTTTTTTTAACCTCTATTTCATGCTAACTCCACTTCTTTGCACTCACCTCATATCTGATTCAAATGGTTGTCATACCATTTATTATATATGAACTAGTATTAATTTTCAATAAGCCTGTTTTCTCTACTCTTGTGTTTAATTTTTGAGCACAAGATTAATATTTTATAAATATTTCACAGTTCCTGAACCTGATAAAGATAGGCACCTAATTAAAGAATGTTGAGAGAATGAATAACCCTTTGATACAGTGATCACACTGCTCAGTATGTTTATTATTATTGTTCACTAGTCATTGGAACATGTTAGAAAAAAATACCATTTATTCTTACAACATTTTTGAACTCATATTGCACATTATATTGTATGAAATGTTTTGGTGAGTTTTTATAGAAACTATGTGTTAGCCATTATTTATAATTGTTTGGAGAATTATTACTGTTATTATGTAAAATGCAGAATTACTGATTTCATATTCTATCACCTGCCTAATTTTGTGATCTAAATTAGTTTGCTGTTTCACAAAAAATGTGAAATGATTTTTGTGAAGTTATACATGTATCAGAGGGCAAGAATTTTATTTCTTTCCTATTTCCTTAGTTCCTGCACTTTCCAATGAATGAAACATTTTTCTAGGTGGTTTATTTTCTGGTTGAATTATTATATGATGCTGTGTATTCACGGTTCTTCATGCCGGCTACATATTGCTTTCAATTGGAAATTCTTTACCTGTTTGCTTAAAAATAATTTGTTTTATTGACCCTGAGGATTCAGATTTCATATTTTGAGAATAGAAAATGAGGAATGTGATTTTAAGCAGCTTCAAGATTGATCTTTATTTACAACCAGACTTAAGAACAACTTCTTAAACATGAGACAGGATGGGATAATTGTTAGCAGTTCAGGTTCTGGAATAAAAAAGATAGAAAAAAAGTTCCATTTACACAACTTATGGATTATGGATTTAGAGGTAGTTATTTAACCTGAGAGTCCTTACCATGCATCAGGTACTTAGTAAGCAAACAATAAATATCAGCTACATTATTATTATTATTATTAGAGATGTTTCAGATTTTCAACTTCATTTGGTACTATCTCCATCACCATTAAAAATTATAATTATACTAGAGGCCCGGTGCACGAAATTAATGCACTGGGGGGGGGGGTGGTCCCTCAGCCCAACCTGCACCCTCTCCAATATGGGACCCCTCGGGGGATGTCCGACTGCCTGTTTAGGCAGTCAGACCTCCCTTTCACAATCTGGGACTGCTGGCTCCCAACTGCTCACCTGCCTGCCTGATTGCCCCTAACTGCTTCTGTCTGCCAGCCTAATCATCCCCTAACCACTTCCCTGCAAGACTGATCGATGCCTAACTGCTCCCCTGCCAGCCCAATTGTCTCCAACTGCCCTCCCCTGACAGCCCGGTCACTCCCAAATGCCCTCCCCTGCATATTCCCTCTTTATTAGATAGGGTTTTTTCTTTAACATATTGGACAGTCCTAACTGGTTTGGCTCAGTGGATGGAGCGTCGGCTTGCAGAGTCCCAGGTTCGATTCCAGTCAAGAGCACGTACCTTGGTTGGGGGCACATACCCAGTGGAGAGTGTGCAGGAGGCAGCTGACCGATGTTCCTCTCTCATCGATGTTTCTAGCTCTCTATCTCTCTCTCTTCTTCTCTGTAAAAAATCAATAATATATATATATATATATATATATATATATATATATATATATATGAAACATTTAAGATTCCTCCATATCTGCCTGGCTGGTGTGACTCAGTAGTTGAGACCGCAGGCTGCTGCTGCTGGGAGGGGATCGGCTTCATGGGGGTGCGCACCCCTCCCAGGCTGAGACCCCAGGTTGTTGCTGCTGGGTGGGAAGTGAATTTGTTTTTTATAAAGGGTCAGGAGGGCCTCTGTGCAGTATTCCACCAGGCCGCTTACTCTACCCCTCTCAGCAGCAGCCCTCCCTGAGACTGGGAGACTCTGGTGGGGTTGAGAGGGCTGGGCACCTCCATCTTGTGGCTATGGGTACCGCCATTTTAGTCGTGGAATGATGGTTAATTTGCATTTACTCTTTTATTAGATAGTATGCATTTGGATCCTATTTAAATTCTTATTATTAAAATAATAGTTTATTATGGAGAAGACAGTGAATTTCTAGAATCTCTAGTTCAGTCATTTATACAAAAGTATCCCTACTATGTTCTAGGTTCTTTATCCAGTCACTGGGGTTATATCAAAGATCAAAACAGGGGGAAAATATTGGCTCTCATATAATTTACATGTAACCAGCTGGTAAACAGAAACAATCCAAATAAATAAGTTTTTTTTTTTTTTTTTTTTTTTTTTTTTTATGCTAAGAGTTATACAGCAAAGACAAAAGAAAAGGGAAACAGGGTATGAGTGGCAACCAATTATAATTTTCAGGGGTGTTGAACTTGAGAGTTTCACAAAACCTGAAAAAGTCACCAAAATGAGATATGGAGATATCGGGGAAGAGTGAGGAAACAGCTTGCACAAAGGCCTAGGTCAGGAACATGACTTTTGTTGGTGGTATGGCAAATAGGGCAATCTACTTGGGGAAACTTTAGAGGAGGTCAAGGCAAAGTAAAACCAGGAAGGGCTGGTAAATGATTGTAACAACTTTGCACTTTAATTTCTGAAAAATTTTAAGCAGAGGATTTATGTAGTAAAATCAATTAGGTTTCTCTCCTGTGACTAGACTGAAAAATGAAAATAGGGAGACCTCTTGGAGACTGCAACAACAATGCAAGTGAGAATTAATTGTATCTTTCACAGACGTGATGATAAAGGAAGTTCAGTTAGTTCTTTTATGAAAGCTTGTTAAAGGTAGAAAGCATATTTTGTTGATGAATCAAATGTTCAAATGCACAGTCAAGGATAGAGGTTGAATATCCTCTCTGTTCAAGCTTTATTTTCAAGATATGAAATTGTTTTAGATTCCCAGACAAAAAGCATTTGGTATAATTAGATTTGTGTTAATATAGCTTTGGAAAATATACAATCTGTTCATTTAAACTATTGGATGAAATGCACAAAAATAGTTTACATGCTAACATGTGTTCATTAGCTTGTCATTAGATTTGAAAATTTATAAACTATGAAAGGCATTAGATGTTCTTTAAAGATGAATCAATACTTTCTGTCAAGTTTCAATCATGTGCATGATATTAGATGTCAACTATATGTTCCCATATTTAGTTATCTAATCTAATACTTTTTCCAAGCCCCAAACTGGGGACTCATTCTTGATTCCTTTATTTTATCATACAAATATACAGGTCATCCATACAACAAGTAAGTCTTAGCTTCAAAATATCTTCTCTATATCCACTGCCATCTTCTTTGGCCCAATATTCTAATGTATCGTGTGCATAACATCTCCGTTGTTTCCATAGCATACTCCTCCCTTCACCCCACCTCCAGAGCAGCCAGAATGATGTTTTTAAAAATGTAAATAAAATCATGTATTAAAATGTGTACAACTTTCTCTTCAACCTGAATTAAACTCAAGTATTTCATAATAAACTACAAAGCACAGTGTAATTTCCCTTTCTCCAAATAATAAATGACTCTACCACCCTTTTTTCTTACTTCACAGGTATTTTATTGTTGTTTTACAGTTCCTATTAGCAACTTTTCACATGATTTTGCTTATGCTAAGGCTTTCTGCAATATCTATTAAGTAGGTGTAATTTGTAATTTTTTAAGTCTTTAAAACACATTAAAACTTAGTTCTTAGGTGACATATTTTATGACCAACTAATGTAAATAGCAACTCAATTCTCCTCTGCTTATTTCTTCAGTACTAAAGTTTATCACACTACTGAGCTAAGAAGGGATGGGTGATACCAAATCATTTGTTGAGTACTAACTCTTATCTTAGGGGACCAGACTAATACAGAGGGGAATTGGGGCTGAAAATGGGGCATGTGCATTTATTATAACAATCCTACCTAAGAAAAAGTTAAGCCTAGTGTTCTGCCTGAAATCTGATTCTGACATTTCTGACATATTAATAATTTTAATCTGCAGATAAATATATTGATAATTGCAAAACTGCTAGCAGACTTCCTGGTTACTAAAAGGTAACTCTAAATTCATGTTTCAGGAAATATAATATTTTGGGGGTAATTAAAGAAAACAAATGATGAGAAACAAGCAATACTTTCATGCAATCTTTTTAATATGCAAACTAAAATTTATTTTCTGGTTTAAAAAATGTATTGTAAATGCAAAAAAATGTTTGTGTTTTAGAAGAAAGACCATTAGAGATGATGTTTGTTAGAGAGTTTGGATTGTGAAAGTGGGGAGAGATCAATTGTTTTCTTTCTTCTTGTTGTTCATAGGATTGAGGACCAGCATTTTGGATAGGAAAGACACAGGTAAAGATAATTGTTTCAGCAAAGGTTAAAGTGACAGAATGATGAAGGAAACCCTCCTGAGGCAGTTGACCTATGTGACATGTATCAGTAAGAATCAAAACGGCATTAATCACTCCTTATCACTGTGTTGTAATTCTGTTATCACCAAATTTCAGCGAAGCTTTAAAAATCTAGCAATGTTATATAAGATGAGCCCTGGAGATTTAACAAATGTCTATGAGTGCTGTGAAATGTATTAGGAAGAGATAAAGCAGCTTGTAAGTTGCCAATCCTGTGATCTTTATGAAATACACAGAGGAGTTCCAGCCATCAAGTGACAGTTCACTAGCTAGTGTGACAGACCGGCATGCAGGACGGTTTTGTGATGCATGTAAACATAGCTTAAAACTCCCACATATATATGGACAAGTTAACTGAGAGAAGACTTGAATTCTTGAGATCAAGGAAGATTACTAATTGATTAATATTCTTAGGTAATTTTAAAAAGGAAAACTTAAAGCCTAAAATAATCAGAGATGGGTAGCTCAAAGAAGAAATTGTGTACTTGGCTTTTATTCTATAGAGAAAAGACTATTAATTCAATAGCTTTCCGTTTCCTTGTTCTCCTTTGTTCTTACATCCTTTTGTTAAAACATGAGTATATGTGTTAAAATATCACACGCCCATTGTGTTTCTTAAATTTTCATTTTCAGCACAGCATTTTAGTACTCTTCTTTAGGACACTCGTAATAGACTAAAGTTTTATCATCTTCTCTTCCTGCTATTTGGCCCTCTGCCATTTTGACAACATTGTGTATGCAAAAGATGATCTCTTACAAAAATTGAGCAGCCGCACTCCTAAGCATGTGTCTGTTAGAACTATAACTTCAGTGGTATAGGTTATTCATCTACTTGCCTAATATTTGTGCAGCCCATTTATGGATATAATTAGGAAGAAAATGATGACAGCTTTTAAGAGAGAGAATAGAGTAGGGATTTCTTGCTACTTCATAGAGCCCTGAGTTTTCTATAGAGAGTTTTATATTTGATAAAAATTATGATTCTCTGTTCCTAGAGGTACGCAGTTTTGATGGGCTAAAGTTTCTTCCATATCTACTTAAATTTTCCTCTAATAGAAAGGGTGTTTAGGACATTGAATATTGTACTCATTATGACTGTTTTTTCACAAGTCACTAACTTACATTCTATAGCATTGAATTATATACCAACTACTTTTTCAGATTAATAACATTTACTTTTATATATTAATATTTCAGTGGAGATTGGGAAGTCTGTCACAGGTAATATTTTAAAACCAGAATTGCATAGATTCTTTATGAGAAAAAAAGTACCTAAACTAAAATCTCCAGATTTATTCAATGTTATGCTACTTCTACATGCAACTAATATGCTGTTATTCCCATAGAGAATGTATTTCCTAGTTGATTAATTTTATAATATAAAGTAGAGATTTTCAAATTAAAATCAAGATTGATGTCATTTGCAACTTGATACATGACCTATTCTATGTAATTTTACAAAAGCCAAGCAATTTCAAAAAACATAAATAGTGTACAAAAATAAGAAAATGTTAAAACAGTTAATGTCATTTTACTAGTATACTTAGTGAATTTCTTTTTAATTTTATGGTTTTGTTTTTCACCATTGCATTAATTTATTATTTTTAGAATTTATTTTCTATTTTTATATATTTTTATTTATTTTATTTTTCCTCATTACCATTTATCCCTCCTATACCTTCTTTCACCTCAACCAACCCACACCCCACAATCACCACACTGTTGTCCATGTCTGAGTTCCTTCTATTATTTTATTCATTTATTTGTGTATTTATAATGTAATCAAAGTACAATGTTTAATTTTTAATTAAAACCTATCTTCACATATATTTTACATATCACATAATATTGTAAAAATTTGGTGTTCTTTAGATTGACTTTATCTGTGAAAATAATCTTTTGATTTACTTTATCTTTGAAAGTAGTGTGCAAATTAACAAATCTATGTTGTGAATGTGTTGTGTTTGTAGCTAAATGTCAAATAGAAGTTTAATTAAAATTTATATTAAATTTTGGATTCTATATTAAGCTTGACTGTTATTTAATGGTGCTTAGATGAATGTTAAGGAGGTATACTAGTATTGAGCAATCCAAAAATATGAGGAACTGGTTTCATCAGACTTCCTTAAATTTCTAACATTACTATTATTATTACTACTAGAGGCCCAGTGTATGAAATTCATGCACTAGGGGGGTGGGGGGTATCCCTCAGCCCAGCCTGCACCCTCTCCAATCTGGGCCCCTTCAGGGGATGTCTGACTGCCAGACATACCTCTCACAATTCGGGACTGCTGGCTCCTAACCACTTGCCTGCCTGCCTGCCTGATTGCCCCTAACTGCTTCTTCCTGCCACCCCCCTGTCGGCCTGATTAACACCTAACTGCTCCCCTGCTGGCCCAATCACCCCCAACTGCCCTCCCCTGCTGGCCTGATGGCCCCCAACTGTCTTCCTTTGCAAGCCTGGTCCCCCTCAACTGCCCGCCCCTGCCAGCCTTGTTGCCCCCAAATGCCCTCCCCTGCTGGCCTGATCTCACCCCCAACTGCCCTCCTCTGCTGGCCAATTTGGCTCTGATTGGTCAGTTTCTATTCCAGTCAACATCAAAAGCTCCATCTCCTAGGCAGCCATTGGCTCCTCACACTCACCCAGATTTGGTTCTGATTGATCAGTTTCTATGCTGGTCAGTGTCTCTGGGCCTATCAATGGGGCCTTATCAGAAAGGCAGGGCTGACTGGCAGCCCTAGAGAGGCCTGGAGAAAAATGGAGGCGGGGCTGTTGGCCAGGCTGGGAGAGAAAGAGAGAGGCAAGTGCTGATCAACAGCTGCCACAGAGGCTATGGATCAGACCCTGCTTCCCTCTTCAGTCCTCTCTCTGGGTATGAAGTCAGTGTTGGGTCACTGAGCCTGCAGCTGCAGCAGTCAGTGCTGGGTCACCACGGCAACCCAGCCCTGATTGCAGGACTGATTTCCGGTTGGTCGAGCCTCTGGTCGCTGTGGATGTGACAGACCCAAGGTTTTTATATATTAGGATTATAATTAATATCATTATCTGAAAGAAGTTTTTGGATATATATTAGAGAGGTGCTGAGTCATCTCATAATGATTCTAAGATAAACAGGTGAAAATATGAAATACATGCCTTTTGGAAACTGCACTTATAGTAATTTTAAATTAATTTTATCCACAATAGCATCCCCTTGTCCCACCTGCAATATCTGAAGTATCCATTCTCTGACACATTCTTAGAATCTCTGTTTCCTATACTATTCATTTTTTGTCCTTGTAAATTACCAGATACTTATTCTGAGGTAGACTTTCTAAAGATTTAGAACTGTGAACATGAAGATTTCTTCTCCTGAAATATTCCTACTAATAGGTATTGTCCAAGCAATTTGTGCAATACTACAAGCTGACTGCTGTAAATTCATTTCCTTTCTGTTTCAGTTTATTGTAGGACATACTCAAAATCAATACAAAGTGTAGAGAAATTGTGCTTTAGGTTAAGTAGCTCTGTTAAGCAATGTTTGGATATATGTCTTTTGACATAAAAGTCCATAAAAAAAGAGGACAGATTATGTTTCTTTCTTTCTTTTTTTTTTAATGTTTAAAGGTTAGCTCTGTCAAATGAAAGTTTTTACCAGGCAAATACTAGGTCACACAAAAGTGAATACTAATGAATACATATTGAAATATTAGTTATTTATTACCTTGAATATGGAAATTCAATTTCTAATTATATGTGTCAGTGTGAAAATACTCATCTTCTAAAAGCTCATTTTTATTTTGAAACTTGAATAAAATCACTAGTCTTCTACGTATTATCCCTGAGATAATAGCACTCACATGCAGCATATATCGCTGGTTAATTAATTAGTTCAATTTTTCACATTATCTTCTATTTAAACATATAAGTAAATCACTTTTCTATACTACCTTTCATTTCCTCATATACTTTTCTGCTGTATAGATTTAAAATTTAATATTCAAAAGACAATACAAAAACACTTTGCATAAAGTGAATATGTAATTTATGGTGAGATATATCTTCATGATTCTTTCATGTCAATAAAAATAATAAGATTTACAAGGGAGGCCAAAAGTAAGTTTACAGTTGCTCATATGGAAAAATACAAATTAATAAATAAATAATAATACCAGAATAAACTGTGTTTCACATACTAACAACTGTACACCTACTTTTGACCACTCTGTATATTATGGCTAGTGTCATTTAGTTATTATTAAAGTTGTATACATAGATTACTAGATAATAATGGGCAGTATCAACTCATGGAGAAGCTATAGATTGTTAAGCACTATTCACACTGAAAGTATTACTAAAGCAGGAATTATCTTTATAAATACTTTAAGTATTTGATTTTTTCTTATAGAATTGAATGAACTAACAGTATCCTTGCAGTTAATATTATACATTTTAAGCTCCAAGAGTTAACTTTTCATTATTAATTGGTATAAGCCATAGTTCACAGTTAATAGATTCCCCCCATATGTATAGTAGTGAGTCATCAGACTAGATTACTAGTGTTGGCATTTGCATTTAGAGGAAATCATCCCTTCTTTAATTGCTCTTGAAATATCAGAAACTTAATACTCTTTCCTAAATTGCTTATTAATAAAATTAATTTTAAGTATATTATTTCATGAACACCAATTAGCCTTATCTTTCTGTGTCAAGAGATAATAATCTGGTTTGTTTATCACCAATAGCATTAAAGTTTCAAAACTGTTGTCAAACATTATGTTTTCCTCATCTGGTTAGATGTTGATGAATAATCAGCATTACATGATCACAGATCATTTCTCTGTGTTAGGATTAAACTGGAATAACATTCGTGATTGACAGTTTTAGAATTGCTAACCATGTTCTCATTTTTCTTTCTACAACCAGAATCACATCTGTGCATTATAGACAATGGGCATATCACTTACTTTGTAGACTTTGTCAAATACCACTAATGCTTCAGGTATAAGATTTCTACAGCCAATTTTCTTGTAATCCCTGGGATGTACCCCATCTGGCCTTCCGTATTTTTATCCACACAATATTGTAGTTTCAAATCTGTCTCCTTTTTACATATCAGTGTATATAATACATGCTACTATTCCTTTCCTTTTGTAATATTTGAGTACATTTAGTAAAGCTTTACATATGATTTTTTCTCAGAATTAAAATAATGATATATATCAAATTATGTATTAAAGTCATAATGTTTTAAATGAGATACTTTAAATGTCATCTGAACAGGGCCATTTTGTATTGAATTTATGGCTTATTTTCTCCCAATTTTTTTACCTGTTTGTTATTTCTTAGCAAAGAAATAAACCTAAAACTATATTCCCACAATATGCTAGACTGTGATAAACACATAATATGAAAAATTATGTTTGAGTTTAATTTGTAAAGTTTTCTCATATGATTGCCATAACATGTTTGAATAAAAGAAAAAAGTAGGACATCTCCCAAAAACAACATATTATTCTGTATGCTGCAAAGAAAAAAAAATCAATCTTGTCATTATTATTACATTATTAGTTGAGTGTCAAGTCTTTTCCCTAAATATGAAAGAATCTTGATTGGACTAAGGTGAAGATTGTGCCAAATAAAACAGTGTAAACAATCCAGTTTATATGTTATAATAGGGAACTTAAAAATCATAATAATAAATAAAGGGTTAGAATTCTGAGTACTATAATAATGATAATTTGGGCATATTTCTAAATATTAGAATATAGAGTAATAGAGAAACCATTTCTAATATTCAGATATGATTTCTTGTCTAGTATAAAACAAATGAGTCACTACGGAAGTTTTTACTCAAGTGATAAAAAATTTGCATGAATAAACTTGAACAGAGATACTTTATGATATGAGATGATGCAGTGCAAAGAACACTAAAGAACACAAATAGTTAAGGTAAAAATAAAAGAAAATAAATAAGTGGTACAATAACATTAAGTTGGAACCATATTCACAAAACTGAAGTTGGAACATAGTTAACTTAAGGGATTTTAAATAATTTTAAATATGCTCTTACTATTCTTACAAAACAATAACATGCATTAATATTAATTTTGCAACTTAAAGCTCATTCAGACAGGAAAAGAATTTCTCTTCCAATGGCTGACTGTGAAAAAAACACACACAACTATTTGAAATATATCTGTCAGGGCCCAGAAAAAAACAAATTGTATGCTCAATCTTTATTTTAATGGAAGTTTAATAAAAGTGGGTTAAATTTAGAGGACCTCCGAAAAGGTAATTGCAGCCAGTACCTAGTCAGACACTAGAGGGAAGGATTAGTAACCCAGGAAGATTAATTGTATTAAGAGGGTCCCCTGGAAGCTATGAACTTTGTAGAGGTTTCAATTACCACAAGAACCCTCCATTGAGTAACAAGCCAGATAATTAACATCTTGAACTTCCCCTTCTCCATCCTGAAATTTCATGCAAGTTCATTGACCAAAATCAGTTGGAAGTCTTAGGCTAAGGAAATCTATTGATGTAGTCCATACAGATTAGCTTATCAAAATACTGAATAAGGTAGGGAATAGATATTGTGAGGCACAGCAACAATTTTTAAACAATGATAAAGAAAGAACTATCATTCACTATACATTTGTATGAAAGGCAAAATAAGCACATCTTTTATACAAGAATAAGATGCAGCTTGAAATAAAATTTACAGCTGTGAATAGAGATCAATAATGTTGAGTTTATACTTAAGTAACATAATAAAATCCTGTTGGAAAGAGGGTAGATGTTGTGGTTACCTTGTGGAGATGGGATGAATCCCCTTACCCACACCAAAGAGTTGTTCATTTCTGGCTGATGTTGCTCAGTGGTTGGAGAGTCAGCCCCAGAAACTAAGGGTTGTGGTTCGACTCCCAGTCAAGGGCAGGTATTTGGGTTGCAGGTTTCATCTTGGCCCCAGTAGGGGTGCATGGGGGAGGCAACCAATCTATGAGTTTCTCTCACATCAATGCTTCTCTCACTCTCTGTCTGTCTCTCTCCCTTCCACTCTCTCTAAAAAATCAATGGAAAAAAATATCCTCTCGTGAGGACTAACAACAACAAAAATAATTTTTAAAAAATGTCAGTCCCAATGCTGAGAATGATGACAATACACACACACACACACACACACACACACACGCCCCAAAGATCATAGCTTCCAGGGGATCCTCTCATTACAATTACTTTTTCTGATTTGCCACTTCCTCCTCTTCATGTCTGGGCAGGTTCTGGCTGCAGTTTACTTTTTAGGGTCCTCTAAATTTCACCCTCTTTTTGCAATTAGCTCTTTTCTTAAACTTCCATCAAACTGAAGACTAAGTGGACAAGTTGTTTCTTTCTGGGCCCTGGCAGATATGTTGCAAATATGTTTTTCACAGTCATCCATTTATTACTACTACAATAAGGCTTTCTAGAGAGAGCAGAAGGCTCAAACAAGTCCAAAAATGACTTTCTCTGGAGAACTTGTGACTGATTTTGAGGTTCATAATAGTCAGGATGTAGGGATGGGTGAAAGTTCCCACTCATGTGACCCAGGTTTGCATTGTTTGAACATCCTATATCCTACTTCTCTCTCACACCTACGTTTCTCTCTCTCTCTCCCTTTCTTTCTCTAAAATCAATAAAAAAATATTCTTGGGTGAGGATAAAAACACACATACACACACACAAGAAAATTAAAAAATAATTAAAATATAGAAAAACAATCACCTCATCAATAATAAAAATGTGTAAATATATTTTAAGACACACAGAATCTATTTCATTTCCCTGATTATCTTTCACTGCACATGACCTAACTTATTATTTGACTTACTTACTCAACCTTTCCTTAATCTTGCTTTACAGCTTAGAGTAAGCTACTAAAGGGAATGTTCTGTGTCTGTTCATCAGCATTTGTATTACTAACATCTATACAGTGTCAGACCCACAGTAGGAAGTGTAAATAATTGATACATGAAAAAGATGTAATTATCTATCAAACTATTACATGATTATCTGAATATGTGTATAACAGAATTAAAGGCATTCTTCCCTCCAAATTATTAACAGTCATTATTGAAAAAGGAATTTATTCTATGTGTTTTGGTGTTGATTGATTTCTACTAAAATATTTATTCATGTATTAGTATTGTAATTCAAAAAGTCTACCTTTTTTCATTTGAAGAATTGATAAATTAAATATCCAATATTTATATACATATAAATCATGAGTTGTTTCATTGACATTAACTTATAAATAAGCAATGAACTACTAACAAGCTTAAACATGTGAAGGAATGAATGAGTAATTCTGTAGGTAGGTTTGTATAGCTATTTGGATATATATATATATCTTTGGTTTTTAAAGCCTGTTTAAAGGTTGTCATGTTGTCAAAGAGAAGCAAAGGCTTTCTGAGGAAATGATGAAAAAAGTCTCTACTTAAACATAAAAATGTGTCGCAGTCAAACACTAACTGCCTTAGTAGAGTAAAAAATATTTCTGAATTAATATAAAAGATATACGAAGGTAATAAAAATCAGTTTGTCATAATGACTTTGTCCATGAATAAAATTATAGACATATATTTAAAATCAGACATATTTCAATAAGATAATGAAAATGATTTATCTGGTACATGAACCTATCCATTGTAAGATTTCTGTTATTTTGGTGTTGTTTTAAGTTCTATTTAGTTCACTTTAAAAACAGCTTGTTCCTTTTAGAAATGCCTTCCTGTATTGTTGTTGTTGTTGTTTTTAATTTAATTGATTGGAGTGATATTGGTTTGCAAAATCAAGCAACTTTCAAGTACACAGACACAACAAAACATCACCTGCACATTGCATTGTGTGCCCGTCGCCCCAAGCAAAGGCAAAGTCTCTTTCCATCCCCATTACCTGACCCCCCCCCCACTTTTCCCGTCTTCATCTACGCTCCCACCCTCTTTCCTCTGGTTATCACCACTCTGTTGTTTCTGTCTTTGTAAATATATATATATATATATATATATATATATATATATATATATATATATGGTTGTGTTGTGTTGTTGTTGTTTTGCTTAATCCCTTCACCTTCTTTCATCCAGTCCCCCAACACATCCTCTCCTCTGACAGCTGTCAGTCTGTTCCCTGTGTCCATGCCTCTGTTTCTATTTGGTTCATTAGATTCCATATATAAGTATGATTATATGGTATTTGTCTCTCGCTGACTGTTTTATTTCACTGAGCATAATACTCTCCAGGTCTATCCATGCTGTTGAAAAAGGCAAGATTTCCTATTTTATGGATGAGTAGAATTTCATTGTGTAAATGCACAACAGCTTTTTTATACACTTATGTGCTAATGGGTACTTGGGCTGTTCCCAGATATTGGCTATTATAAATAGTGCTGTAATGAATATAGGGGGTCCATATATTCATTCAAATTAGTGTTTCAGGTTCCTTCAAATATAATCCCAGAAGTGGGATAAATTAGTCAAAAGGCAGTTCTATTTTGAAAATTTTGAGGAAATGCCATACTGCACAAGTCTGCATTCCCACCAACAGTGCATGAGGTTCCCCTTTCTCCCCATCCTCACCAGCACTTGTTTGTTAACTTATTGATGATAGTCATTTTGACAGATTTGAGGTAATACCTCATTGTGATTTTAATTTGCATTTTTCTAATAATTAGTCATGTTGAACTAATTGGCTATCTGTAGGTCCTCATTCTTCATTGGCTATCTGTAGTTCTTCTTTGAAGAAGTGTCTTCTATTTAGGTCCTTTGGCCATTTTTAAATGCTTTGTTTGTGTTCCTGGTGTTGAGTTGTATGATTTCTTTATATATTTTGGAAATTATTCCCTTAACAGATGTATCATTGCCAAATATGTTCTCCCATGTAGCAGGTTGCCTTTCCATTTTGTTGATGGTTTCTTTTTATTAAATTATATTTTTATTGATTTCAGAGAGGAAGGGAGAGGGAGATAGAAACATCAACAATGAGAAAGAGTCATTGATAGGCTGCCTCCTGCATGCCCCCCCCCCCCAGTATCACCCTTTTAAAACAATAGTGATTTACTTTCAGCTACAAATATATTTAATAAATTTTAGCATATGTTTCTGTATTTCTATTTTATGTTATCTAAAATTGGTAACTCCAAGTTTTATGTAAGATATAAAAACAATTGCCACATTTCATTGGACTTGACAAAACTGAAGATGATATGTATATCAGTTCATAGTAGTTTGAAACTCAGTGGTTTACTGTAACTATTTCATTTGACAAGTGACCCAGGCATATTAGTATGTTTAACTTTGTGGTGCATTTTTGTGCTTATGCTTCTTTACATATGATGCAGTTATAGAGATAGAGTTATATATAATACACTTAAATGTGAATGTAATATAATTTTTATTAAAACAGAGCTAGAGAGGAGAAAAATTTAAACAATTTAAGTTCCTTTATTACACTGGCTATTTGATCCTTCGTTAATGAAAAACATAAATAAGATTCCTTAGTCAGTATTAACCCTTATGACCTCTCTCCTACAGTGATCACCATTTAATAAAGAGCATCTAAGTCCAGAGTCAATTAAATTCGATTTTCATTCAACTTGGATTTAAAGATACGTAGTTCTGATTCACAATCCAAGAAACAGAGAAAAAATTGGTTATGTTGATATTAGTGAATACATACATACACACCTCAAGTATGTACCATCAGTAGACCTCAAGTTTAGTAATTTAATTTAAAAAATGAGACATTTATTTTCTAAGTAATTATAAGAATGCATATTTTCTACTGATTTAGCTTCTGATAATTTCTATGTCTTACAAACATGGACACACAGTGATAATTCATATACTTTCTCTCCTATATTTATAGACTTGTGAAAATCTCAGAATTTGGAATAAAGAAAAAAAAAGAACTAGAACTAAATATTTCAGTTTTTAAAGAAGTGACTGTGCTTTTAAATGCCATGTAATAATTATAATGTGGTACACACTTTAGAGCAAAACATTTTAGAGGCAGATGTTTAAAATTTTTAATTTAATACAAATTTAACAGTTAATTTGCATTACCATACTTGAATACATACAATTATTGCAACAACAGCAGAGCTAGAATGAAGTTTTTTGTATTAATATGGTTCTCTCTGATTAAATTCTCATTTTCCAGTCTATTACTCATGTTATAAGATATGAAAACATTATTATCAAGGTTATTAAGAAGAATAATGAACATTATGTGTATTTTTTCCTAAGTGATGTGCTTTATCAAGTCCCCACTATCAAAATAAATTTATTACTCTGGGGCTAGTAGAATGGGGGCTGTGTTAGGCTGAACTGAGTTTCCAAAAAAGTTAGTTAAGTCTTAATTACAAGTAGTTTTGAATGTGACCTTATTTGGAAAAAGAGTCTTAGGGATGTAATCCTATATAATAAAAGCCTAATATGCAAATTGTTCCCTCCCATGGTCTTTCACCAGGAGACTGGGAGTTCAACAGCTTGCTATGATGTGCACTGACCTCCAGGGGGCATACTCATTCAACTCAGCACTGGCAGCAGGCAGCAGTGGAGACACTGCCAGTCCTGATGGGCCCTGACTAGAGTGGGACCATGGTGGGATGATGGAGCAGGTGAGCGGGCAGTGCCAGGTCAAGGCCGGTGATCTCACAGATGGCAACCAGCGGCCGGCAGGCCCTGATCGCCTAATCTGGGCTGGGCTCTGGGCTGGGAAGGGTAACTGGAGGTGGGTGGTGGTGACCAACCTCCCAAGACACCCAGGCGGGGGACTGCAAACTCTCACTGGTCTCTGGGGGCGAGGGAGACAGGAACAGAGGTGCCTTGAGAATGTGGGGTGTGTGTAAAGCTTGCTCTCACTCCCCCCTGCTACCCTCCCTTGGGATGCCAGGACTCATGCACTGAAGAAGCCCCCATGCTCAGGTGCGGGCCACCCGTAAAGAGCCCCCCCCCCCATGCCCTGCACCTATGAGGCCTCTTCCAGGTGAGTTGGGCTGTAGCCGCCAGGATCACAGGGGCTGGTTGGGCTCCCAGTGTGTTCCTGCAGGAGCCAGTCTGCGAGGCCGGCTGGGAGAGAATGTGCTGCCTGCCCAGATTCCCTGTGGTGCTGCTGGGTGGCCCAGAGGCCCACGCCGCGCTCTGGCCTGCAGCATCTGGCTGCACTAGCCGCATCTCTGTGTGGGGACTTAGACACCATAACTCAGGCAGAGAGGGGTGTGTGGGGGCCTGGAGACCCAGGTGATACCCAGTGCCCAAAGGTCAGCTAGGACCTACTCTTCCACACCAGAAGCTCACACTTTGATCGCAGGCCTGGCCTAGGGACCGCACACATGCACAAATTTCATGCACTGGGCCTTAAGATATAAGTTAAAATGATGTCATACTGGAGTAGGGTGAGCCTTTAATCTGGTAAGATGTGTATTTACAAAAAAAGAAAGAGATAGATATAAACAGAAAAAAGAACACCGAATGAAAACATAGACTCAGGGAGGGAAGAGGACCATGTGGACAGTAGACAGGGATTAGAATTATGCAGCTGCAAACAAATGAATATCAGATTGCCAGCAACCCATAGAAGCTAGGAGAAAGAGCATAGCCCTGCTAATATCTTGATTTTTGGACTTCCAGCCTTTAAAACGGTGGAAGGATGTTATCTGTTGTTTTAAGCTAGTTTGTGGTACTTTTTTAGAGCAGCCCTAGGAAAGGAATTCAAGACCCCAATATCATCCAAAGCAAAGTCTTTATCTAAGGTCTCATATCCTGGTTTCCCTAATATGAGCTACATGGACCAACCATTCATATACAAGGGTAGGTGCAATAAAAAATGGAGAGCAGAGCAATGCACTGATCTTCTTGGACTCTCCTCCTCAAATTATTGTATTCCGCTAGCCCCTGACTTCTGAATGCCTATAAGTTTAGACAAATCAGAGGGAAGTATGGCTATAATTACCATTTTAATTACTTAAAAATGGTTGGGCCAATGTGCACTTTAGGACTCTTCTTTGGAAAGTTGGTGGATTTGAGTATAGCTTCTACAGGCAATTTGTTTTATTTTTGTGTGTGGAGTTGCTTCCTATGATCATGTGCATATATAAACATGAAGGAGAGCTCTATAGTTAAACTGTTATATGTGTTTATAGCCAATGTTAGGTAGCTCAATGACTTAATCATGCAGTAAAAAAATATCGCTGGTCTATACATCCGACTAAGAGTATATTTTTGTCAAATTCAGCATAATATGCTTTATGGCTGGTAAACATACCTGAGTTCTAGTACAGTGCTTAGAACAGTCAGTGTTGTATGTTAGCAGTAGTTTACTATCATTACAGCAGATAGTTTAGCATTAATTTACATTTTATCATGCTTTGTTTTCAAGGTAAAAAATCTTATAGATAAGGATCCCTCTTTTGCCAGAAGTTCAGATAAAATAGTAGGTCATTCTCTGTGTATAATATATGAACAGCCAACTAGCCATAAAGGTGGCTAAGTAGTATTAGATAAGAATTATTTTTTAGCCGGGCCTGCTTGGCATAGTGGTTGAGTGTTGACCTATGAACCAGGAGGTCATGGTTTGATTCCAGATCAGGGCATACTAGTATGCCCGGGTTTCAGGCTCAATTCCCAGTGTGGGGCATGCAGGAGGTAGCTGATCAATGATTCTTTCTCATCATTGATGTTTCTATCTCTCTCTCTCTCTCTCTCTCTCTCTCTGGAATCAACATAAATATATTTTTTTAAAAAACAAAGAATGATTTTTAATTGAAAGTGACATTTCTTTATCATAACGCAACTCTTGAGAGCTTGTTCCACATTAAACTTGGTTCAGAGAAATCCCATTTAAAAATAAGATGTGGTTGAAGGATCATGACTTTTTTGCTCAGTAAGAGAGCAAAACAATCTGTTTTTGTTGTGGCCCACACATGGACTACACATTTATACATAATGTTAGAGGAAGTTCTCTAATCCTAGAAATCAATATAACTTTAGGTATCAGTGGAGTTTCCAATCTCAGTAGGGTCTTCTCATTGAAGGTTCAATTAAGATGTGAAATTGGTCCTGAATTTTGTTAATTCTGTGGTTCTTGAGAGGGTAAAATTTTTCACATCAAGGTGTGTTTTATTGCTACCTTCACTGTTTTTTAGGCTTTAGGCATAGGAAGCTGTCAGTTTGGGATGTCTAATCACTTGATAGTGGACAGAGTATAATTCTGACATAGGATGGCCTATATTTGAAAAATCCAATTAGCATTGAGGATTTTCATTGCACTTGGTAACTGCAAATCTAAAGTTTCTTCTTAATAAGCTGTGAAATATCTCGGTGTGCTTAGGGATACATAAGTTTTTATAAAGTTCTAGAGAACTATAATCATCGATATTGTCCTCATTCTATTCCCACTGGATAATATTCAAAGTAATATACCACACAAGGAATTTTTTAAGCAAAATCATCATTGTAATAAATTATTTGCATGTTATAAAAGTTCCTATTAATTCAACCCATATACTACTATCTCTGGAGTACTCAGGGGAGCAAAAGCACACTGCATGCTTAGCAAAGAGAAGGGATGCCTGAAAGATATACTATAGGAGGCATTAGCGATATCCAAGGGTGTATACAAATCCAATACTAGGAGGTACTTATTCCAATGCTGCCATGATGTTAGTCATTTTTGAAAAACCATTGGCTTTTTTCATGTTTAAATCTCAATGGTCTACATTACCCTAAGACTCTAAGTCTATGGAAACATTGCATCATTAAATTTAAAAATAATATTGTGCAGCAACCTGGCAGCATAAAATACTTATGAAATGCCAAAGCAATTTATCTTCTCTTGTTCTACAACCTAATTTCAATTTTCCTATTGTTAGAGAGTGGGAATTTTCGCCCATTCCAGAGAGGCCGTGAACTATGCCCCCGATAGAGTTGTCAGTGCTGACACCAGGCCAGGCCTTGAGATATGGTCTCATGGCCCCTTCCCAATATGTAGGCCTTCTTTCATAGAACACTGTCAGCTTTCTGAAGAACAGGATGACCCTGTGAATAACATGGTCATCAATGGCATGATCCTGACGTTGCTTAGGAAAAACTGTTTTGTCTTGGGTTACTTGCTCTGCAAAAACAGGATGTGGTTAATGTGCTTAAAAGTGGCCCTGCACAAAGGGTCGGGGCTGCTCTCCTGACTCCCTGAGTGGAGAATGGCAGAGCAGTCACCTGGCTAGCTCTAAGAAAGGCTCTTTGCTATTGCATCGGACTCGGCTCCCTGGTAGTCTTTGGGGATCACAAAATCTGGGCATAACATTTGGGGTCTTGTCCGGGATCCCCAAGACCCACGAGGGACCCCAACCCAGAGAGCCTGACTGACTGCGGTAGGTGTCTGTGTCTTTGTGTGTTCTGTTTTTTGTGAGCTCGTTTCTGAAATATGTAGTGCCTGAAACGGTCTAGGTGGACGCACTGGAGGACCTCGGGCTGGAGGAGTTAGAGGATGCTCCAACCCTCCATCTGGAGGGGTGTAAAAACCCCCATCTGGAGGGGTGTGAAAACCCCTCACGAGGGGAGTGGGTTCCCCTCGAAACTCTGGGACGAGGCTGGTCAACCCCGCTGGATGGTGCATGGCCATCGTCCAGCTTCCAGTTTTGCTTCCGCGGGGTCGGAAGGCTGTTCTTGGGTGCCTTTGTTTGTCTGTGTTTGTGTTTTTCTGTTTTGTTCTGTGGACTTACTGGACACAGTCTTAACTCCTCTGGTAGGTTCTCACCAAGATGTTGGTTGAGAATTCTACTCTGGGGCATGGGTGCCGGGAGTGCCCCAATGCCTATATGGGAGTTGGGCATTGTTTCGTTTATCTGCTCAGCTCCAGTTTGGGCTAGTCTACTGAGAGAGTGTGAGTATGGATGTTTGTCTGTCTTGGCATAATTATCTGCTCATTAACTAGTCTGTGTGAAGTGAAAGTTACTTTGTGCCATCTGGCTGTACACGTGAGAGTATTTGTTATCTCTTTCTGTTGTTTAATTTGTTTAAAGACAGTGCACCTCCCTGCTTTAGAGGGAAGATAGTAGAGAACTTCTAATTGGTTTTCCTTGATTTATAATTTTGCTGTTAGTTTAAAATTTTAGAATTCTAGGGTTAATTTAAAGGTTGCCAATCCAGAAAAGTAAACAAAGGCTTCTTAGGTTGAAGATTAGTCATAATTAACTGCTTTGTAGGCTGTCTTTTTCAGCCCTGCTAGCAAACAGAGAATCATGTGGTCCTGAGAACTGCAACCTGCCTGCCCTTCCTGATAGATTTACAGTGGGTCTCTCTCTCTCTGGGGTGGAAAAGAGCCGAACACTGCTCCAGAGCAGGTGTGTGAAAGGGTAGAAGTGGTAGAATTTACTCTCAGCCTGCTGAGATAGAGAAGCCCTAAGCTGGGGGACAAGGGGATGGTTAGAGATATCAGAAGTAGTGAAGGTTAAGATCCTCTGGGACCTTGAAGTAAAGAAGGAAAATCTGGGAGGGAGAGCAGCTGTTCCTTAAGTGTAAAAAGCCTGGTTATACAGGATCTCAGACTGCTTGCCTTATTTCCCCTGCTAAGGACAGAGTAAATGGTTAATGCAGAAAAGGGAGGCAGAGTTGGTGGAGAGAGCAGGGAGAGATAGGTTTTTGTTGATTTTACTGGCTGCAGACCGCTCTGCTGGCGTCCTTGGTTTCTTACTTATCTGAACTATGCTGGCAGAACACAGAGGATAGAAATTCTGGCTGTTTAAAGGATTGAGGTTTCAAAGAATAAGGAATACTGAGTAGAAGGTCTGAGGCATGGTTATACATTTTTAAAGGACATAGAAAGAAGGTTTAAAGGCTAATTTAGAAGTGTAAAATTAAGAAGGATTGTGCATGTAATAAAGAAGGAGAAGAGAAATGTTGTAAGGAAATCAAATAATATAGGTCAGTAAGCCAGGAAGAGGAAATAATTTGCATTTTGCCTCCCTAAACAGAAGGTAAATAGCTTATGTCAAAGTACTTAGTGGGGGACTGATAAAAGACTTTGGAAAGTCCATAAAAAGGACTGGCGAGGAAAATTCTATTCAGCAGCAAGCTTATAGTCCTCAGGGATCAATATAACTCCCTTGCCAACAGTGACCCAAAAGAGTCAATGATATGACTCAAGTACATAAAACTAGTAGGGAATGTTATGTTTTTATTTAATATCATTTGTGCTACTTTACTAGTTCCTATGCTCACAAAAATCTATGTTCACAAATTTCAAATGTATGCCAGCTTAAGTTATGATTGTTCTCAGTATTTCCCCAAATCTAGAGGGATAGTTATTTTAATTCTATCGTAAATAAACCATTTATGTTTGTTAATTATAAACTTTAATTTTAGAAGAAAATATATTCAATATATAAGCTTTGCAAATAGAAACCCTTGTCTGTAAAATGAAAAGGGCAAGAAAAAGAATGTTTAAATTCATGTGAGGTATTTTGCTTTTATAATCTTGACTCATTATTATACAGCATATCAATAGGGCATGTCCAATATGTTAGCTTTTCTTTCAAAAACATGTTTTTTACTGATATGTAAATACTTAAGGATTCCTGTCTAAAAATGACTTAAATAATTCTTATTATCATCACAATTAATTTCCATTATTGATTTCTGATCTGAACTGGAAATAACTTAAGCCTCACTAATATACATCACGGTCAATACACATTGTAAATTAGAAACTCATATTTTTAGTTTCATTTTTATGAGAGAAAAAAAAAACCTGAAGGCAACATAACAGTGATTATTTTAAACAACAAATTTAAAAGGTTTTCTTCATTACTTATTGGTTTATACCAGTGGTCAGTAAACTGCAGCTCGTGAGCCACATGCGGCTCGCGAGCTGCAGTTTGCTGCTCTGTTGACTAATGAGTTTGATGACCACTGACCTAGACTCTCAATTCCAGTAATTACAGGCTGTTGTTCCTTGTGATTAAGCCCCTATCCCAATGGTCAGCAAACTCACCATATGTGGCTTGCGAGCCGCAGTTTGCCAACCACTGGTTTATACCATAGGTTTAATTATAAGCCTGTCTATTTACCTTGAATACTGGTTATGTACACAGTGAAGCAAAATTATGTTTACAGTTATGAGTATGCAAAATACAAAATATTTTTTGTATATTTATTTATTATTAATTAACTAGTGGTCCAGTACATGAAATTCGTGCATGGGGTTGGGGGATGGGGGGGTTCCCTTAGCCCAGCCTGCACCCTCTCCAATCAGGGACCCCTTGGGGGATGTCTGACTGCTGGCAGTTGGACATCCCTCTCACAATCTGGGATTGCTGGCTCCTAACCACTCACCTGCCTGCCTGTCTGATTGCCCCTAACTTCTCTGCCTGCCTGCCTGATTGCCCCTAACTGCCCTCCCATGACAGCCTGGTTGCTGACTGTCCTCCTCTGCTGGCCTGATCTCACCCCCAACTGCCCTCCCTTGCCATCCTGATAGCCTCTAACTGCCTCTGCCTCGGCCCCCACCACCATGGCATTGTCTGAAAGGAAGTTGGACATCTGGAAGATGGCTGGTGGACCTGGTCTAATTAGCATATTACCCTTTTATTAGTATAGATAGATTATATAGGATAGAATTGCTTGAATGGGGGGAAAAGCCTTTTTCAGAAGGAGGAGATGCTTTTGGCAGACAAAAATACAAAATCCCTGTATCTGGACTGATAGCCAGCCATATGCACTATACTGCCAAACTGGTCATTAAAAATTGAGCCACTTTCTTACACTTTATACCAAATAGCTGTTGCCATTAAAACCCCTCCTCAGCCCCCACCTTAAGTTCTGCCTTCACAGTTCACCCAGATTAGGTTCTGATCGGTCAGTTTCTATGCCAGTCAGAGTCAAAAGCTCCACCTCCTATGCAGCCATTGGCTCCTCACGGTTCACCCAGATTTGGTTCTGATTGGTTAGTTTCTATGCCAGTCAGTGTCTCTGGGCCTATCTCCAGGCCTGATCAGAGAGGCGGTGCTGATCAGCAGCCCCCACAGATGCTGTTGAGGCTTGGAGAGAAAGAGAGGCAAGGGCTGATCAACAGCTGTCACAGAGGCTGCAGATTAGACCCTGCTTCTCTCCCTGGGCCTCTCTCTGGGCCTGATCTGCAGCCCCCTCGGCAGTCAATGCTGGGTTGTCACATTGACCCAGCACTGACTGTAGGACTGACTTCCGGTCATCCATTTGGTCGTTTTGGATGTAATGGACCCTGGCTCTTTAAATATGTAGATTATTGTATTATTTTTCATATGAATAACTGAAAACTTGCTTTTTCCCTGCCATAATTGATATAAGGCACGTCCATATTTGAACACAAAGTCATATTTTACCAATATTTCATATTTTTAGAGCTAAGTCATGGAATTTTAATGAACTAATGCATAGATTAGTGTATCAGAGGTTACTTTCTGGTTAGTTCTTCTTTTGCTATTTTTTGCTATCAGCTTAATGCCTGTTTCTTTTATTTCTTTTTTTTTTTCTGCAAAAAGCTTTATTGTTTCCATTTGGTTCAATGCATTGGAGAGGGCTTCAGGATGGTTAAATGAATAGCTAGTAGTTTTGGGGAGAGGCTCAGGCAAAAGATAGACACCAGGGGAATGCAAAGGGGCTCCTCAAAGGCCTCTGGGTTCCAAAGGCTCCTAGTCATGTCTAAGGGTGAGCCTTTTGAAGAGACACTGGTCTAGCCCAACCTGAGGGCCGGCCATCCTGTGGAGGTGAGTCAGGTGCCTCTCATCTTCTTGATGAATTTCACCTCCTTACCTAAGAAGTGGTTCTCCCAGGAAGTCACAAAAATTAGGGTCTGTGTGGGTAGAACCCAGGACATGCAGCTTCAAAGGGCCTGGGTCAGGTTCATCTCCAAGGCCAAGGCAGCTTCCAGGGTGTTCTGAGTTTTGCTCATGCATCTTGGGGAGGCTTCAGCACATCCTGGAAGAGAATGAGGCCACCGCACTGGTTTTGCATCTTCAAGAGATGCTCAGCACCCTCAAGCATCTTATTCTCCAACTTGTGAAGGAAGTGGCCCACACCCTTGAAAGACACATTGTCTTGGTGGAAATAGAAGCCAAGAGAGAGGCAGGTGTGGGAGGCCTGCAGATGCAGGTTGGCCAGGCAGTTGACCGTAGCCTCCACCTTGGTGGAATAATTCTGACAAATCTTGGAGCTCATGGCCATTTGGAAATAAGGAGTTAAGGTAGAAAAAAGAATAACAGGGTGGTGGCTGGTCTCAGAGATGGTTCTGAAGGTGGTGACTGGATAATATGCTGGAGAGTGGCCAGACCCCGGGTTTGTTCCATCCAAACACTGTTGAAGCAAGAGACAGATCTGGGACCATCAAGGGTCCTAGCAGATTAAGCCTGTTTCAAGGTAAATATGAAGAAACAGGTAAAATGTAACTAATCCTTGCATTGTCATAACATCAAAATAAATAATAATAAGTACATTTTTTGTCCATATCTTTCACCTTATATTGAAAAAACTGAGTGGCCAACATAAAAAAATTTAATGTTGTCATTTATTGCTTCCATATGTGAAATGACATCACTTATGTTTAGTAGAAAATATAGCCCCAAAAGGTACAGTGTTGTTGTGCTGCAAGGCATAACCAGTTTTGTTATCTAAGTCAGCAATCTTATCCAGAATTATTTTTTCAAATCTTCTTGAACTGTCCTTTGAATTAGCTTTAATATCTCTGGTTTCTTCACTAATGAGAAAGGAAATGTTGACACATGTTCATTTTATATATTAGGTGAGTCATGCTGTAAACTCGTGAAAATTGTAAATTACAGCCCTGGAAGGTGTTGCTCAGGTATTAGAGCAATGGCCTGCTCACTGAAGAGTCGTGGGTTTCATTCCTAGTCAAGGGCACATACCTGGGTTGCAGGTTTAATCCCAAGCCTCAGTTAAGGTGCATGGGAGAAACAACCAATTAATGTGTCTCTCTCACATCTCTTTCTCTCTCTAAAAATCAATGGAAAAAATGTCCTCTGTGAGGATTAAAAAAAGAAAATTGCAATGTGGATATTTTAATTCAATGTAGATAATGATATGAGGGGTTATTTTATTGGTTCATTTCAGTTAGCAAATGTATTCTTTGTTTGTTTTCTGAGGGAAGGTTAATATTAAATGAGTACTATTTTAAAATTGTTATCTTATGTTTTTCTTCACATTATTTTAACTTTATATAAGGTTCTAGTATCATTCCTGACTAAATGGTATATTTTTCTATACATTTCTGTTGGTCCATTTCTATAAGGGTTAATGATATGTCTGAAATGGAAGCAAATGTGGCCAGATTCCTAATCTGCTTATTTCACTACTATTACATTACTAGAGTTTTTCTAACTAAGGCTACATGCCATAACTGAATAAGAAGAAATCTTGCAATGGAGACTAATTTGTGCACAATGTAGGACCTAGGCTGGGCTGGTGGAGAACCGGATCAGGATGTACTGCACTATTGTTTCTGACAAACCACTATAACTCATGAGATTCTACTCTCAGTGACAAGGTTGAATATAATTACCTACCTGCTATAAAAGAATGAAACATTAATTTCAGAAACTAAATAGCAAAAAAATCCTTTGAATAAGAACAGACATTGTAATTAGGCAAGAATAATTGCCAATCTTATATACCAGTACTAGTGATAAAACCCTAATATGCAAATCAACTGGACGGTGGAATGACCAGCTGCTATGATGCACACTGACCACCAGGGGGCAGATGCTCAATGCAGAAGCTGCCCCCTGGTGGTTAGTGCACTACCCAGAAGCCAGGCTCAAGGCTGGAGAGTGCAGCAGCAGTGGCTGGAGCCTCTCCTGCCTCCGCTGCAGGTGGGTGGTAAAGAGTGAGTGGTCTGAGAGAGCCCCAGACTGTGAGACTGCCAGCTTAAGCCAGCAGGTGGACATCCCCTAAGGGGTCCAGGACTGTCAGAGAGTGCAGGCTGGGCTGAGGGACCGCCCCCCCTCCCCCGCCAGTGCACAAATGTTGTGCACTGGTCCTCTAGTATTTTAATATCAATATGTGTTCTATGTGTTTTCTCTATATAAGTTCCTTCATTCCTCACAATTCTACTACCCATATAAAAAAAAGGAAGCACAGAGAGATTGTATAACTTCCTTAAAGTCACAGAAATGGTGAGTGAAAAAAGATGAAATTTTGTGCAACACTACGGATTGAATTGTGTCCCTCCAAAAATTCCTAAGTGCTAACTCCAGTCCCTCAGAATGTGACTTTGTTTGTTATTGGGTCTTTGTACATTTCACCAGGCTACAATTAAATAATTATGGTGGGCCCAAATCTGATGTGACTAGTGTATTTACAAAATGGGGAAATTTGGACCCACGCACAAAAAAGGAAGACAATGTGAAGGCACACAAGAATCATCTAAAGGTGAAAGACTGGAATGATGTATCTATAAATAAAGGGGCCATCAGAAACTGGATGAGAAACATGGAACAGCTCTTTTCCTAGGGCTTTCAGGAGGAGGGTGGCCTTGCTGACACTTCAAAGACAATCAATATCTGTTATTATAAGCCACCCAGTATATGTTATTTTATGGTAGCCACGGGAAACTAATAGAGGCAATTCACTATAAAAATAAGTGCCTCATCTCAAGGAATTGAGCTTTGCATATAATTTCACACTTCAAATTTAAATTTTAAAATCACATGGTTATGTTTACTACTCGTGATATATATAGCCTTACTAGAGGCTAATAAAAAATTACATTAGACATTTTTGATAAGGTCAATATACGTTAAAAGATAAAAGAAAAACAGGACAATTAGAAAACCAAGAACAATTTACTACACTAAAAATATTTTGGCTTTATTGGCTCTAAAATTAATCCCATTTAATATTCTATCTTGTAAGATATTTCAAATAGAAGTTCACTCTGATAATACAAATTTACAAAAGAAAGTTTGTGTTGTTTCCTAAGTACACAAAGAAGACTTCTCCCAGAGTCAATTGGAAAACTAACACATAAATCATTGAACCAAATATTGTGAAGCTTTGCTACCTGCTGCTGCATTGTAATCTCTTATATTTAACTGTTGTTATTCTGACAAATTAAAAATAAATGTTATGTAGCTTATTGGTAATTAGTTATTACTTTGGAGTATAATTCATTACTTAACTTTCCAAATGTCTTTTTTCTAACACATGTGTGTCAGCAGTAGAACTTTGTATCAAGAGGCTTTCAAGACAGATGGCTTAAGACTGTCATTACATTAGAGTTAATCACTGAATACCCCGTTGGTTTGTTTGATGTATTATGAATGTTAGCTAGAATCTTCCTTATACTGACTATACAATTTATGGCATCTGTGCTTTATCAAAGATAGTCATTTTATTTTCAAAATTTTCATTTCCAATGAGAAGCTTGCTGAGGCTACAATTCATACATAATTCCAGAATGTCAATCATCCATGGACATGTGAACATTCTGTAAATTTATGTCACTAATTTTAGCAGTTTTACACAGTGGGATGACACATTAAATATCCAAAAAATAATGTGTAGAGATTAATATATTAAAGTTGTGCTTTACTGAATGGTATTTAATTTTATCAAGTAGAGCCATCTTAATAAGGTCTTAGGGTGTAAGACTTTGGCTGCTTTGTTAATTTTTGAAATTACCTTCAAAATTCAGTACAACAATAAAACACATAAAAAAATGAAGCCCCATTGTTTTAAAATGAAATTAATAAGCAAAGCTTTATTAAGATCTTCGTATATAATTTTTTTTTTTAAGTTTAGGCACCAGTTTCTAAAGATCAAAGGGAGATTTTGGACCAGGATGAGTTGACTAAAAATAAGAAAGACTGCATTAATTTGAAGCAGAGAAAAAGCTTGGCTGAACTTAAAAGTCTTAGTGACTGGCTAGAATAAAGAGACAGAGTAAGGATATGCACAGAGAACTTTAAAAGTAACAGAAATTTATAGAAGGTTAAAGATAACAAAAATGGATTGGATAGATGCAATTAATCGAAAGCTAGGACCATGATTATTTGGATCCAATGGGTGTTTAATTTCATGGCAAGCATCCATGAGTTTGAAAACAGTTCAAAATAAGAATATTAGTTGTTGAGAGTGGTTAGATTAGTATCCTACTAAGTACTTCACACCCTATAATAAAAATGTCAGAAGTAAACTAATCAATTTCCTATGAATTCTTCCTGTAAAGTTAAGATTGAAAATGTGATTCTGAAGACTCAGATCTAGCAATCTGAATCTTTTGAGGGCAGACCCTGAATGGAAAGGTGCCAAAATGCCCCAGGACATGCTCCCTCTTAGAATTTGGTGGGAACACGGGGATGCAAATGACTTTTACTATTTCCATGTTTTGTTTTCTTTCCTAGTTAGAAAGTATTATTATATAATAAATTCTACAACTCCCCTGTTCTATTTCTTAAATTTGTGTTTAGGTGTTTGTTAAAAATAGCAAATTAAAACCGTGAAGTCAATAAATAGAATTTAGTAAGATTGTATTGTGCATATAAGAATAGTTCACAAACTGAGAACTTTAAAAAAATATATCAACCAATATGAAGTTCAGGAGCATAAAGTTAAAAGATGGCTTTTATAAAGTGAAAATGAGGAAGCTGTTCACCCTTGAACTGACCGGTTATTACAATATGGGTTTCCAGACACAGGGAATTGGTTAAAAGTAATTAATTATATCATACCAATTTAAGGATGATGACTTAAGTTTTTTCTATAATTTTCAGAGGTATTTACAAGAAATAACCTAAAACCTTTTCTTATGCTCAGAAAATAAACTAGATTTGGCTTTGTGTACATGGCTTAAACGTCTTTGTACACTTAAGTCTGGTCTCCATTTTGTATGTAACTTAATATGTTGTAAAATCTTCTTGAACTAGGTTCAGGTAGGAAGTTAGACATGAGCTGGGGTGAGGCCTGCCATGGGGTCCTGAACAGGGGTCAGACCAGCATTGTCTTCAGACCACCTCTCTAAGGGCGACCCACCAGACAGCCAACAGGCAGGTTCAGAAGATCAAAGGGAGATTTTAGACCAGGATCAGTTGGCTAAAACTAAGAAAGACTGCATTAATTTGAAGCAGAAAAAAAGCTTCAAATTTGGGGTTCTTGGCACAAGCTCATAGGAAAATTACATGGCCTCAATGCCAAGACCTTACTAGGGCCCTGGTCTAATTATAATAAAATTTGCATTTCTGTGTTAGCCCCACCCCCCAAGGGGGTTTTCTGTATACATATGGGTAAGAGCATGCCAGAAGAAAGGTAGTTTCTGTCACTCATTCCTGAAGACAATGAAAATCTCCACCAGAAAATCCCTCTTTTAAACCCAGGAGGTGGAGACCAGGCTCTCTCTCTGTGCACTCTACCTCTAAGGCGCTCTCCATGCCATTCCCTTTCCCTTTTCCTTCCCCCACAGGTATGCATCCCCCAACCCGTAAAGGGCCCCATGAGACTTGCGACCAGAGGAGCAATGGGCAGCTGCAGCTTTTCCAGCACTACCCCCTGAACTGTCCCCACAGCCCTTTTCTCTGACTTTCCACTGAGCCAAAGCAGCCTGGCTGTTGTCTCTCTCTACTGGCCTGCACCTCTTTTGGAATGTATCTTCAATAAAACCCATTTTACTTTACTTTTATTTTTCTGATCTTAAATTCTCTTCTGCATTGATAAAAAGAATCAAAGTCCCAGCCAATAACCCCAATCAGTAACACTAAATTCTGTTATGATATTAAAAAAAAAGTCATGGAAATTTCTAGAAACTGAACAGGAAGACATCTAAATATTACCAAGGCTTTTATTAAAATACTAGAGGCCCAATGCATGTAATTCACCCAAAGGGCTCGGCCCTTGCAGCCATGGAGGCTTGCCTTGAACCTTGCAGCCCTGGCTTTGTCCAGAAGGTCATCTGGAAGGAGGTCCGGAAGGTTGTTTGGCTGTCTGGTATAATTAGCATATTATGCTTCTATTATTATAGACTAGATGCATGGTGCACGAATTCATGAATGAGTGGGTTCTGGCCAGCCCGCCCCAATGGGGGGCCCATTGAGCTGGGCTGGTGGGATGGAGGGGCTGTGGGCAGTTGGCTGGCTAGCCCCTCCCACAATCAGGGTATTGGGGGCCTATCAGGGGCGGGGCCAGCTGGAGGGGCCAATCAGGGCCCAGATCAGGCTGGTTAGCTGCCACAGTGTGCATGATAGACACCAGCCATTCTGGTGGTTCTGGTCGTTCTGCCATTGTGGTCTCTGGGCTTTTATATTTATAGATTACCAATGTTGTTTCCAGTCTTTTGTCTTTTAAGTGAGATTTTCAATCACTTGGATATTCTTCCACAGAAAGAGTGCTATTTATTTGGTAATTTGGTATCAGACAATTTTTTCTTACAAAGTAATTCATGATATTTTTTGCAAGGGATTTTACATGTATATTTTAGCCTAATAATTTTGAATAAAACAATAGATGTACAGGTAATTAATTAACAAACTCTCTCTCCAATAACAGTGCAAAGCTATTAAATATTCTTAAGCATATTTAAAATTCAATATTGTTTCAGCAACAATTATAATATTGATTCAAACTTAAATCATACATTTTTTTATTAAATAGGTCAAATTACAAGGCAGTCTAATGCTAAAATTAGTCTAATATTTATTTTTCTATGATTATTCAAACTATCATTTTCCAGTTCACAGCTGCTATAAAAATAGCAATGTATTGACAGAACAGATGTGCTGTAATGGAATTTGCATTTTCACTCTGAATGAAAAGGTAGTCTTTCATGTGCTTCTTACTGGCTATTTTGATAGGTCAGTGTTACCTAGTGACTCATCTCTGAGTAAGTAATGCCTTTTCTCTCATGTTTAGATATATTTCCCATTGTTTTAGTTAACAGCATAGATGTTTATTAAACATTTCTGTATGCAACATTTGGCTGTGATTAATTTTATTGTTACAGTTTTTCATCAATTACATTATTCTAGTTTATAATTGTTACTTTTAATAACTTAAAATATTAAATATTTATACAGTTTTAAACAATCATTTAATACACATCTTAAGTAGTAAATTATTTTATCTCCTCCTATGTTAGTTCTTTCTCCTTTTGTTAATATGAATAGATTATTATAGGAACATATATATAAGTTAAATATTTATTTTTAATATATTTGATGAATATAAAAATGAAAAAAAACAACCTGCATCAACTTTTTACATTTTTGCAATGCACATTTAATTGGATCAAATAGGTGCAAAGTGTTGAGCTTTTAAAAATGTTTCAAAATAAAGTTACTTTAAGACACTTTCTCCATTGTTCTCAAAAACCTACTTAGAATTGCTTCTGTGGAAATATATTATGGTCTTATATAACTTTAGTAATTATAGCTAAATAATTTAAATAAAGATATTTCAGAAGTATATCTTGCTTTGTAAGGGACACAGTAATGATTAACACTTTTATAGCTTTTACTGGGTCCCAAACATTTTAAGTGCTTTAAAAATATTAACATATTTAATTGTCTTAATGACTATATTAGTTACCATTTTCAGTTGGGAAAACTGAAGAACAAAGAGTTCAAGTAACTCACTGAGTATTAGTTATTAAGGTGAAAAACAAGGATTCTAACCCGAATATTTTGGCTCTTAGTTTTTTGCATTTTGTTTTTTATTGCTAGACTGTGATATTTTTTTTCTGTTAAATTGTATTTTAATCTATTATTTCATTGTCATAGAAAAGAGAAAATAAATCCACCATATATTTTTTTTAATTTTTAGTTAAATAAAATATTATATTTTGATAGTATTAATGAGATAATTGAAAAATTCTGGAAAGTGAGATTAAGAGTAGAAATCTTTGAGCATGTTTTCATATGTCCCTTAGCCTTCTGTATGTCTTCTTTCAAAAAGTGTCTATTTAGGTCCTTTGCCCATTTTTTGATTGGATTGCTTATCTTGCTTTTGTTAAGTTGTATGAGAGCCCTATAAATTTTGGGAAATTAAACCCTTATCTGATATAACATTTGCAAATACGTTCACCCATGCAGTGGGCTCTCTTGTTGTTTTGTTGATGGTTTCTTTTGCTCTGCAGAAGCTTTTTATTTTTATGTAGTCCCATTTGTTTATTTTCTCCTTAGTTTCTATTGTCCAAGGAGCTGTATCAGTAAAGATACTGCTACAACATATGTCTGATATTTTGCTGCCTGGGTATCCTTCTAAGATTTTTATGGTTTCAGATCTTATCTATAGAAGGCCAAGAGACATATAAAAATATGCTCAAAGTCACTAATCACCCGAGAGATACAAATCAAAACCACAATGAGACACCATCTCACACCTGTCAGAAAGGCTATCATCAACAAATCAACAATTAAAAAGTGTTGGCGTGGATGTGGAGAAAAAGGAATCCTCATGGACTGCTGGTGGGAATGAAGGCTGGTGTAGCCACTGTGGAGAACAGTATGGAGTTTCCTCAAAAAATTAAAAATGGAACTTCCATTTGACCCAGTGATTCCACTTCTGGGAATATATACCAAGAAATCAGAAACAGCAACCTCTATGTTCTTGCAGCACAATTTACAATAGCTAAGATTTGGAAACAGCCTAAGTGCCTATCAGCAGATGAGTGGATTAAAAAACAGTGGTACAGCTACACAATGGGATAACTATACTGCTGTAAAAAAGGAGTTCTCATCATTTGCAAAGCATGGATGGACCTGGATAGCATTATGCTAAGTGAAATAAGCCAGTCAGAGAAAGATAAATACCACATGATCTCACTCATTTGTGGAATATAATGAACAACATAAATTGATGAACAAAAATAGATTCAGAGACATAGATACATCGAACAGACTGTCCAATCTCAGAGGGAAGGCAGGGGAGGGTGGGGGTAAGGGGAAGAGATCAACCAAAGGACTTGTATGCATGCATATAAGCCTAACCCATGGACACAGACAACAGAGGGTTAAGGGCATGTGCTGAGGGGTGGGAAGGACCCAGGAGAGGTCCATGGGGGGAGGGGGAAGGAAGGAGACATATGTAATATTTTAAACCATAAATAATTTAAATTAAAAAATAATTAAATTAAATTAAATTAAAAAATAAAGAATAGAAATCTTTCCACCATAAATTTTAAACCATGTAAGAAAAAAAGGATTAAAGAAAACTCCATGAACATCCCACGCTAGCCTGTGTGGCTCAGTTGGTCATCTTGTGCTTTACCAAAGGGCCTCAGGTTGTATTCCTGGTCAGGGGTTAGGGCATATACCCTGGTTGGGGATTAAGCCCTGATCCAGGGGCATATGGGAAGCAACCATCAATGTTTCTCTTTTCCATTCCCTTCCTTACTCTCTAAAAGTTTAGGGAAATATGTCCTCAGGTGAGGAATAACAAAATAAATAAATACAAATAATAATAAAAAAATTAAAAATCAGAAAGAATTTCACTGATTGCGATGAGTTTGGAAGAACATATGAATTGGGTACATTTCAAAGAATTGGAAACCTGAATTTTAACAAAGAGGTAAATACTAGCAACTATATGCTTAAACACTATTTAAGGGAAATGAATCATACAATATTTAATGGCAAGTTATAAAGAATAATAAACTACATATGCATTGATGTGCTTATTTCATTGAAATAATTATCACTGTATGTATCTATTTAATGATGTATACTCATACATGTATTATATATATAGCAAAAATTCTTTATCTAATACTATGATAAAATTTTGTTATTGCTGTGAAAACTTTTCATCTGGATTAAATTTACAAAAAATCCTACAGTTAATTATTATTTAATTTTCCACACGCTTCCATATTTTAGCTACTATAGTATTTTACCTTAAGTTTTAATGTAGAATAACATTTGGAACTAAGACTTGGACATGGTAAAAAGCAGTCAATAGTTCTTGGTAAATGCTACAGTTCATACTAAAAAGTAATTTTTTCTTTAAAATTCCAATTTGTCTAGATATAATTAAAAATTTTTCAGAAGCAGTTTGAAATATTTAATTAGTTTATTTGTTGTTGCTAATTACTTTCATTTCCATTGGTACCTGAATAATTATTTTCTATGTGTAACATTGTGTTTGAGGAGGCAAAACCCACAATTATGACTTAGAACATTTACTATTAACAGTTCTTAACTTGATATTAATATTAACTTAATATAAATATATTTTATTGATTTTAGAGAGAAGAAGGGAAAGGAAGAGATAGAAACATGGATGAGAGAGAAGCATCAAACATTGATCCTCTGCCTCTCCACGCCCTTCCACCTGGGATGGACCATGCAACCCAGGCATGTGATGTAACCAGGAATCGAACTGGTGACCTCCTGGTGCTGGGTTGATGCTCAACTACTGAGTTAGGTAACTAAAAGTAAATACAAATTGCTAATGTGTCCTTTAGAACTGGGAGAACAAAGGGAAGACATGGGGATTGTTAAAAACACTGAAGCTTGGAAGAGGGGCCTTGAAAAACTGAGATCTGTAATGGCCTGCCTGTGTGTTTCTGGTTTTGGGAATCACACTTCTTGAATTCTCCTCCCATAAAAAAAGTGGGGCCTATGTTCACTTGCTTTGAATCGTTATCAGACCAGTAACCAAGAGAAAGCGTGAGAAGTGACATTGTGTAATTTCAGAGGGTAGGTAGGTGTGAAAATCTCACTTCCCCTGCTTCTCTTGGAACACGTTGTGAGGGGATATCATCCACCATCTAAAAACTCTGTCTCCCCTGAGGCTGCCATGCTGAAGATTGCACTTGTCGTCACTACAGTAGGCAGCCCAGTTGAGCTTTCAGCAGACAGCCAGCATCAACTTCCCGCTGTAGAAATCAGCCATCCTTGTTGACAATCCCAAAGTGTCCTAGGGTAATCCCATGACAGCAGCCTTAGCCAGTAGCTGACTGCAATTATATAGGGGACCCCAAATTCAGCCCATACTGAGCACCTCACCTACTAATTTACTATCTAAAAACATAGTAATTCTATGTCACTACATTTTGGGGGTGGTTTGTTGTGCAGCAATAATAACTAGAACAGAAACTAACAGTGAGCACACAAGCAGGTAGATGTTTCATCTTCCTCTAGCCTTGCCATCCTCCTCTCGTTCTCTCTGTTGACCGTGCCTGGTGGAGTGGTAGTTGGCACAGCAGAAAAAGTGTTTTTCATAGTTTTAGGTTCTGCTTCACAAAGCAGAGTATAAAACATCAGGTTCAGAGCTGAGAAACAGTAGTGTAACAAATGGTGCACAATCTATATATACGAAAGCATAAGCGACTGTTACAACCAGACAACCTGGACGACCAGCTGGTAGCTATGATGCGCACTGACCACCAGGGGGCAGATGCTCAATGCAGGAGCTGTACCCTGGTGGTCAGTGTGCTCTCACAGCCAACCTCCGGCTTTCCCTTCCCCCAGTCGGCCGGCCCCAATCGGCCCCAATTGCTGGCCAGGTCGAGGGACCCCAAACCTGTATGAATTCATGCACTGGACCTCTAGTCTATACTAATAAAAGCCTAGGTGGCCCTCACATCCTCACATCATTACAAGAGGGCCACCCCCATGTTGTCACTAGATGGCTGCAGGGGAGGGCAGTTAGGGGTGACAAGGCCTGCAGGGGAGGGCAGTTGTGGGTAATCAGGCCAGCAGGGGAGCAGTTAAGCATCAATCAGGCCAGCAGGGGAGCAGTTAGGGGGCGATCAGGCTGGCAGGCAGAGGTGGTTAGGGGCAATCAGGCAGGCAGGCAGGCAAGTGGTTAGCAGCCAGCAGTCTTGGATTGTGAGAGGGAGGTCCCAGATTGGAGAGGGTACAGGTTGGGCTGAGGGACACCCCCCAGTGCATGAATTTTGTGTACCAGGCCTCTAGTATTTACATAAAGGAAAAAAGCATTCCAGGCTAAACTAAAATCTTAGTGAAACTTAATAATACAATATGAGTTTTGTGTTTCAAAATGACTCCAAAATAGTAAAGTAGGATATAAGTTTGAGAAATGGAGCATAGATTAAGTTTAAATGGAGTTAATCTGTTTACTAGAATCAACATACATTGAGACTAACTATATCTAGAGTTAATCTGGATATGGAAACCTCTGTTTCCACTGCCATGGATAATTAATTATTTGAACAGCTTTCAGATAACCTCATGTTATCATGAAAAGGACTAACACATTTAACTTGCCTCTTGTCACTCTTGATAATCAGGCCACATTAGCAATAGAACTGCTTGAGTTAAAAAGAAAAATAATAGCAAAAATAAGAATTAGAAGAGATTAAATATTTCCATTTGCTTTTTCTTACCTGGACAGGGTTTATTATAGTGTACTAGAGCCCGTTGCATGAAGATTCATGCAATAGGCCTTCCTTCCCCTGGCTGCCAGCACCGATTTGCCTCTGGCACCCAGGACCCAGGCCTTTGCTCTGGCCACAGCAGAGAAGCCAAGCCTCAAGGCTAGGCTTCTCCACTCTGGCTGCAGCGAGGCTTGGCTTCTCTGCTCTGGCCACAGTGGAGAAGCGAAGCCTCTTCAGTCTTCAGTCTTCAGTCTTCAGTCTTCACTCAGGCCAGAGCCTTCAGTCTTTGCTCTGCACCTGCATATGCAAATTAACCCACCATCTTTGTTGGGTTAATCTTCATACACACTCCGGATTGGCTGGTGGGTGTCATGGAGGTAGAGTCAATTTGCATCTTTCTCTTTTATTAGTGTAGATTTCCTCCTAGTCATATTATTAAAGTTGTATTATTGGAAATTAAATAATTATTACTACTGCTAATATTATAATAGTTGAGCCTTCCCAAACTTCCTCTTGCATGAGTAAGGGGTAGTATATACATCTAAAAAAAACATTTATTCAAGTAAGAATTTTTGCAGTATTAAAAATATTTTTTAATAAATCTTAGTCACCTTTTTAAAGATTGGCCTTTCATTATTCATCATATTATTCTTGTGCCAGAGCTATCTCTAACTTCTCCATGCAGAGCATTCAAAGTGCTTACCTCTTATTTTTATCTCATTAATTAAAGTCTTTTTTGATTACTTATCTTGATTATATATTTGAGATATATAATATTTTTCACTTATGAACTTGACTTCTTATCCTAAGGGACAATCACTTTCTTCTTCTGTTCATACTAAAGCAGGGTTTTCCTAGTGTGAAAACATATCCTATTTAGTGCCTATAACTTTTCACTTTAAAAATCTCTTTCTGAAACTGTTTCTATAAAGTTTTCTCTAGTACCATAAATGGGACACAGAGATAACGTTATTTGAAACAAAGATCTTTCAGTTTATATCTCTTGAGAAACATAATGCCTCATTCTCAGAAATTTACCTCAGAACCCAAAATAAAAGCAATGGGGGAAGCTAATTGCTGTTAACCTTTCCCTAACTTTAAGGATTTGCTAAATCTTCTAGTGTCATTGGCTCCAGGTTTTGGTTTACAGTTTTATTTTGTTTATATATTTTGTATTTATGGATTGGAAATACCTGCAGTGACTACTAGAAATTTTCTGTGAACATATTTCAAAGTTAAATTGAATGCTTTCTGCTATGAGCTGTACCACATATCACTGCAATACATTTGACCTGGTTTCTAAACAGACTAAAATTTAGTATAGAAAAATTCTATGTGTGTCTATGACCAAATGTGTTTTTTTCCCAAAATAGTATACTATTATTAATATCAAAATTTAACTTTTTATGTGTCATTTAAATGCCTCTTCAACATGTCAGAGCTGTTTTATTAATTGCAACTATTGAAGATGTGATTTTGTCAGAAATGAAAAATATATAGAGCAAGACCTATTGAATGAGTTGTAGCAAATAGAATTAGTATAGTTATGGCTACTGCCATAAGAGTGAAATATAGTCCTGACTGGTTTGGCTCAGTGGATAGAGCGTCAGCCTGTGGACTGAAGGCTCCTGGGTTTGATTCCGGTTAAGGGCATGTACTTTGGTTGCGGGCACATCCCCAGGAGGGGGTGTGCAGGAGGCAGCTGATCAATGTTTCTCTCTCATTGATGTTTCTAACTCTCTATCCCTCTCCCTTCCTCTCTGTAAAAAATCAATAAAATGTATTTTATAAAAAGAGTGAAATATATTTATTTTCATGTATCAGGAATTTGATTTTGATAAATATGTAAAAGTCATTATATATAGAAAATTAGCATGTATTTTTAAATTTCTCTTGTTATTTTAGTTAATAAAAGTCATTGCAAAAATAAACATGAAGCCCTAGCTAGTTAGGCTTAGTGGATAGAATGTTGGTCCATGGATTGAAGTGTCTCGAGTTCAATTCCTGGTCAGGGGCACATACTTCGGTTGCAGGTTCTCTCCCTGTCACTGGTATGGGCGTTTGCGAGAGGAAACGAATAAATGTGTCCCTCTCACATCGATGTTTCTCTCTCTCTGTCTCTCCTCCTCCTTCCCACTCTCTCTAAAAATCAATGGAAAAGGTATCCTCAGGTGAGGATTAACAAAATTAAACAAAAGAAACAAAACAAAAAAACCCATGAAATCCCATATATGTTCATTTATGCCATATCAGATAACATCTAGTGAGTAAAAACAATTAAAACAGTTCTTCAATATTTCCCTTGTGATCCTTATGTTATCAATATAAGGAAGTAGTTAAAATGATTATTTCAAATTATTACCTTAAAAATAGTTAATGGTGTTTAAACATTATAATAAAAGTTAAAAATAATATTTATACAACCTTAATAATTTTAATGAGAAAAAGAATAGTGCTCAATTAAAAGGATAATGGTGTTGACTTTGTCTGCTTTAATTATTTTTAAATTCTATTATATGTCCATTGTATTTTAATCATACATAAACTATATGTTAGTGACAATATGTTTATATAATTAGAAGAATTTTAAATTTATTTATTATGAAATATATTTTTAAATTAAAATGCTATACATCCTAATTATTAAGTCTTCATCAGGCAATTACATAAAACATAGTGATCCACTAAAAGAAATTTTAGGGAAAACCATACAAATTTAAATGACATCATAGTGTTAGTACAAGAAACAGTATTAAAGTCAGAGTGCCATTGAAGTTTCCCTTTATGTTATAGATACTAATATTAATGTTTTGAGTTTTTATTTGCTTTACTTCTAATTTGGGAAAAGAAATCTACCAACACATTTCCATAGTGAGAAAGCATCAGTGAACATCCACAATGTTTGAACATTAATCTCAACACCACTCGGTCTTTCAGTATTACCTATATCTTTGTATTATTTGTTTCAGAAAAGATTTAGAAAACATATTAGAAAAATTAAAATAAAAAGAGATGAGACTTACACTTGTAAAAGAACAATAATATTACATTTAGTAAAAGAGTAAACACTTTTTGAAAAGCATGAGGGAAAGGTTATAAGCAGGTAAGAGAAGTCAGCAACATACCAGAAGATGGAAAGCCATTCATTAAATCATGCCTGACATAACTTTAACATATTTGTTCAGTGTTGGATACCAATGAGATCTGCCAGTTGTAAAGAGAGAAATCCTAAAGAATCAGAATTTGGCAGCTTTTACCCTGAAGCCCAGAGTATGAAGCACATTGAAAATATATGTATTTTATGATAGTTTATGTAAGGAGATGTTTACTTTCTTTTTAATGTACAGAGAATATAGGGAGATTATATTTTGAGAAAGGAAACAAAACAGGCATTACACCCAAGAGCACCAAAGATGGAGATGCAAATGAATGTCATAACAAAAAGAGAGGAAATAGAGGAAAATTTGTATACTGAATTGTATTATCCAAAGCCGCTTTCCCTTGAAGAGATTGCAAACTAATTTTATTTTTATAATCATATGGTAATAGAAGAATTCTCTATAAAGAAGCTGTTTAAGCCTGGCCAGCGTGCCTCAATGGTTGAGTATCAAACTATGAACCAGGAGGTCACAGTTTGATTCCAGGTCAGGGCATATGCCTGGGTTGTAGGCTAGATCCCCATTGTGGGGCATGCAGGAGGCAGCCGATCAATGACTCTCTCTCATCATTGATGTTTCTATCTCTCCTTCTCCACTCCTCTCTGAAATCAATAAAAAAATATATTTTCTTAAAAAAAAATCTGTTTAAAAAGGAAAGACAGGCACCAAATGATCTGACATGACAGTTAAAACCAATGCCCGGTTTGCTAGTCAGGGCCAGTGTTCGATGTGTACAACCAGTTCAAAACCACAGAGAGGCCCCATTGCTTGGTTTAACACTGTAGGTGCTGTCTTAAAATTCTTAATAATTTTATCTCTGAGCTTTTGTAAGTTTCCAACTATATATCATTGTGGAAAAAACAAAACTGTGGGGGCAATAAAATAATCAGTGGTTGCAGTGTGGAGGAGGGGTGAATTGGTGGTGCAGAGAGGATTTTTAGGGCAGTTAAATAAATGACTTTTTATGATACACTAATGATGGGAACATGATATTATTTATTTTTTCAAACCAATAGAATGTACAATACTAAAAGTGAACCTTAATGTAAACTATGAACTCTGGGTGATAATGTGTCACTGAAGGTTCATCAACTGTAACAAAAGTACCACTCTGGTAGGGGATGTTGATAATAAGGTAGGAGGCTATGTGTTTGGAGGGCCGAAGAAATATGGGAAATCTCTGTATCTTTTGCCCCATTTGACTTTGAACCTGAAACTGCTCTAAAAGAAAGTTTATTAAAAAAGGCTCCTCCCTAAAAGGAAGGTCTCCCGTATATTCATTTCACACTGGATCCCACAAATTTCTAGCTCTCACAAACCTAATCCTTCATGTTCGGTAAGGGTGACCTGGGACTGCAGGTTGGTCTGAAGTAGAAATATACCTTTCTAAATCAGAGCAGGAGGTGGATGAACAATTCCTAAACAAGAAAAAACAAACAAACAAGCAAAAAAACACTGTTATTTGGTATATTTGACTACATAGGGGATATTGAGTTCTATCAAAAAGTAGAGGGCTAGGTATTTACTTATAAAAAAGAAGAGAAAAAAGTGGTAATGTTAACTGTAGAAAAAAGTTATGCAATAAATGGAAGGGTGGTTGGAGGGCCCATGACACTGGTATTATTTGAGATATTTTTAGAAATTCAGTTGCTCAAGTCTACCAAAGAGCCACTGAGTCAGAATCTTTACAAGTGCACCAGAGAAATTTACTTAAATATAGATTCTAAATCAAAATCTAGGGCTATATCCTAGACCTACTAATTCAACTGAAAAGTTGCCAACTGAGGCTGATGCTACCATTCTGCTGTTCATATCTATTAACATGTCTCAGCTGTTAGCAAGATGTTCATAGACAGACACAGAAATGTAAACACCAAGCATTGACTTAAATAAACTCTGTAGTGAACAATATTGGTAGGTTAAATCAAGGAAAAGCCTATTTTTGGGTGTGGTGTAATAAAGCTAATATTTTGCACAGGAGGATATAAAATTATTTCTAAAATGAAAATCAGGACTTAACATTGCACAAAATGTTAACATAGCCATCTTGAAGAATTGAGTCAATTGCAATATAGAAGTTTCAAAATTACTTCCTCTGCATTTTGTTATTAACCATTAATAAACAGAGAAATGTATTAAAGTTTATACCATTAAAATAAATGAAGAATACACATTTGAAATACAGTTTGGTTGTATCTTCTAGGTTGAAGTATAACTAATGTAAACTGCTATAAATTATGCTCTGCATTTATTTAGAAAAAAAGCTAATTAAAATGCAATCTTAACCTATATAATTTTGTTAACCAATGTCACCCAAATAAGTTTAATAAAAGTAACAAAATAAAACCTTCCAAAATGCAATCTGACATTGGAAGCATATTTATCAAGAAAGCAACTATTGAACAATATATAATTAAAAGTAATATCTGATTAAAATAAAATTAACTAATTAAAACAAATTATTCTCATATCTGATTAAAGAAGAAGTGAGTGCTTGGGTTTATCTGTCCTGATAATAGAAAAATGTACCCTGAGTTAAAAACATTTGCAACTATTTATATTTATACAATGAGACATCATTGTGTGGTTATATTCATTATAAAAATATTCTCTTATTATTGTAAATGAACAAGAACATTAAACAATTAGAATTAAAATTATATTCCTTCTTATTTTCAGTTCTCTAGCTTCCCTGGGAATATCAGACCATGTGTGACTTACTTTGTTTGGCAAGAGAATAAGCAAAATTGCAATGTTTTAAGACAAAGTTTTGTACTGGTACAGATCCAAATTTTGGAGAGGTTTCAGAAATTTCAAAGAAAGCATCATTTAAAAAAATAACAACAACAAAAACACAAAAAATATAATAACAAGAGAAACCAAAATCCATATGGTCCAGAATGAAGCAATAAAACTTTTCCTTTCAGCTCTGTTTGCTTTATACATCCATTAACTAAACTCTTACCACACAAGAAGCACAATGCCGTTTTTATCCCTTTGTACTAAGCAATGAAAGTAAAACTGAAAGATCCATTATTTTCATCCTACATTCTTTCTTTGACATTTTCTGTATTAAGCTGAGATAAATGTAAACAAAGACAGCTGTCCATAATCATAATGTCTAGATATGTTTTCATTATTTCTTCTCAAAGGAAAATGATGTTGTACATTATAGTGTGGGGATGATGAAAATTATACATTTCTTGAATGTGTCCTGTCAAACACGATGGGTTCCAATTTTTAAAAAAATAAATAATTACTTTAAAAATATAACTTCATAAATAGTTTTGACATTAAACATTTCAAAATAAGTGATGAGTCAAATTCATGAATAAAATTTTGGCCTAAGCATTGGCTCCGTAGATAAACTGATAACAATGTAGGAATTCGAAGATTGCTGAGTAAAGAATATGCACCAATACAAATGCTTTACAATAAAGGCATCTTGCATCCTCAAGTAAATTCTAAAGACTTTCAGATATGTGATCTTGCCTTTTGTCTCTGAGTATGTCGCATGCTTCTGTGAATAAACCTCTAATGAAAAACATGATATTTTGTAATTTTATAGTTGTTGCTATTATCATAGTTTTATTTTTCAGTAAAAAATTGGAAAATGAGAAACCTGTTGTCTATAAAGTATTATCTGCTATATTATGGACCTTGCTTGTAGTATTTTCTAAACTTTTGTAATTAGTTGTTTGGTTAATTGCAGAATGCTACCAAGAATTACCCATATATCCTAATATTCATACCAACAACTAATTATAAAGCTTTTAATTCTCACTGTGTGCTACATAACCTCCTCAAGCTTAGTTATTCTGGAATCTATGGAACAAGTATTGTTCTAAAATCCTAACTCTACCTCTTCATCTTATAGCTACACAACGGCAACACAGATTCACTAGATGTCATCATACTCCGCTTACATCACCAAAATGCCACACCTACCTCAGGTGTGGAGAAAGGCTCTCTGCAGAAGTATATCACACATGGCCACCAGTACTCTGAACAGTAATGTTTATTCCAAGACCAGCAAACTTAAACCATCTAGCAAGGAAGATGAGGTATTGAAAAGTGCATTGGGAATGGGAATGGAACTACAATCCAATTATAAGTTAGTGGATCGTACTGTTTATCTTTTTACTATTTAAGTGAAGCATGAGTTAAAAGTATAAAATAAATATGTACATTTTAATTATAAAAACACTTGTTCACAATTTGCATGTTAACTCTGATTCAATAAATTAGTTACCATTTACCTAGAATTATCTTAAAACATCAAAAAATTGATGTTTTCCAATTATATGTGTAGATAATAAAGACTTCTTTCTTTTCTGGAATATGTCCTCCAAAGTCTTATTTTCTTCCAAAGTTCTAAAAGAAGAATGAATATCAATTTCTAAAATGTCCCTCAGAATCAAATAACAATAAAGACAAAAATCAAACCCTCCTTTGAAATTTTAAAATAATTATTTTATTTTCTACATGAGGCATATTTTTTTATTTGCTTCTTTAAACAATATATTTAAGGGGTACAGCAGTAACAACCATCAAATTAGACACTCACTGTCTCTTGTTCATCGAAAATGTGGATAATGAAGTATCCATATGCTTTCTTTTCAAGCAGCTTTCAGGCCAGCAGTGTTAGTGGTGATGATGATGGTGGTGTTGATGGTGGTGATGGTGGTACTGGTGTGACTTTGATACATGCCATCATATACTGTAGGTCTCATTACCAAGAAAGACTGCTTTATTTTTTTCACTTCAAACAGTTGAATAGCTGTTAAAAATGCCATGATATTTTATTTTTTGTTTAACATTTTATTATTGTTATATTTTTACCTTTTTAATTTTATTTTTATTGTTGTTAACACTATTACAGATGTTCCCATTTTATCCCCTTTGACCACCTCCACACAGCCCCTGCCCCCACTTCCCTCATGCAATCACTACACTGTGGTCTGTGTCTATGGGTTATACATGTATGTTCTTTGTCTAATTCCTTCATCTTCTTTCATCCAGCTCCATATTCCCCCTCACCTCTGTTCCATGTATCTATGTCTTTGTTTCTGTTTTGTTCATCAGTTTATTTTGATCAATAGATTCCACATATAAGAGTGATCTTATGGTATTTATATTTCTCTGACCAGTTTATTTTGCCCAGCATAAATTCTCCAGGTTATCCATGCTGTCCTAAGGGTAAGAGTTCCTTCTTTTTAACAGCTGTGTCATATTCCATTAGTAAATGTACCACGCTTTTTTATTCACCAATCTGTTGATGGATATTTGGGCTGTTTCCAGTTCTTGGCCGTTGTAAATAATACTGCTGCCTGGATGGCATGGCTCAGTGGTTGAGCATCCACCTATGAACCAGGAGGTTATGGTTCAATTTGGTCAAGTCATATGGCCTGGTTGCAAGCTCATTTGATCCCCAGTGTGGGATGTTCCATGATTATCTCTCATCATTGATGTTTCTATCTCTCTCTCCCTCTCCCTTCCTCTACAAAATCAATAAGAATGTATATATTTTAAAAAAGGGTGGCTTAAGGTAAATATATATAGTTAGAAATCTTAGAAAGTGCAAAATCTTAGAATGTGCAAAACATGCTTTACTTACACTTGTAAAGCGGTAAATCTTATTTTTAAGTCAAAATGAGATACTAGTACTTTAAAGACATGAAAGCTTAGGCACAAAGGTTTGATCTGTAATTTTCTTTTACATCTTGTCCTAAAAAGCAAGTAGAATCAAATTGCCTTACCATCACATATTCTTAAAACTCTGAGATCATGCAGTGTCAATTTTTTTCTCAATCTATTCATTTTTGCTCAACTCTTTTGTTTACTCAAATAGGTATAATCACATTTTCAAGGTAATCGTAGCTAGATAATCAAAGTCTTTATCTTATTGACTAGGTACAGATATATTGTTATTTCTCCCTCTCCTCTAGATTCTTTTTTACTATAGCTTTTCTTGCAGTTTCAAGTCTATAGAGTCACAAAAGAAAACAATTATAAATCAAATGCTGTTTATGAGGCCAAAATATTAGATCAAACTTTAAAGTAAAGCATTTTAATTAAACCAATTTTAAGCTAAATTTTGTCACATTTAAGCATAGATTTATTGATTTTTCAAATAATGTCATTATAATTTTAGAAAAATAGTTTATCATAATTTTTAATCAAATGATTTAATTTTTAATTCTTGGTTTGCAATTTATAAGAATGTTGAGCAAATAATGTAATCTTTTTGGGTCTGTTTTGTAACATACTAATAAAACTTCTTCCTAAATACCTTATTAACATGAGGATTAAATGTATTAAGTTATATTAAAGTGATTTCATTATATCAATGAAATGATAATTATAATTCAAAGTAAATTAACTAATGTAATTTCAAAAGTTTAAGACAAATAGGGATGATTTTTTTTTTTTTTTACTAGATTGAAAATAAGGAACTCAGATATCCTCAAGAAAGTAATTAGAAGAAAGTGCTGATCTGCTGCCATGGATGGATACAGATTTCTGTTCCCACAAAAAGCTGGGCCATCTGTGGGTACTGCAGCTTCACTGCTCTGTGACAGCTTCCTGCTTAATGCAACAGAGCTAAAACTAGAGCAAATTGAATAAGTATGTATTTATTTTCAAGCACTTTAGTCATTTATTTTGCTGTCAAAGAATGTTTTTATTTCTTGTTGTTGAGTTTCACATTCCTAGTAACATTATTGCACATTTAAGCAAAAAATCATTAGCAAGCTCTTTTGTATGGTTGAGTGCTTTGATACACTCAAACTTAGAGATTATGTCATATTTTTCAGGTTATATATTCTAAATTACACCTAACCAAAAATATTCAAATGAGGATTTTTTCATGCACACAATTTGTTGAGTATAATGGTTTGGCCTTTAACCTATATATGTGAAAGTTGCAATCCTTTATTGCAATCCTTTATAAAATAAGCATAAACAAATAATCACAATAGTAAAGGAATCTCAAAATATATAAAGAAAATTTCTGGATTCAGATGGTATGATGGTTAAGTTTTATGTGTCAACTTGACTGAGCTAAGGGATGCCTAGATAGCTGGTAAAACATTACTTCTGGGTGTGTCTGTGAAGGTGATCAGCATTTGAAATAGTAGACTGAGTAAAGAGATCCACCCTCACCAATGTAGGAGGGGCATCATCTAATCCATTGAAGACCTGAATAAAACAAAAAGGTGGAGGAAGGGCAAGTTTGCTCTCTCTCTTTCTGATCTGGGACATCCATCTTCTGACCTCAGATTTTAGAGCTGTTTTTCAGGACTTTGTACTCCTTTGTAATTCTGATTTACACTAGCATCCACCCCCCTACCAAACCTTAGGCCTTTGAACTTGGACTGCATTATACCTCCAGCTCTCCTGGTTTTCCAGCTTGCAGATGTCACATAACTTCTTAGTTTCTATGATTGCAAAAATCATTTCCCATAAGGAATCTCCTCTTGTGTACTTACTAGAGGCCCAGTGCATGAATTCATGCCTGGGTGGGGTCCGGGCAGCCCTCCCCATTGGGGCAGATTGGGGCCTGGTCTGTGGGGGAGAGGGGCTATAGGGGCTTGGTGTGCCGGCCCCAACCCTGATTGGGTGGGTAGACAGTGGGGGCCCGGGCCAGCCAGTGTGAAGAGCTGAGGGAGGTTGTACGGGCCAATTGGGGCCCCAATCAGGCTGGTTGGCTGCCACAGTGTGCGTCAAAGCAACTGGTCATTCTGGTTGTTCCATTGTTCTGGTCACTTTGGTTTTATATATATAGATAACTATATCTGTATTCTATTAGATCTGTTTCTCTGAAGAACCCTGACTAATACAGATGGAGGCATTCTCAGGCATGACCTTTGCCTACTTCCCCTGGATTCAAATACTTTCTGTGTATAACTTAATAGTTACAGCCAATTTCCTAAACTTCAACATTTTACTTAATGAGAATTTCCCCTTTGAGAGGTGTGTTCTTTAAGGTAGTTGCAGAGAACATAATCTACTCTAGCTATTTTAAGAAGAGTGAGATTTCTTAATTTGGGGAAGATAAGATTCCTTCATTCTTCAATATTCATCAGTAGATAAAACTTTAGTATTTTATTTTCAAATGATTTTTCATATATATTTTTTTTCATGTAATGTACTCTAAATCTGATCCTTAAATATTATTCTCAGACTGTTATAACATTTGTTAAATTGAGCCCTAGTTCTAACTAACTCTAAAGCATTCTTTATATTTCAAAATTTATTTGTAACCATTATATTTCTGCTGAAAATGTATGCACAAAAAGAACTCTCTTTCATACATATAGTTATATTTATTTTCTAAATTAACTACATTTTTTAGGGTGTTTTTTTAAGTCACAGGGAACATAGCATATATGAATTACTTTAAATTGTTGAGGTTCATTGTAAAAATTAGAAGTAAAGGTAGTTATTTTAGGTGCTAGATAACTATTATCAAGGAAAACATTACCATGAGCTCAGACTTTCACTCAAAATTCTTAAATTTTTATTATAACTTACTAAAAATTACAATTTTTATTTCCTCTCTTTATAGAGGGATCTAATCCCCATTTCTTCCTTTTTAGAATAAGTGGAAATTTCATCTGTAAAATTAGAATCATGGTAGTTATTCATGACATATTTCTCTTCTAAAGCCCTCCTATCCCTCATGGCATGCTCCAGTCAATTCTACTGAAAACTCAGTCTCAGGTCCTTGAATAATCACTCTCTAGTTTATCATTCATGAAACAATTTATTAAGGTTTAATCTCCAACATCTATAGGCAGCTTATACAACTTAATAAAAGGAAGATAAATGATCCAATAAAAAAATGGGCTACGGACCTAAATAGAATCTTTTCGAAAGAAGACAGAGGGAAGGCCAAGAGACACATGAGAACATGCTCAAAGTCACTAATTATCAGAGAGATGCAAATCAAAACAACAATGCGGTACCATCTCACACCTGTCAGAATGGCTATCATCAACAAATCAACCAACGACCAAGTCTGGCGAGGATGTGGAGAAAAAGGAACCCTCGTGCACTGTTGGTGGGAATGCAGACTGGTGCAGCCACTGTGGAGAACAGTATGGAGTTTCCTCAAAAAACTGAAAATGGAAATCCCATTTGACCCAGTAATTCCACTCCTAGGAATATATCCTAAGAAACTAGAAACACCAATCAGAAGGGATATATGCATTCCTATGTTCACAATTTACAATAGCTAAGATTTGGAAACAGCCTAGGTGCCCGTCAGCAGATGACTGGATCAGAAAATTATGGTACATCTACACAAGGGAATACTATGCTGCCATAAAAAAAAGAATTCTTACCATTTGTAGCAACCTGGATGGAATTAGAGAACATTATGCTAAGTGAAATAAGGCAGTCAATGAAAGAAAAATACCACATGATCTCACTCATTTGTGGATAATAAAAAACACATTATAAACTGATGAACAAAAAGATAGATACAGAGGCAGTAAAGCATCAAACAAACTGTAAAATTACAGCGGGAAGGTTAGGGAGAGGTGGGGAAATAAGAGATCAACCGAAGGACTTATATGCGTGCATATAAGAATAGCCAATGGATGCAAAACATTGGAGGGTGAGGGCATGTATGGGAGTGGGCTGGGGGAGGGGGGCAATGAATGGTAAGATATGTACACATATAATACCTGAATAAAAAAAATGGAAAAAAAATGAAACAATTTATTATACAATGGACAATAAACAGAAAACAACCAAACCATAGAAGCAGAATCTGAAGGTCTTTAAATAAGAGACCTATTGAGTATGACAATTAAATATTTATATATATATGTAAGTTATTCATGTTTTTATAAGCATTTAAAAATTAGCTAAAAATACAGATTTGAAAGAGATGCCAAGAGAACTAATAAAAATGAAAATATTATATTTAGGATTAAATTCTATGGATAATGTCAACAGAAAAGTCTGTCAATGACTTAGCAATGTTTGTGATAGTTACCCAACATACCGTGTTTTCACTTCTGTTCAGAATGACACACTTGTTCTTGTGGTCTCTATTGATAGTAATACTAGTGAAAGAAAAGTTGGGGAGATAAAATAGTCACAGGCATACCAGCCTTCAATATCACCCCCACTAGTACCAAATAAGCAGTCATGTAGGCTGCCTACATGAAGAACAAGTAAAACTGATCATCTTGAATCATGTTTCACTCAAATATGAATACCTTTTTAAACTGTTTATTCTGGTGATTGGAAATGGAAACCATTTTTTGAAAAGTTTTAATCATGTACAAAAATGTATAAAGTATCTTAAAAGAAAAATAATATACTTCAAGCTGAAATTAAAAATATTATTTGTTAGTATTTTTTAAAATTTTGTGATGATTTCATAATATTCCCATATTAATTTGGTATCTAATGTTCTTAAAGCCTCTGGAAATTAAGTAGTACTATCAACATTTATTAATATGGTATGCATTTAGTTATCCATTTAATAAAAAGAGAAAAATAAGGTAATTTTATATCTATTTTTTCTTCATCAAACATCTAAACTTTATTTAGAAGTTTTGTTTTATTTTCCTTTCTTTCTTTTTTTCTTTTTCTAGCAGAAAATGTGTCCATATATCAATTGATCATTAAAGGGTTTATTATAATAATATATGTTTCTCATTTTGGCAAGAAATCATTTATATTTTTGCTTAAATATTTTACAGAGAAACACATGTATAAGCAGAACTAAGGATATAAACTATTTTGTTAGTTTCTGACTTTCTTAGACCTGCCAAAATATTGTTGTTATTTTGGCTCTAGATTAAATTTATAAATTACTGTCAACTAGATTTTCTTGGTAAAAACATATGCTTTTTGCTACTTTGCATCACTGTTATCACATGGCTTTTGCTTTACTTTCCTCATTAGCAATCTGTATCTTTATATAGCTTTGAAAATTGCCTTAAATTTATGTCCAATTGGTTAAGTCTTTGACATGAGGATTTAGTTAGTCAGTTCCTTCCCAGGAAACTTATTTTGCCAACTTTTTCCTTTCTCCTTCTCATATAGACAGCTGACTGGGCCTCAGCTGGAATTGCTTCCTGGAACTACATCAACACAACCTTACTTTCTATGTATTCCAAAAATGTAAACATATTTCCATGTCCAACCTCTTCAACTAGAACCCTTTGTATAATTTTCTAACTGGAAATTGAAAGTTTAGTTTGATACAAATCTTTGGACACCATATTCTAGACTACTGATACTTTCTTGGAGCCAAGTCTATAAAAAATTGAGTCCCATTGTTTTCAACTGTCCTAGTAGCCATATGTACTATCTGTACTGAATAATGAATGTTTTCAATAAGTGAAGAAGAGGGCCACAATATTGAGAAAAATATAAAAAGTTAGGAGGAGTAAATGGGAATGGTACAATGAATTTATTCTGTAAGACAAGATTACTGACCACCTGACTTTATTATTTTAGGGTGTCTGAAGAACACTTTTATTACTGAAAGTAGTAAAGAATACACTGATAAGGGGGGTACCAACATTTCTGAGAACCTTGGTGGTGACCATTCTTTGAAAAGTATAGTTATCAGTAGGAGGAAAAGGCCATGAACTACCTAATAATGGATATGGTGGGATACTGAAGTGGCAGAGACTTGGTGCCAGCATTTCACCTTCAGAGGCAAGGATGGCAACATCGGTATAATGAGTAGCATGATCTGAGCATCGATCACAATAACTTGATCTTCAGGGCTCTATGATGATGACCTAATTGATCATAGCTTTTATAGAAGAGAGGTAGACAACCAACTATGGTGTATTTTGATTGGTACAATAAAAAAAGCTCAACAGCTGGTGAGCAGCTATGCCAATGAAAGATGAAAGTCTTATTATCCACTAGTTTTCAGACCTATTGTAGTTTATAAATCTAAATCTGTTTACAAATCCATAATTCATCATTTGAAGTTGATGCCACATTCTCTTGAGAAAGAATCCTATAATACCAAAGAATATTCAGGCATTTACTAGCATAATTAATATAGGAAAAGAATAATGCCAAGATTTTCAAGAAATGCTTGATTGTCTTTATTGACACGGACACCCGGGGATAAGAAAAACCACCTTAGTTCTCTAGTTGGAGTAGAAGCTTATGGAAGCCAGATGATAAAAGACTTTACCTAACTTATTTTTTTTTCAGTTGGGTCATAGAGGTCATCAACACAGCTTGGGTTAATTACCCTTGGCCAAATTTAATAAATTGGAATGAACATATTAGCAACTTCTAAAAGTCTATTTCTATAGAGTAAAACTTAGTAGGGTAAGAAGATCCACATAAAGCACTAAGAAACCTCTCTACTTCACCAACATAGAAAATCAGCAGCAATTACACATCCCATGAGAACATAGCGTGATCAGTAACACTAACAAAGACTTGAAGGTTTCTAGTGTAGTCATATCTACTATACATCCCATTCAATTGTCCGGTCTCTGCACAAGCCAGATAGATAAAAGTGGATATCTCTAAACTTAATCAAATATCATATCCAATTGCAACTGCTATTCTAAGTATGACAGCTCTTAGGAGAATAGGATAACAAAAATTTTGTCACTTCATATGTGAGTAGTGAATTGCTGATTATTCTTGATATTTATCAGTAGGGATAATTAAAAGCAATTAATGGTTACTTGGAATGGTCTGCAGTACTTATTCACTGTCTTACCTCAAGGGTATATTAATTCTTTCATTATACAGTTTAATCTGCAGGGACTTTGATGATCTTGACATTCACTGGATTTTGCATTAGTCCAAAATATTGATCACAGTATATTAATTGCATCTAGTGAACATGGAGTATCAAATATCCAAAATAACTTAGATAATTGTGTATCAGGGGTTGTCAGATAAACTTAGCAGAAATTCAATGCCCATTCATAATGGTGGAATCTTTAGGAGACCAGTGGTCTGTGATGTGCTGAAATATGCTCTTTATGATAAAGGACATGTTTTTGTACTTCTCAGACCCAATGTCCAAGAAAAAAGCACAATGCTTTGTGAGGCTCCTTGGATTCTGGGGACAACACATTCCACATTTGGGATTGTAACTAGCCTCATTTATTGTGGACTCTGAAGTATTTGTTTTTAGTGGGACTCAAAGGCTCTGTAACAAGTCAGGGTTGTAGGAAAAGCAACCTGTCACTTAGTCCATATGGCAAAGTATATTAGATGGTGCTTGAGGTAAGCATAGTGGATAAAATGGTATGGGGAGCCATTAGAAAGGCCTGATAGGAGAGTCTCAGCATGTAATCCTAGAGTTCTAGAGCAAAGTAATGCATTTATGGCCAGCATTTTTCCTCTCTTTAAAGCGATATCTCTGATATTCTACCAGGTTGCAGTAAAGACAAAAAGTGACTGTAACCCAAGCTACATGTCCCAGATATTGCATTAGACATATTTATACAGTGCTGTATAAATTCAGTGCTGTATGACTGAAATTCAAATTTGATAGGGTAGTCTACATTTATATGTGCTGAATCTGGTAAGCCTATCAGTATTACAAACACTCAATATTCAATTCAGCACCATTCTTTGGTAATGCCATTCAGCTACTTGATGTCAGGTTGATATTAAGTTAACCACTTCTACCTTAGAACAATATATTCTTACAGTAATTAATACATACTCCAAATATAGAATTTTTTTCTTATCTGAAATGTTACCATTCGTAGCATTATCAAAGTGTTTATAGAATGTCTTATGTATGGACATCTTATGCCACAGATGCACTCAGACTGATTATATCCCAATGTCATTGAGACAATGGTCTCTTGACCACAGAAATAACTGGTATTAGTTATTTCCCCAAACTAAGAGATAACTGGCCTGATATAATGGTATAATAGCTTACCAACAGCTCAGTTAAGATGCCATCTAGAGAGAGCTATACTCTGGAATTTGAGTACTGTCTTCTAAAATGTAATATATGAATGAAGCTAAGAATAATCATGTGACACTATTCCCTCAGTAGCTAGAATATATTATTTTTTTAAAAATGGAGGAAAGTAGAAGTAACCATTTTTACCATCACTTATATGAGTCACCTGTATAATATGTACCTCATCCACACACACAAGCCAAGTTGGAGATCTTAATTTCCAGAAGGCCTATGTATCCACCAAAGATCATAGTTAATAAGAGTTCCGTTGAAGTAAAGGTTTAAACTACTATTGCATCACTTTGGGTTTATCCTACTGGCTAATATAATTATTATCAAAAGATAAATATTGCTTTTATACCATGACGTTCTGGGAGAATGACATCCAAAACTAGGAGAATTTCTTTTTGTTTCTGTACTCAAGTATTAAAAAAAAAAGAGATTATTTCAGCAATTAATTTCAGTACCTATTTACAGAAATAAACTCCTGGGAATATTTTTCCGAACAAACCTGAAAGTATGAGGGGTAATTTTGTCAAATGAGAGACAGGGACTTGAAAAATATTTGTGTAGTCCTCCTCTCCCAGATAAACTGTCCCAGATGCATTCATTTAGAATGGCCTTTAAGAAGACATTCCACATGGCTTAGCAATCACCTATGTTTGTTGGGAAGCTATGGCCAGGTTTACTGCAACCCTTCCCACTTTTCCTTACTCTTGTTTCCCTGGGATCACAGAAAAAAAATTGATAAAATTTTGACACATAAGCCTTGACCAAGGCTCTGTTACAAAGAAAATGATGTAAAGGGAGCTGCTCCTACTTTTTCCTAAGTTGTGACTTTTCCTGAATTATTATTATACTAGAGGCCTGGTGCATGAAAATTCATACACTGGAGGGGAGGTCGCTCAGCCCTGCCTGCCCACTCTCACAGTCCAGGAGCCCTCAAGGGCAGGAGGCGACCCGGCGATCAAGGGAAGGTGACGCCCCCATCACACTTCTGCTGCTGCCACTGCCGGCAGCACAAGCTTTGGCTGGCCCTGGTTACCTGAGCAGGCAGCCCTGGGAGGCTGGGCAGGCCATCCACGGCTTGCCTATGCCGTGGGCCAGCCCTGGGCGGCTGGAGAGCTGAGGGGACTGGGGGACTCCAGAGGCAGTCGCACGGAGCGTGCTGTGCGCCTGCCGCCCCAGCAGGGCTGAGGGGACTGGGCGCCGCCATCTTGTGGCTGTGGTGCCGCCATCTTTGAGGGTGTGGCAGTCCATTAGCATATTCCCACCTTATTGGCTGTGGGCACTGCCATCTTTGTGAAGGTGTGGTGGTCAGTTAGCATATTCCCTCTTTATTAGATAGGATCACTGAGATTAATTTTTAGCTCCATTTCACTGTTTCCCAAACAGAGATTCTACTAATTTATATAAAATAATTATATGCCAGAATTTCAACTTAACATTGTTTCAATGACCAAGTACACTGTTTCTTCTCCTACAACTTACTTCTATCATTATTAGGCTTTTTTAGCCCAACATAACACTATTAGAATTAATCATTAGATAAAATACCTTTTTATTTATACTTTAAAATTTTATGATTTTATTTTTGTTAAGCATTGCATTGGCATTTTTTTTTTTTAGATCTATGTATTTTCTGATTAACTATTTCAAATCCAAAACACTTTTTCTCTAATATATCCTTGAAGAACAAAGGTTGTACTGTGCAGGCTGTAGATCTGTCCTGCCAGTTAAATGCTGAGTCTAATATAGTAGTAATGAAGGTGTATTGAGATCCAGGATGTTGACATTTGGGCAGAAGTTGAGGAAGCAATACTTATTCGATAAAGACTTTTAAGTGATTTTACTGGGGTCAGTTTGTCAGAAGAATACTGTTCTCTTCAAGAACCACTTTGCCTACCCATTACTGGGTTCAGGTAATTTAATAAGATTTAAGCTTCAACATGATCCACAGAAAGAATTTTATGTTTGGCTCTCAAAGAAGATATATCTACACTAAAGAGACTGCCAGGTCTTTCCAACTTGTAGCAGCTGATTTTGGGGAGCAATAGTGAAAATGGACTCTAAATGGTTATACAAAGAAAGACAATAAAAGATTAGACAGAATCGAATCTTTTAAATCAGGCACTTGAAATGTAATGTGTTAACATTAATTCTTGGATCAATAATTTGTTTTGTTGATTAACTGAAGTGTGGATTCAATACTGGCCTAAGATCAGTAAGATTATGGTTCTACCACTGCAAGGTCTGAAGAATCAGAGAAACAATACATTAATTAGATGCAACATGCTCAGTAACTCTAACTGTACCGCTTTTGATGGTATAGATGAAATCCAAATTTAAATAAGTAAACAAAACCTGAATATAGAAAGTTGTAAGTACCATTAAGTGAAATAAAGGGACTAAAGTTTCTTCATCTACATCTGTGTTCTGTGTTCCATTTATTGCGCATCCCCTCACTACTTCTTAGCAGCTATGCATATCTTACCTTGATGCTTGTTTTGCTACCCTGTTTCAATCACCTTGGGTTTTCTGAAACCTGGTATGAAGAGTTCGGGAGGTGGTTAATGTTATATAACAAATTGCTTATAATTGTAAGGGCAGAGTTAAGGGAACCTTAACCCTCATTTCATTGGTGGCAATCTAACTTCAATGACATCATCCCATAATGATATGATAACTTATCAGAATTGTCTACTCCCTATTTAATATGTTGTGTGTGCTTTTTAACAAAGAAAAACAAAGAGCTAAATGGCACATCTATGCCTTTTTCCTTTTGCATTCTACCAATCTATTCTCTACTTCTCTTGTGCCTCAGAAGGCCATTTTTACAGATTGTGCCACTCATGCTCCCATATGCGGTGACTTCTAGTTATTGGGCTAATGGAAGGCCACAGGAGGGACCAGAAGGAAGGAGAAGGAACAGCTTTATCCACCCTCGTGCTGTGAGCAGCACATTCTGTTTGTGGCTATGTACCATCACCTGGACAGCATCCTTGGGCAGCCCTTCCTCTCTGGTTCTAACTCTCACAGGTCTTCAGTAGCATAGTTTTCTCTTGTATTTTTCTCTGATGTAAGGCCAGTAAAGCCATCTTAGTATCTGGGTACCTCAACACCCTTTGTTATTTCCCTTAACCCTGCCCTTACAGCATTTTGTTTGATAAAGACTTCTGAAATATCTTAGTGGAAATGTTTCCTGATGAGATCTTGACTGATACTGTACCTACCATTTTCATAAGGTAGTGGTGACATATATATATATATATATATATATATATTTGTGGTGGCATATATATATAAATATATATATATATATATATATATATATATATATATATATATATAATAGAAAAATGAGAAGCTGACAAGAATACAGAGATTGCATGTTCTGCACTTTGTAACCTTAACCCTGACCATGGGAGAGGTTTCTCATAGTTTGAGTTTTTCAAAAGAATCTATAGAAATCCAAGGCTTCTCCTTATAATTCTTGTTTTCTTTGAAGTTGCTAAGGTTTAAATCCCTGCAGCAGTGCCAAGCAGGGGGCTCCAAACAGACCTCTGCTGTCTTAATAAAAGGAACAGAAAAAAGACAGAAAAAATAATGAAGCAAAATGCCCTGAGGAATGACTCAATTGTAAGATTCTGGGATGTTCACAGAAAAAAAAAAGTCAGTAATAAAAAAATATAGTAGTCACTAACAGCTTAGATTTTATTATAAAAATATGATCTATTTTGATGTTATCTATATTTTAGCAGTTACTTGCTTGTAATATTCATAGAAAATTAGATTTATAGACATATTTTAATTTGCCCTTAAGAATTTATATTAAATATCATGATAGGGGTAACAGTGTTCTTTAAACTTATACAAAGACAACTGTCAAATAAGAGTGTTCTAATCTCTGTTGGAGCTAAAATCACAAGAGCTGTAGGAGAATTGTGTCATTATATAAAGTTATAGAAACCCTCGCTGTAGGAGAATTGTGTCATTATATAAAGACATAGAAACCCTCGCCTTATTATTTTTACAACTTTCATCCATCTAGCAAAATAGGTTAATAAAATAAGGAACCCAGGGTAGATTTCTCTTCCAGTAAAAATTCTAAAAACAGAGTACAGTTGGACAATTCTGAACCATTATAAGATTAAAGTGCTGTCTGCAACCTAAAGAAAAGTTTTATCCACATAAAGACCCAACAGGGCAGTGATGGATGCCTGGCTTGTCATGTTACTGACATTTCATGAAAAATAAAAGGATTATGATTAGAATATCTTGGTTGGATACTATTGGGAAGTGAAAGTTTTAATGCTATTGCTCACAAGACAAAGCTAATGATCTCTCATTGAAATTAACCAATGTAAATGGTAAAAAGAGGGCTACCCATAGAACCTGTCTGAAAATGGGTTTCAGTTTTATTTTATGATGACCTACACATTAGGTAGTGTTCAAACATAATGCTAAACTAAGACTGAAGAACTGGAATTATTCATGCAATATGATATTGTGCCACAAGCTTTAATTTCAATGTCTAGCTTTTCTATAGTGTCTTGTATAATGAAAATTGCTTTGGGAAATTTTTTCTACATATCCATAATTTCAGAAGCATCAGGAAAAGTTACCATGTGATATTAGGTTAATGATAGAGCACTGGTCAACTAATATTGTGATCTAAGGTAAAAGACATTACCAATGCAATATTATGTTCCATACCAGACTTGTGTTTTTATTTTTCTTTAAATCTTTACCTGATTTATGTTGTGTGTGCTTTAAATTTTTGTCAGTTTATATTTAATTTAAAAGTTTAAAATAATAAGGTTATTGTTATTCTTAACTCCTTTTCAATGTTTTAAATTTCAACATATATTGGGGATCCTAAGCTCTCAGTACCGTCACTATATTTAGTTTACTTAAATATAGGTAACAAGAAATTCTCTTACCAAACTACAATCTTTATTCTTTGAAAGACCTCTCTGAATTCATTTTATTTATAAGGATGAACTGAATAGAACTATTTAAAGAATGCCTGAAGTTTCTTTCTCTCCAATCCCTGAATTTAATGCAAAGCTGTCATATAAAGTTTTACACCTCTAGGCCCTATGTTCAAATGTTTATCTATTTATAGAGTTAGGGTGTTGAGCAATTTACCCCCATGTTCATCAAGTATAAAATACAGAAAATAATAATATTAAAATAATCTAGAATAGAAAAAATGGTATAATGCCTCTAGATTGTTTAACACAGTAGATCAAACATATTGTCACTATTCAAAATCAGTGACAAATTCCAAGAATTATGTTTCCCAGAGCAAGTAAAAGTACAAGAGTTTCCTAAATTTTTAAAAATCCAAAAGCTAAATGTTTCCACCCATCACCTTACAAGATCTAGCTATCCAAAACTTTTATAGTCGTATTCCCCTCTTAATGGTGACCTTGACCTCAACCATTGATCCTAATGCACTTACCATGTCGTGATGCCAGTACCTGATGATGAGAGAAACTGAAGATGGTATTGACAGGAATATCATATTTAACTATTCTTCATGGCATAGTATACCTACCATATCTACCTATACCTTATTCAGACAGGAAGATATGTAGATTATTAATCTGAGGTAGACAACCAACTTGAAATGTGGAAGAACATATTCATGAGGGCCAAAGTTTCCTTCAGGGGTTCAATAATACCTTATTAGAATCCCAGAATACCGTTGGGAAAGAAAGCTAGAGTTTGTGGTGCAGCTAAGGCAGAAGGCTGAGGCAGGGTACATACCCACAAAGCTGGCTTCCACAGCAACGTGTGCCATGCACACAAGTGGGAGAAGGGAGTAAGAGATGCCTGATTCATTCTTCATGTTTCAGCCACACTGGATTTCTCTTGTTTATTCACTGTTGCTGAGAACATTCTACAATTTTGGTATTTGTGGTGTCTTTTCCTTGTGCTTGGAATGCTGCTTCTGAATGTTAGATGTATAGATTCTCATTACTGTTCAGACTACAGTTTAAGAACATATCCTCTGACCTCCCGATATAAGTATGTACCCTGGCTGCCTGTACAAAATAATTTCATTACTCAACATTGCACTCATCAATTTTTTTACTTGCATTTTAATGTATTTTGCTTATTTTCATTATTCCTAATTGAATGTTTCATATCAGCAGTGCCCTTACTATCTTGTTCTTCACTATATCCCATATAAAGAACATGTCTTAAAACAATGTCTGCTATAGAATATTATCTCAATGAATAATAGGTGAATTGCATGGGTAGATGCATGTTCCTTTAAGTAGTAAGCATACATATGTGAGAAAAGGGTGATACCTTACCAATAGATCATTTTGGAGGTGTCAAAAAGATTCATGAAGCTTTCATCTACCTGGTTAACTCTCAGGTGATGAGCACTACCATAAAGATCTGAGTGGAATGAAAAAATCTTGCGAAAATACACAGGTCTCACCCTGCCTTTATTTATTTTTATTGATTTCAGAGAGGAAGGGAGAGGGAGAAAGAGATAGAAACATTAATAATGAGAAAGAATCATTGATCAGCTGCCTCCTGCACATCCCCCAACCACCAGGGATCGAGCCTGCAACCCAGGCATGTGTCCTGACAGGGATCCAACCTAGATCTCCTGGTTCATAGGTCAAGACTCAACCATTGAGGCATGCTGGCTGGGCTCACCTGCCTTTATATTCATTCATTGCCCATTATGAAAGGTCTGAAAAATTGTTATGTTGACATAAAGTGCCAACAAGGAAGCAGAGAGAAAACTTTTGATCACTCTGTAGAGTCTCCCTTTTTCTCATAAATAATTCATAACTATGCTGAAGTGCATGTCAACTCTCAACTTGTGCACTGATATGTAGGGTCAGTGGTTTAAAAATGGGACCTAGAGAAGCCTAATGAAAGACTAAAGGTCAACTTTTGAACTATACACTGAGTGATTTACTTATTCAATGTAAATAAATTTAAAATCATTATTGAAATGCTTGAATTATTTAAACTTCCTTAAAACAAAACAAAACAAAGAAAAAACAGCCCAGCCTTAGCTGGTTTGGCTCAGTGGACAGAGCGTCAGCCTGCGGACTGAAGGGTCGCAGGTTCGATTCCAATCAAGGGCACATGCCTGGGTTGCAAGCACGATTCCCAATAGGAGGCGTGCAGGAGGCAGTCAGTCAATGATTCTCTCTCATCATTGATGTTTGTATCTCTCTCTCCCTCTCCCTTCCTCTCTGAAATCAACAAAATATATTTTAAAAAATAAGAATAAGAAAAACAGCCTAGCTGGCATGGCTCAGGGGTTGAGCGTCGACCTATGAACCAGGAGGTCAGGTTCGATTCTCATTCAGGGCACATGCCTGGGTTGCGGGCTCAATCCCCAGCGTGGAGCATGCAGGAGGCAGCTGATTAATGGTTCTCTCTCATCATTGGTGTTTCTATCTCTCTCTCCCTCTCCCTCTCTGAAATCAATAAAAATATATATGCCAAACTTAAGATATAAACTTAAGATACAAATTATTGATTCATTATTTTTAGCTGCATATCCAGCTAAATTCAAGTAGACATTATTATTGTTTTTATATCTTATATGACAAATAAAAACGAATATTATTTCCAAGATTCTCTCACTACAGATCTTAAGTCTATTTATGGGGGGAGGGTGGAAAGCAGCTTTATTTCTTGCAACAGATGTTTTGTTTTAATGTTAGGGTTGTGAGTCTATCTTTAGAGTCTGACATAATGCTGCAGGAAACAATTATCTACAAATTGTTAAGAATACAGAAAAATAAGTTAAAATGGGGGCAGGTTGGATTGAGTTGAACATTCAAGCAGGAATGAATGGCTGAGAATGGTGATCTCTCTGGATTTGGTTAAATTATTTATTTACTTGATTTACCACAGTTTCTCTTCATGGCCTAAACAATCCTTGAATTCTGATCATGGGCCCTGCTCACATTCTTCAGCTTTCCAGAAACCTCACATAGGTCCTTCTGCTGACCCCACTGCAAACCCAGCCATCCTCTTAGCTTGATGCCATCTCATTTTTATTTCAAAACATTTGTAAGAGTGTTCTCCTGTTGGAGGCATAGAATGACAGCATAGATCAGGTATAGCTACTAACAGGTCTGGTTTGATTCTGCAAGGTTAAACTTTGACAGATTTTGAAACTCCACTGGAAGTCATTTACATACTTACTTTCTCCAAAGAATATATTTAGCCATAATGATAGGTTTGTTTCCCAGAATAAATTTTAAAATTAAAACATTCAATAAAATTCACAAAATGGCACATCCCAAACTTTAACCATTAACAAAAATTACAATGTTTAACTAATAACATTTCAAAATATTATTAAGAATAATAGAAAAAATCAAATCAGTATCTTGAAAAAGAAAATCTAAACCTCATGTACACCCTAAAAAAAAAAAAAAAGCAAGAAGAGAAGAATCAAATGAAAGCATTACTATTTTTTTTAATTTCACAGAAACATACCATCATCAAAGATAGTGCTTGAGAGTATTGCTATTTGCTGTTGTTCCTGCTGCTACTATTGCCATTGTCACTGGATTCATCACTTATCATAAATAATTTGGCAGTTGTTATTCATGCTTTCAGAAGTGAGTAAAAGAGGAAAACTAGAATTTATAGTATCCTGACCATGTGTCCATTTATTGGGTTTCATTCCTTTTTTTTCATCTATCCACTTCACCTTGGCTATGCTACTGTCTCCATTTCATAAAGGTTGAATATTCACTCATATTTTTAACCACCAAAAAACTGTTTACCAGCAGAAATATCAGAAGAGTAACCCTCTCTATCCTCTGCTTCTCAAAAGAAAAATAAATGATTGATTAACTATGTTTCTTTGTTCCTTGCCCTCCAACATCTAATGCTATCTACAAAGGCTTAGTGTCAACTTTATTTTCTAATATCTTTCATTTTCATATATACAAATCTGCACATAATGAATATTTTTTTAACAATAGCACATACTAATTTGAAACCACAACTGCCTGGAATTTAATTACTCTGAACATATGTAATATTTCAACATAGCCGCTGATTCCCTATATCCATCTGTCCTTTCTCTTTTTCTTTCTTCTACCACCCTTTTCCATTCCTTCTTTCCTTTTCTTCTTTCCTCTTGCATTTCTCCCTCTCTCCATTCTTCCCTCCTTTCCTCTATTTCCCTCTGCTCCTTCCTTTTTTATTTCCTTTCTCTTTGATATAAATTTCTTTTAAAATATGATAGAATTCTGTTTTGCTTTTATTCTGGAAATATCTTTTCTATGTTTTACATTAAAGGGATATATAAAGGAGAAAATAAAGGCATAGAATAAAGGAATTATTTGAAGACTCAATCTATTTTCCATATCTGAAAATAAGGGCTGTTGTGGTAAAGGAAATTATCTGCTCCCTCCATTAAAACATTGATAATACCCTAATCTGAAACAGATACAATTTTTTTGGTAAGATTTTCCTTAGTTTATTACAAAAGAAAGTGTTGTGTGTCCTTCCCAAGAACATTTTAAAAGGCAATGAATATCAAAACAAGAAAGAAAACACTTTTGTGCTAAGAAAATCATATTTTATAAAATACTTTCACCACTTTCCAATTTTATAGTAAGCTCTGGTTTAATGTCCTGGGATATTTTATGACCTAAATAAACTCTTAAAGCCATATTATTCTGTAAAAATCTGAAAATAGCTGCATTGGTAGCAATATTTTTGCATTTGTGCCTTATGAAAATGAGTATCAAGCAAAGCAATCATTTTATTGTGTGTTTTTTAATCTTTTGTAGTTGGTTATTACAAACAGAAGTATTTATTTTAATTAGTCTTTACTTTTACATACCATATGAAAAAGTATTTAAAATATATATTACAAAATTGAGAAATTTCTTTTGAGCTTTTGAAGAAAAAAATAATTTTATTATTTGATATCTAAAATGCAGAACTCTTCAAATACTTCTATGAGTGTTTTTCATTTTTGCTAATAACAGACCCAAGTTTATGAGCCTCCTTTCAAAATTTGTACAAAAGATTGTTTACCTAGATGGTATGGCAGAGTGCTTGAGTTTTGACCCATGAACCAGAAGGCCATAGTTCGATTCTGTTCAGGGCATGGGCCTGGGTTGTGGGCTCCATCCACAGTATGGTGCATGCAGGAGGCAGTCTAGCGATGGTACTCTCTCAGCATTGATGTTTCTATCTCTCTCTCCCTCTCCTTTCCTCTCTCTGAAATCAATAAAAAGCTTTTTTAAAAAAGATTGTATTCTGTCTTCTTGAAGTATAATTCAAAGCAATTTGGCCCATTTCTTTTTGCATGATAACTAGAAGCTCGGTGCATGAATTCATGCACAGGTGGGATCCCTCGGGGTGGCCTGGGGGGATTGGGCCCCAGCTTGTGCCCCCAGCCTCGCAGCCCCACAGCCTGTCTGGCACCCTGCTGTGGCCTGGTGCCGCTCCCTCCCCTACTCCACCATCCCACCTGTGGGGTGGGAGATTGGGTCTAGGTCTGCTGTCTGCAGGGTGATCGGGCCCCTGCTCATACCTGCCTTGGCCTGGCACCACTCACTCACCTGCTCCACATGCCACTGCGGTCCTGCTCTCCTCAGGGCCCATTGGGGCTGAAAGCACCTCCACTGCTGCCCGCTGCTGGTGCTGCATCACCAACACCTGCCATGTTCCACGCTGTCCCCGGGTGGTCAGCTCACGTCATGGCAAAAGGTAGAACTTCCGGTTGAACAATTTGCATATTAGGCTTTTATTATATAGGATAATGCTATATTTTCTTTAAATATTCTTTTGTTATGACATAAATTTTATTCTCCTACCTCAAAAATAATATCAACTACAAGACATTTTTAATTTCAATAGAAGCTCCATTAAAACTCAGCTGTATGTTGTAGAATTCTCTCATTTAGATTCTGCCTATATCTATGCTTCATGTTATTCTCCAAAATAATTTAAACACTCATCTGGATAAATTATTCCTATTTTATAAAAAAATAAATATTGTAAGTGTATTTTTTCTTCCTCTTGATTTTCTTAATAATATTTTTCACTTATGTAGCTTACAGTTATAAAGTAGCAATGAAAATAATTTTATGGTTGGGGGTCACCACAACATGAGGAACTGTATTCAAGGGTCACGGCATTAGAAAGGTTGAGAACCACTGCTTTAGAATAATACAGTGTATTGAATGCATATAAGATACAAAAGATGTGTTAATTAACCATTTAAGTTACTGGTAAGGCTATTAGTACTCAAGTTCTGGGTCAACTGTAATGAATTTTCAAAATGTTTTGTTCTCTAGCTGAAATGGTCACCCCGATGACTAGCTAAGTATATACAGAAAGTAGAATGTGGGCTTTCTTTGATTTCCTTAAGAAGGATTGCTGTTTATTTTATTTTTCTATTCTCTATCTTGTTGATATCTTTCAAGAGAGAATAATAATTTAGAGTGTCCCTTCTGTTTCTACATATCCATAGGTGAAGGCATTTTTGTAGCAAAGTTTCATGAGAAAATTAAATTTGCTACACTAGTGAGACAACTGTTTCCAAGTTTGCAGGTCTCAAGGTGAATTTTCCAAATTAGAATTAGATTTCACCTAATTCTGATGTTTAAAAGGCCAATTTCATAGGTGTAACTTTATGGTAAGTTACATTATTATCCCTCTCCTTATTCAACCACCTCCTTCAATATTTCAAAGTTAACTGCATAATAAAATATTCCTTTTTCTCCCCTTAATTATGTTGGAATACCTCAATGAAATTATTCACCACCTTTTAGCCCAGTCTTGTTAATTGGGTTTAGTGAGAAGTCCCTCATCTTTGCTATCTGATCCAGTTTCTCATTCCCATCCCTTGATATATATGTCCTTGATCTTCTTTTAGCAAGAATACTGTTAAGTAAGTTCTGTAAAAAAAATATATATATATATATATATATATATATATATATATATTCTTTATATCTCCTTTTAGTAATTTCCATCCACTGACCCTCCTCACTCTGCACCTTGGTTACAAATTCCTAGTTGTCTCTTCTCTGAATTTCCTATTGCAAATATTATGACCACCCCATCAGTACTTCGTTGGGCCACCTTTTGCCTTCAATACTGCGGCGACTCTTCTTGGCATTGACTCCATGAGATATTGAAAGGTGATGCGAGGAATCTGACACCATGCCTAATGAATAGCACCGTCCAGTTCTGTGAGATTCGATGGTTGTGGAACCAGCTGCCTGAAGGCTCTTTTAACTTTGTCCCACAAATGCTCAATTGGATTGAAATCTGGTGATTGTGGGGGCCACCTAAGCAAGGTAAAGTCTCCCTCATGTTCTTGAAACCACTCCTGCACAATATTAGCACCATGGCATGGCACATTGTCTTGTTGGAAGAAGCCATCTCCATTGAGATACGCCATCAACATGATAGGATGAACTTGATCAGCAACAATACTTAGGTATGTTGTGCTATTCAGACGTTGTTCCACACGAATTAAAGGGCCCAAATCATGCCAGGAAAACATGCCCCAAACTATAACACTGCCCCCACCAGCTTGAAGGTTGTACTCATGCATGTGGGGTGCATGCTTTCATGCTGTTTCTGTGAAATTCTCACTCTGCCATCTGCATGATGCAACTGGAAACGTGATTTATCGGACCACATGATTTTTTTCCAATGTTCGACTGTCCAATCCTTGTGTTCCTGTGCGAATTCGAGACGTTTTATCTTGGTAACTGCAGACAGCAAAGGTGTTCGAACAGGCCTTCGGCTTCCATATCCCATACGATGCAGTGTACGGCTAATTTGCCTACAAACGTCAGGTGGTCATAATAATCTGGCAACTCATGGTATATCCCTATTGCAATAGACTTGAATAAGTCTTCTTTAGCATTTTTGATAAATGTCAGATTTTTTTTTTCTTTAACACCGTTCACTGTATTATTTTATCTAAATTGCTACATGTAGCCTTTTGTAACTGACATACAAAAGTGTTGCCCCTTGAGATATGTTCACGTTCTAATTTTTGTTTTTTTGTATTGCTTTCTAACCACTCTTCAGATGACTAGGTTCTTCTTGGTGATCATCTGTCACCCTCAAGTCTGTTTCTTAGGGTCATTGACAACCTTCTACAAGCTCCCTCTCGGGCCTCTTCACCCCACCTCCATGTATGCCCTTCTTTTCTGTCTCAGGTTTTTGTTTGCTTTGTTCTTAGCATTAACAACAGCATTTTGTTAATGGCTCTCCCCCCGCTCCCCCCCCTCACCATACCTGTTTATGATATCCATAATATATTTTCTCCAGTACATAGAATATTTCATGTTATATAGCAAGAGCTAAGCAGGTATTTTCAAGAACTGTGACAGGTCTGAGGGGTTTTGTTTTTGTATTTTATGCTTAAACCTAACATGTTAATTTGCCATAATTTCATGGATGCTTACTGAAGACAGATGCACTTGAGGTAGAAACAAAACATTTGTTATAGCCCAGCTAGCAATACAAATTTCATTATACATCAGCTTCCTTTGTCATCTAAGTCCCACTGGGAAGCAGATGATCCCAGATTTCATATATAGTAGATTACAATGAAGATCTTTGAGAACTGATCTTTGAGAACTGAAATTTTCTAGGCTAGACATTTTCCTATATACTTGAATAGACTATTTTAAAAATAGATTTTATTCTTTTTTGTTTGGTTCAAAAATATAATATATGTGAAAGAACAATCTGGGTTTTCCTCCATATATATATATATATATATATATATATATATATATATATATATATATAAATAATGAGGTCAAATCAGAAACTAAGTCTACTGGCCAAGATTTCCATTATAAATTTAAAGATATTAAACAAATAATTTAAAGAAGCTATCACTACTTGCAATCAATGGGCACTTTAAAATTCTGAAGTTGATCATCTTTAAGTATCTGATTATATAATCAAAGTTCCCTTGAAGAATTGAAGGACCCATGTCTTTAATGTTTTTCTGTCTCTATTACATGGATATAATCAAGGGCATGCCTATGTTGCCATTTAATTACTGAACCACCTTAACTTCTTCCAAAAAAAGCACACATTTTATTTTGGATCATAAAATATTTAAAACTTGATTAGCTTTTATTTTTAATTATAGTAAAATATTATTAAATACATCTTTAAATAGTGGCTATGGCTTTGAAATATTGACAGCAATTCATAACTTATTATTTCACACATATGCTCCATGGGGGCATTGGGGAACATGATAAAAAGCAAACATAATGCTTTTTCATGGCATTTTCTTTCTTTCTTTACTTTTTGTAAAATAAAACCCTAAAACAGTGTTGTTGTTTTTTCCTGAAAAATCAACCTTTTAATCATATTGAGACAAAAAAAGGATAGCAAGTAATGGCAAAGTTTTGTTTTTTACTTGGTTTTAAGATTAGTTATATTCATCAAATCCACTTATAGTGCAAATGCTGTTGTCTTAATTTTATAAACACATATCTACAAGACTTTGGTGTATATAATTTATTTATTATTTATAAAACAAAAACATCAGCAACTATAGAAACTACAACAAAAGTAGGAGCAACTCACCGCCCCCCAAAAAAGCAGCTTTCTCCTTCATTCTGATGTCAGTCTGATGAACATCATCTATAGTTTTGAGTGAAAAAAAAAAAAAGACCTGAGAAAGTATAAGTTTAATTGAAAAATTATCTTAAAAGGAAAGTATGCTAAAGATCAGTACTTTGTAGGTATGGCATATCCCATACTATCATCTTCCTATAACAATTTGGTTCTAGTAAAATGAGTCTGAAGGGATTGAAAAGATCTGTAAGTAATTTCCACTGGCATAGAGGTCAATTCAGCAACTTGTAAAAGAAGAAGACACTTGAGACTTCTTGCAATATATTACCCATAGTTTACATTATAAATAGAAAATATTACTAGATATCCATAGGAGAAAATGTAATGTATATTTTTTAAGTGAAAACAACTACAATGTCAGTCAAATTAGATAATAGCACACAAAGTCATCAAAACATATATTGTAAATACATTCATAGCTTTATGCAAAGGATTGACCTTAAGTGAACATATAGAAATTCATAAGTAGAGAAATAAGAGCCCATTTGTAAATTATAGAGCTCAACATATAGTATCTGATATAAAATTTTCATTAAGAAAATAGTAACAAAAATTGGATATTGCATATGAACTATTCATTGTATTTGAACAGATAAGATTATTCATACTAAAGAAAAGAGGATAGATACAACAAAACACATTAAAATAAATAAATAAGCAAATTAATGATCAGAAAGGAAAACATCAAGAGGTATAACATATGTGCAATTGGAAACCGAAAGGAGAGAAAAGAGAGTGTAAGTGTAAGTTGAGTTATATATTATGTTTTAATATATAAATAATTGTTGGGAGCTCACAAAGTAAAAAGCATAGAGTATCAATATGTAAACTACCAAAATTTATTTAAATAATGCCATTATTGTCAGACAAGTGAAAGTAAAATATAAAGAGTAAAATCCTAAGACACAATCAGGATTAGAAAAATGAAATACTTGGAAAGATGTAATACAATAGATGGTTGACTTCTAATTACAAATAGCAAAATTCAGAAGGAAGTGAAATTATATTTTAAAAATCCTGAAATTATTTGTCATCATTATAATTGCTACTAAAAACAAGTAATTGCCACAAAGTGAAAATACCTTTCAAAAATTGATAAAATATGATATGTTTTTTAAATAAGCAGATGCTGAAAAAAGGTGTTACCAGAACTGTAGTATAAAAAATAATACTAAAGAAAGAAGTAAGTTGAGGAGAAATGACACCAAGTAGAAACGCAAGTTCACAGGATGGATAAAGAGAAACAAACATATAAATATTATAGTAAATAATAATATTGCAATGTAGAGAAAATATTATTTTGATTAATAACATGTAACAACATTGATAATATAAATTTACATATCCTATATGATAAAGGCCTATTATTCAAATTATCCCCTTAGGCGGTTGTTTGACCGAGAGTTCGACTACTTGCTATGATGTGCACTGACCACCAGGGGACGGCGTGGAACATGGCTGGTGCTGGTGATGTGGTGCAGGTATCAGACAACAGTGGAGGTTCTGCCGGTCCCAATGGGCCCTGAGGAACCCGGGAGCACAGCGGGATGGTGGAGCAGGTGAGCAAGCGGCACCAGGCCAAGGTGAGTGTGAGCAGAGGCCTGATAGCCCCAGTAATTGCCCCATAGACAGCAACCAGCAGTGGTGCCAGGGGCCCGGCCCCAATCGATTGCCTGGCCTGCAGGGGGGGATGATGGGGCAGGTGAGGGGGTGGGACCAGGCCAAGGCAGGCTTCGGGACTGCAAGGCTGGGGGCATGAGCTGGGGCCCAATCCCTGCAGGCCACCCTGAGGGACCCCACCTGTGCACAAATTCATGCACCAGGCCTCTAGTATGATAATAATTGCAAAAAGAATAGTAAGTGGTATTAGACAATTTAGTATTGTAAGTTTCTTAAATTTTATACGAAGTTGTATAATAATAACCCTACCCGGATAATTAAGATATGTGCATTGTAATCCATAAAATAAACACTATTTAAAAAATAATTGAGTTGTAGTAAAAACGAAACAAAAAAAGTGAAAAATTGTATGTTGTAACTTTAACAGTATACACTACTTAGAAATAATCCTTTTAGGAAAATATTTTCTTCTTTGAGTTCATTTATTTTCTCTCAAATTGATTTTTGAACAACTGTATAAAGAAAAATACTCTTCCCGCCTAAAAGAATGGCACACATCAGTAAGTGAAGAGATTGTAAGAGATATATTGGAGAAAGCATACCAGTTTTATGACATTCCTGAATTCTATTATGTAGATGACTAGAAGCCCAATGCATGAAATTTGCACAAGAGTAGGCCTTGTTTCCCCCAGATGCTGGCACTGGCTTCCCTCTAGCACCCAGGACCCGGTCTTCCCTTGCAGCCCTGGCTTCATCCGGAAGGTTGTCCAGAAGGAATTCAGTCTAATTAGCATATTATGCTTTTATTATTATAGATGATTGATTTTGCTAAAGCATAAAAAATAAAAAATAAATAAAATACCTCTGGGATTAGGATGAACTGATCTTCAAACTGTGGTATCAAAAAGGAAAAAAAAAGTTAAAATATAGTCTCCTCAATTTGAGAAATGAATATAATTTAAAATAAATAATTCTTCTTTCCTATTAGCAGTACAAAGATCTATTATTTTTACACTTATCATGCCATGAGTTCATAGGAAATGGGTTCCAGCAGTTCAGTCTCCTTTCCATAGGTTCTCAGAAACTGTGCTTCTCTGGATGGAGCAGGCTGAATCCAAGTACCTTTCTCTTCAGCTTCCTTCATTCTTTCTGTGATCATTTTCATTTATTCTTGATAGGAAGCTATTTTGGCTCTTATAGTGCTTAATATTAAATACTAGAGGCCAATGCACAAAATTCGTGCAAGAGTAGGCCTTCTTTTCCCCAACTGCTGGCACCGACTTCCCTCCGACACCTGAGGCCCGGACTTCCCTCCTACCACCAGCAAGCACCTTCTCAGCCCAGGCTTCATCCAGAAGGTCGTCTCTAATTCGCATATTATGCTTTTATTGTTATAGATGTACATTAACTCTTTTGTCAGAATCTTGCCCTTAATATACCTGTTTGCAGCATTGCCCACTGCATGCTGGGTGTCATTATGGAGATTTCCAGTTTGCCATGGGAACATTGGTAGGGAATACCTTTTTGAATAGTGCCCATCCCTCTGATGTCCACAATATCACCTTTCTTGTAGATTTACATGTATGTGGCCAAAGGATACCTCTATGCTGTCTAGAAGGCCCAGAGAACATATAGCGAGTGCCTCTCCTATTTCCCATTGTGCTAGTCATCACTGAAAGATAGCTTTTCTTGCTGAAAAGTCAGATAAGCAATTCTTATTGTCAGGTATTCCTTTTACTTTGAGTCTGTTTTCCTCTGGCAAATGGAACCCAGTCTGTACTGGGTTCTTACTTATTTAGTTCCTGCAGTGTAAATGTTTGTCTATGAGGTTTTCTGAATTAATTACCTTGTCTTAATTAAAACTTGAGTGATAAATTAGAATTTTTACTTGGATAAGCAATTTTGAAAAAGAAATGGGTGGAAAACTATAGCTCTGAATGCTTGTTATCTTATAACTTCCTAAAGTACATGCTTTAAGTGTTGGGATTTTCATGTATCATGAAACCAATCAACAGAATTCAGAAAGTTCATATATATATATATATATATATACACACACACATATATATATTCAAGAATATAGACTGTACTATATGAATGTAAGAATGTTTACACATAAGTTAAGTGCAATCTGAATAAAATGTTTATAAAACAAAAATTTATTTTAAAAAAGAAAAATATTGAATTAACTATATGATTCATTAAACATGCTTCAAAATTGAACTTTCTAAGTATCTTACTCAATTATCTACTTCATTGGGAATCTAAAAACAAATTTTAGAGATGAGAAAGTAGATAGATATACATCATTATATATGTGTATGTGTGTATACAGTATATATATATATATTCATAGATTTGAGAGATTTATTTTTTTAAAAAAATATGAAGCATTTGGCATTTAATTTCATGTGTTAGCAAAGTGTAACTTCCTGGTTTTAATAAAATAACTTATAAAAAGACTCAGAAATCTGTGGACATCAAATACCTCCTAAAACACAGTATTTTTTATGAGCTGAGTGTAAATGAATCAAAACCATATGGTAATCATTTCCTTTAAATAAAATGCACATGGTGAAAACACGAAAGAAGAAAGTACTGGGCAGAACTTGTGTAAACGTAGCCTCTGGTTTTCTAAAGTTAATGCTGTCGTTTCCTGGTACTGGGAAAATATGGACCAACATGAAGGACTGCTGCTGTTCTTCCGAAGTTTAAAATCAGCTTTCTTAACACTGGCAGAGCAATGGATGTCTTTTTTTAGTATTTCCATTTCATCAAAGCACTTTTCTTTATAGATTGTGCCTCTATAAAACAAGTGTTTCCAGCCATTATCTTTCTCTACAGTATAGCCATAATCTGGACATGAAAAGAAATGCATGGTGTGAGCATGAATTGGAGTAAGTAAGACATTTAGGGCAGGAAATACTCTCGATATTATAAAATACAAAATTTAGAAGAAAATGCTATTATAAAATTGTTCCTGTGGTAAAAATTTTTCCACTTTGTGAAATGGATGTCCCATTTATTTCTGCCTAAAATGAATGCTTTGAAAGTGTTATTGTAAAATCAAAATGTGCATACATTTTTGAGACTCTCCACTTGTTACTTAAAATTATGTGAGTTGTTTACTTCATTCATGTCACAAAACAATTGTGAAAAAATTTAAGCCTGAAAAATGATTAGTTTACCCACCAAAGAGAGCCAGAATAAGGTACAAATTTAAGAATACAGAGCCAGTTCTCTGTATGTATGAGTCTGCTTCTATTTTGTTTGTTTATTCATTTTGTTCATAGGTACAGAAGACTGACAGCTGTCAGAAGGGAGGGGGCTTGGGGTCTGGGTGAAAAGGTAAAGGGAGTAAGCAACATATACACACACACACACGCATATATATATATACACACACACACACCAAAAAACCCTCATAGATAGACAAAGTATGTTGATTATCAGAGGGAAATGTGGGTGGGGGAAGGTAGGAGAGAGTAAAAGGGTGATAAATGGTGATGGAAGAAGACTTGACTTGGGGTGGTGAACACACAATACAATATATAGATGATATATAATAGAATTGTACACCTGAAACCTATATAATTTTATTGACCAATGGCACCCCAATAAATTCAATAAAGAGAAAAAAAAAAGTAATACACATCTAGGTAGACCAAGGAAAAGAGTCAAGGAGAGGAGCAGAGCTGGGGAAGGTACATGGTAGATAACAGTGAGTAACCCACCTAATTATTCTAGCTGATTAATTGTGGATGATAATAATATAGATTTATAAAATTATCAATATTCAAAGCATCGTCATAAAATTCATTGAGACTGTTTTGAAGTCACTGTATTTCATGGATTTATTTTATGCTAGTATCTCATTTTCTGTTATAAGTAATTTTGGCAATAAGATGGGTTTAGAAGGCCTCTTTCTCTCTCTCTCTCTCTCTCTCTCTCTCTATATATATATATATATATATATATATATATATATATATATATATGAATATGCAAATTATCTGGGATGCCATAACATCACGACCGCTCAGAAAGAGGCTGCACGCACAAGTAGGCAGGAGGGGACTGCGTGGGAGGTGAGGGAAGCCACGGATGCCACGTCAGCTTGAGCAGGCCCAGAGTGGAGAGAGACAGGGGGCCCTGCCAGCACTGGCCACAGTGGCTTGAGCAGGCCTGGGGCAGAGGCAGACAGGGGGGTCTGCCAGATGCCGTTTTCCAGCAATTCCACCTCTGCACATGAGCTGCAGAGGAAACACCTTTTCTGACTGCTCATTGGCTAAGCTCCGGGTACACCACTCACAGTGTTCTTGGTAACTTGGGTATAAGAATCCAAGAAGGTGATCTAGGGTTTTTCCACCTCACTCCTGGAGGAAAACACTAAGGTCCACTGCTGGAGGGCTAAGAAATGTCATATCCTGCCCTAGCTAGTTTGGCTCATTGGCTAGAGCCTTGGCCTGCAGATCGCAGGGTCCGGGTTCAATTCTGATCAAGGTCATGTACCTAAGTTGCAGGCTCCTCCCTGGCTGGGGCCCAGGTCAGGGCTCATGCAGGAGGAAACCGATAGAAGTGTCCTTCTCACATTGATGTTTCTCTCTGTCTTTCCCTCTCTCTTCCACACTCTCTAAAAATCAATGGAACAATATCCTCAGGTGAGGATAAAAAAAAGAAAAGAAAGAAAGAAATGTCATAGCCTATGAAAGAGACATCTTGAAAATGCCTAAAGAAAGTTGTCATTTTTTCATGGTGAAGGGACTAGAGTCCCAGTTGATGAAAACACCTTGGCGGCTGCAGTGGCCGGCAGTGGCAGCAGCAGTGGGGTGATGGGAGTGGCACCTTCCCCTGATAAGTCTGGTCACCTCCCACAGAGGGATGCCAGACTGTGGCTTAGGCCATCAGTAGGACATGCCCTGAGGGTTCCCAGACTGTGAGAGGGGACAGACTGAGCTGAGGCACCCACTCTCCCTTCTCCCCCCCAGTTCACAAATTTCGTGCACCGGGCCTCCAGTAGACTAATAAACTAAACATAAAGTTAACTTTATTTTTTAATCACTCACTTTGGTACTTTCTAAAGTTTAGACTCAATTGATATTTGCTACTAAATACCTTTCCAAGAGCTGTGTTATTTTTTTTTTACATTCATTACCTTATTTATTTCTACCCAAAACCTAGAACTATCAGTAACCAAATTTTAATAAATATAACACTGAGGCTCAGATAGGTTGAATGCTATATCATAATTTACAGATAAAGTCAATGAAAGCAAGAACTCAAACTCTGAGAATCGTATTGTAAGACCAATGTTTATTAAATGTTAGAATCTTATAAAACATGCAAGACAATATGTACACAAAAATTTACCATTCTAGCTGTTTATACGTTATGAAAAGAATTTCCTCTATCAGATATTTTATTTGTTTTGTTAGTAATATTTGTTTCAAATCACTAAAAACATAGTCCAAAAATTAACAATAGTTTTATCAAACTCATTGTGTTTTAAATAAGAACAAAGTATAACAAATTTTTAAAATAAAAGTATAAACATTGAAAAATATTTTACTCTTAATGCCATTATAAATAACCTTGGAGGAAAATTCACAAGCTACTTTTTACTCCTGATTTCATGCTTTATAAAATTTCTCCTTTTATTTTCTTATTCCACTTACCACACTTTGAAATATATATTCATGTTCAATTAATTGTGGCATAATAATTGGAGACGGGAAACATTTCTTGCAAGACCAAGACATTTTAAAATTGGCTTTTTGAAAAGTCACCTTCAAAATATGTAACACAGTATTCTCTTTTTATCTAGTTATTTATTTGTTTAAAGTATGTTAATTAGATATTTTTAAGCACTCCTAATTAGTATTTAAAGTTAGTTGCATTTTCCAGCTGGTTTTGCTGCAATACTTTGTATCAATTATTTCATATTTGAGTACTTTATTAAAAATTCCATGCTAGTAAGTTGGCCTTCAATAAGGATTTCTCACAAAACAAAATAAAATGTGGTACCTGTGGTAGGACATAAAATGGGAATAAATAGAAAACACAAAAATAATGCATTCCGTTATACTAGTAAGTGACAATCAGTGCACAAAACCAAAGTGGCCCAGTAACTTAGAAAGGAGAAAGCTGTTATCAAGTGTTTCTAGTAGATATTTTATAGGTGTTTTGGGGCCTAACGCTAGCATTGTTTAAAAGGAAAATATGCCAGTAAGTGGAGAGAAGGGAAGCTAGTTTTCCAAAGAGAAGAAACGATGTCACTGAGACTGAAGAACAGAGAACATGGGATTTGTGAACACGGGGTGGGTGAATAACCCATGTATATTTAAAGGAGAACATTGTATAGCAATAATGGGGAACTAATTTGGCCCATATGAAAGACTTTTCTTAGACTAATTACTACAGCAATTATTTTGTAGGGAATACGAAGCCTTCAAATATTATAAGAAGTTTGATATAGTTGTATTATTCACAACTGGTATTTTTTAAAAAGTAACATCATGGGGAAAAGGGTGTAGAAGGTACATTACAATGGAAAAACTAGACACTGAAACTCTTTCCTCTAGGAAAAAAATGGCTAACAAATTAAATATTTAGAATGAGCTGTTGAATAGGGATTTGATATAAACAATAATGGAAAGAAAGTATACAAAAGAGAAAAGAAAATTGACAGTGATTAACAAAATATTAGCAAGAAGGTTGGGGAATATATTATTTTAACAACTGGAAAAGTATAATAGAATTGACTGAACAAGTATATTCAGAATGAAAAATTAGACTTCATTCTCTCTAGCCCATCTTTAATGTCCTGAACATACTTTGAATTCAAAGTGATAATATAATAAAGAACAAGTGTAATTCTCCAACAAGCATTTGAAGAGGCAGAAAAAAAAATATGAGCATAGAAGATGCCGTAGGTGGAATCACTCATTAATCAATTACACTGGAAGTAAGGGAAGGGGCACATTATGTTATAAGCTTACCATTAATAAATGGGAAGAGAAATCTGTGCTATGGTCCCAGAGACATGAAACATGACCAGAAGAGTAAAAGAGTAAGAAAGACATGTAGAGATTATGAGGCATCCTCTGGTGTCATGTTGACTGGCTTCCAGTTTGAACTATACCATCTCTTTGAATATGACCTTGTACAAATCACTCAACTTTTCTGCCTCAGTTTTTTAAAAATATATTTTATTGATTTATTTACAGAGAGGAAGGGAGAGGGATAGAGAGTTAGAAACATTGATGAGAGAGAAACATGGATCAGCTGCCTCCTGAACACCCTCTCCTGGAGATGTGACCGCAACCAAGTTACATGCCCTTGACCGGAATTGAACCTGGGACCCTTCAGTTTGCAGGTCAATGCTTTATCCACTGAGCCAAACCGGCTAGGGCTCTGCATCAGTTTTATCATCTCTAAAATGGGGATAATTTTAGTGACTATGTCATGGAGTTGAGATCAGTTTTAAGTGCTTAAATACATATGTAGCACTCAGAACAGTGTCAGGCTCATGGAAGTAGCTCAAGAAATTTTCAGTATATGGAAAAAATAATTTCAAAAGGCAGAGGTGTAATTCTTCAGTCTTTTTTTTTTTATTAAGCTTCCAATTTCAACCACACTTGTCACTTCCTTTTTGAAAAATAAAAGCATGAGGTAGCCACATAATTAACTGTCAACTAATGATAAGCAGCCAGGATTTGATAGTAATTTCATCATGTCAGATAATAAGGGACATTTACAGCAATCTTTTTCTATGTGTTCACATAGCAATTTTTTCTCAGCTATCTTGTATTTAACACAAGGTAATCTAATTGTCCATTTAGTTTGATGTTCCTCTGAATATTGTCCCACTAAATTTCCTCATTTCAGGTTAGTGTATCTATTGCTCTGGCTAAATATACATTGATCTAGTAAATATACTTGACATTCTGAATATAAGGAATGAATATAGGAATGTTGTGTTCTTTCTTCTCACAATTATGGTAATTGATTCATATTATAAAATTAATCGATCTTACAACAAATATCAATCCAATCAATATTACTTGCATAAACACCATGGACAAAACATTGAATAATCCTATATAATAAAAGGACAATATGCAAATAGACCAAACAACAGAACAACTAATCAAAGTGTAATATTCTAATGATATGCTAAGGCTGCTCAACTGCTTGCTGTGATGTGCACTGACCACCAGGGGTCAGACAGTCAACTGATCAACCAGTCACTATGACGTGCACTGACCACAGAGGGAACTGGTAGGTTAGCTTGCTGCTGGGGTCCAGCAGATCGGGGACTGAGCAAGATGGACGGGCACACCTGGAGCCCTCCTATGGTCCCTCCCTGGCTCAATAGTGTACCGGTGGGGTCCCTCAGCCTAACCTGTACCCTTTCGCAATCTGGGACCCCTCGGGGGATGTCAGAGAGCTGGTTGCAGCCTAAACCTCAGGCCACTCCCATTGGGAGGGTGCTAGACGTAGGGCTCTTGACTGGCGAGTGCTGCTGCAGCAGCGTGAGCCTCTCCTGATCGGGACTGATTGGGCATGAGCCCGCGGCAGGCACAGTGGGGCCAGGTTGAGCGGGAGTGGCAGGTAGGAGCTGACCCCTGCAGGCCACCCAGAAGGACCCCACCTGTGCATGAATTCGTGTACCGGGCCTCTAGTTTCTATATAAAAAAAGAAAATTTTAAATTCAATCACTGACAAAAATGTATATTGCTGTGGGGAAGATAAAATAAACCACATACTTGTGAAATAGCCATAAACAATTAAGAGTTTGACAATAATGAAACATCTCAAAAATAAATACAATTTACATAGAAATAGTTATAGAATGGAAAAAAGAAGAAAACATTTCATGTTTTAAAGTGTTTTTAAGATAATTTTGACAGAGCAGATGGTTCTTAGTTTGGCCTCAGAGGTAGTATTGCATCTGATAGGACAGTGATAAGAAAGGGAAATGGTCCCAGTGATAATCTAACATAAAGATGATTGTTAGTCATGCATTTCCCATAGAAAGGCTTTGCCAAAAAACATCTTATCTTATTAGAAAAACAACACTCCATATACACTTTGAAATTAGCACTGTACCCACTCTTCATCAAAGTAGGAACATTTCATAATGCCTTTCATTAGTCTACAATTATTATTTCATTAAAATCAAGTATCTGTTAGGAAAATGATAACAAATAGATGTGCATGTGTTTGTTTGCAAAATGCCTCTGTTGATTATTTAAACCTAATCATAGCCAAATCTTGACTTCTCATGATTTGGAGAAAACCTAGCTTTTGTCAACTTATTCTGGAGATTTTCATAGTGGCAATAAATGGAGTTTTCTTGATGCATGGACAAGTAAGACAAGTTTTGTTCCTATCATTTTTGAACTTGCTATAAACTAGCACTGGAAAAATAATCTTTCCATTTTAATTTAAACCTAATGGAACATAAGCTCATTTAGTCTTGTCAAAGTCTCATTATTTAGGTTGTCGTTGAAAAAGCTGGTGATTACCACTGAACATATTTGTATATTTTAATTGTTATTTATCTAGAAAGCTTCAACTGTGTATAGAAACAAAAGAAAGCAATTAAAATCTCAGTGGATGTTGGCAGAGCAGAGCAGACAGCTACTCTCCCCAACAAACTATCAAACGCAATTCGTAATAGGACAATGCGCATGGTCCAGTAATCATGTGAGGCAAAGAAATTAATAACTTTCCTCATGAACTAATATTGCAGAGAAATCTCAATACTGTTGTGAGCTTGTCTAGTATGCACATCAAAACTCATGTATGTGTGTATGTACATGTACATGTACGTACCTACACACATATTCATATTTTAACTGTGGCAGGCCTTTGATATTGTGTGCAGCTCATCTAAGAAATTCATTTTTTCTAGGAAATTTGCACAATCACACAAAAAAATTGAATAACTTCTTTGCTCTCTGCTTAACCTCTCCAAAAGGCTGAATGTGCGGTTAGCTAATGGCAGTAATTGGAAGTCTATCTCCAAAACAAGAATATCTCTTGATATTTGACTCACATCGAATAATTTTTATATTGATTTATATTACCAGAGCTAGGATTTCAGAGTACTTTGGGGAACTGAAACCATTTTGATAATTTAATTTACTCTTTGTAGATCTTTTTTCTCATAAATACCCACTTATAGACTAGCAACTCTCAGTGACATATGGAAAGTATGCTAAAGATATAATGCAACTTTGGCAAAGTTTCCCAGAAAACATTAGTGTTTCCAAAAATAGTTTATTTTTCTTAAGGAAAGCAACATTATGGCCACCTTCCTTCTTTCCTTAAAATTTAAGGTTGATTAGAAAAAAAATGCAACCAGAATATCTTGTGTGGTTTCAGGGTTCTTTTAATGTGCAGTCCATGCCAAAAATTTAAATATCTGTGATAACGAGATAAAACTCAAATGCATTATGAAAAATAATACCGTAGAATATACTATCAATCTGTTATCACAATAACACCGTATGTCCTGGGCCTGTTCACTTTTGTGACTTTTAGAGCGCTTGCCAGTTTTTATTTAGAATTTTAGTGCATGTTAAAAACTATTGTGGGTTAAACTTTAAGCAGGGGTCCTCAAACTTTTTAAACAGGGGCCAGTTCACTGTCCCTCAGACCGTTGGAAGGCCGGACTATATTTTAAAAAAGAAACTATGCGCACTGCGGCCCAGGACGAGTCGGCTGCTAAGCAGGACAGGCAGCGGCACCCGGAGGGCCGGATAAATGTCCTCGGCGGGCCGCATGTGGCCCGCGGGCCGTAGTTTGAGGACCCCTGCAAGAGTAGATCAATATAGCAGAACTAGGAAAATCATTGAAGCTGATCTCCCCCAGGACTTTCCCAACCTTCATTCGCCTGGTGACCTGTTGTAATTGGACATTATTTTCAGTTATTACTGGAATTAAATGGACTCCTGTGGCATGACAGGAAAATTAAACTGCTTGTTAAATCCACATACTATGAAGAAGTCAGAGAAAGAGAATCATTCAAATGGAATGAATAAAGCATATTTCTAAATTCAGATCCCACCAGCAACTCGGTGACTATGGAATTAAGAAATCTTTCATTATAGCATCACAGTAATATTTATCAGCTTATACTAAATCAGTTCAACATATTTTATAAGAATGCTTGTGCAACCACTGTTAAGTAAAATTAAAAATGGCCCTGGCCTGGGGGCTCAGTTGGTCAGAGCATTGCCCCATACACCAAAAGCTTTCAGGTTTGATTCCCGGTCAGAGCACATACCTAGGTTGTGGGTTCAACCCCTACTTGGGGTACGTATGGGAAGCAACAAACCCATATTTTGCTCCATGTAGATGTCTCACTCTCTCTCTCTCTCCTCTCCCTAATCTCATCAGATGAGGATTACAAACTTTCTTAAAAAGAAAATAGGTGAGAAAAAACAGGCTAAAGAGAAACAAGAGAAAGATAAAACTAGAGTGAGTCTAAAAATCAAAATTCATGTTGTAACAAAAGTGAGGCATATTTTTGGTTTCAATTATCATTTTATGTAAAATTATTACAGTGAGCTATCACAAATGAATTTCTGATCTGAGCATAATTTTGAATAGTGCTGATAATAGATTCATTCATTTGTTTGTTCATTTATTATTTTGTTCATTAAACAGATATGTTGAGAAACAAAGGTGATTCTTTCATCTGTAGGGACAAAATAACATATGATCTAATATAACATAATATAATATTAGAAACAATGCCCAGGAAATTAGTTTTAGTTTGAAATTAGTAACTAGCTTCTTAAAATTCCTCTTTATAACTTTCATTAGTATAAAGCATGGCAAAGCAGATATGATTCAATAAAATTGATTAGTCCAATTATCTGGTTAATTCCAGGCTTGATATTGCCTGTAATAACGAATACCTGGTTTTGGGACCTCAGGGACTAGTAACAATAAATACTAATAATGGAGGGACACAATAGGTTGACTAAGTGGGGACACATCAATAGAATAAAACAAAATTTAGACTCCACAATCATCACCATTGTTAGATAAATTGAAAAATATCTTTATTATATTTACTGTTATATGTTTTATTTATAACTTCATTTAAATGCTATGTTACTCCCCATTACACTTTATTGATTTTATTGTGTTTAATTTTTATTTGCTTTATTTATACAATTTGATTTTTTTTCTTTTCATATGTGATTTTATTTTATGTAAATGGTACTCTACTAACACTATGTTTAGATATTCTATATTTTTCTCTAACGGAAAAAAATCATAACTTTGTTAAAGGTTTCCTTTAGTTTGAACATATTTATTTAAAAAACACACAACACTAAATTTTTCTCATTTTACCTTCAGTCAGTGAACACCCTTTCATTATTGGCTCTGATCCATGAATGGTTGCTTACAAATTACTAGATTTTAGAATGAATTATTACATATCATTCAGTTAATTTTTCATTAATACATTTATGTTAGCTAAAAGCTTTGATAATTATTGACCAGCCATGAGTCAAGATTTAGTAGTAATTGACAAGGAACTGGAGGCCAGCTAATTATGTTGTTAGGTTAGTAAATCCATATTAAAAACAAAAACAAAAAAAAGTCACTTGGAGTCACTCAGCCTCATTTTTAAAAGGTTAGTAGCCTACCAAGGAAATATGACTGGAGGCCACTGAGTAACCCATAAAGGTGGATTAAGGTAATAGCACAAACAGAACTGAGATTATCCTTGTAAAGTGAATTTGGATCCACTCTAGAAAGAGGATCGAAGCTCCAGAGAGATGCAATTACTATATTGGATGGAATAAACATACCTTGCAATATTTTTAATTCAGATGTAATCAAACTTCTCATTGATTAAAAAACAACCAAATAATAGGAACAACTAGTTATAACACAAATAAACATTCAGCCTTCACCAATGTAACTTACTAGTGTGTATATTCAAAAATAAGTAGTTTGCAAAATGTATGGTTAGGTGACTAATTATGATTTAAATGATGGAAAAATCTTTAAATGGAGGCTAACCTAAGGATATTTACAACGAGATTTTTCTTTTTGATCTGGAGCTGGTCTGACATTGGAATGCTAGGTAAATGCCCTTCTTGCAAACATCACAACTGCCAAATCTTTATAGCGCTGGTGTTTATTTTAAGTTTTTCCTCCAGGCTTAATGTCTGCAGAACACATGTTACCCAAGCATATTGTGTTATTTAACCCAGACATCTTTTTCCTCAGCAATTTAATTAGTCATGAAGAAAACTGCAAGCACTTAAATTGAATCTTAGTAAAATAAAAACAAATCTGAATTGAAACAGAAAATGCAATCAAGTGCATTTCAACACAACTCCAAACAAAAGGCAGTAAACGGATATCACAGTTTTGCAGCTCTAGCTCCCTTGACTAAAAGCCTAGATATAGGTGAACCATATTTTAGTCTGAAGTCTGTCTAGGTACCTGTCTACTTGCATAACAGGCTTTCCATGCAGTGCCTCTCAATCCAGAATTACTTAACTATTTAAACTTTAGTTAGTAAAGATGGTACTTAAGTCATTAGTGCCAGGATTATTGACAGATGTTTTTAAGATTGGAGCATGCTACAACTACCACTGCTGTTTAAACCTGGTGTTTCATCTAAGTCATTAGTTTCTACTATTGAATGTTCATCTTTGAATGTCTCTATCTTGATTGCTTCACATTGGATTCTTCACCTGCCTTATCAGTTTTTATTTCCTCTCTTCTTAGAAAAACATGTAAATGGAGAAGTTAACATTCCCTCACATGCACAGAACTTTTATATTTATACTAGAGGCCTGATGCACAAAATTCGTGCAAGAATAGGCCTTCCTTCCCCTGGCTAACAGCACCGGTTTCCCTCTGGCACCCGGGACCCGGGCTTCCCTTGCAGCCCTAGCTTTGTCTGGAAGGTTGTCTTGAAGGACGTCCAGAAGGAAGCCCAGTCTAATTAGCATGTTATGCTTTTATTATATAGGATGTTAATGCCCTTCTTATATAGTTTCATATTTCCTAATATTTCTAAAGGGTTGCAATTTTCTCTGATAAAAGATAAATTTAATGTATTTCTAGAGAGATGGATTATATTTTTTACTCTGTCATAGAGTAGAGAGATCTATACAAAAGCAGGGAAGATTGAAATATAATAGCCCCTTGGGGTTTTGTTCTTCTGCATGTTTCTTATAAAAAGTTATTCTCCCCTTTAATTAGGTAGAGACATTACACACACACACACACACACACACACACACACACACACGCCTATTTACGTATGATGCTTGGTGCCATGGAATTGTTTATGACAGATGATTATATGTTTTAATTTATGCCATGTTTATAAATTTAGAAAACTTTATTCTCTGGGGTAATAAATAGTTTTCTATTAGTTATACTAGTTTGATTTTTGGCTGATAGAACAAGTTAGAAAGGAAATTTACAAGTGTTAATCACATAGATCTTTAATGTAGGCATGCACTGAGATTTTTTTTATGCAAAACTATAAAAACTTAATATTTTGAAATAACAGTTCTTAAATACTCTACTTTTTATGTCAAATATGAAAATGCTGTCACACATTTTGCTAAGGTGCTTGCTCAAAATCTTTAACCTTCTGCAGGAGCACATAGTAGTCTACAAAATAATTTAAATGAAGGATAAATGTAGGCAAGCAATGCAAGTACTAGTACACAGTAAGATTTGATTACACAGAACATTTTTTTCAAAGAAATAATAATGAATTAATCAAAATATATTTTAGGGTGGGTGGGTAAGAAGAAATCAACCAAAGAATTTGTATGCATATATGCATAACCCATGGACACAGATAATAGGGCAGTGAAGGCCAGGTGGAGAGGGAGGGAGCTAGAAGAGATCAGTGAGGGGAAAAGGACATATGTAATACTTTCAACAATAAAGATTAAAAAAGAACGTATTTTAATCGCTGACTAACTTTTTCACCACCAAGAAACTTTTTTTAAATGAATTTGAATCTATAGTTTCTCTTTTTTTTTCTAATCTGTACATACATATCATTAGCCATTCTTTGATTCCTTTTGCCTTCACCTAGATAAAAATGTAAACATTATTGACTTAAAAATTTTCAGCTAAAACAATGTAACTGGGTGCATATAAGCATAACCAATGGACACAAACACTAGGGGATGAGGGCATGTGCTGTGGGGTAAGGGTGGCTGGGAGAGGTCAATGGGGAAAAAGGAGATGTATGTACTACTATATATAATACTTTAAACAATAAAGAATTTTTAAAAATGTAACTGAATGCCAAATCATGCCTGAGTACTATTCTAGACATTATTGTACCAAAGCTAGTATAATAACTTGATTTAATGAAATCAGATACCTGGCTGAATTTACTCCAGTGAGGAAAATGTCGAGCCAGTGCTAAGATTTTTGGGGTCTGAAAAATGGTCACTTTTTTCATGAAATACACAAGTTCTATTGACCTACTGATAATTGATGTCAATTCACCAGGAGATCAAATTTTGATGGATATAATAAGTAAATTTCAATTCATACTGGGCTAAACATTATGAAAAGCAGACTTTTTCCTTGGAACAAGTTTAACTTTGAAGAAGCAATATATCACAGCATAGTGTGGCTAGATGGTTCCAATGTAACAGAACAAAGATAGGGATAAAGTAAGTCCCTGAGGAAAACAAAAACAAATTAAAATGTGCTTCTACTGATTCTGATTTCATATTTGGATTTATTTTAGATATAAAAGACACATTTTTTTTTCTCCTGGTTAAATGTTTAGGATTTCTAAGACATTGATAAAAGCTATATCTTTCAATGAGTAGAAATGTTTATGATATATTGCCCTTTTATGTTTTGCCCATTAGCTTTATTTTTATTGATTTTAGAGGGGTAGGAAGATATATATATATATATTTTTTTGAGGCCTGGTACATGAATTTGTGCATGGGTGGGGTCTGGCCAGCCTGGCCAAGGGGAGGGGACATGAGCGGTTGGCCAACCTGCCTGCTGGTCGAACTCCTGGTCTTGGGGACAGTTTGCATATTAGCCTTTTATTATATAGGACATACACTGAGTAGCCAGATTATTATGTGTTCAGAGATCATAATAATCTGGCCACTCAGTGTATATATCACTGTTCTATTCTCTCTCTTAAAAGCTGTCATCATTCTCTTCCTAATCTATACTAATAAAAGGGTAATATGCTAATTAGACCGGATAGACCAGATATCTTCTGGACATTCTTCCAGATGTCATTCTGGACAAAGCCACAGGCTGCTAGGTCCGAGGAGGGCAGGCAGCCAGGATGACCAGCAGTGGCAGCAGCAGTGGGGTAATGGGGGGAGTGCCTTCCCCTAATCAGCCTGGTTGCCTCCCACAGAGGGAGGCCTGACTGTGGCTTAGGCCGGCCCCCCATGGGGAGAGGGCCTAAGCCATCAGTAGGACATCCTCTGAGGGCTCCCAGACTGTGAGAGTGGGCAGGCTGGGCTGAGGGAACCACCCCCCCCCGCCAGGGCACAAATTTTTGTGCACTGGGCCTCTAGTGTGTGTGTGTGTGTGTGTGTGTGTGTGTGTGTGTGTGTGTGTGTATAAAGAGAGAGAGAAACATGGATGTGAGAAAGATACATTGATTGGTTTCCTCCCATACATGCTCTGACAAGGGAATCAAACCCACAAACTAGCTATGTGTCCTGACCATACTATAATATAACATTTCAATTAATTTTGAAAACTACTAGCCCATTGAAAACATAACTTGTGAAATAAAATATACAACTAAACTCTTTATTTAGGTTAACTAAATATACAAACACAGGGAGTAAAAGAAAATATTATGTCTTGATGGATAGGTGTTTGTGATTCTAAAGCCAAATATAAAGTACCATGGAAATAGGCTTAGTTTGGCTGATATTATGTATACCTCTTAACAGTTCATGACGATATTTTGCCAGGTCCAAGAGATGGCAATTAGTGGAAATTTAGCAGAGTTCCCAGAGTTCAAGTGCAGAGAGCACTGACAAGAGCATCTCACTTTCTAGATGACTCATGTTGGTAGTGGGGTTCAAGAAGTCTTGCTGCTGAGGTCGGGCACTTCTTAACCTCAGTGTCCCGTTAGATTCATCTGGAAGCTTTTAACATCTATTAGGTCTGGGCCCTAACTCAAATCAATCAACATAGAACAGGAGGGTGTGGGGCCAGGGCGAGGTAGTTTTAAAAGCACCCTGACTGATTCTAATGTTCAATTAGGGTTAAAATAACTAAGGATGAGTTGTAACCTTCTGCTTTAACCTATTAACTTTTGACAGACTCAGAACTGACAGTATTAGAACAAAGATTCTAACAACTGGTATTTCAAATCAAACCTTAGGCAACTTTCAAAGCCAAAGCATCCTTTTTTTTTTTAATATATTTTATTGATTGAAGGGAGAGAGATAGAGAGCCAGAAACATCGATGAGAGAGAAACATCAATCAGCTGCCTCCTGCACGCCCCCTACTGGGGATGTGCCTGCAACCCAGGTACATGCCCTTGACCGGAATCGAACCTGGGACCTTTCAGTCTGCAGGCTGATGCTCTATCCACTGAGCCAAACTGGTTTCGGCCCAAAGCATTTTTAATGCCCCCAAGGGAAGGAGTAAAGATGAAAATGGGGGGAAAAAATATATATCCTATCTAATAAAGAGGGAATGTGCTAATTGACTGCCCTGCCCTCAAAGATGGCGGCACCAAGTATCCTCAGCCCTGCCTGGGCGGCAGGCGCATGGCAAGGCCAGGCCCGGCTGCTCCGTACGCCTGCCTCCGGACTCCTCCAGTCCCCTCAGCCCCTCAGCCGCCCAGGGCCAGCCCGAGGCACAAGCAAGCCTCAGATGGCGACTGCCCAGCCACCCAGGGATGCCTGAGGCTCAGGTAACCAGGGCTGGCCGAGGCTTGTGCTGCCAGCAGTGGCAGCAGCAGAAGTGTAATGGGGCGTTGCCTTCCCCTGATCGCCAGGTCACTTCCCTGAGGGCTCCCAGACTGTGAGAGGGGGAAGGCCAGGCTGAGGGACCGCCCCTCCAGTGAATGAATTTTCATGCACTGGGCCTCTAGTATATACACATACACACACACACACACACACACACACACACACACAGTATTGGGGATGAGCAAGTTATCCTCAGTGATGGCCTCCCTACACAGCTGGATGCTAGGTTCAAAGCAACAAAAAGCAGAAGGCATTTGAGCCAGAGAAGCTTACAGTTGAGTGAGTCTTAATCATGTTTGCCTGTTGTCCTACACTCAGAAACTCTTCATTAACCTGTTTACTGTTTTACAACTTAGCAGAGCCAAGATAAAATTGCACCTGAAATCTTATATGTTTACCCTGATTTTCTCTGAATTCCTGGTTAAATAGTGCCCACCAAGACTGAAAAGTACCCTGATTTATTATCCCTCACAAATTAGCCTGAATGCCAGTGAAGTGGAACACAGTTTTACTGAGGTAAATGATATGGACATAATTTAGTGATTTTGTGATCCAAAGAAGAGGGGGGGAAAATCCAAAATATACACATGTTTTAAAAGAGAATATCAGGCTGAATAAGACTTTGAGTCCCTGAGACAGAAGCCTCACATCTTAACCCCAAAATTCTCCCAAATCATGTACAATGCTTTTCTAAGGTCTGAGTAAGCATCAGACCTTTTTGGCAGCACCATTTTATTTGAGTTGTTTTGTATAAGTTGACACTATTAATAATATTATTAAATTTAGCTTCCCCATTTTCCCCATTCTAAGTAAAAGACAATAAACAGTTTAAAATATACTTAACTTAATATAAGGTAAGGAATTTGACTTTACTCTCCTTAAATATGTAAGATACAGGTAAATGGCTTCTGTGTTTCTTAGTCTAACATATCAGTGAGCAGGACTTCATAAGGTGCAAGCAATGAGAAGAAAAAAGCCACTGTTAAAGATCTGCTCTAGCAAAATAAAACAGTCTCCCAGGGATAAGACCCAGATAAAGGGAATACAGAATTCAGTACTAAAATTAATGAAGGGGCAGTAGTGGTCTACACAGCCTCATTAAGGGCTAGTGGCTGGAAGAAACACCATTTTAGATAAATTATCTTATGCAATTAATGAGTATGTTTTTTAAAATCTACTTCAAGATATTGAGTCAGAAAGACTCTTGGTAAATATAAGGGGTTTTGATGTTGGGAAGTTCACTCAACTCGCTCCAGCTCTCCACAAATGTGCTGTAACCTTGAGATCCTCAACTATGAAATGGAGGTAGATGATTAATTGCTTGATAGGAATGTACTGAGTTTTACAAAGGCAATGAATGAAACTCATCACAATATTTGGCATATAGTAAAAACTCAATAAATATTGCCTAATCTTCATGTTCACGTTTTACTATCCTTACTTAAGTACATTTTTAAATATCTGTTGCTAATACCCAGTCTAAACCAGCAAACATTATTTGACCAAACTATTTTCAAAATCTATTAAAACTATTTCTTATGCCCCCCAAACACAGCCATTTTTAGCTTCTACTCTAAAGGTAGGATGCTATTTTTAAATTGGAAATCTGATTCACTCTTCTGTTTAAAATCTACGTATCTTATCATCTTAAAAGTCCAAAATGTAGCCTATAGGAGACTGGCTTCCTAGATCATCAAGCCCTCCACCCCCACACTCCTGACAGTATGCTACCAGCCTTTGTTTGTTTAATACCATACTCTTTCTTCCATTGGCCTTCTCACTGGCAATTCCCCCACCTAAAATTTGTAATCTTCTTCGTTCCACCTCCACACACCTGGCTCTTTCTTCTTCACATTTTATCATCACTTAACCAAATAGTCTTTACAAAATTCTTCAGACTCCCTCCCAGAATAGAATATGTGTGTAAATGATCCATCCCTTTATGACTCTGTATATCCTTTGTAACACTCATCATATTTATACTTGTCCCATACATATCTTATTTCCTAGTCATGTGGTTTACTTTGACCAGTAGAATGAATACCAGATAGGTAAATGCTTGATTATTAAATACATTAAATTATTAAATACAAGAGGACTGAGCTCATCCCCTTGAATGTGTGTCTTTTGCCATGAGACTATCTTGCTTTAATTAGCCAGTAGTTAAAAGATGTGAGTGACATGTGTAGCAATTGTGAGTTTGACCCAGAGCTTGAACCAATCTCTGACAACTCAGGTAACAATAACCAAATCTCAGCTGAACAAGCGGCAGGAGATTTATAAATGAATGCTTATCGTAGTATGCCAATGAGTTCTGGTGTGGTTGGGTGTGCAAAACCCATATATACACTTCCATATGTGTGTGTATCTCACTCAAAGCAGGACAACAAGAATGTGGCAATTATAACTAAGTATAGAAAACATATTTAATTTGATAGGAATTCCTCCTAAGGAAATTATATATACTGAGAAGACTTACTTTGTAAAAAGCATTATAAATTCATTCTGGTCCAAATAGGTTTGTTTCCCCAGCCCAATCTCACAACCTGGAGTTAAAGATAAAATAACCAAGACAACAATGCTGCTAGTGTATTTACAAATCTAGGTCTATTACAGCTGGGGTGCTATGTGGATCTTAAGTTTTGGTAAACCTAATGCTGTCTTTCATTGTTGTTGATTTATTCATGACATGATTTTATACCACAAAGACCAGGAATATGATATTCCTTAAAATAGAACTAGCATTTATTCCAAGTGAGAGAGCTAGAGGTTATAAAGAATCTACTTTCATATAAAGAATTTGAGTTTATATTGGCTTGATAGTTATAAACAGTCCCAAGTTTTCATGTGTTATCATTTAATTTATTAAGCCTAATCACCCACATACTATACCCAAATGTTTTTTGTTGTGTTTTTTTTTATGCTTACTTTATTTGAAGGGGATAATTAAAGCATGTAATTTTTTTCTAGTGATATTTTCTTTGCTAACTTATTGTTTTAGAAAGTTTTGTCTTCTGTGGTACTTGTGAGTGTGCATTTGTGTGTATTTGTGGGGGGGTGTCTTAATACAAATTCTATCACTCATTATTTTTTATTTTAAATGTTCCATTTATTTTATTATAAATGTAAGAGATGATTTCATATAATTTCTGTATATCTCCAAGCAGCCAGTCTATATATAATGAAGAAAATGAGAATGTGGTTTGTATTATAAATACATAGTGAAATGCATTGTTTTTCAGGAGAGTCATAGTATATATAGTTCATGGCTATTTTAAAAAATATATTTTATTAATTTTTTACAGAGAGGAAGGGAGAGGGATAGAGAGTTAGGAACATTGATGAGAGAGAAACCGATCAGCCGCCTCCTGCACACCTCTCACTGGGGATGTGCCCGCAACCAAGGTACATGCCCTTGACCGGAATCAAACCTGAGACCTTTCAGTCCACAGGCCGACGCTCTATCCACTGAGCCAAACCGGTCAGGGCTGATGGCTATTTTTAAAATGGTGCACCGTAAACATTTAAATTCCTCGTATTGCTATACATTAACTCCACTTCACGTAAAATTAGAAGTAATAAACTATTACAAATGTTTTAATGTACCAGAGTTTCCTTTAGTTCTCCACTGCGGTGACAACTAGGAATGGTGAAAAGAATTGCTATAATGACTCTTCCATCATTGTTTTGGTGAATTAAAAATGATACCCAAATATTGTAACAAGTTTTTATTGCAGTGAAACATTTGTTTCGTTCAGAGAGATACGTATTTTTAAATAGTATTACATTTCTTCTTCTTCTTTTTTAAAATTTCTTTATTAATTAAGGTATTACATGTGTCTTTATTCCTCCATTACCCCCCAACCCCCCATTCATGCCCTTACCCCCCTGTTGTCTGTGACCACTGGTTAGGCTTATATGCATGCATACAAGTCCTTTGGTTGATCTCTTCCCTTACCCCCACCCTCCCCTACCTTCCTGAGGTTTGATGTTCTGATAGATGTTCCTCTGTCTCTGGATCTGTTTTTGTTCATCAGTTTATGTTGTTCATTATATTCCACAAATGAGTGAGATCCTGTGATATTCATCTTTCTCTGACTGGTTTATTTCACTTAGCACAGTGGTTCTCAACCTTTTTAATGCCGCGATCCTTTAATGCAGTGCCTCATGTTGTGGTGACCATCGGAAAACAGATATTTACATTACGATTCATAACAGTAGCAAAATTACAGTTATGAAGTAGCAACGAAAATAATTTTATGGTTGGGTGTCACCACAACATGAGGCACTCAGGATTGTTGTGTTTTTGTTGTCATTAATTTCCAGGATGCTTTTAATTTCTTCTTTGATCTCTTTGGTAACCCAGTCATATTTATTAGCATGCTACTCAGCTTCCAAGTGTTTGAGATTTTTGGATTGTTTTTATTGTAGTTTATTTCTAATTTTATGTCATTGTGGTCTGAGAAGATGCTTCATATGATTTCAATCTTCTTGAATTTGGGGAGACTTTGCTTGTGACCCAATATGTGGTCTATTTTTGAAAATTTCCCATGTGCACTTGAGAAGAACATATATTCCTTGGGTTTTGGGTAAAATGCTCTGAAGATGTCAATTAGGTCCATCTGATCTAGTGAGTCATTTAGGATTGCTGTTTCTTTGCTGATTTTTTATCTAGAAGATTTATCCAGAGATCAGTGGTGTATTAAAGTCCCCTACTATGATTGTATTGTTGTCAATCTCTCCCTTTATATCTTCCAGGATTTTTTTTTTTATGTATTTGGGTGCTCCTGCATTGGGTGCATATATGTTTACCAGGCTTATGTACTCTTGTTTTATTGATCTCTTTATTACTATGAATTGGTCTTCCTTATCTCTTCTTATGCCCTTTACTTTGAGATCTATTTTTCAGATATAAGTACTGCTACCCCAGCTTTTTTTTTTTTCATTTCCATTTGACCGAAAGATATTTTTCCATCCCTTCACTTTCAGTCTGTGTGAGTCCCTTTTTCTGAGGTGCATCTCTTATAAACAGCATATATATGGGTCATGTTTTTTATCCATTCAGCCACTTGATGTCTTTTGATTGGAGCATTTAGTCCATTTACTTTTAAAGTTATTACTGAAAGGTACTTGTTTGTAGCCATTTTTATGTTTTGTGCCTGTATTCCTTCTTACCTTTTTATTTCTTCTTTTTACACCAGTCTCTTTAGCATTTCTTGCATTGCTGGTGTGACAGTGATAAACTCCCTTAGCTTTTTTTTTCTTTTTGTCTGTGAAGTTTCTTATTTCCCTTCAATTTTGAATGATAGTCTTGCTGGATAGAGTATTCTTTGAATCAGTCCCTTGGTTTGCATCACTTTGTAAATTTCCTTCCATTCTTTTCTGGCCTGATGTGTTTCTGTTGAGAAATCATTTGATAATCTAATGGGAGATCCCTTGTATGTAACGTTCTTTCTTTCTCTTGCACCTTTAAGATTCTCTCTTGTCCTCAATATTTACCATCATAATTATGATGTGTCTTGGGTTGGGTCTTTTTGGGTTCATCCTGTTTGGGACTCTTCGTGCTTGTGTGACTTTTTTCTTCACCACATCAGGAAAGTTTTCTGACATTATTTCTTCAAATAGTTTTTCTAACCCTTGTTCCTCTTTCTGTTGTTCTGGTACCCCTATTATTCGTATGTTGCTTTGTTTCATGTTTTCCCATAGCTCCCTTAAGCTCTCCTCATGTCTTTTAATTTTTTTCTCCAATTTCAATTCAGTTTGGCTGTGTTTTGCTTCCCTGTCTTCTAATTCACTAATTCTGTCCTCTGCTTCTCCTAGTCTCCTGTTGAAACTTTCCATGGTGTTTTTTATTGCAGCTATATCACTCTTCATTTCTTCTTGATTCTTACATAAGTTGTTGATTTTTTTCCTCCATCCAGTTTATGAACTCCAGGACCCTTATTCTGAATTATTTTCTGACATATTTCATGCCTCTGTTTCACTTAGCTATTCTTCTGACCAGTCCTCTTTTTCTTTCCTTTGGGTGTTTCTTTATCTACCCATTTTTGGTCTTACCGACTGATCTAGATGTCAAGTTGTGCAGGGGCTGCTCCTTGGGTGGCAGTGGCTCCTTGGGCTGAGGTTGCTCCTCTGGCGGTCATAGTAGCAGCTGCTTCTCAGTTGGCAGTGTCTCCTCTGGTGGGTGCTATTCACAGCAGTTATGTCTCCTCTGGCTGGTGGGGGAAGCTGCTTGCACAGCTGCTGTTCCTTGGACTGCGGTGGGATGATTATGAGGCTGCTGCTCCTCGGATGGGGACAGGTTGCACACAGCCACTGCTCCTTGGACAGGGGCCAGCTGCTCACATGGCTGCTGCTCCTCAGACAGGGGCGGACTGCTCATGTGGATGCTGCTCTTTAGATGAAGATTGGGTGTGTGCTGCTGCTGTTCCTTAGATGGAGCAGGCTGCTCATGATACCTCTGCTCCTTGGACAGGAGCAGGTTGCTTGCAGGGCTGCTGCTTCTTGTATGGGTGCAGGTTGCTCGCGCTGGTGCTTCTCCTTGGACGGGGGGCGGTCTGCTTGTGTGGCTGTTGCTCTTTGGATGGGAGACGGGCTGCTTGTGTGGCTGCTGCTCCTCTGGTGGGAGTGAGCTGCACATGCTGTTGCTGCTCCTTGGACAGGTGTGGGTCGCTCACCTGGCTCCTTCTCATTGGACAGGTGCAGGATGCGTGTGGCTGCTGCTCCTCAGAAGGGGGTGGGCTGCTCACACAGCTCCTGCTCCTTGAATGGGGATAGGCTGCTCACACAGCTGCTGCTCCTTGGATGGAGGCAGGCAGCTTGTGCGGCTGCTACTCCTTGGAAGGGGGTGGTCTGCTCACACAGCTGCTGCTCCTCAGACAGGGGCAGGCTGCTTACACAACTGCTGCTCCTTGGAAGGGTCTGGCTTCTTGTGTGGCTGCTGTTCCTTGTCTGGGGGAAGATTGCTTGCACAGCTGCTGCTCTGTGGACAGGTGCAGAGTGCGGGCTGCATGCAGCTGCTGCTTCTCAGAGCGGGGCCGGCTGCATAGGACTGCTGCTCCTCAGTCATGGGCAGGCTGCTGATGCGGCTGCTGCTCTTCTGATGGGGTGAGCTGCTCACGTAGCTGCTGTTCCTCATATGGGGGAACTGGCCACTCACACAGCTGCTGCTCCTTGGACAGGGGCAGGCCATGTGAAGCTGCTGCACTTGGGCCTGGGGTGGGTTGTTTGCAGGACTGCTGCTCCTTGGACAGGAGTGGGCTGTTCACGTGTCTGCTGTTCACATGGTTGCAGCGCCCTAGGCTAAAGCGTTGGGCCAGTCAGAGGGGAGTGCACTTCAGAACTCACAGGAGCCTGCGCCTGGGGTGGCTGGAGACTCGTTGACCATGGGACCACAGCTTAGGTATCAGGTCCCTGGCAGGGGTGGCTGTAGAGTCCCAGGTGTTCTCTGAAGGCACCCTGTGTGGAGTTGAGGCTAGGCATCCAGTTACAGCAGCTCTCCCCTTCAAAAAGGCTAGGCTTCTGAGAATGAGCCAGCTTCCTGGTACAGTTTGCAGTGGTAGCAGAAGCTGCTTAGTTAGGCAAGCCTGGTTAGCCTGCCCCTGAAGGTCCTGTGGGATCTAACTGTGCCTCACTCACACACATACACACACACACACACACACACACACACACACCCCCCACCTGACCATATACTCTTCCTTTGCTCCCTCCCTCACTCACTCATTCACGCTCTCTCCCACTCTCTCTTCTTGCCTCTGTAGTTGGGTCTGGGGTGTTATTGACCCATTCGTGATGGAGTTTCCTCTCCAGGTGTCTGATTATGTGGCTTGCTGTCTAGCACCTTGGCCAGACAGGATAAAATTCACCTCAACAAGACACAACACAAAGGGAACTAAGCACAAATGTACTCACGACACCAATAACCCTAATATAAGTGACCACCTGAGAAAAGAGAATTAGGGGAGAGAAAAGAGAGCACAAATGATATCAAAGAGAGAGAAAAAGATGAGATAAAAGAAAAAGGAAGAAAAAGGAGAAGATATATATATATGTGGGGGTAAGACACCACAGAACCAATAGGTAAACCAAAAAAGAAAAAAACAACAACAACAAAACAAACAAACACCAAACACCCAGCGAAGAGGGTTTTGTTCTTTATAATTATTCCAAAAAAGGAATAAATTAGATTTAACCAGAATATTGATTTGATGAACATCAACATATAATTCATCATAAAATATGCATCAATTCTGTTTATCAAATGTATTTTGAATTCATGCAGTCTTTATATATTAAGAATATCTGAGTGAATAACTATTATCTATAAACTGCTCTTTAAAAGATAAATGAGATAGTTGTTAGGTTTTAACTCTACCTATTAAAGTGTTTCTTAAATATTTGAAATCCTGTCATTTAGTTCTTGATAGTCAAGCTAAAGTCCAAAATATCTGCAAACTCATGTATACCTGCTGGTTTCTCACAGTCTAACTTATTGTGGCACACTTCATAAAACGTTTCTGCTTTAATATATAGCAATTAAAAGTGAAATAAATTGCACATAGAAGCAAAATGTGTTCTCTACAAATGTGCCAGACTTGTGGATTGAGAAGCTTCTTATGTTCTTAGTTTGTTAATGATATTTTCCAGTTTCTGTTTCATGTAAAGCTGTTATTAACATCAAGGAATTAGCTTATTGAACTTAGGTTTATTTGAAATACTTTAATATTTGTGTCATAAAACAAAGAGAATTAACAATGCCAAAAAAAAGTGGTGTCATTGGAAAGAAAGATGGCACTCTGAGAACTCAGATTTCTGCAAAACATGATCATGATCATGGGTTAGCTAGATCCAATTAAAATGAAGACTTTGAACATAAATTAGCTCAGCTTCAAAGGAATAGTATGCTCTACCGAGAGATAGTTAAAAAATAAAATAAAATAGGTAAAAGTAAGGTATGTCTAAAAATAAATAATTTGAATAGTTTAAATATATTTAATTTATTTTAAAATTGTGATTAGTAGTCAAGTTTTTATTTTTCCTAAATTATTTGAAAAGTTTAATGCAGTAGAATTGCAGTGAGTTGGTTAAAATGTGATTATATTGTAGAAAATCCTGCACAATCATACATTCATTTCTCTAAAGGAATAATCACACACACAAATAATCAGAACAATGTTACTCTTGAATTAGAGAGCCAATGCCCCCATAGCATGCTAAGAAAAATGAATTTCCGTGGAAGTATATATCCCCAGGTAGAATAGTAATTTCATAATATAGCAACACTGACAGTGTTACCATCATTTCCTTTATCTGTAGCTGACTTGAATGTATTACAGTTGATATGTATATGATTAAACTCTTTGCAGAGTATACCAAAACTTTTATTAAACTAATCTTCCCTGAAATTGCCAAGGAATCATATATTAAAAAAACATTTTTATTTATTCAATTTCCAGCAATAAAGGAAATAGCAATTTTTTCCCTATTCTTAATATAAATTCTTTGTCAACCAAATTCCAAATGAAGGGGATCAGAGTCTGCCACCCCTAATATTCCTTTTAGGATATTGATTATTTTAAAATGGTTATTTAAAAAAAATGCAGAAGACTCAAAAGGACACTTTAATCTTCTCCCTTTACCTAAGGAATTCAGAGAGAAAAACTTGCTTCAGAACAGTAATCTTAGCATATTCACCTTAGCATATGAATTATGTATGGAAGACAGGGAGGATCTAAGAAAGAGTCTGTTATATTTTGCCCTGTGTTCCATTGTTTCTGGGTGGCCTGGCATGAATTTATTTACCACATGTTTGCTCATTCTCATCTATCTGTGAATTGCCTTCTTTCCCTTTGAAATCACAAAATCACAGAGACCTACCTTCTTCTCCTTAGTCCAGGATGACATACAATCCTCAACTTCCCAATGTATCCTTGGGTCTCATCTTCTTATGGAACTTCTGTATAAACACACACAATAACTTTGGTAATTTTTTTCTGTTAATCTGTTTCATATTAATTTGATTATTAGTCCATCCACAAGAACTTAGAAAGGTTGGAGAAAAATTATGTTTTTACACTCACACAAGCAGTGTCAACCATTTATATAATACTAGAGGCCGGGTGCACGAAATTCGTGCACAGGGGGTAGTCCCTCACCCTGGCCTGCACCCTCTCCAATCCGGGAACCCTCAGGGGATGTCTGACTGGTTCTTAACCACTCGTTTGCCTGCCAGCCTGATCACCCCTAACCACCTCTGCCTGCCTGCCTGATTGCCCCTAATTGCTCCCTTGCTGGCCTGATTGCCCCTAACTGCCTCTGCCTTGCCCCGTACCTGGGACCCACAATTCCCTCCTCTGGCTGGTGACAGGCACCAGGGACCCAAGCTTCCCTCCCTCTGGCTGGCTGCAGCCTCAGGGGACCGTGAGCAGGCGGCTTTTCCCAGGCTGTAGCTGCAGGCACAGCCATCGGTGCCTGGGACCATGGGGCAGGCAGCTTGTCCCTCTCCTGGGCATCAGCCTGGCTGGTCTCCATTCCTCTCTTGCGAGCTCCATTGTGCCTGGCTAGTCCCCCTTCCTCTCTCCCCAGCATTGAGTGTCTGAGCCATTATGGCATGATGGCATAATAGCATGATAACCATTTGCATATTAGCTCTTTATTGTATAGGATTATACAGAATATTTCAGAAAGCGATATAAAAGAAATAGAAATATTATGGGTGGAAATGGAACTTTTGTAGTGTCATGAGGAAAATAATTTCCTGAGCTTGGCACCAGAGAATGAGTAATATTTATTTGGGTAGAAATAAAGCACTGGGCTTCCAACATCCCAATTCTTTCCATTCCATAATGGGAAAAGCACAACTATGAGTTAAACAGGGACAGAATAAAGACCCCTGCCCATAGTTTCTGCTCCATATCAAAGTCCAGTCCAGTCCAGCATCCAGTGTGTGGAGTCCACACAACTGCTAAGGCCACCTGGCTATGGAGAGAGAATAATGTATTTATGGGCGAGTACAGGTCACGGAGCAAGAGAGAAAAAGAGAGCAGGGAACTCTGGGGATTTTAACCAGGAGCTTCTTCAAACTAACCAATTAACTTTCCAAGATTTTGTTTGCTTCTGATTGGGTCCACCACCTAGCCAACCCATTGTTCCCCAGGCTATACTGACAGACAAGCACCTTCCCTGCACCGCCCTGACTTCCTCTCACTCCTATGCCTGTCTCCTCCTTCTTTGGGCAACAATCCAGTAGCAGATGGGGGAAGGGAGGAGTGTTAACACTCTTGGAGTAACAATGCTGTGTGAAGTTATAGCTTTCTGGTGAAGCTTTCCAAGTGACCATGCTTACAATGTCTGCCTTCCCTTTGCTTTTTTCTGTTTATTAATAGGAACTGTCTAATTGCAACAATAACATTAACAATGAACAATGCTTCACTGTTTACCTTACCTTGAGATATTGAATTTATGGATACAATTAAGATACTGTATATGATCATATAACACTAACAACAATCATTTAAAGCATTAAAAATAACATCTGTATTTTCCAATGATTAAAAAATCTTGCCACATACAATGCTTTGTTGATAAAATTTTACTAAACTTATGACAAATGGTTTTAAGACATCATTTACTCAGTTAATGGAGAAAGGACAAAATGAACAAATCATTAAAGACACAATTGTTGTTTTAACTATGATAATGGGGAGAAGCAGACTCTTGTCCCCCCCAAATGTGTCTTTTTGGCCTATTGATTATTTTAAGCTGGTTATATTACAAAAAATACTGGGAAAGAACTTTGACCCTCCTCCTTATTTGCCTAAAGGAATTCATGTAGAAAAACCTGTGAAAAAGGAAGAGAACTATCACCTAACCAAAGTGTACACTAAGTATGGCAGACAATAAGGAACCTAGAAAAATCTGTTTGACTCCCCTCTGTATTCCATAGCCCGGCAAGAAGTTGTTTACCAAATCATTGCTCCATCCCAGCTATGTGTAAATTGCCTACATTCTCTTTTAAGTCCAAGCCACTACTCTCTTTCTCCTTAGCTCAAGATGACATACAAGCCTCAACAGCCTCCCCATACTCTTCCAAGGAGGCATAGTCTCAGGGAACCCCCATATGTACATTCATTAACATTTTAGTTATTTTTCCCTGTTGATCTCATGTCAGTTTGATTATTAGGACAGCCAGAAAAACTTAGAAGGGTACAGAGAACATTATTTTTTCTCCCCAATAGTAAAAATAAGAGATTTAGCATACAGGAGCTATTCAATTATACTTATCTGCCAGCAAATATTATTGAATTAAGCTTATAAATTATGCTTGAAACATGAAAAGTATTAAAAACTTTACTCCCCAATAGTAAAAATAAGAGATTTAGCATACAGGAGCTATTCAATTATACTTATCTGCCAGCAAATATTATTGAATTAAGCTTATAAATTATGCTTGAAACATGAAAAGTATTAAAACTTTACATATGTTAGCAAATCATGCTGACAATATTTTTTAAACCAAGAATAATATAACTAATTATGCTCTATGAAAACCATAAAGTTGGTTGTCATATAATTTACCTTAGCATTTGTTTGACTTTTTTTTTCTTCTTTTTTTAAGGATTCTGTTAATAGAATTACTATTAAATGTAAACATTCAAAAGATACCATAGGTTTTTTTTTAACCAGAACTTTCCCTCCTATCCTGGCTCTCACTTTCAGTCTCTAAATATATAAAAAAATCAGATATCTGAATATTACAAAACTCTAAAGTAGTCTACATGGATAGTGGCCCTCTTATCTTTTGACAGACTCTTTCTCTACTATTTGTGGTTCAATTTTACATTTGATTTAAATAGAGTTTTAGGATGGGGATTTATTTTTCAGGGTTTACATTAACTTTATTATTATTGCTATTAAGTTTTTAATTTACATACAGTAAATTCACAGATTATACAGTTTTAAGAATTTTGGCAAATATATACAGTCATGTAACCACCACCACGATCAAGATATAGAAACTTTTCATTACCTTTTCCCTTTGTTGTCAACTCCTCCCTCATGATAGCTATAGCGACTAATCTGTTATTTTTTGTTTTTTTGTCCCTATAGCTTTGTCTTTGCAAGAATATCATGTAAATGGAATTTTATGATATGTAAACATTACAGTCTGACTTTTTTCATGTAGCATAAGTCATTTGAGTTCCACCCATGCTCGTAGAGGTGTCAGTAATGTTTGCTTTGTATTGCTGAATATCATTCCATTGTAGAGATAGATATATCAGGGTTTATTTAACCATTCCCAGTTGCGTTACATTTGGGTTGTTTCTAGTTTGGGGTGATTACAAATAATCCAATATTGTTATTTCCAAGTTCTTTTGTAAATGTAGAGTTTTTATTTCATTTGACTAAATTCTAACAGATGGGTTTGCTGGGTTGTGTATTATCTTGTTTTCAAAAGTTGTTGTAATATTTGACATTTATATCAGTGGTGAATAAGATTTCCAGTTTGGGGACATTTTCTATAAAGTTTTGCACAATTTTTCTTCATTATAAATGTTCTAATAGATGTGTAGTAATATGTTGTTTTAATTTGCACTATGACTAAAAGTGCTGAACATTTTTCTTGTTCTTATTTGTCATTTCTGGATCACATTTGGTGAAGTTCTCTTTCAATTATTTACCCATTTTTATAATTAGGTTGTTTGGTTTCTTACTATTGAGTTTGAAAGGTCCTTTATCAAGATAATAATTTACAAATGCTTTCTCTGAGTCTGTAGCTTCACTTTTAATTCTCTTAACAATGGATATCTAAGAGCAGAACTTCCTAATATCAATTAAGTATAATTTACCATTTATGGGCCAGGCTTTTACTGTCACATCTAAAGGCATTGTCTGACTCAAGGTCACACATTTTTTCCAGTGTTTAAGTCAGGAAGATTTAATTTTTAGACTCTGGCACATGATCTATTTTGGGTTAATTTTTGTATGTGGTAAAAAGTTTTGTATGTGGACATCTCATTGTTGCAGTGTAATATGTTAAACACACGTATATTTTATCCCAAAAGCTGCCCTTGCAGTGTTTTCAAAAATCAGTTTACCATGTTGGGTTTATTTTTAGACTTTCTACTATGAACCATTCATCTGTAAGTCTATCCTTTCTTCATTATAACAATGTCATTATTACAGTAGTTCTATTTTCTTATCTATATCTATATCTATCTGTATCTATCTATATCTATACCTATACCTATATCTATATCTATATCTATATCTATACTTATCTATCTACACGTAATATTCTACACAATAGAATATTATTTAGCAAGTTAAAAATTCCTGCGGAATGGACCTCGATGGTATTATGCTAAGTGAAATAAGTCAGACAAAGACAAATACCTTTTGATTTCACTTATATGTCAAATTTTTAAAAAATCAAAACAAGTGCACAAACAAAACAAAAGGAAAAACAGTCATAGAAACAAAGAAAAAACTGATGGTTGACAGAGGGGAAGTGCGTGGAAGGACGGCTGAAAAATGTGAAGTAGAATATAGTCAATAATAGTGTGATAACATTGCATGGTGACAAATGGTTACTAGACTTCATGTGGTGAAGACATTGTAAGATATGCATGTCAAATCACTATATTTTATGCCTGAAACTAATATAATATTCTATGCTTACTATACTTAATAGAAAAATAACTTTATAGAGCAAGGTACACTCCCAAGCATATCATTGGGGCATCTCTGCCAACTCTGTCCATCCTTCCAAGCTGGATTCTCTTCTTAAGAATAAATTATCACATGGCAATTATTATTTGCAAGCATGAAGTTGCTATCTATGTTAGGCAGATCTGTTTGTGCATTTCCTTTTGAAATATAGATTAAAGGCAAACAAATGGAAAGAGAATATACAGGGTGGAGCAAAAGTAGGTTTAGAGTTGTTCATATAGAAAATAATACAATAATCCTATATAATAAAACCCTAATATGCAAATTGACTGAACAGTAGAATGACCAGCAAAATGACTGGCTGCTATGATGCACACTGACCACTGGGAGGCAGATGCACACTGACCCCCAAGAGGGAGGCGACCAGCAGCAGTGATCAGGGGGCAGGGCCAGCCAGCAGGCTGCGCCAGGCTGCCAGCCAAGGCGGTTGCCAGTGGATGCTCCCAACTGCCCCACCCACTGGTTGCCCCACAGATGGCCCTGGTTACCAGCCAGGCCTAAGGACCCTACCCTATACAATGGGAATAGTCTCTTAGATTTAAAAATTAAAACCTGGCAAGGTTACTCTAACACTGAAAAAAACAGGATGATGCAGCGATGACATGCATGGACTCTGGCTTGCACTTTTTGTGGTCCGCCCTGATTCTGACACTCATAACTGTGTGACAAAGCCAATTACTTAACTTCTCTCTGCTTCAGTTTTTCCACCCATAAGATGGGGAAAATAGTACTATTCCTCAGAAGGATCATGTCATGTGCTACTTTATAATCAGGGCAAAAAATGTAGTTGCCCATACAACAGCAAGATGCCTTTCATCTGTGTGAAAAATATGCATGCAGTGTTCCAGGTTGTGAGAGGGATGTCCGACTGCCGGTTTAGGCCTGACATCCCCTGAGGGGTCCTGGATTGCCAGAGGATGCAGGCCGGTCTGAGGTCCCCCTTTCCGTGCATGAATTTCATGCATTGGGCCTCTAGTTAATAAATAATAAGATAAGAATAAACTGTGTTTCATGTATCCAAAACTATAAACCTACATTGGCCCCACTCTGCACATTGATTGTGTCCCAGTTTGCCTTGCAATTCAGAAATTTGTGCTTTTATTTTGGAATTTTTTATCTATCTGTTAGTTGATTAGGAATGAATCTGTGTGTGTGTGTGTGTGTGTATGTGTGTGTGTGTGTGTGTGTGATATGTACAATTTATAAGTCAAGTCTTAAATAAAGAAAAATACTCATTTCCAAAAATGTATTGTTTTACCACTGGACATTAGGAAACTCTATTGTGTATTGGGAAATCCTACAATTTGGTTTGACTAATAAATCACAAGCAGCACAGATGGGAGAACAGTGGGGATAAGTAGCTGCCTTCTTACGGTTGTAGCCTAATCCGTTTGTAGGTAATTGGCATTCTGTTGACCTTTCATATAAAAAGTGTTAGAAGCAAAATCACATTAGTAGAAAACGGTTAAATTTCTCTTCTTAGGGAAAAAAACCCAAAAACCTTTGTGTCCCTGGGCAACAATTAGATGAATGAATCTGTGTCCTTATCAGGTTTTAACACAAGACTGGTCCTAAATTATACTTTTCAGTATCAGAAATGTTTTGAAATCTGTACTAGCATTAGTCCTTAATATGCCTTATTTTTATTTTTATTGAATATATTAGGGTGACATTGGTTAAGAAAATTGTATAGATTTCATGTGTACAATTTTATGATACATCATCTGTATATTGTACTTGCGTGCACTATTTAAACTCTTATTTTTAAATAAACATGCTTTTATTTATTTTAAAAGGCCTGAGACTTTTGAGGGTTGAAGATTTCTCTTCAATACTAGCTCAGTGTGTGTGTATCCCATTGCATCTTAAATCTTCATGAGGTTTTAAATCTTGAGGCATAGAATTAACATTCCATGTTAACTTGTTTTTAAAGAATTGTTGTATATATGCCCTAACTAGTTTGGCTCAGTGGATAGAGAGTCGGCTTGTGGACTGAAAGGTCCCAGGTTTGATTCTGGTCAAGAGCATGTACCTTGGTTGTGGGCACATCCCCAGTAGCGGGTGTGCAGGAGGCAGCTGATCGATGTTTCTCTCTCATCGATGTTTCTGACTCTCTATCCCTCTCCCTTCCTCTCTGTAAAAAATCAATAAAATATATTTAAAAAAATTGTTATATAGAGTCCCAGGGATATTTTTCATTCACATTTTACTCTTGCCCTTTCTTTCCTTTTCTTTTTTTTTTTTTTGTTTGTTTTGTTTTGTTTTGCTTTTGTTAATCTTCACCAGGAATATTTTTTCTATTGAAATTTTAGAGAGTGGAAGGGAGGGAGGAAGGAGTGGAAGAGAGAGAGAGACAAAAAGAGAGAGAGAGAGAGAAACATCTATGTGAAACAACATCAGTTGCCTCCTACATGCACCCTGACTGGGGCCAGGGATTGAATCCGCAACCAAAGGATGGCTCCTGGACTGAAATAGAACCTGAAACCCTTCAGCACTCAGGCTGAGGCTCTAACCACTGAAACAAACGGGCCAGGGCTCTTGCCCTCTTTTTGGTATCCTTTCTTGTAACATGTATGTGATAAACTTTTTTTCTTATGTGTTAGATCATCACATCAGACTGCTAAAATTTAAAAATTTTGTCGTTTGAGTAAAGTTAAGTGGTTATTAATAAAATTAGCATTTGCAGAAAAGAAAAGCTGAGTATGAAGAGTTGGCTAAGAGTGTATATAGTGCTCTCCGTATGAAATAATGACTAATGCTGTTCTGGGGCTTAAACATCACACTCATTTTTTCTCAACATCTCCTGGTACAAAGTCGGTGTTCACATTCATTTGAATGACTTGCCCACATCTTCAGGATGAGAAGGATGAAGGAAGAAATGGTCATTTGGCACCATCCCAGGTGCTCCCTAACAGTCCAAATGTGTTCATGTATAAAGCTAACAATTTTTACCTTTTAAATCCAAAAGTAAATATTATTTAGTAAAACTGAAGCTAGAAGCAGCATTCTAAACTAATTGTACTATTTTCTAAAGTAGTTTTTCTCTCCATTACATAAAAAGTAGAGGAGAAATCCAATTTTCATTGAATAATTTTCATGGCCCTACTAAGTTATGACTTTAGCCAGAGGTGAATAAACAATAATTGTCTTAATATTCTTTTTAAACTTCTTTCTTAAAACCTGAATTCAGTGTAGCAATAAGGGTCACACGACTCCCTAAATAAAAGGCAACTCTAAAGTTTTATAATCTCTTACTATAAATGCTTTCTATTAAAAGAAAATTTTATTCAAAAGCTTTAAAACTAAGAATTAGAGTTATAATATTGTTTAAGACTTTATAATATCAAGATAATGGAATTTTAATCCAAAAGTCATTTAATGCTTCTAGGTAAATTAAATTCCTCAGCAAATTGAATTTTTAATGGGCTTTAGTTTAAACATGACTGTATATTTTATTCTTTTGCAACAGTGAAGTTAATACAGAGCAAAATGGGTAATATTGGATTTAGTATAAATGCTATAATGAATAAAACTTTTTAAAAGGTCATATATTTGTGCTGTAGGCAAGGTAAGTTGTTACCTGAACACATATTTGGGAGAAAGATAAATATGTTTTTATACCCAAATTATTATAATTCAAATAAATAATATTTTATAAAAAGTTATTTCCAAACTAAATTAATACTGAAAATTATGTGCTTTTACAGTTGTTCTATTTAAAAAATTAAATATTCAGGAGCTCTCTCTCTCTCCAGATACATATATATTATTTATTTTAATTTCTAATATTTCTCTAATATATTTTAATATCAACTTTTTAACATTTTATTTAAACAGTAATCTGGATATATATTCTGAAAATTAAATTGAGTGTAAAAGAGTTAGAAAAATCTAACACCAATGTAATTCATGCTAATTGAGGTGAATGCTCTAACAAAGATAAAATGTTTATTTTTAAATACTTAATGAAAGAGTTAAAGAGTTAACACTGATATATATATATATATATATATATATATATATATAATACTTAATGCATTTGCATATATGGACATGCATGTAGTAGTTAACTTAATACTAAATTTAGACCAGGACAAAAGAGTATTTAAAAAAATGACATCAATCAACATAAAACCGTTTAATTCCTCTTGTTATTAGAAAAATAATAAATTATCTCTATTTTCTTTATTTTTTCTTTAATCAATGATGATAAGTTGTAATAAAATTACAACAGAAACAGGTTTTTACTATAATGTAGGATATTAATGTTTTCTCTCTTTCTTTTCTTTTCTTTTTTTTTTTTTTTTAATCCTCACCTGAGAGAAGAAGGGAGGGAGAGACCGAGAGAAACATCAATGTGAGAAAGACACATTGATTAGTTGTCTCCTATATGCATCCCAACCAGTGTCAAGGATTGACACTACAACCCAGCTCCGTGCCCTTGATTGGAATCTAACCTGACCCTTTAGTCCAAAGGCGAATGCTCTAACACTGAACAAAACCAGCTAGGGCTTAATGTTTTCTTAACAAGTCACCTGACTTTCTAAGGTATAATTTTCAGCAAAAGATAAGTATTATATTAAAGCAGTGAGAAAGATTGAATCTAGAAACAGCTCTTCGAATCAATGTACTAAAAAGTGCTTAATCAGCAGTTATAAAACTTCCATGCATATACTCATATCATTCTCACTGTGGTAATAATAACATCATCAATATACAGTAGAAATGCTGGTTAATGCCATTAATAAATAAAGTAAAACATTTAAATTCAATTTTATCTTTATCTCATCCTTTAAATTTTTATTTTTGTATGTTTTATTATAATAAATCTATATCAGAGAACATCTATATACTGTATATAAAAGCCTAAGTGACCGGCCAACCAGCCAACTGGCCAGTAGCTATGATGTGCAATGACCACCAGGGGGAAGAATCTCAATGCAGGAGCTGCCAAGCTGCGGTGACCTGGCAGCTGCGGTTCTCAGGTGACACACCTGGAACCAGGGAGGAGAGAGCCCAATTCTGGGGTGTGTCACCCTAGAACAGCCCTCTCGCAATCCAAGACCCCCTTGAGGGCTGTCAGAGAGACAGTTTCACCCCATCCCTGCAGGCCAGGCCAAGGGATGCCACCTGTGCACCAGGCCTCTAGTATTTATAATAAATATTAGGGGCCTAGTGCACCAATTTATGCACCTTGAAAGGAACTATGGGGCACGAGGCTGCAGTGGCAAAGGGGTGGGTCTTGACCCATCCTCCACACCCCTGCCACGGCCCCAGTCCCCTCTCTGCCAGCAGCCCTGATCCCACTGCCACCACTCCCATGTGCTGACAGAACCAGCCCCGCTTGCACCCACTGATGGCACAGAGCGATTGGGGCTGGCCCCAGCAGCGGGTGCAAGTGGAGCTGGTGCCATCAGTGGGTGCAACGGCAGCTGCTGCCCCGATCGCCCCTCAAGAGCAGGGGGAGATGGAGAAGCCCTCAGGAGCGATCAGGGCCAGCAGCTGCAGCTTGCACCGCTGACGGCACCAAGCAATTAGGACCAGCACTAGATTCCGGCAGTGGGTGAGAGCAACAGCTCCAGCACCAGCTGTGGGTGCAAGTGGGGCCAGCGCCTGCAGTGGGTGCAAGCGGTGGCTCTGACACTGGCAGTGGGTGTGAGAGGGGCTGTTGCTAGCAAGGGGTGCAAGTGGCGGCTGCTGCCCCAATCACCCCTGAGGAGCAGGGGGAGGTGGAGAAGCCTTGAGGGGTGATCGGGGCAGAAGCCGCCACTAGCACCTGCTGATGATGCCGAATGATGGGGACTGGCGCCAGGCACCGACAGTGGGTGCAAGTGCTAGGTGGGACTGCAGCGTGCAGGATCAAAGACTTTCCAGTAACCACCAGAGGCTTGCCCCAATGACAGTGACTGGCGTCCTGTCTTGGTCTGACACCCCCACTCATCTGCTCCACCATCCCACTGCGGCTGATGCCCACCATGGTCAGCGCACATCATAGCAACTGCTTGTTTGGTTGTTCCAGTTGTTCCACCATTCAGTCTATATGCATATTAGCCTTTTATTATATAGGATGTAGTATTTGCATAATTGAATATTAGCACTAATGAAAGCATTTAGAATAATTTAAGCATTTTGTTAATTAGTAAACTCTTCTTATTCTTCTGTAGCTTTTTGTTTGTTTGTTTGTTTGTTTCTTGCTCAAGGAGATAAGAGCTGTTGCCTGAATTTTTCTCTGATGCATCCTAAAAATCTAGAAACCAGTTTGCTATACAAGAGTCACTCAAAATTTTTGTTAAAAGTAAATAAAATATTATTTTGTTTTTAAGCGATTTATGACATTTTATGTTGTTACTCTATTTTCTTGATCTATATCTATCTATCTATATACATATACATACACACACACACACACACACACACACACACACATATATGATAGAGAAATAGGCAAATTAGCCCAGACACCATAACACAACAACCAAACAGCAGGGACCTGAGCAGCCGCAGGATCCCAGCGCCAGCACACCCTTAGGCCTGGAATAATGATGCATTCACAATGAGCCCAGTCACTGCACAGGGGGCTGCAGATCAGGGGGGCCGTTGGATGGGGGGCTGCAGATCAGAGGGGCTCTGGATGGGGGGGCTGCAGATCAGGGGGGGCTGAGGAAGAGGGGGGCTGCAGATCAGGGGGGCTTCAGATCAGGGGGCTGCTACACTGGGGACCCCAGCTCCGAGACCAGAACCTAACCTGGCCTCAGGGCTGCAGCTGTGGTGCGCTATCTTTTCCCACAGACTCAGCAGAACCAACAGGTTCATGGGGATGGCCAGGAAGAGGCCTCACCTGGCGCCCTTTACTCCGTGAGGAGAGCCCAGTGGATGGGAGTTGGGAGCCAGACCATGACCAGTGATCAGTGTTTGAAGAGGGAGCCTTCAGCCCCATGAACTTTCTCTCCCAATGAAGCTCTGGTTCCATCCTGCACTTGGGCCCAAGTGGCTACTGCCCACATCCACTGGTGTCTGCAGTCCCACTGGGGACCATGAACCATGTCTGAGCCACTCTGAGGTGGAGCCCACTTCACCTCTTTAAAGTTTTCATTTTTATATTTTATATATATATATATATTTCATTTATATATTATCTCATAAACCAACATTTATTTTGTCAGTTTTCACATTTGGAAGCATTTGTACTCATTCTAATTTGTTTTATTACAATCAATTCTACTATGAACATCTTTGTACATGTATCTTTGAAAGAACAAATAAGAAATTTAGAAAGGTGTATGTATGTATGTATGTATGTATTATGTATGTATTGGTTTATAATATTTACCTTATCAGATCAAAATGCACATATATTCCTATGAAAGTATACTTATGCAACTCAAGTTATACACTAACAATAAATTTTGAGATATATATATATATGTGTGTGTGTGTGTGTGTGTGTGTGTGTGTATATATACACATATATATATCTCTCAAAATTTATTGTTAGTGTATAGCTAACAATAAATTTTATACACACACACACACACACACACACATATGTATACTAGAGGTCCCAATCTGGGACCCCTCAAGGGATGTCCAACTGTCTGATTAGACCCAGTGGGATTGGTCCTAAAGGGGCAGCCGGACATCCCTCTCACAATCCAGGACTGCTGGCTCCCAACTGCTTGCCTGCCTGCCTTCCTGATTGCCCCTAACCGCTTCTGCCTGCCAGCCTGATCACCCCCTAACCACTCCCCTGCCAGCCTGATTGATGCCTAACCACTCCCCTGCCAGCCTGATTGATGCCTAACTGCTCCCCTGCCAGCCTGGTTGTCCCTAACTGTGCTCCCCTGCAGGCCTAGTTGGCCCCAACTGCCTTCCCCTGCCAGCCCGGTCACCCCTAACTTCCCTCCCCTGCCAGCCTGGTCGTCCCTAACTGTCTTCCCCTGCAGGCCTGGTCACCCACCCCTAACTGCCACCCCCTGCAGACCTGATCACCCACAACTGCCTTCCACTTCTGGCCATCATGTGGTAGCCATCTTGTGTTCACATGGGGTGGCCATCTTTGACCACATGGAGGCAGCCATATTGTGTGTTGGAGCGATGGTGTATATATGTATAGGATATGTGTATATATGTACATATATACATATACACATACCAGTTTTATAGAGAGTTATTTTATTTTACAGACAAATTTGCTGGATTATTCTTTCAACTGTCATCAAATTTCTAGGGATGAGGTAGACTTGTTGATTTCCCAGTAGCACTATTTCTATTATCCTAATATCAGAACTATTTAACTAACATTTATTGACTTATTTTCAAGTCTCTAAGATTATTATGGCTTTATTTGGAGTGAGATATAAGCTATTTCATACTATGATAAAGAATATATTATCAGAATGATAGGGAAGGTTACACAAAAATAAAAATTAGGAGCACACATATTAAAGGAACATTCAAAATTAAATAATGACAAATAATATAAAACAATTGAATAGATAACAAATTTGCCTATGACAAATCAAAATTGACTATGTATTTATTATTATTTGAGCAAAAAAGAATAGAAACATATGGAAATTATATGGGGTAATTTGTGTTCTTCAGATTCTATTTTAATTTTCATAAAACATTGCTCAAATATATATATATATATATTTATATTTATATATATATATATATATATATATATATTTGCTGAGACAATCGACTTCCATACCACAAAGCATAAAATAGCAAAATTTTACTTGTAAAATATTTTAAGAGCAGATATTACTAGATACTTAATCATCAAAACATCAGACCAAGTGAACATTTGACATGGATTTATATTTTGCTTACTGAGTTGCACTTTACATTTTACTAGTAGCCTTGCGCACGAATCTGTGTGCCAGTAGGTCGCTGACACCCTCCTATAGCTCTCCACTGCCCCCTTGTAGTTCGCTGCCCCGTCCTCCTACAGATCCGTGATCTGGTCATTACATGGTTGGTTGTTACGCCTCACAGTGTAACGGATACTTAGCATATTCCTCTCTTATTAAATAGGATAATTCCACTGCTATAAATAATTTTGGTTAATGATATGAAAATTGTAAACTCATAAGTTGTAAGAATTGAGTCCAATTGTTTATTGGAATATAAAGCAAAAGTCTGGAAATATGTGCATTATTATATATTCTTAGATCTTTTCACATAAGACTTATATTAAATGTTATCTTAGTAACACATTATAAATTGATGTGGCCTTTTTAGGAATCTCTAAGAAACAATCAAACCACTTATCAAGAAATAGAAAGGTGGGTACTGATGGCCATAATTATAAGGTCAGTTGACGCTGCTTTTTTGCTCGCATGCCAACTGACAGAAGAGATAAATCATTCTTTTTCGGCATGGCAGCTCAGGCAGAGTTCCAGAGATGTTACAAAGTTAATCATCGTATTAGGGAGGTCTTTTTTCTTTATCACCTTTTCCTAGTTCTTAATTATGCTTGTGAGTCCAGAAACCTATATACATAACTTAAAATCAGAATAATATGAAAGTAAAAATAATCTCTTGTAAAACAGATAGACATAGAAGTAAGAGTTCATGTCAACACTGCATTTATTATTCTCTTTTATTTATTTTTATCATTTATGTATTTATTTTTATCATTTTTAAATTTTTAATTAAAGTTGACATACATCATTATATTAGTTTTAGCTGTACACTCCAGTGAACAGACATTACATAACTTAATAGGTGTCATCCTGCACCCATCTAGTCTTACATCTAGTTATTAAAATATTATTTACTATATTCCCTGTGCTGTATTTTATAGCTCCATGACTATTCTGTAACAACCAATTTCTACTTCTTAATCCCTTTACCTTTTCCATCCATCCCTCCTTCCTCCCTACCATTTGGTAACCAACAAAAAGTTTTCTGCATCTATGAGTCTGTTTCTGTTCTGCTTGTTCATTTTGTTTATAGGTTCAATGGTTGATAGATATGTATGTACTGCCATTTTATTGCTCATATTTTTATCTTTTATTCTTCTTAAATAAGACCCTTTAACATTTCATATAATGCTGGTTTGGAGGTGATGAACTCATTTAGATTTTTCTTGTCTGAGAAGCTCTTTATCTGTACTTCAATTCTAAAAATAGCTTTGATAATCTAAATAATAATCTCATGTAAGACAGATAAACATAGAAGAGTTCATGGGAGAGTAATCTTGGTTATAAGTCCTTGCTTTTCATCACTTTAAATATTTTTTGCCACACCCTTCTGACTTCAAAGTTTCTGTTCAGAAATCAGCTGACAGTCTTAAGGGAACTCCCCTGTAGATAACTAATTGCTTTTCTCCTGCTGCTTTTAAGATTCTCTGTCTTTAAACTTTTGAATTTTGATTTATGATGTGTCTTGATGTGGGCCTCTTTCATTCATCTTTGGGACTCTCTAGACTTGTATATCTATTTCCTTCACCAAGTTAGGGAAGTTTTCTGTTATTATTTATTCAAATAAGTTTTCAATTTCTTCTTCACTCTCTCCTTCCAGCACTCCCATGATGCAAATGTTGCTATGCATAAAGTTGTCCTAGAGGTTCCTTACACTCTCCTCATTTAATTTTTTTTTTCTGTTCTGAATGGGTGTTTTTTGCTTCCATGTATTTCAAATCACTAATTTGTTTCTCAGCTTACTTTACTGTTGATTCCCTGTAAATTATTCTTTAGCTGAATTAGTGTATCCTTCATTCTGACTGGTTATTTTTTATGCTATTGAGGTCCTCATTAATTTCCTTTGGCATCCACATAACTGTATTTTGAACTCTGAATGTAGTAGATTGCTTATATCCCTTTTGTTTAGTTAGTTTTCTGGAGTTTTGTTCTGTTCTTTCCTTTGGGCTTTGTTTCATTGTATTCCCATTTTGGCCACCTCCCTGTGGTTGTTTATAAGTATTAGGTAGAGCTGCTACATCTCTCAGGCTTGGTAGCGCTGCCTAATGTGTTCTGTAGGGTCCAGCGGCACAGCCTCCCCAATCATCCAGGTTGGGCACTTGAGGCACACACCCATATGTGCTGCACACCCTCCTGCTGTAGTTGAGTCTTGATTGCTGTTGGCACATCAATGGGAAGAATTTATCCCTAGGCTGATCAGCTGCAAAGACTGGCTGTGACTCCAACCACCTTGGAGGATCAGCTGTGCAGGGGTCCACCCCTCAGAGCAGGACTTACTTCAGCAGGGATCTGATTGGTGCTGAATCTGCCCTTGAATGTGTTGCTTATGGAGGTGGTTGGGTGATGATGCTTTGTCATAATCTGAAATTGTCCATTGGGTGTGCTGGTTTTGTGGCCTCCTGGGAGGTACAGGTCTGCCACTGCATGTGCTCTGCCTAAGGCCACTAAGCATAAGCTACAAAGTGATCTGCAGATGGCTGCTTCTTGTGCTGGGTTTGGAGGCAGCCGGGTAAGGTCAAGCTGTGAACCAACGTTGGCTGCTGACTACTTAGTGAGAGGTATGGGGCTTGCCGAGGCCAGATGCTGCTTTTTTGGGAGATTTTAGAAAATCTGAACATGAGCCAAGATAAGCCATTCCTGTAATAAAGCTACTGGAAACAGATTGGGTGGGCCCAAAAGTTGGATGGGGCAGGGTCTTAGGGAATCACCAGGCAAAGCAAACAGTGTGAGCAAGGTTGATGGAGTTTCAGATATGGCACCTGTCTGCTAAGTCTGTGGGGAAGGTCTCAGCAAGGGAATAATGGCTCTGCCAGCACTTCTGTCTGTGAGAAACCTACTCCACCCTGGGCTGGAGGACCTGGTGTGGAACTGGAACCCCTCTCTCCTCAGGGGAGACCTCCACAACCAAGGTATCCCTCCTAACGTTTATCTGCCACACATGGGTATGGAACCAGCCTATTGCCCATCTCTCTGATCAGTCTCAGTGTGGCTTCTTCTTTAATTTTGTAGTTGTAGGACTTCCATTCAGCTCAATTTCAGTTGGTTAAGAATGACGGTTGTTCTGTATTTTAGTTGCAATTTTAATGAAGGTGTGGTAGGAGGTGTGTACTGCATTTACCTATGCCGCCATATTGGCTGGAAATCTTGTTTATTGTTCTCTTAAATTTATTTTAATCAAGAGAATAATCTCATAACTTTTATGTATTTATTTATTTTTAATGTCATTGCTGGTTTTTTAAAAAGGTCAATTTTACTATGTATCTCTTCAGTTATTTCTTCATTATGCTATTTACTTTTTTTTCCTTTATCTCCTACATTTCCTACAAATTAGATTCAGCTCTAAAATCTTGCTTAGGTCCAAGATCTTTTGTTTTGTTTTGTTTTTGCAAAAACTACTCAGTGGTTCTTTGTAGTTCATGTACATCATATTAAAAAATACGTAATTTCTGGTTGTCTTCTACAAGGCCTTAGTGAGATAATTGGTGACAAACTGTTCCTGTCTTTGTAAAATTCTTTTAAAACTTCCATCTTATTTTATCTATTGATAATTTTTGCTTGAGTCATTTATTTCATTTGTGGTTGAAATTGATAAGTTTTGCTTTATTTTATTCCATCAGTAGTTGCAAATAATGATCTTCTAATTCTCATATTCCTTCCACATTTATTACTTGAATTCATTTTTGTAAAACCAACTTTCATCAGCTGAAGTTATTAATTGCCCTGAGATGCAACATACCCAAGAAAAACAGAATAAACACTTTATTTTTTCCTATAATTGCCAAATTTTAGAATAAATTAATGTTAAATTATCATTTTTTATTTGTGTCATCTTTTTCTATTTTTAAAATATTGTGAATATCATGTAATATATATACATATATATAAATCTGTTTCAATCATTATTCTCAGTCATTATTTTTTATCTGAAAATTCTTCCATTTGGGGCAAACTGAGAACTTCACACTGATGCCTTTCTCCTTCAATATGCTTCTTGCTCAGGCAGCTTCATCCCTCCTGCTTTTTTTTTTAATTGTTGACAGTATTATAGCTACCCCCATCCCCCCTCCTTTGCCCACCTCTACCCACTCCCCTGGCCTTCTGCAATATTGTATGTGTCCATGGGCTATGCATATATGTTATTTTACTAATCTCTTCATCTTATTTTATCCAGTCCCCCCATTTTCCTCCCCCTCTGACATCTGTCAGTCTGTTCCATGTGTTCATGTCTATGGTTCTATTTTGTTAATCAGTTTATTTTGTTCATTAGATTCCACGTATTAGTTAGATAATAAGGTATTTGTCTTTCTCTGATTAGCCTCATCTCCCTTTGACACAACGTGTCCTAAGATCACCATTCTTCTTAAGAGCGCTATCTTCTCCCCTCCCCACCCCCTCACCCCCCAGAAATCATATTTAAGAGTCCACAGTTTGGGCCCTAGTGGTTGATGTTAATTGTTATTAAAAGGTCACTACTTCTTTTCCAAGTGGGCAGAGGTAAGAAATACATGTTTTCAAAACCAAATCATTATATTTGTTTCAGTTTTAACATTTCATGGCTTTCACTTAAATCCCTTTTTCTTATTTTGAAAAATTTTGCTAGTAAACCCTTGGTAAAAGATAAACGGAAGCATATTAAAAATCATAAGCATTTACTTGAGCAACAATTGATTAGAATCAGGAACTGAAAGTGGTTAGGAATCCTCTGCCCACTGGAATCTGGGGAAAAACTTATCTAGAGGAAGTATGGAGGCAAAGAAAGGAAATTATTTGATTAGCTATAGCTTAAAGTCTAGTTGGCTGTTTCTTATTAGTTATTCTTAGTGTATCATTCTTTGAAAAATCACCATGCATGTACAATCAAAATAGTCTGTTATATCACTTGAAATCATTCCTGCATTTGATTGTATTACCAACTTGAACGACTGGCTTAGTCATTTTGTGTTATTTTCAATATTTAGGAATTTTGTTGTGTTTTTTTCCCTAATAGTTCTATTTTATATTTTAACTATGCAAAATATTTTAATAGTTGTAAAATCCAATTATACAATAAGGCAAAATCAGACATGTTTCACTTACTTTCCTGTCTCTTCTACCCTGATTTTCGTCATTCACAGCTGATCCTATTCCAAATACATTTACTGCTGGGCTGTCCACAGACCTCACATGCCACAAAACTTCATCTTTTTTTTTTTTTTGACATGCATGAACAAAGAAATAGTTTCACTTTTAAACATAGTTGAGGTAATAGCTTTATTTTCTATTATTTGTATTACTATGTTCTATATTTGTTTTCTATTTAGGATTTTAAGGTTGTTACAAGGATTTTTTTTCATTATTATTAACATACATAATGTTTAGGTTACTCATTAAGAATAATTTTACACAATATTTTTATTAAAATAATTATTGCAAAATAAAAAAACAATCTCTGTTTAAAATGTATTTTACATAAAATTTGACATTTCTCTACTTCTTGTTTTACCACCAATAACCAGTAGCATTTTCAAGATCACGAGATTAGTCAAATTGTGACATCAGGTAAGACTAGAAAGTGAAGTAACTTGGTACACATTTATTGGTTTTAGTCAGGAAAAACACAAGAGAGAATTTTCTTTAAGGAAATATTGCC